>OZ025292.1:445255893-447655893 GCA_964019185.1 Maratus speculifer | reverse complement strand
CTTTAAACAAAGAATGAAAGGTTTGAAATGGAAAAAAGCCAAAATGTTTTATTAATGACCATAAATGGCGCTTACCAATAGTAGTATATATAAAATCAATGTTTATTTGGTAAGCAAATTATATGGGAAGAACGTCAAAAAAGGTCCCATTGGAATAGGATTATAATCAAGAAAACAGGGACTTTTATTGAAGGAGAGAGGGGAGGGGAGAAAAGAATATAATTGGTAACAAACTGGAAAAGTACAGTATAATAAAATAGTAAACCAAATAAACAGGCTCAAAGCTATTCAGAGTATTTGTATAGTATGCTTTTAGAAATTTGTATAATAAATTAAAAACAAATTTAATGTCCAATGTGGTAAAAGCAAAAAACTGTCTGGGAAAAAAAATATGTAACAAGTAAGAGCGATAAAAGTGACCAGAAAAAAAGTGACAAGGAATTGATAAATGTTGAACTTATCAATAAATACCGTAATTTCGGGTGCATAAGCCGTGGATCAAACAATTTTTTTTGGACCCAGAAATCTTATTTAGTGATATTTACGGCGATCAAACTAGTTATATTTGTTTCTTAAAAAATTCTGGGTCGAAAAAGAATTGTTTGATCTGCGGCTTATACACCCGAAATTACGGTAAGTGCTAAAAACTAAAGTGGTAACAAAAAGTGAATTTTTAGCTCGCAGACTTTCAAAACCTGAGAGCTTCTGTGCCCGCCGCTTCTGTAGTAATGTATATATGTGTGTATGTATGTAGTGTACGGAACGCGATAATTCATGATAAAAATATCCGATTTACTTCAAATTTTAGATACAGGTTTATTCTCTTAAGGCGCTTCCTTCATTAGTATTTGGAATTCACTGGATAAGCATAAAAGGGGATGGGGGATTAACCTCCCTTTAATTTAGATAAGTGGGCTTTTCATGCATAATTATCAGGTTTCATTCACATTTTAGATACACGATCATTCTGATGAGGCGCCTTTATGTTTTATATTAATTTTGGGTGTTCATTGATTAAATATAAAGCGGGGAATGGGGGTATTCCTCCTTCCCAAAATGTACCTAATTATAACCTAACCGAAATTTAACTGTAATCGAAAAGTTACCTGTACGTAACCTAACCAATAGTAACTTAATTGTGAGTTATCCATAACCCATATTTGTTACATAAAAGTTATTTAGCAGTGGCGTAACCATAACCTAATTCTAACGGGATTATGGTCTAACTGTAACCTAATTATTACCTAACCGGAAATTTATCGTAATCGAACCGTTATTTATACATAAAGTAACAATAACTTAACAGGTAACGAAGCTGTAAAATCGCTACGCTCGCCAATCCCCCGCGTAATCGCTTCGCGATTCCAAGTTGTAGGCTACCCCTGCTTGCTGCCCTCGCCAATAACCCATGGTATGAATAAGGAGTTGCAGACCTTTCAAATGATGTGTCACACGACTGGTGTTGTAAAGAAATAAAAAACGTCCTCCTCCTGGGGGGGCAGAGAAGGGGTGACACGCAAGACATCCATAATATGAATAAGCAGTTGCAGACCTTTCAAATGATGTGTCACAAGACTGGTGTTGTAAAGAAATTAAAAATGTGCCCCCCCTGACGGTGGCAGACACACAAGACATCCATAATATGAATAAGCAGTTGCAGACCTTTGAAATGATGTGTCACACGACTGGTGTTGTAAAGAAATTAAAAATGTGCCCCCCTGGGGGGCAGAGGGGAGGGGGTGACACACAAGACATCCATAATATGAATAAGCAAGTGCAGATCTTTCAAATGATGTGTCACACAACTGGTGTTGTAAAGAAATTAAAAATGTGAGTCGGGGGTGACACACAAGACATCCATAATATGAAAAGGCAGTTACAGACCTTTCAAATGATGTGTCACATGACTGGTGTTGTAAAGAAATTAAAAATATCCCCCCTAGGGGGCAGAGTGGGGGGTGACATACAAGACATCCATAATATGAATAAGCAGTTGCAGACCTTTCAAATGATGTGTCACACTACTGGTGTTGTAAAGAAATTAAAAATGTGCCCCCCTGGGGGGGCAGAGTGGGGAGTGACATACAAGACATCCATGATATGAATAAGCAGTTACAGACCTTTCAAATGATGTGTCACACAGCTGGTGTTGTAAAGAAATTAAAAATATGCCCCCCCTGGGGGGCAGAGCGGAGGGGGACACACAAGACATCCATAATAGGAAAAGGCAGTTTCAGACCTTTCTAAAGATATGCAACACGAGTGTTGCGGATAAAAATTTATAAGTTCCCCTTTGGGGGGGGGGGGGTGCTGCGCTCCAAACATGCATAATTGGAATTGAGCAGTTACAGATATTTGAAACTATAGGGGGCTCCGCCCCCCTGCTCGCTTCGCTCGCTAACCCCCCGCGTAATCGCCTAGCGATTCTAAGTTGTAGACTATCCCTGCTTGCTGCGCTCGCCAATACCCCATGGCATCGCTTCGCGATTCCGTTCGCTATTGCTTTGCAATCCCGGTTGGAATCGCTTGGCGATGCACAGACGGAGCCCTTTCCTAATTGGTCTATTCGACTCATGAAAAGAGTGGTTTACTCGGACGCGTTATTTCTGGAAACCTTACACATCAGTATCATTCCAGGAGTCATTCCTTTTAAGGCAATTTTTTTTTACTATAGAAGGTAACGTAACCTATCTGTGGTGCAACTGCAACCAAATTGTAACCTATTACAACCTACCGGAACTTAACTGTTAACAAGCCTTTACCTATGCCTAACCTAACCAAAAACTATCAATAACATAACTTTAAGCAAACTGAAACCTAATTGTTACTTAAAAATTATTTTACAGTGGCGTAACGATAACTGAATTGTAACATACCGTGACTTAACTGTAATCAAATTATAACGTAACCGGAACTTAATTGTTATCAAACTGTTACCTGTTCATAACCTAATCATAACCTAATAGTAGCATAACTGTAAGCTAACCGTAAGCTAATTGTTACCAAAGAGTAATATAACAGTGGCGTAACCATATCCTATATGTAACGTAACCAGGACCCAACTATAGCCTAAATATAACCTAATATTGCAGTATAAGAATAATCTACCAACAATCAAACCATAATTTAGTTTTAATCTAACCGTGACCAAATTTAAAGCTTACTATTACCACCGTAACTGAATTGTAACCTATCCGTAACGGTTCTATAAAGTAACTATAATCTTGCCATGACCTAACTATAAACTAACTATAACCTAATTACTGCCTATCGGTAATCTAATAGTAAATCGTCCTGTCGATTAAATGCCCTGTCGGCAAATCGTCTTGTCGGTTAAATCGGTTAAACGTCCTGTCGGCAAATCGTCTTGTCGGTTAAATGTCCTGTCGGTTAAATGTCCTGTCGACCAATCGACCTGTCGGTTAAATGTCCTGTCGGCTAATCGACCTGTCGGTTAAATGTCCTGTCGGCTAATCGTCTTGTCGGCTAATTGACCTGTCGGTTAAATGTCCTGTCGGCTAATCGTCTTGTCGGCTAATTGTCTTGTCGGCTAATCGACCTGTCGGTTAAATGTCCTGTCGACTAATCGACCTGTCGGTTAAATGTCCTGTCGGCTAATCGTCTTGTCGGCTAATTGTCTTGTCGGCTAAATGTCCTGTCGGCTAAATGTTAAGTTCGGCCAATTGCCTGTCGTCCAATTGTCTGTCTGCTAAATGTCCATTTCGGCCAAATGTCCTGTCGGCTAAATGTACGTTTCGGCCAAATGCCCTGTCGGCTAAATGTACGTTTCGGCCAAATGTCCTGTCGACTAAATGTACGTGTCTGCTAAATGTACTTGTCGGCAAAACGTCCTGTCGACTATTTTCTGTATGCTAATTGTCTTGTCGGTGATTTGGTTGTCGGCTAAATGTCTGCGACCGGTTTCAGCGCACCTGTTACTGTTAAGGTCCACGCACATAGCACTAACTTCTTGCGGTCAGGTGTCGCTATTTTTGATCTTTCGTGTCGGCTGTATTGATGTATAAAGTGCTTTTTCAGTGAACTTTTTTTAACTTCAAGAGAGAAATCGGACTCGAAATCAGTTGACAGCTTTACGACTGAAGATTGGGTAGATAAAAGTTCCCCTTCCTTTGTCAATTTGGTAGGGTCAAAAATCATTTAAAGAGATTTCACCTTTGTTCCGTATGAAAACAAAGATAGATTGATTGCTCTTTTAGTGTAATAAAAATTAGTGCTGTTCGCTCGCAGCCATAGAACAGGAGGCGGCGGCACAGAAATTATCACCTTATCGGGTTCATGGATGAAATCCTAGGATTAATTAAATCTCTCGATTCCCATATTAAAACGCAATCTAAACTAACATCTAAAACATCTAAAATCCCGATTTTAGCGGTTGACTAATGTGTTTATCATTATGTTTTCCTGCTTACAATATTTTCATTCTTTGATTTCAGGAAAGCACAATGCTAAACCTACGAGTTAATTACTAAAATCGAGTTTTTAGGAGTTTTCCACCAAGAAATGACTTGGCAGATTGATTGCGTTTTAATATGCGAATCGAAATTTAGCTAATTCTAGATTTTTATCCGTGAACTCGATAAGGTGAATGTCTGTACTGCCGCCTTCCGGACTATGTTACTGCTAAACCGATAGGTATTCCTTCAATCAATCTTTTTACTGGTCCGGCCCAGCCTGGCCAGAGTGAAAATCTAATGGAAAAGCCCCACCCACTTTCTACAAAATTCTGAATTTTCTAAACCAAAAATTGAAATATTTTTAAATGTCGTTCAGTTAAAATTCTTTTTAAAGAATATTATGTGCATATTTATGCAAAAGTTTAAATAACAATATTTTTCAGATTAAACTTTCGCAAGACTAGAATCGGTGTCAAATTAAGTCACCAAGAGGCCTTATAGCAACCCATATATCGATGTCACTTTTCCCATCCCGTCTTTCGAAACCAAATTTTAACTTGAAATGGTTTTAATTTAATTTTAATTTCTCAAGTAACTCCTATTACGATGAAAGAAGTATTAACTTTTTTTATTATAAAAATTGCATTTGATTTTTTAAAATATTTATTCTATTTTAGAATATTTTTTCTATAAAACTTAATCTGAGCGGAATATTAAACATGTTTGAAATTCTCGTTGTCACGGAATACGAAGGTGATTCAATAATTCTTGTCCTTAGTTATAAGATATGTTGTTATGATTATAAATTAATTAAATGCATTATATAACTAATGGAAGATGTCTTAAATATATACTCACAGTCAGTGGCGCAGCCAAGGGGGTGGTTTTAGGGTTAAAACCCCTCTCAGAGCTGAGAAAGATCGCTATAATTGCTGCTTATATGAATGAAATCCAAACTTAATATTTAAATGTTTTGGCGCATTTCGGAATCCGCCGCTTTATTGAATCAGATTTCATTTAATAAAGTGATTCAATTACAATTATTGTAAATGGCGAAAATTCTACTTAAAATTGTGAAAGTGCATATTACATGAATCAGTTAAGTAAAAATTGGTTATTTGAACTACATTACTTTTCTTAGATGCTTTCATGCTAAAAAAAAAAATGATGATTTCCAGCCACACAGACGCTCTTTGAGTTTAAGTATTATACAGTAAATATTCTAATTAGTACTAATTCTATTAACCGGCGATTCAAATAACCGGCAATCATCTTTATCTAAAAATTCAAAACCCCCCTTAGAACCGAATTCTGGCTGCGCCACTGCTCACAGTAGATATACAAGTAAAGTTTAAATTATTTATTTAATGAAAAACATTATTAAAAATAAGTAATTGATTTGTTAAATATTTTAAAAAATGTACAATTTAATATGCAAGAATCATTATAATGATTCCTATTATTAATAGTACCATATTAAAAAAAAATCTCGATGATTAAATCATTTTTATATCATATCGTAATTACTCAATAAACAAATAATATAATGATAATAAATTGTTAACTGATATCATAATGTTTAGATATTTAAAATGTTAAAAGAGGGAATAAAAAATAATTTAAAAAATTAATTTCATTTAGTTCCATAAATTTAAATGTCACATTAGGTTAGTAATGTGACAATACTAACCTAAACTCAATATAGTAGTATAAGATCTTAAAAAAAGAAAAAAATAGATAATTATTATATGTATTTTATGCACTGCTTAGAAATAATGTTTTAGATGTTGTCCAAATTGTTAAAAGTTAGATTCAAGTTAATTATTAACATTAATTATTAAACTATATTAATAGATTTAATTAATATAACTATACAATTATTCATGCATATGTGTCAATTCAACATCCAAAATGAATTGTATTATTGCAATTTAACAACAACCTCCCTCCCTCCTTCTCTTTTTTCAAAATAATCATTGCGTGTTAAGGGCTGTGTATATATATAACACTATAATTTTAGGCGGGAGGGGGGGGGGGGGTCTAGCATATGATATCGAAATATATCTCTAGGGGGGGGGAGGGGGTTGCCTTTTGATATCGATATAATTTTGGACACAATCAAAACCGTCTCTTTTTATTTGTAACATGGTCTTTTGTTCAAAATAGTATATTATCATCTTTTAGTCCGTTATCTATTTTCATGAAAAAGCAAAATTATTATTAAAACTAATAAATTATTATAAAATTACCTAATTCTAAAATATTGGAAACCCCAATGTTTGACATTCCTATTCATCTTCGCATATGTGTATGCTTATATAACCATGGTTCGAGAAACCCTTTGAGAAGTATAGTTGAAATGTAGCTTGTGTTTACTAATAAAAAAAAAGAATGTTGTCCTTTTATTTTGTTGATAAGCATTTCTATCTTTCCCCTCCCTCTCCTTCTTCGTTCGGGAGGCAAGTTCAGCAAGGCTTTATTACTGTTGAATGCATTATGTAACAAAAAACTATTAAAAAATACTTTTAAATAGTAACTATTTCTTTTAAATTTTATTTGAATAAAGTGATATTTTATTGACTTCGCTGCATTTGAAATAATAAAGTATGCGACAGATAATTTTAATCTGTTTTGTCCATTACTCCAAACAATTCAATTAAATTATATATATATAACACTTTGATAATGATAACATTATTGGGGGGGAGAGGGTTCGTTGGATGATAACGTATGATATCGAAAGGGGGGGGGGTCTAAAATTATCAAAAAGCTGATAGCGTTAAATCTGCACTGTCCCTTATCCAGACAACACCACCCTCCTTCGTATTCTAACATCTCCCCACCCAGTCATCCTATTATATAGATATTTTTTATTTTACATTTTTAATTTATTATTATTATTGTTATGTTTATATATATATTTTTTTAATTACGCAACATGTTAAATAATTTTAAAATTATGTAATTACTAATTTTATAATAAAGAATGTGTAAATTTTTCAGAAAAACCATTATTTAATGCATCATAAATTAGCTTTTTAATATAATGCATCATAAATTAATTTTTTAATATTTATGTTAATAAGATGAGATGAACATAAACATTTTATTCTATTTCGGAAAAGATAAATAGAATCTCTATCTTATTCTCAATTTTTCAGACAGAGGGAATATTTATTTATTTTCAATCATGTAAATTTTATCTAAAAAAATCTTTTTTTCTTATGTTATTACATATGTATATATATATGTATATTATATATTATATATATATATATATTAAATAATAATGAATTCATAACGTTCCTAAGAGTAAATAAAGTCATTCCCGAAAAACTCCTAATTTTCTATAAGTCTGGAAATGAAAATCCCTGCCGGAAAAGATTCGGACTCAACAATTAAAAGAGTTAAAATTATTTTTCTTCAGAGTATATGCATGGAAATTGCTATTATCAGTTAGTCACAATCACTTTCGAAATTTCGTAATATATTATGTAAACATCACATGAAAGTAGGGACTCATAGATAGCCTGCACTGCACTCGACACCGATCTTAATCTAGAACTTTAAAAGACCGCAAACTGCATCATTTCTATCTTTAAAGCAACCTTATTCTAGTAAACAAATGATTCATCTGGTCATATACCATTAATCACGAAGCGTTTTTGTCATTAGATTTCAGCCTAAAATTTCATACCGTGCATCGATCTTCTTTGAAACAATTCTGAATATCAGATATCAGATCGAAACATTGCGAAGCATTTAGTTTTATTTCACATCGAAGTCGTATCATAATTCCAGATAAATTTCTCTGGCAAAACAATAGCAGATTACATTGCAATTTGTTTGTTCTCTGACAAGGAATATTATCCAAGCGATGTATTCAGAGGAAAAAATAGTTATTTCTGGATCAGAAATAGAGTGAAAAGTGGAATTGATTCAAAATTGGAAGTAGAGGTCTGCACAGTCCGAAATTTAAAATCCCGGAACCTTACAAAAAGTTTTATTGGCTCAACCTGGGTCAGACCGGACCCCTGAAAATCCCTGCTGGCTGGGTCTATAAGCGGAGGAAGATTTCGCGGTACTAATTTTATCAATAAAAACAAATCAAGATTAGAGATCAACCTAATTTCTTAATAAGAATGAGCACGAGAGACCCAAATCTTTTGTGAGATTCCTAATATACCCGCATACCGCATACAGACGTGCATGTAAGATATTTTTAAATCAAATTATTAATATTTTTTGTGCAGTCGATGGAAAAAAAATAAATAAACACCCCTTACTAACTTTGCAAAAAGTTATCGTGGAAGAAGGTTACTAGCAATCAACGAATGGAAATAAAATTTACTTTTAAATGATGTATATAAAATTTTCTTAGGGGTTCATCTTTATATAGAAATTGATCCTAAGTTTTTTTCTTTCATTAGCAGTACTCAATCTGACAGCATAAATGAACTCTACGCCCTTCAATTAGCCCAAAAACAAATTTTCAGGCAATTCGTACGATAAGTTTCCGAGAAATTATTTTAAAATGAATATATTTTAGGAGTTGTATTCAACTTAGAGGTCTGCACGGGCCAGGGCTTGGCCCGTGGCCCGTACCCGGAGGCATCGTTTCGAATTTTCTAACGGGGCGCAGTAGCGTAGCTATGTTTTTTGGCGCCCGGGGCCAGCAAAAAATTTTGCGCCCCCACCCCAATATAGATATATAACAATTTCTCTCAATTTGGCGCCCCTAGGCCTCGGCGCCCGGGGCGGACGCCCCCCCCCCCTTAGCTACGCCACTGACGGGGCGGGCCGGGCCTACAGATTTAGAATAGTTTTTTCAACGGGCCGGGCCGGCAAAAAAATTGAACGGGCCGGGCCGGGCCGGGCAGATAAAAAAAAAAAATTTCGGGCCTGCCGGCCCGTTCTGAAGATTTCAGCAGGACAGATAAAATCTGAGCTATTTTCAACGAAAATGGTTTTAACGAGAATAAGTACAAATGTGGCCACACTAGTTTGACAGCATCAATATAAAAATGCACAGTATATCGGCATCGGAGAATTAGATTATGTGTAACCCATTTTAATATTTTTTTAGCTGACTCGTGCCGGTCCGAGATCACGCTTGCATTATTTTTCTACATATAGACTGGTCGGACCGGTACTAGACTTAATTATTGGCAGAAAATATGATTTGTAAAATTATTAACAGCGATAAAGAACTTATGTTAGCTTAGTCTTCGGATATATACTTCTTGATGATTTTAGGTAGATTTCGTAAGAAATACTACCTATTGCAATCGCACCAGTTTATATCTATCTATCTATCTACCTATCTATATATTTCACTTTTTTATGGACACGATAACTTCTATAATTCTTCACCAATCTCCACCAAACCGGTACATAAAATCAATGGGGATAAAATCTTGGCTGAGTTCGTTAATGGGCAAAATCGGACCAAGGGGGTCGGAATAGGGGGCGTTTTTGTGAAAACCAAAAAAACGCCATAACTTCTTGATTAAAGGAGATATCGAATCGGTTTAAAGTTTACATTACTTCTTAAAAATGGGCCAAAAGTATATACATGACAGATTTTTGATAAAATTAGAAGTGGGCTCAAGGGGCGAAAAAAACAGGGATTTTGAGAGAAAAAAATTCATAACTTCGTCAATTTTCAAGATATCAAGTCCAACTAAATTTTTTATAAATGTTCTTAAAATTATCTAAAACTTTTGTATTTACAAGTTTTTGATAGGACCAACTTTTACCGATGAAAAAAATTAAAAACGAAAAGAAAAAGGGCGCTGAAAAAAAGAGAAAAATCCATAACTCCGTCAATTTTTAAGATATCAAATCTGATTAAATTTATTTTACATCTTCTCAAAAATATCTACAACTTTTATATTGACAAGTTTTTCATAGGACCAATTCGTATAGCAAAAAGAAATTAAACAAAAATAGGAGTTGGAGAAAAAACCTCAAATCCATACGGCTTATATTCTGACTCATTTTTAAATTCATTTTTGATTTTAAACGCACCCAAATGGTAGATCCTCTTATTTAGAAACTGTATAAAGTGACGCATTGGTCAATTTTCTGATAAAGATAGAATATATTTCAAAAAAGGCTACCAAAAAGGGTATTTTGAACAGAATTTCCGAAAGTCATCGGGACTGAAAATTGAAGGAAGTATTCAAATAAGAAATTGCGTTTTTTTCTGACTCGTTTTTAAATCCATTTTTGTTCTCAAACGCATCCAATTTACAGATCCTCTTATTTAGAAACTATATAATGTGATGCACTGGTCAGTTTTTGATAAAGACGGAATATATTTCAAAAAAGGCTACCAAAAAGGATATTTTGAACAGAATTTTCAGAAATCATCGTGACTGAAAATTTAAGGAAGTGTTCAAATAAGAAATTGCGTTCTTTTCTGACTCGTTTTTAAATCCATTTTTGCTCTCAAATGCATCCAATTTACAGATCCTCTTATTTAGGAACTATATAATGTGATGCATTGATCGGTTTTTTGATAAAGACAGAATATATTTTGAAAAAGGCTACCAAAAAGGGTATTTTGAACAGAATTTCCCGAAGTCTTCGAGATTTGAAAATGTAGTTTTCACATAACAAATTGCGTTTTTTATGACTCGTTTTAAAATCCATTTTCGCTCTCAAATGCATCCAATTTACAGATCCTCTTATTTAGGAACTATATACTGAGACGCATTGGCCAGTTTTTTGATAAAGATAGAATATAGTTTTAAAAATGCTGTCAAAGTGAGTATTTCGCACAAAATTTTCCGAAGCAATCATGATTAAAGAATTAAGGATGTATTCAAACAACAAATCGGTTATTTTATGACTCATTTTAAAATTCAATTTTTTTCTCAAATGCTTTCAACTGACAGTTTTTTGTTATTTAGGAACTGTAAAATGTACTGTTTTGGTCGATTTTTTAATAAATTTAGAATCTATTTCAAAATATGTTGTCATAATGGGCATTTGAGCTGAATTTTTCTTAAGATGATTCTGATAAAACCAGTTTTTGCAGAAAAATGAAATTAAAAATTTTTCATAAATGGCCAAATGAAGTTATTAAACTGGGTTTATCTCTAATCATATATATATATATTTTTGTTGAAATGAGCACTCTTCGAAATCTACTTCCGCCTACAGGCCCAGCCGACAGGGATTTTTTAAATTAATTTCTCAAGAATGCGAAAGTTTGATACATTTTCTGATTAATTTTAAATTGTAAAAGTATAAAAGTGATAAGCCTAACTATTGAAGGGATTTGGAATCGAATAGCGTTTTTCATTTTTGGTAAATAAAATACTTGTATAACCTTGTTGAGATATAATAGTTTCTCAAATGATTGCAGGTTTTTCTCCCTTCCCTTGCTATCGCTTTCGGAAATTCTATTCAAAACGCTAATTATGACAGTATTTTATTTGTTTGCAGTATTCTTAAATTGCTTGTATCAAAAAATGGATAACGCCATTCGATTATATAGTTTCTGAATAAAGATATCTGCTAATCTTATGCGTTTCTGAGAAAGAAAAAAAAAATGAATTTAGAAATGTATCAGAAAGAAGCTTCTTTGAATTTAAGAATGAATTTGGATTTGAAATCTATAATAAAATGATATAGAAATGTATTTATAAATCTTCTTTTATTAAACAGCTTCAAAATTAACGATGTTTTTAGCTTTCTTTCTTTTTTCTGTTATTCTAAGCCATATTAATGTTTTAATGAATCTTTATTTGAATGTTGAAAGCCTAAGGATCTAAGTAATCATTAATGTTGTTAATGTGTATTTCCTGTAAAATATACTGTAAAATCATTCCATAGATATGTATGCAGTAATCTTTAAAGGAATCTTAATTATATGATAAAAATCTGAATTTTTTAGAAATCGTAGAAATTGTAACGGGCCAAAACGGGCCGGGCCGGGCCCGGTCGGAACTTTTGAGTTTTACAACGGGACGGGCCGAAATAAGTTTCCTACGGGCCGGGCCCGGGCCTGGAAATACCGGCCCGTGCAGACCTCTAATTCAAATTGAAGTTCAGTATTCGATTATTGGCCGAGAGAGTCCGCTTCTTGATCAAGGCATCTTAGGTGCCATTCGATCAGTCACTGAAAGCTGCTAGATGTCATAAGAAGTTTCAAAATATCTACCGTCACTTCTATCGTAGACGGCCCCTTAGACCATCATTTTGCCATTTTTTAAGCATAATTTGAAAACTATACTTGGAAGAAAAATTTGAAATTTTGGATTTCCATAAAACATGACTTAACAAGACTAGACGCATTAAAAAAAATGTAAGTTTGCAATTCAAATTATTTTCGAATATTAATTTCATAATTCATAATTCCTATCATAAAATCACAAAAATTGCAAATTCGACGTATTTATGTTTGAGTATTTTAGTATTACTGCTACATAAAAAATTAGCACATTAGGAGTATAATTTCAGGAGATATTAACCCATTAGTCCCTAGCGTCCCATTTTTGGGACAGTTTTAAAAAATTCAAGTAAACGCATTTCACACCACTAAAAATGAGTATAAATAAATACTTTCTTTCTCGAGGCAAAGTCCTCGATAAATTAAGACAAAAGTTTTTCTTGCTTTAAAAGTGGTGGGAAAATGCAAAATTTGAATTTCAACGATGAAAATAACTCAGGCACTAATGGGTTAATAAAAAAGGAAAATGTAATTTAACATTAAAAGCACTAAATTTTGATTGTTTATAATTCAAAAAGACTAGAAATACGGTGTCTAGACATAGTTTGAACCAAAGATTTGAAATATCATGTTAAAGTTGGGTATTTCTATTGGAAAAAAGGAAATTTGGGTTTGTTTTAGTATACAGATGCCCCCTTAAGCAAATTTTATCAACGTGGTGATTTAATCTTCAACGTCAATTTTCTCAAAACTGTGATTTTGATTATTGCGCACATGATTTCTGAAAAATGGTTGCCTAGATTTTTACTAAAGTTTCGCTAAATGTATTAAACGTATAGAAGCACAAAATGACCTATTATTATGTTTCTCAAGTTAGAAGTTTAGAATTAACGACTTTTTTGTATTAAAAAAAATCAATATTTCGAATTTTTTTACTTTTTTTTTTTTTTTTTTTCTCTGGGTCTATAAGTTTTATTTTTTTCTTTGTAGTCATTTGAAAACACATTATTTCACTACTCAGTAAAAAAATCTTGATTTGTTTTAGTCATTCAAATGTGAAAAATCCTGCGCGCAATACATGCAAGAATAATTCTTTTGAAAAAATACTACTATCTTTAAAAATAAATTAAAAAACTTCATATATGTCTATAAATTTTTAATAACTTTAATTTATAAAATAAATCTTTCTTCATATATGTCTATACATTTTTAATAACTTTAATTTATAAAATAAATCTTTCTTAATATGCGTTTTCAATTTTATAATTAAAACTCAATCAGTTATAATGTGACTGAAATTCTTACAGAGGTCACTTTTTCATGTACTATTTATTTTGTTAGTTCAAAGAGGGTATTCTTAAGAGCGTACACTAGTCACAGAAAAAGTACTCAAAAAGACCCGGATGATAATGTAAAGTCTATGGGAGCGTTCTTTTCAAATATCTCGCTCAAATTTTAATATTGTTACATGATATTTTTTTTTTTTTTTTTTTTTTTTGCACAAGATAGCTGAGGACGATCCACAACCGGCCTAATTTTTAGTTTTTCGATTTTGCTTATATATTTTTATATTATAATAGTTTCAATTTCAGAACCGTTTTAAACCGGTTTTGAAAGTTAAAGTAATTTTTTTTTTAAATCTGAAATCAAAATTGAAATAAAGAATACTGCCCAGTTAAACTGATGGCATTGAGCTCACAGGCTACAAATACTAATTGTACATTAAAGCCTTATATTTTCAAGGGTTAATTCCGTTCGAAAAAAAAATTAAGAAGGGGAAACAGCTCTCCCCTTTCCTCTTTTTTTATACTTAATCATTGAACCTCCTATACTATCAAAGACATGCTTTATCATATAAAAAATCTATATCCAAAATTCAGAGCAAATTAGATAATTCTTAATAAAAACCCATTTAGCATTTATATAATTTAAAAGGAGTTATCCCCTTCTTTTATACTTAACCATTAAACTTCCAAAACGATTCAGAGATTTGAACGAAATCTGAAAATTCTGCTTGAAAAACCTATTTATATAAATTAAGAGGGGGGGGAGGCATTAGAACCCCTGTTGCCCCTATTTATACTTATTCAATGAACACCTAATAGCAGTCACGGAATCGCCTCATCAGAATGATCCTAATCTAAATTTTGAACGAAAACTTAATTCTGCATGAAAATCCCATTTATATCAACTAACGAGGGGGGGGGGCATTAGAACCCCTGTTCCCCCTATTTATACTTATTCAATGAACACCTAATAACAGCCACGGAATCGCCTCATCAGAATGATCCTAATCTAAATTTTGAACGAAAACTTAATTCTGCATGAAAATCCCATTTATATCAACTAACGGGGGGGGGGGATTAGAACCCCTGTTCCCCCTATTTATACTTATTCAATGAACACCTAATAACAGTCACGGAATCGCCTCATCAGAATGATCCTAATCTAAATTTTGAAAACTTAATTCTGCATGAAAATCCCATTTATATCAACTAACGGGGGGCATGAGCCCCCCGTTCCCCCTCTTATACATATCGAATGAACTCCAAAAACTAATCAGGGAAGCGCCTTATCAGGATATACCTATATACAAAATTTCAAGTGGATCCGATATTTTTATCATGAGTTATCGCGTTACGCACATACGCACATACATACAGAACGGACGGGCACATAAGCTCTCAGGCTATGATAGCCTGTGAGCTAAAAAGTAAAAACTAGGCCGGTTGTGGATCGTCCTCAGCTATCTTGTGCAAAAAACATCATGTAAAAATATTAAAATTTGAGCGAGATATTTGAAAAGAACGCTCCCATAGACTTATCATTAGGGTTCGGCTTTTACCGCGTGACTAGTGTGTGCTCTTAAGAGCCCACAATAGTCACAGGAAAATTACAGAAAAAGACCCGGATGACCATGTAAAGTCTATGGGAGCGTTCTTTTCTAATATCTCGTTCAAATTTTAATGTTTTTACATGATTTTTTTTTGCATAGGCTAGCTTAGGACGATCTACAACCGGGCTAGTTTTTACTTTTTCGATTTTGGTTATATATTTTTTATATTACGATAGTTTCAGTTTCAGAACCGGTTTAAACCGGTTTCGAAAGTTAAAGTAATTTTTTTAAGAAAATCTGAAACAAAAATTGAAAAAGTAAAAACTAGCCCGGTTGTGGATTGCCCTCAGCTATCTTGTGCAAAAAAATCATGCAAAAATATTAAAATTTGAGCGAGATATTAGAAAAGAACGCTCCCATAGACTTTACATGGTCATCCGGGTCTTTTTCTGTACTTTTCCTGTGACTATTGTGGGCTCTTAAGAGCACACACTAGTCACGCGGTAAAAGCCGAGCGCTAATGTAAAGTCTATGGGAGCGTTCTTTTCTAATATCTCGCTTAATTTTCAATATTTTTAAATGATTTTTTTTTCTCAGGATAGCTGAGGACATTCTATTACCGGGCTAGTTTGTACTTTTCTGATTTTCGTTGTAGTTTAATTCTGAGGACCCTTTAAATTTTGGATTCAGTGAAATTCGAGGTGTTGTGCCCTTTTTACTCTTATAAAATCTATTTCAGCAAAATTCAGAAAAAATTAAAAACGCTTCACGGAATATTAGTGTTTAAGCTTTCCAATGATATGCTTTCCATATTTCTACTGCAATTAGGCTGAGCAAAATTTGGAAATGATTTGATCAGAAATGGAATAAAAAAAGAGTTTTAATTATATGCGCTCCGCCTCAGCCAGTCTCTGCCTCTCCTGCCCTTTTGAAAATTATAATTGGTTAACACCAATCCATTTTAGCAAATGAAAGTAACTTTTTGCCTTTCATTGTATTTCCTTTCTGTTATTGGTTTATAGTAACGTGTTAAAATAACCTCCCTTATTTCAAGGTTTTGATTTATTTTTTCTACAATTATTGATAAATTTTAGCTAAAATAGTCTTGAAAAAAATCAACGACTTCTAATTTTTTGTTTTTATAAAACTAACGCTATTTTACTATTATTATATAACTATAACTAACTTCCAAGGAAGAAAATTATACATTTCTTTGTATATATATATTTTTTCAAGTCCATACAAAACAAGGTAGATTTGATACAAATTACAGTAAGCTCCTTTTTAGCAAAAAGGAAATTCTGATAATTTTAAAATATAATTGGAACTTTTGTGAAATACATAGGTAGCATTAAAAGAACAAGGAGCTATATTTGGAATTTATAAATTTCCTTATACAGCTTGCAAAATACATGAAACAGGGGGGGGGGTGTGCAAAGGGAAAACTACGCCCGGAGTAAAGTTCAGTTTGGCGCCCCATTCCCTGAACTTTTTCTTGTGACAGACTAAAAATTATGTTAGTAGTAAAAATTTGGCTCCCCCTAAATTTCGATCCCGGGGCAACCACCCCCTTCGTCCCCCTCTTTTTCGCATGGCGCTGCAAGGAGTACATATTGAGGAGGCTTATTCAACACCGCGCCGTCCGAGGGGGGGGGGCGCCACATTTATACTATCAACATCATTCTTGGGCTGTTACAAGAAAAAGTTGGGAAAGGGGGCGTTAAATTGAAACTTTGCCCCGGGCGCAGTTTTCTCTTCCCTGTGTTTGTGTTTGGTACTATACGATACTAGGCAGCCCAATTTCAGTCCAGTATTATTAAGTAAAACAGTAAAAAAAGTAAGCATTTTCAGTTAGAAAAACAGTTTTATTAAAAATAAGCAGAAATTAAAGTTAGAAAGTTTTAAAGATTGGTAATTTTAAAATTGTTAATTAACTTGTTTCAAACTTTAAAGAAATATTTTTTAATATTTATTACTTTTGAGGAAAACGATACACTTTTAACAGTCGTTAAAAATGGGGAATTTATCCTGCGTAATACATTTTATTTTAATATAACATAAAGGTATATTTGCAAAGACAACGAATTGCAAATATTTATCATTATTTATCTATACTAATATTATAAAAAGGAAAGATTTGATTGTTTGTTTGCATTGAATAGGCTCCGAAACTACTTGACGGATTTGAAAAATTCTTTCGCCGTTGGAAAGCTACACTATTTCCGGTGAACATAGGCTATAGTCGCCGCTTAAAAAGATAAAAATAAAACGCCGGATAAACGAATCAAAAGCAATTTGAGAAACTAAAGGTTACCCACTAGACACATGACAATCACTGAAACACATATGAAAATCGTAACTATGCACCCCCCTCCTCCCCCCCCCCCAAAAAAAAAACATTTTAAACTTTTTAGACCGACCTGATATAAAACCGTGTTTTTTAATTTTTAAAACTATTTAGCAATTACTAAAAAAAGGAAAAGAAATGCTGAAACGCAAATTAATTAAAGTTAAAAATAAATCACGAAACGATTGTTTTGGAGTTTTCAAAAAAGTTATAACAGATAGTAAATATTTTAAAGAGTAGTGAGCATCAAATATGGGGAGGGAGGATTTTTTTTTTTTTTTAGGAGGAGCAGTCAAATATTTAAAATTGTAACGTTTTCTACAATTTCAAATGCGGACTGTTTCAATAAGCCTAGGGATAAATATTACTTATTTAATTTAATATAAAATTATAAAGAGGAAAGATTTGTTTGTTGGAATTGAATTAAATAGGCTCCAAAAATACTTGACGGATTTGAAAAATTCTTTCACCGTATGAAAGCTACACTATTTCCGGTGAACATAGGCTATATTATATTTTCAAAAAATTATTTTAATTCCTTATTAAAATGGCAATATTGTAACCCAAGGTGTAGAAAAATGAATTTAAAAAATCTTTACATCGGGTGCGTTGCGAATACTATTGATTATAGAACAAAATAATGTACTACGACTTTGTTAACATGTAATTATCTACAAAAAATGTCGCAACAGCATATGTCTAACTGTTATAGTTATGTCACAATAAGTGTTTTTTATTTTAAAAAATAATTAAAATGCCGTTTCTGTAAAAGCCTTTATTGTTACTTTGGTATTGATTCTTATCAAAATAAATTACTTTAAAATCAAGACTGATTTAATGGTTGCCGTTTACCCCGCTCGACTAGGCTGCATCATAATGTGTGATATAGGCGTCACTGGGGCACGGGAGGAGAGTCAATGTCAGAGACGGCATTTTAATTATTAGGTTATGAATGTGTGTGTAAAAATGTATAACTTGAAATTTTTCTTAAATATCCGTGAGAAGTCGGGGCGGGCTGCTATAATCTATATACATAAAGCAAAATCGTGTTAGTTACACCATTTATAACTCAAGAACGGATGATCGATTTTTATGAAATTTTGTATGGAGGTATCTGACACCTTAGATTAACATATAAGCTATTTTTTATCCGACTACCTAAAATGAAAGTAATGTTTTTAGTAGTTGAATTTAATGAGATGAAGTGGTAGAAACAATTTGCGGTGTCAGCAGTGGCGGGGGACTGGGAGACTTGCTCTACCCGAAGAAAAGCGAGGGCGGGCCGCTAGTTATAGTATAAAAGCAAAAATAATGAAACTGTAAGGCAAAATATAGCAATTTTTTTAAAGTCTGCTATTTAGCAAATTTTTCTCTCTAATACTTTTCAGAATTGTTTCTTTGGAGTTTCTTGTCGACGTTCAACTAATGCAGCTTCTATCGAGCAGAAGGCTTTTGCATGTTCCAAAACATCATAGTACAAAGTATCGTGGACAAGATTTGTCGAGATACTTACAAACTTTACAAGTTCGTATATATTTAATGGATGACAATTCAATATAACATTGTAAAACTTTTAGACGATTTTGCAGTTTTTAGCAGTTTTTGTTTGTCCTGGTACAAGGGCAGATCTGGAGACTCCTCAAAAAAAGGGGGGGGGGGACTTTTCAGAAATTTGGAGATTCCAATCGCACCTTCAGCTCGTGTCGGGACTTTTTTTTTTCATCATGAGTAGGATCGGGGCTAATTTCTTTCGTTGCAGGTCAGGTTTCGGTCCGATTTACTTTCATTTTTTGCCGTTGTTCTGTTAAATACTTTTTTTGCGAGTCGTGTTTGGGTAAGGTTCAATTCTACTTTGCCGCTGCGGGTTGGGTTGGGGTCCGGTTCTCTTTCTTTATTGCTGCTGGTTGGTATTGGGTCTGGTTGATTTCTATTTTGTGTGTGTGTGGGGGGGGGCAGGTCCGTAGCTAGAAGTGAACAATAGGGGGGCTCAAGTGAATGTAGGGGGGGGGCTCAAGAGAATGTAAGGGGGGCTCATAATTTTTTCTCTTGCATTGCCACAGAAAGATAAAGTAATGCATATTCATATTGTAGGTACTTTGTTTCTTATTAAAAAGTGTTCTAATAACTTCATTTTAAATTTTGAGTGTATAGTTGATCAAAATTAAACATCATGCTAGCTTCTTATGTGCCAATAGGATGAGGGAGGTGTTGAACACACTTATTTTAGATACAATTTAGTAATCCTGCAAAATTGTGAAAGGTTTTCAAGACTAAGTTAGATTTTTGAACAGAATTTCATTTGAATTTTCGGAACAGAAATTCATTGATTGACCTTGGAATCTTTTCCAGGGGGGGCTCAAAATATTTCAGGGGGGGCTGAGCCGCCCATGGCGCCCCCTTAGCTACGGCCCTGGGGGGGGGGGGTTGAGTTGAGTACTATTTTATTAGCGCTGGTTTGGTTTCGGTCAAGTTGAATTCCTACTTTTTTGCTACTGGTCGAGTGGATTTTTACGTTTTTCTTACGGATAGAGTGGAATTCTACTTTTTATTTGCTTTTCTCTGCATTCTTTTTTGTTGCTGTAGTTGTTTTGGGGTGAAATTAATTTACACCATTTTGGGTTCTGATCTGATTCATAGTGAATTTTCAATCTCGCAAGAAGGATTCGATTCGACGCCATATTTTAAATGAAAGTCTAAATATTTTCTCCGTTATGGACGAAAATAGTTTAAAGAGTATTATAAAAGAAAATATCGAAGATACTATAAAATGAAACTATATAAACGCCATAACAGACATTTCCAAATAGTTAATTATGAATATTTAAGATTTTACATTTCAATTTACATGTTAACACTGCTATTCGCAAGTGTTAACATGTACATTAAAATATCCATACGGAATGTCTCGAATAGAAGATACCTCTATTTAACGAACACTTTTCAACAATTTAGCCATCTTTTTTTGGTTGATTCCGTTATGAGTATATATTAGATATTTATTTTCTATATAAAAGATAAAATTGATATTAGAAATATAAATGTCGACATTTTATAATTCCACTAAAACATGAATTGTTTTTCTTTCATTTCGATTCTAAATTGACAAAAAAAATTTTGGTCGGGTTTTGATTTGATTTCCAATGGTATTTTCGCGTTCGGATCGGAAGCAGGGCAATACTATACGCTCAGGGGTCAAATATATATATATATATATTTTTTTTGTCGAATATTTGAAAAATGAAGTTATTTTAAGTGCAATTCTTAGAGGAACGCTCTTTTCTGATTCAAGGGGGGAACACGAGAATCCTCAAGAGGAGCGATTTCAAAATTTGGAGGTTCGGGCAGGAGGTGATATTTTTCATTGCTGGTGGAGATTATTTCTAAATTTTGCAGTGAGTCGTGTTCGAATCGGCTTGAGATTTTTGCTGTGGGTCGGATTTGGGTCAGTTTGACTTACATTTTTCAAATTCGGTTCTGTTCTGGATAAAATTTCACTTCTGAGAGTAGCACTCAGGTTGATTGATTGGTTGGTTGAATGGGGTTTTATGGCGCAAAGTTACATCAGGATATGCTGCGCAAAGAACAAGGTGGGGATTCGAGTTAATTAGAAAGTTTTGTTAGGGATTTTTTTTTTTTTTTTTTTTTTTTTTTTTTTGAGTTTGTTTTTTGTAGTAGGCCGGATAGATTTATACTTTTTTGCTACGGACCAAGTTTGAGCAGGCTGACTTAGGAATAGGTTTTGCACTAAAGAGCAAATACTAGATTTTTTTTTCTCTATAAATTATAACATTCAAGTTGAAGATGTAAAACACATTTTTTAATTCTATTAAAATACATGAACTTATTTTCTTTCATTTCAATTTCAGGTGTTCGGGTAAGGGCTCGATTTGACATAATTTGTAATTTTTGAGTTCGGATTGATATATTATAGGTCGGGTTGACTTTAAACGTTTCGGATTCGGGACATTTCTTCTTTTGGATTTTGACAAATTCGGATCTAGTATAAACTGTTTGATGACTGGATTTTTCAATAGATCAGACAATTTTTTATATGAAAAACTATATGTTTGAATATTGACGAGTACATTATATATATATTCATTTTTCTACTTAAACAAAAAAAAAATATATATATTGTTATAATTATATGGGATACCTTTCCCAATTTCCTTCAAATATTAGATTGATTTTGTTTCATTTTAGATTTGTTGATCTGTTTTGTATCAGGCTATTCGGTACTGAATCAGATTTTTTCTTTTATTTATTTATTTATTTATTTTTAGCGAGCTTGGGTTGGGTTAAAATTGAATTGCTTTTTGAGCCTGGGCATGGAAATTTAGGTTCGGGCAGACCTCTAAAAGAACGAAGTCCACGCCAGGCCCGAAGTGGAAGAAAAAATATAGTGTGGTCAAGTTTTGCAGAAAAAAAGTAAGATTTCCAAAAGAGTGAAGACTTGAGTAGAGGTCTGGACGGGCTGGAGTTTCCAGTCTCGCCCCGGCCCGGACCGAATGATTGTTATTTTGGCCTGGCCCTGTATAAAACAAAATATTCGGCCCGAGCCTGGCCCGCTCGTTTACATTTTTACATTTCTAGGCCAGGCCCGGGCCGTACAGAAATCAGTGAAAACAGTCCAGGCCGAAATCGGCCTGCATCTTTATTTCGAAACAAAATCAGATTTTTATCATACAATTAAGATTTTTTAAAGATTACTGCATTCATATTTATTGGATGATTTTATAGAAAATTTTTACTGACAATACACAATAAGAACATTAATGATTACTTAGGTTCTTAGACTTTCAACATTCAAATAAAGATGCACTGAAAAATTAATATGGTTTAGAATAAAAGAAAAAAAAAAGGAAGTTAAAATTATCATAACTTTTGAAGCTGTGTAATAAAAAGTACATTTATGAAAATACTTCTTTATCATTTTATCAAAGATTTTCTCAAATTTAGAGGAGCTATTTTTATGCATTTCTGATTTCATTTCTTTTTGGAAACACATGAGTTTAACAGGTGTTTTTATTCAGAAACAATGTAATGGAATGGCGTTGTCCATTTTTTGATAAAAGCAAATACAATGCGCAACACACTATATAAAACGCTAATTTTCATGATATTTATGAAAATATTGTGAAAATTAGAGTTTTGAATCGCATTTCCGGAAGCGACAACATGTAAAAGGAGAAAAATCTGAAACCACGTGACAAGAATCTCTTATATTTTAACAAGTATATACAAATATCTTATTTACCAAAAATGAATTATGCTGTTCGATTCCAAATCCCTTCAATAGTCAGGATTGTCAATTTTGTACCTTTATAGTTAAAAATTAGTCAGAAAATGTGTCAAACTTTCGTGTTGTTCAGAAATGAATTTAAGAAACACCAAGGAGTATATATCCAAAAAGAACGTTAACAGTACGTTAAGTTTTTCCCTTTTACAAATAATGTTGTCTGCCCTACACGGCTTACGAATAATTAAGTCTAGTTCTGACCCCGACTATATGTAGAAAAACAGTGCAAACCTGATCTTGACCCGGCTCCAGTTTGCCAAAAAATTATTATACCCGTATAGACTCAAAGCAACTGTCCGATGCTGATTTCTACGCTGTATACGTTACATTTATGTATTGATGTTGTTAAACTAGTATCTACTCGTGACGCACATTTATACTTATGGTCGTTAAACCCATATTCATTGAAAATAGACCTCATTTTAGCGTTTTTACCGAAATCTTTAACGCGTCGGCAGGCCCGTTAAACTTTTTTATCGGACTGGCCCATACGGCCTGTTTATTTATTTATTTTATTTATTTTTTTGCCAGTCTGATACAGGCCGATGCAGATCTCTAGACCTAAGCAAGCCCTAGTCTCATGAGTTAAAACTGGCCCGGCCCAACCCGAGCAGTGACAGCTTCGTCCAGTCCGATCAGGTCGCACCGTTCTCAATCTTAAACACGATTCATTTATCCTATGGACACCTAATATCATTTTGCAGACCCTTCATTGGGCTCAAAGGGGGAGGGGGCGATCGCCCCATCGCTTCTGGTATTCATCATATTGAAATCTTGCTATTGAATCGCATCTTTTTATATGTCAACAGATGGTTCGTGGGAATTATTACATTGTTCTGCAATGAATAATAAATTTTGAAAGAAAACTTAATTGTAAAACACTGTAACATTAATAAAGCTAAACTGAGTGTGCGGTATCTTCCTTAAAAAAAAAAAAAAAAAAAAAAAAAAGGACGGCGGGAAACAGATGACCAATTTTAACAGGTTTATTATGATTATATATAAAATGGAATGTTTTTATGGAAATTCTTTTTAACACAAAGTATACACAAAACAGCATTTCATTGCATTTCATGTTCAAAGTAGTGAACATAATTTAAATAAGCTAGGGACAGTTTTTCTCCGAAGAGCTTTTTACAACCGAATTCTTTTGTGTAACTCTGTAATTGAATGGCAAATGTTTTTCGCCAAATATTATACCGCAAGCATTCTTAAGTCCATTTCAGAAGTTCGTATAAATTTCATTGTTTGTAAAAGAGTAACATTATTACAACAATACATCGCGAAATTATTTTTAGACCAGAGTATAATAGATTACTATGGAGATCCTCTGTGTGTATACTGTAAGTGCTATACATGACATATTTTTTTATAATTGTCTTCCAGAGTACCTCTGTAATGTATATGAATTTCATTACTTTTAAATTAGTATAGCGCTCCTTGAAACACCGCAAATGATTTATCTACATAGATCATAATGTAGCGGAATAATTTTGAGTGATCCTACACATTTCTTATGTTTCTTCAATTTTTTAAAAAGTGTTTAATTTTTTAAAAGTAATTTTTGCTCCTTAAAAAACTTTGTTAGTGTTATGCAGAATTTGCAAAAAGTCCTTAAAAATATTTAAGTTTTCTGTTATTTATTAATTGGAGGTGAAAATCTGAGTTCTCTAAAATTCTGATTTAGAAAAATAATTTATATAACACTTGCCCCCCCCCCCCTTGTATCAAAATTTCGTTCCCGCCTTTTGCTCTCATCACAGCCTTCAATATTATCCCTTCCACAAGTATCACTTCGCTGTTTTGCTGTCTATCTCACTGTATCCATGTTTACACAATATTGCCACTTTGTTGTAACAATAAAAAAATCTATAACAAAAACTCCTCCCCACTAACTAAAAATGAGATTTTTCCCTCTCATCCTATTAGTAAATGCCTAGAATTTATTCATTGAAACTTTCCCACATTTTTTTTTTTAAGCCCATTTGTTAATGTTTTAAAAGGCAAATAAAAGTAAGTCATTTAAAAAACTTCTCCATCCCACATACACACCAAAATAAATAATAAATTGTTTCTCCCCCCCCCCCCAGCTCACAAATTTTATACCTTTAAAGTCATCGATTTTTCTAAAACTTTTACTGTAGTAATAAATAATCAAACATAGTTTTACTCTTAACCCCACAAAAATTTATGTTTTCCCCCTATTTCTCCTTACCAAGTACATAAAATTTAGTCTTTAAATCTCTTTATTTTGTGTTTAGCCATATTTGTTAATCTTTAGTCATATAAAGTAAGTCATCTAACAAATTCCCTTCATCCCCCTCCAAAATAAATAAATAAATACTTTTCATTTTTTCCTTCTCAGAAATCTCCAACAATTATATAAAGGAAATTTTAAACCAATTATTTATATGATTTACGATATTCGAACGAAATGTGGTAATTCAGCATAAAAAACTTTTTCTAAATTTAAAGGGGGGGGGGGCGAGTAGCTACCCTTTCTCCCCCTATACTTATTCAATGAATTCTTAAAACTAATCGCTCCCAGGAGTATACCTTCTTTAAATATTCACGGGCTTCCTAACCCAAGCCACCTGAATGATCTTTCTCTTTTCTTTTTCCTCTGATTTCTATTGTCTTCCTTTTTTCTTTGTTTCACTCTCGTTGTGGTTTTTTTTCCCGGAGGTGAGGGCAATTTGTATGAGCCGATATCACTCTGTATATCGATGGAGAATTGTAAACCACCCACGTGTTTGCTGTGTGTAACGTCACGTGTTTGTAGGAAAGAGTAGAAGTTAACCGGATTCAAACGCAACCCACAACAAAAAGTAAAAAATTAAACCCGACCAGCAGCAAAAAACAGAAGCGAACCGGACAACAAATTTTGTAAAATGATCGCGGAGAAAACACGAATTTCTTCAAAATATCGTGAAACGACGCACATTTTGTACAAAAATTGCAAAAAAGAACGAACATTTTACCAAAGAATTCACCCCAATAAATTCGGGTCAACCCGAACCCTTCTCGATAAAGTAACAAGTAAGAAAAATAACGCGTTAAGCATTGATTATGAAGCACTTTCCAACACTTAATGAAATCTTTAACAAAACTTTGTTATTTAGGGAAATAATAGTGTATAGCCAAATATACCCAAATATGTATTCCAGTACTTTTGAACAGCTCTGTATTTCATATGTCACTTGATATAATGGGAAAACTTAGTTTAGCAAGAAAATACCCAGTAGCTTGAAATTTATTTTTCAGCATTTTCATACTATCAGATGGAAACATACTTGAATACTTTTGTTCAGCCCTGTAGTTTACATTGTACCCTTATTACACGTCAGCATTAGGCTAAAATTTATTGTAAACAAACACTTTTAAAACAACTGAAATCACATTCTCATAAATTATCATTCATAGGCGTCCATGTACCGAATTCTTTGCGTGGCCCTGTATATCCTTTTATCTATATTTTGCAAACATTTCTTAGTAAATTCAATGAAGCTCAGCGTAAAAATGCATAGCTTATTTAAGAACCACGTTTAAATAATCTATGTTCATATTCAGTAACGTTGGTGAGCTCTTTTGGGTAGCCCTGTATATCAACTATAACATTTATACACACCCTATAACGTGCATATTTTTAGTGAAATATAAACGCACATATCATAATTAAAATGCATTTCATCCCTCCATCAGCCATCACCGGACACATATGCGGTACTTCGGAAAGAATATGCTATTTGAAATCTTTTGTATGGCCCTGTAAATGCTATGTACTTCATATTATGCAAGACAGTAGCGTATAATTTATATTAAGCTTCAGTGACATATATCAATTTTATTATACATGAAACAGCTTAATATATTTAAAATATGCCACACACAATTCCCCCTTTTACCATTATCTAATGGAATTCTTTTGTGTGGCCATGTAAATGAATAATAGCTAAATTTTCATCTTATATTTTATAGAATGCATATTTTAATATGTTTGACAGGGTATAACATCTTTAAAATTTTTTTGAAACGATTTTTCCATATAGGCCGTAATGTAATGGGAAACTTTTGATTCGCCCTGTAGATAAACTAATCATGGTAGAAACTTTATTTTCAATAGGGTTCGTGCTAGGGTAAACGTCAATAACGTCCTAAAATTTCATGGCAATTCGAGTATATAAACGATTTTTCCCCATGGGCCGTAATGTAAATGAAAACTTTTGATTCTCCTTGCAGATAAACTAATCATGGTAGAAACTTAATTTTCAATAGCGTTCGTGATAGAGTAAACGTCAATAACGTCCTAAAATTTCATGGAAATCCGACTATATTAACGATTTTTCCCCATAGGCCGTAATGTAATGGAAAACTTTTGATTCGCCCTGTAGATAAACTAGTCATGGTAGAAACTTCATTTTCAATAGCATTCGTGCTAGGGTAAACGTCAATAACGTCCTAAAATTTCATGGCAATCCGAGTATATTAACGATTTTCCCCATACGCCGTAATGTAATGGGAAACTTTTGATTCTCTCTGTAGATAAACTAATTATGGTAGATACTTCATTTTTAATAGGTGTCGTGCTAGGGTAAACATCAACAACGTATAAAAATTTCATAGCAATCCGAGTATATTTACGGGAGTTAGAGCGCGGACAGACAGACAGACGGCCATCCGACCAGACGGACAGACAAACCGAATGCATAAGCACTTTTCAACTTTGTTGGAAAGTGCTAAAAACCAAATCCTAAAGTGTCCCAAATGCGCTAAGCACTGCTAAAAAGTAAAAGTCAACCAGATTAAAAACAAAATGTAGCAGTCAACGAGACCCAAATCTGACAGAAAAAAAAAAAAAAAATCAGAAATTAACTTCAACAGCACCAAAGAGTGAAACTCAATCCGACCCAATCTCGACACAAGTAGGAATTAACCCAGACAGGAGCAAAAAATGGAAGCCAACCGGACCCAAACCCGACCCACAGCAAAAAAGTAAAAAAAAAAAAAAAAAAAAAAAAAAACACGACCCACATAAAAAAATGAGCTCCGACCCGTGCATTACACTGGAGTACTCAAATTTCTAAAATCCTCCCCCCCCCCTTGAAAACTCTCAAGATCAGCCCTTGGTCTTCGCCTCCCTTTATATCAAAATTTCGCTTCGCCTTTTGAATCTGTCACTATCTTCTAAATTGCATTTTACAAAAATATCACTTCGTTTTGTAGTCTACTCCACAATACCCATATTTGTAGCATACAAGTCACTTTAGTATATCAATAAACAATCAATCACAAAATTTCCTCCCCCCCCCTCCCCACGACTGAAATTAGGATTTATCATTTTGTTCCTTTAAGTGCAGAAAATTTAGTTCTTTAAATAATTCCCACTTTTATTATTTTTTTTAACCGATTTATAAATATTTTGAAAGGCAAATAAATAATAAGTCATCTAATAAACATCTCCCCCCTACACACACACACGAAAATAAATAAATAATGTGCTTATTTCTTTTTTTACTCAGCTCACAAATTTTAAACAAACACAAATTCCACCATTTTTTGAGGGGGGGGGGGGCATTGCACTATTTTCTCCCCTACCCATATGTCACTAAATTTAAAATCTTTGAAAGTTTTTTTTTTTCCCATAGGTTTATACATATTTTATTCTAAAAATAAATAATTAATCGTAAACAACCCATAAATATCGTTGTATACCTCCCCCCCCCCCTCGTTCTTTTGAAGTACACAAAATTAAAAATCTTTAAAACACTTTTAAGTTACATTTTTCGTCCTATTAATAAATATTCAAGAAGGTAAATAAGCTGTCATCTATAAAACTATCCTACTATCTCTCCCCCCCCCCCCAAAAAAAAAATCCGTTTTTTCCCCTCTACCTCCCCCCCCCCCCTTCTCAGCTTACAAAATTAAATTCTTTCTTTTTTCTCTCCGTATTTTAATAAAAAAAATAATTAAAACCTGAAATCCTCCTTCTGCACAAATAATTAAGTCTTTAAATATGTTTAATTTTTTTTAAGTGCTAATTATAAATCTCTGCTAACTATAATATTAACAAAATCTTTTTAACTATGTAGAAAAGTGTTAAAAATCAAGCGATAGATATGCATTAAATTCTACACAAAACACATGTTTACATTTTTTGCGTATTGTGTTTGTGCATTTCATACAGTAAAATATCTTTAGAGAGATATTTAAATAAAATATTGGGATTTTCACAACAAAAACCATTCTTAACTGACTGTATCATTTAAAAAACAGTTTTCAGAACCCCTCCCCCCCTCCCTCCTATAGACTTTACTGCTATGTCAGTGCTCAAAATTAAAAATTGTTAGAGCTCCTTGCGGCATTTATATAATGCTTGTAAAAATCATCAAGAATCTAAATTTTCTTCCACCTGAAATATTGACAAAATATTTTGCTTTATTGACTTAACACAAAGTTTTTAAAATTTGCTACACTTTTTCTGTCACATTTGTCACTACAAACAATAATAAATTATGTATTATGTCTACAAACGACTAGGTTGGGATTAACACCTATTTCTCCTTTCTTCAAAATTTCTATTTCCTGTTCTCCCTTGCTTGCTTGTTTGCCTTTCCGCAAAAAATAAACAATGTTTAAATATTTAAATTTGTCTAGATATTTTTCTCATAATTTTATTAATTCATTCATCAACCTTCAGTTCTATTTATCTTGATAAGTTTCGTATTCTAAAAAGAATCCCCTCCCCTCTTACCCCCCCCCCAAAAAAATAGTTATTTAAACTACTTGTACCTGATATCCTCCCCCTCCTCATTCAATATTAATTTTTTATTTTTATTTTTTATTTTTTTTCTAATTGCGTTAAGTAAATAAAATAGTTTTTATTTTATAGTAATCTATCTAAATTAATCATTCGTTTATTTTCTGAAAATCAAACCATTTTAATTTTGGAACGCTAATCGTAAAGAGATTGAAATTGTTTTGAGCTCCGATTCGAATGCATTTACGCAAAGTACTGGGAAATCAGTTGAAAAAAATCCTTTAAACATGAAATCGGCTGGAATTGCACACCTTTGAAGAGAAAAATCGTCGCAGATAATTGGTTAAGAGCATTCTATTTCCTAATTGGATGATTGCATGTCAATCAAAGTAATTTTAGCCCATCCTTCGAATCCGCTGAAAAAGCGCGTCGCCATCTTGATTTGCCTTGGCGTGTGACTAGTGTGTGCTCTTAACACTAAACTTTATTTTCAATCGTTCGGTACGTGGAACTTTCTTCTACAATAATTTCTTGACGAAATAGTAAGGGCTGTTTACTTTTTTTTTTTTTTTTTTCCACGACTGTATCTATATGTTAAAAAGAACAATCCTATAATTCATCGTTTATAAAGTTTATTATTTTGGACCAAAAAAAAAAAAGTTATTGAGAAAGAATGCAATTTTATATGCATACCTGTACAATGAATAGATGTAATAAAGAAGAGAAACATTTTTATTTTGCTTATTTCTTTTAATAATTCACACCTCCTTGCTGTTACCTGACTTCTGGGTTTAAAAACCTTAGGATCTAAACTGAAACCTTACTTGGTATGATCATTTATATTATTGTCAGCCAGCGAAGTGTTAAAGTCTTTCAGAAAGGATTTAAAGAATCACTCGGTCGATAAACTTTGCTTTTGTTCATTGTCGATTTTTCAAGAAGATCACCTTGTGTATATTTTTGCAGATGTGTGGGTGGACAGCTCCGAAGATTTACTGCGTACAGTTATGATTATTTATCTTATACTATAATGCGAGCAAAAATTGTGTGTGTGTGTGTGTGTGTGTGTGTGTGTGTGTGGGTAAATTTTATATCAAAAACGGCTCTAACGATTTTCGCAAAAATTTGGATTTTACCATTTTTGGGCACGAGAAGACCATTGGGCTAGGTCCCATGTTCGGGAAAATTCGATTACTGGGTCATTTTGGGTCATAATGGGTCAGGATAAAGCTATTTATATCTATAGAACGGCTGGATCGATTTTAAGGAAATTTTATATCCAATCGTTTTTTGGTACGAGAAAACTATTGGGCTGGGTCACATGTTCGAAAAATTTCGATTAGTGGGTCATTATGGGTCAAGCCATTTTTATCTAAAAAACGGCTCTAACGATTTTGACCAAATTTTATATTGTATCGCTTTGGATTACAAGAAGACCATTGGGTTTGGTAACATGTTCGAGAAAATTCGGTTAGCGGGTCATTTTTGGGGTCATTGTGGGTCATGCTATTTTTATCTAGAGATTTTCTCACGCAATTTTGATTAAAAATTGCATTCTATGGTTTTCGGGCACAAGAAAAACATTGGGCTACGTTACATGCTCGAGAAAAAATTTTAATGGGTCATATTGGGTCATTAAGAGTCTGGGTCAAGCTATTTATATTTAAAGAACGGCGTGATGGATTATAACGAAGTTTTGTATCTAACAGTTTTTTGACATGAGAAAACTAATGTGCTAAATCACATGTTTGAGAGATTTTGACTATGAGGGTCATTTGTGGGTCATGATGGGTCATAATGGGTCATGGTCAAGCTATATCTAAAGAACAGATGGATCGATTTTAACGAAATTTTGTATACAACATTTTTTTGGCACGATAAAATCATTGGACTAGGTTACATGTTCGAAAATTTCGATTAATGGGTCATTTTGGGTCATTAAGAGTCAAGCTATTTATATTCAAAGAACGGCGTGATAGATTATAACGAAATTTTGTATGTAACAGTTTTTTGACATGAGAAAACTAATGGGCTAAATCACATGTTTGAGAGATTTCGACTATGAGGGTCATTTGTGGGTCATGATGGGTCATAATGGGTCATGGTCAAGCTATATCTAAAGAACAGGTGGATCGATTTTAATGAAATTTTGTATGCAACATTTTTTTGGCACGATAAAATCATTGGACTAGGTTACATGTTCGAAAAATTTCGATGAATGGGTCATTTTGGATCATAAAGGGTCTGGGTCAAGCTATATATAATTAAAGAACGGCAGGATCAATTTTAACGAAATTCTGTATGTAACAATTTTTAGAAACGAGAAAACTAATGGACTAAGTCACATATTCGAGAGCTTTCGATTATAAGGGTCATTTGAGGGTCTTAATGGGTCAAGGTCAAGCTATATATAAAGAATAGGTGGGTCGATTTTAACGAAATTTTGTATACAACATATTTTTGGCATGAGAAAATCATTGGGGTGGATCACATGTTCGAGAAATTTTGATTAGTGGGCCACTTTTGGGTCATTCTAATTTTATCTAGACAACGTTTCGCGCAATTTCGACTTAATTTTGTATTTTATCGTTTTCGGGCACAAGAAAATCATTGGGTTATGACAGAGTTTTGAGAAAATTCGATAAATAGGTCATTTTGGATCATAAGGGGTCAGGGTCAAACTAACTATATCTAAAAAACGGCTCAATCGATTTTATCTAAATTTTGTATCTTATGTTTTTCGGCATGCTAAAACTAATGAGCTAGGCCACACGTTCGAGAGATTTCGATTATAAGGGTCATTTGTTGGTCATGATGGGTCATGCTAAATTTATATAGAAAATGGTACTCACCATTTTGACTATACTTTGTATTATATCGTTTTTGAGCAAGATAAAACCATTTGGCTTGGACAAATGCTCGCGAAAATTCGATTAGTGAATCATTTTGGGTCTTAATGAGCTAGGGTCTTTCTAATTATATATAACAACGACTCAATCAATTTTACCTAAATTTTGAAACAAAACGTTTTTTATCACGAGAAGAGTATTGGGCTGAGTCGCATGTTAAACAAATTTATATTAGTGGGTCATTTCGCTTCATTGCTGAATGCTGCCAAGCTAATTTTACCTAAAAAATGGCTTAAACGATTTTGATTCAATTTTATATTCTACTGTTTTTGATTACCTGAAGACGATTGAACTATGTCAAATGCTTGATTAAATTTGATTAGTGGCTCATTTTGGGTAATACGGGTCAGGGTCACGAGAATATGGCAAAAGCCAATAACTTGGTGATATGTGACAAAATATTGGCGACATATGGCCAAAAAATCGACTATAAAAATTACGAAAACCAAAACACGTATTTGGAGCCTTCAAATTTGGCTATATTTAGCAAAAAATATTGTCTTTCAGAATGTAAAGAACTTTTTTATACATTCTTAAGAGGATTCGAGATGCATGGTTAAACTAATAAGAGTCGAGCTAAAAAAGTGATTTAGATCGATGTCCTTTCGTTGTAAATTTTAAAATAAAGTAAAATTTATAAACATGCGCATAAAAACATAGTTTTCTTATTGATTGTTTTTCTAAATAATACTATAATAAACATGTTTTACAGTAATAATACAGAGTTAATGATACAGTGAAAATACTATATCAAGTTGAACACAAAGTTAATTTTGACCGATCTAAGATCGGTCTTCCCTGCTAGTTATAATAAAATCTGCTAAGTTGGAATCGTAAGAGAGAGATAAACATTCCGTTTTATAGCTGTAAAGCATTCCTATTGTGAAAACGATGAAATTTTAACGTTTAAAACAGCAGTCCGTTATACAGGGATTCCGCTTTCATAGTCTTTACTGTATTATGCTTCGAAGTGGCTGTGCTAGTATTTGTGACAATGGACGGCAGGATTACAGAGGCTTTTGCATAGCCATCTTTGAAACTAAGTTGGATGTGCCAGTCTCAAAACTTTCTTCTATGCCACATTACATTTTAATGTTTCAAAAGGTAGTTACATACATTAATACTTCAATATTATTAATTCAATACTATATCAACTTTAATTTTCATCTTAAATTTCTGCTTCAACCAATTATTCGGAGTAAAAACGAGTTAACCCGGATCGTGATATTTATTAAAATGAATTGTTATCCCTTATTCTGTTATCATCAGTTGATTTCAAATAGCCGGCTTGGCAGGACACGAGTCCCCGTCGCTGCACGAGCCGACGATAGACAATAAAACAACAAAAAATCCAGAAAATTATACAATAAAAAGAATATTGCTCTGTTAAATTGATGGGATTGAATTTACAGCTTTTCACACTAATTGTTGATTACAGCCTTATTTTATTTATTTTTTTTTTAAAAAGAATAATGCCCTCGAAAAATAAAATAAGGAGGGATTAGCTTCCCAATTTCTCGACTTTATACCTAACCCATCAATTTTTTAGGCGAATTTTAGCGTTTCCTTTATTGTTTCGAGGTTTTTTTGGGTGCGTTCGTAATTATGTAAATACGTAGCACCTATTGTTGTCGTTCAGTCCGTCCGTCTGTCTGTCTGTCCGCATATAACAACGCAAAAACTACCCAACTGAATCGTTTGAAATTTAAAATACATAATTATTGCATAATTTTGTCGAGTCATTTCAAATTTTATGAAAATCGGATGCATAGATCAATTACAGGGACAATCAAAAGGATTCCGTTACATTACGGTTAATGGGGAAAAAAGCTTCAAATGCAGTTTAATCGTTTGAAATTTCAAATACATAATTATTACATAATTTTGTCGAGTTATTTCAAATTTTATTAAAATCGGATACATAGTTCAACTACAGGGACAATCAGAAGTGTTCCGTTACATTTACGGTTAATGGTGAAAAATGTTTCAAATGCATTTTAATGATGTTACACTCATTCGAACGTAATAAAATTGGTATGCATCTATAAAGTACATATTATAATATACATTTTACATAATCTGTGGTGCAAAGAATATCGTTATTGATTTACAAGGCCACACGAAAGTATTCCATTGCATGATGGTATAGGGAGAACATTGTTTGGTGCACATTTTAATTGTAATTATTTACAATTTTATGAGACTAATATATGAGAGTGATATTTTTAAAACTTCGTTATCGTACGAACGCACCTCATTTGCTACGCTTCACGTGCAATTTCCAACTTGTTTTTTTTATCCCCATTAGTGAAAGGAATATGGTTTCATTCTTTTAATCCAATATAGTAAATTTTGTTCTCTTTTCAATAAAGTTTTCTCGGACTTCGTGCAGCGATTTTTTAATTTTTAACGATTTTTAATGCAATTTTTGTATTTCTCTCTCTCTCTCTTTTTTTTTTTTTTTTTTTACATTGATAAAAAGAAAATTGTTTCAAACTGTCAGCCTTATTTACTAAATTTTGTGATCTACGATTTTTCAACTTTAGCTATTTTCAATGCAATTTTCAATGTGATTTTTAACTATTTTTCGATTTTTTGTGCATTGAGCATCGATTTTTTGTAATTTTTGTCAATATTACAGATTTTTGTACGCCTTATCTATTTTTAAATTGCATGTAAATAGGCAAAAACCATAAAACTAATGATTCAGCAAAAAAGAAATTATTTAGAATATTCACAATAATCTACACTTACAAAATAACAAAACACTCTGTCTGTGCGTGTGTGTTTGTATTTATTTACGATGGCTAGCAAAATCTACGGCACGTACGAGGCTCAAAATATTTTTGAGAGTAGCCCAAAGTCTATACTGATGTACCTGACATTCAGAATTTCAAAATTCTAAATATTAACTGAGTAAATCCTCCCCCATTTCCCATTGCAGACCTTTTGATTATTTTTACCGTTAAATATTAGTTGTTTATTTTTTTAAACCGATTTTTCACATGGTCAGCTTAAGCGTATTTCAGACAGTGTAATTCCACGAATTTAAAGTTAGAGATAAAATCACAAATTTCAGCTTCCTTTAATATTTTTATCACGGACCCGGGCGATGCCGGGCCGTTCAGCTAGTACATAATATTTGCCTATGATCAATATTTAAGGAATAAAAACCGAGGTCAATGTTTTTGGAGAGCGTGTGTATTGTTTTTTAGTTTTTAATACGCTCAAAATTAAATTAAAAGAATGTTGCCCAGTCAAACTGATGGAGCTCACAGGTTAGGCACACTAAGTGCAGATTACAGTCTTATATAATAATGCCCTTCGAAAAACAAATTAAGGGAGGAAATAGACCTTTCCCCCTATTTCCTTTCTTTATACTTAATCATTGAACTTCCAAAACTAATCAGGGATACGCTTTATCATATAATAAACTTGTATTCAAAATTCGAAGCAAGTCGAAAAATTCTGCATAAAAACTCATTTATGCAATTTAAGAAGCGTTGTCCCCCGTTCCCTCTTTTATAGTTAACCATTAAACATTCAAAACTGTTCAGAAATTCAACTTATCAGAAAGAACCTACATCCAAAATTTAAAGCGAATCGGATAACCCTGTATAAAACTCTATTTAGCTAACTTAAGGGTGATGTAATCGCCCGTACCCCCCTGTAAACTTAACAAAAGATTAACACAACTAATGAGGGAAGCTTCTTATCACTATGAACCTGTATCCAAAAATTGAAACAAATCAGTTTATTCTGCATGAAAGAACATTTACCCAAAATTATGAGGGATAGTTCGCCCTATCCCCCTTTTATATTTATCCAATGAATTCCAAAAACAAATCAGGGAAACGCCTTTTCAGAATGAACCTGTATCCAAATTTTGAAGCAAATCGGTAAATTTTGCTTGAAAAACTCATTAACTTAAATTAACAGAGGGGATTACCCCCCCTCATTCCCCCTCTTTAAACTTACTCAATGAACATCTACTAATCATGAAAGCAAATCATCAGAAAGATCCCATACATAAGATTTGAACGAAATCTTGTAATTCAGCATGATAAACCAATTTACATAAATTAAAGGGATGAGTAACAAACCCCTTCCCCCTCTTAATACTTATCCAATGAACACCCAATACTAATCACGCAGGTGCCTCATCAGAATGATCCTATACCTAAATTTTGAATGAAAACTGATAATTTTGCATGAAAAACCTATTTCTATAATTTAAGGGGAGGGGCATTAGGCCCCATTTCCCTTCTTATACTAATCGAAAGAAGTCTCAAAACTAATCAGGGAAGCGCCTTATCATAATAAGCCTATATCCAAAATTTCAAGTAAATCAGATATTTTTTATCATGAGTTATCGCGTTACGTACTGCACATACATACATACAGAATGGGCGGGCACATAAGCTAGCCTGTGAGCTAAAAAGGTTGACATTCCTGGCGAATACTACGTCGAGAAATTTCAAACTAAATACAAAGAACGCGGAAGGAAACTAAAATGTGAAATTGTTTCTTTTTTATATCTTAGAAAAAGAAAAACTACACTGCCTATAAAAAAATACAATAAAAAATCCAGTTTCACTGATAAAATTTCTCTTGATATTGCGTATCATTTCTTGTTTTATTCAATCTGATTTAGAAGCTAGTTTTGTAAAAGAAACTTTTGTCAGATTTTTTTTCCCCTATTGCGCAAGGAAATATGTTTCTGTGACAGTCATTTCTATATTTCATATTATATGTATATTATATATCTATATTATATATCATTTTACTTAGAGCGAATGATTAAGAAGGTTAGAAAAAAAAAATCTGTATGTTACTTGCTAATAACTTCTTAAGACCTGATATATGCTATAGCAGGGCTGTCCAACGCGGCGCCCTTTGAGGCTTTTCTTGGCGCCCTTTTGAAGTTTTTCTGTTTGCATTTTTAAAAAATAAAATTCTATTTTAAAGGATATTTTGTTTAAAACCCTTAATATTTTCTTAAAATACTTTTAAAGTGTAAGTGTATTATTTCACACTTCAAAAAGGAAAACGTACTTTACAGTGTTATTGCGTTTCTTCTTTATTTCATAGTTATTCCTTATAAAGCATTTTACGAAATTATGATGATGAGAATTGATAAAAATTGGCAATAAGTTTTAAATATATAAGAAGGTAAAACGTAAAAAAATAAGCACCCTACCATCACGCATGGAAGTTCAACGACTTTATTATTATTGTTGATATTGATTCAACGGCCTATTGTTTTATAAGACGGAAAAAATTATGCCATTTTCCCCTTAGATCACTGAAATGTTAGGCAATTTCATCCATTCTGTTTTTTAAAAATTCTATAATATCGTTTGAAATGATTTCCATCATGCTATCTCTTTGTAACTACCCATGGATTGGCCACTATATCATGCTTATCTTTGTTTCTGTACTTTTCATACTGACAAATTTGCGTCTCCAAAATAAATCTAGGAAGACTTTATCGTTTTAAAAGAAAATCCAAGAATGTGCCTGGATTATCCTTTTATTTTAATTATAAGCGAGATTTAAGTTTCTAGCTCTTTCCACTTCAAAAAATTTTGGAAACAGCCTCTCACATAAAAATGTATATGATCCGAAATTTACTACTCTCTAAAAGTTTTTTTATTTTTTAATTAATTACATTTTTTTTTTCATGTAGCTTTAGAATCGTAGGATTCTTATGTCTTCTCCTGCTAGATGCATTTGCATATGTGTTTGGTCCTAATATTGTGAGATATATATATATTTTTTTTTTGCATGTTTTCAATCATGTTCATAATGGCGCCCCTCGTTGCCCCTCGTCGTGAGAGTTGAGATGCGCCCCTGCTTAGCAAAAGGTTGGACAGGCCTGTGCTATAGGATACACATTTTTACATTTTTTTTCCCGAGCTATTTTGACAATTCGCTTACATTTCAGAATTTATTTTTATTTTTCAAACTTTGAATAATTTCTTTTAAAAATGGAGACAGGCAGTGTTCTCGCTGTCGCTCGCCATTGCGCCAAATTGCAAATAAATTCTTCATTTGGCGAGTCAACAAGCAATTAGATTCGCCAAATTGCTAGAGCTCAATTTTTGCTTTTCTTTTTTTTTTCCTTTTTCTTTTGCACACATATGCATACCTACATATTTTTAATATATTTGTAGCAGATAGTTGAAATCAGATTAATAACAATCATTGTTGCAGTTATAAAAACTTAGGTTACTTTAGAACATATTGAAAAAAAGGAGCACATTAAAAAATTAAAGTTTTTTTTTTTTTTTTTTTTTTTTTTTTTTTTTTTATGCTACACGGCGAATTTATTTGGCTAATACTTTTTTCATTTGGCGAATGTTTTTTTATTTATAATTAGCCAAATTACTAACATTGGTCAAATGTCAGCGAGAACACTGGAGACAAGTGTTATGATAAATGTTTAAGGTAAATGAAAATGTAATTGGCCGTGCACTTTGCAATTTAATTTAATATGTAAATACTATTTTAATGTTGGTTTGTCAGGCAAATTGTCAAATCTGTTACCATACAAAATTACTGAAAATGCTCAGCTTTAAATTTATTATTACATTTATTGTAAGTTGGTTTTAAAAACCAACTTACTTTGAAGTGACTTATATCCCTAAATTTCAAAATATATTTATCGATAATACTTAAATTAAATTGAAATGAGAAACAGTTTTAGCCACAAGATTTTGATCACATTGAAAATTATACAAGAACCTTTTTTAATAATTATAGGATATATTCATATAAATTATAAAAAATTAAGGAAATCGCATATTTGTTTCTTAGTTGAATAAAAAATAAAGGCAGAATAGTGAAAAAATTATATTAATATTAATATATCATTAAAAAAAAAACTTGCGGTAACAGGTTTTGACAACGGATTTAATACTATGTTATCATATGTCTAGTCTATTATGGCACAGTTTTTGATATCTTCAACTTTATACAAAAACTTTATTTAAATGGTAATTTTCTGTTAAATATCATATAGAGAAATCATTTTTATTTTGTATTCAAATTAATTAATATATTTGACTTGAATAGCAAACAAATAATTTATCAAACAATTTCATTTAAATATTAAAATAGAACTAGAGTTATTTATATAAATAAGGACTGATATTTGCACAAACAACATTCAGCTTTCTTTTTGCACCAATATTTTTTATATCTGATATTTCACCAATAAATCATTGATAATATATTTTTGCAAAGAATTTTCCTTAAAAGAAAAAATAAAATACTTTTAATAATCTGCATACAAAATAAATATGAATTTAACTCATTAAGTTATTTTTGTCTATTGATTTGCCATAAGTCATTATATGAATACCGTTAATCATAATTATCCTAATTCAGAGTCATTTATCTTTTCGTTATATGTGTTTAAACTTGTTTGTATTTTTTATAGTTTTATTTCAATCTTTACCCATAATTGCCCCTTTTGTATTTCCACAGTTGTTAAAACCATTCTTGATGCAAAAAACCCCTTTTAAACCATAGTTCACAAACAATGTCAAGTCTGTTGCCTTGAATCAATCCCGTAGAAGTCACATGGCAACAGACTTGGCAAGTAACGGACTTGACATTTCAAATAAAGCTATTATAATGAACTAGCTTGTATAATTTTATAATTTAGATAATAATACACATACCTTCTAAAACTATTTAGTAAACAATATTTATATAAAAAAGTGCAAAAATTATTATTTTAATATTAAAATTTATGATAACAGACTTGACAATGAAAAAAAAAAAAAAAAAAAAAAAAAAACAACTTTGAGAGAAAGTTGATTTTTGCCAAAATTATATTGCTTCACAATTGAAGAATAAAAAATCGCAAGTTGTGATGTCTGACCTAATTAAGCGCAGTGAATTCTCTAAATAGTATTAAAATGTTAATTTACTTTATGATTACTTTTACCAAAAGATACATTTCTTTATAAACATATGAAACTTTATTTCATTCTACTTCAAAAGAAAATAGTTTGCTTATTTTGTATTTCACTAAAAAAAAAAATGGTTTTCAATGATTTTGAACACTTTTAAAGAAACATATTAACTATTTATACATTTATCGTCTGCACAGAAACAAATCCCCAGATTCTTGTTTTTTATGCTATCATTTATCAAACAAATCTCAATCTGATTTAATTCTAACACAGAATCGTACATATACTTCAGGGATAAAGTACAACTGTATACATACCAGGGTTGGAAAAAAACCCAGGTTTTTCCGAAAAAAAAAACAAAAAAAACGGTTTTTTTGGTTTAAACCAGGTTTTTTTGGTTTAAACCGGGTTTTTTTTTTAAACATCCTTTCTTATTACATATACATGCATATTTACTAATAAAAACAGACATTATTGGTTTATAAGCAGTGTAACTTCATTTAAAATAATTTAAATTTAATAATTATAGTGAATTTATGCTGAAAATTGAAAAAATTCATTTTTCAATTTAAAAAGTTTTAGCAAACAGTCTTATGTTGAAAGTTTTAACTGTTCTACACAGTGAACTATCGATGCCCTGTAAATCTTTATAAACAATCTTTTGATTACTAATAATAAAAATTTGGAAATTTGGATGTAGTTTGATAAATATTCTTTTCCACAACTATTCAAATAATAAATTACAAATACTTCTTAGGATTTTTTCTTTCTGAATTATGATTTGAAGTTAACATATTTAGTCGTTAGATTCAGCAAATAGCAGAGGGAAAAAAATTATTATTAAAATGCTATAACTAGCAACCAGTCTTGGTTTTTAATTCTTCAAGAAATTCTCCAAAAAGAAACATTTCTTTTACAGTTTGTGCAAAAACTTAAAAGATCACCGTGTTACATTATTAATTACATTAAATAATCTGCATTATTAAAAAAATTTAAATATATTCTACTAAATATTGAATCTATTTTATCTTTGATCAATTCACATGTTTGAAGTTTTTTCTTTAGAGCAATAGATATGTTCACCAATGTGTACTGATTTTAATCCTATGCATAAAAAAAATGACGTAAACCCAATATATCTAATGCTTATCGTTATATATTATTATATATTATATATATATATTATAAATGTGAAAGTGTGTCCGAAAAATTGGAATGAACTTGGCTTCAAAACGGATGGATTAATGTCTTTGAATTTCTGTATATAGATAGATTATTGGTCTGAAATGAACATAGGCTAATTTTTATTTATTTTATTCAAATATTTTTCTTAATAATTCAACATTTCACTATTTTTCATACAGAATAAATTGAAAATTTTTCCATAATATTTAATCATCTTTCTTTTTTCGTTGCCAAAAAATAAAAAAACCGGAATAATTATTCCTCTTTTGTAATTAATTTTCATCTGAAAGATTTTCACGTGATAAAACAAAATGAAATAAATAAATGGACCCTATTCTGTTTTTCGGTTCGAGGTTAAAAACCGCGATTTTACCAATTGTGACTTCAGAGGAATACTGTTTTTCTTCTTATATCATGCAGACGATTATATAAATTTCTTTTACACTTAGAAGACTTCACACGAATATAATTTCACACTTTACAAGAATATAAATATTTTAGTAGTTTTTCCAGATATTAATCCGTAATAAACATGAACCTTTTTCTTTCTTTCGGTTCGAGGCTATAAAATTCAACTTTTTACTAATTGTGACCTCACAGGAATACTTTCCATTAAGAATTTTAAAGATATCAATGTAACGTCATATCTGAAACAAAGTATAAGTTTTCGAATTTTCAAAAACTGTTTTTTTTTTTGGAAATTACCCCCTTTTGACACTTTCTAACATGGTCTAAAAGTGTTTACGACTTCAACCTGTCTGTATACCGGATGCCGAGAGCCTGGGGTCTGCCGTCTGTTTGTCCGTGTTTCAACTTGAGTAAATATAGTGGGATTCATACGAAAATAACATACGTTATTGAGATTTGCCATAGCATCTGCGGCATTGAAAATGAACCAGGTAGCAAGTATAGCTGAATCACAGGAGCACTCAAAAGGAGACTTTACATTATGGTCTACGGCGAAAAAATCATTTGTGGTGTATTTTGATAATGTTACATAATTTTAAATGTAATGAAATTTACATGCTATAGTAAACATGCAATAGTAAAATTTCGATAGTAACCATGTTCACAAGAACATGGTTACTATAGAATATGTTAAGTATAGTACTTATAGTGTGCGTACAGGGAGCTCAAAGTATTTCAATATATGATAGTCTGCGAAGAAAAACCATTTGCAGCGTATTTTAATAATGTTATTTTATTAAGGTTATTTTAATAATATTGAAATTGATATCAGTTTCTGAAGTGCACTAAAACATGATTTCTGTAGAAAATGGGGTGAAAAGGTTTAACATTCATTTACAAGATCACAGAAAAATGTTCGGTAATATAATAGTCTTCGGGGGGAAAATATTCCCAGCGTATTTTAATAGCGTTGCACTATTTCAAACATGATGAAATTAATATACTGAGATAATCAATACAATGATACATACTGAAATTTACTACAATATGCTTGCAGTTAAGTATGATTTGCATCACATTTGTTGTTAATTTACAGAGACGCATAAAAGATTCTGGACCTGTGTCCAGATCTCAGATATTGTATCCAAAGTATGGTCTATTAGAAAAGATTGCTGAAGATCTTTTTCAATTATCGTATGTATTTTAAGGAAAACTAATGCATCATGAAGTTCAGCTACATTTGGTATAATAAGAGATGTTTGTAGAATTTAAATAAATCATGTATCGGACTATACAATAAACTGGATATATGGTCGCCTGTGCAATAGCGATTCCCGGAAATATGACTTCAATAATTTGAATCGGGTTTTTTGCTTGAATAATTTAACCTAAATATGCGGTCGTATAAATATTTGCACGTAATATACAGGAGTGTACAAAAGAATTCAAGGACGTTTCTGTCTATTATTAGAAATTGCTAAAGGTGAATTTTAATCTTCGTTATAGTTTTTCTAACTAAGCAAAATTTTAACATTGTATTTAGAATATTTACAAACACATCCCGTAAGACATGGTGACGTCACAGTGACGTCGTTGTGAAGTCACATTGTGACTTTGTGACCGTCGATGTGACGTCACGTGACGTCGATGTGAAGTCACAGTGACTAAAATGTGAAGTCGTTATGGCCGTTTTAGAGCTCGTTTGTGACGTCACATTGTGACCATTTTGTGAAGTCACGGTGTGACCAAAATGTGAAAAATGTGTCATTTGTGACAAAATTGTTATTAAAACTGTGACTATTTTGTGACGATAGTGACAAGGTTGTGAAGACAGTTTGCGATTATTTTTTGATTTGTGACAAATCTGTCACTAACTTTATGACGGTGGCAGCATTGTCAATGTTGTGAAGTCACACTGGGACACAATTATACAGTTATGAACATTGTTATGTAGTGTAAAATCACTTACATATATAATTTTATTATACTTTGGCGATACATCTCAATTAAAACTTGGGAGCTGCGATAAAAAGAATGTACCAAAATAAAATTGCTGAATCAAAATGTAATGTCATGCAGACTTTAATCTTTCATACTTTTTTTTCTGTTGCAATAAATGAGAATATTTAAGACAATTTAATATTCGATCTATCACAATTATTTCAAATTTAACAATTTGTTTTTCTAATAAGCATTAAAATTATCAAATAGACACTTCCTTTAAGGTGCAAAACTAGTCACAGAAAAAGACCCGGATGATAATAAAAAGTCTATGGGAGCGTTCTTTTCAAATTTGAATATTTTTGCATGTTTTTTTTTGTATAGGATAGCCGAGGACTATCTATAAACGGCCTCGTTTTTACCTTTTCAATTTTGCTTATATATTTTTTATATTTTGATAGTTTCAATATCAGAACCGGTATAAACCGGTTTTGAAATTTAAAAAAATATATATATATATATATTTTAATCTGAAACCTAAATTTAAAAAGTAAAAACTAGGCCGGTTGTGGATCGTTTTCAGCTATCCTATATAAAAAAATCATGTAAAAATATTAAAATTTGACCGAGATATTTGAAAAGAACGCTCCTACAGACTTTACATAAACATCCGGGTCTTTTTCTGTGACTAGGGTTGCACCTTAAAGGAAGTGTTTCTTAGATAATTTTAATGCTTATTAGAAAAACAAATTGCTAAGTTTGAAATAATTGTTATAGATCGAATATTAAATTGTCTTAAATATTCTCATTTATTGCTATACATATATATATATATATATATATATATATATATATATATATATATATATATATATATATATATATATATATACAGGGGTGCAAAAATCTGGGCGCCAGCAGGGAGTCTCTCACCACTAAAATTATTTCATTTCTTTTTATCTAATATTTCGTGTTAAATTCTAGTAAGATTGCTGTTAAATTTTGAGCGAAGAAGACTTTGAAATTTTTGTGGTGTGAGATTAGCCACTGGCGCCTAGATTTTTGCACCCCTGTATATATATGTAACAAAGATTAAAGTCTGCATGGCATTAAATTTTGATTCAGTAACTTTCTTTTCGTACATTCTTTTTATAACTGCTCCCAAGATTTAATTGAGATGTATCGCCAAAGTATAATAAAATTATAGATGTAAGTGATCTTACACGACATAATAATGTTCATAACTGTATAATTGTGTCCCAGTGTGACTTCACAACATTGACAACGCTGCCACCGTCACAAAGTTAGTGACAAATTTGTCACAAATCAAAAAATAATCGCAAACTGTCTTCAAATACTATCTTCTATAAATATTAAAATACTATTAAAACATGCAAAGAGGAATTATGAAAAAAAATTAAAGCTAAATATTTATTAGTATATTAATGAACAAAAAACATTAAGGGGCTATCCATTACTGGAAGGCTGTCCATCACAAATACATCTACCTAATAAAAATTCCAACGATAAAATTGAACAACAAATACGTTAATTGTAATTATTAATATTGTATGTATAATATTAGAGAGTAATTATAAATAAGAGACCCAGTGTAACACTAGAACGCCCGGAAGGAGTCGATTCGACTCTGACCATGCGTTTAAATTTCAATTCGAGCCAGAAATTTTTTCCAGAAATAAGTTAAATTTAAGCCACTAACTTTAAATAAATCAATTAAATAGAATAAAAATTCTGGTGAGAAATATTATTATCAAACTTGAGTAAAATTTCCGGGCGTTCTAGTGTTAATCACGATGTATACTAATACTACATATAATGGATATTGTGAAATTTACCTCTGTAAAATCATTCAGGAAAGGAAATAATAAAAGTTCCTAGAATGAAAAATAAATAATAAAATACAGTTATTAATTTCTATCTTCATACCGTTTAAGTATTTGCGCTATTTGTTTTAAATACAATCATGTTTAAATTCTTATTGATTGCGTAGCTTCCAAATTTTCATTCAGACTTCTAGTTCTTTCTGAAAACATTCCAATAAGAATATTTACAACTGAAACGTTTTCACCCACTATCCATTTAGAAATTTTATAACATTTCACAGTTTGAAAAATACATTAAACAATCATTATTTTTGTAATATGAAACATCTACGATTTCTTTTAATTGTTCTTCTCCTTCTCTTATAAATTCCTCTTCTGAACATGTAACTTTTTAAATAAATTTATGTAATGTTTCAGAAGATTACTTAATACAAAAATTAAAAAAAGATGTTTGCAAATAATTTTATTCTATTTAAAGCTTCTTTATTAAAAAATATAAGTTTTTATGTTTATGGAAACATATTATTTTAACCAGATATTTTAAATAAGGAAACAACGCAGATTAAAGTGCAGTTAAAATCACTACCTTTAACAACCTAATCCAAAATATTAATAATCAAGTGTTCTATGTCAACAAAATAAATAATTAATGTATTAAACTTTATAAAGTTAATGGAGAATTGATGTTTTATAGCATGTTTTTGAGTAGCTAATTAAAATCGTTCTAAGAACAATAATAATTAAAAAGTAACCATGAAAAAAAAAAATTTCCATACCTTTTTTTTGCATCGAAGTCATTCGTTCTTTTTGTCGCAAAAACTAAATCCGATAATAATTAAAGTGGCAAAGACCAAATCATTTTCACAGTCAAAGCCCCATTAATTTTCTCGGACTTATATTTTGCACTTGGAAGAGCTGTAGTAAACCTTTTTGTTTAAATTGTTAAATCCGTATCAATACGAAACAATCCACAACTGCCATAAATTCCCGCCAACTAACTTCTTGCGTCTATCATCAATTTAAAATATTTCTGTTTACGTTTATTTATTCTTTCCACGGAGTAAGAAACCACGGAGTAATTTTCATACTCCGTGATCCTTTCGTTTGCAGACGATTTTAAATTTCCACGCGCATGGCCGTTTTGTTTTTTCTTTTTCTATACAGTATTTTAGGAACTTAAATATGCAATAATTTTATGAGTGTGTCTTTGATTAAATTTTTTTATTTAAAGAATTTTTTAATGTATTTTTACCTTTTATTTTTATTAGTTTCAAAACAATTCAAGTTAAAATAAATTGTAAAACCGTTTTTTCTAAATAATAATATTCATAGGTAATTAGAATTCATTAGGGACTAGAATTCATTAGAATTCATGCTATTAGGGACGTTATTTGCAGTAACATTACAGTGACGTCACAAAAACTTTTTCAATTGACAGAAAAGAACTTTTTCCATTAAATAACATCTTTTGAAGAATTTTTGTATTTTTTTTAAAAATTTTCTAAGAAGGTCGCATTTTAGTCACAATGTGACTTCACTGAATGGTGGTCATTTGGTCACAGATGTGACGTGACGTACGTTATTTGCAGTGGCATTACAGTGACGTCACAAAAACTTTTTCAATTGACAGAAAAATATTTTTTCCATTAAATAACATCTTTTGAAGAATTTTTGTATTTTTTAAAATTATCTAAGAAGGTCACATTTCAGTCACAATGTGACTTCACTGAGTGGTGGCCTTTTGGTACAGTGACGTCACAAAAACTTTTTCAATTGACAGAAAAATATTTTTTCTATTAAATAACATCTTTTGAAGAATTTTTGTATATATTTTTTAATTTTCTTAGAAGGTTACATTTCAGTAACAATGTGACGTCACTGAGGGGTGGCATTTCGGTCACAGAAGTGACGTCACATTTCAGTCGCAATGTGACGTCACTGAGGGGTGGCATTTTGGTCACAGATGTGACGTGACCACAGTGACTCACAGTGACGTCACTGTGACGTCACTGTGAACATGCATGCTATGTGGGATAGATCATATACACAGCTGCAGAAAAGAATGGGCCGGCGAAGTTATGTATTATGGAAATGTTGGATATTTTTTTATTACCTAGGTTTAACACATGATTTTTCTTTCTTTGATATGGAATTCTGAAATGCACTACAATATGATTTCTGTACAATTGGGGTGCGTTACAGTTGTTCTACAGTATAAATGGTTGCAGTTTCATTTTCGCGATTGTTCATATTATCTAACACATTTTCCATTTATTTGACTGACAAGGAAGGTCTCCATACGGGCATACTCATAAAAATATGAAAAAATTACAGAATGTTCTTCTCATATAGTTATATATGTTTATAAAAAAAATTTCGGCGGAATCTCCTTATAATGTCCGTAAAAAACAATAAAAATTTCGTTTATTTGGCCATTTATCTCCGGTTGGCGAAAAAACGAAATTTTGAAAAATACGCTTTTACGCTTCGAATACTTTTTAAAGAAAAAACTTTCTATGTTCAATTTATTAAAATAAGTTTAGTTTAAGTCATTTTAGTTTTGCATTTTTACTTTACTTTAAGTGTAATTTTGTCATATACGTTTATATGTACTTATAACAAAAAGAAATTAATATATTTTATCATTTAAACACAACTTAAATTGATTAAGATTGTTCCAAATTGAAAAATACACTGTTAAAAATCTGCTGCATTTTGTTGCAACGCACTCCCTTGCTTGTATAGAAAACGGTTACTTGGCCGTGAAATGGAGCTTTCTCATTGGTTGGAATAGAGATATTATATACAAGCGGTGGAGTGCGTTGCAACAAAATGCAGCAGATTTTTAACAGTGTATATGACACGGTCAGTTCACTGTGCTATGGAGCATACTCATTGGTCAGAAGAGAGATATTCTATAAAAGTAGTGGAGTGACGTTGCAGTAAATGCTGCAGATTTTTAACAGTGAAGTCAATTAAAATCAATTTTCAGATTCCTTAAAATCGTCTGCTTTTGGCGAGGAAATGCACTGCTCGCCAAATCCCGCGCCGCTTTCAGCTTTTCACGCCAATTATTCCAAACTATTTTATTTTTTTACATATCTAATAATGTAATTCCGCCGCTAATTTTCACTGATCCTTTATTACCTACATGAGTAGTTTAATTCGTATTTTTTTCAAAAAATTCTGGGTATGTCCCCAATGGAGACCTTCCTTGTGAGTTCTTTAAGTCCCCTAAAAAAACCCCTACTGCATAGCCTGGTATAAGATATGTGTTATACATATTTTAAATTATTGTTAATGAAATGTTTTGTTTAATTAAAGTGTTTATCTTTTTTTAATGCTACGTGAACGACGTCACGGGTAACAGCTAGTTGCTGAAATAAAGTGTTAAAAGTAGAAATTATTTATATCCATTAATCTGAAACTCGTAAATTGTAAAGAAAAAAGAAAATGTCATTAGATTTTTTTTTAAACGAATTTTTTTTTTTTTTTTTTTAAGAAAAAACCAATTGGTTTAATCCTATGCATAAAAAAAGACTTAAACCCACTATATATAATACTTATTAGTGAAATAAAGTGTTAAAAGTAGAAATTATTTATATCCATTAATCTGAAACTCGTAAATTGTAAAGAAAAAAGAAAATGTCATTAGATTTCTTTTAAAAAACGATTTTTTTTTTTTTTTTTTTTTTTTTAAAGAAAAAACCAATTGGTTTAATCCTATGCATAAAAAAAGACTTAAACCCACTATATATAATACTTATTAGTGAAATAAAGTGTTATAAGTAGAAATTATTTATGTTCAATAATCTGAAACACGTAAATTATAAAGAAAAAAAAGAAAATGTTATTAGATTTCTTCTAAAAAAAAACAATTGGTTTTTTTGAGAAAAAAACCATTTGGTTTACACCGTGCCAACCCTGATACATACTCTATGCTTTGCATAATAACAATGGTAATAGTTATGCACCTAACCAGGCTCATTAAAACATGCCAATTGGCTGGTATAAACCATTGATGGTAGCAAATCCAAACTGTATCAAAAAACTTGATCTGACTTTGGAACTATGATATTGCACTTACTACTATGTTTTCTAATGTATGGGACAAAATTTAGTCTATTAAGGAGCAACTCTTTTAATTGGTGATTTACAATAGGTTTTAGTAGGGTAAAGAATTCGTTATGACATCAGAAATTAAAATGTTTTCTAGTTGTCTCAAGTCTCACTACTGAAATGAAGAACATTATATTGCAGAAATATCCATCGAATGTAAATAAAGTTCGCGTTTTCGTTTGTGAGTCCGTGAACTCTGGGCCAGTTATTTTAGCGCCATGTGTAGTTTTGTTTGGCAACTTTAAATGGAATCTCAATCTATATTCTGTTATATTAAAATACATGTGTGCAATTGGTCGGAGGGTTGGCGATCGTAGCTCGTAGAGGGCAAACCTCCCAGCTCCTAAGAAGAGAAAGTTCAAGGCGTTTATGAAAGAAAGACGAGTCTCAGCCAAAGAATGAAACTGAGATGAATTTGCTAAAGTTTACTGACGGCCTCTTTTGACATCCTAATAAAGTCATAAAACATAAAAAGGAGCACCTTGTTACATGAAAGGCTCCTAGTTGAAGAACAATAATTATTTTAATTGATGTTAAGGTTTAATTAGTCTACTACTAACAATAGACTAGTTTTCTTCACGTCGGAAGCATAAACATGGTAAGGAGGTTATCCTTTTCATTATTAAGACTTTCATAGAATGTCTAGAAGTTAGAGGTCACTAGTGGCCGTCGTTGACAGATTTACCACCAATTCTTTCATTTGTTGAGACTTCTTTTTTTTCATTAAAGACCAAAGAGCTCTTCGAAGAGAAATACCAATTGAAAGATTTATGGGTTTTCGTCGAGTAAAATACTTAAATGGATTTTTAAAAGTTCGTGAATGTACTTTTTTGAAAAATTCTGGATGAAAGTCGTAAACCAATCAACTGACCTCTCTTCTCCAAAATTTTTGTGATCATCAACATAAGAAAGGGGATAGTAATAAATCTAACGGTGATGTTCCTTTCTAACCCCTGATCTTAGACAAGCTAGGAAGGCTGAACTTCTCAAAAAGAATACCTTAAGCAAGATAGGTATCGTTTAACGAAATGCAAAATGTTTTAACTTTGAAAACATCTCAGCAAAATTCCGAAATTTACTTCTTTTTATTTCATGTTTCACTTAGAAAATTTAAAATGGCGACAAGGTATGGAATGACAAACTGCTGACACTGACGTATCTGTTTCTAGAAAAATATGAAGCTATTTCTATTGTGTTTTTTAATAGCTTTGACAGTAGTAAAACTATAAAATGATCTCTCGGTAAAAAAAAAATAAAAGCTATGTCAGTTTAAAAAAAGAAAAAAAAAAAAAAAAAAAAGATTTCTTTTCTATGCGAAATGGCGTAACTATTGTATTTTTCATTTTTATTTTTTGCTGAGTGACACACTTACAGTTTAGCGACTTCCAAAACTACTAAACAGATGATTGTGATCTCTTCAGCAATTCATTATAAAAAAAAAAAAAAGATACATTTAATTCAATGTCAGTTGTTTTACATGCGCTGTCGCCTTAACAAAAGTCTCTTTACAAAGGGATCGCTTAGTCCTCTATATACCTCATCACTGCATTTACATTCGATATAAAAGCAGTAATTAGAACGAAATACATGCCAATGGATAAAAAAGGCAAAAGAAATAAAACAAGAGACGTACCAATTTTACAATGTATTAATAATACTGTATTACTAAAAATTTTGTTAGAACGCATTAATTTATTAAATTAAATATTTTACGTAATTAATATAAATATAGAATTAATAAATAATTAAAATAATAATTATAATTAATACGATTATTAATTATAATTAACCCCTTAACTGGTTTCCCCGAACGGCGCCGTAACGGCGTTCTGGCAAGACGAATCTGCTTATTGCATCATTTAAAGCTTTTTGACACCACAAATATTTTTAAGAAAGTTTTCATACTATTGAAAGGCGGATGCGTTTAGACTAAATTTTACGAATATTTTATTTAAATAATAGTGGTGTGAATCCGCTATTTTCAATTTATTGAACGGAAAAGAATTAACCAGTTAAAGGGTTAATTTGACATACATGTATAAATATTTTATATATTTATAAAAGGTTACTTTTTAATTACATTTTCAAATCAAATTAGTTTTTAATTAAAGAACAATTACAGATTTCTATGTAAAATACATAATTATTCAAATAATAATATGAACACATTGTAATGTATGTTGGTGTCATGATCTAAACCAATCGAAAGCAATTTTCCACACCAATATGCACACAAATATTGCATACAGCGCTTTGTAATTTACAATTAAAAAAAAAAAAACTGTTTTCTACATAAATCTATTAAAATTATAGTAGCGCCGATCCCCTCCTCACACACACACATCTCTATACTTATCCCTCTCCCTCTATAAAACTGATCATAAGGGGCTATGCATATATAACGTTATCATTTTAGGGGGGAGGAGGGGGTCTGGCACATGATATCGTAAGGTACCTCTGGAGGGAGGGGGGGGTTGTTTTTTGATAACGATATCATTTTTGATCCAATCAAAATTTTCTTTTTTTATTTGTAACATCCTCTTCGGTTCAAAATAGTATGTTATCGCTTTTATATTCGATTATATATTTAATGAAAATACAAAGCTATTGTTAGAATCACTAAGTTATTTATTATAAAAGTATTTTCTTCTAAAATATGGAATACCTTCAATGTTTGACATTACTATTCTTCTTCATATATGTATATAATCACTGTTCGAGAAACCATATGTGAAGTATATATGAAATAAAGCTTGTATTTACTAATAAATGAAACAGAAAGAGAAAGAATGTTTTGTTGATAAGAATTTCTGTCTGTCCCCGAACCCTTTCTCCATTTTGGGACAAGTGCAACAAGACTATTACTGTTGAATACATTATGTAGCAAAAACAAAATACTTTTAAATAATATCTATTTTCAGGTGCGTTCGTAATTATGTAAATACGTAGCACTTATAGTTGTCGTTCAGTCCGTCCGTCTGTCTGTCCGCATATAACAACGCAAAAACTACCCAACGGAATCGTTTGAAATTTAAAATATATAATTATTACATAATTTTGTCGAGTCATTTCAAATCTTATGAAAATCGGATGCATAGATCAATTATAGGGACAATCAAAAGTATTCCGTTACATTAAGGTCAATGGGGAAAAAAGTTTCAAATGCATTTTAATCATTTGAAATTAAAAATATATAATTTTTACATAATTTTGTCGAGTCATTTCAAATTTTATGAAAATGGGCAGCATAGACCAATTACAGGGACAATCAAAAGTACTCCGTTACATTACGGTCAAAGGGGAAAAAGTTTCAAATGCATTTTAATGGTGTTACACTCATTCAAACATAATAAAATTGATATGCATCTATGAAATATATGCTATAATATACAATTTGCATAATCTGTGTTGCAAAGAACATTTATTATTGATTTACAAGGCCGCACAAAAATATTCCATTACATAAAGGTATAGGGAGAACATTGTTTGGTGAGCGTTTTAATTGTAATTAACTATTTAACATTTTATGAGATTGATATACGTTTCTGAGGAATACTACAAGATATTTCCTTTATAAAATAAAGCAGATAGTATTTACAGGGACACACATAAGATTTGGGGTACTATAGTGTATCCGAAGTACTATCTACTATAACAGCAAGATCTGAATATTTTTAAAACTTCGTTATCGTACGAAGCCACCTCATTTGCTACGTTTCATGTCCAATTTCCAACTTGTTTTTTAAGTGTTAGCATTTGAGTGAATGTGATATTTTATTGGCTCCTGTTCATTTGAATAAATAAAATAGTTCTGTTTATGACTCCAAACAAAAGAAATAGATTCTAAAAATCAAAACATTTTTACACTTTGATAACGATATCTTCATCGGGGAGGGGGTGGGGGAGTGTCGAAAGATGATAACGTATGATATCGGAAGAGGGGGAGGGGGTAGTGTTCTGCACGACCCAAAATTTCCAGGTCCGGTCCTGTTGGAAATTTATTTCGGCCCGGTCCGGGCACGGCATGTTCATATTAGGCAGATTTCGTATGAAATACTACCTATTGCGGTCGCTCCCATGTTGGAATTTCTGAAAATTTTTTGCAGATCTACGCCGCTCATGACCTCTAGACCCCAAAAGTACCATCAGTAAAAAAAAATATCTATCTATCTATCGGTCTATATCACCTTTTTATGGACACGATAACTTCTCCAATTCTGCTCAAATCTCTTTCAAACTGATACATAAAATCAAGGGGCATAAAATCTCGGTCAAGTTCGTTAATGGGCAAAATCGGACCAAGGGGGTGGAAATAGGAAGGGTTTTAATGAAAACCGATAAAACGCCATAACGTCTTGTTGAATGTGGGAACAGTGATAGAAGAAATTATTGTTAATTTCAGTATTATTCCACAATGTCACTAAGTATAAAATTGGATAGATCCTACCTGATCACAGTAGATAGTAAACAGAAGGCAATAATGGAAGACACATTGTACTTGTGTAGAAGGTGGAACAAGAAAATCCAGTTGACACGCATATAACACACTTGAAAAATTTATTTCTTGATTATTATACTAAAACAAACAAAATAAAATGTAGTTAGATTAATGTTAAGAACAGTAATATTGAATTTTTAAGACAGGTCCTCTCAGTGTATTTTTTTTCAGGAAGCTGGATTAGCTTTCCTTTGTTACATAAAGATAAAACACAGAAAGGGAAGGCATGTCTTTCCCTCTGAGGACCTATTTCAAAACTAAGGGTCCTTCAAAAGTATCTGAAAGTTCTCAACCTCTTGAAACAAAGGCAATCAGCTGAGCTTGCATTTATGTTCATATGTATGGAGATTTTAAATGTTTGGTGCTGCCATCTGGCGCTAGTCTCCATACTTACTTGCTTAAAGTTCACTATCATAGTTGGATGTACAGTTGCATGGGACAGCTCTAGTGCTGCCCTCTAGTGAGATGACTGAAGGAAAATGGATCAGTGCAAATTTCACATACCTCACAATGTTTGTGTATTTGCTGAGAAATCTCATGTTGCCCTATAATCCTACATTCCTCCTTTTCGAAGCAAATCTACAACATCTTTAATTGGAACTGAAGCCTAAGCTTCTCCAGTTTAATTTTAGAGACGGGCTTGGTGAGAACATCAGCTAGCATTTTTTCCGTAGGACAGTAAATAATTTTAATTATGCCACATTCGTGCTGGTGTTTGATGTGATGAAATTTCACGTCAATGTGCTTTGACTTGGTATGTGCCTTTTCGATTTTAGTCAATCTAATGGCAGGCAAATTGTCCTCATATACGGTTATGGGTAATTCTTGGTTAAGTTCCAAGTCACTGAGTATTGTGAGTAGCCATTTTATTTCTTGTGTTGCAGTGGAAAGTGCAACATATTCGCTTTCAGTGGAAGACAGTGCGACGCTGGATTGTTTCTTAGAGGCCCAGGCTAGCACATTATTGCCCAACATGAATAGGTTCCCCGTCGTTGACTTCCTGTCGTCCCGATCATTCGCCCAGTCTGAGTCGCTATAGACTGTCAACACTGGCGGTTTCGACTTATCAATAACGAATTTTATTCGTCTGGTAGTCAATAGATACCTAATGACTTTTTCAACAGCTTCCCAGTCAGTTTGTCTTGGAGATTCATTCCTCCTTCCCAATATGTTTACTGCTGCCGATATGTCGGGCCTAGTCAGTGTTGCGATGTATAGTAACCCCCCAATTGCCTGTCTATATTTTTTATTATCATCTAATAGTGTTCCGTCGGGATCTAAACTGAAATAATTTGTGCACATCGGTGTGTAAGTGGGTTTACTAAGGGTTAAATTGAATTTTTCTCCGATTTCAATTATCTTATGTTCCTGATCAAGTTCGAAATTCCCATTTTCTGTTCTTTTTATATTGATACCCAAGTATTGATTAACCGGTCCTAAATTTTTAATCTCATATTCCTTAGATAATTGGGTGTAAATCTCGTGTGTGTCATCTTTATTTCCCGCTACAAGAATGTCATCCACGTACACAATTACGTAAGCGATTTTTCCGTTTTTAGTCCTTTTGAACAGGCATTGGTCTGATTCACATTCCGTAAATTTTAAATTTCTTAACGACTGACTAATTTTCAAATTCCATGCCCTAGCTGCCTGCTTAAGGCCATAAATTGCTTTGTTTAGCTTACATACTTTCTCTTCCTCCCCAACTTGTACATATCCCTCCGGTTGATGCATAAATACTTCCTCCTCAAGATCGCCGTGTAGAAATGCAGTTTTCACGTCTAAATGTGTCACTTCTAGATTCTTATAAACAGCTGCATTTAAAAACGCTCTGAGTGTGGTATGTGACACGACTGGAGCGTAAGTTTCGTCGTAATCGCATCCATATTTTTGAGAGTATCCCTTAGCGACCAATCTCGCTTTATATCTCTCTATGGTTCCATCTGCCCCTCTTTTTGCCTTAAAGGTCCACCTCGAACCTATGATGCGTTTACCGGGTACGGCTTTAATTAATTTCCAAGTTTTGTTTCTGTGCAATGATTTTATTTCTTCATCGGTCGCCTCCAACCATTTATTTTTAATTTCAGTGTCCTCAATATTTTGTAAATCAGCCCACGACCTGGGTTCTTCAATTTTGCATAGGTTAGCTGTTATTCCAAAACGGTTCGGTGGTATACCTTTATTTTCTCTTAGCGACCTTCTAGGTTCGGGATCATTTTGCATTGGATTTACGATTTTCTCTTCGTTCTCATTCGTTAAATCAAATTCGATACTTTCGGTAGGTAATCGCGCACTGTTTTCGATTTCTGTCGTGTCATTAATTTCTTCCCGATCAATGCCCTCTTCAAGGAATTTAACGGTTCTCGAGATCATTATGTTATTATTTCCGGTATGAATTCTATACCCTTTACTACGAAAATCATAACCCATAAATACTCCTTCAATAGCCTTCTCGTCAAATTTGGTTCTTTTTGATTTATCTATGTAGGCGAATGCCTTACATCCGAATGTTTTGATATTAGATAGGTCGGGCTTTCGGTTATTCCATAACTCGTATGGTGTTGCGCGATTCTCGTTTGCATTAGTAGGTAGTCGGTTAATTAGGTATGTGGCCGTCATTACTGCTTCGCCCCAGAATTGCCTAGGTAATTTCGCGTCAGAAAGCATAGTACGTGCCATTTCCACAATTGTCCTATTTTTCCGCTCTGAGACGCCGTTCTGAGGGCTTGAATAAGGTACGCTTAATTCCCGTTCAATGCCATTTTCAGCTAAGTATTTTTCGAAATTTTCACCAAGGTATTCTTTGGCATTATCCGATCTTATAGATTTAATTGTTTTTCCAAATTTATTCTTCGTAAGGGCTACATATTGCTTTAGCTTTTCTACCGCTTCAGATTTATGTGCTAACAAATACGTTACAGTAAATCTACTATAATCATCTGTGAATGTTATGAAATAGCGCTTCCCGCCAGGGGTCATTGTTTCCATGGGTCCACAAATATCCGAATGTGTTCGGGAACAGATTTCTACACTTCTGTTTTTAGCCGATTTAGGGTAAGGCGAAACAGATAGTTTACCTTCGATACACTTAGTGCAGTATGTTTTGTGTTTGCAATTGTTTATGGTTATCCCTTCTGCTAGCTTATGGTTAACTAAATGTCTAATTGCTTCAAAATTTTTATGACCTAATCTGCGATGCCAAATGTAAATGCAATTTTCATTATCGCATGATGTTTGTGTACTTAAAATGTAACCATATTCGTCCGTTGGGTTTATCTCATAAAGATTATTATTCAATTTTGCGGTCAAGATAGTGTTGTTGTCTTTGACAAATAAACATGTTTCTCCTTCAAAAATTACTTTTATATCATTATCAATTGCCTTTTTAACTGACAAAAGATTACCCTTTAATTCCGGACAATAAAGAACATCCTTGAGAGTTATGCTATTTTTTAGACCTGAGTTAAGTGTTACATCGCCCATACCTTGAGAGTTTAATCTTTTCCCATTAGCAATGGTAATGTTACCGAAATTTCCGGGTTTAAATGTTGTGAAGTGCTCTGTTGTGGACGTAACATGTCTAGTACAATCTGAGTCGATTATGTATGAATGAGGGTTAGTTTCATGTAATTTGTTTACTAGTACCAGTTCATTTTTAAGTGTGTGTTCTATCGGGGAAGGAGGAAGATCCGATTCGTTTTTCTCATCCATAATTTCTATCTTACTGTTGAAACAGTAGTTGGATGAGTGGTCTTTATTGTCTTGGCCTTTATTGTTATTATTGTAAGTTTTATTTTTGTTGAATTCGTTTTTATAAGCATTCTTCTGTGAATTCTGTTTTTCTTTATTTTTCAATTGGAAGCATTCGCTTCTGATGTGGCCGTTACGGGAGCAAAAGTTACAGAATTTTTTAGATCTGTTTGAATTATTATTTTTGTATGCAGTACCTTTGGGACGGGAACCCATATATCTGGTTTCAGCGTTGTACGCTGTGTCTCTGGGGTGCAAATTTGCATTTTTAGCTTCAACCCGATGCGTAAATTCTCCAATTAATTTATTTTTAATGAGATCAATTGTTAAATCCTCTTGATCTCTGCTTTCGAGTGCAGTTATCAATGGTGCGTAAGACTGTGGGAGTGAGCACAAGAGGATAGCAACAATGTGAGACTCCTTAATATCCTCTCCTATTGCAGAGAGACGATCTTTGATCGTGAGTATTTCGTTGATATGATCTATCATGTTGCCATTCTCAGGTAATTTCTGAGAATAAAATTTTCTCAGTAAGAAGAGCTTGGAGCTCAAATTAGCACGTAAATGAATTTCTTTTAATTTGTCCCAAATTTGTTTGGGGTTTTCTAAGTGCTTTACGTGAATTATCTGGTTGTCCTCGATACTTGTTAATAATGGCCTTTGCTTTCGCGCTGTCACGTATGTATGTTTCGTCTGGTGTCTCAGGTGGATCATTAAGGACAAATTTAAATAAATCATCTTTGATGAGCAAATTTTGAATCTTAAAGGACCAATTTGAATAATTAGAATTATTTAGTTTCTCAATGGAGGTGAGATCCCTACTCATGGCCATTGTGTATATATATATTAAACAATGTATCTTGATAAATCAATAATAAATCAGTTACTCAGCAATTTATACACTTTAGCATATAATTAATATATAAATATATAATATAAATTGATTGCTCTTGTAAGGAAGTTCCGTGACTTTCCTTATTTATTTATTTTATATAATATCAGTTCAGTATTTTTCAGTATTAATCATATAACTTATATATAATATATCATACATGAAAATAAAATGTTAATCAGTTTTTTTTTTTTTATTACTGGGTTTGTTTTGTTTATTTATTAAAGGTAAAAAAGTCTATCACGTTCCCTTTTCAGTCTCATAATCTGTTGAATGTGGGAACAGTGATAGAAGAAATTATTGTTAATTTCAGTATTATTCCACAATGTCACTAAGTATAAAATTGGATAGATCCTACCTGATCACAGTAGATAGTAAACAGAAGGCAATAATGGAAGACACATTGTACTTGTGTAGAAGGTGGAACAAGAAAATTCAGTTGACACGCATATAACACACTTGAAAAATTTATTTCTTGATTATTATACTAAAACAAACAAAATAAAATGTAGTTAGATTAATGTTAAGAACAGTAATATTGAATATTTAAGACAGGTCCTCTCAGTGTATTTTTTTTCAGGAAGCTGGATTAGCTTTCCTTTGTTACATAAAGGTAAAACACAGAAAGGGAAGGCATGTCTTTCCCTCTGAGGACCTATTTCAAAACTAAGGGTCCTTCAAAAGTATCTGAAAGTTCTCAACCTCTTGAAACAAAGGCAATCAGCTGAGCTTGCATTTATGTTCATATGTATGGAGATTTTAAATGTTTGGTGCTGCCATCTGGCGCTAGTCTCCATACTTACTTGCTTAAAGTTCACTATCATAGTTGGATGTACAGTTGCATGGGACAGCTCTAGTGCTGCCCTCTAGTGAGATGACTCTGAAGGAAAATGGATCAGTGCAAATTTCACATACCTCACAATGTTTGTGTATTTGCTGAGAAATCTCATGTTGCCCTATAATCCTACACGTCTTAAATAAAATAGATATCGAATCAGTTTAAAGTTTCTTCTACTTCTAAGAAATAGGTCAAACGTTTATGCATGACAGATATCCTTCTATAGTAAAAAAAAACTAGCCTTAAAAGGAATGACTCCTGGAATGATGCTGATGTGGAAGATTTCCGGAACTAACGAATCCGGGTTGTCCACTCCTTTCATGAGTCGAATAGACCAATCAGGAAAGGACTCCGTCTATGCATCGCCATATGGGTTACCATAAAGAGAGGAAAGGTTACCATCGCCAACAATCGCCAAGTTTGTCGCCAACTTGGCGATATATCGCCAAATTTGGCGACCAAAATTAGTTGTCAAAAGTGACGCCAACTTGGCGATAACTGTAATATTTCGCCAAATTTTTAATTTCTTTACAACATCAGTCGTTTGATACATCATTTGAGAGGTTTGCAACTGTTTATTCATTTAAAAGATGTCTTGTGTGTTATCCCCCATTCTGCTCCCCAGGGGGGACACATTTTTAATTTCTTTACAACACCAGTCGTGTTACACAAGATTTGAAAGGTCTGCAACTGCTTATTCACATTATGGATGTCTTGTGTGTCACCCCCACACTCTGCTCTCCCCAGGGGGGGTCACATTTTTAATTTCTTTACAACACCAGTTGTGTGACACATCATTTGAAAGGTCTGCAACTGCTTATTCATATTATGGATGTCTTGTGTGTCACCCCCACACTCTGCTCTCCCCAGGGGGGTCACATTTTTAATTTCTTTACAACACCAGTTGTGTGACACATCATTTGAAAGATCTGCAACTGCTTATTCATATTATGGATGTCTTGTGTGTCATCCCCCACTCTGCCCCCCAGGGGAGCACATTTTTAATTTCTTTACAACACCAATTGTGTGACACATCATTTGAGAGGTCTGCAGCTGCTTATTCATATTATGGATATCTTGTGTGTAAGCCCCCCCTCTGCCCTCAGAGGGGCGCATTTTGTAATTTCTTTACAACACCAATTGTGTAACACATCATTTGAAAGGTCTGCAACTGTTTATTCATTTTATGGATGTCTTGTGTGTCACCCCCACTCTGCCCCCCAGGGGGGCACATTTTTAATTCCTTTACAACACCAGTCGTGTGACATCATTTGAGAGGTCTGCAGCTGATTATTCATACTATGGATGTCTTTTGTGTCGCCTCCCCCTCTGCCCCCCAGGGGGGCACATTTTTAATTTCTTTACAACATTAGTCGTGTGACACATCATTTGAAAGGTCTGCAACTGCTTATTCATACCATGGGATATTGGCGAGCGCAGCAAGCAGGGGCAGCCAATAATTTGGAATCGCGAAGCGATTACGCGGGGGGTTGGCGAGCATAGCGAGCAGGGGGGCGGGGCCCCCCTAGTGTTATAAAATTAAAAATGGGCTCAAGAGGCGAAGAAATCAGGGTTTTGGGGAGAAAAAAATTAATAACTTCGTCAATTTTCAAGATATCAAATCCAACTAAATTTTTTATAAATGTTCTCAGAATTATCTAAAACTTTTGTGTTTACAAGATTTTGATAGGACCAACTTTTACCGATGAAAAAAATTAAAAACGAAAAGAAAAAGGGGGGTGGAAAAAGAAAAAAATCCATAACTTATTCAATTCTTAAGCTATCAAATCTAAATACATTTATTTTACATCTTCTCAATAATATCTACAACTTTTGTAGCGACAAGTTTTTCATAGGACCAATTCGTATAGCAAAAATAAATTAAACAAAAATAGAAGTTAGAGAAATAAACCTCAAATCCAAACTGCTTATATTCTGACTCATTTTAAATTCATTTTTGATTTTAAACGCATCCAACTGACAGATCCTCTTATTTAGGAAATGCATAATTTGACGCATTGACCAGTTTTTCGATAAAGGCAGAAAATATTTAAAAAAAAAAAAAAGCTTTCAAAAAAGACACTTTGAACTGAATTTCCCTAAGCGATTGTGATTGAAAATTTATGAAGTACTGAAGTAACAAATTGCTAATTTTATGACTCATTTTTAAAACCATTTTTTGCTCTGAAACGCATTCAATTGACAGGTTCTCTTATTTAGAAACTGTATAATGTGCCGCATTGGTCAGTTTTTAGAAAAATGCAGAATATATTTCAAAAAAATGCTGTCAAAATAGCCATTTTGAACAAAATTTCCCGAAGCAATCGTGATTGTTGATTTGAGAATGCATTCACATAACAAATTGCTTATTTTATGAGTCATTTTTAAAATCATTTTTTGCATGCATTCAGTTGGCAGTTTTTCTTACATATAGGAACTATACAATTTTCCTTATTCGTCAATTTTTTCATAAAGTCAGAATATATTTTTTAAAAAAGGCTATCAATGTGGGCATTTGAGCCAAATTTAGCTTAAGATGATTCTGATAAAACCGGCTCTTACAGAAAAATGAAATTAAAATTTCTTCAGAAGCGGTTAAATAAAATTGTTAAACTGGGTTTTTCACCAATTACATTTTATTTTTTGTTGTTGGAATGTGCACTTAACGAAATCTACCTTCGCCTATAGACCAAGCCGACAGGGATTTATTTTTACATTTCTTGGCCCGTTCTGGCCCGTCACAATATCTACTATTTCTAAAAATTCAGAAATAGAAATTGTGATTTCAGATTTTTATCATATAATTAAGATTCTTTTAAAGTCTACTGAATACATGTCTATGGGATGATTTTACAGTATATTTTACAGAAATACACATTAGCAACATTAATGATTACTTAGATTCTTAGACTTTCAACATTCAAATAAATATTCATTAAAAAAATTAAAATGGTTCAGAATAAAAGAAAAAAAGAAAGTTAAAAGCATCGAAACTTTTGAAGCTGTACAGTAAAAACAGATTTATGAAAATATTTCTGTATCATTTTATTAAAGATTCTAAATCCAAATTAATTCTCAAATTCAAAAGGAGCTACTTTCTGATACATTTCTGAATGTATTTATTTATTTATTTCGGAAACGCATTAGATTAGCAGGTATTTTTATTTAGAAACTACATAATCGAATGGATTTATCCATTTTTTGATACAAGCAATATAAGAAAATACTGTCAAAGTTAGCGTTTTGAATAGAATTTCCGGAAGCGATAGTATGGGAAGGGGAGAAAAATTTGCAACCATTCGACAAGAAAATCTTATATCGCAACAAGGTTATAAAAAGATCTTATTTACCAAAGATAAAAAACGCTATTCGATTCCAAATCCCTTTAATAGTCAGGCTTGTCAATTTTATATTTTTAGTTAAAAATTAGTCAGAAAATGTGTCAAACTTTCGCGTTGTTGTGAAGTGAATTTATGAATCACCAAGAAGTATGTATATAAAGATTACGTTAACATAAGTCCTTTATAGCTATTTAATAATTTTACAAAATCATGTTGTCTGCCCTACACTTCTTGAGAACAAGTAAGTCTAGTTCCGGCCCGGCTCGTCTGTGTAGAAAAACAATGCAAGCCTGATCTCAGCCCGGCACGAATTTCCTTAAAAAACTATTAAGCCCGGGTTACACAGAATGTAAATGTCCGATGCCGATCTCTACACTGCAGAAGTTACATTTCTCCATTGATGTTGTCAAACTAAGTATTGGCTCGTGACGCACATTTCTATAGCATATTCATTGAAAACAACGCATATTTTGTCGTTCCGCTTAAATCTTTATAACAGGCCGGTAGGCCCGCTAAATTTTTTTTTTATCGGCCCGGATTGTTCATTTTGTTTGTCAGCTCGGTTTGGCCCGTTGAAAAAATTATTCTAATTCTGCCGGCCCGGCCAGGCCCGGGCCCGTGCAGACCTGTGGGAAGGGGTTCAAAATTTCCAAAAAGTTGATAACGTTATATTTGCACAGTATCTAAAGTCGACAGCAATGGAATGCATAGTTCAAAATGCCGATTCATTTTATGCAATTTACTGTTTTTATCTCAAATAAAATGGCTTGACTCATGCATTGTTTCAAATATTACTTAAAATAATCTAATATTGATACAAAAGATTACATAATACATGTAGAGGAAAAAAAGAAACCAACAAAACTCTCTTGCGCATGTGTCGAAACAAGAAGGCGACCTTTACAACGTTTCGATTTAATCGGCTACCGCACATTTTCTTCTAAATATAGTTTGTTTTCTGACCGGACACATTAATTGCTGGAATGATCTCAAAGAAAATTAAATGACCTCTGAAAAACACTAGTTGAAAGTATTTTATTTGGACAAGAGATAAAATCGTTTCAGTCAAAAGGTCAATTGCACGGATTCGAAAATTCGAGTTGTTATCAGAATGATTATGTTTAAACTAGATTAAATTGACAAAAAATGTGGCTAGAAATTAGAATTTTGAATTGTTATGAATTTACCATGTTATTGAAATTTGCCAAACATATACACAAAACTTTAGGAGACAAGGGGAATAGTTGCAATAGGTTCTAAGTTTAAGAAGGTCCACTACCAGAGGCGCGCAGAGGGATGTAGAAGGCTGGTGGGAAAAAAATTCCGGGAACTCCTTAGGAAAGGGGGTTTGGAGAGGGGAAAATTTTATACAATTTTATGGAAAGAAAATTTTTTCGGAATTATCAAAGCTTAAATCTTATTTATGTATAGAAAATGAATAATAATAAAACTAGCGTACTATGGCGATAAAATTTACTTCTATATTATTGCAATACATTGATTTAAATACACTGTTACACACCAACAATTAGGAAGTATCCTTATACAATGCATTTCTTTCAATTTAATTCAGAATTACAGGGATCAGTCAATATCAATAAGCACAATTCAACAACGTACCTTGTTCGTTATTAGGAGTGCACCGAGTATTCAGCATCTATTCGATATTCGCCACATTACGGAATATTTAAATACGACTGTAAAAAATATGACTATTTTGCGTCATCGTCACTCCACCGCTTTTATAGAAAACGACTACTTCAGGCTATCATGGAGCATTCTCATTGGTTAAAAGAGTGACATTCTATAAAAGCGGAGGAATGGCGATGCAGCAAAATAGTCATCTTTTTTACAGTGTAGACCGAATAGCAAATTATTCGGCTTGCCGAATGTTCGATTTGGCCGAAAGAAACGCTTTTTAGAAAGACGGGAGATTTTATACTCAAGTTAACTATAAAAATATTTCACACCTGAATTTAAGTCTGTTTAATTTATTTTATTTTTTCCTTGTTATTTTAAAACTTATTTTATAAAGAATTTTCCGGTTTGAACCAAAATATTTTCATTCGGTCGGAATCAAAATGACCTCTCGTCGTAATTCTAATGTTTAACATATTTTACAAGACTTTACACAACCTCTATTTTAAAGTGTTAATTTATATTCAGAATAATCAGAAGAATCGCATTTCAATTAAAGATAAGAGATTTTGCATTTTTTATTATTTAAGAAAATTAACCATTACTAAGGATTTTGATAGGAATTATTGGTCTACAAATGCAAGCTCCTGAACATTATCTAAGTAAATGATCTGTTTCTTGTATTTTTACTTTCTTCTATCTTTACAAAAAAGTATTGGATTCGTGAAATTTTTGAATTCGGGTTATCGACGGATTTACACGGTCAGAGATTCCAAAAAACATGTTTTTACAAAATGTCTGTATGTGAGTCTGTCTGTATGTGACAAATTTTGTAAGCACTTTATCTCAAGAAATGCACGGAATTTCACAAAACTTTCGATTCAGTTACACCTTGATATAAACTAGATCTTAATAGTTTTTGGTGTACATCGCCCAACAAGTGACGCTGCTATGCTGCCTTTTCCACAATAGCTATATTTCAAGAACTAATGGAGGGATTTTCATAAAACTTCAGATTCCATTAGTATTTCATATAACATGGTTCTGATTACGTTTTGGTGTAAATTGCAAAACAGGTGCCGCTGCTTGACAAATAAGATGAAAGGGTGTGGAAATACTTATTTTAGATACAATTTAGTAATTCTGTAAAACTGTGAAAAGATCTCAAAACTGAATTAGATTTTTGAACAGAATTTCATTTGAATTTTCGAAACAGAAATTCATTGAGTGACCTTGGAATCCTTTTCAGGGGGGTTATGTTTATAATTTATTTTAAGACAACACTGACATAAAGAATAGTTTTAGTGAAAACCGCAAATCAATTGACCAATTATTCTGTTCTTTTATAATCATTTGAAATTTGAACCTACCCACTCCCATTGAACATAGTTCAGTTTGCGCTACTTAACCACAGATTTGGAGCTCAAAATTTAAGTTTTTATCTAAACTTCTAAAAAAATTTCAATGAGATGCAAAAAATAACGGTGAAAAATAGTTGTTCGTTACTCCAAAGTCCAAAGCGCCCTCTATCGGCATTTTTTGAAATTTATCTTCAGAATTTATTTTTAAGACAATATTGACATAATGAATAGTTTTCGTGAAAACCTCGAACGAATCGACCAATTTTTTCGTTTTTAATAATCATTTAAAATTTTGCACCCTAAACTTTGATGAGGCCTATCTCCTTCGGAAGACGTTTGGGACCCTTAGTTTCCCATTTAATATTATTTGTCTTTATGTGTACAAATAATACCCCTTAAAGTATGTGTGTTATGTGTATACCCCTTAAAGTTTAGCCCAGTAGTTTAGATACACCCTGTGTTTTATATACGTATATAATACATATATTTTTAATAATAGCCATTAAATCACAGAAAAATCGACACTATAAAAAGGTACATCCATTAATATAAAATGCACAAAATGATATTGTATATGAATGCACAAATTTCTATGATATTTTACCTTATTTTCAAACTGAACTACTTTGACTTGAAACATGTTTATATGCTATTAAAAGAGACTACTTCCATTCAGAAAGTTATACTTATTATTTCATACCATATCACAGATTCAACTAATTTTTTTCTCCACTTCTGTTCAAACTTGCAATTGAATATATTGAATAATTGAAACTCTCCAAATCGTAAAGTAATCAAAACTTATTTACAGCAACACTTGGGTTATTATTATTTCCAAACAATAATTTTCTTCTTTAAAGATTTCGAGAATATTCCAAGTTTCGAAGCAGAATTCTTTAATATTTGTTTTAAAAACATAAAAAAGGTTAATTATTAATGCTCAGCAAGAGGAAAATATCTTGACACATTTAAAATTGGAACGCTTGACTATGGAAACGATTTGGAAGTGAACTGTGTTTTCAATTTTTGGATAAATAAATTACTTATTGAGTTATAAACGATTTTGATCATGGGAAATCTAAAATTGAAACTCTCCAAATCGTAAAGTAATCAAAACTTATTTACAGCAACACTTGGGTTATTATTATTCCCAAACAATAATTTTCTTCTTTAAAGATTTCGAGAATATTCCAAGTTTCGAAGCAGAATTCTTTAATATTTGTTTTAAAAACATAAAAAAGGTTAATTATTAATGCTCAGCAAGAGGAAAATATCTTGACACATTTAAAATTGGAACGCTTGACTATGGAAGCGATTTGGAAGTGAACTGTGTTTTCAATTTTTGGATAAATAAATTACTTATTGAGTTATAAACGATTTTGATCATGGGAAATCTAAAATTGAAACTCTCCAAATCGTAAAGTAATCAAAACTTATTTACAGCAACACTTGGGTTATTATTATTTCCAAACAATAATTTTCTTCTTTAAAGATTTCGAGAATATTCCAAGTTTCGAAGCAGAATTCTTTAATATTTGTTTTAAAAACATAAAAAAGGTTAATTATTAATGCTCAGCAAGAGGAAAATATCTTGACACATTTAAAATTGGAACGCTTGACTATGGAAGCGATTTGGAAATGAACTGTGTTTTCAATTTTTGGATAAATAAATTACTTATTGAGTTATAAACGATTTTGATCATGGGAAATCTAAAATTGAAACTCTCCAAATCGTAAAGTAATCAAAACTTATTTACAGCAACACTTGGGTTATTATTATTTCCAAACAATAATTTTCTTCTTTAAAGTTTTCGAGAATATTCCAAGTTTCGAAGCAGAATTCTTTAATATTTGTTTTAAAAACATAAAAAAGGTTAATTATTAATGCTCAGCAAGAGGAAAATATCTTGACACATTTAAAATTGGAACGCTTGACTATGGAAGCGATTTGGAAGTGAACTGTGTTTTCAATTTTTGGATAAATAAATTACTTATTGAGTTATAAACGATTTTGATCATGGGAAATCTAAAATTGAAACTCTCCAAATCGTAAAGTAATCAAAACTTATTTACAGCAACACTTGGGTTATTATTATTTCCAAACAATAATTTTCTTCTTTAAAGATTTCGAGAATATTGCAAGTTTCGAAGCAGAATTCATTTATATTTGTTTTAAAAACATAAAAAAGGTTAATTATTAATGCTCAGCAAGAGGAAAATATCTTGACACATTTAAAATTGGAACGCTTGACTATGGAAACGATTTGGAAGTGAACTGTGTTTTCAATTTTTGGATAAATAAATTACTTATTGAGTTATAAACGATTTTGATCATGGGAAATCTAAAATTGAAACTCTCCAAATCGTAAAGTAATCAAAACTTATTTACAGCAACACTTGGGTTATTATTATTTCCAAACAATAATTTTCTTCTTTAAAGATTTCGAGAATATTCCAAGTTTCGAAGCAGAATTCTTTAATATTTGTTTTAAAAACATAAAAAAGGTTAATTATTAATGCTCAGCAAGAGGAAAATATCTTGACACATTTAAAATTGGAACGCTTGACTATGGAAGCGATTTGGAAGTGAACTGTGTTTTCAATTTTTGGATAAATAAATTACTTATTGAGTTATAAACGATTTTGATCATGGGAAAAATGACGTTTTTTACCTTTTCTTGAGTAGTTCTTTCGCGTGGAAATTCGGCTCAAAACACTCACTTTGAGAATATTTTCTAAAAGATCTATTGCATAAAAAAAATAGTCGATTGCATAATTTCTGAACAACAACGCTTCCTAGTTTCAGGCTTTTCTGAATAAAAACAAATTAATGTTTTAAATGTTCCCTATTTTGGATTTGAGAACAGCCTTAAAGCATCTGTAAAGTTCTTTATTTCACAATTTTCTTTTATTCTCCCTTTTCAGAATCATAGTCACAATTTTCAATATTACTTTCAATGTAGATAAACGAACTGATATGGAATGAGAATTATGGGTAAATAAATGGTCATTAATTGTGTTGTATGCCTCTGTATCAACATGATTGTCTATCTGTTTGATAAGTTCACAAAAATTTGTATTTTAATTTTCATCACAGACTACTTCATTACCTGAAATGCAAAAACCAGTCTCTTTAATCTCATTTTCAAGTGTCCCTTAAATCGAGTGTCTCTTATTCAGAGGTAAATACATTATATGTCCTATACCAAAAGACTGGGACCGGGAGTTTTGTCTCTTAAATAGAGGTGTCCCTTATTCGGAGTGTCTCTTATTTGGAAGTTTCAATGTATTTTAATTTCTATTTTAAGTCTTTAAAATGTTTAAATTTTGCAGTGTCACAGAGCTTTGGCCTATTTTGGTGAGCATTTATTGGTGCTTAATTCCATTGTTTTTTCTATTCCCATACTAGAATTACAGCAAGGCCTGTTACCACACACGCCAACTATGCCATGGCTAGGGATGTAGTGGAGGGTATACGGTGTATACCCTCTGTTTATTAAGAAAGCTATAGTATGCACTCTTCAGCGTATACTCACTGTTTAGAGCGTATATCCTCTTATTTTTAAGACTGCACCCCTGGCCATGGCCTTGGGTCCACTGCTGGGGGCCCAAAATTGAGTAAAATGATTTAGAAAAAAATGTCTTAAAATTGCGGTTTCTGCAATTATTTTCTCAAAAATCAAAATATGTTTTGTTTAACATTGCAACCGAATCGCAATATCTTCATTCCCTATGCTCCCTCCACATACACACACACAAATATATACAGCGAAACTATTTTTTGCTGCGACGGGGCCCCTCTAAAAGGTGCTGGGACTTCCCTGCACAGCCTTAATAAGGCACCGAGTTATAGAGAATTTTTACAGGCAATTTATCACCTTTGGTTGGCTAATTCAAAAATGCCTAAGTAATGTATTAAGTTCTGGAAATTTTAAAATTTTGGCAAACGCACCTTCGTACATACAGTGAACAATTCTGGCATATCGGGATGTGGGTTAAAAATTAATTACAATCGATACATCTTTACATACGAAAACTACGATGCGTTAAATAAAAGAGTTTAATAAACTACCGAGCGAGGCTCGGTATACATGATACTACTCTTATAAGTGCAAATGACAGTAAATAAATTAAAACGTTGACAAGATGGAATCTTCTTAAAGAAGGCATTCGTATATCCTCTCCCTGTGCTTCATTACCATACATAATTTTATTTTCAATAATTGAGCAGTACCAGATCTTCCTAAAATCTGGGCCATGTCCTTTATTACGAATGCTATTTTTTTTATCTGCAGAGCAAATCCAGTTATATTTTTCCTGGGCTTTGTAAAGTGTTCCAACCAATTAAGTTTGCCATCTAACAAGGAAGGTCTCCATACGGGCATATCCCGAAAAATCTGAAAAAATTACAAAATGTTCTTCTCGTGTGGATATATACGTTTATAAAAAAAATTTCGGCGGAACTTCCATTTAGTAACCGTAAAAAAATAAAGAAAATTTCGTTATTTGGCGATTTATCGCCGGTTGGCGATGGAATGTAATTTCGAAAAATACTTTATATCGAATACACTCCAAGGAAAAAAAAAGTTTCATGTTGAACTTGTTTTGATACATCTAAATCAAATAACTTTAGTACGTTTTAGTTTGTTTTAAGTATAATTTTGTTATATCGATATTTATATATATTTATATTCTAATTTAACTATCAAAATTTGAGATTTAAAACGAAATTCATAATTTAAATTAAATTTGTTTCAAGCTCAAAGTCTAGTTGAGAATTATCGATTAGATTTTGTTGCTATGGAAACGCCTGGCTTTTATTTTTTGAATACGCTAGAATATATAAAAATAATTTTCCTCAATACGATTTTTTTTTTAAATCTATGAAAACATGTTTTTCTAGCGATTAATTAAATAACTATTTAAACAAGTAATATATATATGTAATACAATATGTATATGTATGTATGTATATATTAAAGTCTCTCATTGTTTATGTTTAAATTCATTAAATATTATTTACACGCATTCTAAATACCCAGCAGTTTGGAGTTGCATTATAATCGTTTGCTTTTGGCGAGGAAAATGGCTGCTCGCCAAATCGAGTGGCTTTTTCGTCTTTTCACGCCAAATATTCGAAAATATTTTTTTTACACATTTTCTTCTGTGATTCCGCCGCTAATTTTGACGATACTTTATTACCTACATAGGTACTTCAATTAGTATTTTTTTTCATAAAATTCTGAGTATGCACAGTATGGAGACCTTCCTTGTAAGATAAAACCCAAATACTCAATGTTATCCTTGATCGAAAATAAATAAATCATATTTTAAAACTTGGTCGACGACTCTCCATTAGATTTGGACCGAAAAACACAATGTCACATTTTTTAATGATCAGCGTAAGTATATTACACAGATAGTTAAAAAACTCATTCTACCATTCATTGCAAATTCCAAATTACGTAATGTGTCTTCACCAGCCAGAACAAGAAAATTATCTGAATGTGAAACAAGTTTTGCATCTCTTTTATACTTATTGATCAATTTATTAGCAACAAGGACAAAATAAACGGACTTAAACAAGATCCTTGAGGATAACCTCTGAAATCTGTAAACCACAGTAAATCATCTGCAAATTCATAAACATTCTTTCATAAACAATGTAAATTCATAAACATTCTTTCTGTTAGAATTCTTTAGAGTAAATTTAAAATAGTCCGGAATTTCCAGTTCATCTACAATCTCGGAAATAACCAGTCAATCCACCGCATCAAAAGCTCCCTGAATATCTAATGCAACCTAGCAAAATACATATAATTCTGTCCAATTTACAATTTATTTACATTATAATTTTTTCAATACATTTTTAATAACCCTCTTCAGATGAATTAAGGCAGTAATTGTACTTCTTGACCTCCGAAAACCGTGCTGTGCTTAATCTAAATAATTAATATATTCTAATATAGTCAATCCTAATTTTAATAATTCTTTCAAAAACCCTGCCAAGTATGGAAAATAGAGTAACTTGTCTGTATCCGGGTGGAAAAGAATGATCCTTATGTCTTTTTCTGAAGAACACAATCACACCCTTTTTGGAAAATGTCCAAAGGCAAGACATTTAGTAACAAGGGTTCGAAACTGTTCAGGAAATGTAAAACAAAGGTTTTTAACTACCAAATCGTCCATATATGTTCACAGCTTGGGGCTTTTCTATTTGCTTGTTGAGATAGCAATATCGCAGCTTTTGAAGATACCTATATTATTTGCTCTTGTTAGATGGCATATAACATTTTTAAAGCATGTTTAAAGCGAACTACTTTTAACAGAAACAAAAAAAAATCCCCCCCCATGAGTGTTTGATTGTATAAGCTTATTTTACTCAAACACACGAAGCTAAGTTAGTATTATGACTAAGATTATTCAAAGAAAAGTCCTATTTCTTGGTTTACATTTTTTTTCAAATTTTAAGAAGGGCGACGAATCCGATAAATGAATATTCATCAATACTGAATTTGAATGAGAATTGCACCAAATTAGTAAGCTATAGGCAAGTTGGCATCATTTATGGTTGCTTAGTTTTAGTTGCCAAGTGCCACCAACCTTGGCGAGAATTTGGAGCTAACTTACTATCACTCATAAAATATTTGATCTTTAATTGTTGTCTGTTTCAAAATGTCAACCACCCTAGAATTCCAAACTGCTGTAAGCACTTTTTAAGTTAGAAGCGAAAAAAAAAAAAAATACTCTGGAATTCTAGTATCAATGCCTAATACTTAAACATCAAATAAATTTGGATTTCTAGATGTGTATTTTTTTTTTTATTTTAAGTACTTAGATGTCTGCCATTTTCAAGCAAGATGGCAGATGAAGCTGGCCAATGAACTCTGTCGAGACACTGGTATTTAATTGCACATACAATATCATCCAAATTGGTTTATAAATGAGAGTCATCGCATGACAAAAATCAGATTATATACAAGCCAATATTTGAACGAAGGGTGCTTTGGGGGTCCTGATCAGTGAAAATACAATAAAATTTTTCAGAATTGCTTTCCTCCGAACGGCTACAATAGGTAGTTTTTTTAATTTTTGTAATGAAAACTACATAAAAATGGCAACCAAAATAATAGCATTTTTTTCAAATATAGTAACCATAATAGCAGCATAAATATTTTTGAAAAGGAGAAGAAATTATCCATAATAATTGAAAAGATTATGAAGGTAACGAATCAAATTTAGAAACACAAGTTTTCCAGAAAATAAGGCCCCAAATGTTTCATTTATGCAGCAAGTGTTGAAATAAACTAATCACTATTTCAGCTGAATAAAATCAAGTTAGATTTATTTACAATAAAAAGATTTCATTTTTTGTCGTCATAAAAAAAAAGCAAAAGAAATTATTTTTTCCCTATTTCGGAACAATTCAACAACGAAATAAACTGATCTTATTCAAGGACACTTATTCCTTTTCTACTGCAGTGAAGTCACGTGACAACGACCAAAAACAATAAAAAAAGCAACATTTAGAACTCTTTTTTGACATTCTAATATTTTCAGTGTTTGTTTAGTTTTCTGTGTGGATGTAAGACATGTAAACGTCTATTGTTTCGCAGCTAAAAGCAGCTATGTAATTTATGTGAATATAATATCATTATTCAATTCAAAACTTTCCTCGACCCCATTGTTTATTAAAAACAAACTATTAATCAAATGTTTACCATTTCAGCGAAGTTTAATTAATAAATAATAAAAAGCTGACGTTAAATCGAAGATTCCAAAAGAATGGAGGCCATGAAGAATGGAATATTTTGAAGAACCAGAAGAATGAAAGGTAAGATTATCTTGCCTTCTTATTATTATTGAAAGATATAATATGTTGAATTAAATTTGATAAAACGATATTAAACAACAATCCTTATGTGGCGCAAAGCGCTATAAGGCATAGTTTTTTAATACATTTCCAACAGCAAGTAAGCTTGTTTCTTCCAAGATGAAAACTATCAGGTACAGCACCTACAAACATACCAGCAAAGACTGCTTTCCTTCTAGGCTCCATTTTTCCCATGGATCAGTAGTAAATTTTATAAAGGAGAGATATCTAGAACATCCTGCTTCTTTTTTCCAAAACCTCATGACATTTCTTTACATTTTCTTGGATAGGTAAGTATGGGATATTCAAGGTTAGGTAAAACTGATAAATTACTATATTTTGTCAAGATAATTTTACTGTGGATATTTTGTTACCGAGAAAGAATAGTGTTCAAGAAGAAAAAATTTATTTCTCAATTCTGTTGTACTACAAAAACCACATTAAAATGAATAGATGTTATGCTCATATTATGATAATTTAGTTCTAAAAAAGTGTGAAAATCTTAACAGTTTAAATAAAGCATTCTTAACATAAAAATTGCCCATTTTAATTATTATCTCATTTTAGTTGTGCTTATATTAAATTAGTTTGAATATACCAGGGATGGCCAACTCGTGGCATGGAGAGAGTTTTAAAAGCGACATGCAAAGAATTGTAGAAAAGTTTAAAAAATAGAAAAATAGCGGATGGAAAACATCTAATTTTGATAGCATCTTTAAAAACTAATCTTAATATAGGTAACTGTAAAAAAGCTAATAATTCCAAAGCCATATTAATAGCTGTTTGTTTAATAATTAGTCTATAAATAACATGTTTTCCCTTTTTATATTTTTTAGTGCATCTGAGAAATTGGAAATGACACACATGCATACATTTTTTTTCTTCAGATAATGGCATTCTTCTCAAAAAAGTTGGCTACCCTTGGCATATATATTAATGGTAGAAATATGAGACTAAACACCGATAAATGATGGCGATTGCTCTGTGAGAAAATTGAGAGAAACTCATAAAAATTACTAACATATCTTTAAAAAGTTAAAGTTATCAGTTCTTGGCTTCACTATATATTGATTGCTCTAAGGATTATTTACAGTTTGTTAAAAAAAATTATTTAAATGAGGAAAAGAACATTTTGATTTAAGCTGCGAGACACCGACTGGTATAATTACCTAAGCACAGCTTATACACATATCTAAATAAGATTGAAAAAAAAATAAATAAATGGGATAACGTGAAATCAAGAAACGATCATATGAATGTGGTCATACTTATCCATTATTTGCATTGCATCAACCCTGCCAGAGAGATTTTTTTTATAGGAAGGTGGTTGGCAGAAAAGTATAAAATACTGTACTAAGACTTGTTACAAATTAACATATCATTTATACATATATATATATATATATATATATATATATATATATATATATAATTTTTTTTTTTTTCATCGCCCATAAAAAAGGACATTTTTGGAAAGAAGCTGCAGTTGCAGCCTAATAAGACAAAAGAGAGAGAGAGAGAGAGAAAAAAAAAAAATCAAACTACTATAAAGTTTGTATTAACTCTACAATACTTAGTTTTACTCAGCAACATACAAAATTTGTGTTTTAATTTAGAGAGAATTTTATTTCTTTTTTCATCTAATTACTTAAAATTTTTCTCTTTTAAAAAGGTCATGTTAGATAAAAAAAAAAAAAATTCAACTTCTAAAGTGAAAAGACACTTAAATTATATGCATTGAAATTAATATGATTACAAGTGACATTTACCAACCTTAAATCCATTATTTTAGCAGGAGAGAAGAATTAAATAAAGAATACTGCCCAGTTAAACTGATGGCATTGAGCTCACAGGCTACAAATACTAATTGTGCATTAAAGCCTTATATTTTCAAGGGTTAATTCCGTTCGAAAAAAAAAATTAAAAAGGGGAAACAGCTCTCCCCTTTCCTCTTTTTTTTATACTTAATCATTGAATCTCCTATACTATCAAAGACATGCTTTATCATATAAAAAATCTATATCCAAAATTCAGAGCAAATTAGATAATTCTTAATAAAAACCCATTTAGCATTTATATAATTTAAAAGGAGTTATCCCCTTCTTTTATACTTAACCATTAATATACCAATACCACCATAATTAACCAACTTCCAAAACTATTCAGAGATTTGAACGAAATCTGAAAATTCTGCTTGAAAAACCTATTTATATAAATTAAGAGGGCATTAAGAGGGGGGGGGCATTAGAACCCCTGTTGCCCCTATTTATACTTATTCAATGAACACCTAATAACAGTCACGGAATCGCCTCATCAGAATGATCCTATTCTAAATTTTGAACGAAAACTTAATTCTGCATGAAAGTCCCATTTATATCAACGGGGGGGGGGGGGGGGGGGGGGCATTAGAACCCCTGTTCCCCCTATTTATACTTATTTAATGAACACCTAATAACAGTCACGGAATCGCCTCATCAGAATGATCCTAATCTAAATTTTGAACCAAAACTTAATTCTGCATGAAAATCCCATTTATATCAACTAACGGGGGGGGGGATTAGAACCCCTGTTCCCCCTATTTATACTTATTCAATGAACACCTAATAACAGTCACGGAATCGCCTCATCAGAATGATCCTAATCTAAATTTTGAACGAAAACTTAATTCTGCATGAAAATCTCATTTATATCAACTAACGGGGGGGGGGGGGGGGGGATTAGAACCCCTGTTCCCCCTATTTATACTTATTCAATGAACACCTAATAACAGTCACGGAATCGCCTCATCAGAATGATCCTAATCTAAATTTTGAAAACTTAATTCTGCATGAAAATCCCATTTATATCAACTAACGGGGGGCATGAGCCCCCCGTTCCCCCTCTTATACATATCGAATGAACTCCAAAAACTAATCAGGGAAGCGCCTTGTCAGGATATACCTATATACAAAATTTCAAGTGGATCCGATATTTTTATCATGAGTTATCGCGTTACGCACATACATACAGAACGGGCGGGCACATAAGCTCTCAGGCTATGATAGCCTGTGAGCTAAAAATGAACTATTATTCAGAAATTGAAATTGGAGTAAATACGATCTTGTTATAGGATGGTAAAATATGGATTAAGATATGCTACTATGAAATAAATTTTTAACATGTCTGTAAGCACTTTTTATTCACATATTACAATAAAAGATAATATAGAAGGTTACAATAATGTAACTAAAGCATGAAAAGCTACTTAAAGAGTGCACATGAGATAGAGCTTTACAAGGACACACAATGTAACAAGACGTTACTGTATTTAAAATCTTGAATAATAGAAAAATAAAACAGTCAGAAATTGTGTGAAGGATAAATTTATTTAAGCAAAATAAGCAGATACATAATTGAATTAAAAAGTACAACAAACTAAAACTTAAAATGATATCCACACCATGTCACTCGTATTTACAAAGTTTTCTTGAAGGGACACTTCAAAATGCTGCAAAAAAATCCAGTCTTTTTTCTGTCAACGATGAAAGTGACAGTTATTTCATTGCAGATTTACACTTAATTTTGAAATCAAGATATACGATTAATTCAACTATGTTTAAATACCTTTAATATGGCATTCATTAAATTTCTAAATTTTAAATGAAGGAATGAGATTAAATTTTTTGAAGGCTGTTTTTAAACTTTCTTTTTAATGAGGAAAGAGAAGGGGGGGGGGGGTTAAACACCTAGATTGTGTCAATTTTCTGGTCCCCCTACGAAAGTTTAGTATTTTACAAGTTACTTTACATTGGAGATATGGAAAATATATCCTATTCTTTCAGTCATATCCAGTCAAAAAAAAATCTTTATTAGCAGAAATCAACTGCTATATTTTCATCCAACATTAAATCACATTTTTCTTGAAGGTTGTGCTTTCACATGGGAAAGCAAGTCTTCAGACTTAAAGCACTTAGACTGACTGATATCCCTTCTGGCGACTTCTCCTTCGGCCAACTAAGTAGGCAATCAAAACGACAATGATCAAAGATGCTAATGCAACACCCACAGCTATGGGGACAATATCACTCACTTTCTCATCTGCAGCACATTCTTCAGCTGAAAAATAAAGAGTAAAAGTTATTAAAAAAAAAATCCGTAACTAAATATACTTATGTACAAACATTGAACACACACACACACACTATATACACTTAAACATGCAGGCCAGCAGCAGAATTTTTCTGCAGTCTATAAAGCAAGTAAAAACTTGAAAAACAGTCAGCAGACAAATCCCTCACATTACATTATATGCACTACCTCCCAAGTATTTGAGATAGACATAAGTAAAAGTATACTTTATATAAGAGTACTAAATATGTCATTTTTCATGATCTTTTGACGAAATTTGCATTTTCTCCCCTGCTTTTTTGACAGTATTTGACGTTTTTTGATTTTTTTATGAAAACTGCTGGTTTTTTGCAATCTTTTGAAGAAAGCTGCCGTTTTTTCGCAACCCATTAAAGAAATTTGCTGTTTTTTTCATTATTATTTGAAGAAATTTGCAGTTTTTAGTGATTTTTTAATGAAAATTGCAGTTTTTAATTTTATGTAGAAATGTCCCTTTTCGTGATTTTTATGAAATTTGCTGTTTTTTCGAATTTTTTTGAAGAAATTCGCTGTTCTTTTTGTGATCTTTTTACGAAAGCTGCCATTTTTTGAGATCTTTTGAAGAAACTTGCCGTTTTTTTTCGTGATTTTTTGACGAAATTTGCCGTTTTCACAATTTTTTGAGGAAAACTGCCATTTTTTCGTAATTTATTGAAGAAATTTTCCGATTTTTGACGAAATTTGCCGTTTTTCGCAATTTATTGAGAAAATTTGCCATTTTTTCATAATTTTTTGACGAAAACTGTCGTTTTTACGTAATCTTCAGAAGAAATTTTCCGATTTTTCGAAGAAATTTGCCGTTTTTTCGTGATTTTTTTGACGAAATTTGCCTTTTTTGCATTTTATTGAGGAAATTTGCCAGTTTTTCATAATTCTTTGAAGAAAACTGCCGTTTTTTGTGATGTTTTGAAGAAATTTGCCTTTTTGCGATCTTTTGAAGAAACTGGCCGTTTTTTTGCAATTTATTTAGGAATTTGCCTTTTTCCGTGATTTTTTGCCTTTTCGCGATCTTTTGAAGAATTTTGTGTCTTTTTAGCGATCTTTTGAAGAATTTTGCCGGTTTCTTCGTGATCTTTTGAATTTTGCCGTTTTCTTCGTGATCTTTTGAATTTTGCCGTTTTCTTCGTGACCTTTTGAATTTTGCCGTTTTCTTCGTGACCTTTTGAATTTTGCCGTTTTCTTCGTGATTTTTTGACGAAATTTACCGTTTTTTCCGTGATTTTTTGACGAAATTTACCGTTTTTTCCGTGATTTTTTGACGAAATTTACCGTTTTTTCCGTGATTTTTTGACGAAATTTACCGTTTTTTCCGTGATTTTTTGATGAAATTTACCGTTTTTTCCGTGATTTTTTGATGAAATTTACCGTTTTTTCCGTGATTTTTTGAAGAAACTGGCCATTTTTTCGCAATTTATTTAGGAATTTGCCTTTTTCCATGATTTTTTGCCTTTTCGCGATCTTTTGAAGAATTTTGCCGTTTTCTTCGTGATCTTTTGACGAAATTTACCGTTTTTTTCGTGATCTTTTGACGAAATTTACCGTTTTTTTCGTGATCTTTTGACGAAATTTACCGTTTTTTTCGTGATCTTTTGACGAAATTTACCGTTTTTTTCGTGATCTTTTGACGAAATTTACCTTTTTTTCGTGATCTTTTGACGAAATCTAACGTTTTTTCGTGATTTTTTGACGAAGTTTACCGTTTTTCGCGATCTTTGAACAAAATTCGCGTGTTTTTCACGATCTTTGAATGAAATTGATTTCTTTCCGAAGAGTATTTGTCGAAATTCGCGATACATTATGTCAGAGTTTTTGGATATAGGATCGAAATTTAATTTTTGCTACATTTTTAACTGTTGAAAAATAGTCTGCAGACCTTCCCAAGAGTGTGCGACGTGCGTCGCAGCATTGCGCCGATGCTGCTCTCAGGCATGTAGGATATCAGACCATTGCCTTTCCATGGACAGGATGTTGTGAATCCATAACATGAACTCAAGTTCTTTGGTCTGGCTAATTTCTTTATTTTTATAATAAAACTCAAGAACATGGCCAACTAATAAGTACCAGATTCAAAGATTTGCATGAACAATTGTTGCAACTAGAATAAATGCCTCTAGCAAACACATGGTTCATTGATGGGGAGGATAATACACAAATGCTTTCCAGAACTTGGTAACTTTATGTGAATTCAGTTTTTGAATTTCCGTAAAACTTTTCCAAAACAAGATAGGGACTGTTCAAGTATTACGTAAGCAATAAAGGGGGAGGGGGGGGGGCATCACGACAATTCTTACGTAAGCATTAAACAACGAAACAACTGCAGTTAAAATTCAACAAGCAAACAAAGTATGATGGGGAAAGAGTACTCTACAATCTATTCGAAATTCGCCGTTTATTTTTGATTTTATCCTTTGCTTATCCATTGGCAGTCACGTGACCCATATCACCCACTCGCCTTTGTCTTCATTGCTGTCTTAAGTTGTGTGCCAAGTCAAGTACATTGCAAGACTAGAAAAACACAAAAACCGATGTGGCTGGGTTCTGTTGCCAGGGTAACTGGTCAGTTGACTTTGTTTTAGGTAAGTCCGGTATTTTCTTTTCTCCTGTTCAATCGGTTATGGAATTCTGGGTGTTTTTGCAGAATTTCTGGAAATTTGTCTTTCCGCTCCTATTGTCGAACTTCCTTCTCTACAGGTTTTGGAACTTAATACAGAAAGTTAAGATTATCATTAATAAAAAATTATAAAAATGCCTAAAACTGTGACAGACAAGTTATTGTTTGATTAATAATGCTAATTAAAATTATTTTACCGGCAGATCATTTCTGTCGCTGAAATATCTGTTGCAGATACTTTGAGAATTTACTGCTACTGTGCTTATAATATGGCTGTCCTAACCATTCTGGATAAATGGTTCTGTACTAAGTTAAAAGTCCATCAACGATAAATTTTCCAAAAAAGTTTCTTTTTTCTTAAGGATAAGATCAACTTATAAACACCAAATCTCTCATCGAATCTTAACAAGACTTGATGAAATGAATACGTATGATAGAAGCAAAAGACAAAATGAACTTACCGGCACCATAGCCCTGGCCTTCTTCAATGAAAGCTTGAATGTGTACTTCATGGACTTCCACTGTCACATTTTCAAGGTGAATATCAAATTTGCTTTTGCACAAATAAGACTTTCCAGATGTTACACCAAACAAATCTTCTGAAGAGTTGGATACAGTACCTATAAAGATAAGGGCTTGCATATAAATACACAAACTAAAATATACTTTAAAAACCATACTACAGTTGAACCTCATTAATATGAACACTCAACGTGAATTACTTTTAACTATTTTTAGTTGTCCTGCTAAAATGTATACGCATTGACTGTGAATTTAGTCTTTTGAATGCACTTAACACAAATTATTGTTTTTAACAAATTGAAACAGGAATGCCTGTTGAAAATTTTCCTACTAACAGCCCAAACAAAGTAAATTTTTACAACTTTTCAATGCAATACAAAGCTTTTTAAGTTCAAATTTTTGAAAGCATGTTTCTTTGAAAGAAAATATCTTTAGTTTGGATAGCTACGACTAGCAATTGTAAAATAGTCAGGTGATTGCTTTTTCTACCCACTCAAAATATAAAATTCTATAGTAAGAACTGCATTGAGTGGTGAAAAAAAAGTATATAATGCTAATTAGCTGATTTACAAATATGTTTATGTATGCAAATTAAACTAAGATTGCTGTGGCAGTAAAAAATAAATCTAGTTGATTGTGAAGAGCTTTCGTGTTTTTCTTCGGAAGTAACGTAAATACTGACCAGTTTTCCTAGGAAAGACTTCAAACAAGAGGTATCTCACATATAGGTAAGTAATACCTTTGGTGAATCCATCTTAGGAAACAAAAATCAATACCGCAGCACAGCAGGTTTTTTGAAGATATTCACATATTTTTATTCTTGTTACATGTTATATATATACTTTTAAATTATAGATAGGATAATTCAAACTACTTTCTTTTAACACAATTTTCTTGTCATTGTGTGTGTTACGAGGTTCAACTGTATTTTAATAAGCACACACAGTTTAAAATTTGAGAAATTTTTACAAAAAGATCTCACCTCTTACACCTTCATTCAAATTGTAGCTAAAAGTAACATTCTGAACAAGAACTTTATTAGCCTTCTTCTCAAATACCATGGTCAATGTATGAGAAGTTTCGTACAGAACCAATGTTTGTGTGTCATTTGAAGAACAATCACTCATAGAAGTCGAAGCATCACACCCAAGCACTACAGTATATTTTTGACCCTGAAATTTAAAAGTTCCAATTTAATATAACAGTAAAAAAGATGTTTACAGTTTATTTCATTTCAATTTTCACTTTTCATCCTAAATTTACAATAAGATGTATCATAAAAAAAAAAAAAAAAAAAAAAAAAAACACTAAAAGTTTAGCTCAAACTTCAATAGTTTATATTGGGATTGGAAAAGCTATCTATAAGATAAGAAGGGCAGGCACAGGGGATGCAAAAAGTTTTTTTTTTTTTTTTTTTTTTTTTTTTTTTTTTTTGAAAGAAAGAAATTTTGCAAAGAAATAATAGATATAATGCATAATTAGTGGTGAAAGGGAGACAGACAGAGGGGGAGGAATTTTTCTCACAGTCTCCCCAGTCTATAATCTGTCTCAAAAGTTTAAGCACTCTGCAAATCTCATTTAAAATAATTGAAAAAATATTTTATGCTAATTTACAATAAATACTCAACATTTAATCAAAATAAAATAAGCCATTTTGGATAGTTAAAATAAAAAAATTTATTTATTTTTATTTCTTTTTTTCTTGAAGAAACACTGTCTCAAAAGTTTAAGCACTTTATGCAATTTTTTTAGAAACACGGAATCGGTATTGTGTAATGACGTTGTATGACATCATATTGCACTTTTATACAAGTATAAAAGGTGGAGAAATTATTTCCTAATGTTTTAAACATGACAAAGGGTAAAGAATTCACAAAATGTGAGATTTTGAAAGATTTTAAATTGAAATCTCAAAATAAAACTGTTTCTAAAATTGCAAAAGCTTTAAATTGATCAAAGCTATATGGGTCATTCCATGTCAAATCAACGAGGCCCACAACCTGACGATCTCCAATTTTTATGAAATTCTCAGGATTGTTTCTACTTATGTAATAATGCAATAAATTATTTGTAGATTTTTTGCAGCCTTTTTTTAGGGGGGAGGGCTTCATGAAAAAGTGGAAAACACATAAAAAATGACATTCTGGTAGTTACAAAAATACAATTTTCTCAACTCCTATGATAGGTATAGAATTTATTTTGGTGTTGTTTTGAAGGTCTTTGTGTGGGCTTTCATATGACATATCACTTGACAGGTTTTATTAAATTTAATATTTCAAGATCAAATATGTTCTTTGACCTTGAAAATATTAAAAAGTCCATTTTTGAAAAATCTGAAAAAAATATATTTTTTACTTCTTAATATGGACAGACATTCTGTAATAATTTCATATTGGGATTGCAATGGGATCACATTAAAAAATATATATCGTTGGATCATTCCATATCACTTCATCCAGACGATGAAACCCATGGTCTCAGATTTTGATAAAAAATTTTGTAATTGTTTCTTTTACCTCCCTTATTAACAATTTAAAATAATGCTTCAATAACTCAAGTATTTTTTGCGAAAAAAAAAAAAATATATATATATACTGAAATAAACAGAAAAGGTGCATAAGTGGCACTTCAAAAGATCCGTATTTAAAAAACATTGTTTTAGGAAAAAAAAAAAAAAATAATAGTTTTACTATTTATAAACATATTAAGTTGAAATTTGCATTAAAATGTACACAAAAGGATGAAGATATAAGGGAAAAAAAGGTTTGATGATCATATTTTAATTTAGGACCTTTCAAAATTGTCTAAAGTTTGTTTTTACCAGGGTTGGCAAGTTTTTGACATGCGACAGTTTTTGACGGTTTTAACCATGGTTTAAACCGTCATGTCAAAAACCTCCTTGTCAAAAATGGCTAAAACTGTCAAAAACCTAAATTTATATGTAAATAAAAATATTTATTTACATATATATATCTACCTATATTTATATTTAATAAGTAAAATTTCTTTGCTTTTAATAAGGAAAATGTTTCTAAATATGTTGTAGGAAAAATAAATTTAAATTTTAAAAACATATTTTGAATAGTAAACAAAATCTCAGACTTTGGCAAACTTATCTTTTGTAATATTATTTATTAAATTTTAATGTGTTATTCAAAATATGCAGGGATTACATTATGAAGAAATTTATTTATAACCAAACTTAGTGTATCGTTTAAAATAATATAAAAGATTAGACAAGTTCCGTAATTAATTAGAAACAGAAAATTGTTCAAAACTGGTTATGTGCTACCGTATGATACGTGGGACAAATGAATTGCATTATTGAACTAAATTTCTACTTTGATAATTTCATTTGGATTGATTTAGATTATGTAATCAAATTAATTGCAAATATTTAATGAATGTTTTATTTTTTTAAATTATGTATTTTATAAGATAATAAAAAAAACTACATAATATTTTGTGTTTTAGAAGTATTTTGTAGATTTTTTCTGTTTTGACTTTTACAATTGTTAGTTAGTTTTTCAAAAAAAATCAGTAATTCTGAATTTTAAATTATCAGTCTTTTTTTGAATTTATAACTAACATAAAGATAATAAAAAACATCTGAGTATCTATTTACAATATTCAGCCTATTTATTTACTATGCTGAAAAATTAGCTTATACAAATACTTTCTTATTTCTTTTTTTTTTTTTTTTTTTTTTTTTTTACTGAATGCTATAAAATTTTGTTAAATATCTTAAGTATTCAGTTGTTGAATAATTACTTCTCGTCTTACCTTGCTTTCAAAATAAGCATTATTTGTATTCTTAATACTATTAGTGTGTGTGTTGTGGGACGGGGTAGAGATAAAAATGGTTTATAATGTGTAATAATCATACATATAATAAATTATATGCATTATATTTAAATTCAAATTAACCTATTAGATATTATGTATACAATCAGGTGTGTGAGAAGGGGGGGGGGCAGTTTCCCCATGCACGGAAATTTAGGGGGCACTATCCAAATTTATACAACAAACGTTATTTTTTGGCCTGTCACAAGAAAAAGTTGGGTAGAGGGGCACCAAATTCTAACTTTGCCCCTGTCACAATTTTCTCTTTACACGCTTCTGTATATAATGTGTATAGCATTTAAAAAAAAATTAAACACAAGTATCAAGCTTTACACTTTTGAAAATCCTGCATTTATAACACTTAACTTGTTAACACTTGTAAATACTAACTATGACAAAATGCATACTAAATAACTTTAGATTTTTTAAAATATTAAAATAATAAATAAACGAGATATTTAAACATAATTTTTGTGCAAATATTTCTGCATGCCCATTTCAAGATAAATTTCTGAGATTTGAAATCTATCATTTTTACCTTAATTTTTATTAATTAGAAATATTTAAAAACCTGCTAATTACCCACAATATAATTAAATTTCAGCATAATGTATGCCAACTGTTGCTAATTTAAAAATTTAACAACAAACTCTAGTGCATCACAGCAGATTGTAACTCTATGGGTTTTCGACAGGTTTTTGACGGTTTAATCCGGTTTAAACCGTCGTCATGTCAAAAAACATTTTTTGACGTCAAAAACCCAACCCTGGTTTTTACAAAAGAATTTTGTAAGAAAAATAATTTTCAAATCTCATTTTTTGAAAAAGGCATAGCAGGTAAACAATCAGTTTTCTTTAAAATTATGCATAAACTGAAAGACAAAAAAAAAAAAATGGCTTTTTGGGTGCAAATATATTTTATTTATCACAAACTAAAAAATAAATAATAAAAATAAATGCTGAAAAAAGCAACTGTATACAAATTCCTTTGGAAATACCCAAACAAGCATTAAAATAATTGTTTATATTACAAGTGATCATTTGAAAACAATACATTACTACTTCTATTTATCTTACTTTGATTTAAAAAATTTGATATTATATGATAATTTTAAATAATTTAGATTTAATTTGATTTAGTGTCTGTGTATAGCCTAGTCTGTAGTTAGTTTGTGTATAGCTAATTTGTATACATAAATTCAAGCAAAATATTAAATCAGTTTCAAACAACTTTGTAAAATAATGACTTTTTGGGTACCAATATATTTAATTCAAAGCCTGGCTTGAAAGTAAGTTAGGGGAGTGGGGGGGGGGGGGAGGGGTAGGTATAACCATGATTAGAGGCTCTTAATGTATCTTGCCTTACTTAAATCATCTGCCGATTGATTTGGTATCAACAAATAATCTATACATATAACAAAATTATATTTTTTTATTTGGGGGGGGGGGAAACTGAAATTTGGGGATCAGGCTTTGCATCTAAGAAGTTAAGACTGTTTTTCGTCCACAAATCAATATTTTTAACCGTCTCAGTATTTAGGGAAAGTTATTGTTATCCATATCCATTTTATTTTTTCAGTTTATCTCATTACTTGTTTTTCAAAAACAGCAAAGTAAAAAAAGCATGTTTTCATAAGAATGAAGTGTTGATTTTAACCCAAAACTGATTTAAATGTTTCTGGATATTCTGTTCGCATATTAATCAAGAAGGAAATTAAGGATGTTTCCTTGAAATATCATTTCCTGTTGAAATTGTCATATCTTTTTTAACAGATGATATAAAAGATATATTTTTTGACAAACCTACATTGTTTCGCGACCCACCAAAACAACAGCCACGGACCACCAGTGGGTCACAACCCATAGTTTGGGAACCGCTGCTCTAGTATATTTTCAATTTTAACAAAAGTCATGTTTAATTTTTTTACTTTGTTACAAGAAATTTAAAATAAACATATATATTTTTCAGATAAAACCGTTTTTAATAATATCTTTTAATTTTTTAAAGTTTTGTACAATAAGAATTATTCTGAGATTAAGTATGTTGTTTCTGTGCAAGAAAATCTTTATTTTTAAGCAACACTGAAATGGTAGTTCCCCATATGGGGCCATGTGGTTTTCTTTTAAGGGTGACATTACACTTGACATAACTGTGAAGAAGTTGTTAAAAAAAAAAAAAATCTTATTAAGTAAAATTTACTTTTATTTTTACTGAATACTTCATACAAATATTACAAAAGTTGCAGAATGCTAAGCAGATAAAATGAATTAATTTAAGCCCATTTAATTGCAAAATATAGTAATGCAATATTCGTCTGAATAACTGCAATCAAATAGTGAGGACTAGAATGACCTCAACACAAAGCTACAAATGACAGTTACCTGTAATGTAAGTTGCTTCTTATTTAATTTTTATGTGATCCCATTGCAATCCCAATATGAAATTTTTACAGAATGTCTGTCATATAAAGAAGTAAAAAATATATTTTTTTTAGATTTTTCAAAAATGGACTTTTTAATATTTTCAAGGTCAAAGATAATATTCAATGACCTTGAAATATTAAATTTAATAAATCCTGTCAAGTGATATGTCATATGAAAGCCCACACAAAGACCTTCAAAACAACACCAAGATAAATTCTATACCTATTATAGGAGTTGAGAAAATTGTATTTTTGTAACTACCAGAATGTCATTTTTTACATGTTTTCCACTTTTTCATGAAGCCCTCCCCTCACCCCCTAAAAAAAGGCTGCAAAAAATCTACAAAAAATATTTTATTGCATTATTACATAAGTAGAAACAATCCTGTGAATTTCATTAAAATTGCTTGATGTCAATCTCAAAAGTATATTTTTCTTCGTTGATTTGACATGGAATGACCCATATATATATATCAAGTACTTTCTAGAAATGATAATTTTAAGCAGAAATCAAGATGCAGACGACCACGTATGACGACTGTTCAGATTGATCGGAAAATACGGAGATTGGTATTTAGACAAAATATGTCCCCAAACGGCAAATTAAAAATAATTTCAGAGTACAGATGTCCAAAGACACTGTAAATAGACGTATTAAAGTGTGTGATTACATCATTTAAAAGAAATTGGCTCGCAAACCGTCTCTTAAATTACATCACAAACAGGTAAGAATGAACTGGGCTAAAAAACACATGACCTACGGGGATAAATGGCTTACTGTTTTATTCAGCGATGAGAAAAAGTGGAACTTAGATGGCCCTGATGGTTGGAAGGTGTATTGGCATGAGTTATGCAAGAACCGAAGGACATTTTTCAGCAGGCAGCAGGGCGGTAAATCAGTTATGGTTTAGGGGGCATTTGAGACATTTGCCAGCCTTATCTAGCTTTTCCAAAAGGAAGAGAAGAGTGAAAAAAGTTTCAAGAGACCCTAAACCACCATTTGCTTCCATTCAGTGACATTTTGGGGGGGGGGGGGGGGTTGAATGAACTTTTCTGCAAGACAATGCCTCAATCCACGCATCCCATTCTACAAAACTTTGGATTTTTCAGAAAAATGATAAAGTACTAGACTAGCCAGCTTTAAGTCCAGACTTAAACCCGATTGAGAATGTCTGGAATACTTTAACCCGCCAAGTTTAGGCAATGGAAAGCAGTATGACTCTATTGAAGAACTCCAAGAGGCTATTGAGAAAGCATGGTATTCTTTGCCACCAGAAACCCCACAAAAACTAATAATTTCGACGAAAGCACGTTTATTTGAACTAATCCAAAAACATGAAAAAAAAAATTTGTTACTAAAAAATCCGTAAAATTTATAAATATGGTTGTTTTTGACATTGTGCATAAACTTTTGAGACAGTTTTTTTATAACTTTTTTTTAATTGTATTTTTTTAAATTATGCAATTTTTTTTCTTCTATTTTTGATATCGTTTATTTAAATAATATTGCGAAATATGTAAATAAAAAAATTCTATTAATTCTAACTTTTTATAATTCATTAAAAATTGATATTTTATGCTTGTGCTTAAACTTTTGAGACAGACTATATCTGCTGTAACCTTTCAGAAAAATTTTCTGCAAATTTCAGTTTGTGAAAAGTGCAGCACAGCAGTGCCATCTGTAGAATGAATTACACCAAAAACTAAACCGCACTAATCTATATCAGGGACTACTCGAATCTAAAGTTTGATGAAAGCTTGTGTATTAGTTCTTGATAGAGTTATTGCAGAAATAAGAGAAATTACAGAATAGCAGCATCATCTGTCGAGAATGTTTTAAAAACAAATTAAATATTCATTTAATGCAATCTATATATTAAGGGATTAAAATCACAATTAATTCAATATTTTTTAAGCAAACAGAAATAAATCATGGATTTAATTGTTTCAACAAAAACACTAATTTAGAAGCTTTGTCCACTCCTAATTTACTAGGAAAACTTGAATGAACTAGTTCAAAAGAAGAAAATTATCTTTCTACTCCAGCAGATGAAGCCACAGCTGTTGTTATTTGGTAAATAAATTCAATTTCCCATTACATAAAAGGATTTTCACCAATCATAATCTGTCATATCTGAAACTTTTTTCTCAAAACAATGGTAATTTTTGGAATGGACCATTTTTTGCTTGAAAGTGTGCTAAAGTGGTGAGAAGATTTGGACAATTTTCTTTAATGAATGTCAAACCTTCATTATTTTCCTATACACTAAGTGAAATTTCATTTGATTAAATACAGAGGGACTTTAATAAAACTCTAGCAAAATGACAGTCATTAATAGCTTGTTCATATCTTGCTTTAAATTATGCAATTCTATCTTTATCTAATACTTTCTAACTTTTTACCCAAAATTTTCCACTGATATGTGCATTTGGCAAGAGAAGTCCATTACTGTTTTCTTGATTATGAGAACTTATCTTTTTTCGGTGCTCTTCACATACATTTACTATTTTTGACCAATTTTTTTTTTTTTTTTTTTTTTTTTTTTTTATGTATGATTAAAAGCAGTCAACATAAGAATTCCACCTTACAGACTCCACCTTATAGTAAGAAAGTAAAAATAGACTTTTTATCAGTTTCTTAGAACTGTTAAAATAACATAGCTTTTTGAATTGCGTACATTTCAATTTGTGTCTAATCCCTTAACCTGATGAAAATTTTAAAACTGCTATAACTTTGCAAGTTTTGAAGATATGAAGATGCAATTTTTTGTGTGTTATTCAGGACTTAATAAGAAAAGTCTTCCTAATTGGAATTTTAATCCTACGGGGGCCGTATAAAAATTTAATTTTCGTATTTTTTCAACTAGACCCCCTCCCCCATGGACTCGCAATTTATCTTATCAAAAATTTCACCTTTTTTTAATGAATTTTTGCAATTGGAAGTATGGGTCTAAGGGCAATATTTAAGGAGACAGCCTACTGTTTTGATATTTATGACTCACCTTGTATACATGGTGCCATGCACCATGTATTTAAATACTCATTAGACTAAACAGGCTTCTTTTCCATTCATTTTTTCCCTCTAAGGTTCAAGATATTGAAATTAAATAGCATTACAAAACATTTAAAACTATCATTAAATATTTTAGTTAAAAATAAACAAGTGCATATTCAACAGAATATAGATTTAGAGTTTTAAAAAGGGATTGAAACTAATCTGAAGTTTCTTCAATATCAGATCTGTTGTTCAATATTATTAATTATAGAACACAGAATACAAGACAGTAAAAGATTTTTACTACCTTTGCTGTAGTAACTTTTTGAAATGTAAATTAGTTCACTGAATATCAATATTTTATTTGTGATCTAACAAATTACAGTAGACTCTCTCAAATCCGCAAACCAGAAATCTGCAACTCTCTAAAATCCGCACATATTTTATGGATGTAAACAATGAAACTTTCATTTCGGATATTGGGACAAAATTTGATTTTTTTAATTTTGTATCAATTCCAAATATTTTTTAATTTGTAATTTTTTTAATAATACTCTATTCATGTGTTTTTCACGAAGGAAGAATAAATGTTTTTGAAAAAATTCAAGATATTGCTGATATTACTGGTAATCACAGGCTTCTTACCAAATATATTTATGCATTAATCAAGATTTTTTGGTTATTAAGCCTGGCTAAACTTGAAAAAAAATCTTTATTTTATGATTTTGATGTGAATTAGTAATGCACTTTTATGAGGCAAGTTGCACTGAATAATTTTGGAAAAATACATTTAATCTTTATAATGAATATTTAATCTTATATTATTGATTATTAACTTGACCTTTGCTATTAGTATTTTAATCATTTTAAAAATTATCTTAATTTTTATTATTTTAGTTTATTACTTATTTTAGTATTTTATTACATTGTAAGCATTCATTATAGTTCCGATTGTACTATTAATTGCACTCAAATTACTGTTTAACACTAGAACCGCGGGACTTTCGGTATACCTAGAACCGCGGAGTGGGTCAATTTGACCCGAGATAGAAAATGTTATATAAATATGCCCAAACACTTAATTTGGTTAGTTAAAATATTATATTTTCTTACAATAATCAGTATTTCTTAGTATTTACTTTATATTTTACACATAAAGTCAACAGAAATTACCTACATTTCAGAAAATACTATCATTTAAAATTACATTTCATTAAGTTAGATGAAAATATACTTGACAAATACTGAACATATATTTTAAACATAAATAAACTTTGACTTTATGAACAGCAGTAAAAAAATTGATTATCGCATTCAAATAAGCTCAGATACAAAATCGAAGAATAATTGAAAGAAAACTACAAGTTACTTACTAGTTTTAATGTTATATCTAATCCAATTTATTGTATGCATTGTTTGATAAACATAGTTAAAGATTTTACACATTTACCAGAAACGTGTGATTGCATTATATTTTGAATAATCATTTTTAGTTTTATTTTCATTTTTTCAAATTGTGATAAAAAACTCTTTTATGCTTAGTTTGTGAGTTTCTTAATGCCCAAATAACAAGGTTTTTTTTGGGGGGGGGGGGACAGAGAAATAAGAAACTGTTCTAGTCTTCAACTGAGTCTAGAATAAAAAGACGTATACTAATAGATAATAGACATATACTAACTATATTTCCGGTTAGAGATTAGCATAAAATCCAAGCATTGATAGTAGCATAATACAAAATATTGAAAATTGCAGTCACCGGCCTGCTATAAGAAGCAGGCTTGACATATACAGATTTCCTGCCATATAAGAAATCACACAGTTAAACTGAATTCAGTTGCTTTGTAGTGTATTTAGTACTTTTAAATGTATTAGTATACATAAGTTTATTTAGTATTTTTTAGGATTAGTATCTAAAATTTCAACAGTTAGATGTATACTGCTAAGAAACAAATCATGTTTCCCTTTTCTCTTTGGTAAACAGATTTAACGCATTTACAGAGACTTTTATTTCTCATCGTAGACATTTTACAGTTTCTATAAGATAAGTTTTTTCTCAACATCAGCAAACAACTAGAACATGATATGATACTAAATTTATCTGGTTTTGGTCGACATATACTGAGTAAACCTACTCACAGATTTTGGAAGAAATAATTGCTACTCATCTACGCTTATGTTAAGCCCTATTATATAGTTAGTCTTGAAGTTTTCTTGTCATCTTCTTTATTTCCACGTGTGAATGCGCAATTTAATGCTTATATATTTTTCAGATTTTCATGAGTGTAAAATTATAATTTTGTCACTTTTGTTCAAATTCTTAATTTTTCATTTCTATATCAGATTTTTTTAAATGATAATTATAAAAAAACTTTCGTTCATTACTGACAGATTTTCAACTATATTCTAATGAAAAATATCCTACGATATTAAATGTATAGGAAGAGTCGTAGTCATTTTAATTTTTATCATTAGAATTTAACTTTCGTCATTTACAGGCAGATATACACTCTCAACCATTTGCATTCTCAATCATTTTCAGATAATAGGTGTAATTATTCCAAAGTTTTTATGACAATAGTATTAAGACATCGGTAATCGTATCTATACTTTCAATAAATGAAGAATAAAAGCAACTTCAGTACTGCTTCTAAATATTTGTTGTAATTTTCCACGGCAATCATCCATTCTTCACATCATGAATATTAGATCTTGATTGGAAATTATCACTATTCCCCCTTCCAATTTATGCGTATTAAAGGAATTAGGAGAAATACAGATATGCTTTCTCATTACTTCAGAAAAATGCATCTTTATTTTGTCATTTATGCGTTAAAACTTATTACGGGTCAAATTGACCCGCTTCGCGGTTCTAGGTATAAGTAGTTATAAATGAAAAAATATTTATGTCATAAGCTATTAAATACGAAAAGTTGTTGTTTACATTAAAATATTAAAAGTCAGAAAAGGAAACATTTTTTCAATGAATACTTTTCGCGCAGCGAGAAATTAAACATCGATTCGGGTCAAATTGACCCGCTCCGCGGTTCTAGTGTTAAAAAAATTTAAACAAAGCAATGACCAGAAATCCGCAAAATTCTAAAATCCGCACAACCTCTGGTCCCAAGCTGTGCGGATTTGAGGGAGTCTATTGTACTTCACAATTAAATAAATCTCCAATTCAGTATCCCTATAATGATTAACTGTTTAACATAAATCTCAGCACCAGCAGTTAAGATTTATTGCTATTATTAAAAAAAAAAAAAAATTTTGAATTAAGTCTTAATTCCACGTTAACATTTTTAGTTTTTATATATAGCAAGCAGGGTTGGAACGGTTTAAACCTAATGGTTTTAACTGTTTTTCTCAAATAAACCAATGTCTTTTTAGAAGAAATCTTATATAATATTACCCGTTTTGTAATTTGTTTTAAATTATTTATATAAATGTTTACTTTTGAGACTACCTCAGCAATCAGCATCCAACATGAGTCAGTTATGTTTTAGCAGAAGATATTTTCATTTAAAAAATGCCCATTATTTACAGCAGTTAACACAATGATTTTAGTCAATCTGAATACTGAAAACTTGAATACAAAAAACTCAAAAATTAGTCATTAAAAAAATATGCAAAGTTTGCACACCACAAATTTATGATTTATATACCTAGAAAAAAAAAAAAAAAAAATCCTATGTATAGTTTATGTTGCTATAAAACTTTTTTTTAAATGGAATTATTTTGAGAGATTAATAATAAATAGCTCTTAAAATAATTTAATTTAAAACTATCATTTTTGTATGCAGTAATTTTTATATTAGCAAAAAAAAAAAAAAAAAAAAAAAAAAAATGTCTAATTACATAAAATTTATTTATGATGGTGACAACAGTGAGAGCATTAATTTTTTAAAAAGAATTGTATTTTTCAGGATGCGAGCTTCAAAACTTGCCTTATCCGAAAAATCAAATTTAAAAATTGCGAAAAAACTTACTGTGTCCAATGGTTTCCATTGTAAACTAAGATTTTGCAATGCTACAAATGCAAGATAAAACTAATTTATTTGCAGATTGTTTTTTTGATGCAGTTTCACCACTATAGAATAGATTGATGAAATAAACTATTTTTTAAATTTTAGATAAGGTGAGTTTTGAAATTTATTAACATATATGATTCCTTATACATTTAAAAAATAAATTCAGTTAAAATGATTTATTTATATCCTGATTTTTAAATGCTTATAAAAAATATTTTGGATAGTAAATATTCAACTATGAATTGTAGATAAATATAAAATATTTAAAATTATGGGATACACAATTTCTCAATTTTATAATTTTTTTTTTTTTTTTTAATGTATCGCACCAAATTTTCCTTGACCCATTAGGGTAAGAAGAGAGAAATTTCTGAAAGGAGTTTATCTTGTTTTGCATAAAAGATAGGTGATAACAGAATGCACATGCTACCTTGGACCCCCCCCCCCCCTGACTCTTCACCTTAAATGAAAAAGAATCAAACACATCCACAAAGTACCACCGATTTTGAAGCTATCAAAAAGGAGTAGAAAAAGATTGGAAATACGAGCACTAAATACAACTTAAAAAATAATAAACAGCAAAGTTTTTTCAGATTGAGCAAAGTCAAATTAAGGAAAAATAATGTTAAAGCAATTCCGATAAAGAAAAAAAACAACAACAAAAAAAAAACTTCCAAACAACTTACCTCAGCATCAATAATAAATTCTGCTTGTAGTTCTGCTCGAATGCAAGTTACATTACCTTCAGTCACATTAAACTGACATTTTTCAGGCCCAGGAGCCTTAGTGGAAGAAGGCGCAGAAGAAGATGATGGAACAGGTAATTCTGTTGTACTGCTTGATAGTGTTGTAGAACTTAATGTGGTTGTAGATATGTCAGTAGTAGATGTAGTAGTAGTTGACTCTGTTGGAGTAGTTGTGTCTAATGTAGTGGGTGTAGTTTTATCACTAGTAGTTTCTGTAACTAATGTCGAACTTTGAGTAGTAACATCAGAAGTTGATTGTCCTAAAACTAAAAACATGCCATTTTGAAATTAATTTGTTTAATAAATATAAAAATAAGTTATTTTAGAATGCTAGAATCAAACTGTTGATAATTATTTACTTCTAAACTATCTATATATATATATATTACACTAATGTATGCAGCACAAAAATCACTGTTATTAATTGTTAATGGTTCAATGGTAATGCTCAAATGAAACACATTTATTTGTGGAGCTTCATTTGGATCATTTGAGACAACAGCTCAGCTGCGATAAGTCTTAATAAAACCCCTCACCAAACTTGAAGATTAAAAACAGGGTAAACAGTACAGTTATTGGCAATTAAAATTTTCTGCAGTGAGAGATCGTGTGGTTTAATTTTTACATCTAAAATAAAATTTAATTTAAAACTACTAAAGAAACTATTTGCTGATAATACGTTGATAAAATAACAACCTAAAATAAAAAAAATATAAATGAATGAAAAGACCAAAATTATAGTTATTGGCACCTTCCAAAAAATTATCAACATGAATGCAACGACAAAACAGATCATTAAACTATTTCCATGTATTAAAATAGCAAATATAACCTTTATGCAAAAAATGTTTAAAGATAGAAAAACAACGATTATAAATGCACAAATAATGTATGAAAAGGCAGCAAACAGCAATTTCGAATCTACTATTGAGATTCATCATCAGTGCAAAACTCAGCAAGCTAGAAAAAGCAAAACTGAGCTCAGTTTTGCTTCTATCTTTAAATATTTCCATGTATAATTTAAAACCTTTTTAATTATAATGAAATTGATTATATTAAGTGAAATGCATATGAAATTGACTTATTTTGTGCAATTTTTAATAACAAATGACTAGAAGTAGAAAAGCTACAAAAAACTGAACAATTTTAAAGTATTATTCAATGTATCCTTTAAGTTCTGCAACTTTGTACATGCCCCTGGCATTTTTAAGCAGTGGCATATCGATTTTGCTAATGACGGTCTAATGCAGGGCACGAAATTTCCACTCACCAGCTCACTATTGGTGAGTAAATATTTTATGTTGGCGAGTAATTTTTGCCTTTTAAAATGTTGTGCTTCAAATCAAACTATATACAGTGACACACGGAAGTATTTCAAAATGAAGCAATGGTATTTTTTTTTTTTTCCAATTTTTTTTGTGAGATGGTTCAGCTGTCACAACAGACTCAAGACAGTATACAGGAACTCTCTGAAGACTGTGACAATGAATGATTTGTTCAGAATTTCTGTTAATGAACCCACCCTGAAAGAGTTTGACACTACAACTGCAATTGATAAGTGGTATTTCAGTGTAGAAAAACAATGCTATACAAACCTAAAGTGCTAATAGTACAGGAACTTATTTTTGGTATGTGTTTCTGTAACCACTGAAACCTTATGGCAAGCTTATTTTGAGTTAATGTTATTTTTTTTCTTTTTGCAGTAAATATATTTCGTTTTATCAATTTCTGCATTTTGTTTTGGTCACTAGAAAGTTTTTTGTACTACATCTGTTAATATTTTAAAAATATCCCATATTTTTTATAAATGCAAAATATTCTGGATTTAACAGACAGCTCCTTCTAACAATGGTCAATTTAAATTAAATTTGTCATAAATATCTCATTTTCTGCGCAGGTGTGGGGGACGTTGTTGTCTGAATGAATGTAAAATAGTGGCGAGTGAAAATTTTAGTCTGGCGAGTACTTATTAAGCTGAAATTCCATGCCCTGGTCCAATGGATACCATAAAATATTTTTCTTTTAGGGAACTGTCATGATTCTTGTTTACTTTCTTCTATCTTCACAAGAAAGTATTGGATCCATGAAAATTTTTGACGGATTTGTATGTGGGGTCAGATATACCAGAAAACATGTTTTTACAAAATGTGTCTGTGTGGATGTATGCAAAACAAATTTTGTGAGTGCTCTATCTTAAGAATTAATGCATGAAATGTAAAAAAAAATTATATTCTGTTAGTCCCTGATATTAATTTGTGTAAATTGCTTAGCAGGTGGTGCTGCTCAGGGCTGGGTTTTTGCCAGCAGAAAATGGTTTCTGCCATGCCAGGGGCAGAAACTGGCATAAACTCATTGCAAGATATAATCTGAGACTTTTTCAGAAGTTTATTTTTTATTCTTGTTTATATACATTTTATCATTCAGGATAAATAACAAATAAAAATTATGAATAGTTTTAATCATAAAATAAATTCATATTGGAATATGATAGTTTTGAATCTCACAAAAAAAGACATTTGCAGATAATTGAAAATCATGAAAATGATATTAAAGACATAGCAGTTATTAAAATTGTAAATAAACATCATGATTTATAAAGAAGTTAAATACTTGTTACAAATGTTAAAATCTATATTGCTGTTGCTTTAGATAAAAATAAAAAGCATGACTGTTCTATTGCAGCTGCTCATAAAATTATGTCAATTTTATATAATGATAGAAATATCATAAAAACTCACAAATGCAAGATTGAAAATCTCATTTAATGCAGTGATAGTTTTTTAGTTAGCTTATTTACTTTATAATACGTATATGAAATCATAATAAACATGTGAGAATAAAGAAAGGGCAAGGAAATTGCTTTTTGACATTAATCTAAATTTTGTGCCACACATAATAACCTTTTGTTGCAAAATTTACTCCTTTCCTAGAAAAATAATTCCCCAATGAAGTCTTAGAAAATATCTTGCCTTCTGAGGATAATCGCCTTTAAAAACAAATACCGTTGAATTCCCGTGCATAAAATCTATATAATTTATTAATTTTTAAAATTAACACAATATTGCACCAAAACAATCTATTAAACGTTCTTTTACTACAAAAAAAAAAGAAAAAAAAAAATACAATCCATAAATCCATGAAGCATCACAGAAATTAACATTCATACCATATGATGTATATGCATTTTCATTTTTTTAGAGTCCCGTACATCATGCTTACATTTTAATTTCTTGTTTATTTAATTTTTAATTGAAGAACAAGATCTGCATGTCTTTCTGAAAACAAAGTTAGGGTCTTATACCTCATAATTATCAAAGCATTTAATAACTAATTTTGATAACATGTAGGGATGCACCGAATAGTGATTTTGGCCGAATACCGAATGCCGATTATTCGGCCAATAGGTGAACCGAATACCGAATATTCAGCTAGCCGAATAGTAATAGTTGGGCCGAATACCGAATATTCGGCCAGCAAAATAGTAACTATTCGGCCGAATACCGAATATTCGGCTTTCCAAATACTTTTTATATTTTAATGTTTAAAAGGTATTAAAATTTCATTTTTTAAAACAATTTTACATAATATTTAATAAAAGAAACATACATTTTGTTAAGAGTTTTTTATAAGAACATTTAGTATTGAAAAATATCTGTCTTGGGTTATTTAAGAAGCACAATTATGAGACTTTTTTTAATTAATAAAATTTTAAATTTCATGATTTCTTCAACAATTAAAACAAACTTTTTAAAATCAAAGAGAAATAATGAAAAAACATTTGAAGAAAAACTTTACAGTCTCTTAATTGTCCTTTTTTTATTTTTCTATTTATATAAAGGTACAAAAAACTTTCAACTTAATTCTGAATAAAAGAATATCTAGCTCATAGTTCTTTTCTCATGAATGATGGCATTTTCCACCCTTCCCATCAAATCATATTTTAAAGAAATCAAAGCACATGAGTTGAAAATGTAGTTATGGTATCTTATTTGCTGTTAATGCAACAAATTAAATCCAAGTTTGATGTAGAGTGAGATGAAACACAATGTATTTATGACTCAATGAGCTACTCATAATTACGGTTTCATGAACAAAAATTGCCTTGATAGCTATTACTATTCTCAAAAGTTTTTCTTTCTTGATTAAGGACTTTTATTTGGGAAAAGCAAAGGAGAATCCTAATAAATTACCATTTTAATCCTTCTCATGGTTAATTTTCTTAAGTTATACTTTACAAATAATAAATAAATAATGTAAAAACATACTATTTTATTTAGATATGATTTTCTTTCTAATTATTTTAAATACATTCAAAAATTGACAGTAAAAATAGAAATTGTGAAAAGTTTTATTAAGTATTGGATTTGGCCGAATACTTCGATATTCGGCCAAACCGAATATTCGGCAGGCTGAATAGTTTCATATTCGGTCAAGCCGAATATTCGGCTTAACCGAATAGTTTGATATTCAGCCTAACCGAATATTTGGTAACATGGCCGAATACCGATTAGATTCGGAATATTCGGTGCATCCCTAATAACATGTAAATATCTCGTGTATCACGTAAGAATCGTCCTTATTAGCATCCCCATATCAGTAACTTAGCACCATGGCCAATAACTTAAAATTTTAAGTTTCAATTTAAAATGACAGGTAGATCATTTAAAAGTATTACTGAATATAAAACACACAAAATAACGGATTTGAATTTTTTTGTGAAAAATACGGTATTGGTACTGGTGACAATAACTGGATTTGTCGTAGTTATCATAGGTAGTAATTGGCACTCGCACCAAATAAATATTCAGGAAGGTTTAAATCCAAAACAATATTATTTTAGTTGTAGAAATTATGTATCTATCAAAATCAAACTAGAAAGAAAAATGAAAAAGAATGTATTATTTTTTAATAAAAATCTACAGTGTATGCTTAAAAAATAATGAAAAAGTGACAATTTCTAAAAAGGTAAGGTAAGACACTTCTGTGAACATCATTAAAACACTATGCACTTGATTTTTAGTCATGATATTATTGATTGACTCTTGAGATAGAATGAACTATTCATTACTAAAAGCTTAGAGTTTAACAAATATTTCATTGTCTGAAACATAACAAGGTTGTTTTCCCATACTACTGAATTCATATTCTAGACCAAGGAAGAGTTTCTGTAGATGTTTAGAAAATATTACATCACAACAAGATTTAATTGATACTTTCTAATACTTTTTGCACTTTATTATACAATTATTTCGGGAAAGTAATTTATTTTAAATTAAGAATGAATAATGAAATACATGTTTAAAATAAAAGAATTGCAAACAATGAAAAAGAATTAAACAAATTATTATTATTAAATGCCTAAACATTAATGTCATATAGTAGATGTACAGATACATACTAACATTACTACATGTCTGGTGAAGTGGAAAAAACTGCCCGGGCAAAAATTAGTAATTTTAAAACAAGGTTTTAAGGATTTTATATTTTAATTCCATGAAACCAGAAGAAAGAGATATTGATAAACTTATATATAGCTACTCTGATCTGATCATAAGTTAAATCTTTCAGATGAAGATGTAACTCCACAAACAATTACAAAACATGTCACTGAAAGGCAATTCCATGAAAAGTAGGACATCAAATGCGATTTTTTTTCTTCTTACATCTTCTTTTAGCAAAAAGTCCAAGGAAAAATAATACGGAAGAATTTTTCTATATTTAGATTTTAGATGTGTTTTTTCTGTAAATGGGCTGCAATTTTTTCTTTTTTTCAATAGGAAAAATGTAAGAATTTCATACGATTCCTAATGCTAATTATTCATAAACGTTTTGTTTGTTTTGCTACTGTTTTATTTTTTACAGTAGTAGTAAGTACACATTTGTATGTGTTTTTTTTTATTAGTGTAACAGACATTGAAGACATTAATATTAGAATAATACATATGGATCTGCTAATGATTTGTAGTCGGAGTTGCAAACATGTCAGCTAAATTTTAAAAAGGCCATAAAAATTGCTTTCTCTAGTTTACATTGATCTTAACCCTCACCCCCCCTCCTTTTTTTCCCCATTTATACTGCTGTATATGATTAAAAAGGAAAATAAATTGCTTAGTTACATAATTTATTACTTGAAGGAAAATTTTATCCAAGTGAAATTATAAACAAAATTAATGCATCTTATTCTGTCAAGGGCATGTGAAGATAAAATTGTGCCCGGTGCAAAGTTTCTATTTGCCCCCCTCCCCCCCCACACACACACTCAACCCAACTTCTTTTAACAGGCCAAAATTTATGTTAGTAGTATAAATTTGGCGTCCCCTAAATTTCTGCGCCCTGGGCGACCCTCCTCCCTTTCTTTTGGACAGCACTGTATTCTGCAAATGCTTAAAAATCACAAGGAAATTTTTTATAAAAAGATTATATTGTGAAAAAATTAAGTTTCCCATCACTTGTAAACTCTACAAATCATTTTTCATTTAATAAATGTATTATTACATAACATCTCTGCATTCATAATGCGTCTTATAACTTTTTTATCAAAGCTTTAAAAGGAAATGTAACAAGAGTAACCCTTTTTTTTTTTTTTTAAACAAGAATAACCGGGTTTTCTTCCAATTTTATATAATATGATTTTAAAACTTTTAGATGACTGTCATTTAATAAGTAGACATTCCTTTTTTGAAGTAATTTTAAATTTGAAGATTTCATTGCATAGTTTAGATAAAATATCCATTAATGTAGAGGGGTAAAGAACTTGTGTCTTTTCCAGGTAACAAGAGTAACCATACTTTAGATGACTTAACCTATAAAACTAATAAAGTTTATCATGTTTTTTTTATGCACAAATATAAAAAGTAGACATTCTTCTTTACTATTCAGCAAAAAATTCTGTGCATTTAATAAAAGGCATCTAAAGTTATGCATTTCTAGGATAAAACACCATAAATGTAACAAGAGTAACCATGGAATTGCCCTGAAGTAAAAAATTACTTAAGTGATCACCATGCTCCATATACACACAAGAATTCTCCATTCTAGACATGCTCAGAATATTAAAAAAAAAAAAAATACTAAGCTATTCATGTACGTAATAAAGGATCAGTTAAATTTAATGGCAGAATTGCAGTAGAAAGTCCGCAAAAAAAAAAAAAAAAAAAAAAATATTTGAATATTTGGCGTGAAAAGACTAAAGCATCGAGAGATTTGGTGAGCAGTAATTTTTGCCAAAGGCAAATTATTTTAATGTAACTGAAAATTGTTAATGGGCGATTCTTACATGATGCACAGGACATTTACATGTGTTATTAAAGTTATTTAATGGTTTGAAAATTATGAGATATAAGACCCTAACTTAGAGGCAGATTCAAGGGGGAGGTCATGGGGGTTATGACCCCCCCACCTTTTTTGAAAGAAATTTTTTTAAAAGAAATAAAAAATAAAATATATTGAATTTTTTCAAATTTATTCCTTGCTTAACAATGAATTTTTCTGACCCTTTTAAAGCTGTATTTAAACACAAAGTAGGTAATTTTTCTCATGTCCATGAAATATATATTTTATCCAAGATATCAAATGTGATTAACGGTTTCAGTTAAGATAAAGAATCTTTTGCAAAATTTCCGTAAAATGTGGAATTTTAAACTGATTTCAAGTTATGACAGCCAATAGCTCCCTTATGACAATTTTTTGTAATTGTCAAGTCCTAAAAATTTGCGTAAAATGCTCAATTTCTTAAATGATTGCTTAATTTTATAGGAAAAGGAAATAATCTACAATTATTGGTATCTGAATAAAATGTATATATTTATACTTTTATGAATATTAATGCAATTTGTTTCAAATAAAAGTATCAGAAATTTAGCCATTTTGGATGTGGGGAGAATGTAAAAATTGCTTATTAAGAGACGTGATTCTCCCCCCCCCCCCCCCAAAAAAAAAAAAATAGCCTTGACACCCCTCTGAATGAAGGGCTGGATCTGCCCTTGTTCTAACTTACACTTCAGAAAGACATTTTACAAATTTTGTTCCTCATTTAAAAATTAAGCAGACAAGAAATTAAAATATTAATTTTTTATTGCATTTATTGTATTTTTAGTTTCTTTATCCAAAATAATAGTCTTTTCTGTTTTCCTATATAAGTCAAAAAAGTATTTTTATTTGAATAAATGTGAAATTTTATGAGGGTTTTGTTCTTAACTTATTCTATATTTTGCAGAGATTGTTAAATACAGAGTAAATAGTTTTATGAATTACAACTTATGTTATACATTGTATTCAAATAACATTTTACAGATCAGTTATAAATTCATATGCTTAAAAAATGTAATTCTTATAACTACTCGGTATTGGCTGAGTACAGAGTACTTGGCAAATTGGCCGAGTACTAGGTATGGCTCTAATTGTTTTGCGATCTTTTGACAAAGTTTTTGGTTTTTACGCGTTCCTTTGACGGCTAATTCCACACGAAGGTCAACCTGAGAACTGTTTTTTTTAATTTTAATGGAATTTCCTTACTTTGGTACCAATTGTGGTGTTAAACAGTTAATTTGTACTATTAAGTGGATGATGAGGCCGTGAAATTAAATATAGTCAATTTAAAATGTCGGTAAAACAAAAACATAATAAATTAGATCTCACCAAAATTTCAAGGAATGACAACCAGGCAATAAAAGGATGACTTCTCTTTAAAATAAAAAAATCCACTTTATTTTTCTTCCTTTGAGCATAGGAGAGAAGAAGGACGAAATCGATGCCGGACACTGTACATTAGCACTGCAATTAAATCCACGGAAAATTCTCCCTTTAACATTCGATATGCCGAAAGTAAATTTTAGAATTGCGATGACATTAATTAACCTAGAATATGAATAATAAAATCATCATTCCGATGTTTTAAATTAAGCGCACTCCTCGGATTTTTTAACGGGACAAAAAACACACCGTCAAATCCTATGCAAAACTTTTTCGTTCTCTTCTTAAAAATTCGTTGCATTACTTTTTATATCACACAAACGGGGTCTTCAGAAGTTAAAACAAAAGAGATTTGAAACCATTAGTTAAATTAAGATGACATAAATTAAAACGCGCGTATAAAAAAATTAAACCAGATTATTTAAATTACGCGAAAACTGAACTGCAATCCCATTGGTTTAAAGAGGCGCATCTTCCTACGTATCCTCCTGGAGGCGAAGAAAAAGCTGACGTATGCATACTACCGAGCACCTGCACGTATTCGCACCCCGCCGCGCCAAAAAAAAGTCATGGGGGTCAAAGTGAAGTGAAACTGGAGCAAAGCCGAGAAAACAACACACAGGCACGAAACGCGGCGAGAGAAATCGCGACAATCTGTGCCCAGCAGAAAAACAAAACACAGGGGCGGAACGCCACAACTAAAAAATGTGATAGTTATATCACACTGCCATGCCAGATGTACAGATCCAAGAACCTCTGCTGAATTTGCAGAAGCCGCAAAGACCATTAGTTTAAACTTTACACTTCAGAACAGAATATTCAAGCAGTTAAAAGCAAGCTGGACAAAATCCTGGGTAGAAGGTGAAGAAATAAAATCAATTCCCGGAACACAAAATGCTGATTGTTCTTGCTCTCCTGGAATAATTTTCAGCAGTCTAACATTTGTATGTGAAAAAGGTTTGGAATTTAATTTCAAAACTAGGAAATGCATTGAGCAAAAACTTTCACCATCTGCGACTATAAGGCCAATTGTACAATGGAAGTGTGGCCAATTGGTGACAGTAAAACATGACAACCTTCAGTTCCTTGGACTTATGCTTGAAATAGTGGAAGGACAGTTATTACATAAAATGCCTAGAGCCCATCACTACTAAACGGCTGTATAAATTTGAATCTGACAATCAAGCTGTATGGTACAAAAGTGACACAATATTAGCCCATGCTGAAGCTCCCACATTAGACAAATTCTCATGACTTTTACAGGATTGAGAACTAATAAATTCTGAATAATTACTTTATACTGCATAAAAAGTTGATCACAAACTAGAATTAAGAATGATAGAAATCAAAATTCTATTTATTGAACAATAGAGAAATTTTTTTCAGACATGTCATGTCTGTCACATTATAAAATATTTTATAAATATTAATTATTTTTTAAATTTATATTTTTCTTTTGATTTAATAAAAGCTAATAGTTATTTTTATTATATAATTTTTTTATGTATTTATATTGTGATAAGTTTAAGAGCTTTTGAGAGTTAATCCAAGTTCATTGCAAAATTGTGTCCATTTTATGTCATGTCTGTCACGGTTAGTTTTTGCCCTCAAAATAATAAAAAAAGTATTTAATATTTTTTTTTGTGTGTATATTTATAGTTTAGGTCCATATATGTCATTTCATTAAATTTTGTTGCAATAAAATAAAATTTAATATGAATTAATGGTCTGGAAAGCTGTCCAATGTCATGTCTGTCACACATGGAATTAGCCTGACGAAAGTCAGTTATTTTGTCATAGCTTGATGAAATGTACGTTCATTTTGCAATCTTTTGATAAAACTTTCTATCCTGTGACAAAATTCGCGTTTTTTTCGTAATTCTTGGACAAAATTTTCTGTGTTTTTATGTCTGAATTTTCAAACGAATGACTGATTTTTAAATTTCGGAATAGAGTACCATAAATTTTTGACGCATTTGGAACACAATCACATGTGATATGCAGTACATATTATTCCGAGATCGATTTTTTGAAGGTCACTATACAGATCTTTTTATTTATAGTGAAATGTTTCTGTCTCAGGAAATTATGGAAATCATTTTTTAAATTGAAATCAAATGTATATGTTTCGGCAAAATTTCCACAGGCGTTTAATTTCCCCCCTGATCCTAGATCGAACATATTCTGCACCCCTGGAATGAAATATATGTCAATGCCAAATAATAGACTATTACAGTTTTCAAAACTGCCATTTTTGTCAGTTTTAATTGAAATAAGTTTTAAATAAAAATAAATTAATTTGTAAAAAAAAAAGAAAAAAAGAAAAACATGAACAAATATAAAATGCAACTATTTGTGATTACATAAACTATCATAAATAGTTACATTTTATGGTTGTGTATTTCCTGTGTGTTTTAATCTCTGTCATTCCTGTATTTTTAAAGATAATTAGCGTTGCTTTTTACCTGTAAGTATATTTAATCCTATTGCAGAAGGAGACCATGTGAAATCAAATGCAAACAGAAAGACAAATTTTAATATAGATTGGGCAATTCCAAACTCTTCCAGTTAAGATCAACTAAGACGAGATCTAACCTTGCAAATATTTTGACAAATAACTAGGTATCATTTATATCATGTTCAAATTAGTTTAGAAATTATTTAATTTGCTTCTCATACTAAGTTGTACAACAACTTAACATTCCCATCAAACCTTTATATAACAACCCCTTTTATTTATTATTTTTTTAAACAGGGTATCCCTGATAACCCACTTTCATTTGTACTTAAATAGAATAAATGTCTTATTAAACATTTAGAATAAAATTTGTTCACAGTAAAAACATCTAAATTGATAAAGTTAGTTTTAAGTTGAGATTTCTTAAAATGGAGGCGAGGGGGGGGGGAGTTATAAACTGCTAGCTTAAGCAAGAGAAACAATATTTATATGACAGCTTATACTGCTTTTAAACTAGCTCACCAATTATTAACCGAGTAGCACAGTGTATCATCTAACAACAAAATTTAATAAAAGAGGTAAGAAATTTACCGTGTAATAAACTTTCTATATTTTTCTAGTTAAAATAGATTTAAGAAAAAAAAAATGATACTGAACGATAAAAATAAGAAAAGTGATTTACTTTTACAGGAATAGTTAAAGTAGTTGCGTCATAGGTACTTTTTGGGATGCAGAGGCGTAACTTACAATACTAATGAAATTCCGCTATAGATATCATAATAGATATAAACGTTACATGGAATAGCGAAAATTAAATATGTAAATATTGTCACTTTCACAATATTTATATAAAGATTATATAAAAAAGTAAATAGTTGATAATTTAAAGGGCTAATTTGTTTATATCACAAACATACACTGAAGAAAGATAAACTAAAAACTTGAAAGCATAATTTTTTTCCCCTTACCTGCAGTAAATAAGACGAATAATAAAACTGATGCTATAATTTTCATTTTGATACTAAGGAAGGACAAAAGTCTTCAAGCACTAGAAAGAAATTTGAATAACCAGGTATATCACGACTTGACACACTTGCACTATGTAACACAAGCCAGCATTAATACCAAAAGAATTTTTTTATTTTAAACACTGAATTTCTAATACGAAATCAATTAATTATCGAAAGTACTTCAATACATGTTTTAAAAATTAATCACCAATTTTTAAGATGAACTAAAAAGATCTAGATCGCAGACCTTCCGAATATAAATTTACCAATCAGATAACCGTATGACGTAAAAGTCACAAGCCAACGTCAGCTGACTTGTTAAATTATTTTATTTGAAGTCGTTAAAAATCAAAATTTTACAGGAAATACTAATTTTAGGTAGGTTATTACATAAATCTAATCAATAATGCAATAACTTTCTGTTTTAACAAATACAAATAAGATAAGTAAATAATAATTATTATTTTTTAATGTATCATTTCAATAAATGTATAAAAATACGATTATAAATTAAAAATATATCTATAAATGTCCTTTAATACTAAATATCCTAGTATTTTTTTAGTATTTTGTTCTAAGGCGCATTTTACTGTGTAACTGCAACTGCCATTTAACAAACGAAAATAAACAAAGGAAGCATTAAGCAATTTCTGGAAGTTCTGTGTTCGTGGTTCGCGTGATATTCGTTAAAGAGTACTCAAGTAAGAATTTAATATTATTAAAAATATATAAAAAATTTCGGCTAAGTATTGAATTTTAATGATTTCCAATCAATAACTCACTGTAATCTAAATAAATATCATCCAAGCCATCGCTGTCACTTATTAGCAGGAAAGAAGTCTTAAAATTCCTAAGTCAGTAATGGCTAACTCAGTGTATTTGACTAAAAAATGTATTGAATAATCACTGAAAATATAATAAGAGAAATAAATATAAATAAATAAATGGTCAAGTGCGAGAAGTATTCGCGCTCAGAGTGTTCCGTGTAATAAACATATGAATAATTAATCCCTTGGGGACGAGTAAAGGCACAGATGTCATATACGCACCACATTCGCACGTGCTTTTTACCCCGCCAATTTGGCATTGCGTATCTGTGCCAAGGAGAAGATCCGTTGAATAAGTTTATAACAACTAAGAATTAGGGATGGGACGAATAGTGATTTGGCCGAATAGCCGAATACCGAATATTCGGCCAAATTTTAGGCCGAATACCGAATATTCGGCCGGCCGAATAGTAAAAAATTTTTCCAATAAAGAAAATAAATTTTGATTATATATAATTTAAAAAAAAGGAGCTCATTAATAGTTATTACTCTTAAATGTGCTTTTAAATGTATTTTTAAATTTGAAAAACTTATTTTAACACAAATAAATTATGAAATTGCATTATATCCTTTATTCTAATGTACATCAAATTGATTTTCAGTAAGTCAAGATGGGAAAATATTTCCATTAAAATATAAAGAATGTACTTCACTTTTACTATCAATTGATACTTCTTATATCCAAAATCAATAATATTCTTAATCTCTCTCTCTCTCTCTCAGAACTCACAAGGACAAATTTTCTGAAATAACCTTTAATGAAGTAAATTTGATCATTTAGAGTTTGTGTCCCTAGTGATAAGCAAATTTGTAAGAATGACTGTTCTGAAATCAGATGCAAAACTTTAAATTACAAATTATGTTAAAGCAAAAGGTTATGCTTAAAGTAGAATGCATATGTTAACAAAATCTTTGACATTTGAATCGGCACATACAATATTCAACTTCAATATTCCACTTATTCAACAAGCATTAAAAGGATAAACAAAAATTGATAACAACATGAAGGAAGGAAGATTAAATTAAAAATATATACATAATAATGTTACATATTTAAGTCAGTAATTATGCAAATAATTATTTAAAAGTGAAAACTACAGAATGAAAAAATTATTTTGTTGAGTATTTAGAATTTATATTACAATATTTATAAAACCATCTTCATAAAGCAAGTTGTGTCAGCTAATGTGTATCGAGTTTGACATCAGTTCTGCTTTTTAATGTACCGTTGTATTTGGAATGGTGATATATTATATTTAATTTTGAAAATGAATCTTCATTAACACACCTAGTGAATAAATTTTTTCATTTCTTACTTTAAAGAAAATAAGTTATGAATTTCATAAGAGCCTTTTTTATATGTGCATGGAGTTTGCAGACATTAATAAATATTTGAGCGTTTTAGAATAAGGCAGTATTTTTATATTTTGAATTGTAATATATCATTCTCTAATGATGACATTTCCCGTACAATTAAATCTCCAACTTGGGCAGCATTTTCTAAAATATCACCAACTTTTATAGGAAATATAGAAAGGTTGTATATTTTTTAGTATCTGAATAACTTTATATTTTGTAAGTAAGAGTGAGAATGAGTTCATAAATGAAGTAGCCAATTTGGATTAGAGGGAAAAAAAAAATTGCAAGAATGAAATTCTTTAAATCTGAAATTTATTTGGCAAGATATCTTTCACTATTCGGCGAGATTTTAGCAATATTCGGCAAGATATCTCTAAATATTCGGCTACAGGTATTCGGCCGAAGTATTCGGTCAACAAGCCTTCAATATTCGGCAAAAGGGCCGAATAGGCCGAATACCGAATATTCGTCCCATCTCTACTAAGAATGTATTTGTTAACTCTGACAAACACACATCTAAACGGTATACCTCTTTAGGCATTGAGGGTGAAAAATACTCAAAACAATTCATTTTCAAATATCTTTGTCGCTAATAAAGTTAAATAATTTTTCTTTCTTTTAAATTAAAGCTCAAACAATTCTGCATAAAATCGATACAATGTTAAATTGTTTGGTGTCAATTGAATTAGATTAAAATACCATCGAAGCTGAAAAAAATGCCTTTTTGAGGTTTTTCTGTTTTTGTGCCGTATTTTTTATTCTAGTGGACTAAAATGTAAAAGATTACAGTGTTTTGGAAAGCTTAAAAAGCACTTTAAAAGATGGTGAAATCCGTTTTTTGATCTGCTTCAAAAAATATTGTTATTTTATTACATGAATGCATTGAAGTGGCATACACAAAAAAAAAAGTAGGTACAAGACGATTTTTTATAGCAATCAAAGATCTATTATTCATTATAATCTTTATTTTCAAGCACGAAAATACAAATAAATGCAAAAAATATTTTTTAAGTAGAATTTTTGTTACAACACTCTATGCACATAGGGTGTCGATGTCATTTACACATAGGTTTTTCACACTGCAGACACATTATTTTTTTAACCCCTAATGAATAATGACAATATGAACATCTTGCTTTTGGTATTGGTATGACTTCGGAATAATTAACAGCAGGTGTTTCGTAATTAAGAAGTTGAGCTATTACAGTTTTAATGTTTCTTCGTAGCTGTAGAATTATATACCACATAATTAGTAAAGGCTTTATCAGTTCAAAGGACAAGTCTTTCATGAAAGTCAATCTGGTCTTTTTTTTTCCTCTACATAATTTAAATTATATAAAATTGTTGAATTAACATTAGCCCATTTAGCATTCTGTAAAAATCTTTTAAAATGTCTCTAAAAATATTTTATATAAGTCAGTATATATGTGACATATACATGCATATAAATACATAAATTTACATAAGCTTCTCACTAACGGCTACTGAACATGCTTCCTCAAGGTCTCAACAAAATATCGCCAGAGGGGAAGGCCCTTTGTTAAATACATACAGAGAATTGTAAAGAAGTAAAATGTTGGGGTGGGTACTTTGTACCCAGTGTGCTTGTCAAGGATTAAAAATACAAGTTTATTACAATTGTTAGGAAAATAGAATGGAAAAAGTTAAAGATTTCAGTAAAGTGTGCTGATTAAATAATACTACTGCATGCATTCAATATGGCTATAAGTATTACTATTTACGATTTATTGTGAAAATTATATTTACTGTTTTGTTGCTTATTAAATTTATTATTTATAATTGTTTATTTATTATTTCCTTTTTTATTAAATTCATGTTTATTTACTGTTATTTTTATTTTAATTCTTTAAATTATTTTTATTATTTACTATATCAATGTCAATAATTATTTATATCAAACTATCATATTTATTTACTTTTATTATTATCCTTTCTTAAAATGCTAGAGTCTCTTTCATTTTTTCACATTATTTTATTTTTATATTGCAATAAAAAATCACATCCTGTTATTGCATGTAATTTGCAACTTATATTCAAAAAAGAAAAAGTGTTCACCAAATTGGTGGGGAAGAAAGCATGTGCGAATGTGGTGCGTATATGACATTTTTGCCCGAGTCACTTGTATATGTGCCACTTAAAATTCTCAGAATCCTTTGTTGTTCCTACAAGATATTTTTTTTTAAGTTTATCTTATTTCTAATTGGAGCATTTTTGGGATTCAACTTCAGGAAATTTTCTGTTTTGAAAAACCAGTGATTAAAGATTAAAAATTAATCAAAGTGCTCTTGTAGCAAAGGAGTTAATTATATTATTAAAAGAAAACCATTGCTGAAAGAATAATAAAAATTTGTAATAAAAAAAAAAAAAAAGTAAGCTATACAGTGTAGGGAGACTTATAGCTATATATACTAGAAAAGTATGAATGGGTAATACCTTAAAAATTTTAAGCGATATGAAGCCTAAATATTATCAAATAATGCTATTCTGTATAACTCCCTTTTTTTTTTTTTAATCTTATCTATTTATAAGGAACTTAAGAAGGTACTGAGAATAAAAAATAGTGCATGTTTAAACTTCATTTGTTTTTTCATAAAACTAAATTGAGCAGGGGCGTACAAAGAGAAAATTGCACCCAGGGTAAAGTCAGAATTTGGTGCCTCCCTCTCCCAACTTTTTCTTGTAACAGGCCAAAAAATGACATTGGTAGTATAAATTTGGCACTCCCTAAATCTCAGCGCCCGGGGCGACCATCCCCTTCACCCCCACCCCCTTTTCCTCATGGTGCTGAAATTGAGCATAGTAATAATCTTTGGTACTACTAGGTTATCCCGTCGACCAAAATATTATTGCTAATTTATAAGATTAAATGCCCATAATGGGTGATCGTGAATGTGATATTCAAAGACATTAAATACGATTCATGTGTTTAAAATGTCATTAAGTGATTTTTATTTCGACTTTTTATTAATATTTTAATTAATATTCTACCAATTATTTGTTTTTTCATTATTTAAAATAAAAATTATGTCAATATGCATAATTTGGATATTAGTTTCGCGATTTGTATAATTTGGCGAAATTGGTTGACGGGATAGCAGAGTAGTACCTAATCTTTTATTTTTACAGTTTAACTAACACAAAATCCTTGCTCAAAATATAAATAATAAAATAAGCTTGCAAATTTGCAAAGCCGCTTTGGTTTATGAAGCGTTTTTCCAGATAGGTTTTTAATTAACTTTTAAAGACACAAATTTAATAATGAAAGACCCACTCAATGCAACTTAGTAATGAACCCCATAGTATTTATGCATTGAGATTAAAAGATAGTGCATATTTAAACTTCATTTGTCTTTTCATAAAACTAAATTGAGCGTAGTAATAGTCTTTTCTTTTTACAGTGTAGCTAACAAAAAATCCTTGCTCAAAATTTAAACTTGGCATTGTGCTGAGGAAGCTTTTGTCGAAAGAAGGTTGCAAATGTAAACACCAATTATCCCTTTTTTAATACTTATTATGCTGAGGTGCATTTTTTCACTTTTGCACAGAGTAATTTACAGGCTAAATCCCGCTCTGATAACAGGTTGCCAATAAAGCTGGATACAGACAGCAGTGTGTCCAGAGCTAAGTTTAAGCAAAAAAAAAAAAAAGGTAATCTATATATTAAAACGAAAGCCTTATTTATTCAGCACACTCAAAGTGCTCTCTGCGCATTCGTGCTTGCGCAGATCCGACAACGGAACCAATGAGAGAACAGATAGTTACTGTCTCTAAATGTTAGCGTGGTATGCCCGCGTTCGTTCGTAGCAGAGCCAATGGATCTACTGTTTGCTGGGTGACATATGCTTAAAATGTGCAATTAAATATATGTATGGATTTTTTTATCGCAACGTAATTAGTATATTTTTAACATAGGATCAGAGTAATCTATTACAGCTTAAATTAGTCTTTTCAACAATATAACCTGGTAAGTGAGAACTTTTTTGTTTTTAATGCAATGTAACATCGGGTCGATCGAGTTTATTTATTTTGATTTTGCCCGTTTTTATTGAAGGACATAATTTAACCGTTTTTTCTATTGCATAACACTTCTTATTTTGTTTTCAATCTTTTTTTTTTAAGTAATTCCTTATTGTGATCTTCATTTCTGTCATATGAAAAATACATTTCTATTCTGCCATGGGTACACTGAAGTAAAATATCCCCCTTACGATGTTCGCGAAAACTTTTCTCGGATAGTATTTTTTCGATCGATGCTTAATTTTATATTTCATAATATTATAATTTTATATTTCATAATATAATTTATTTTAATTTTGCCCGTTTTTATTGAAGGACATAATTTAACTGTTTTTTTTATTGTGTAACACTTCTTATTTTGTTTTCAATCTTTTTCTTTTTTCTAAAGTGTAATTCCTTATTGTGATCTTCATTTCTGTCATATGAAAATTTCATTTCTATTTTGCCTACAGCATTTACATTTGTTGCATTATCATTTTAAAAATTGATAAAAAATAACAAAAGACAAAACATTGCAAATTCTAAATTCGTATTACTCAACTAAATAAACATAGGTCTTGCAAAAAATAAACAAAATAATAAGAGGTCAAAATAGATGCCTTATAAATAACTTACTTTTTTAAATCTGCAGCTACAAAATATATATATATATATATTTTTAATTTGGACATGCAAAAAACATTCTGAAATGTCTCAATCAATCACAAGATTTTTGTGGGGACTTCTACTGAATGATAATTTTTGTGGGGTTTTTACATAACTGAATGACTTTTTTTCCATGATTGATTAATGAGTTTTATAATTTTTACCCCACATGACCAACTGTCGAACTGATTGATAAATTTTCTACTTTTCATGTGATGGATCGAGAAATTTTGTGATTTTTTTTTTTTTTTCTGATGAACAAAGAAATGTTGCATCTTTTCTCCCTGCAATTAATGGAAGTTGTTTTTTGAAATTTGTTGTTTTTTTCTTGCAATCTTTTGATGTAATTTGCCGTTTTATTAAATTTATCCCTCTTTCGTGATTTTTTTTTTTTTTTTTTGAGAAAATGTCGTTTTTTGTTATCTTTTTGAGAAATTTGTCTTTTTTTTTTTGCTATTTTTTGCGAAATTTACATTTTTTTGCGATTACCTAGACAAAATTTCTGTGCTTTTGAGATCTTTGGACCAAATTTGTGCCTTTTATGATACCTGGACAGTTTTGAAGAAGTTTATCGTTTTTCTCGAGTTCTTTTGATGAAATTGTCATTTTGTCATGATCTTTCGATGTAATTTCCCATTTTATTGAAGATCTTTTTGCAAAATTTGTTGTTTTTTTCTGCGAAATTACCTTTTTTGTGATTATTTGATGAAATTTGCTTTTTTTTTTCAATCCTTTGATGAAATTTGCTGTTTATTCACAATCATTTGTCAAAATTTGTTGTTTTCTCACAATATTTTGAATTTTTTTTTTACAATATGTTTAATTTGCCATTTTTTAAAGATTTTTTTTGTCAAAATTTGCTTTTTTTTTTCGAAATTTTTTTAAACGTTTTGGCAAAATTTTGATTTTTTGCAATATTTTTACGAAATTTGTTTTATTTGAGATACCTGGACAGTTTTTTTTTTCTGCAGTTTTTTGACAAATTTTTTAGAGATCTTTTGAAGAAATTTGTTGTTTTTTTCAATCTGTTGATGAAATTTGCTGTTTTTTTTTTCACATCTATTTACAAAATTTCCAGGTGTTCTTTTTTTTTTTTTGGGGGGGGGGGGGTATTTTGACAAAATTTGTTATTTTTTGTGATTATTTGCCAAAATTCATGTTTTTTTTTTATACTTGGATAAAATTATTTGTTTTCTTAGGGATTTTCGGTGAAATTTGTCATTTTCTCACGATCTTTCGATGTAATTTGCTGTTTTATAGAAATTATCTTTTTTTATTGTGAAAATTTTCATTTTTTTTGTTATTTTCAGAAATTTGTCTTTTTTTTCACCTTTTTTTTTTGCAAAATTTACCTTTTTGTGATCTTTTAATGAAATGTACCTCTTTTTTTCATCTTTTGACAAAATGTGTTGTTTTCTCACAACCTGTTTACCAATATTTGCATTTTTTGAAGTACCTAGACAAATTTAAAGTATTTTTACGATCTTTTGACGAAATTCAAGCCTTTTATTATACCAGGAAATAATTATTTGTTTTCTCAGGGATTTTCGGTGAAATTTGTCATTTTTTCTTGCCATCTTTCAATGTAATTTGCCGTTTTATCAAATTATTCCTTTTTTCGTGATTTTTTTGTGAAATTTGTTGGGTTTTTTTTGTTATTTTCAGAAATTTGTCATTTTTTTTTCTTTTTCTTTTTCTTTTTTTTTTTTTTTTTTTGCAAAATTTACTTTTTTGTGATCTTTTGATGAAATGTGCCTCTTTTTTTCATCTTTTGACAAAATTTGTTGTTTTCTCACAATCTGTTTACCAATATTTGGATTTTTTGAAGTACCTAGACAAATTTAAAGTATTTTCACGATCTTTTGACGAAATTCAGGTCTTTTATGATACCAGGAAATAATTATTTGTTTTCTCAGGGATTTTCAGTGAAATTTGTCGTATTTTCTTGCCATCTTTCAATGTAATTTGCCGTTTTATCAAATTTATTCTTTTTTTTTTTTTTGGAATTTTTTTTTTTTTTTTTTCATAAATTTGTTAACATTATGTAAATGCTATAGGCAAAATAGAAATGAATTTTTCATATGACAGAAATGAGGATCACAATAAGAAATTACTAAAAAAAAAAGATTGAAAACAAAATAAGAAGTGTTATGCAATAGAAAAAACGGTTAAATTATGTCCTTCAAAAACACAGGCAAAATCAAAATAAACTCGATCAACCCGATGTTACATTGCCTATCAATAAAAAAGTTAGTTCTCACTTACCAGGTTATTTGTTGAAAAGACTAATTTACTCTGATCCTATGTTAAAAATATACTTATTACGTTGCGATAAAAAATTCCATACATATATTTAATTGCCTACAGAATGAGGAAATAAACATATGTCACTCAGCACACAGTTCAATGGTACACTGAACTGCAGTATTCCCATCGTAATACACCCAGAAAAAACATTCTGAAATGTCTCGATCAATCACAAGATTTTTGTGGGCTTTTTTACATACTAAATGACTTTTTATCCATGATTCATTAATGAATTATAATTTTTACCCCACATGACCAACTGTCGATTTTTGTATTATTTCTTCAACTGATTGACAAATTTTTCTTTTTTTCATGTGATGGATCGAGAAATTTTGTGATTTTTTTTTTTTTTTTTTTTTCTAATGAACAAAGAAATGTTGCATCTTTTCCCCCTGCAATTAATGAAAGTTGTTTTTTGAAATTTGTTTTTTTTTCTCACAATCTTTTGATGTAATTTGCCGTTTTATCGAATTTATCCTTTTTTCATGATTTTTTTGAGAAATTGTCGTTTTTTGTTATCTTTTTGAAAAATTTTTTTTTTTTTTTTGCTATTTTTTGCGAAATTTACCTTTTTTTTGCGATTACCTAGACAAAATTTATGTGCTTTTGAGATCTTTGACGAAATTCGTGTCTTTTATGATACCTGGACAGTTTCAGAGAAGTTTATCGTTTTTCTCGAGTTCTTCCGATGAAATTGTCGTTTTGTCACGATCTTTCGATGTAATTTGCCGTTTTATTGAAGATCTTTTTGCAAAATTTTTTGGGTTTTTTTTTTGCGAAATTTACTTTTTTTGTGATTATTTGATGAAATTTGCTTTTTTTTTTTTTTTTTTTTTTTTCAATCTGACGAAATTTGTTGTTTACTCACAATGATTTGTCAAAATTTTTTGTTTTCTTACAATATTTTGAATTTTATTTTCACAATATGTTTACAAATTTGCCATTTTTTAGGGATTTTTTTTTTGTGGAATTTGGCTTTATTTTTCGAAATTTTTTCTTGAAAATTGCAAATTTTTTTAGACATTTTGGCAAAATTTTGATTTTTTGCAATACTTTCACAAAATTTGTTTTATTTGGGATACCTAGACAATTTTTGCATTTTTTTGACAAATTTTTTAGAGATCTTTTCATAAAATTTGTTGTTTTTTGCAATCTGTTGACGAAATTTGCTGTTTTTTTTTTCACATCCATTTACAAAATTTCCGGGTGATGCTTTTTTTTGTGGGGGGGGGGGGGGGTATTTTGACGAAAATAACTATTTTTCGTGGTTATTTGAATAAAATTTGCATTTTTTATGGTACCTAGACAAATTTTTGTACATAGTAAATGATTTCTAGCATTTTTTAAAAGAAACTTTAACAGTAGAAAAATAATCTTCAAACATTTTCAAGAGTTTGTGATGTGTGTCGCAGCGCTGCACCAATTCTGCACCAATTCTGCGCCCGGGATCATGTCATGTTGGTGTTACATTGGTAAATGGAAAAGCATATTGAAATTTTTAAGAAATATTAATTTTTTTATAGCGGCAAAATACTTTTTTTTTTCTTTGGTTCTTTCATATTGTTGCCGTCAAGTTTTGACGGGTTTCACCTAGCCAGAATAAATATCATTAATTTTTTTAATATGTTAAATCGACATGTATTTTTGATTTATGAAAATGTAATAGAAAAGTTAGTTCAAAATGCAAATGTTTATTTGTTGAATAGGGTGGGTAATGTAAAAACAAATTAACCACTGAGAGGATCATTGTTACAGTTGTTGCTAAATGGCAAACTATAAATTCAGTCTTATTTTGCTGCGAAGTAAGTGAAGTATGTATATTTTGTATGAAATGAGAAGTGACGGTAATTTATGATTTATTCATGTCATGTACAATTTATTGGTGTTGTATTTGTAAATGGAAAATTATCAAATGAGAGAGATTCTAATTCTATAGCAGCATGTTTGAATGTAACTCTGCCAATTGCGGGTCATTTGCCTAGATGTAAAATGCAGGTTTTTCTTTTATTTATTGAAATTTTTGCTGAAGATTAGTCATTAAAAATCCTTTAATAGCTGGAAAATACCTTTTATTTCTGTGGTGCCGTCAAGTTTTGACGGGTTCCATCTAGTGGGTGTTTTAAAAGGGGCATGCATCTCCTTATCTAAGAAGCATATACACTTGAAACTTAAACAGTTGGACATTAAAAAAATATCCACTTTCAGAAATTAAAAAAAATATTTTCATGACACAACTATAAGCTGTGATATTAATATTTATCTCACTAACTTGGAATTTTTTTTCCAAACTGTTGTTTAAAAAAAAAACATCCAATAATATTTAGACTACTATTCTTGAGAACGACGTAAAATTTGTAAAAATACATGATTCACAGATTTTGAAGTTATACAATTGAAATCATTTTTTGACCCAGAATAGTATGTGAATTTTATAAATTTCGACCTGTAATTTTTGGTTTTATAAAAAAACTTTATTTTGGCAAAATTCACATTTTTACTTTGATGCTTTGGAGAAATTAATTTTCTCTTGCAACCAAATAATGAAATTTATTCTTTTTACTCAGTCATTTGCTGAAATTCACGATAATTTACGCAACCGATTGATAAAATTTGCAACAATTTTGTGTGATCTATCAGGAAAATTCAGGATATCTTTTTGCGACATATTAATACAATTCACTATTCATTTCTGCAACTTTTTGACAAAACTTGCAATAATTTATCAAAATTTGTGATTTTGTTTCTTTCTTTAACAAAATTCGCAATTTATTTCTTAACTCTTCACGAATTTAGAGGTTTATTCATTAAAGATAATAACTATTTATTTTTGAGATCTTTGACAAAGCACCTGAAATTATTCCACGATCGTTCCCAGCAGCAGAATTTTTTTTTTTTTTTTTTTTGCAGTCTGCAATACAAGTAAAAACTTAAAAAACAGTCTGCAGACCAATCCCTTGCATTACATTATATGCACTCAAACCTCCCAAATATTTGTGATAGGCATAAAAGAAAAGTATACTTTTAAAAAGAAGTTGCCTTTGTTCTCAGAATTTTTAACATCTCATACTTCGTCCGAAAGAGAGAGGGGTCTCCCTTTGACAAAAATTGCAGTATTTCACGATCTTTTGATGCAATGTCATTTTAGCAAAATTTGCCGTTTATTCGCACTCTTTCGACGAAAGCTGCCGACTTTTCACGATCTTTTGACGAAAACTGCCGTTTTGTCACAATTTCTTGAAGAAATTTGCTGTTTTGTCGCAATATCTTGAAGAAATTTGTCGTTTTTCGCGATTTTTTGCAGAAATTTGCAGTTTTTTCGTGATTTTTTAAGAAAAAGTATTATTTTTTCGCAATCTTTTGAAAAAAATTGCCCCTTTTTTTTTCAATTTTTTGAAAAATTTGCTGTTTTTTCACAATTTTTTGAAGAAATGTTCCTTTTTTGTGATTTTTTGAAGAAATTCGACGTTTTTAGTGATCTTTTTACGAAAACTGCGGTTTTTTTCGTGATTTTTTAATAAAAGCTGCCGTTTTTTCATGAAGAAATTTTTCGCTTTTGCGATTTTTTAAAGAAATTTACCTTTTTATGAGATGTTTTGAAGAAACTTGCCGTTTTTTTCACGATATTTTGAAGAAATTTGCCGTTTTTTCTTGATTTTTTGATGAAATCCGTGTGTTTTCCGCAATCTATGACGAAATTGATTTCTTTTCGAAGACTATTAGTCGAAATTCGCAATATATTTTATGTTCAAGTTTTTGGATTTAGGACCGAATTTTTTAAATTTTTGCTAAATTTTTAACAGTTGAAAAATAGTCTGCAGACCTTCCCAAGAGTCTGCAATGTGCGTCGCAGCGGTGCACCGATTCTGCTCCCGGGCGATCGTTTGAAGAAATTTCCAGTTTTTCTCCACGACTGATTCACGAATTGTTCTTGGAAAAATCCATAAAAGAACAAAATTCGCAGATTTCTAAGAGATTTTAAAATACAGTTACAGAACATATTACAGTTCTGTGAAAGAATTTGCGGGGGAAAATTCTGCACAGTATTTTTCATTAAGCAGGACTTTCCTTTTCTGTGTGCGATTACTTTACACTATTTCAAACCCTGTCCCTCAAAGAAATCCCCCCTCAAGAAATTCTTGAGATACACAATGTCTGAATTTTCATATTAATGACTGATTTTTTTACTTTCACAACCGAATGCTCTAAAATTTCAGAACAGAATCAATCACTCCAAAAAATGGACCCAAAATTGTTGGGTAAAAAAATGCATTTACATTTTTTTTTATTGTAGTTTAAGACCAATTTTCGTAGCATCGTAGTTTATAGCTCCAAATTGTAGCAGCTGCAATTTTTTTGTAGCAGTTAGCAGGTCTGTAATATGTAAACTTTATAAATTTTGACCTGTAATTTTTAGTTTTATAAAAAAAAAAAAAAAAAAAAAAAATTTTTTTTTTTTTTTTTAAAGGAGTGTTTGTAATTTTTATAAAAATCTTAAATTTTGGTTTGATCTATTTGAAACTTTATGTTAGTTTATAATAGGGATGCACAACCTGTGGCCCGCGGGCCAAAAGTGGCCCTCCATGGGTTAACGTGTGACCCTCGAATATCGCCAATATACTATTGGAAAAAATTGCAATTTTTGTGCACAAGTCGCAGAATAAAAATTGTAGAATTCTGCAATTTACCGCGGAAAAAAAAAAAATTTTGTCAGTCACTTAAAAATCACTTCCAAAGTCTATTAAATTTCATAGGTCGCGCTCGGAAAAATCGCGAATTTCATTAATCAAGTGCGGGAAAATAGCAAATTTTGTCAGAGGCTCGGAAAAAAAGCAAATTTCGCAGATCAGGGATGAAAAAAAATCGCAAACTTCGTTGATAAGGCACAGGAAAATCCCTAATTTTGCGATGATGTGCAGAAAAAGTGAAAAATTCATTGATCGGTTGCAAAACAATTGTGAATTTTGTGAGTTTAGCAGGAAAAAAAAACGAATTTAATCTTGTCGTGTAAAAAATGCAGATTTCGTCAAAGTTGGTTAAAAAAAATGTGAATTCCGTTGATTGGGTGCAGAAAAATACGTATTTCGCTGATCGAAAAACAAAAAAGCGAGTTTCATGGATCAGTTTCTGAAAAATCGGCAATTTCATTGCAGAAAAAATTGCAAATTTCGTCGATCAAGTTTAAATAAAATCGCAAATTTCTTTTATTAGGTGTGGAAAATCACGAATTTTGTCTATCAGGTTCGTAAAAATCATGAATTCTGTCAATTGATATTATAAAAATTGCAAACTTCGTTGATAAATTTCATAAAAATCGTAAATTTTATCAATCATGTGAGGAAAAATCGCGAATCTGACCAGTCAACTTTGTTAAAATCTCGAAGTTCGTCGATCAGTTTTCTAAAAGTTGCAAATTTCATAGATCGTTTAGAATTTCATCGATTAAAATTTAATAATTTCAGCGATCGGCTTCATAAAAATTGTAAATTTTGCTGATCAGATGCGTAATTTTATTGATCGGCTTCATAAAAACCACGCATTTTGTTGATCAGGTGTGGAGAATTCATGAATTTTCTCGATTTGCTTTCTTCGCCGGACATCCGAAGAAAATTAGCGAGTTTCATCAATCACCTTTGTAAAAATCGTGAATTTCGTCAATTGGCTTGGAAAATTCGCAAATTCTGTCGATCGGCTTCGCAAAAATCACTACTTTTATTGATCAGGCTGAAAAAATTGTAATTTTTTTCTATCGGCTTTGTAAAAGTCGAATTTTGTCGATCATGCGAAGGAAAATTGCGAATTTCGTCGATCAGCTTTATAAAAAAACATTTGATCAATCGGCTTCGTAAAAATCACAAGTTTCATCGATCGGCTTCATAAAAATCGCGAATAGCGTCGATCGGCTTCGTAAAAATTGCACATTTCATCAATCATGTGAGTGAAAATTTGCAAATTTCGTCAATCAGCTTTGTAAAAATTGAATTCCGTCGATCGGTTTCGTAAAAATCGGGAATTTTGTTGATGATACGGGGAAAATTTCATGAATTTTCTCGATCGGTTTCTTAAGAATTGTAAATTTTGTTGATCAAGCGTGGGAAGGTTGTGAATTTTGTCGATTGGTTTCATAAAAATTGCGAATCTTGTCGATCGGTTTTGTAAAAAAGCGCAAACTTCGTTGATTGGACGCAGAAAAATCGGGAATTTCTTTGATCATGCACTTAAAAATCTTGTTGATCGGCTCCTTCTCTCTCCTTCGTTCATAAAGCTTACTTATTTTTTTTTAGTACTAGCCTCTTATGTTTGTTTTTTAGCACTTTTAATAAAACAAAATTTACTCTCTTGATTAAAGTCAAGGAATATTATTACACAATGAAAATAATCTTTGCTATGTCTCTTATGTATACAAAACATAAAAACTGCCGTATATCATTATTAACTAAATCGGATATTTTGACCGGGTAAGCGGACTTGAGTAATCTCTCCCCCCCCCCCCACACACACACACTGCCGTCTGAAACCATATTTTTTATCCGATTATAGGCCACAGATCCCCTCCTCAAAATCGAGTTTTCTTCATGTTATTGATGTGGCCCTCGACCACCCAGACATATTTGTATGTGGCCCTTCTCTTGTAAAGGTTGTGCACCCCTAGTTTATAATACATGATAAAAATTTACATAAAAAAATTACCTGGTTTAATACCATTATTTTTGAGCCGTAATTTCTGCAATAATCTTAAATTCTAGCTTTAATGTGCAACCTCCTTGACTCATATACCTACAGACAGGGGCATAACTAAAAATATTTTTTGGGAGGGGGAGGTATTAAAAAATTTCCCAATTTGAAATAAACTGCTCTAATTTCCGATTCAATTGATATGTTACAATGCATTGAGTAGAAAAACACTGGTGGACATTTAATTTTAAAGTTATCAATTAGAGTATGGTTTGCACTTAACCCTAGAAATCCACATTTAGAATGAAGACTTATCAATATAAGCTCTTCAAAAACCTATATAAATTACAACCATAAGGAGTTACTGCAAATAAAGCTTGTGTTCGCTCACACTACTCTTCTGAAATTCATATTATGATGGTACAATTTATTAGAGTCAGCTGTTAATGGAGTGGAGTAAAAAAAAAAAAAAAGGTCTGGTAGATGAATGATATTCTCATAAAATAGAGTTATAATAAAAAGAAATTTTTCTTTTGTTTTAATGTGTTTATTGTAATTTAACTATATTATAATTATATTATATTATTAATGATTATTAACTATTTGTAATTTATTTATATTTATAACTATGTACTTTATTTTGTTATTTAACTATATTAAAATTAACTATATTAAGAATTTAACTATATTAAAGAAAAAAATCTGTATTTTTATTACTATTCAGTTCTTTAAAAATGAAGCCTGGAAGCGTAGTAGCAGATGAAATGTTTCCTGAAGGAGCTGGCCCATATATGGATCTAGATGAGGTGAATGAGAAGTTTTAATTGGAGTGTTTTGAAAATGACTGTTTTGGGTGAAATATTTTTATTGCTTTGCCATCTTTTATTGTTTGAGATTCACCATTTGTTAATATGATATTGTTTTTCAAACAGGATTTTTTTTCCCCAGTAAAATTTACCATTTACTTAAATACAAAATAAATTAATAAAATTAAAAATAAATAAATAAGAAAAAAAAAATAAATAAATAGTCTTTTGTGACAGCACATTTTGGTAATTATGAATAAATAAATAAATAAAGCCCATTAAAAATCAGCAAATTAAATTTTGGAATTAAAGTATTTTGCTTTCATAAAGTAAATCTAAAATTGAAAGCCAATTATTAAATAATATTAAATTTAATTTCAAATTCCAAAGTACTACTGTTTTCAATGGCTTTTGCATATTAATATTTTATTCCTATTGAATATTAATTATGTTTTTTGTTTTAAATTTTAATCTTATTTCATGCAAAATAAATACACAAATTATTTTTTGTTATGCTCACAAATATCATTAACCCCTTACCCGTCGGCATTGCATGTCATGTGACTCAAAGGAAATTTTCATCCTTGAAAGTGAATTTGTCGCAACTTGCATGTTGGTATATTCTGGGATCATTTTTTGTATTTCTGACATCAGTTAGAATGTATAATAAAAAATATTTGGAAATTTTTATTTCAATGTAAGCAAAAAAATAATCTGGAATAAATGATTTTGTTCTGTTTTTTCTTTCTGGTGGTCAAAAAAGATTATAAAGCAGTTCTCACAGTAAGATTGAAAGATTTTTATTTGTATGTACAGTAGAATCCAGATAATTTGGATTAATTGGGACTAAACCCAATCCAGATTGTCGAAAATCCAGATTATTCGGAGAATGTAATAAAATAAAATATACTCACATAAAATCACCTTTATATTGAACATATTCAATGTTTACGGACGGTAAAAATGTTTACTTTGTAATTCTAAAATTTGTCATATTCTGCTCTTCATATTCTATTCTTCAAATAAATTTTATAAATATACTTTCAGACTATTTTTTTTTTTTTAAAGTTTAAACTTGAGTGCATTGCAAGAAAAACTGGGGTTTAGTAATACAGTTGAACCTCAAAAATCCGGAACCGTCGGGACCGCGGCAATTCCGGATTTTGGAGGTTTATTAAAAAATCTTTTTTTATGGCTATATAATACCGTAAAATCCTGTTAATCCGCTTTTACCGATCAAATGCCCCCTCCCCACTTTATAAAGAATTTGAAATTTTCAAAAAATCCCGAGAAAGCACCCTCCCTCCCAATTCTCAAAGGCGATTGAGAGTGAGACGAATCATTATGAAATGAATGAATCATGAATCTTTGATGGAATGTGCGTTTTTTCAAGATTTTTTAATTGATTTCATGCTTGTTTTGGCTTTCTTTTTTTTACAAATTTCTCTGTTTTTTCTGCATTTTTTTCGAGAGAATTTATCTTTTTTTTTTTTTTTTTTTTTAACCCAAATTTTTTTAAGTATCAAAATTCATGATTAATTCAACGATTCATTCATTTCATCATGATTCATTACTGTAAATTTTGTTGAACGCTTTTTAACTTTTTAATTTTTGTAATAATAAAGTCTTTAATTAACGGCAAGTCATTACAATATTAACTGGAATATATCTATATATATTTTTTTAGTATAGTTATCAGAATTTAACTGCAGTTGATGGAAATTACAGCTATGTCTTATTTTAAAAATTAATACAGTAGACTCCCTCAAATCCGCACAGCTTGGAACCAGAGGTTTTGCGGATTTTAGAATTTTGCGAATTTCTGGTCATTGCTTTATTTACATTTTTTAAACAGTAATTTGAGTGCAGTTAATAGTGCAATCAGAATTATAACGAATGCTTACAATTTAATATAATATTAAAATAAGTAATAAATTAAAATAATAAAAAATTAAATATTTTAAAAATGATTAAAGTACTAATAGCAAAGGTCAAGTTAATAATCAATAGTGTATTCATTATAAAGATTAAATGTATTTTTCCAAAATTATTTAACAAAACTTGTCTCATAAAAGTATATTGCTACTTCACATTAAAATAATAAAATAAGGATTTTTTTTTCAAGTTTTTCAAGTTTATCCAGGCTTAATAACCAAAAAAATCTTGATTAATACATAAATATATTTGGTAAGAAGATAGTGATTACCAGTGATATCAGCAACATCTTGAATTTTTTCCAAAAAATTTATTCTTCCTTCATGAAAAAAACTTGAAAAGAGTATTATTAAGAAAATTACAAATAAAAAATATATGTAATTGATACAAAACTAAAAAAGTCAAATTTTGTCCCAAAATCTGAACTGAAAGTTCATTGTTTACATCCATAAAATATGTGCGGATTTTAGAGAGTTGTGGATTTCTGGTTTGCGGATTTGAGGGAGTCTACTGTAAACCTGAAATCGGAAAAATGTCCGGATTTTAGAGATTTCCGTAATTTGGAGGTCTGGATTTTCGAGGTTCAATTGTATTTTGATTTTCTTTAGATCACTGGTCAAACAAAAATTGGTTACAAATGAAAATATTTTACACTTTCCAATTCAGGATTGAGCAAATATTAATTTTCAGCAATAAAAAAATGCTTTTTTGAGATTGTAAATTCGAAAAAAAGCAACAGACTTTGTTAAAAAACATAGTTAAAATTTGAAAACAAAATTTGAAATATGATTACTAATGTAGGGCTTTGTTTCTGAATTGCAAGTATATGTTTATGTAATATAGTGTGACGTGTGAAGTTGATACAAACTTTATACTATAAATTTTATTACTTTGATACAAAGTGGTATACTATGTTTTGTAGACATATTTTGATGAAATAAGTAGTAGTTTTTTATGAATAATTGCATGTATCACACATTTATAATCAAATAACTTAAACAGATCAGTTATAATTTCCTTTGTCTTCAATAAAGATAATAACACTTGAAAAATTAAATTCTTACAACTACTCGGTATATACTTGACCTAAAATTTAGCTGAATACTGAGTACTCGGCAAATTGCTCGTGTACAGAGTAAATACCGAGTACTCTGGATGGCCCTAGTTGATAATCTTCCACATTTCGTCAGATTTCCAATTTGTCAACCCTCTTACATAAAATTTCCCCCAACAAAAAATTCCTAAGCAAAATTTAAAAACTTTAACTTTTTTTCACATTTACTTCTTTGTTATTTCATTACAAAAAAATTATTCAATCATCTAAGCCTCCCTCCCCTCCAAAAAATTTCCCCTTTTATGGATTAATGGTTGACAAAATAACTGGTTTGTTTTTTTTAAATATATTAGAACATCAACTTGTAAAATAAAATATTAAAAAAAGCAGAACTTCCTGATTGTTGGCAAGGTAAAATTGCTTTATTTACTAGACTCTTTAGTCCGCATTAGAAAAAAGAAAAAAAAAAAAAAAAAAAACATAGCCATACGGTTTCTTCTTAATTTGTACATTTTATAGGTATGTATGCATACACATGAAAACAGGGATTTTTTTTTTTTAAATTTGAATACAGGGCTGCTATAGGTGACTATTTATATGTTCTGTCAGCCCCATTATTTTTCCATATTTCTCTTGCAAATGTTGTCAAAGTGAAAAAAGAGGTGCAAAATAGAATTAAAAAATAATTTGTCACTACTCACAGCCCTGCGAGTAGTGCTACTCTAGTTTATAATCAGGTAATATTTTAGACTCATAACTTATAATGGTTGTACTTTAGCATTTTAAAAAAGTGCTTATTTAATCTATATTTTAGGCTGGCGGATCATCTGGTCTGTTGATGGATTTGGCAGCTAATGAAAAATCAGTTCATGCTGATTTCTTCAATGGTAAATATATATATATATATATATATATACATTTTTTTAAACATACGTTGTAAGGTTGTCTTAAGATGCAACACTAGTCACAGAAAAAGACACGGATGATAATGTTAAGTCTATGGGGGTGTTCTTTTCAAATATCTTGCTCAAATTTTAATATTTTTATGTTTTTTTGGCATAAGATAGCTGAGGATGATTTGCAACCGGTCTAGTTTTTACTTTTTTGATTTTGGTTATATATTTTTTATATTATGATAGTTTCAATTTCAAAACCAGTTTTAATCGCTTTCAAAAGTTTAAGTAATTTAAAAAATAAAAATCTGAAGCCAAAATTGAAAAAGTAAAAATTAGCTCGGTTGCAGATTGTCCTCAACTATCCTATGAAAAAAAAAAAAAAAAAAGCTTGTAAAAATATTTAAATTTGAGCGAGATATTTGAAAAGAAATAGACTTAATATTATCACCTGGGTCTTTTTCAGCGACTATTGTGGGGCCTTAAATTAGCAAACGATAAGACTTCAAATTACTTTACTCAAAATTATTTTTCATTGTATTTTTTTTTTTTTTTTTTTTTTTTTTTTAAAGGAGGTACATTTTTCTATGTGGATGTTGATGCCAAGGAAAAAAAAAAAAAAAAAAAAAAAGATTTTACAAGAAAAGCAAAAATTTTCCGAAACCATTTTCTGACAATCTTTATGTACATTTTAAAGTGGCACCAGCTTCTTATATTTCTATATAGGTATCAGTCTATCAAATGCAGTAGGTATTTGTTCAATAATTGTGTCATTTAATACATACAGTGATAAGCATTTTATTTAAAATGCACATAAATAAGCTATAATGAAATACAAAGTTTATAAGATTTGGCAACATAAAGGAACCATATAAGATTAGAAATTCTTTCATTATTAACCAAAACATTTTCATGTCTATTTATAATATTTAACAAGAAATTACACTTCTTTTTAAGGCCTCTATAAAAGAAAAAATAGTAAATTTATTTTTCAAAATTTCATATTTTATTTCAAAATGGATTAAAAATGTATTTTTAGTTTTATATATTTATCTTTTGTAACTCGTGAAATATAAAAAAAAAAAAAAAAAAAAAAAAAAAAATGAATTCCAGCAGCTTTAAGCAAAACCTGCTAAAACAAAATCATTAGAGGTTGGAGAAAACTTTTGATTTAAATGTGATTCTGTCTTAAAAGATAGAATTTCTATTGAAAATGAATCACATCCTTTTTGCTTCTACTGCGAAGTTTTCTATGAAACTCAAAGTTTGTTGTATATAATTCATAAAAATAAACATTTTTAAAAGGATATAATTAGTGGTGCCCACTGGCTGTAGGACCACTAACAAGGGTACCACCAAACATGGTGCTCACAGATTTTGATGATTTCAAAGTATGTCGTAGGGGTCACACCACTAATTATTCAGCTGAAAGGGTTTTTTCAAATGGGCCTTAGTTTTTGAGAAATTGGGGGTCAAAGTTTAGCGCTCATTTCAAATAGCCGTTAGTATTGTGATCGGATTGTGGCTTGGTGGTGCTGCGGTAACATTCGAGACTCCAGACTCGGACTTGGCGGGTTCAACTCCAAGTTAGAACTTTTTTTTCCTTTATATACTTTTTACACGTTGCATATTTTAAGCAGAATTCGGAATTCTACAGCTTTGAACTTATAAATATTTTCTTATGGGGATAGTTTATTTTTTCAATTTTTACTTTTTCGATTTTTTCCAAATGAAATATAATGTATAAATACATCTATCTATATATATATAGATATATATATTGCTAAGTAAAAAAAATTAATACTTTTGTAAATTCCTTTAATTCATATTCTTCATTCAATATCAGTTCATCTGCCTCAATAATTTATCGATCATCTAATATTTTTAATATTGAATTATGAAATTCTTCAGCCATAGCAATAGAAGCACAGGAAATATCATCCGGTAGAGAATTTGTAAGCAGATTATCATTTTGTAACAACGTCTTGCAATATTTTAATGCATTCGTAATTTCGCCTTCATACCAATATTGCAAATCTCTTTTTGTCTGCAAAAGAAGCTAAATGACATTAGTAAAAAGAATTTCTATTTTTGCGTGATTTACCGAGAAAATAAAAGTAGACGAATAAAATAAATACATATATATTTTTTTATGTATCGTAAATTTTATCTTATTGAAATCATTAGCAGACGACTTTTCTGATCTAGTTTATTTTTTTTTATGAATAGTGTTTTAATTTGTTAAAATAAAAATGTATATCTAATCAGGGCTTGAAATTCAATTTTTCGAAGGAGGGGAGTCTCCCTACCAACATTTACAAATGGAGGGGAGTTTAGCTGTTTGGGAAGGAGAAAAAAAAATGTTTAAAACCTACTATTATTTTATGTTCTATTTAAAGAATTGCCAGAACACAGACATGACAAAATATCACTGAAGCAATTTTTATCAACAATTCAGAATAATTATGCAAGATGTGTAAAAAAAAAAAAAAAACTTTTATACTGTCTAGTTTTTACCAGTGCTAATTCTTTTCCCGGTGCTAATTATTTTTGTTGCAGGTCTAATTATTGTTTTAACAATAATTAATGCTAATTATTGTTTCAAAAACAATTAAAACTTCTAATTTGATAAATTTATATTTATTATTTATAATTGTTATAATTGAAACCAATATTATTTTCTGTATATTAAATGTACAAGATACAAATTTAATTATAAAATAATGCTTATTTGAGTGTAGAAGATAAGTATCACTATTGTTCGCATTTCTTTATAAATGGGGCAAGTCAAATTTATTGAAAAATATTTTTTCTTAAAGAATGAATACTTTCGTTAAGTAAAGGGGTGCTTTTTGTTTAATGAATGGCTAATTTCAGGAATTGCATTAACTCAGAAAGATTTGGAGCTGCCAGAAACTGATTTTAGAGCAGCAAAGAAATATATTAAAAAAAAAAAAAAAACTGAAACAAGAAAATTAACTTATTTAACAGAAAAATGCTCTCTCGGCAATATTTTTTTGGGGAGGCCGGGGTGAGAGGTTCCCTTTGTCGGAATTTGCATATTTTAGCTATCTTTTAAAGAAATTTGTCTTTTTTTACGATCATTTCAGGAAAATCTGCCGTTTTTTCGGGAATTTTTGACGAAAATTGCCGTTTTTTCGCGAATCTTCTGAGGAAAATTGCCATTTTTTCGCGATCTTTTGATGAAATCTGCCGTTTTATCGGGATTTTTTGACGTAAGTTGCCATTTTTTGTGATTTTTTGGAGAAATTTGTTGTTTATAGTGAATCTTGTCAAAATTTGTTGTTTTTCGCGATTTTTGGACGAAATTTGACGTTTTTCATCGACTTTTTTGACGAAAACTACCGCTTAACTACTGCCATTTTTTGCGATCTTTGGAGAAATTTGTCGTTTATAGTGAATCTTTTGTCAAAATTTGTTGTTTTTCGTGATTTTTGGACAAAATTTGACGTTTTTCGACTTTTTTGACGAAAACTATCGTTCTTTCACGAATCTGTTGACGAAATTTGCGGGAAATTAGGAATTTTTTCGTGATTTTTTTAACAATAGTTGCCGTTTTTTCGCAAACCTGTACGAAATCACGCATTCTGTGGGACGCATAATAGCTGTTTTTTTTATGTGCCATCTCCGATTTTTTGCGTAATTTACGTGCTATAGCACATCCGTGGGATCACTTTTCATAATTGTTTTAATTAAATGCGTTAAGTTTAATTTTTTAAATTTAAATTTTTTATTTATTGAAAATTCTGAACAGAATCACCTTTTTTATGCCACGGAAAATAGAACGAAACTCGTCAATCGATTCCAGGAAAAAAAAATTTGTCGATCGGTCTCGGAAAAAATCGTGATTTTCAATGATTTTTCGCGGTAAAAAAACTAGCAAAATGTGTCGATCAGTCGTACGAAAATATCACAAACTTCGCAAAACTGTCATGGAAGTTGATCACAGTTTGAAAATGTAAAATTTTTTGGGCGGGATTTCAAAATTTTGGGCGCGAATCCCGCCATCCCGCCCTGAAATTCAAGCCCTGATAATTTTTTTTAATCTAATCTGTCATTTCTTATTTGTGCAAACGATAAATGATGTTTAGGTTGAACTTTAGAGATGAATGTATTTAAAGATCAGTAAGAATTTGGATAATATTTTAGCACTACTGCATTAATATTTTATTACACTTTCAAAGATATGCATTATTTGAATTAACTAATCCTATAAGTGTTTGAGAAATTGTGCCTGAAAATTATTTTATATAATTTATACAAAAAAGGAGAAATTTTCATTTAAAAAATTCCACAAAAAAAGTCGATAGAAACAAGAAAAATTATTATTTCAGACTTGTGCTTAATAAAAAAAAGAAATTACATAATCATTAATAAAAAGAGTTCTAGGCATAAATTAGTTTTGCAGTTTTGTCAATAAAAATATTAGTTTAAAAATTGCCCAAAAAATAAATTTTTATGAAATAAATTCGAAAATATAAATTTAAATTATTAAGAAAATATTAAAAAGTCCAAAGCTTGTAGAATTCCCAATTCTGCTTTAAATATGCAACGTGTAAAAAACATATAAAGGAAGGGGGGGGGGGGGAAAGCTCTAACTTGGAGTTGAACCCGTCAAGTCCGAGTCTGGAGTTTCACATATTACCACAGCGCCACCGAGCCACAATCTGATTGCAGTACTAACGGCTATTTGAAATGAGCGCTAAACTTTGACCCCCAATTTCTCAAAAACTAAGGCCCATTTGAAAAAACAAACTTTCAGCTGAATAATTAGTGGTGTGACCCCTACGACATACTTTGAAAGCATCAAAATCTGTGAGCACCATGTTTGGTGGTCCCCTTGTAAGTCAAAAGATTGCCATGAAATTTAAAAATCTCTCACTACTTTTACTTCACTGATTTTTAAAATTTGGCAACTTTACATTCGTTTACATCTTATCTCCTAGTTGCAACCATAAGCAAAAGCATGTACAATAGAGCCGTACCGAGTACTCGGTAAATACTCTGTATTCGGCCTACTCGGCCAATTTGCCGAGTACTCGGTATTCGGCCAAATTTTGGCCGAGTACTCGGCCAATACCGAGTAGTTGTAAGAATTTCATTTTTTAAGCATATGAATTGATAACTGATCTGTAAAAATTATTCGAATATCAATGTATAATATATGTAGTAATTCATAAAACTATTTACTCTGTATTTAACAATATGTCTGCAAAATATAAAAAAAGTTAAGAACAAAATCCCTAAAAAAATTTCACATTTATACAAATAAAAATACTTTTTTATGTATAGGAAAACAGAAACAGCTTATTTTGTATAAAGAAACTGAAAATACAATAAATGCAATAAAAAATTAATAATTAAATTTAATATATTTCAAATTATGGTGGAAAAACACCAAACATTCTACATTATCAGTAGACAGGGCATTTCTTTTACTACTATAAATTTGGCCGGCCTCTATTATGTTCAGAATAAACAGTTGTTGAAGGTGCATATAAGTTTTTTTTGCAAAGTTGTACATAATCAAAAAAGTTTTTTTTTTTTTTCCCTCACCATGCAAATGGAGTGTCAGTTTTACAAGTCTTCTGTTAAGAAAGCCTGTAACTCTTTTTGTACCAATTCTTCATGCGGCAATTTTAAACTAGTGCTAGTGCCACAATCTTTTTGTTCATTCACAATTTCCTCACAACATTGCCAGAAAATAGATGAACTTTTTCCTAGCATTTTCTCTTTTGATTCGTTGACATTAGCATTCTCATATTTATTTTTAGGTGCGTTCGTAATTATATAAATACGTAGCACCTATTGTTGTAGTTCAGTCTGTCCGCATATAACGACGCAAAAACTACCCAACTCAATCGTTTAAAATTTTAAATACATAATTATTACATAATTTTGTCGAGTTATTTCAAATTTTATCAAAATTGGATGCATAGTTCAACTACAGGGACAATCAAAAGTGTTCCGTTACATTACGGTTAATGGGGGAAAATGTTTAAAATGCATTTTAATGGTGTTACACTCATTCGAACGTAATAAAATTGATATGCATCTATAAAGTACATATTATAATATACATTTTGCATAATATGTGGTGCAAAGAATATTTGTTATTGATTTACAAGGCCACACAAAAGTATTCCATTACATAATGGTATAGGGAGAACATTGTTTGGTGCGCATTCTAATTGTAATTATTTACAATTTTATGAGATAGATATATGAGAGCAATATTTTTAAAACTTCGTTATCGTACGAACGCACTTCATTTGCTACGCTTCACGTGCAATTCCTAACTTATTTGTTTCTTTGGTGCATTTTTACGTTCTAGATCATCTAAACTCATCAGTTTTAGAGCTTGCTTTTTAAGGCAATTTTAATTTACACATTTATAATTTCCATTGAAAAAGGTTAGTTTTTTACTGAGATATTTAAAAAATAATAAATTTAAAATAACATAAGATATCTGTACGCATAAAAAATGAAAAGAAACTGCAAAGCCAATAAATTTTTTTTAATCGGAAGAAAATAAGGTACAGACAGCTACAAAATAAATATGAAATGTTTGCATTATTCAATGAATTGTTACAGTAACCAATAAACATTTTAATTTTTGATAGATTTCAATGGTCGGAATAAATTGGAGGGTTAAAGAATGTTTAAATTTTATATTAGTTAATAACTGTAGTTGTCATGTATCAATTCTCCTTTTTTATTAGTTTTGAACTGTCAAAAATTGTCTTTAAAAGGTGCACAGATAAATTTCAAATTTAATGAGTTAATTTGTTTATACTATATATATGTTTATTATATTATATGTACACCTAAGCTCACATCAGTGTTTTATTTTCTTATTACACAACTACTTGGTACTCGGCTACTCGGCCAAAGTACTACTCGGTACGCCACTAATGTACAATAAGGATGACGGCAGCAAAATGTATAATGCAGAAATAAATAAATGCACAATACATAATTTTTAAAGATATTAATAACAGTGGATGATCCATTAATGAATTAATCCATTTCAAAACAGTGTTCGCTAACCAATCATAGATATAATATAGATTTGTATGGAGATTCAATTAATTTGTTCACAGTCTGTACTGCCCAACAGTTGTAATGAAATAAATTATATGATATTGCTAGAAACAATGAATAAAAAGAAAGCACCATAGATTATAACCTTGAAGAATAAGAAGAAAAGAAATTTATATCTACAAAATTCCATGTTTTACAATATTTTTGGGTTTTTTTTCAAAAGATTGAAATATAAGCTCAATAAATTCAGTATCTCCATTGTTGTGAAACTATGAAATTAAAACATACAGTTTGCAAGAAAATAGATCTTTATGAATCAAACCACTTATCAGAAATACATGAAATACCTTTCACCAAAGAAGATGGAACAGTGCAGTTTTACGTAGGTATGACAAGCAGAAAACTAAAACTAGAATCAAAGAACATATAGCAGCTTTGGCCAGATTTTGCACTAAAGAATCTTTACATATTTATTTTAAAAATAGCAGAATAATTTATCCATCAAGATTTAATTTATTACTCATAATTTGGGAATCAATAGAGATATTTTTATGAATCGAGAATATTTGCAATGATTCAATGTCCCTTGAAATACCTAAAATTCAAAAAGAGATGCTATGCAACTTTTATTACAATAGTAGAAATTATTGTCATCCATGCTCACAAATATCCAAATTCATTTTATTTTATGTTTGCAGTGATTTGCATAATCCATGAAGTCTCATGACATTGTTTTTCAAGCTTTTGTTTTTTAAATTTTGCAAAAATATTTCGATCATAAATGATTTTGAAAAGGTTGTCATTTGTGCAATGAAACATCATCAGTCATAAGGTATTATCACTTTTATGGCATTTTCTAGTTTAGTTTGTTTCATTATATAATTGTTTATTATACATATTTTATTAAAATATTTCTTTAAAAAGGGACTCAAAATATAACTAGTTGGATGTGCCAGTCTCAAATTTTTCTATCTCATACATACATTTTAATATTTCAAAAATTAGTTATGCATGTTAATATTTTAATATTATCAATTCAGTACTATACCTACTTCGATTTTCATCTAAAATTTCTGCTTAAGTCAATTAATCGGAGTAAAAATGAATTAATGTGGATCATGATATTTATTCAAATCAATAGTTTTCCCTTATTCTGTTATCATCAGCTGTTTACAAATAGCCAGCTAAGCAAGACGTGAGTTCTCATATTTGCACGAGCTGATGGACAATAGAGCGATAGGCAGCCCATGAATTATTTAGACCACATGTTACCGCAAAAAAAATCTTGACACTTGTGATTTTAGACCTTTTGTTAAATATCTAAAAATATACATAAAAAATAAGTCTGAAACTCCAGATATATAAACAAAATAGTACAAATCATATATTTTCCAGATTTTTTTCCAAAATCCAATAGGGGACAGTCAACAAATTGAAAAAGAACGAATATCTTTTCAATAACCCTGTCAATACTCTTACAGTAAAAATGTTCAAACTGCAGATTATGATTAAGTGGCTTATGGTAGTAAACTGTGTTCATTTTTAGGTGAATAGCATGTATACTCGCAGAGATATTAACATTTTTATAAAAATGGTCCTAAATTTTGACAAGTTTTTTGCTTATAATTTGAAGTGTTCTTAATAAAAAACAATGTTCTTTTCAGAAAATATGAGAAATAAGATTGTACATAATATCCTGTAATCAAAATTAAAATATATTAATAATTGTATCAAAAATATGTAGGTTTACTAAATAAATTTTCACTGTGCATGCGTCAACTCTATAAAAATTTCATTTGCATATTGTGTTAGCTAAATGTATAGAGCAACTTCTGGTAAAGTTTCAAAATCATAGCTTGAAAATTCAGAAAATTATCGTCTAAACAATAAGATCAAAATGCGATATTCCCAAAATGAAACAAAAGATTGAGGGGCTCACATCACACATAAAAAAAAACTTTTATGTAAACAGTAACAACATTGCAAATATTGCAAAAAAGAAAAAAAAAATCTAAATTTGGTACTGCTTGGTTATCCTCTTGACCAATTTCTCCAAATTCTAAAAATCGTCAAGCTATTAGCCAAGTTATATATATTGACATAATTTTTATTTTAAATAATGAAATAACAAAAAAATTAGTAAAACATTAATAAAAATACAAATAAAAGGTCAAATTTAAAATTTCTTGATGACGTAATAAACATGTGTTTCGTGTTTAATATCAAGGGAATATCAGACATACGGTAACCCATAATTGGCATTTAATCTTAGAGTTTGGCAATAGTTTTTGGTCGACGGAATAATCAAGTAGTACCCTAAACTTTTATTATTTTACATATTTATTTAATGTAATTCTTAAATTATTAATATTCTATTTATTTTACTTTATTGTAAGCATTCATTATAAATTTTAATGCTTAATTGCATTCAAATTACTGTTTAAAAATGTAAACAAATTTGTCCTGAAATCCACAACATTCTGAAATCTGCATTACCTCTGGTTTCGTTTCAAGATGTGCAGATTCAAGGGAGTCTACTGAAAATGAAAAACTGCATTAAAACACTGATATATATATATATATATTTATTAAATATTGTTGATATATATCTATCTCTGATAAATTTTTACTTAAAGGAGCACTTGAAAATGGTTAACAAATTTTATTTATCAGAAGCATCATTTTGAATTAAAATTTTGTTGATATTCACTCTTAACAAAAGTTCTGTACTCAAGTGTGCATATTTGAATTTCATTATTAAGTTAAGATAAATTTATAAATCAAAATAATGTTATCAAATTATATAATGATTGATTTCTTTCTAGATTTTGATGATCTGTTTGATGATGATGACTTATCATGATGCAACTGGAATTTTTAGAAATAATGTTTTAGTAAGTATTTTAGTACCACATCAATGTTTAATAAACAAACACCCTTTTTTCTAAAGTTTTAAATGCAGTTAAATGAACATAATAACTTTCATTTTCAAGAGAATCTGTTTATTTATTAACTTTAAACATATAAAAAAAAACTGCATCAAAATCCAACAAAAATTATACGTGCAGTAATTAAAAAGATAAATATTAACGTAATTTGCCTTTTGTTAAAAAAAAAATAAAATAAAATAAAATAAATAATAATAAATAAATAACTAAAATTGACTTTCTCAGTTTTTAATTTTTATATTTATCTTACCTATAAGATTAATGAAACAGTTATGAATGTAGAGTTATAAAATTTTGCATTGATACTGTATGTACTGATTGTTATGCTGGGTAATTCCATGTCAAATCATCCAGATTTTTCCAAAAATGACGCCCACCATCACCAATTTTTATAAAATTCAATGAATTTGTAGTGTTCTAATGTTGTGTTCTAGTGTTTTCTAATGTTGACTCCAAAAATATCAATCATATTGAGACTGAGACTTTCATTTAAACAGATTTTCGTGCAGCTCATTCCATTAAAATGCTGTCAGAAAATGACTTTTTGTCATTTTTTTTTTTTTTTTTAATTAAAAAAAGATGCAACTTCAATTGCTGATATCCCTCGATGCTTCCCCTTCAATTTTCATCTATTTGCATAAATAGGCAGCTCAAAGTGTGTTTTAATAACTATTAAAAAAAATTAATTTATTAATTAATTTTACTGACTTTTTAAAAGTAACGGAAAACACTAGATAATGTTGATATTTCTTTTATTATCAGAAATATTATACATATTTTACATGTAAAAGTTTGATATGGTTTTATGTTACATAGACATTTGTATATATTATGTATGTATATTTAATGTGACAAATAAGAAAGGGAATTCCTCAGGAATAAATAGGAATCCCAGTTATGAATTCTTGTAAAAGATAGAAGTAATTTACAAACTGAAATTTCTTGCAAAGTTTCAGTAAATTATGAGTAAAAAAGAAATGATAGAAAAAATTCTACAAAATAGTCCCATTTTATAGCAAAATTTTATTTCATACAAAATATGATAAAATTGCAATTCTTAAATAAAAATTACAGTACTTTAAATTAAAATAATGCAAAATAGCATATATCACATACACAGTAAACATGTTATTAAAAATATATTTATATCATATGAAAAACTGGTGGAACCAGAGACAAAAGTAGAGCTCGATCTAAAAAATGTTACAATAAAAATTGGCAAATATATTTTCAAGCTAAAAAAGTATAGAAAAGAAATGGAATCAGATTGTTTGTAAAGCTCATGAAATTACCCAATGTTTTGTTAACTGAAAATGTGGATGTAAATATAGTCATCAACACATACTTTGAGCTGCCTATTTATGCAATTAAATGAAAATTGAAGGATGAGCATTGGGAAAAATCAGCCATTGAAGTCAGGGTTGGAAAAAAACCAGGTTTTTTTGAAAAAAACCAAAAAAACCGTTTTTTTTGGTTTAAACCAGGTTTTTTTGGTTTAAACCGGGTTTTTTTAAAAACATCCTTTTTTAGTACATATACATGCATATTTATTAATAAAAATAGACATGGTTGGATTATATGTAGTATAAATTCATTTTAAAATAATTTAAATTAAATAATTAGTGAATTATGTAGAAAATTGAAAAAAAAATCATATTTTAATTTAAACAGTTATTAGTAAACATGTAGTAGTCTTATGTCCAAACAATAAACTACTCTACACAGTGAAACATTGATACTTTGAAAAACTTTATAAACAACCTTTTGATTACTTATAATAAACATCTGATGTAGTTTGATGAATGTAAATATTATTTTCCATAATTAAAAAAAAAAAAGATACTTCTTGGGGGTTTTGTTTTTTGAGAGACAATTTGAAATCAACATTTATAGTCATTAGATTTAGCAGATAACAACAGGGTTGTTATGATTTTGCCCAACCCAAAAAACCCGGGTGGGTTTTTTCAAAATTTCAACTTTAAATTACATATATAATGTATTTATATTACATATATAATATATTGTAATGTATTTTTTAATATCACTACACCACTCAAAGTTTATAACCATCACCCCCCCCCCCACCCCAAAGAAAAGAAATGTCCTAATTATACCATCACAATTTTTAAAAGAAATAATTGTTAATCTCTGTAGCACGTGTAAGTAACAAATTTTTTCCCATTAAAAAAAATACTTTGATGTGTAATCCGTTCTATGTTATACAATAGAAACTCATAACAAAATACCATATATGCTTAGAATCCTAATTTAATTATGTAGACATGTAGAAATACTTGGCTTATTCTATTATTTAGTAATAATAAAAAATACTTTATAAATTATTACTAATAATCAATTTATCACAGTTTTGATTACTGTCATTGATATATGTCATATAATTGTAATAATCAATTAGCTACTTTAAATTTAGTAATAAGAAATTTTTTTTCAAGCATTCTCAACCACCTCCAATAAACTTCCAAAACCTGAAAAAACCCTGATAAAACCCCAAAAACCCTGAAAAAACACAGTGGGTTGGTTTTTCTGAAAAAACCCAGGTATTTAACAACCCTGGATAACAAAGGGGGAAAAATTAGTTTGTTATTGTTAAAATACTATAACTATAACTAGCACCCAATTTTTGAATACTCTCTTATACAACTTCATATTTTGATTTTTAAAGATTATCTCCCCAAGAAAAAAAAATTTCTTTTATAATTTTACCAAAATATTAAAGATCATCAAGTTTTGTAGCTCCATATTCAAAAGCTGTCATGTTATGATAAATTGCTTTAAATAATCTGCATTTTTTTAATGAAAATATTTTATACTAAATATTGAATATTTTTAATCTATTTTATCTTTGATCAATTCACATGTTCTAAGATTTTTCTTTACAGCAATGGAATATGTTCACCAATGCATAGTGATTTTCATCCTATACATAAAAAAAATAACCTAGGCCCACTATATCTAATACTTATTGCTGAAAAAAAGTGTTAAAAGTAGAAAATATTTATATACAATTTGTAAGTCTTAAATTATAAAGAAAAATGAGAAAATATCATTAGATTTTTTCGAAAAAAACCAATTGGTTTAAACCGTGGTTTAAACCATGGTTTAAACCAATTGGTTTAAACCGTGCCAACCCTGATTGAAGTTATTGCTTTTCTTAACTTAGACAAAAAGTCATTGTATGACAGCATTTTCATGGAATAAGCTTCACAAAAATCTGTTTAAATAAAAGTTTACTGTATTCTCAAAAAAAGAAAAGAAAATTGAAAGCTCTAGCTTAAACCTGAAAGAAGTTATAGACTTTTATGTTGTTACTTGGGCTAAATGGTGCCGAACTGACCATCTTGGGAGATATTTAAAAGTTCTTAAAAACACAAACCGTTTGATCTGTTTCAATATGATTGATATTTTTAGAATCAACATTAGAATTTCTAAAATTCACTGAGTTTTAACAAAATTAGTGATAGTGGGAATCATGGTCGCTGTGGGTGATCTGATATGGAATGACTCCAGTTTGTTATAGGACTAAAATTTTATTTTGTATTCTTTTTTATTATATATATGCATATATATTTTATCGTAAAAATTATGAAACATGACTTTTTACTTGATGAATTGAGATAGCAGAGTTTCCCCCAGGTTTAAAAAAGGGCAGGGCGCTACTGTTCTGAAAAGGGCACTTTTTATAATTTTTAGGGCACATTTACATTTTTCAGGGCACTTTTTCATTTTTAAGGGAATTTTTATAGAGTTGAATCGAGAATCTAGTGGTTCAAAAATCATGAAAAAACAGAAAATTCATCAAAAGATTGAAAAAAAAAGATACATTTTGTTAAAAGATCGCGAAAAAATCGCAAATATGCTAAAAAAAAAAGATCACGAAAAAATGGCCAATTTTGTTAAAAGATCGCAAAAAACTGCAAATTTTGTTAAAAGATCGTGAAAAGCGGCATATTTTGCTAAAAAATCGCGAAAAAACGACAAATTTCGTTAGAACATCGTAAAAAAATGGAACTTTTCACAGAATTTTCTGTTTTATTGTGATCTTTCGACAAAATTTTTCGACCGGTTTTTTTTCGCAAATCTTTTGACGAAATCTGCTGTCTTATCAGTATTTTTACGAAAGTTGATGTTTTTGCGACTCATTTGACAAAATTATCCATTTTATCGCGATTTTTTGGAAGAAATTTATCGTTATTCCACAATCTTTTGAGGAAATCTGCCATTTTGTGAAATTTTACGACGAAATTAGCCATTTTTTGCGAATCTTGCCAGAAAGTAGTCGTTATTACGCAATTTTTAAGCTATTTTAAGCGAGTTTTTTAGCGATTTTTTGACGAAATTACCTGTCCCACGGAACGCATATGAAGCTATTTTTTGCATAATTTATGAGCTCTAGCGAGTTGATCGCTGGAGGGCTGCATTTTTTTCAAATGTGGGGCAAGAAGGGCGCTAGTTTTTGGATGAGGGGCAAGAGGGGCACTATTTTTCAAACTAAAGGGCAGGAAGGGCGGAGCACCCCCCTGAAACTCTCTGGGGGAAACTCTGGAGATAGTTTACTTGATGAATATTTTAAACTTGAGAATTTGACATACAGATCTACTTATTTTATTTTTTAAAATTTTTTATACATGTTTTTTCTTGATTGAAATAGTATATTTAACTACAAAAGTGTATTTAAATTGTAAAACTGTTCTATTTTTTATAAGCTATAAAACTATTATATTTTAATATGAGCAAATGCTTTTTATTTATAAAAAAGCAAAAAATGGGTAAAAACATAAAACTTTTGCTTTTGAAAGATAATATGTTTTGTTAAGTGATATTCAGTTTTAATTTCTCAATCCATATGTACTTTTTTTTTTCCTTATCCTACTTCCTTCTAAATAATTTTTTTTCTAAGGCAAAAGTGTCATTTTAAAATTGAAAAAACAAAGCTTTTTTGATGGCTTATTATTGATTCCCTAGTCTATCTATTCTATATTTTATTTTTCTTTCTTATTACTAAAGAACTAAATTTTTTTGTGCTATAAAAATGTGATAAATAATCATGGATTTACAAATTTTCACGTTAAGGATGTCAAACTTCTAATTGGCTGTTGTGAATAGAGAAATAATCAATGATCTGACGATCAAAGATAGTCAGATCATTGATTATTTCTCTATATTATTATTTCTCTATTCAGGAACACTATAAGTTGTGTATTTTGAAGAATTGGCATGCCGGCCGCAAGAAGTAATGGCACTCTAACATAGTTTGCCATTGATTCAGAGGGGGTAAATCCAATCCAAACTGCCTTTTTTTTATGATTTATTTTTTAATTCGCTTTTGCTGTCAAATGCACCAAACTGGCAAATTCTCTTATTTAGAAAGTACTCAAGGTCCCGTGTTTGTTGATTTTTTGATAAATTCAGAAATATGGGGGAAAAAAATGTTGTCAAAAATAGTGTTTCTAACCGAATTTTCAAAGCGCAAGATCTAGGGAGTGAAAAAAAGGCTCATACTGAGAAAATAATTGTCTATAAATCAAATTCTAATAAATGGAGTGAAAAATGAAATCACATTGCATCTTATACGTTTCTTCAAAAACCATCTTAGCAAGTTTCATGTCTTTACTCTTAAAAATGAGTCTGAAAATGTATCGGGAAAATTTCGAGCTGTTGAGAATGAAAAATTATTTTTTCGAATACACCTTTAAATAGTTAGTCAATAGTTATACTTTGTGTCTTTTTTCTGAAACATTTGTGTACTTGTTCTTTTTTCTGTCGATGAATAAAAACTTTATCTAATAAAAATTAATCTGCCATCAAACAGTGTGACTTATCTTATTCAAAAGGATACAAAACAAAAATAAAAACTATACTGGCATATCCATAAGATAAACAGAAATAGAATATCTACGAATTATTCCATGTCAGTTTAAACAGTTTACCATATATACTCGCGTGTGTGTCGACCTTCTAACTTATGTTCTTAAAAATAACGAAAAATTCAAAACTCACATATAAGTCAACCCCTCCACCAAAAAAAAAAAGTTTTCATTTTTTTTTTTTTTTTCTTTGTGCAAGAAAAATAATTTATACTTACAAACAAGAAATAAAATTTCTGCATAACAAATTCTGCCATTGGAAAAAAAAAAAAAAAAAAAAAAAAAAAAAAACATATATAAAATGTCATTGGCTGAAAAGTACTGAATGCATGTCAAACACCATGATGTCAAACTTCTGATTGGCTGTTGTGAATAGAGAAATAATCAATGATCTGACGATCAAAGATAGAGCTCAGGAACACTATAAGTTGTGTATTTTAAAGAATTGGCATGCCGGCCGCAAGAAGTAATGGCACTCTAACATAGTTTGCCATTGATTCAGAGGGGGTAAAAACAACAATATATCATGTTATTCATTTTAAATTTACTTTAACATTAACTTTAATCAGTATTTTAAGTCAACATGACAACAGTTTTTAAGTTTTGGAAATGTGTTCTTGAAATAAATCATGCACTTTTTTTTTTTTTCTTTTATGCAAGGGAATAAAACAGATTTATTTTTATTTTTTTATTTTTTTTTTTTTTTATTTATTTATTTTTTGACAAATAAACTAAAAATGTTCTGAAATTCAGAATCATTCAAAGGGTTCTGGATTTTGCATTTTGTACTTTACCAATGCAATGAGATGCTGCAGCACTGATTCTCTAGCAAACTATTTTCTGATAATTTATTTATATACTATTTTTTATTAGGTCTCACGTATAAGTTGATTCCCCCACTTTAAAGGGTTTTTATTTTGTCTAAAATTTCTCGATTTATACGTGAGTATATACACTAAGCATATCACTAATTTCAATGAAACTGTTCAGTGAACCCAATTTAATTAGAATAATTTAAGTGTTAGTTATTCTGTTTGATAACAGGTGGCAGCACTATGAATTCTATGCTTTGTTTTAAAGTCAGAATTATGATGTCATAGTTTTTAGTTAAAAATGGGACTTAGAGGTGTCAAGAGGTGCTCTTGACTCACCTGTTATTATTTTTAATATATTTTTAATTAACTTCGCCCAAAGTTGGCTGGGGTTATTCTTTATTATTTGAATTCATCCTTTCATGTCAGATGAAAGAATTAGTAAGAAGATTTTTCATAATTGGTTTAAAACTGAAACCAGAAGTTATAATTCATTGTTCTGCAACATTTATGTAAAGATCTGTGTTGTGAAATATTGTGATGTGTTCTGTGTTAAACAAGAATAAAAAAATTACAAAAAAATCTCAAGCATTTTTACTGGAATATTTTCAACCGAAACTGAATGTATTTGTTTACACTATTGTGATACAACAGGATTTTTTTATTTTTTTTCTCCAAGGGGATTTAGATTTGAGGAAAAAATTGTCATGTGTTGTTAGTATTCTTGACCTTTCAATTTTCAAACATAAAGTGAGATAAATATAGTCAAATTTTACATCTATTTGACAAACAGTCTTCAAATAATTTATGCATAATAAATAAACAATTTAAATTATAACAATAAACTAATATTAAATTTAAAACATTTTTAGTATATGAGAAAGAAAAAGAAAAAAAATTAAATGTAGAAAGTTTTATGAAATTAATAAATTAATTAAAATTGCACTACAAAGCAAAGACACGGGTGCTTTTTATTTTTCTTATAAATTAAAAGTATTCTTTAACTGATTATGAAATAAAAATAGATGGATTTTGATTATTTTTAATAAAGTAACATTTCATGTTTAAAAAAAAATTGTTAAGGGACAATTTAATAAAATTGTTCAGAATCATTCTATGTCTAATGACACATTGTCCTAGTTCCTTCACCTGTATTGCAATGTTAAAATTGTGTGTATCTGCATTTTAGGAGTCATTCTAAATTTACTGTGTCTGGTTAGACAGTTTCAGAGAAATCACATTGAATAAAAAAATTTTTGGAAGGTTTATTCCTTCTCTTACACATTCCATCTAACTGAAATTTGAACTTTTGCTAAAACTTTTCTTGTGTGTGTTTGATAGAGGGGGAATCACACCCCAATTGGAACTTATATATTAGATTAAAATGATATAACATATCACATATGTTGAATCCTTTAATTCACCTTATTTATACATAAAACCAAAATAAAATACTCGGATTACTTAAAGGTGTTTTTTATTAATATAACCTAGTACTTTCGAGCATGTCATGCTCATCATCAGAATTAAAACAACAAAAGAGTAAAAGTCGAAGGCTGAGTTCACTTCGTATAAAAGAACTCAGCCTTCGACTTTTACTCTTTTGTTGTTTTAACCCTGATGATGAGTATGACATGCTCGAAAGTACTAGGTTTTATTAATAAAAAACACCTTTAAGTAATCTGAGTATTTTATTTTGGTTTTACTTATATATTAGTTTGAAATTTCTAGCCCTGATAGTTTTAGAATAATCATGATTATAGAGTGTTTTCTAATTCTTTCATCCTTTTTAAATCTTAAAATTCAAGATTTAAAAGGCTCACACTTTCAACCATTCTCCATCTGCTATATGAATGTCCGCAATTATGTTAAGCAAATTTTATTATAATCTCAAAACTAAAATGAAATAAAATTGCATATCATTTCTCACATGTCTTCCTTTTTTTTATCACTTTTCTCATCATGGTAAATAAACAGTTCAATTCATTATTGAGTTCATTAATTCTGTTTCTGTTTTACCCCAATATATATATTTTTTTTCTAACTTTTTTTTTTTATATGTTTACTTTTTCTATCTTTAAAAGAAGAAAGTATTGGATTCATAAAATTTTTTGACTGGCAGTTTTCAAAGGATTTACTTGTTTTAAAATGTCCTGAACATGTTTTGACTGTTTTTAGAAAATGTCTGTCTGTGTGTATGTGACACAAATTTTGTGGGTGCCTTATCTCAAAAACTAATGAATGGAATTTAATAAAACTTTAGATTCAGTTAGACCTTGATATAAATTGGTGCTGATTAACTTTTTGTGTAAATTGTTCAATAGGTAACATTGTTATGCTGCATTTTTCACAATCAGTGCAATTTTCTATTTCAAACATTAATGCATGGATTTTCATCAGATTTATACGTTATACATTGGTGTAAACTGTTGCTGATTAATTTTTTGCGTAAATTGCCTTCCAGGTGATGTTGCTGTGCTGCATTTTTTAGGATTTACACAATTTTAATGATTATCATATCTCAAGAATTAGTGCACAGAATTTCATCAAACTTCATATTCTGTTATACTTTACTAATTGGTGTTCTTTAGGTTTTCATGTGAATCACATAACAGTTGGCGTTATTATTATGCTTTTTTCACAATAACTTAAAAAATAATGCACAAAATTTATCAAACTCCATATTCTGTTACACTTTCACATAAATAAATTCATATTAGATTTGAGTGTATACTACCCAACAGTTTTGCTTTCATACTCTTTGTGATGAAAATTTTGGTTGCAGATGTTTAAAAGAAGCCATAATTCAATGATTTGCTTGAAAAATGCAATGCTTGTACAGTGGAACCCCTGTTTAACAGTGCTCAAATTATTAGAAAAGAATCTTCTCTGATTTTAGATTAGTTAAAATGTACGACATGTCAGGCAATTAAAAAAAGGAGATAAGCTTATATTTATTAAATTTCCAATAAAAGCACCTTATTTTTATTTAAAATTTTGTTTTATAAAACATTAAAATGTTTTTATAGAGAATTCTTTATTTTTTTATTTATTTATTTATTTATTTATTTTTTTAATAAAGCAAATTGCAGTGAAAAAGAAAGAAAAAAAATGCATATTTAGAGCTTTTTTTTTAATTAAATTAAATTTTTATGTTAATTGCAGTATGTTTAGTTTAAAATTTATATTATGCTTGAAAATATTTATTATCAGCTATAAGTTGACTATTTTGAAAATATTGGATACATATAAAAAATATTTGATATTTTTGAAAATATCGTGATATTTACAAACCCTGATGTAGATACAACTCAATCTTACTGATTAGTATAGATCAGGCATGTCAAACACGTAGCCAGCCAAGCCTTTGGTATCTTCGTATGTTTGATTCAGTTCTTAGTTTGATGCAGAAAATACACTTTGCATTGCCTTTATTGCAGTGCTGCAAAATTAGAGAATGATTTTATTCAAAATATCTACCATTATTTCAGAATATCTTCATTACATTTAATGGCTGATATTGACATACATTAAATTTAATGATCTACTATTGAATAAAGAAATTTTTAAATTTTAAATTAATGGTTGTTATTTTGGATGAAAAATTTTCACAGTTTGGAGTAGGAGATGCAAACAACACTGTGGCATAAAAGATGCAAACATAGTGTCTTAATTATGATCAAATTTAATTTATTTTAAAATTTTGTTTCCAGGAGATAGGGTATCCAAAAGTTATGAATAAAAAAGTTAAGAAGAGCAAATCTTAATCTAAAAATTTCATAATATTATACAGTCAAACCTCGTTAACATGAACACGTTTAACGTGAATGACTTTTAACATGAACTTTTTTCACAGTCCCCTATAAAGACGAATGAATACAAAGATTTGATACTGGTAGCATGAATTACTGGTAGCATGAACAAAATTTTGATTCATTCCCCTTGAGGTTCGACAGTATTGTAAATAATTGTGTTCTATCAGTGATTGGTTTTATAAAAGAAAATACAGATAAGGATTACAAATTTAATAACATATTTTTATATAATTTTGTTTGCGATTTAAATTTTAAAATGTTCAAAATCTGTTTAAACATGTTTGAATTTTTTTTTAAACTTACTTTTCATTACATTTGAGAGTGCACTCTCGTAAGTTTCTTTTACTACTGATTTGTGTTTACCTAATAAATATTTGTAAACATTTTCTGGTTTGTGTTTTTAATTTTTTCAATAAATAGTTTTTTAATTTTTGTATGCATTTTTGATTGCTTGTTTGTTTTTTAAAACAAGTGTTAAATTCAGGGGGTGGTCCGGGGGTGACATTCCCTCCCGGAGCAATAAGATGTCCCCACCCAGAAAATTTGTAATTTTGTGTTTTCAATGGTCAAAAAAGGTTATCCCCCCGGAACTGTGTAATGTCCTCCCCCGGAGCCACAGAAATCTCTCCTGGAGAAAAGTGTCTGAATTTAACACTGTTAAAACAATGCTGTATTTTTAATGCATAGTTTTCATTTTGTGCAATAGTCATCAATTTAATCTGCTTCTTTATTTTCGATAATGCAGCCCGCGGCTTTGTGTCAAATGCTAAATCTGGCTCGCGGTGGTAAACGAGTTTGACATGCCTGGTATAGATTTACAAATTGTTGATTTTTTCCACAATTGATAAAAGTGTCCAGACCTGCATTTAATGGATCTCTATTTTTTCAGTATTTTCTCTTGTTCTGCATAACAACTGCTGTTGCTATTTGAACTGCATTTTCAAAAAATGTTGTTTGAGTGAATTGTGTCAAGTGGTTGCTAGTTCAGTAGATACTAGATACCTTGAGTTTTACTCCTGGCTTGAATACTTTTTTTTTTTTTTTTTATATAGTTTAAAATGAATCAATAAATCATGTACTTTAGTATGGTTGGTGATTTTTTAGAAATTTATCTTAACTAGACACTTTGCAGATAAGAATGAACATATTTTGCTAAAATAATAATAATGATAATAATAATAAAAACAATAATAATTAGGATGAGTGAAGCGAATTCTCTACTAGATTACACAAAGTACATTTTGTCATACACTTTACAAAAAAAAAAAAAAAAATAAAAAATAAAAAAAATAAAATATTCAATATTTTGGTTTAAAATTAAACATAAGAATAGATTATGATCTGTAGATTTGCACAATATTATTATTTTTTATAAAATAACCTTAAAAAAGTTATTTTAAATATTTTTTATTACAGACATATTTTGCGAAAAAAAATTTAAACCCATATTTTCAGAAGAAAAAATAAATTGCGGAGTTGGTAATTATGATAGAATCATGATTAAATAAATAAATAAAATATGTTTCCATTATTCTATCAAAATTTTTCAATTTTGGAGACTAAAATCTTGAAATATTTCCATGAGAAAAATGAATATAAATAGTTTCACGAATTTAAGAGAAATTGAATATTATGTCATAATTTTTCTATACAAGATTTCTTTGTTAAAAAAAAAAAACAAGTAGCATGGCAGATTTATTTAATTATTTATTTATTTTACTTATTTTTTGTAATCAATATTATGTAATATTGGAAATATAATAAATGAAATAGGTGAATATGACAACTTTTTATATTTTAGACTATTGAAGATAAATGCAGAATTTATATTTCAAACTGTAAAAGAACAATAAACTTTCTTATGTTAAAAATATATTTTATTTGAGAGGGAAAAATACATTTTAATAGAAATCTTTCTTAAAATTGATTGGAAATGGTGCATATTTTGGTGGCCATTACTTTTATTCATATAATATTTTCCTGATTTCTTTTATGAAAATATTGAAATATTCTTTTTAAAAATTATAGCATATTTTTAAGTGTTACTAAGAATTCAAATACACTATTTTTATTACGTGAAATAATTTGCGAAAATGATACTTACGCGCTTTAAAAGAATTATATTATGGGGTTTTTTATTCTAAAGTAGTAACAAAAGAATTATAAACAAATAAAATTAATTGTTAAATTCATTATATAAAATGTTATTCCAATTTGAAGGTTGAAAATTGAATCAACTGAAACATATTTATTATTACGAAATAATTAGTATTATTTTTTAATATGTTTGCCATTTAAAAACAATTTGTGGAATTTTGCTGAGTTTACATTTCTAAAATTAAAATAAACCAAATTATAAAATAATGTTTTTGCTTAATAAAGATGCAAAAATAATAAAAAAAAAATATTGTTAATTTCAAATATTTATCTTATGTAATAATGCTTCGTAAATCCAAAAAAAAGCATGGCTTTTGCTAGTAAATAAACAAATAAATAAAAGCGTCATAGCAGTACACTGCTATATCAAAAATGTTTAAATCCAGTTTTGTAACATTAAAGCCAAGTGATGTAAATTAAAGTACATTTGTAAAAATGTTGAAATTGTAACTTGAAAAACTGCAATTATTTAACTTATTACATCTGTATGCAGGGGTCAGAGTTGTCCTATATTTCCTATATATCCTATATTTGTAAAATAATCGTTAAAAATGTCCTATATTGTCCTATATTTCCTATATTTCTCCACTACTCTCATATATTAGATATTAAAATCATCGCTTGTTTTCACATGCATCACTTTGCTCGCTGAGTTAGTCTAACGTTCAACATGATTCTGTGTTTCATTGCAATTATTTTAGTTTCTCTTACCGTGTATTCAGCTGCAATACATTGTTTTTATTTATTTTATATTTTAATGTAGGAAAGGCATATTTATTGCATTACATTAATGCATTTTCACAATGTGAACATTTTACTGGCAGAAAAAGCTTGAGTGTCAGTAGTAATTGAATATCAAATTAAGAAAAAGAAAAGTGGATTGAGTACTTTAACTTTAAATGAGGGAGATTAGATCTACCGTTCCAAGATTCTGTGTATAATTCATATGGCCCTAATTATTTATTTCAGTCATCAGATGGAATGCAAAATTTATTTCTGAAATGTTTGCAGTTTCCTCTTTACCATAAGGGATACAGTTAAATTCAAAGAAAGTGCCATGTGCCGTTGCTCAAATCACTGTCAGTGATGATTTCAACAAAGAATCCCCCTTTTGTCACTCTCATGTATGATGAGACATTAAATGACCAGAACTTTAAACAATTAAACATTTTTGCTTGGTATTGGAGTGAGAAAATAGGTGGTATTACCAAAAAACATATTGAAAGTGAGCTTTTTGATCATTTAACTGCAAAATGAATGTAATGAAAGCCTTTAAATTGGATCTAAATCATTTGCTCATCTTTGGATCGATCAAATGGTCCTAATGTAAATAAATCAGCTTTTAAAATTCCGGGTAGAGAAGAACAATTTATGAGAATTTGGCATAGTGCTAGAACCTTTAATTTACATATTGTTGATTGTTCACAATGCATTGACAAGGGTATCTATTAGATCACATGTGAGCCTTTCTCAAACATAACAGATTTCCTTGAAATCTGATTTTATAAGAATCTGTGATTATCAAAGATTGTCTTGAAATCTAGCATTGTTAGTTTGGAAAATTTCCATTATACCAAGAAGATATAAGAATAATGATGGAAAACTTAATTTTATGCAAATTTTTTTAATATTGTATCTTGATTTACTATCATTAATTAGTGAAAAATTATAAACATAGATTATGTTTTTAAAATGTATTTTATAGCAGTATATATATCCAATAGCATTATTTTTTAAATGTCCTATATATGTCCTATATTTTTTACAAAAAATGTCCTATATTTTATGAACTGGTCATTCCTACCCCTGTGTATGCCTACAATTACTGCCAGAATGGTATCTTGAAATCAGCATTTTGTATGCTGTAACTTACAAGGAAGGTCTCCATTGGGGGCATACTCAGAATTTTTTGAAAAAAATACGAATTAAACTACTCATGTAGTTAATAAAGGATCAGTGAAAATTAGCGGCGGAATTACATTATTAGATATGTAAAAAAATAAAATAGTTTAGAATAATTGGCGTGAAAAGCTGAAAGCGATGCGGGATTTGGCGATCAATGCATTTCCTCGCCAAAAGCAGACGATTTTAACGAATCTGATAATTGATTTTAATTGGCTTCACTGTTAAAAATCTGCAGCATTTACTGCAACGTCACTCCACTACTTTTATAGAATATCTCTCTTCTGATCAATGAGAATGCTCCATAGCACGGTGAATTGACCGTTTTCTATAAAAGCGGTGGAGTGACGCTGCAGAAAATGGTACAGATTTTTAGCGGTGTTGTAGCTTGTGCAACACTGTTAAAAATCTGCTCATTTTGCTGCAACGCACTCCACCGCTTGTATATAATATCTCTATTCCAACCAATGAGAAAGCTCCATTTCACGGCCAAGTAACCATTTTCTATACAAGCAAGGGAGTGCGTTGCAACAAAATGCAGCAGATTTTTTACAGTGTATTTTTCAATTTGGAATAATTTTAATCAATTTAAATTGCGTTTTAAATGATAAAATATATTAATTTCATTTTGTTATAAGTACATATAAACGTATATGACAAAATTACACTTAAAGTAAAAATGCAAAACTAAAGTTACTTAAACTAAACTTATTTAAATAAATTGAACATAGAAAGTTTTTTCTTTAAAAAGTTTTCAAAGCATAAAAGCATATTTTTCAAAATTTCGTTTTTTCGCCAACCGGAGATAAATCACCAAATAAACGAAATTTTTATTATATTTTTACGGACGTTATAAGGAGGTTCCATCGAAATTTTTTTTATAAACATATATAACTTATGAGAAGAACATTTTGTAATTTTTTCAGATTTTTCTGAGTATGCCCGTATGGAGACTTTCCTTGTTAGTGAAAGCATAGATGATTTCATATACAGTAGAGTTCCACTATTCCAAACCAATTGGGACCGAACACAGTTTGGTTTAGTAGGAATCCGGGATAGGCAGATTTCATTAATGGTAATAAACATATTGACTTCTTAAGGTGTAAATGAAGTGTGGAGACACTTGTTGGTGTTCACTATTGACATGTAACAAACTCCCCACCAGCTGCTGATAGTCTCTTCTCTCAAAAGTGGTAGATTGGAGTTGCTGGGTTCAAACCCAGTTGCACATGCCGGCCATTTAGAGTTTTCCGTGGTTTTCTTCAAATCCTGAATTGCTTTATGTAAATATGGATTGGATTCCTTTAGGTAGACCCCCCCCCCAAGGAAGATGCCCCCCCCCCCCCACACACACACACACACCATACACACTTAGGGCTTAAAACCTTCGTGTTGATAATTGGCTGTCATAAACACACCATTTCTTCAAATAAAAACTACAACTGTAGTACATCATAATAATATGCTTTTTTTCCTTTTCATAAATTTGACTCAATAATGATAAAAAATAAATTAGTTGATTCAGTCATCTTCATTAAAAGATTTTATCATCTCTATATATGTCTCTATTTAACTTCTTTTTATAATAATGTATGTTTTTTCATGAACATCGTTTTAATTTTTTTTTGTTTTTGTTTCAAAAATCAATATTTTTCTGAACTTTGTTTGGAATAGGAGTATTTTTGGAATAGTGGGTGTCTACTGTCATGGTTAGAAATATTCATTATTATATTTTATATCCTATTTTTTAGCCTATAAATTTTGGGAAAAAAAGATATGCATTAAAATGTGCAGTAAACATGTAAACAAATTGCAAAACTGAGGTTCTGTTATTAAAAAAAAAAAAATCTCAGAATGGTAATAAATTATCTTTGTTTTAAATTTCCCCTTTATTGAATATATATTTTTTTTTTCTTTCAGATTCTGTAATTTTACATCATCTTGTAGGAAGAATGCTGCATTTGTCATTGTTTTCGAAACTTTTTTCTGTAGTTTGTTTTAATGAATACATCATGTAAAAATTTTCTTGTATTTATTACAGTATGATCAATTATTTTGAAAATATTTAATAAATAATATATCAGTAAATTTTATCAGCTTGATTTCTTTTCATACCGTTTCTCTTAGATGCATATATATATATACATTATTCAGTTGAATATTATTTGTATTTTTATTATTATTTTTCTCTATTTTTATGTTATATTTCTACATTAAAAAAGTTAATAAATGCTTTCAGATTTAAATTCACATCCATCTTTGTTTTATAAAGTAAAATTATAATGTATGTCATAGTAAGTGTTTTAATTAGATGTTCAATTTTTAATTAGATTTGAATAATATGTTTTAAAGTTAATTCTTTCATAATAGTAAATTCTGAGTTACTACACTACCTGGAAAAACACAAGAAATTTGGAAATCGACCAAATTATTCAGGAAATTTAAATATTTTATGTAAAATTGAGAAAAGTCCGGGAATTTAACAAAATTTTATTGCAATCTCTGTGATTTTTTACACTATCAGTAGTGAAAATCTTTACATTTTCACAGATTCCACACATGGAAAATGAAATTTTATCTAAATGGCCTTACTGCTAAAATGTTCTGTGTCATACACCAATATTGTATAGTAAGTTTTTATAGTTTGAAAAAGATTTCATTTAAATGTTTGTAATGTTCATGAGTTTAGAAAGACAGCAATTCCTGTTGCTATCCCGAGAGCGTGGGCTCGGGCTGATCCCATCTCATCTCTACAATTTGTCTCATTTGCTACATTTGATATGCAATTTCAGACTTGTTTTAATGATAGAAAATAATTTTTAAAATGTATTACATTTTTCTTAACTGTACTCACGTATTTTCTTGCACCTAAGTGATATTTTGTTACAGTTTTTTATAAATGTGTTGCAAAGTATTTTATAATCTATGCTTGAAGCATGATTTTTTCATCTTGTTTATCATTATTATTGGTTACAAAAAAGATAGCATGAACATATTTCCAAAACGATGAAAAGATTTAAAATTACATGATTATATTGTTTGTAAATTAGAGTTTCTTGTAAAAAATAATGCAAGCTATGTTCAACACGTTTTCTTAAGAAAGTTAGGTTTATATTATATATAATTTTTTTATATATCTTATACTATAATGCGAGAAAAAATTGTGTGTGTCTGTGTGTGTAAATTTTATCTCAAAAATGGCTCTAACGATTTTTGCAAAAATTTGAATTTTACCATTTTCGGGCACAAGAAGACCATTGGGCTAGGTCACATGTTCGACAAAATTCGATTATTGGATCATTTTGGGTCAGGATCCAGCTATTTATATCTAGGGAACAGCTGGATCGATTTTAACAAAATTTTGCATACAATCATTTTTTGGCACGAGAAATTTATTGGGCTACGTCACAGGTTTGTAAAATTTAGATTAGTGGGTCATTTTTAGGTCATTATGGATCAAGCTATTTTTATCTAAAAAGCAGCTCTAACGATTTTGACCAAATTTTATATTTTATCGTTTTGGATTGCAAGAAGACCATTGGGTTTGGTAACATGTTCAAGAAAATTCATTTAGTGGATCATGCTATTTTTATCTAGAGATTTTCTCACACAATTTTGACTAAAAATTGCATTCTATGGTTTTCGGGCACGAGAAAATCATTGGGCTGGGTTACATGTTCGAAATTTCTTTTTAATGGGCATTAAGGATCTGGGTCAAGCTATTTATAGTTAAAGAACGGCATAATCAATTTCATCGAAATTTTGCCTGTAACAGTTTTTTGACATGAGAAAGCTAATGGGCTAAGTCACACGACCGAGAGATTTCGATTATAAGAGTCATTTATGGGTCATGATGGGTCGTAATGGGACATGGTCAAGCTATATCCAAAGAACAGGTGGATCGATTTTAACGAAATTTTTAATGCAACCTTTTTGTTTGGCATGAGAAAACAATTAGGCTTGGTCTCATGTTCGAGAAATTTCGATTACTGGGTCATAAAGGATCTGGGTCAAGCTATTTATATTTAAAAAACGGTAAGATCCATTTTAACAAAATTTTGTATACAGGATTTTTTGGCACGATAAAACTATTGGGCTGGGAACATGTTTGAAAAATTTAGATAAGTGTTTCTTTATTGGATCATTATGGGTCAAACCAATTTTATCTAAAAAAAGGGGCTCTAACGATTACCACAAACTAAAATTTCCAAATTTTGTCGACCAAATTTTGTATTTCACAGTTTTGGATTACAAGAACACCATTGGATTAAGTCACATGTTAGAGAAAATTCGTTTAGTGGATCATTTTTGGGTCATTGTGGGTCATGCTAATTGTATCTAGAAAATGACTTGCCCGATTTTGACTAAATTTTGTATTTTATAGTTTTTGGACATGAGAAAATCATTGGGCTAGGTCACATGTTCGAGAAAATTCGAGTAATGGGTCATTTTGGATTATAATGGATCAGGGTCAAGCGATTTATATCTAAAAAACGGCTCAATTGATTTTAGCAAAATTTTGTATCCAAATAATGTTTTATGGCAAGTAAAAATTATTGGATAAGGTTACATGTTTAAGAGATTTTGAATATAAAGGTCATTTGTGGACACATGCTCGCAAAAATTCAATTAACGGGTCATAATGGGTCAGGGTCCTTCTAATTATATATAACAACGACTCAGACAATTTTATCTAAATTTTGTAACGAAAAGTCTTTTGTCACAAGAAGACTATTGGGTCTGAGACTCATGTTAAATAAAATTATATTAGTGGGTCATGCCAGGGTACGAGAATATGGCAACAGTCAATAAGTTGGCAATATTTGACAAAATATTGGCAACATTTGGCTGAAAAATCGACTATTGTAAGATTACGAAAGCCAAAGCAATGTTTTGTGCAAATGAAAGAATGTTGCCAAATTTGGCTATATTTGGCAAAAAATATTGTCTTTCAGAATGTGAAGAAATTTTTTATACATTCTTAATAGAATTCGAGATGCATTGTTAAACTAATCAGAGTCGAGCTAAAAAAGTGATTTGGATCGGTGTCTTTTCATTGTAAATTTTAAAATAATATAAAATTTATGAACATGTGCATACATATATAGTTTTCTTATCGATTGTTTTTATAAATAATACTATTATAAATAACATGTTTTATAGTAATAATACAGAGAGAATGATACAGTGAAAATGCTGTATCGAGTTAAAATTAATTTTTACCGAGATCAGCTCGGTCATCCCTGAAAGTATCTATATTAATTTTATAAAAAATAATAAGTGCATGAATAATGAGCAGGTTTACTAAATAATTTTTCATTGTGCATGCTTCAAAGCAATCAAAATATAATTTGCATAATGTGTTAGCTAAATGTATAGAGCAACTTTTGTGTAAATCTTAAAAACTTAGCTTTAAAATTCTAAAAATTATCATTGATAGAATAAGCTCAAAATCTATTGTTCCCAAAACAAAGCAAAAAAAAAAAAAAAAAAAAAAAAGAGGGGCTGTATCCATATATCCATTCATTAGTGCCAATAAAACATAAGCAATATTACATGTACTGCTATATTTGGATATATCTCCTCATTTTTTTTGCTTCCTTTTGAGAAGAATGGATTTTGAGCTTACTCTATTGACAATAATTTTCAGAATTTTGGAGCTGTGTTTTTAAATTTTTTGCAAAAGTTGCTCTATGAATACCTATAGAACTCTATAAATAGCTAATATATTATGCACATTATATTTTAATTGCATTTGCACATGTGCAGTGGAACATTAGTAAATCTGCTGATTTTTTATACATTTACTGTTATTTTTTTATTCTGATTGCAGTGTGTTGTGTTTAGTGTTTTTTGACATATTTTCTGAAAATAAAATAATTTTATATAAAGATCTCTGCAAAATAAAGGCAAAAAACTTAGTAAAATTTGGAAATGTTTTTATAAAAACCTTAATTTCTCTAAGAGTATATATGCAATCCTAATAGAAATGAAGACAGTTTATTAGAGTAAGGCGCTTAATCATAATCTACAATTTGAACACTTTTTCTACATTAGTTTTTCCAGGGTTATCCAAAAGATATTCGTTCTTTTTCAATTTGTTGATGATCCCTACACCAATCCACAACCTAAGTTGTGGATTTTATTTAATGTTTTAAGTGATTTTAATTGTTATGTAGATAAATGTGTGTTTTAGTAAAGAATTTTTAATATTAGTGACTGTACTAATCTGAAGTTTCAGAATAATTCCTGATGTAGTTTTCTAGATATTAAACAAGATGACTAAAATCTCAAGGTGGTCACATTAATATGACTGGACTGTGTATATTTATCAAGTTTTCCGATTCCTTGCACAATTCAGTGTCTTTCATACTGTGTTAATCGTTAGTGATAAAAAATGGTTTCGAAACATTTTTTATTTATTTTATGGTTTAGCAGATTTTCTTGAAAATTTTGAGTATTTATGCTACTATTATTTTAATCAGGCTCTAAAATTTTTAAATTATTACTTCTAATGATTAAATATTTATAGAAATATACATGTATCTTTTACACAATATTAATGGTTGAGGTTTCTAAAGCAATATCCTCATCCATTTTAGCTACGAGCTGCCACTGGCTTTGGATATGTATCATTTTTCTGGCCCTCTTATGACAATACATAATTGTAGTGAACTCGGTATATCTTTATATAGTTTCTTTTGCAATATTATTAAGAATAAAATTCATACATACATTCTTTTTAATATTTTTTTTTATTTAAAAATAGCTTATAATGAAAAAAAGGCACATGTTTTAATTGATCATGATAAAGTAAATATCAAAGCTTGAATGTGTAATGCAATCATTTTGAATTTGGCAGAATGTTGTCAAATAGTCATTCCATGTTATGAAAATGAAGTTTGGAGTCCTAAATTGCTGATTTTCTGAAGATGATACTCCTTATCTTCTGGAACTTACGGAGTTAGGATTTAATTTTATCACACTTCTTCCTTGATGGGTGAATCTGGCCCTTCGGTACCTGATGAAGTGGGGCTGAGCTTGATGACTGTCGGCTGAGATTTCTTTCTTGCCTCCACCGAGCGTTGAACACATGGAATGAAAAAGAGCATGAGTCCACTAAATGCTATCATTCCTCCTGACACATAGAATCCTGGATCATAAGATCCTGTGTAGTCATGTAACCAACCTGTTGAATTGAGAGCGAGTTTATAATCAAATACAGAATAAAAAAATGTTACTGATAATATAGAATGTTAAAATATTTAATATTATATTCTGAACCTGCACATTGCGATGAAAAAAGCATAATTTAAGACACAATAAAAATAATACTTTTGTTAAAATGTTAATTTTATAAACTTTTTACGTACTTAAAAAGAAATAAACTATTAGAATTATTTTTTCCTACACACATATATTTATTGATAGATTATTAATATTATTATATAGTAATATTATTTAATATTATTATATAGTAATATTATTTAATATTATTATATAATAATATTATTATTATGTACACAATAATGGCATATAATATGGAGTTCATATGTAATTTAATATAATTTATTAACATATGATAAGTGTTACGAAAAAGAGGGGACAGAATTAACTTTTACTGCCATGATTATGTTAAAGGATTGCTTTTATTTAAGAAATCTAAAATATACACTTATTTATTCAAGAAGTCTAAAATATACACAGACATTTTACTGCATACTATAATACAGTAAAATGTTTGATATTTCATGCAATGAAAATTGAGTTATAATTCTTAATTGTAATTTTATAAAATACATACTTTTATCATATACTTTTAAATTTAAGTATTTGATATCTTAAATACATTTTATTTAAAAAAAATAGCATGGCTATATTTTAAGTATTTAAATCCCTCATCCACTTCAATCCTGCACGCATATTTTCAGCCCCAGATCCTTTTTTTCGGAGAACGGATGAACATGGAATGTTGAAAAAGGATTTGTAATTCCTTAAATCTTGATAGTAAATTTTACTGAAGTGTTCTCTTGAAATTGCTTTTCAAGTTTAATTAATTAAATGCCTTAATCATGAAAATGTGGTTCCTTTCACATAACAGTTACACAAGCCATGCCACGACTCTACAAAATGCATCTATGCACTATGTAGGTGAGGAGAAGTAAAATAATATGTATTTTGTAATTTAGTAAAATAATATGTATTAGAAAATACAAAAATTAATTTAAGATAAACATGTGATATTTAATTCTAATATTAAAGTAAACTTCCAGACAGACAGTTCTGATAAAGAATTTTTTTAAAGCTCCCCCCCCCCAAAAAAAGGATAATTTTTTAAGCTTATAAGACAACAATGACAAAAAACTAGAATAAAAGTTTTAATCATGTTTATTTATGTTCAGGGCTTAATTTTCAATGAAAAAAAAAATACCGGAGTCCTCATATTCTGCAGTACTAACAGTCGAGGAGCCGACCGCACAAAATCCTATGTGATCGAGCACAAGAAAAAAAAAATCTTTATTTTATGGAATAGTAGTCATAGAGGAAACTAATGATCCATGTCTGCCGGAAGTGAAGTGGTGGATAAGCCAAAAATTAATACCACCAGTGGTTGACTCATAAGTTTAACACTGTGTTTGTCCTACAACCAAAAGTATGAAAACGTGGAAAACTGGGTGTTGAAAGCACAATGCTAAGCCTACGAGTCAACCACTAGTGGTATCAATTGTTGGCTTATGCATCACTTCACTTCGGCAGACATGGATCATTAGATTCCTCTGTTACTACTCTATCCATAAAATAAAGGATTTTTTTCTTGTGCATGATGACATAGGGTTTTGTGCGGTCGGCTCCTCGACTGTAACAGATTTAGTGCCCCCCCCCCCCCCTCGTCTCTCTAATCTGCTTATTTATAATGCATACATTATTTTCAAAATTTAAAAATACAGTCGACTCTCGTTAATTCGAATCTTCGCTTAATTTGAACTAAACATGAAGTCCCGAAATTTTCAACTTCAATTAAAAAATTTCATTAATTCGAACTAATTTTCTCTCGACATCGTTTCATTCGAACTAACGAGAATTCTGATTTTTCAATTTTCATTTCTTTCTCGCGGATTTCAGATCATTTGAATCACTTCTTTCTTTGATTTTTGTAAAAATTGTTTCGAACGAGTATACATATAATACAATGTATTTGATATCCACTTTCTTAGAGTCCCGTCTGTCCATCAGTGACGCTTTAAATTTTTCTTCAATCGTGCTTGTTTCTAATATTTTAATTAGTTTATGTATTTATACATTCGAATTTAATATTAAGTCATATTCTAATGATAACAGGCAAAATAAGTTTAAAAAACACTATAACATTAATTCCTTTGTAATAGTTACCATATTAAGAATGTTTTCCTTAATTCGAACTTCGGATGATTCGAACATTTCTTGTGGTCCCGACGAGTTCGAATTAACGAGAGTCGACTGTACTTTTTTTTTTTCTTTAGCAAATTAAAAACTTTAAATATATCTATCAGCATATACTTAGTTCCAACTGTTCCACTCTGTAGTTATCACTCCTTCCGAATAGAAATCTTAACTAAATTTGATGTTAATTGGTTGCAGAATTCAGGAATTAAATAGGGTAAGGATTATAATTCGAAAATTGTGGTTACACAAAAAGAAACAGTTTCGCCAGTTATGCAATTTACATAAATTAATATGCTCAAGAAGGGAACAATGTTTTTGAAAGACAAGGTGCATATCTTAAATCCCTGAGAATAAGATTAAATTAAAAATTTGACACCATTATCAGAAAGATTTTATGCTTTTATAGAATACTTATTTGCTTTTTAATAGGAATAGCAAAATATGACAATTATATCTATTTACAAATGAGAGTGACTTCGTAAATGTACAGAGCAGAACCTTAAAATGGGCAGTGATCATAAAATTTAAAAAAAAAAAAAAAGAAAAGAAAAAAGAAAGAAAGAAACGCTATTGCACTGGGCTCTGAAGCCCTATATTTATGAGCTCCGATGAATTCCGGCCAATATTGTACAGAGTTGCAGAAATCTATATGCTTACTAAAAAAAAAAAAAAAAAAAAAAAAAATACACAATTATGGTTTTTGCAAAGCTACAGAGATCTGTAGCTTTACAAATGAATCTATTAAAATTACAGTAATCTTACTAAAATTTTAACTGCAACCCGGTTTGCAATTACATAAGAAGTTCTAGACATTCCAGTTTCCTGTAGAATTCTTTGATTTTCAAATAATTACAGAATTTTTGATTTACAATGCAAACATGTATCTGTTACACGATTTTTTGTTGTTGTTACATAAAAAGTTTTAAGAATCCCAATTTCCTAGAAAAAATATAGTAACTTTATAGATTTTTTTTAGAGTGTGCACAAGCGAATGCACGCTGAATGGAGTCCTGCATCGGGCCGGTTAGCATATTTCAGATGTGTATATTGCTGGGACGATTACTGTTTCTAAACCAATAGGAGACCGTCATTATCACGGTCAAGTACACGCCCACACAGTTTGATTGACAGGAACTCGTGGACAATTGATCGTGTGTGTTTATTATTTATTTGTACTCGGATTGTTTGAATTTGTACTCGGTAATTAAAAATTAAAGGTACGAAAGAATTTTTTTTTTTTTTTTCAAAATGACTGAATTTTATTTACTTCAATTAGAAATTATACTTCCTCTGATCCTGAAATAAATAAATAAAAACTAAAGTAAGAATTTTGCTTATACGGATATTTTCGCAGAATACTTTTTTTCCCATTTGTTTAATATATATATAAATCATTTTGGAACGATATTTAGAATATTAAAAAGGTTTGAAATATATTTTTTTAAAATGTCTTATTTATTAATAAAAGACAGCCTCCAATAATTAAAAAAAAAAAAAAAATCACCAACGGACTCTCGGCCCGCGAACCCATATCCTCCGGTTTCAAGCTCGACGCTCTAACCATTCAGCCAGTCAGCCGACTTTCATCCGCAACACCGCAACAGATTATCGTTATAATTAGCACCGTCAATTGTCCACGAGTTCCTGTCAATCAAACTGTGTGGGCGTGTACTTGACCGTGATAATGACGCTCTCCTATTGGTTTAGAAGCAGTAATCGTCCCAGCAATATACACATCTGAAATATGCGGCCGGTTACCGGATTTGATGCTAATTTCATTCGTTGGAGGGTCGGGCTCACTTTAAAAGTTTTGGGTTTTGGCTCTTTTGTATCAGTTTCGGGTTAACCCGATTTTTCAAAGGAAAGTACAAAATATTATATATATATAAACATTTTCATACCAGAATTGAAAAGAGATATACTTGTAGACTGTTTTTCATTAAAATGTAGATTAATTTTCTTTCGCTTCGGGCTCGGAACATGTTACGGATTAGTGAAAATTTGTTAGGTTTAAGCCTGGCTGAAATAGAATCGGGTATAATCTGACCCGCACAGTACTCTAATTCATATGTATGCACACTAAAAATTTGGCCACCTTGATCATGGTCCATTCGGTGACTATGCCACCCCTTCAGCCAAATTCTGGCGCCTCTCTTGGTTGAAATTGTATTGGTTGCAATCTGAGTATACCCGATTGGATTACAATAATTCTAAGATAGAAAAGGTTTTGGTGACAGAATTGCAAAAATATGCATAATTCATGTATATTTAACCTGGGAGGACGCGCGCAGGGCCTAAAAGACCCGGAGTGCGTATGGTTTTTACAATTGCAACCACTATTTTATTTTAAAGTAATCTTCAACTTATTTTATCGCAAAATTTGTAAGAATTGTCTCCGTCTAAATAAAGCGACTACTTTAATTTGAATTTATTGGTGACAAAGTTAAAACCATTCATACCCTGGGCAAGCGCAGGTTCTCCCGGGTTAAGGGAAGAGTTAAATTAGAACACAAAGGAAATGGGTTCTGCTGTAAATTACAACAGAAAGAAAATAGGGTCTGCAGTTTTAAAATTTTATGTTGTTCAAAGTATGTTGTATCTATCATTATATAAAATAAGCTTTTTATGAAAAAAAATATCAACCGACTTCAAAAAAGGCTGTAAAAATAATTAAATTCTTTAAAATTCTCTAATGACGAAATGTTATCCAATAACCACAGATCGGATTTCGGATATCAGGTACCAACGTAAAAGCGGTTAAATTTAATATATATAATTTAATATCCTCCAAACATGGATTTTAGAGACACAATGTTTTACAAGAGATGAATTTACATATTTATGATGTAATTTATGAATATATACATATAAAAAAATTGAAATACTTTTTGAAGTTGGTGCCAAACTATCTTAAATGTAATAAGAATTGTGAATATATTGTGCCTAGTACCATAAATAAAATGGTGATGATCATTATCGATTGTCATTGTTTGGCACCGATCTCAAAAAGCAATTCATTACTTTTTATATGTGTATATTCATAAATTACATCATAAATATGAAAATTCATCTCTTGTAAAACATATTCTCTCTAAAATCCATGTTTGGAGGATATTAAATAATATACTAAATTTAACCTTTTTTATGTCGGTACCTGATATCCGATGTGCGGTTATTGGATAACGTTTCGTCATTAGAGAATTTTAAAGAACTATTTAATTCTTTTTAGAGCTTTTTTTGAAGTCGATTGATATATATTTTTTTAAAGCTTATTAATGTTTGAATATATTTTATTGCAAAGAATGAACGCTTTTAATGGACGATTACTTCAAAAAGAATTTGAATTTTTAAATTTTTTTATTTTAAAAAAGTTCTAATCATCAGAATTTATTGAAATTAAAATGGGACCACGCGGGTATCTTATACTTTCAAACAAAAAAAAAAAAAGAATTATCAAAATCGGTCCATATTTTAAGAAGTTATGAGTGAAAAAGAAATACATACAGGTCGAAATCATAACCTCCTCCTTTGAAGTCGGTTTATAAAATCTTCTATTGTTTTATTTTTAAAAATAATTATAAAACAAATGTACTTCTGTTTCATTTTTGTTTCCTACAGAAACATAAAAAAGAGGTTCTAGTGCAATATCATACAGCACGATGGTGCTGTATGATAGATGCTGTATGTAGTGATAGTGCTGTATGTAGGGCTCAGCCGCATCTCTAATGTTAAAGTCCAAAGTTTGCCTCTTAATAATTTTGGACCCAATCATCGGATTGCAATGAAATTGAAAAGGTGAAGTGTCCTACTCTAGACCTCAAAGTTTACAAAAAATCATCCAGATCCGCCGATTAGTTATGGAGATCCAGAACTCCAGTTTTGTCACTTTTTTCTCGTGAAACAAGAAAAAAAGACAACTCAGTTATAACCCGAACCAGGAAACATTCAGCGACGTGTAATAGCTTGTTCGAAAGCTTTTAATTTAGGTATGTGTCTTTTGATAGTCCTGTCAAAAAAAAAAAAAAAAAAAAAAAAAAATCCAATATTAAAGAAATAGCACCCATTTAATATTTATATAACGCTATACCTTCCATAATTTAACATTATAGAAATCTCTCCTTTTTAATTGCTAATTCGATTATTTCTTTCGAGTTGCCAACAACTAAAAAACAGTTCAATAATTTAAAAAATAAATTATAACACGTGTTCTTTTTTTTTATATCGATTAATAAAAATTCTGATTCCCTTGATAGATTTTCGAATTTCTGAAATTGACATCATCCGAAACAGAAAATACATATTTTTCATAAACATATATATATGAACTGTAACTAAATATGTGTTAAAACAACATCGCACCTTTATTTGAATATTTTCGACGTCAAAACAGTTACTAACAAGGAAGGTCTCCATTGGGGGCATACTCAGAATCTTTTGAAAAAAATACGAATTAAACTACTCATGTAGGTAATAAAGGATCAGTGAAAATTAGCGGCGGAATTACATTATTAGATATGTAAAAAAAATAAAATATTTGGAATAATTGGCGTGAAAAGCTGAAAGCGACGCGGGATTTGGCGAGCAGTGCATTTCCTCGCTAAAAGCAGACGATTTTAACAAATCTGAAAATTGATTTTAATTGACTTCACTGTTAAAAATCTGCAGCATTTACTGCAACGTCACTCCACTACTTTTATAGAATATATCTCTTCTGACCAATGAGAATGCTCCATAGCAGAGTGAATTGACCGTGTCATGCACTGTTAAAAATCTGTTGCATTTTGTTGCAACGCACTCCACCGCTTGTATATAATATCTCTATTCCAACCAATGAGAAAACTCCATTTTTCGACCAAGTAACCGTTTTCTATACAAGCAAGGGAGTGCGTTGCAACAAAATGCAGCAGATTTTTAACAGTGTATTTTTCAATTTGGAATAATTTTAATCAATTTAAATTGTGTTTTAAATGATAAAATATATTAATTTCATTTTGTTATAAGTACATGACAAAATTACATTTAAAGTAAAGTAAAAATGCGAAACTAAAATTACTTAAACTAAACTTATTTAAATAAATTGAACATAGAAAGTTTTTTCTTTAAAAAGTATTCGAAGTGTAAAAGCGTACTTTTCAAAATTTCGTTTTTTCGCCAACCGGAGATAAATCGCCAAATAAACGAAATGTTTATTATTTTTTTACGGACGTTATAAGGAGGTTCCGCCGAAATTTTTTTTATAAACATATATAACTATATGAGAAGAACATTCTGTAATTTTTTCAGATTTTTGTGAGTATGCCCGTATGGAGACCTTCCTTGTAAGATACAGATATTTCAATTATAAATGGATAATTTAGAAAAAAAAAAATTCTTCTATAGTTATAAAAATAACGATTTGAAAATGAAGCTATGTAGATACCTATATGGTCATAAGAAAATCTGCGTAGATACCGAAAAACTGCAATGGGACTACAATCTGGGAAAGAGCGGTTCTGTTATCAAGTTCTTCGCCAACTTGGCGATATATCGCCAAATCTGGCGCCCAAAATTACTCGCCAAAATCGAAGCCAACTTGGCTTATTTCCGGTATTTTGCCAAACTAATATGCCTACTAGTAACTTTAAATTAGTACTAATAATAGTTTAGATTTGTTAGTTGAAGGTGATTGATAAAGTTCCTGAAAAGATCTGAAAAAGCTTTGGAATCATATTAAAAACTGGTGGAACCACAGAGAAAAGTAGAGCTCGATCTAAAAAAATGTTACAGTAAAAATTGGGAAATATTTTTAATCTAAAAATGTGCGTAAAAAAGAAATCGAATCAGATGATCTGTAAAGCTCATGAAATAATCCGAATTTTTGTTAGCTGAAAATGTGCACTGAGCTACTAGTGCCTTATATTCAGAATTATACTATTATCCACTCAAAATGATTACTGAGGAAAGTAGTCAATATAATGTATTGTTATGCTGTTTTAAATCAGTTAAGCTCCACAACGCTAAACGCATATAAACCATGAAGTTATAATTAAAGTATAACATTAATATAATCAGGTTATTGAGGAATTGTTGTAGATAAATATGTTTGAACACAAATATTTAGTATATGATTGAATCGTATTCTGTTTTTTACAATAATATATATTTTCTAAAACACACCCATGCTAAAAAGGACGTCAAGTGTTAATAAAATACATAAAAAGATCTTAATAATTTGACATGTTTCGATTGAATTTACTCAATTATCATCAGAAAAACAAAATATGCAAATAAACACAAAGATGGAAAATGACAATAAACTTACGTTAGTTTATTGTCAAGGTTGTTTTGAGTTTACTTGGAGTATATTGATCTTCCACTTATCAAAACCACTGAATGGAATTGTGTCTACTCTTTATACTGAATGAACTGTTCTCATACTTTATTACATCACCCTGTAACATATAGTTATGAATTCGTATTTTTTAACTGGTTATGGATGATTGAAATACGGAGCGAGATAAAAATCCCCCTTTTCCCCTGATGGATTTTAAGGCACCACAGTAAAGCTCAATCCTCATTTTCAGCTAACAAAAATGTGGGTTATTTCATGAGCTTTATAGATCATCTGATTCCATTTCTTTCCTATGCACATTTTTAGATTGAAAATATTTCCCAATTTTTACTGTAACATTTTTTTAGGTCGAGTTCTACTTTTTTTTCTGGTTCCACGAGTTTTTTATAGATAATATATTTGTACTATAAAAAATCTTGCAAGCAGTGTTGAATTCAGGTTTGATTTCATTTTCACCGTGAGGGTTTTTTGTGGCTCCTGGGGGGGGGGGGGGTAGGAGCTTGCACTTTTTGACCATTCAAAGCACAATACCTCAAATCTTATAATATGGAGAATATCTCCGCGGCTCGCCCCCTTATTCAACCAATGCCCTCTTGATATAATTCTTGGTATATCAAGAAAGCCCTGATTCAATACTGTTTGCAAGGATTTTGTTTTGCACCGTATAGTTTCATTTATATGATAAAATTATTTACCTGTTATGGGTGGTCCTATCAAACAAGCTATACCTTCAAAGAGTAGAAGCAGTCCAAAAGCATTTGTTAGCTTGTCTAGTCCTAAAAGATCTACTAAAATGACAGATGTGAGACTTACATAGGCGCCTGAAAAAGAAAAAATTGGACATATTACTATATCATACATTTAAAAGGATGTCATCAATTTTAATAAACAAGAAAGTTTTAAACGTTTTCTTTGTTCATCGCTATATTCTACAGTCGGTTAGATCAGAAAAAAGATTGCCTTAAGGCAATCTTTTTTGGCAATCTAAAATGTATTAATTAATACATTTTATCTACTAAATGTCAGAGGGAAAAAAAAAAAAAAAAAAAACAAAAAAAAAACAGAAATAGCCATTTTACTGAAAATTGTCTTTTAAACTCTTTCCAACATAGTTGAAATTTTTTTTTTTTTAACTTCTGTTTCTCTGCTCGTGCTCTTTCTAGCATAAATATAATCAGATAACCGTGAAATTTATAGACGTTATTGGGTAATAGTCAGACTTTGGCATGTACGGTACTGAAAATGAAGTGCGTCGCATTTACGATTCATTTACTTTACAGAGACACTCAATAGAATTCCGTTACATCACGGTCTAAGGAAAAAATCGTCAGCAGTGTATTTTAATGATATTTCACTATTTTAAACATACTGAAAATTATATATATAAATCACTAATGTGCAGTACACGACGCTTACTGTAGAATGTAGTTGCAGGTAATGTGCCCTGGCAGGGATCGAACCGGAGAACCCACGGTCAGAAAGCGAGGTCTTATGTGCGGAGCAAAAAGCTAGACTGGTTTTGCTGACCGCGCAAGATGGCGCCGCTACAGTACTAAACCCCCAGTGAGAAGACCGTCGTGTTGACGTTGGACGAGCGATGTGCACTCGTGTTGTGCTGGCGCGTGCCAGAATGATGCATTGTCGTTGTCGTGCTGCCGCCGAGCGGATGTGTGTCCCCTCGATAATGTGCGGCGTGGCAGGCTTTGCGTGCTGTGAGCGTTACACAGGCTTTGGCGTGCTGCAAGCGTTGCACAGGAGGTGATGTCAGTGTTACCATCTGTTGGTCAAGAGCGAAGATGGTGAAGTGCGAGTTCGTTTGTCTAAGGTCACCAATGCAGATGATGTGCCCAGGCAGGGTTCGAAGCGGAGAGCCCACGGTCAGAATGCGAGATCTTATATGCCGAGCATAAGGCTAGCTCAATCGCTTCCTGCGAGAAATTCATTTTGCTGACCGCGCAAGATGGCGCCGCTACATAGTGTACTTAGAGTTCATCGTTTATTTATAAAGACACAAAAGTATTTGGCTATGATACTGCTTATGAAGATTAATTATTGGAAGTACATTTTCTGTGGTGGTGCGCGCTTTTAAATTGAACTTATTATTATTATTATTACTTGATGTGTATAAATTGTACAGATCATATACAGGGCTACAAAGAAAAAAAATGATACTTTCCAGCTACTGATGCCAACAGCAGAAATAAGGTTTTCATATGCGTTATACGTTTTTCAAATTGTTTATTTCAACAATTTTTCCCCTTAATAAACTGTGAAATTTTGTTACAGTAATTCTAAATGTGTTGGAAAGTATTACATAATCTGTGCTGGATGCATGATTTTCTGTTCTTGTTTACTTATTATTAGATGCCATCGTTTGACAAGTGCATTTAAATATCGACAAAAACTGTATAATTCACGTTTAGCAACTAAGAGTATAGTTACAACCGAGTTTTCTTATTAAAATTCACTTCCCTATCAGAATGCGAGCAAACAAATTTTTGATTTTAAATACTGTGATATGTGAAATTTATTTAGAAATTGTTTATACATTCAAAATAAATTTAGAAATAAACTTGGTGTGAAAAAAAACTAGATCTTGTGTTTGTTACATAAATATTAAATTAATTCAAATACATACTGTGTTTCTAGCGAAACTAAATTTTAACATACTATGTAATGTATGTGTAAATTTATAGATCATATACAGGGCTGCACAAAAGAATTCGAATATTTTGTCTGTAGTATAAGTCTGTAGATGATAATTTCTGAAATTGGGTTTTTAAAATGTTTATGCATTTTCCAAAGTGTTTACGTAGACATTATCTTTCATCGTATTAACGGTGATATTTTGTTACAGTAATTCTAAATGTGTTGGAAAGTATTACATAATCTGTGCTGGATGCATGATTTTCTGTTCTTGTTTACTTATTATTAGATGCCATCGTTTGACAAGTGCATTTAAATATCGACAAAAACTGTAAAATTCACGTTTAGCAACTAAGAGTATAGTTACAACCGAGTTTTCTTATTAAAATTCACTTCCCTATCAGAATGCGAGCAAACAAATTTTTGATTTTAAAAACTGTGATATGTGAAATTTATTTAGAAATTGTTTATACATTCAAAATAAATTTAGAAATAAACTTGGTGTGAAAAAAAAAACTAGATCTTGTGTTTGTTACATAAATATTAAATTAATTCAAATACATACTGTGTTTCTAACGAAACTAAATTTTAACATACTATGTAATGCATACTATTAACATACTATGTAATGTTTATGCATTTTCCAAAGTGTTTACGTAGACATTATCTTTCATCGTATTAACGGTGATATTTTGTTACAGTTGCTGTGTTGTAAAGTATCACATAATGTAATGCTTTATGCACGATTTTTCTTTCTTGTTTGCATCAATACAGATAAATAAAAGTATGTCTGCCTTAAGGCATACCGAAAGTCAGTGGCGTACCAAGAAGTACAAAGTGTCCGTGTTCGGAGATCGTCCAGGGGAAGTATAGAGTCACCAGACAAGAAAAATAAATGTTAGTATATAAAAATAAATGTATTTTAGTATATAAAAATTAGTTTAATATATTAAGTATATTAGTATATTTAGTATATAAAAATTAGTATATAAAAATAAATGTTACTTTTTGGTTGGAGTAAAGAAAAAAGAAGCATTTCTCAAAAGTAAAAGGCAAGCGAAATGTATTTTATCTAAAACGGTAATTTCAAAAGTAGTTTTTTACGCAATAATCATTACGCAAAAAAAAAAAAAAAAAAAAAAAAAAAAGTGTGCGGAAACCTAGAGCTTAAAAGCAATTCCTTCAGAAAAAAGTAACGAAAAATCGTGTAAGGCATAGATTATTAAACATTTTCTAACAATACAGGATATTATTAAGAAATTTAATTTTTTTTCCATTCTATGAAAAAAAAAAATAGCTCAAAAAACAATTAAAAAACAAACGCAACTCATTAAGAATAAGAATAAATTTTTAGAAATTGCTCTCCGTATTCGGAAATGTGTGTCGATTCTTTCGTGCTACCCTGTACATATGATGCGTAGAACTTATATGCACCACGTAATATACTAAAATTTAGACGAAAAATCAGAGCGGAAAACGCAACTCTCACAATTATCGCTCAAAGTCAATTTTGTAATTGAAATGCTTTGTAAATGAACGATAAAGATACATACTCGACACTCCACAATCTATTAAACACATGTAGTGGCGTTTTAGTCACCTTTTTAATTTAGTTATGTTTTAAATATCATAACATCATGAGAATGAACCGCAAATAATTTTTCTCCACATCGTAAAAAAAAAAAAAAAAAAAAAAAAAAAAAAAAAAATGTGAAGTTACTAAAGTCATTTAGGAAACTGAGATTCTTATAAAACTTTTTATGTGACGGCAACAAGAGCAAATAAAATAAAATAAAATAAACAAATAAATAAAAATAAACAAATAAACAAAAATAAACAAATAAATAAATAAAAATGTAACATTTACGTCTTTTAACATCATACACAATTGCACTGTAAATCACAAAATCTGTAAGGTTACTAAGAATGTTTTAGGAAACTGCGATACCTATAGAACTTTTTATGTAATTGCAACTCGGTTTACAGATAAAATTTTAGTAAGATTACTGGTCATTTCAGTAGATTCTTTTGTAAAGCTACAGAAATCTGTAACTTTATACAAAAACTAGTTTTGTAGATTGACATCTTTTTTTTTTTTTTTTTTTTTTTTTTTGTACAGTGTACAGATAAAATTTTAGTAAACATACAGATTTCTGTAATTTTACATCTGCCGAATTACAGATTTTTTTATTTACAGTGTTTGAATTATAATGTAATGCAATTTTTAGCAGATATATTCCTGTATAAAAGAGCTATTAATGCTTGTACTTATTCTATGCTTTATTCTATGAAAGAATGCCGTAGTCCACCTCACAGTCAATCCCATTGTACATGAAATATTGTAACATCAGTAGAATATACCGCAATTGAGCTACAAACCGAATTCATAAACATTTTTCAACTACAATGGAATGTTTAAAAAATAAAATTTTGATGAAAGGTTAAAAAAAAAAAAAAAAAAAAAAAAAAAAAAACTATTTTATTGAATTCTGAAATCAGATGTTATTGAATTGTGATAGGAGATATAATTTAGGCAATAGAGACCGTATAGGGGCTCTACCTAGCAAAATTCGTAGTAATTCTGAAAACAAGTAAGAAAAATCATGCGTTAAGTATAGATTATGAAGCACTTTCCAACGCTTCATGAAATGTTTAACAAAACTTCGTTATTTAGGTAAATAGGGATATAAAGCCAAATATAGCCAAATATGTATTCCAGTATATTGAACAGCCCTGTATTTGATCTGTCAGTTAATATACATACCATATAATGGGACAATTTAGTTTAGCAAAAACATCTAATAGCTTGAAATTTCTCTTTCAGCAATTTATACTAATAGATGGAAACATACTTGAATACTTTGTTCAGCCTTGTAGTTTGCCTGGTACCTTTATTAAACATCAATGTTAAGATAAATTTTATTTTAAACTAAAACACTCATAAAACAACTGAAATCACTTCCTCATAAGTTATCATTCATAGGCTCCATGTATCCAATTTTTTGCGTGGCCCTGTATATCACTTTATCTATATTCTGCAAACATTTATTAGTAAATTTAATGCTGTTCAGAGTAAAAATGCATAATTTATTTAAGAATCACCTTTTAGTAATTTATGCTCATATTCAGTAACGTTAGCGAGCTCTTTTGGGTTGTTCTGTATATTAACTATAGCATTTATACACACCGTATAATATGCATAAATTTGGTGAAACTTATACGCGCATATCATAATTAAAATGCATTTCATCCATCCATCAGCTATCATCGGATACATATACACTACTTCGGAAAGAATGCACTATTTGAAATCTTTTGTGTGTCCCTGTAAATACTATATACTTTATATTAGGGAAGGCAGTATCGTATAATTTATACTAAGCCTCGTTGACATACATAATTTTTATTATACATGAAACAGTTTAATATATTTAAAATATGTCACACACAATTCCTCCTTTTACCATTATCTAATGGAATTCTTTTGTCTTGCTCTGTAAATGAATAATAGCTACATTTTCACCTTATATTTTATAGAATGCATATTTTAATGCACCCCGTAAAAGCATATAAAATTTAATATGTTTCACAGGGTATAACATCTTTAAAATTTCTTTGAAACGATTTTTCCCCATAGGCCGTAATGTAATGGAAAACTTTTGATTCTCCCTGTAGATAAAGTAATCATGGTAGAAACTTCATTTTCAATAGGTGTTCGTGCTAGGGTAAACGTCAATAACGTCCTAAAATTTCATGATAATCCGAGTATATTTACGTGAGTTAGAGCGCAGGCAGACGGCCAGACAAACCGAATGCATAAGCACTTTTCAACTTTATTGGAAAGTGCTAATAAAAACCGAATGCATAAGCATTTTTCAACTTTGCTGGAAAGTGCTAATAAAAACCGAATGCATAAGCACTTTTCAACTTTGTTGGAAAGTGCTAAAAAGGCTTAATTTATATATTTAGGTCACTGAATCCGTATTTTCAACTTGTTAACTAAATTTACCCCGGCAATACCTCTCCCCAATTTTGGTAAAATGCCCGCCAATTTAAGTTTTATATATAAAAAAACAACAATTTTTTTTAAATTGTTTTAGTGAAAAAGTATCTAGAAATTAAGAAAGTAGAGAAAATTTGAAATAAATAGGGTACGTGACATTATGATGTAGGATGAAAGGAAAAAATACTTTGCTTTCTATACTGTAGCGTAAACTTTACAATAATAAATGAAAATAAATACTGACGGAGAGCAGAAACCATTAACTTTATAGGTTGGCTGCTTCAATCGATCTCACTCTTGCCATCTTTATTTTAAGGCTGTTGGTCACTCACTCCCCGAATTCCCCTCCGTAATGCCAAGTCCATGGGCGTTTGATGCATTGTTATATTTAAAATATCTCCTCAGTAAATTAATATTCTTAACTTCTTCTTTCGGTGGTCTCTTCTTGAATGATGTAACTTTTTTCTTAGATTTCAAAATATTTTTTGAAAACCAAGAAAAAAAGTGACATCTTTTAAGAAAAAAACATCGAAAGAAGAAGTTAAAAATATTAATTTCCTGAGGAGATATTTTAAATATAACAATGCATCAAACGCCCATGGACTTAGCATTACAAAGGGGGAATTCGTGGAGTGACCAGCAACCTTAAGGCCTAACTACTGTGACGACCAATGAAAATCATGAACTTTATCTGTTATCCCAATACTTAGTCATAATATTATTGACCAATTACCTCTTCGTTTTAAAGTGCAAATTACGTTTCGAAAGTACCAATTTATAAAAATAAGAAAAATATTTGTTTATGTATTTCTTTTTTTAACACTAAAATGTTAAAATAATTATACTATTAGAAATATCACACTTAAAAAAACACTTTATGGGGAGAGAGAAATAAAGTACCGTATTTACTCGTGGTATAAGGCGCACTTCCCCCCCCCCCCCCCAAAAAAAAAAAAAAAAAAAAAAAAATTAAGGCAAAACTCCTAGGTGCGCCTTATACACGGAATAATTTTTTACTGTTGGATGCAGTCGAACGATATACATATGAAACAAGAAATTATTCAAAGAAGATATTAAAATTCGGAAAATGTTACTTTATTGAAGCATTACTGGATATTTATTTCATTCCTTGCAGTTTTTTATACAACACAGCTAGTGACATTATCTAAACGCTAATTAGCAATTCTCTTTACCGTCATTCATTCCTATTTCCCGTCATTCTCTTACAACCCGAAGTCTAAAAATGCATTTTCGTCTTCTTTTTTGGTCTGGTGTAATGTTTGTTTCGACTTTTTTTTTTACTGAAATTCATTTGGTCATTCTTTATTAGCGTATCAAATTTATGGTGCGCGTTATATACGAGATTTTAAGAAATCGCCATTTTTACTTGCAAAGTAGGGAAGCACCTTATACACGAGTAAATACGGTATTTCAGATGAATAAGAAGATTCGACACATGAATGTTGTATTTTAAAAGCTCCGTGAAACGGAAGAATCCATTAAAATTTTCTTTTATTTCTTTTTCCTATTAAATGTAGTCAGAAATACGATAATAATAATAATAATAATAATAATAATAATAATAATAATAATAATAATAATAATAATAATAATAATAATAATAATAATAACAAGTGGATAAGTGTAATCACAGATCGCACAGAGGGTTTCGTTTAATATATCTTTGAAAACAACTATCCTTTAATTAATAAATCCAAATTGTTAATTTATGATTATGAAATTCTTACGTAGATGGTAGCACCAACAAATATATTTTTAAAAAAACTATAAAGGGAAATTATTTATTTTAATCAAATTAAAAATGTTCACATCAAAATATTTAGATAAAATCCAAAAATCCAAAATTTTTATAAATCCGAAATTTAAATAAATTAGCGAAGATATATATAAAATTCCTAAAAACCAAAATAATCACGGAAAGCGTTCAAATTAAGATTCTGTTTTAAATTTAAATCGCAAAAATGAACGGATGACATTGAAAAAATTAATTTAATTAAAATAATGGACTTTTTCAAAAAATTCTGATTTGTCATGTGATACGAGGTATTCAGTTGTAAGTACACAAAATTTGAAGTATCTGACTTACACAGTTTTTTGTGTGCGGGCTCTGTGACGGACGGACAGATAGACGACAGAGACGAACAGGATTTCTACCGATGAACGAAAAATTTAAATAAAAAAGAAAGTTTCTAAGAAAACAATCTTAAATCTTAATTGACTAGCCAATTGGTCAATTCTGATTAGTCTCCCCTTCTGCGCGAGTGTTCGACTCTACAGTTATTTATCATTTAGATTTCGGATTTTGCCGTAGACAGTCGAGAAGGGAAGTACGCCTCTCTGTCCTTCTGTCCTCTAGTTTTTTATTTAATTTTTTAATGTAATTTTATTTTCGTTTTTATGCACCAATGATGGGGTCTTAGAGGCCTTAAAACGGCCGCATGCGTTTTATAATATTTATATTTGTACCTTATAAACGTTGTATTTCATTTCTATATATTGACACAAAAATACAATCCTTCCCTTTTTGATGCATTATTTACTTGCTTTTGAAGTTTAACAGCCGACATTCTATTTTAGGGCACCGCATGGGAAAGTTTATTCTTATTCTCGATAAATTGCTTACCTGCTGTCGCTCCAAAGACCGCAGCATACAGAGCCATCAAGTTGTAGTTCGAACAAAATGAGCTGAATGCGGTCGCAAAACCGCAGAGTGTGAGGCTAGCATTGTACAGCCACAGTCTGTTGATGCAGCTGCGATCTGACAGATATCCTAAGATCACTCTCCCTATCGTGTTTGCTATTCCTATAACGGAAAGCAAGTAACTCGCATACTCTTCGCCCGCCAAGCCGAGACCCACAGCTCGGTCCTTGGTGTAAACAAATGGAACATTAAAGCCAATGTTTGTGAAAAAGTTAGAAACTCCGAACATGAGGAAAATGATGTCTCTCATCAACCGAAAGTTCATCATTTCCTTGAAGGCATCCTGCATCACAGGAGGGCACAAATAGTTTATGATTTTTTTGGACGTGGTCGGCTTGGACAAACCCTTGCCGTCCTCGTCTTCTACCTGCATATCGTAGATGTACAAACTTGATATGCATTTTGGCATGTCGCGCATGCTTCCGCTGTAGAACACGTCTTTACGAGCCAGCGGTCCGGAGCGTCGCCGAATCGAGGACCTTCGTGAAGATGTGGTGCCACAGCTCAGTGTCATGGATGTTGCGCTTCGAATTTGATGGTCGGAAGATGGATGTTGAGAATGATTGTTGATGCCTAATAAAGAGGCCGAGTGTTTCTTCAGATTTTCAGCTTTTAGCGGTGAAAGGCATACTTCGCCATTGCTGCCAATGGTTCCTGTAATGTAAAGGAAAACATATTGAAAATAAATATTAAAATGCGAGCGAAAAATTACATAACATGATATTAGGCAAAGGTTATGAAACACATTCCAACAGTATGATAATATCATTAAAAAATTTCATTTGTCATTCATACAATGAAATGCGATATCCAAATAAACAATTAAAAAATACACAAGGGAGTAAAAATTATCTCCAGCTATTACAGCTCATATTCAAAATATTAGAATAATTGAGAAAAAGTAATAAGAAAAAATTATTTGTCATTTATTTATTTTTTATACTAAGTAAATGCAATTAAATTTCTTATAAATTAAATCTGGAATGTTTAGATAAGATTTTAACATTTATAAAATATAAAATACAGCACAATAAATTAGGTATACAGCTTCCTTAAACACACCAGAATATTAGAATAAAATTTAGATTGGTTCAAAATATTAGAATATTTTATTTTACGCAACAATATTACCTTATGAATATGAAGTAAATGGTAGTTAATATTTTGTAGCATCCCCTTTAGCTTTCATAACAGCGTACAATCGATCTTGCATACTATATACAAGGTGTTTACAAACATTTCTATCAATATTAGCCCAAATAGACTTTATACGTGCCACTAACTCAGTTTTACTTGAAGGAGGATTTTCTTGAAGTTTTTTCTTCATTATACACCATAAGTTTTCGATGGGATTAAGATCTGGTGAATTTGGTGGCCAAGGAAGTACATTAATGTTGCGTTGGCGGAACCAATTCTTAGTTGACACCGAGGTATGCGGGGACGCTAAATCTTGTTGAAAGATGAAATCATCTTCAAATAAATCTTCTGATGATGGAATCATGTAATATTCTAAAATTTCTTGATATATCAGAGAGTTAACCTTTTCGTAGACGATGCATAACTTTCCAGGTCCTTCTGCACTCATACAACCCCAAACCATGACACTAGCAGCAAATTTTACGGAACGTTTAAGGCATTCTTTATCAAATGCTTCTTGCTTCATTCTCCAAACTCGAATACCTTGATTACCATATGAAACACAAAACTTACTTTCATCACTAAATAATGTATTTTTCCAATCTTCATTGCTCCATAAACGTCTTGATTTACACCAATTCAATCTTATACGCTTTTGTCTTGCAGTCATGAGAGGTTTTGTTTTCGGTACACGAGATTCAAATTTAAATTTATGGAGACGTCTTAATGTTGTCGATGTAAAAACTTCAACTCCTTCTTCTTTCCATTTTCGGTGCAAGAATCGCACACTTTTAAAACGGTTTTTCTTAACTATACGCTTCAGTTTCCTGTCATCTCTAGCAGATGTTTTTGGTTTTCGGCCACCATTTCGGCGATTATTTTGAAATTTTCCAATTTTTGAATATTGTGTTAGTATTTTACTAACGCTCGATTGCGAACAATGTAAATAATTCGCTATAAAACATTGATTTTTACCGTGCCGATACAAATCAACCATACGAAGTTTAGTAGATTCAGGAATATCACTCACACGGCCCATTTTAAGACGAAAAAGAAACAAACTGCAAAAAAGAATACTGATTTTAAATAAAATAGTCTGAATTTAATCAATGATGCCACCAGTTAAGAATTGGTAATAATTAAAGGAGAATTAATGTGAAATATTCTAATATTTTGAACCACTTGAATAAATATTCTAATATTTTGACTTTTCAAAATAATTTTTTTTTGCAATTAATCTTTTCAAAAATGATATTAAATTTAAGATAACAAGTAAGTTTAATCAACAATAAGTTCTTAATAAAAATATCGTTTGCATATTTTCATCAAAAGACATTAAATTACCAAACGATATTTTCAATTTCTAAAAAAAAGGTAATTATTCTAATATTTTGAATATGAGCTGTACTGTCCATAACTAATAATGTTTGCAAACTCTACAACAGTCCTGCGTCTATTATAGAATTTATGCACACGACGTAATGTCTAAAAATGAATTACTTAAAAATTCATGCCACATCTGAAAACGCACTTCCATAAATTATTTTTCGCAGCCAGTTCTGTAATCGAATTCTAATCATAAATGCTACGCACTTTAAAATTCGTAAGAATTTTGAACTGCACCTCAATGGTATATATCAATTTCTTGTGTTGAAGTAGTTATAACATCATTGACATACTTTGCAAATAATTTTCCATCACAAGTAACGGAATTTTATGTGTTTATATAAACTATCTTTCTCTCTTTTTGACTGATGACCAGACCCTTACTTGCCGAGTTACCTCAGCTTAACGGCAGGGCCGTAGCTAGAAGTGAACAATAGGGGGGGCTCAAGTGAATGTAGGGGGGGGGGGAGGCTGAAGAGAATGTAAGGGGGACTCATAATTTTTTTTCTCTCGCATTGCCACAGAAAGTTAAAGTAATGCATATTCACATTGTAGGTACTATGTTTCTTATTAAAAAGTGTTCTAAATAACTTCATTTTATACTAAGAAAATTATAGGATGATGAAAATTTTGAGTGTATAGCTGATCAAAATTAAACATCATGCTAGCTTCCTATGTACAAAGAAAATGAGGGAGTGTTGAAACACTTACAGCAGAACCCCGATAATTCGGATTAACTGGGACCAGATCCAATCCGGATTATCGAAAATCCGGATTATCCGGAGAATAAGAAAAAAATGGAATAAAATAAAACATACTTACAGAAATCCCCTTTATATTAAACTTATTGAATAATTACAGACAGTAAAAATGTTTATTTTTCTTAATTCTTCCAAAAACATCTCAGAAAAAGTTTTTTTTTAAATTCAGAATATGATGATGAAACAAATTAATGTTATGGAAATTAGCCAACCACTTCTCAAACTTGAAAAAAAAAAATGACCAAATCAATCTGGATTATCCGGAGATCCAGATTAACGAGGTCCGAATTTACGGGGTTCTACTGTATTTTAGATACAATTTAGTAATCCTGCAAAACTATGAAAGGTTCTCAAAACTAAGTTAGATTTTTTAACAGAATTTCATTTGAATTTTCGGAATAGAAATTCATTTAGTGACCTTGGAATCGTTTCCAGGGGGGGGGGGGGTGCTCAAAATATTTTAGGGGGGGGGCTGAGCCGCCCATAGCGCCCCCTTAACTACGGCCCTGCTTAACGGGTTAGATACCTGTCATCGGGGCGGATGACCGCCTAATCGCCGCGTAGCGCCAATAAACCCGATATCTTCGCTTCACATGTCATTATATCTGCAGTACTTGCTTCTCGTTTGAACATACTTGGTTTTGTTGGTTGCTTAACGTTTCATCCTGTTGTTTGTACTGCAAATGGCTACACAAGTTGGTCTCATAATTTAGAACCTTGATCAGATGACGAGACCTTCACCTGGCAAGGTACCTCTAGAGGTATAATTCACAGGTAATTTGGAGGACTTTGCACCAACGACGGATTTTACATGCTCCAGGCGCCATTAGTTTACTTGACGGAATTTTAGCCGACAGATAGCCCGAGTTCTGCAACCAAAAGCTATGAGTGTAATGTTCTGCCAACTATTACATTGTTGCCCGACCTACTTGGGATAGTCTGGCGTTTTTGATGCCTAATTGTTGATGCATTCTTGTCAAACGAAAATAGTAATTTAGTGGGGAGGGGGAGGGAGAAAAACAAAAGTAGGGACTCCGCAAATAGACAAGTTGCATCGTAATTAATTTTGAGCCGAACTGATAGGCAAACTTAACGTTGCAAGGGGGATTAGATTCCGCTATTCTACCATACCACAGCGGGTAAAAAAAAAAAAAAAAAAAAAAAAAAAAAAAAAAAAAAAAAAAAAGTGGCTCCTTGTTTTTTTCCAATGGAGTGGGCCCGACAGTTCGTGCAGAAAGCGCATATATAAAGAGAGGCGATTGTCAAAGAGAAAATAAAAAATAAGTGAACCCTAATAAAAATATACATTACATTAATTACATAACATTAATTAACAATACTTTATAAACTAATAAATAAAAAGGTTTTTTGCGTTAGGAGATTTCTAGGCCATTTATATTTTTAAAATTTTTTTATTTTGTTTTTATAACACATCACAACGAACGGACAAAAAGTGTCGGATGCGGTTGAAGCTTCTTACTACGTCATAATGCACAACTTGCTGAACCGTTGGTGACATTCGTTATGCTTGCAGCTCATATGCTGTGGGACTCCTGTTCGGGCCGTGGTTACAGCGGATTATATATAAACTATCTATAAATGTTACAGGAACAGTAAATAAGTGGAATCAGGATGGACTGAGCCCCCCTAGCTACGGCCCTGCTATGAGGAATGTCGAGAATTCAACTGTCGGTTTGACAAGATTTATTCAACCTTTTACAAAATGAGAACCAAACTAACCTAGGAGATAAATATTGAGAGTCAAGCGTTAGGCTGATCCCCCGACAGTATGTTATGTATGTTATGGACAGTATGTTATATAGCACTTTTCGAGGCCCAGAGTCACGAAAACTAGGATGCGCACTGTAGGCCCTGATCCTTCATAGATCGTTTAACCACAAAAACTTTTTTTTTTTTTTTTTTTTTTTTTTTTTTTTTTTTTTTTTGTAATAGCATTGAATGGACCTTAGTAATTTTTGTAGCTCTTATATTTGTTGCTGGTGAAAAATTGTCATTCTTTTCATCCTTATCATTGGCAATTTTTTGATATCCCAATAACCAAAGTTACATCAAAGTTGCTTTTTTGAATAATGTAGAAAAGCAGTTTTTATTCTGTTTGGCGAAGTTTGTAAAGCGAAAAAAGAACCTGCCCGCGTTATTCGATGAGCAGTACACTTTAAGCGATGTCTTTAATATAAATTGCAAATTGGAAATGATGGGGAAACCAAAGAAACTCGTTAACTGGATGATGCTAACGAAAAAGATAGGCTACAGCAATTTACTCTACGCATCTTTTTTTTTTTTTTTTTTTTTTTTTTTTTTTTTTTTTTACAGACTGCTGGAGTCACGCTCGAATGCATCAGTGCGGCTGTACGAAAAAACCACAGAAATCTGTAAAAAAAAAAAAAAAAAAAAAAAAAAAAAAGACACGTGGGATGCACCGCGGTAGCCTGTATTTTTCGTTAGCCTCGTTAACTGTAGATATGTTTTAAGCGGCGAGGGTTTAAAAAAAATCTCAAAAATTAATTTAAAATTCGAATTTTGAAGAGTTAATATAGCACTATTGGATTCTTTCGAATAATAGACACCATATTCAGCCGTTGTTCCTACATATTTTAAATATAAATGTACTGTGGAATTTGAAATAGGTATATCGTGATCTATCTACTAGCTAAACGATTAAACAAGCAAAAGATTCTTACCATTAGGGAGGGAACCTTTTCTGATGTTTCCGTTGGTATTCAAGTTAGAGAATGAGCATGTGGGTATCCGTCGGGTGGCTGGTTTCTTTTCTAAAGGCCTAAACAGTGCTCCGAAAACGCAGCAGTTCAGCACAAAACCTGCAGTAACGAGCATAGCGCCTTGCCAGCCCAGTGTGGTCACCATCCATTCTGTAATGGGAGCCAGCAGGAAGGTCCCGATGCCAGATCCGCACACAGCAATACCCGTGGCAAAAGCTCGTTTTTTCTCGAAGTAGCACGTAACGCATACGATTGCAGGAAGATACATCAAGCCGAAGCCCGTACCTAAGAAGATGTGAATTTATAAGTCATACAGTTCATCAAATATAAATACACTCATTGCCATAAAAATTTGCGCACCAAGAAAAAAACGTCCAAATGAAACGAAATTTTGCATGCGTAAATATTACTGTGATATAAGTAAATGATTAGAAAACCAAAGAAAAAGGATAATTTATTCCAGAAAAAGTACAAATGAACAGAAATTTTAGTACTGTGTTGGACCCCTTCTAGCGCGAATGCACGATGCGATACGAGCGGGCATTGAGTCATACAAGTTCCGTATGATGTCCTGAGAAATCTCGTTCCACAGTTGCTGTAAACGCTCCTCAAGTTCAATAAAACTCGTAGGGTATCCAACTTGCCGTCCCAAATGATCCCAGATATGCTCGATTGGTGACAAATCTGGTGATCGAGCAGGCCAGGGAAGGGTGGTAATGTGGCGCAGGCAGGCTTGTAACATCCTTGCTGTGTGTGCCCGGGCATTGTCTTGCAGAAATATGGCTCCTGAGAGCCCTGCCATTAGTGGCAACACATGTGGCTAAAGGATGTTTTGGACGTACCGCTGAGCTGTCATAGTGACACGTATCAATATTAGGGGTGATCGTGTATCATAAGCAATAGCACACCATACCATCACTCCAGGTGTAAGAGCGGTGTGTCGCTGTAAAGCGAAGGCAGGATTGAGGCGTTCACCATGGGGCCTCCACACGCGAACACCATTGTCATCGCAGCTCAAATTAAATCTATACTCGTCGCTGAAGGCGACCTGGTTTGGTTCCATTCCGTTGCAGTCGAATCACGTCGTGCGCAACACCACTCCAAACGGAGGCGTCGGTGGGTCGGTGTCATTGGCAGCACACGTAATGGACGCCGCGGTACCAGATTTCCTTCAGCCAGGCGCCATGCGATGGTTCGGGAAGACACAGGGGACTGAAGTGAAGGTGCTGCCTGTGTACGGCTACAGATAGCGGCCAATGAGGCAGTTAAGTGTACGCGTGCGCTTCGTATGATGTGACGGTCTTCTTGACGACTGGTCTGTCCAGGACGCCCCGAGCCTGGTCGCCGTGTAAATGACATCGTTTCACTCCACTGTTCTTAACACCTCCTCTAAGTAAAATCAGAACGGCCTACTTGACGAACTACTCACCGAGCGAACCACCGAGCTGACCACCCAGCTTCCATCATCCCGATGATTCTTCCCCTCTCCAGCTCTGACAGCTGCTGATATTGTCTTCGATGGCTGCGTAACGGCATGTCTACCTCAGCATTTCCTTTGCAGAAGAAAAGGTACACTCAAACAAGTTCAGCTTGCCAGTTTTATACACCAAGGAGGACGAAGTTCAACGCCCTCCAGTGACATTACGCAATGCGCAATCACACTGCATTTCTAATCATTTGCATATCTGCCTGATATGTACCTTCATGCAAGGTTTCGTTACAATCCCACAATTATTTCTTGGTGCGCAAATTTTTATGGCAATGAGTGTGTTCTACAAGATGTAGTCATCATAATTTTTGCGATTTGAGAGAAATGAAAAATCGGGTGATAATGGGAGCGAATGTGGGAATATGAAACACATGATTTACTATACTTACCGTGCTTCGATCTGTCGATGGTTCGGTCTGTGGTTTGTATTTTTCGTTTCCATATCGCTCTCTAGAATAGTGATTCCCAAACTTTCCTACTCTCGGAGCACGAATACACTTTTTAGAATGCATTTTCTATGATGGAGCCCCTTAAATTTATTGTTCCCTGTACGTTATAATATAATGATGTTTATAAAGCATATATGGAAGCCTTAGGCTTGAAAAAATCAATAATTAAATAATTAAATAAATAAATAATAAAAAAAGCATACATCGAACCAGAAATTTATTTAATGGATGAAAATTATTGTATTTCAATTTACTGTCACATAAAATTGAAACACATTTAATTAAATATGTTCTCCGACTCACAGTATATTTTTTCTATCTAAATAAAAAGAAAAAAAAACAGATGTTGGCAAATATGTAGATAATTTCTGCTGCATGTAGCTGCTGCTGCTGTAGATAATTTCTCTTTAGCACTGCTTGAGAACATCTGCTCTAAAATCTCGAGCACTGGAACGTCTGTGATCAGTTTTCGGAATAACACTAACAGGCTTTAAATTGTTTGTCTATAGCCCAAGTTTCTCTTTATATGGAGTTTTCTCATGTATGAGGTTCCCCTTATTATGCTATTTAGATTGATTTGCTACGTCAGGCTTCAAAATTATGTAATTAGTTTGTGAATTTAATAACTAATTTCCTAACATTTTTAGCAGTGGTTCATATTACTATTAATTTCTTAAAATTCGTTTTGGGTTGAATATAATTAAAAATAATTTTATCTTGTTTTTTACTTTAAATTACAAAAACATTGCCAAAGTTGTTCCTTAGATTACTAAATAATTAGGGAAATTCTAAAATTTTAAGAGTAACATTATCCATGATGTCTGAAAAATATTGATAATTATTTTTGAGAAAATCATACTTCGGAATGAAAATGGGTTTGTTGATATTCATTATACCAATCTTTGATATGGTAAACTCTTTTATTTTTCTTTTGAGAAAATTTATGAAGTATATGCACATAGCACTTTAAACAGTCTATTTGAGTTTATATTTTAACTTTTATTGGATCTAAATTTCAACCACATAATCACAACACTTTTCTAGAGAAGATTTAAGATTTATATGATTGATCAAATGCGTTCATTTTTATCAATATACAAATTCAATTTTTTATATGAAAATCTTTTGCAAGTTTATCATTTTTATAAATATAAATATTTTGTTTATGATACTAATGATATTCTCTTTCAAATTTAATGTAAATTAACAACAATAAAAAAAAAAATCTACAAAGAGTTAGCACCACTGCTGCAGGCCGCGAAAAGCTACATTTTTGATGTTACAATGTTGTATAGCACAATTTTGGTTTTTAATAAATAAAATCCAATTGTTGGTGTTAAAAGTTGGTATATGTGCATCATAAAATGATTTTTCATTCCGATGTATAATTGTCAAGCAAAAATAACAATAATAAATAATGATAATAATAATAAATCAGTTTTTTCTGGCATCATAGGTAGTGCTACCCCTTAAACGGCCTTATCTGCCTAAAGTGCTCCATATTCCCACCATCTCCCATATATATAAAACAGCGCAACCAATGAACGAGTCACAGCACTTCCATCTATATCCTGATTGGAAATAACTAATCAACATAGGCTGAGTTCTGCCGTTTGTAAAACTATTTTTCAGATGTTTTTAGGTATGTTTTGTTGACAGAATAATTACTTTAAGGGGGAAAAAATGTTTTTAGACACATCATATGAGAGGCTCAAAACCATAGTAGACTAAGATCATTTTTAAACAAAATCATATAGCCCATTTAGGAGGTGCTTAAAATCTGTTTTATCGCCCCCCACAGTGAATCAAGTTTGTTTTCACATATTTTCTCAAAAATGGCATCCCTTTACAGACTTTGTTAACTGTGGAAACGAATAAAACAGATTTTATGCACCTTCTAAATGGACTATATATATATATATATATACATATGAATATATTTTTAAATGGACTTAGTCTACTATGGTTGTGAGCCTCTCGTATGTGATTCAAGTGTCACAGCTTGTCTCTTTCGTTAGCTGCGATAAAAATAAATTGATAGAAAAGGAGGGAGGCTACGCAAGTTAGTATTTTAAAATTTTTTAAGCATATGAAAAATGTTACATACTAATATGTACTAATCTTGGTTTGAAAAAAATGTATTTGAATTTTAGGAATGATTTTTTTTCTTCTTTTGGTATTTGTTATAATAAATAGTGCATTAGATTTAATGCGGTTCGGAAAGGTTTGGAACAGCTTACTTCGAAGGAAAGCTCCGAACTACGAAAAGCCTAGTCCAAAATTGTATTGATAACAACTTTATATTAAAAAAATGGGTTTTTTCTTTTCTTTTTCTTTCATCTTCTTCCTTTTTTTCTTTTTTTAAATACCAGCATTAAAATAATTTTCTTTGCATCTGGTACTTTTGGACATCGAAGCCCTATTAATAAAAGCCTATAAAAGTCTGTTCTTAAATTCTGCACAATTAAATCCTGATGAAAAATCGATTTTCTCGCTCAAATTTTTGACGAATTATAGAATTAAAATAAACCATGGAAAATAATAGATAGCAAACCATAAAAAGTATAAAGCATGATACTTTAGTTATGATCCCTATATGTTTTATTTCAATAAGTTGTAATTGTCAACAAATTTATGGTTTGAGTTAATCCGTATTAATTTGATTGACACAGTTAAAAATAAGTCACTATAGATTTACCAGTTAATAAATGTGTATTAGAATAATTCACGACTGCTGAGAACGAGGGTGGAAGAGAAGAAACAAACCAAATTAACGGCTCCCGTAAAAGGCCTGTCACAAGCCTTGATATTACAGTGGACTCTCTCTATTCCGAACACTCATGTGACCGACCAAAAATGTTCAGATTATGGGGGTGTTCAGAATAGACGGAGAATCGGAAATGCATTACTACTATATTTTATATTGAATTTACAGTTGGTATAAAATATTTAGCATGGGTAGTCATAATATTGTGCTATGCCAAACTAAATTTAGTCAGTTTTGTACTGTACCATCTCATTTTTTTAATTAAAATTTTTTATAAAACATACATTTACATTACAATACACCTCTTGAAACACATAATCAGTATGTTACTTAAACGAATAATTTTAGTCTGTTTTTGCAGTGTATGTGTTCATGCAATGTATATGTTATCTGTCTGTTTAAGAAGTGGAAAAGCTTTGAGGTGATATTTCAGACATATAGTTCAACAGGTCTTGAATGAGTCTCTTAGTCATATTGCTTGAATGTAATCATCGTTCGTCTTATTTCGTCAGTCTCTTCTGGTTCTGCTTCTCCTTCACTTTCCTCTTCCTCTTCAACAATGTTGTTCTTGCAAACCATGAGGATTTCGTCGGTTTCAAGATAAGCTCCAAGTTCTGTTTCAGTATGAAGATCCTAAAGAATTGATCCCCAGTCACTCACAGTTATTGCTTCTTGGTCCTCTATTCTTGTTTGCCCATTCTCACATAGGAATCCAACTTTATAGAAGCATCTTTGAATGGTGTAGGAGGTTGTTTCATTTTATGCCGTTGATATCCAATTGACAATATTCATGATGTTGATCTTCTACTGAATTTGCCGCCTCCATCACCACCCGTAAGACATGGTGACGTCACTGCAACGTCGTTATGAAGTCACATTGTGACTTTGTGACCATCGATTGTCGATGTGACGTCACGTGACGTCGATGTAAAGTTACAGTGACTAAAATGTGAAGTCGTTATGGCCGTTTTAGAGCTTTTTTGTGACGTCACATTGTGACCACTTTGTGACGTCACATTGTGACCACTTTGTGACGTCACAATGTGACCAGTTTGTGAAAAGTGTGTCATTTGTGACTACTTTGACATTAACATTGTGACGAACTGTGAAATTTTTTTTAGAAAGTCACATCTTAGTCACATTGTGACGTCACTGAGTGGTGGCATTTTCGTCACAGATGTGATGTGACCAAAGTGACTCACAGTGACGTCACTGTGACGTCGCTGTGAACATGCATGCTACGAGGGCAGGGACAATTTCTTCAGAAAATGGATTTGGTAGTAAGTTTTAATGGTTTTGATTACTCTTTGATCCAGTGGTTGGATTATAAAAGTACAGTTTGGTAACAGGAACTTCAAGGTTATGTTGCTCAGCTGCATGTTTGTAAGTGATCTGGTATTAACAACAACAATTTATTTCTTCCTTTCTCTCTTCATTATCCCGTTGATTCTCTCGAACCACTATGAGTAAATTGTGAATATCATTTACACTTTCTAATTCGGTTTACAGTGTGTAGGCAATGATGCGATCTTCACATTTTTAAACATTTTCCCGATCACAAGAAATTTGAGCTTCTCATTCATCAAACTGGTACAGAGCATAATGGCAAATCTTTCTTTTGACAATTTTCCCAACTATGCAATTTTTGCTTCTTTTTGCTATAGTTCTGAAGAGCTGTGAAAAACAGGTCGGTTTCGTCAGCATTGAACATGTTTGCTGTATCGAAATCCTTCGTTATGTTCAGAAGTTTTATTTTCTATTCTTCCACAATTTCTATATTTACATCTGCAGCTTCACCATTGATTATTTTGAATTTGATGTTATGTTAAATTTTGAAATGAGTCATCAATTCTTCCGATGTCTTTAATTCTGCAATTTTCTGCTTTTCTGAAAAATCCGAAAATTTCTATTCTTCCACAATTTCTATATTTACATCTGCAACTTCACCATTGATTATTTTGAATTTGATGTTATGTTAAATTTTGAAATGAGTCATCAATTCTTCCGATGTCTTTAATTCTGCAATTTTCTGCTTTTCTGAAAAATCCGAAAATTTCTATTCTTCCACAATTTCTATATTTACATCTGCAACTTCACCATTGATTATTTTGAATTTGATGTTATGTTAAATTTTGAAATGAGTCATCAATTCTTCCGATGTCTTTAATTCTGCAATTTTCTGCTTTTCTGAAAAATCCGAAAATTTCTATTCTTCCACAATTTCTATATTTACATCTGCAGCTTCACCATTGATTATTTTGAATTTGATGTTATGTTAAATTTTGAAATGAGTCATCAATTCTTCCGATGTCTTTAATTCTGCAATTTTCTGCTTTTCTGAAAAATCCGAAAATTTCTATTCTTCCACAATTTCTATATTTACATCTGCAGCTTCACCATTGATTATTTTGAATTTGATGTTATGTTAAATTTTGAAATGAGTCATCAATTCTTCCGATGTCTTTAATTCTGCAATTTTCTGCTTTTCTGAAAAATCCGAAGTAAGAGTGCAGTGCCATAGGATGATTTTTTGTTCTCATTTGACAAAAAATCTTCCGAACACTAATGTTTATGTTCTTGTTTCCCGTTTTTTATTCCAAAATTCTATACTTATTTGAGTTTATTAAAAATTTTTATTCTTCAACAAGTTTAGCTGAATTTCCATGATGCGAGAATTTTCTGAAATCTGATTCCAAACACATGTTCAGTTTACAGAGAGGTGAGGTAAAAATGGGGATTGAAAGTAGTTTTCATAATAGCGGGGTGTTCAGATTAGAGGATGTTCAGAATACAGAGAGTTTATCTTATGTTAAGTCTATGGAGTTTCGCTGGGACCATCGAAATATGTTCATAATATCGGGGTGTTCAGATTAGAGAGTGTTCAGATAGAAAGAGTCCATTGTATATAGATAAAATATTAAAAACGTAGATCAAACATTTTATTGTGTATAGTTTTCCAGTTATCATAACTAATAAATAAGAAAATATAAAAAAATATATATACAAATGAAGTCGTCATATAAATCGTGAATATAATATTTTTTTTTACAGGACAATAAGGAAAAACAATCCTAAAAATGAGTAAGTATGACCATGGATGCAATTAGTTTTTCTATACTTTGTTTAAGTTGTAATATTAAAACTTTGAACAAATTTGCATTGTACTTTAAAAAAATATATTCAACGAATTTATTACCTAAACACCTGTTTTCGAATCAATACGCCTGAAACATCATACTCTGTCTGCGACCCGGGAATGACTTAAACCTTTACAATCGAAGTACTCCATTCAGGCACAGGCAAAATTTGGCTTTGCACTCGAAATACTCCTGGCACATGAACAATAAATGGACTAACAAGGAAGGTCTCCATACGGGCATACTCAGAAAAATCTGAAAAAATTACAGAATATTCTTCTCATATAGTTATATATGTTTATAAAAAAATTTTCGGCGGAACCTCCTTATAACGTCCGTAAAAAAATAATAAACATTTCGTTTATTTGGCGATTTATCTCCGGTTGGCGAAAAAACGAAATTTTGAAAAGTACGCTTTTACACTTCGAATACTTTTTAAAGAAAAAACTTTCTATGTTCAATTTATTTAAATAAGTTTAGTTTAAGTAATTTTAGTTTCGCATTTTTACTTTACTTTAAGTGTAATTTTGTCATGTACTTATAACAAAATGAAATTAATATATTTTATCATTTAAAACACAATTTAAATTGATTAAAATTGTTCCAAATTGAAAAATACACTGTTAAAAATCTGCTGCATTTTGTTGCAACGCACTCTCTTGCTTGTATAGAAAACGGTTACTTGGTCGAAAAATGGAGCTTTCTCATTGGTTGGAATAGAGATATTATATACAAGCGGTGGAGTGCGTTGCAACAAAATGCAACAGATTTTTAACAGTGTATGACACGGTCAATTCACTCTGCTATGGAGCATTCTCATTGGTCAGAAGAGATATATTCTATAAAAGTAGTGGAGTGACGTTGCAGTAAATGCTGCAGATTTTTAACAGTGAAGTCAATTAAAATCAATTTTCAGATTCGTTAGAATCGTCTGCTTTTGGCGAGGAAATGCACTGCTCGCCAAATCCCGCGTCGCTTTCAGCTTTTCACGCCAATTATTCCAAACTATTTTATTTTTTTTACATATCTAATAATGTAATTCCGCCGCTAATTTTCACTGATCCTTTATTACCTACATGAGTAGTTTAATTCGTATTTTTTTCAAAAGATTCTGGGTATGCCCCCAATGGAGATCTTCCTTGTAAGAGGACGATGAGCGGTCAGTTTGACCGATAAAAAAATAGGTATAGTTCGGTTCGAATCAGAAATTTCTTAAAAAAAAAATAATAATAATAATAATAATAATAATAATAATAAATACATTAATCCCTTGAAGGGCGGTTGGAAGATATTATATCCCAGCAACGATTAATGAAGTTCTGCACCAGAAAAGTTTTATTAAAATTTTTCTTTTCTAATTTTGGCGGAATTTAGTCGTGAACTTGCTTTTCCTTATTGTAATATAATTTTTTCTCCCAAATTTCCGGTGGGAATTCAGAATTACACAAACGCAATCGATTGCCGCTCAAAGGGTTAAAAGAAATAAAAAAAAAAAACGGTTTCAATAAATAAGTTTAAAAGTTCTAAATAAAAATTCTGGTGCGAAATATATATATATTATTTAAGTCAGATATACAGTTTATCTAGTTTTAACCCTTTTCGGCACGGGCAAAATCTGTAATAAAATGAGAATTTATCGACTGACACCGGAATTCACAAGCGAATTTTTTGATATTCCGAAATCCTTAATTTAAGCTTTTATTGTAAAAGGAAAATTTTGATAAGATATTACTGGTGCCGTTTGCAAGTTTGGAATTAAAATGAAGCATCCCAGACCGGGTACAGTGTGCCGGAAAGGGTTAACGTGATTTCTGTTTGTAAAAAAAGGAAAAAAGAAAGAAAAAGAAAAAAGTCCGACTTGGAGAAAAGAAAATTCGACCGTTTACAGTTAAAAAGACCTTGGAGATAAAGTCGATTGAAATAAGACAAAATTCAATTCATTCAGCTTATCTAAATTTAATATTCAGGGTTAATTAATTTTATTAGCTCTATTTCAATTCAATTAAAGTTTTCCAACAAAAAGAAGGAATTTACAAGCTAAACTGCTTTAAAAACTTCATGAATATTTTAAAGGAAAATGGGGAGAACTAACCTGTACATATTCCAATGCTGAAGTAAAGAAATGTGATGTTAGGAGCGACAGTGCTTATAATAAGTCCAAACGCAGCCAGGAGAGATCCTATTATGGTGACAGTTCTGCATCCAAACTGATTTGTTAAGCCACTGGCAAATGGACCTGGACAAATTGAAATTATTATTAACATGCACACAGACAATTAGAGACAATAATAGATAAATAAAAAAGAAAAAAAATCAATAATTGAATTTCGTCAAAATTGAAAATTGTGAATAAAAGTTACCAGCTATGTCCAGATTCATCACTGTGATTCATTGTTCCAGAGTCATTGGTATGATTTATTGTTGGCGGTGGAGGAGGCGTTAAAATTGTTAAATCAATAATCAGTATTTAACAAGTCTGTTTACTTAAAATGAAAGTGCGTAACAATAAATTCTGAAAAAAAGCACCTGTTTCGATACTTTCGTCATCTAAGAGCCATGTCACATACAACTGCGCCAATTATATTAATTACACTAGCCCTTATTTTTTAACTACTTTACAATGTATCATATGTAATACTAGTTAGGTGTGTTATACTGTAATAACAATAATAATTAATATAGTTTATTTATTTATTACATTTATAGTTTATTTTTCATTATGGTTTATAGTTTGTTTATTTATTTAGTATAGTTGATTCATTATTAATTTATTCAGCATTTTTAAAAATGTTATGTACTATGTAATATTAAATTACTGTTTTGAACATCAGCTTCAACAATAAACAAAATTGACAATTGGCAACCATTTTTGGCGATCTATCTCGAGACCAGGCTAATACGTAGGTATTCCTGTTTCTAACGGAAAGCTGTCAAAAACGACGAAATCACATGGTTCTGATAGAAGGAATGCCATATAATTAAAATCAAGACTATATAAATTCGATTTGTTTTTTCTCGTTTTACTGTTTAAATTGTTTGCTTATGAAATATAATTTCCCGTGTGACAGGTCTGTGGGTTATTATTTGCCGTCCCTAAATTTGGAGTTTTGAACACTTTATTGTTTGAGTATATCAGCTTTTTGTACTTCATTATTAGGCATTATATGTATAAATTAAACATATATCATTTTACTAATAGGAATTTTTATAAGATTTTTTAAGAGAAGTTGTGGGTTATCTTTTGATTTTCAATGGTATTATGTATATTCATATTTCGAGGAAAAATTGAAACAAATTTTCCAAATAAATTTATGTTTTTACAAGTCTAAAGAAATTTATCAGTTTTGGTGGGGAAAAGGAACCTCCCCGTGAAAATCTTCCTTATCGAGGTTCCGGCATTGGTCTTAAAAGTGGTAAGTGATTCACTGAGACACGCAAGCGCACATACATACACGTAAGTACAAATCTTATGTCACTGTAACTTTTACCGAATCAAAATTTATCAGTTAAAAGGTAGAAACTTCTTGCAAATACGATAATTTAATTAATGGATAATGCGCTTCGAAAGAATGGTGTCTTTCTTATCAGGTGCAAAACTGACGTCTACCATTTTGAAAGTAAGATCAGCTCCTGCTTCAAAAGTGGTGGTAAGTCTTTTTTTGCGCCTGATGAAGAAAGACACTGTTCTTTTGAAACACTTTGAATGTTACTTTTTTTTATTGTGGTATATATCAAGTTTTATAACAAAGCGCTCATTAACGCTTCAAAAGAATGGTGTCTTTCTTATCAAGTGCAAAACTGACGCCTACCATTTTGAAAGTAAGATCAGCTCCTGCTTTAAAAGTGGTGGTAAATCTTTTTTGCGCCTGATGAAGAAAGACACTGTTCTTTTGAAACACTTTGAATGTTACTTTTTTTTATTGTGGTATATATCAAGTTTCATAACATCTTATTTAATATTTTTCAAATCTGTTTCCAATCGATCTTTTAGAACGACACTATAAAATTTATCGTCTTTCAGTATTGTATGTTCAAGTTATTAGCCTACATTATGAGTAAGTTAACTCTCGCATTATAAAGTTTCAAAACGGTATACAATTATTTGTGGGAGGGGTAGGGGGAGTTAAAACAAAGCCTGTTTTTCTTTCTAACGCTCCAGACTGTTTTTTTAAATTTCAGCTTCATAATTCAAACGTGAATCCAGTCATGATTGTTACGATTTAGATTTGGACGGAAGAAGTAGAAGTATAGCTTCCACTTACGGGCACAAAAAGTCGTCCCCACCATGATGGAAGCTACCCAACATGTAACACCTTTATTTTCACCAAAATGTCTTGAAATTCATTATAAAATATCTCAAAGGTGTTCGTCACTCCATCGGCTATAACGTGGATCATGAAAGAGCAGAATACCACTATCCAGTACCCATCACCATCCGCCATCAGAGGGTTGAGGCAACCTTAAGTCGATTTCTTCCTTCTCCGTTTCTTCTTGGCCATGTGGTATAGTGATGATATAGTGCTAATTCATGATAAAAAGCTCCGCAAACACATCTGGAAGTGTGTTCGTGTTAAAGAATTCACATATGGTCTTGACTCAGGAATTAGATCACGTGTATTAAAGACTGAAAAAGGCGATCTTAAAAAAAAAAAAAAAAACTAGTACAAATTTTATGTAACTTAGAATTGAACTTGATGGATTAATTCACTAAAATACTCTAAAACGCTTATATTTCTTTGTTGCTATTATTTACTTTTATTATTGTTTAATTTGCATTCATTTTATATGTTTTCTTAGATAGAAGTTTTCTTATTATCTTTCTTTGTATCTCTATTTAAGAATGTTATCAGAAATTTATGTCAAGTATGTAATGTTCTTATGTTTATTAAAGTTTTAATTGAGATGCTGAACTAACAAGGGGACCACCAGACATGGTGCTCACAGATTTTGATGATTTCAAAGTATGTTGTAGGGGTCATAGCACTAATTATTCTGGTGAAAGGGTTCCTTCAAATGGACCTTGGTTTTTGAGAAATTGGGGGTCAAAGTTCAGCGTATATTTCAAATACTTATTAGTACCAACACTGTATGTCAATTCGTGGCGTCGTGCCAAAGCACGTGTCTGTGAATCGAAAGGTGCGAGTTCGAATCCATCCTCGGCTTCTATTTTCTTTTTTACTTATATTTATATTTTTTACACGTTACAAATTTTAAGCAGAATTGGGAATTCTACAGCTTTGAACGTTTTGATATTTTCTGAAGAGGACAGTTTACTTTTTCAATGTTTTATTATTACTATTATTTCAAAAAATATGGCTCAATTGGTGAACTGACTGCAGTTCAGGGTTCAATTAAAAGTACATTTTGTAACAAATAATTAAATAAAAATGCGTATTTGATTAAAATTTTGAAAAAGCATAAGAAAATTTTTATATTTTAAAATCTCCACAGTTTGAAATAATAATATTTTTAGATTAATCAATCACTTTTTTTTCAAATGTGTATTACACAATACTGTGCATGGATTTTTTGATAATGTAATGCTACATTTAATATATATTTTTATTTGCATATTCAACACATATATAACAATCAAATTGTACAAAACATTTTAAATATCTGCATCAAATACAAAAAAAGCCTTAACAATTTTAAATTATGAAAGTGAAGTAAATATAAACATAGAGGAAAAAAAGTTTAAAGTTATCATTAGTGTGGGAATTGCGTTAGGTGTATTAACAAAATTTACAACATGTCAAGATATCATTGCCGTATGGATGAAAAAGTAGTTTTAAAATATTCACAATTAAACAGGCTTTCATCTAATGTTTCAAAACAAAAATTGATTTTTTGATCAATTTTGGGGTAAACTGTCCCATTAAGACATTAAGTTTACGTTTATGAACTTTTAGAGAAAATCAGTATTTTTTACCGAAATTTTTAATCTAAACGCAAATCCTAATTTAATTTATGTGAAACTTCATTTTTTAAAACTTCCATAATTATATTTCTTGAATACTTAATTCGTTATAAATATGTTTAAAAATACATTAAAAGATTAAGAAAAAAATGTTTAATCATCTTTTGTATAAGTGCAAATATATGATCAATAAAAAGAAATCTTTATATTACGGACTCTACGGAGGAAAGGAAAGCAGACGAAAAAAGAAAAAAAAATAGTATTTTTATATATATCGTAAATTTTATTAACAGACGATTTTTGCACTCCAATTGTATTACGGAAAGAGTGTTTTGATTTGCAATAAAAATAAATGTAATCTGTCATTTCTTATTTGTGCAAACGATAAATTTTGTTGAGATTGAACTTGTGAGATAAATGTGTTTACAGAAAATTGAAAATTTGGATAGCTGGTAACAACTTGCATTTTAGCATTACAGTATTAATATTTTATTACTCTTTCGAAGATATGCATTACTTGAATTATCTAATCCTATAAACCAGGCCTGTCCAACCTTTCAGTAACCAGGGGCGCATCTTGGCTCTCAATGAGGGGCGCCATTATTTACGTGACTGAAAACATGTGGCAGTATTATCGTATAGTATTAGCACACACGCACGTTTTAACATAATACAAATGAATCGTACAGCGGTAAACAAAAGAATCCTGCAGTTCTGAAGTGACCGCATTAAATTTCAAATTATACATTTTTTTTCTTTTAATGAGAAATTTATATTAAAAATATTTGTAGGGAAAGGCGTCAGAAACTTTCATCGCGTTTATAGCAGCAATAATAACGAATGAATATGAAAATCAGAGATATTGATAGGTTTCTTTTAGGACATGTAAATACGGTTTGATTTATTCTGAAGGCGTGGATTAATTTTATGAAAAGTACAAAAACAGACAAGCATGATAGTGACCAAATCATGTGGGTGCTTTCAGAGGGATAATCCGTACATGCTTTTATAGATGGAAATCATTCTGCACTTATTATTATTTTTTCTAAGCAAAATTACAGAAAAAAAATCTCTAAAATTTCAAAAGTCAAGAAAGAAAAATTAAGTTCTTTTATTCTTCATATAAAACAGCCAATGGCCAGTGTGACAACAGTACAAAGAAAAAAGCTGGCTTTCATGCACATGTATCTCCAAAGAAAAGGGGGGGGGAGGTGCAAATTTTTATTTTTCTCTTACCTCTTAAGTATTAAAACAAACTGTTTCCAACCATTAAGGAATTTAACTATCATAATTACAATACATAAACAATAACTAAAAATTGCAAAATTATACATGATTAAGCTTTCAAAGTATGTTTCTGGTTTTTAATGTACAACGGCAAGATAACAGCATGCCAAACACAGGTTTTAAGAATATCTCTGATAAAATATTAATGATTTTAAAGAAAGCATTCTTTATAGTGGAATTTTACTTCTAAAGTGTTTAATAACAGAAAATTTTCAAAAGGGCGCCAAGAAAACCTGCAAAGGGCACCATGGCGCCCGCGGTCGCCGCGTTGGACAGCCCTGCTATAAACGTTTAAGAAATTTCACGCGAAATTATTTTGTATTATTTATACAAAAGAAGATAAATTTGCATTTAAAGAAAAGCGATAGAAAAAAGAAAAATCATTATTTCAGAATTGTGCATAAAGTAAAAAATATAGATAATATTTAAGAAAAAAAAAGTTCTAGGCTTAAATTAGTTTTGCTGTGTTATCAAAAGAAATATTAGTTTAAAAATTGCAAAAAAATAAATGTTCATGAAAAAATTCAAAAATGTTTGAGTTTGAGTGAACAATGCTTTGAGGTCTATAGCTACAAATGGCTGTTACCTCGAATGATCCATAAACCACAGAAACAAATACAGAACACTTTATTATTACAAGAAATCCAGTACATACATTTTAATACACATCACAGGGACAACATCCGCACACCCATGCCGCTAGCTGGACTCGAACCAGGGTCCAGCGGTGTGGGAGGAGCTCACGCTACCGACCACGCCACTGGATCGGCATTCAAAAATGTAAATGCAGTTTATTAAAAAAATATAAACGTTGTAGCAATTTCTTTAGTAACAAAAATACTTAAAATTTGTAACGTGTAAAAAATATAAATATAAGTAAAAAAGAAAATAGAAATCGAGGATGGATTCGAACTCACAACCTTTCGATTCACAGACACGTGCTTTGGCACGACGCCACAAATTGACATACAGCGCTGGTACTAATAAGTATTTGAAATATACGCTGAAGTTTAATTTCTCAAAAACCTAGGTCCATTTGAAGGAAACCTTTCACCAGAATAATTAGTGGTATGACCCCTACAACATACTTTGAAATCATCAAAATCTGTGAGCACCATGTCTGGTGGTCCCCTTGTAAGTGTTCACCTTGGGGCATTATGTAAAGAATGCTTTCTTGAATTTTTTCCAGCCAATTTTGTCACTTGGTTGCTAGGGACAACAAAACTTTCTTTTGTTGTTGACAGACGATTTATTCTTTGTAGATGTAAAATTATTCTGGACCGAAATATGTCGGTAATTGGAACTCTCAGAATGAGAGTAATAATACAGGGTGGCGAGTGGTTAGATAGAAACACTGTCAATATAGATGATAAATATCAGTATTTTATTAAAGGTAAATTCGGTTTATATAATCTCTGTATATTATTTGAAGTATTTTCTGTAAGAAAATACTGGTAGTTTTCTCTTTTCTTGACTGTGTTTTTCCCGGTTTTCCCTGAACACTCGCCACCCTGTAATATATTAATAGTTCTTTTATGTAAATAAAATGTAAATAGTCTTTTATAATCTGAAGCTTATTTAATTGAAGCTGTTGTAAGATTATTTACTCAATTTATTAGAATTTGATGTTTACTAACTGATATCTTAATAAGTATTGTTTTTGGACGAACTGAAAGTTGCTGAACCTGCAATCTTAGCGAAGTAGTGTTTTACATTTTCCACTTACCTACACAGAAAGTCGTCCCCACCATGATGGAAGCCACCCAAGATGTAGCACCTTTGCTTTCGCCAAAATGTCTTAAAAACTCCATATAAAATATCCCGAAGGTGTACGTGACTCCGTCGGCTATAACGTGGATCATGAAAGAGCAGAATACCACTACCCATCCCCATCCGCCATCGGGGGGTTGAGGCATCCCCAGGTCGACTTCTTCCTCCTCCTCCTCTTCTTCTTCTTGGCCATGGGGAAGATGATTGTCGGTTTTAGAAGAAGAATCGGTCGGCGAGGTCTGTTTTCCTTCGGTAGTGGTAGTCATTAGCGAAATATTAATGAAAGATAATTCTTGGAATCATCAGGGGTTTCTTTTAGTGTTGAGCTCTGGAAAGAACAGAACGAATTTATCAGAATGTATCATTAATTTATCCGAAAAATTAAACCCATTATTCATTAAAAACAGCAAGAATATAAGAAAAGGACACCTAACGTCATTGTGAGTCGAATAACTGTGGATAATCGACAAACACCTGTCCGTTCTTTACGACTCCTAATGTACACATGAGTTACAGCGATTTGATTGGTCTGCCTTTAACAGGTCTATGATATGATTGGCCTTAGCGTCGGCAAGAATAAATCCCACAATGATTTTAATGACAAAAATGTAATGGTACATTAATTAACGGAAGTGTTTGTTTATAAACATGCCCTTTCCTTATACGAAGTGTGGCGTAGTAATTAAAACATAACTATGAGTGCATCAAGTAGTCATTTTCAAATAAATTAAACAATTAGGTTATCAATAATTAAATAAAATATTTATGAGAGTATACCAAAACAGCAGTCCAAAACTGGGAGGAGTGAAAGGTCACTCTTTGTAAAAGTGATAAGCATTTTCTCTTTTTTTAGAGTGAACTTTATAAAAATATACTTCTTAAACAGTGGAATTTTCAACTACCTAAAAAGGAGTGAAATATCTCACTCCATGGATCGAGAGTGAAAAATCTCACTCCGTTACCGAGAGTGAAAGCCCGGTATTAAACATGTGAAAAAATAATATCCGTTAAACTTTGAACCAATATATGGAGTAAAACAATGAAAAGTACCAAAATATGTCAATTCTTAATTTTCAAAAACTCTATTTAATAATATAACCTATAAAATTACGCTTATTTGATATTAAAACGCACTCTTTTTCAAAAGTGAGTGTCACTCCTTCGAAAGAGTCAACGGTCACTCCGCCGAAAAAGTGACTTAGATATGTATTACGCATCAGCCAATCACAGGCGTCTTGTAGCTTGGGATGATAAAAATGTGTCTGCCATTTTAGAATTAACCTTTCATTTCCTCGGTCCACATATGTAGTCCTCCATTCCTTTCATTTGTATTAATAATATTGAAACGTAATTTAAATTTCGATCTTAGAATGATATGCTTCGATATCTTATGATTCAAAATAATCAACATAGATTACATTTCTTGTTCTGAAGTCAAAATGGAGAGCAAATAATTCAGTAAAAAACAATAATACTCCATTAATACCCAGTAACGAAGATCTTACACAGCGTTTATTATTATTATTACATTATAGTCAATGGGAAAAAAGTTTCAAGTGCATTTTAATAGTGTTACACTCTTTCGAACATAACAAAATTGATATGCATCTATGAAGTATGTATTGTAATATACATTCTGCACAATGTGTGGTGCAAAAAACACTTGTTATTGAATTACAGAGTCACACAAAAGTATTTCATTACATAATGGTATAGACAGAGTATTTTTTGGTGCGCGTTTTAATTGAATTAAATTATTTAACATTTTATGAAATCGATATACGTTGCTGAGGAATATTACAAGTTATTTCCTGTATAATAGAAAGCACATAGTATTTACAAAGACACACAAAACATTTTGGATGCTATACTGCATGCGAAATACTGTACACTTATTGCATCAAGATCGGAATATTTTTAGGTGCGTTCGTAATTATATAAATATGTAGCACCTATAATCGTCATTCCGTCTGTCCGTCCACCTGCTTGTCCGTCTGTCTGTCCACATATAACAGAGCAAAAACTAACAAACCAAATCGTTTGATATTTAAAATATATAATTTTTGTATAAATTTGTCGTGTCATTTAAAATTTTATGAAAATCGGATGTGTAATTTTATTACAGGGATAATCAAATGTATTCAATTACATTACTGTTAACAAGAAAAAATAGCTTCAAGTACATTTTAATGAAGTTATACTCTTTCGAATATAGTAGAATTGACATGAATCTATGAAGTATACACTAAAATATGCATTCTGAACAATATAAAAGTGTGGTATACGGAGACACATTGTTTGGGGGTGTTCTTTCTTTATATTAAATTATTTCACATTTTATGAAATTGATACACGTGGATGCAGAGCCGTAGCTAAGGGGGCGCTATGGGTGGCTCAGCCCCCCCCCCCCTAAAATATTTTGAGCCCACCCTGGAAAAAGTTCCAAGGTCACTAAACGTTCCGAAAATTCAAATGAAATTCTGTTCAAAAATCTAATTTAGTTTTGAGACCCTTTCACAGTTTTGCAGAGTTACTAAATTGTATCTAAAATACGTGTTTTAATACATGCGTGTTTTATTAGTATTTGTCGTCCTTTATAGCAATTAAATATTTTAATGCATATTTTTGAAATGTTTTTAATGTACGTATAAGAAAACTTCTATTTATAATTAATGTGTTTCAATAGTCCCTCATCCTAATGGTATATATGAAGCTAACAGGATGTTTAATTTTGTACCAGTCATACATTCAAAATTTTCATCATCATATACTTTTCTTAGCATAAAATGAAGTTATTACAACAGTTTAATGAGAAACATAGTACCTACAATGTGAATATGCACTAATTTATCTTTCTGCATTAGAGAGAGAACAAAAAAATATGAGCCCCCCCCTACATTCCCTTGAGCCCCCCCCCCTATATTCCCCTGAGCCCCCCCCCCTATTGTACACTTCTAACTACGGCCCTGCGTGGATGAAGTTTAATACAAGTTCCTTCCTGTATAATAGAAAGTAGATAGTATTTACAGGAACACACAAAATATTTCGACCAGTATACTGTATCTGAAGTATTGTGTACTATAACAGCAAAATTTGGATATTTTTAAAACTTCTATATTGTACGAACGCACCTCATTTGCTACACTTCACGTTCAATTTCCAATTTGTTTCCAATTCAGACTGTTGTGTGTTTTTTGACATGATGAAGAAGGTGAGAAACTGAACAATCTTATTATGCAACAATTTTAGGCCACAATTTTAAACATTCCTATGATACTATCAAATGGGCAAAATTTTAATTGCGATATTAAAAAAAATCTGTGTTATTATAATTTTTTCCGAGTAACAGCCTATTAAATTTATTTTAACTCATGCCTTTTAATAATTTTTCCGATTTTCAACTTAAATTTTGCTTGGAATTTTTTCATTTCAAGCATTTTTATTAAACAAATATTCGCACATTTTTTTCTAGCTAAGCGGCTCCTAAATTTGACGACTTTTTGCTTGTCGTTATATTATTTTTCCATTGGCTGTATAATAAATATCTCGTACGAATGCATTTATTTTAAATTTTAAGGATAAAGACAGTAGGATTGCACCACGGGTTGGCACATCATTGCGCAGCGAAATTCGCTTTGCGGAGATGTAATTTAGTAGGGTTTAACCCTTTCCGGCACACTGTACTCTGTCCGGGATACCTAATTTTAATTCCTAACTTACAAATGCCACCAATAACATTTTAGTAAAATTTTGTCTTTTACAGTGTAGGCTCAAATGAAGAGATTCTTCATTTCTCAAAAAGTTGTTTCTAAATTCCGGTGTCAGTCGATAATTTCTCATTTTAGTACAGAATTTGCCCGCGACGGAAAGGGTTGAAGATTCAGAATAAAAGGAGCGAGGAAGTAGGAGTTCAATTAAAAAAAAAAAAAAAAAAAAAAAAAAAAAAGTAAAACATGGCGTTTTCTAACTTCCAATGCAAAATCCAAAAATCATCCTGAAACTAACTAACAGCACAAAAACTTGAAGATCTCAAAACTAAATTGTAAGAAGAAGTATTGGCATCAAAAAGGAATTAACAAATATTAAAGACAAAAACAAGTGTGTGTGTGTGTGTGTGTGTGTGTGTATGAATGGGGGGGGGGTGAGACTTAAGCACATTTACTTTCGCTTTACTACACTTCTGCGTACTAATAAAATTTATAAGAGTGATATTAATAAAATGCATTAAAGTTAGAAAAGAAACATGCTTATGGGATGAATACACAGAAAATTGTCAGGTCTCCAAGGAATTGCAGCCAAATCTTCGGTTCCCCCTCCCCCACCCCCGAGTCAAACAAACGTATTTTGAACGTAACAACACATACGTTAATACATATGTTAAAATGATATTAAATAAGTATTACATGAAAACAAGAATTATTATTATTTTTTTTGTTCGAATCATGTTTAAAATTCGATGGTTTGGCAACTGTTCATCACAACTATGCTAGTCTTCTTTAAGTTTTAACATGAAGGAAAAGGGTGAGGGTGGGAACATGAGAACGATAAAGAAATCAATATTTTTGAATGTAACACAATATGGCCTTGATCTTTCCACAAATATATTCACTTCTGATTTGGTTTTTCAAAGAATTCAGGTTCGTCACATCTTATCAAAATAAATCTTATCTAAGTAAGTTTATTTCAATAAATACTCTATAGTTTAGTCTTACACTTTTATATCATCACTTCTGTGTTGGTGTTTGTTTTTGTTCTGTTAATATCTAAAGTGTCCGAATGGACTTTAACTATTAGCATTCTCTGATATTTTGAATGAAAAAAAAAGCCGATAGGAAAGAAAACAAACATGCATTTTGTTACGTTTATTAAGCTTTTCAAACAACATTGCCATTGATAGACTGTTATCCGCTACTGTATCAATAAAGCATTCTAAAGTTAAGAAGTGAACTCTTATAATGTTTATTTAAAAAAAGAAAATTCTACAAGAGCTCACTCTAGTCATTCAAAAAGTCCCGCCTGATAATGTTAAGTCTATGGATTCATTATTTTCAAATATCTAATATTTTTACATGATTATTTTTTGCATAGGTTAGCTGAGGACGATCTACAACCGGGCTAGTTTATACTTTTTCTATTTTGGTTCAAATTTTTTCTTAAAAAAATTACTTTAAATTTCAAAACTGGTTAGAACCGGTTCTGAAATTAAAACTATCACAATATTAAAAAAAATGTAACCGAAATCGAAAAGGTAAAAAAATAGCCCGGTTGTAGATCGTCTTCAGCTATCTTATGCAAAAAAATAAATAAAAATATTAAAACTTTAGCGAGACATTTGAAAATACCGCTCCCATATATTTAACATTATCAACATTACCGTATTAACATTACTGCATTAATGAATACAAAAACGTTAATTTTCCCAGAAATTGATGTGTCTTAATCTCTAGAAAGTATTATGATATGGAATTACAATAATGAACAGAATAATTTTACCCTTTCCCCTTAAAATCCGAATTCTCAATGAATTGAAATCATAACAGTTGGAATAATCCGCTCAGAGACACATCTATCTACATTTACTCCGTTGCTACGTGGCAACTGCCAAATCTATTGATGGGATTGTCCTTTTCATTGCACATATAAAAGAGGCTTATTTCGTTACGACATTTATAATTCTTTAAATACCGGATGATCCAAATGCAGTAAGAAAAGGCGTAAAGATACACCAATTCGAAAAATAAAAAGAATACTGCCCAGTTAAACTGATGGCACTGAGCTCACAGGCTATACATACTAATTGTAGATTACAGCCTTAATTTTTCAAATAAGCAAACCTCTCGAAAAACAAATTAAGGGGGAGGGGGTAACTCCCCAATTTCTATTATTTATATTTAAAAATTGAACTCCCAAAACTAAACACGGATTCGCCTTATCAGAAAGAATTTATATCCAAAATTTAAAGCAAATCGGATAATTCTGCATAAAAATCCATTTATTTAACTTAAGGGGATCACCCGTTTCCCCTTTTATACGTAACAAAAAATCCCAAAACTAATCAGAGAAACGTCTTATCAGTATACACTTATATCCAAAAATTGAAGCAAATCGGTTAATCGTTGGTCATTCGTTATATTTTATTATAAATGCGCGCATAGCTGCCAGTTATCAATTTTTGTATTACCACTATTTTCGAGTGGTAATCTTGACCTGCTCATTGAATCCCGTCAAAATTTGGCAAAGGTTTCAATTCGAAAATAATAATTAAAAAAAAAAGGGGGGGGGGGGTGTAGTGACAGCTGTGTATTTGTATGTGCGCAACCCTATTTTTTAAATTAAAAAAAAATTCCTTTTGCTGAAAACAAGTATGGTTTTAAGTTTGCCAGTATTGCATGAAATATATATATGTAGATGAAGAGGCGAGGAATTTGCTACGGATGTTAATATTGCAGAATAATAGGGCTCTGGTATTTTTCTTGTTGGAAATTAAGCCTTCTGTAACTATTCTAGGTTTTTGTAAATAAATTATGTATCTTTAATTAACCTGTAAATATTCTTTAAATCTGCACAATAATCAATAAATGTAAACCGCTTACAATATAATAATGTACTATGAAGTATTTTTAAATAATTGATATATAAAAACCTTGAAAAAAAAAGAAGCGGTCTCTAAGATTGTTAACCCTTTCCGGCACACTGTGCCCGGTCTCGGATACCTAATTTCACTTCCAAACTTGCAAACGGCACCAATAATATTTTAGTAAAATTTTATTTTTACAGTAAAAGCTTAAATAAGGGGTTTCAAAATATCTAAAAAATTCATTTGTGAATTCCGCTGTCAATCGACAATTTCTTATTTTACTACAATACATTTTGCCCGTGCCGGAAAGGGTTAAGGGGCTGTGAGAATATAACGTTATCAACTTTTTGGTAATGTTGGACCCCCTCTCCCTTTTCCGACATCATACCTCGAACTCCCCCCCCTCCTGCCCAATAGTAATAGCGTTATCAAAGTTTTTTTTTTTTTTTTTTTTTTTTTTTTTTTTTTTTTAAGAATTTATTTTTTTTGTTTGGAGTGATATTCAAATTTTTTTTTTCGCATACTTAACTGATTCAAAATGAAGAGACGTTAATAAAATATAACTTTATACTAAATGAAACTCAAAAGAATTAGATACTATTTAAAAGTATTTTGCAATAGATTTTTGTTACATAGTGCATTAAGGGAGACCCGTAAGAAAAAACCCAAAACTTTTATTATTGATTTTAAAGTAATGAATCTTGGTGTACTATTTAAGAATCTTCTTGTAAGGAATAATTAGCAAAAAAATTCACTTTTTATTAAAAAATATATTTTTTATGTCAATTTTTATGATTTTTTTTTTTGTGGAAAAATACACTTTTAAAAATTACTACTCTTCATACAATTTTCAATATTTTGGTATTACTAAAATTTCTTAAATGGTGTTATAGAATATGGAAACAACCTAGGGAGAGATATTTTTAATTTTCTATTTTAATCGGCTAAAAAAAAAAAAAAAAATACGCGTGATAAATTTTCTTAAATTCGTTATAATTTTCATGTTTACCAATTTATGTAAAATTTTCAGAAATAGTTAAAAAAAAAATATCTCTCCTTACTTTTGTTGCAAATCTTTTTAAAATTCTAAAAACATAAACACTTTGTTTCTAAACTATTTTACCATTGAGCCTTAGTACTTTGAACTTAGGCAAAATATGGAAAAAGTCATTTTCAGGAAAACACATTTTAAATGGCCGCTAGTCCTTTAAAACTCTAGTGACTACAATTAAAAAAAGCTCATTTGCTACTTGTTCCAAGTGTCCCCGAGTTCTGAAATTTTGCATGGATATTCACAAATATGTATTTTATCGTTTTCTGAGATAAAATTTTTTTTGAACTTTTGATGATTTTTGGCCGAAAATGGGGTTCAGGTCTCCCTTAAGCAGTAATAAAGTTATCTTCTTACACTTGCCCCGAATGGAGGAGGGGGTGGGGGGTTGGGGCAGATAGAAAATTTTGTGAACAAAACAAGTGGCCTATATTCTTTCTCTTTTATTTATTTGTAAACATAAGTTCCATTTTAAATATACTTCCGTATGATTTCTCGAACCGTGATTATACACTACACTACATGCCCAAAGATGACCGTCCACTTGCGATTTTAGGCATTTTGTTAAATATCTAGAAAAATACATGAGGAATTATCCCGAAACTCTAAGTGTATAAATATAATAGTGCAAGTCAGACATTTCCATGAAGATTTTCCCCGAAACTCCATAGAGGACCGTCAACAAATTAAAAAAGAATGAATATCTTTTGGATAACCCTGTCAAAACTAATGTAGCAAAAGAGCCCAAACTGTAGATTATGATTGAAGTGGCTTATTGTAATAAACTGTCTTCATTTTTATGTCGATAGCATATATACTCGTAAATAAATTAAGGTTTTTATAAAAAAAAAGTCCCAAATTTTTCCATGTTTCTTGCTTATAATTTGCAACGTTCTTAATATAAAATATTATTCTTTTCTGAAAATGTGACAAAAAACATTGCACACAATACCCTGTAATCAGGATTAAAAAATAATAAAAAGTATATGAAAAATGAGTGGGTTTACTAAATAATTTTTCACTGCGCATGCGTCAACGATATCAAAATTTTGTCTGCCTATTATGTTAGCTAAATGTATAGAGCAACTTTTGTGAAAGTTTCGTAATCATAGCTTGAAAATTCTGAAAATAATCGTCAATAGAATAAGTTGAAAATCCGTTATTCTCAAAATGAAACAACAAACAAGAGGGGTTGTATTCATATACTATTAATTGATTAGTGTCAATATAGAATACACAATATGGAACGTACTACTACATTTGGATAAAACCCCTCATTTTTTTGCTTCATTTTGTGAACAACGGATTTTGTGCTTATTCTATAGACGATAACTTTCAGAATTTTAAAGCTATGACTTTGAGACTTTTAAAGAAGTTACTCTATACATTTAGCTAACATAATAGGCAAATAAAATTTTGATATCGTTGACGCATACACAGTGAAAAATTATTTAGTAAACCTACTCATTTTTCATGTAATTATTATTATTTATTAATTCTGATAACAGGGTGTTATGTGCAATATTATTTGTCATATTTTCAGAAAAGAATATTATTTTATATTAAGAACTCTGCAAAGTATAAGCGAAAATCTTTTTAAAAATTGGGACTGTTTTAATAAAAACCTTAATTTCTCTACGAGTATACATGCCATCTACATAAAAATGAACACAGTTTATTACAATAAGCCACCCAATCATAATCTGCAGTTTGAACGCTTTTGCTAGATTAGTTTTGACAGGGTTATCCAAAATTCATTTTTTTTTAATTTGTTGACGGTCCCCTTTAGAAATTCGGGAAAAAATCTTCACGGAAATTTATGATTTTTACTACTATATTTACACATTTAAAGTTTTAAGATAATTCCTCATGCATTTTTCTAGATATTTAACAAAATGTCTAAAATCGGAAGTGGACGGTCATCTTTGGCCATGTAGTGTATATGGATACCATATAGAGAAGAATAGAAATATCAAATATTGGAGTATTCCATAATTTAGAATTAAATAACATTATAATTTATTTGGGGATTTTATTAATAATTTTGTATTTTCGTAAAAATAGATAACCAACTGAAAAAAAAAGGAAGATAACATACTACTTTGAACCAAAGATCACAGATAAAAAGAGAAAAATTTGACTGAATCAAAAATGATAAAGGTATCAAAAGACTTCCCCCTCCCCTTCCCTTAGAGGTATTTTACTACATCATGCACTAGACCTCCCCCCTCCCCTAAAATAATAATATTATATGAGAACCCCAGAAGCCAAGGGGTACAAGTGACAAAATTTCGATTTCGAGTAAATCGAGTTTAAAGATAATTGATGTTAAATTGGAATATCAATAACAATTCAGTGAATTGAAATAGGAAATTTCTGTTTGTTGCATTCTGGCCTTTGAACTCTTATTTCAATAACTGTTAAAAAATAAAGCACAATTTTCTTTAAATGTATAATTAATCAATATTGTTTGTTTTTCGAAAAAAGTGGTTTGCCTCTATAACTCAACAAATATTAAGAAAATCACTCATATTTCTTTACCTGAAATGAAAAAAAGCATATTTTTAGGTCGTCTGTGTATTTAGTTTAATTTTTTCAATTTCGTCATTTATACCCCTTGGCTTCTGGAGTCCTCATATATGCACAGCCCCTAACAACAGTTAACGGTCAAGGTTAATAAAATGTAAAGCTTAGCAAGAAAAAAAAAAAAAAAAAAAAAGACATTTTAAATACATAAATATATATATTAGAATTTTATCAGTAAATACTTATATCATTCGGTAAATAAAGCAAATAAACTCTTTAATTGTGTTATAAATACCCTTTAAACATACACTATTATATATACATAACTTAAACTGCTTATAGTGCAATGTTTTATCTATGAAACACTTTTTAAGAGCGTTTCGTAATAGTTGGGTAATTCTACGATAAGAGGTAATTTGTACGGCAATCCGTTTAAAACAGATTTTTTATTCTATATGTTGCTATTTTTTGCAATGAATCGCATCATCTTAATATACCATATTAAATAACATCACGTTTGAATGCCTAATTAAAACACATTTTTCTGAAATTTTTTACAAAGTCTAAAAAGGTCTCTACCCTGGCATGTCCCCTTGCAGGTTTCAATTTAACTTTCAAACAATACATATATTTTTTTCCATCAGATGCTTAACTAAAGTATGTTTAATTGGAATTTAAGTAATTATACTTACGTATTATAAAATAAAAAAATAAAATAATTTTGTTAATTTCAAATAACTTTTTAAAATTAACTTTTGTTCCGCTTTTTTGTGTATCTACCCTGTCAAATTTCGTTCCGCTGAAACAAATATAAATTCAAGGATGGCTATATTGGAAGTAGCGCTTAAGGACATCTATTGGCTTGAAGTTAGCAATACTAAAGTCGCCATTTTTAGTTGTTGCGACGCGACCGTGCGATGTAGTGGTTTCGCACGGTGATCGTGTATCTTCCCTAGTAAGTCATAAAACTTATAATATTCATTTAATTCAATTGCATTTACTGCGATAATTAAACAATACAGTAATAATTAAAGGGAAATATACAATTAACCCAAAAACTAATTCAGTCAGTTAAAAAATTTGAATTTATCATGAAAATGTCTCTCCCCTGCCGTATTTCCCCCGTCAAGATAACTGCCAGAGAAGAGAGTCACTGACCGGAAAAAAGTTATAAAATATGTATAAAGTGACTTGCCTTTATATGAAAAGGTAAATAAACGGGACAAAAATCATAATTAGGTTTTTGATCAAACTCAAACTTTTCTTTTTGGCCGTATCCTCTATGTACTTGAAACCTCTTATCGTAGAATCACCCAGTTATACATTCTTGTAATAATTAATTCTGGTTAATCAAACTTTAAAACGTTGCACAAATGATAAAAGATTATATTTTTGTAAGTACTTACAGCCCTCAGCAAATATAATTAAAATGACTACTCTTTCCGGAAAGTATTTCCTTTGAAGACGTAATTTCTTTTGTGGTTGCTATCGTAATACCAGAAGCTAAACTAAGTTGACTTTGAATTCTTGCACAAGTCTTCCTTATTGTTAATTAAGGGTTTGACCAAGTAAGCGTCATCGACAACAGTTCAAAGTTCGAAGATTACTGAAGCTTCTTTGTAGTTTTAGACAGGAGTTCCAAACGATAAATAAAGAAATTGCTATAGAATGATCTCGAATGATGTGAGTATGTATTCCCCAATACAGAATTATCTAATCCTTACAACGATTTCTTATCTAGACACACGGCAGTGTGTCAGCCATGTTCACAAACTAAAAGGCGACACATCAGAAGTGGGTTATATTATCCGAACCATTTCGGGCCACTTTTGACCCCTCAATAATTTAAATTCTATTTGACCTACACAATTGCAATTTTTCGTGTCGTGTAAGACCATCTTCTAATTTCCAAATCCTATAAATAAAAAAAAAAAAAAAAATCTTTTATCGTTCATGAGAAATTGACGTCTGGAAACCACTATTTTTACCACTGACTTATTCATCAAAATGTTTGATTACTTCCGGGTGACTTAGGAAGTTGGAATTTGGTGTGGAGGTAGGTTATTGAATCTATAAATAAGAAAAAAAATCACCATTAATTAAACATTAATAGTTGGTTAGAAAATAAATTATTGGATTACAATGAGAGTTTATGAGAATCTCTCTAAATACCAGAAATAGTGCCAAGTTAACGTCACTTTTAACGAGTATCGCGGCTAATCTCTAAAACTACCGAACCGATTTCAAAGTAATCGTACCAAAATAATGGTATTCGCTCAGGTACAAACATAGGCTATATATCTTATTGCCTGTGCCACTAACCAAAAGAGAGTTCAGAAGCGAAAAACATTCTAAAAATGTGATTTTTGTTTTAGTGAAGGGCCTAGAAGCACAAAATTCGGCAAGTTAATTATTTATAAGATATAAATGATCACTAATGACATTTGCTAAAAAATACCAAATTTAAAAGGGGTAAAAATCTGCGAGGAGCGTTCTAAAAATGTTCTAAATAACGATTATAAAATAATCTCAGCAAGTAACGAACTAATCTTAAAATCAAAATGATGATGAAAGTCCTTGTTCAAACATAGGCTATATCGTATGTCGATGCCACAACCCAGGAAATAAAAAAGTAAAAGACATTCTAAAAATGTGATGTCTGTATGCTAAGGGTCTGAAAACATAAAATTTGGCATATTAGAGTTTATAGGAATTTCGCAAAATATGAGAAATAGTACCAAGTTGGCGTCACTTTTGACGAGTATCGGGGCTAATCTCTGAAATTGTAACGGTTGGGTGCTCGTACTGGGGGTTAAATGCAGACATAACTCAGGAACTAAGATAAAAACAGTTTATTTGAAACGGTTAGGGCTCAGGGACAGTGGAGCAGTTCCGTAATTTTAACAACGATAACAATACTAAAAGGTTAAACTCATACTCACAGCTCCGGCACTAACTCAATCGGGGCACTTCAGATTACTTCTCACTTCAACTTCCGCTAAACTGCTAGATAAACTTTATTAGACAGCCCGTAGCTGTACATATATTCTTTATTGACTTTGAAAATATTCAATGTAATCAATAATTCACTCTTACCACCGGCACACTTCTCGAATCCACCTCCAAAACTCCTTGTCACTCACTGAAGGCTCGATACACCTAGCTGGCTAATGTCGCTAGACTCACCTAGTCGGCCAAGGCCGCCTAGACACTCTACACACACTCAAATTCCAAGCTTTTATAAGCTGCAAACTGAGATACTACAAATGTGCATATTACTTCTAACCGCGACATAACTGTAGAATCCGAGAAAGACACACACGCTCTAGAAAGTTAAAGTAAAAGAGGGGATAGATGTCGCTTTCACGCTTACACATGTTAAATCATTGACGTCACGATCTCAAAAATGTTAGAGTGCCTTTATTACAAAGGTCACTCCCTCACAAAATTACCGAACCGATTTCAAAATTAATGGTACCAAAATGATGGTATTCGCCCCGGTTCAAATATAGGTTATATTTTAAGTGTATACCATTAACCAAAAGAATGTGAGAAGCAAAAAAAAACATTCTAAAAATGCAACTTTTGTGTTACTGAAGGACCTAAAAATATAAAATTTGGCATGTTAATTATTTATAGGATATAAATGATCTCTAAGAGCATTTGCTAAAAAATATGGAATTCAAAAGGGGTGACGATGCGTGAAAAGCGTTCTAAATTGGGATTTTTAAGCAATCTCAGCAAACAACAAACCGTATAAAAACATTTCATATTTATTTGCTTAGAAGGTGTCACAAATAAAAATTAAATTAAAAAGTTGACATGTTTCGGTTCATTCATAAGAACCGTATTCATAACATATAAAATCAGTAGAAAATTAAATGACACTGGATATAAATATAATTTAAAAATCAAAACAAAACATTGCGCCCCCTATGATCGTGAATATAGCCATTGATCATAGGGGGCGATCAATGGCTATCATAGGACGATCATAGGGACGATCCTATGGACGATCATAGGGGGCGCAATGTTTTGTTTTGATTTTTAAATTATATTTATATCCAGTGTCATTTAATTTTCTACTGATTTTATATGTTATGAATACGGTTCTTATGAATGAACCGAAACATGTCAACTTTTTAATTTAATTTTTATTTGTGACACCTTCTAAGTAAATAAATATGAAATGTTTTTATACGTGAATGAAAAAGGTGAAGTGATTTTGTTTTAGTTTTTGAAAAAACGAAATCTAACAACAGTTTTAACAAACAACAAACCGATCTTAAAAGTAATCATATCAAAATGGTAGTGACAGTCCTAGCTCCAACATAGGCTTTATCTTATGTCGATGCCACTAACACAAAAGGGGTAAAGCAGCAAAAAGTTCGAAAAATGGGAAGTCTCTATGTTAAGGGTTTAGAAACATGAAATTTGTCATGTTCATTACTTAAAAGATATAAATAAACAATAAGATCATTTGTTAACAAATACAAAATTGAAAAGAGGTAAGAATGTGCGAAAGGCGCTCTAAAAACTTTCTAAATAGCGATATTTAAGGGGGCTCAGGAATTGAAAACTTTTCAAAAAATCGATTTTTTTTAATGATCTATTTTGATTATTCAATTAATTCTTAACTCAATGCAAAAAACCGCATAAAAATATTAGCATTTTTAACGGAGTTATAAGCATTTATATATCAATATTTACATAGCCGCATCCATATAATTTCAACTTTAAGTCGTGTTTTCTCAAAACTTGATTTTTGACGACTAACACCAAAATTGAAAAAAAAAAACTATTTGATAGAATGGCTTTTTTTTTTTTTTTTTTTTTTTTTTTTTTTGCATGCATATAACATCATTATCTAGATTATGAATTAAGGATATAGCTTAAAAAAAAAACATTATTAAAAAATCTCTTAAAGTTGAAAATTTAAAAAACCCCTAAAAAATACAACTTTTTTTTCCATTAAAAATACTCAAAATATTAAACTATCTAAAATATATTAATTCATAATCTAGATAATGATGTTATATGCATGTAAAAAAAAAAAATTAAGCCATTCCATCAAATAGTTTTTTGGTGTTAGTCATCAAAAATCAAGTTTTGAGAAAACGCGACTTAAAGTTGAAATTATATGGTTGCGGCTATGAAAGTGTTGATACACAAATGCTTATAACTCCGTTAAAAATGCAAATATTTTTATGCGGTTTTTTGCATTGAGTTAAGAATTCAATGAATAATCAAATTAGATCATAAAAAAAATCGATTTTTTGAAAAGTTTTCAACTCCTGAGCCCCCTTAAACAATCTTAAAAAAAGTTAGTGAACTGATTTAAAAAAAGGATGTCAAATTGATGGTGACAGTCCTTGCTCTGACAAAAGTATTGGATAAATTACCAGATTACAGTGGGAATCTATGGGAATTTGGCAAAATACCAGAAATAGCGCCAAGTTAGCATCACTTTTTGCGCGTAATTTTTTTCGTCAATTTGGCGATATATCGTAAACTGGCAACAAACATTTTTGGTCGACGGGATAATCAATAGTACCCAATTACGTAAAAGAAACATCCTTATTAGTGGAATTTAACCCTTTCCAGCACGGGCGAAATCTGTAATAAAATGAGAAATTATCGACTGACACCGGAATTCACAAACGATTTTTTTAGATATTTTGAAATCTTTAATTTAAGCTTTTATTCTAAAAGCAAAATTTTAGTAAAATATTACTGGTGCCGTTTGCAAGTTTGGTATTAAAATTAGGTATCCTAGACCGGGCACAGTATGCCGGAAAGGGTTAAAGGAACATATGCAGTCCTAATGTTAAAATTCTTAAATTCGACTGAAAAAACAGTGAATAAACGCAGGAAAAGCTGCAACATTAATTAATATTAAATAAAGTTAATTTAATATTAAGCCCATTTATTTACAAAAAGAAACAAGTACCTACTTATTTGACAAAAAATAATGATATCCTATCAAAAACATGAATGTGAAAGAATGCCAAGTTCGTTAAAGGTTTCGCTAATAAAAGAAGTGAGATCTAACTGCAAACTAAGTTCTTTCGAAGCTCCTTAAATCATAGTTCAAGTCATACATAATATTAATCAATTGCTTAAAACGATTTGTTATGTTACTTATTATTCAATAGAGTGACTTGGCAAGTTTTCAGCCACCAACTTTAATCTTTGAGTCGGAGTGCAATTTAATCTAGAATCTGATTGGCAAAGATCTATTCAATCGAGTGTTTGAATAAGTATATCGAAGTTAAAGTATTGATAAGTTAAGGAAGTGATCAACTTTAAGTTCTGATCAACTAAATAGAGAAATTTGATTAAGAGAAAACTAGCTAAGTCTCTCTATTGAATAACAAGTAACATAACAAATCATTTTAAGCAATCGAAGAATATTATGCACTGGAGTATATTATGACTGGAGCTATGATTTAAGGAGCTTCGAAAGAACTTGGTTTGCAGTTAGATCTCACTTCTTTTATTAGCCAAACCTTTAACGAACTTGGCATTCTTTCACATTCACGTTTTTTGATAGGATTCTGTTTTCAAGAATTAATTTCAGTTTTAAACCATGGAATGTTATACATATTCGCCCATTTTCTTTAAAAGAAACAAAAAATCGGATAAACTATTTAAAAAAAAAAGTATTAAAAAAAGTAGCTTTAAACATTAAGTTACATGTTTTTAATTCAAAATTCAGTGGATTGAATCTGTATTGGCATCAACAATGGACTTGCATGCAAACTTTAAATAAATCTATTTGTTAAATATTTGATTTCAGTATAAAATACGAAAATACTTCCAGCCTATACCGGCAGGAAAAAGTAGTTTTCCGTTTTGTTGTTTCTAAGATTTAAGCTAATTTTGCTGAAACACGTTAAAATGCGCAGAATTTACCAAGATGTGTTTGACAGGGTGTAACATCCTTAAAATTCATTTTAAACGATCTTTTCCATAGGCTGTAATGTAAGTGAAAACTTTTGACTGTCTCTGTAAATAAACGAATCGTGGTAGAACCTTCATTTTCACTAGGGTTCGTGTTAGGGTAAATGTCAATAATATCTAAAAAACTCATGGCAATTCGAGTATATTTACGAGAGTTAAGCTGCTATCAGATTCACCAAAAGTGTTACGGAATGTTGGTGAATCTAATAGCGGCTGATACGGCCATACGGACTGACAAACCGAAAGCATAAATACTTTTCAACTTTGTTGGAAAGTACTAATTACACAAGATTCTAAATTTTTGTGGATATTGAATTTGAGTGGGAATTTCGAAAAGTTTGTCAGCGATGATTAACTGTGTTCCATTTATGGCGGTGTTTATATGTTTATTAACTCTTTTTATTACTTACCCATCATACGTAGTATAGGGTAAGTCTTGCAATAGTTTTTAAAATCTTTTTTTTTTTTTTTTTTTTTTTTTTTTTGACGGATTTACAATCTTTAGACACTGGAGATTTCGAAAATCTCAAGTGACGGCAAATTTTTTTTTAGAAAAAAAAAAAAAATGTCATCTGTCTGTAAACGCTCTGTCTCCCGAACAAATTGAGATAGAAACTTGAAATTTTGTATGTACTTAGTATATAAGAATAGGACAAAGCCTATTTAATATCAGAAACCTCGATTATCCGAAGCTATTTCTTTCGGACTCTCGAAAAATTCGTTCTGATGAAAGGTATATAAAAATTTTCGAAATTTTTTATTTTAAGGAGTGATCGTAAAAGGCAATAAGATAACACAAATTTTTCATAAAGAACGAAGTCGATCGAATTCTTAGTTGCCGAGATATCTGTAATTCTGTTTTCCACATTCTTCAATTTTTCATGGCCTTGTATTTCATCCAAATTTCAATTCAAAGATATATTTTAATTGGAAATTAGACGCTTAATCCGGCGCAATAAACTGTTAGTAAAAGAGATTATAATTTTTGGAGTTATAAGGATGTTTCTTTTTCGCAATCTAGTACTACTTGAGTAGTTCGGCGTATAGTATAATTTGTCGAAATAGATTCATCAGCAACTCATTAATAGAGCATTAATATGCATAATAAAAATATTTAAATACACGTTTAAATTTTGTTTTGGAATTGCAATGCATTTTAATAATAGTTTACAAATGCTTTATTTTCATATATTATATATGCATATACACTGGTGTCCAAAAGTTAAGCATAATTGGTAATTAAGTAATTATTTTTAAGTAATGAAAGAAATATAAATCGAAATGTGATGAAATTCCGGGTGTGTAAACAAAATAGTACGCATCATATATTTTCACGAAGAGTTTTCCCCGAAATCAAACAGGGGACCGCCAACAAATTGAAAAAGAACGAAGATCTTTTGGATAACCCTATCAAAACTAATATAGCAAAAGTGTTCAAACTGCACATTATGATTAATTGGCTTATTGTAATGTATTGTGTTTATTTTTATAAGGATAGCATGTACACTCGTAGAGAAATTAAGGTTTTTATAAAAACAGTCCTAAATTTTTCCAAGTTTTTTGCTTATAATTTGCAGAGTTCTTATTATAAAATAATGTTCTTTTCTGAAAATATGACAAACATCATTGTACACAATACCCTGTCATCAGAATTTAAAAATAATAAAAATTGTATGAAAAATGAGTATGTGTAGTATATAATTTTTCATTGTGCATGCGTCAACGATATCAAAATGTCATTTGCATATTGTGTTAGCTAAATGTATAGAGCAACTTCTGTAAAAGTTTCAAAAACATAGCTTGAAAATTCTGAAAATGGTCGTCTATAGAATCAACTCAAAATCCGTTATTCCTAAAGGAAGCAAAAAAATCAAGGGTTTTACCTAAATATAGTTGTACGTGCAATATTGTGTAGGCACTAGACAATGGAATATGGATACAGCCTCTCATCTTTTTACTTCATTCAGGGAATAAAGGATTTTGATCTCATTCTATCAACGATAATTTTCAGAATTTTTAAGCTATGTTTTTGAGACTTTCACAAAAGTTGCTCTATACATTTAACTAACATAATATGCAAATGAAATTTTAATAGCGTTCACGCATGCGCAGTAAAAAATTATTTAGCAAACTTGCTCATTTGTCATACAATTTTTATTATTTTTTAATTCTGATGACAGGGTATTGTGTACAATGATGTTTGTCATTTTTTCAAAAAAGAACATTATTTTATATTAAGAACTCTGCAAATTATAAGCAAAAAACTTAGGACTGTTTTTATAAAAACCTTCTTTTCTCTACGAGTATACATGCTATCCTTGTAAAAATTAACACAGTACATTACAATAAGCCAATTAATCATAATGTGCAGTTTGAACGCTTTTGCTACATTAGTTTTGACAGGGTTATCCAAAAGATCTCCGTTCTTTTTCAATTTGTTGAAGGTCCTCTGTTCGATTTCGGGGAAAACTCTTTGCGAAAATATGTGGCGCGTACTATTTTGTTTACACACCTGGAGTTTCAGCACATTCCGATTCATATTTCTTTCATTACTTAAAAATAATTACTTAATTACCAATTATGCTTAACTTTTGGACACCAGTGTATATAATCGATGCTTTCCTGTATATGCATCAAAATGGGAGAAAGTACCTGAGATAAAACATGTATCGACTATTTTCTCCTATGGATACTTATCTCTTCTGGAGAGTGTGAAATCCCCATGTAAAACAATGCAATGCTAAATACGCGACAGATTTAAACTAATGTTTTTAGACATTCAGGGTAAATTATATGAACTTAAGACAATGAAACTGAATGCACTGACATAAAAAAAAGTGCTGGAGTAAATCCAACTGCGGCAGAATCGTAATCAGCCTTCGAAGCGGAGGGAATTGTAATCAGCCTTCAAAGCCGAGAGGGACATCGAAAATTTTGGTAGGTCTAATTCGCAGCTTATTTTTCTTCGGTTTTTTTTTTTTTTAAAGAATAAATAAGTGTAGATAAATATAGAAGGCAAAATATTCATCTGTCATGAAACTGCCTTATTAAATAATTTAAATGCAATGCATTCAAAATCAAAACCGCTCAAATTCTCAATTTTTTATTTATTTATTTATTTATTTATTTATTTATTTTTTTTTTTAGAAAATAAAGCATAATGCGAGCTTTCATCTTCAAATAGAATTTTTGAAGTAGGATTTTTTTTTCACTTTTTATTTAAAAATTTTAAAGTTAATTAAATGATCCTCGTGATCAGCCGATCTTTGTTTACAAATGTTTGCAACTACATTACTTCTACTACTTAAATGTTTATTTTTAAATTTTCTTTCAATACGACAGCACTATTTAACTGGAAATAAGCCTATGATATACTCAAAAACATTTAAGTTTTCCTTTTGATTCCTAACATAACGAAAGTAGGTTCAAAAAAGTAGCATTTATTTGTAACATTTTATGTGTTATTGCGCTTCAAAGATTGCACATTTTTTACTATGTTCCACTGGATTTCAGAAAAAAAAAATAATAGTGCTGCCATGTATATTAGGTTAGGATTAATTATTTTTTTAATTCTACTCTACATTAAAATGTTCTTGCTCAAGAATATTTCAATGTAGATATGCAAAAATTTATTGAAGACAAGAATTACAGTTTCTATATTTAAACTGTACACTTTTATCTACAATGTTAAACAATTTTGAAAATTTTAAAAGCATTCTTTTATGTTTAAACAAGTAATAGAAATATTGTATTTCAAAACTTTTTAAAAAAATAAACAAAGGTCTGTACAATTTCGATAAGAGAAAGAGATCGAATTGCAAGCACATTGTCTTGTCCGTTTATGCATATTTTAATAAATTAAAAGCAATAACACAAGACTAAAAAATAAATTGTATCTCTAATGGCTTGGTGAAAGAGTAAAATATAAGAAGAAGGAAAAGGGGGATCATGCTGAAGTTTTGACCAATAATCTTAAAACAAATATATATTAAAAACATATATTTTATTTTTTTCGGTTGCTGATTCAGATAAAATTATACATTTTTAATGAGCTGGATTAATCCTGAAATTAAATAATTGAGTGGTGAATTGTATTTATTCTCTAGTATAATTGAGTTTTTTACTTAGTAAATTTATACTTAATTAATTTACAAAATAGCTCTAAAAAATATGCCACTTGACAAATTTTCTACCATCCACTAAAGTTTTTTTCACGGCCTTCTTGAATTCCGAGACTACATTTTAAAAACTACCGCTTTAAAATTGTAATATGACATTAGAATTCCGTGAAAGAAAAAAACAAAAATACAGAAAAAAGAATAAGAACTCCAGATTCCTTGATAAACACAGATTTTGCAGAGATTATGCCAAGCAATATATTCATTGAGAAAAAGCTTATCTGCAATCAAAGGTTCACATGCAGACGGTCCTTTCTTATCTTCTCGGGTGTGAAAAAGAAAGGTCGCAGTGAGCAGTCGCATGACTTGAGAAATGTGCTCCCGATATTACATACATACAACACATTCTTTGTTTGTATATCGATTGAGTCGCGTACTGATTAACTGTAAGAGGGAAATCAAAAAACAAAATTGTTAGTTTAAAGTGGGCACACTTAACTTGTTTCTCTATTTAGAGAATTTTCTTCATAAAAATACATTTTTCCGTCTACGATGGATTTTGGCAGTGGCCTAGAGATTTTATATCAGTGTTGAAGTGTTGATTTCAGGGGATGACCCGGAGGGGGGGACATTCTCTCTGAGCGATGAAATGTACCCCTAAAGAAAATTTGAGAGTTTGTGTTTTCATTCTCAAAAAGTGCAGAACTCTATAAAGTCCCCCTCCCCACCGCAGCCATCCCCCCCCCCCCCCGGAGTAAAGTGTCTGAATTCAATTCAACATTGTTTTATATCTAAAAGTTATCTTATAGTTTTGGGTTATATTTACCTCTTAAAATGCCATTCAATTTGTTGAACGCATCTTATGAATTTTCTAGGTTTACGGATAAGTAATTGAGGGGGGATCTTAAACAATTTTGTCTGCTATATTGAGACGATATGGCAATCTTTTTAGACACTTGAGGAGATCATATTATTCGTTGTATTTAAAACAGTTAATGTGTAAGCCATGTTTTGTAAGTTTGTTCAAAAAACCGTAAAATATTTGGAACATGTCGTTGGAGAGGTAGGGAGAATACCGGCTGAAGGAAATATTCAAGTTATTGCGGAATTGCCAGCCCCAGATTAGGATTTTCTCTCTCTCGGATTTTCAAAAATCTCTTATGGTGGAAGATGTTTCCCTCGCAGGCTATTGATTTTATGATTTGCATCCCAACTCCCACTGTCATTTCCCACCCCCCCACTATACCGGAAACCAGAAATTCATTTTATTTAAAACTTGCTCACATCTGGCCCTCAAGTCAATATATATATGAGGACCCCAGAAGCCAAACGGTACAAGTGACAAAATTTCGATTTGGAGTAAATTGAGTTTAAAGGTAATTGATGTTAAATTGGAACATCAATAACAATTGAGTGGATTGAAATAGGAAATTTCTGCTTGTTGCATTCTAGTCTTTGAACTCATATTTCAATAACTGTTAAAAAACAAAGTACAATTTTCGTTAAATGTATAATTAATCAATATTGTTTGTTTTTCGAAAAAAGTGGTTTGCCTCTATAACTCAGCAAACAATAAGAAAATCACTTATATTTCTTTACCTGAAATGAAAAAAGCATATTTTTAGGTCGTCTGTGTATTTAGTTTATTTTTTTTTCAATTTTGTCACTTATACCCCTTGGCTTCTGAGGTCCTCATTATTTGATTGCTTTTTCCACTTTTTTTCTGGTTCTTATGTGTGTTGGTAGCCCCAAATTCATATTATTTTGCTTTTTCATGGCTAATACGAAGATAAAATCACACATTTTATTTGCAGTGCTGAAGTATTCGTGGGCTTCAAAATTTTACTTCTCTTATACAAATTTCGATTATCCTTTTAATTTCCTTTTTACTATATTTCAATGTGGTAATTTGAATTATAATTAATAGTTTTATATATATATACAGGGTGTCCACTCTGAACGGTGCCCAATGGCTAATTTTTAAACCGTTTGTTATCGACGTATGATTCCAGCTAAAACAATGTTTCAAATGAGATAAAGAAACAGTTTAAAAGCAATTCGGATCGATAAAAATCCTTCTAAAAAAATTACGAAATTACAATTTTTATACGGTCCTTTGATCCTTTAAGTTATATCTAGTAAAATTTTCCGTATAAAAGTGGACTCCCTGTATATTTAAATTAATATTATGTTTTAATGGAAATACGATCTACGAACATATTTTAATATTGATTTTATTTTTTATTTAGAAAAATAAATATCTACGGATGCGATATAGCAACAAGCAATTTTTAAATGGGAAATCAAAGTCGCTTATTCGGTTAAAAATACTGGCTCATTCTAATCCAGAACTGAATCTTTGTTCATAACTTTAACATTGAGGTAAGTATTTAACGAAATTTTCAGTTTCAACAGGTGCGCTACACGTTTTGTGTATGTCGGTGATACCATGTTTAATGTTATTTTACAGGGGCGCAGAGAAGTTTTCTGGTGAATTTATTATCATTTATAAATGATGTTTTTTAAAAACACATTTTCTACTTTGTTATGCATTTTCAAGCTTAACTAAATTTCCGTAGTATAATAAAATGTACACAAACTTCAGAAATACGCATACTCATGGTTGAATAAAAGAGTTTAAATATGCTACTGTCTTTGTGCAGGAATCAGAGTTGGTTGGGGACTAGGGGGTAATTGTGACGAGTATACCGATTTCTATATGGGTGGGGTGATTCTACGATAAGAGGTTTCAAGTATAGGATACGGCCAAAAAGAAAAGTTTGAGTTTTATCAAAAACCTTTAAATTATGATTTTTGTCCCGTTTATTTACCTTTTCATGTAAGGGCAAGTCACTTTATACATATTTTATAACTTTTTCTGGTCAGTGACTTTCTCCCCTGGGAGTTATCTTGGCAGGGAAGAGACATTTTCATGATAAATTTAAATTTTTTAACTGACTGAATTAGTTTTTGGGTTAATTGTGTATTTCCCTTTAATTATTACTGTATTGTTTAATTAGGGCAGTAAATGCAATTGAATTAAATGAATATTATAAGTTTTATGACTTACCAGGGGAGATACACGATCTCCTTGCGAAACCACTACACCGCACGGTCGCGTCGCAACAACTAAAAATGGCGACGCTTAAATGGCTTGCGCGTTTAGTATTGCTAATTTCAAGCCGATAGATGTCCTTAAGCGCTATTTCTAATATAGCCATCCTTGAATTTATATTTGTTTCAGCGGAACGAAATTTGACAGTGTAGATACACAAAAAAAGCGGGACAAAAGTTAATTTTAAAAATTATTTGAAATTAACAAACTTATTTTATTTTTTATTTTATAAAACGAAAGTATAATTACTTAAATTCCAATTAAACATATTTTAGTTAAGCATCTGACGGAAAAAATATATGTATTGTTTGAAAGTTAAATTGAAACCGGCAAGGGGACATGCCAGGGTAGAGACTTTTTTAGACTTTGTAAGAAATTTCAGAAAAATGTGTTTTAATTAGGCATTCAATCGTGATGTTATTTAATAAAGTATATTAAGATGATGCGATTCATTGAAAAAAAATAGCAACATATAGAATAAAAAATCTGTTTTAAACGGATTGCCGTACAAATTACCTCTTATCGTAGAATCACCCATACATAGATATCGCTTTCCACTATGGAAAAGAAGTTTCTCGCAATAATCCAGTAGAGTTGAAAATTATTTATGATTTGTCTTTTTCGTCGGTTAATTAAAGTACGTTCCAATTTTATTCCTCGACTGAATAGAACGGTTGATTATTTCTTTTCGCAGAAAACTAGATCAGATAAACTGTACGAGCAGTCGAGTATTACTTGAATAATGTTTAATTAAAGAGAAGAAAAAGAGGAGGAAGAAAGCTTTTATATGTAAAGTGTTTTTAATCAGAGAAACTGCATTTGCCGGAATCATACAAGATAAAATTGAAATCTCATTATGGGAAATCTTTCTGTTTAAGAAAAGACGCGAGTATTTGGCATGGGAAAGCGGAAATAGACTTTGTTTCAGAAACTCTTGATTGTTCATGATTAGATGCTAAACAGGCTTCGGTGATAAATACCAATGAATATAGCTTGATATAAATCTAATATTCGGGGATGCAAACGCTGCGGCGCAAATGGCTGATTTCCACTACTGAATTTTAATAATATTCTTCACTTTATTAACCCATAACTACTGTTAGCGATCTCAGAGACCGCTGCGTTTTTCAAGTTTCACAGTTTAACTCGTAATTTTTAGTTTAACAATAGATACTGGTCAAATTTTGTTTCGTTTGGAGCTTTATTGCTATTTCTAGGGACTTTTAAATTGTTTAATTTTATTTATAATAATCTGATACATAAAGTTTAATACTTAAACAGTATTCTGAGAGTTAATGCAACATTTTATTCAGCTTTAATTTAAGTGGTCTGACAGACCGCTCACAGTAGATGGGAGATAATTTTTATCGCAGTAGTTAAGGGTTAAGTATAGGAAAATTTGTTATTTAATAAGAAGAATACTATAAAAAAATAATGATATCAATCGGCCATTTGTTGCGCTGTGTTGTATTACTGAATATTAATTCTTAAAAATTCATAATCTTTGATATTTTCATATAATTGATACTTATTTTTAAAATATTGTGTATGCTTTGATATTGTCATTCAAAACATACTTAAATATTTACGAGTTTTTACATGCATTAAATATCCTTAGAAAAAATGATTACGTTCGTATGTATAGTTTTTTTCTCCTAAAAGACTTTTTTAATGGAAAGATTTTGCCCAACTTTAATATTAATTATTTTTCAAAATTATCAAAATAAACCAATTGCTAATATTAAAGAAAAGAAACACAGCTTTCGTCATGTTATCCTCAGCATTTGGAACAAAAACGATTAATGTAACATTTTTCTACAGTAACATTTGAAAACAATATTCCTTAAAACATTTTTTAACCTTTTGCGGCGCAGGGCAAATTCATTGTTTAAGTGTTGAAATTAATGACTGACACCGGAATTTGAAAACAGATTTATTTGTAAATAAGAAAACGCTATATTTCACGCATTCAATAAACCGTAATTTTTTAAAACAAAATTCCGGTGCCAATGTGGCGTTTGGGAATTAAAATTAAGTGATATATCTATGAAACCACCGCGTCGCAAGGGGTTAAGATATTATACAGGGTGTTTTGCTACCAGACCGACAAACTTTGAGGGGTGATAGTAGACATGATGACAAACATTATTAAATAGGAAACCATGGGGCGCAAACGCCTTCCGTAGCAGCTAGGGGCCATTAAAGTTTAAGGTCCAAAACTTCAAACGATTATAAAAAACGGAAAAAAGGGTGGATTCGTTTGCGGTTTTCTCTAAAATCATTCTCTATATCACGATTTGTTTGTAAAAAAAATTAAAGGTTACGTTCAAAAATTGTCGATAGAGGGCGTTTTAGACTTTAGAGTAACAAACAACTACTTTTTACCCTTATTTTGTGCACGGGGTTGAAATTATTATAAAGTTTAGATTTTAACTTAAATTTTAATCCCAAAATCGGAAACATTAGGATCGGGTAACTAGTGAAAATTGAACTGTGAACATAGGGGGAAATTTTAAACACGCATAAACATTATACAAACTGGTCGATTTTGTTGCGGTTTGCGTGTAGGTCTTTCCCTTGGTAATTATTTTATTCAAAATGACTTACAGCTCTTGTGTCTCCATTTTTTATAGAGGGAGACTTCCGACACATCTCCGACATTTCAATGGCATTACTCCTGGGTTTTTTACTACCAAACCAATATTATACTTCCAGGAAGTGTTAGGGATGCAAAGTGACTCGGAATCACATAGGAATCTAACATTGAAAATGCCTTTTAAGCGAGTTGTGGTTAAAAGAAGCAGAGAAAAAAGCAACGGAAACAGTTAGTGAAACAGCTACACGTTAATGTGACAGAAAACAATTTAGTTAAAGGTTTTACTACAAAAGGTGTCCGAAATTACGACCAGAAGTAATCGGGCATGCTTGACAGCAGCGTCGCATGCAATTCCTCACGCTTTCAAAGATTCCTGGCATCTCGGATAGCTTTCTGGCAGTTACAGAAATTCGAGCTGAGAGGTCTTCCACTGACGGTATGGGAGTCTCATACATTAAACTTTTCCTTTGACCCCAGCAGAAGAAGTCCATAGAGATTCAGATTCAGATTGAACCAGGTGGGGGGGGGGGGAGGCTACTAATTGGTTTGAGCTCAACTAGCCCCACCCAGCATGGTTATTTAAGAAAATACAGAACAATTATACAGTAATAAAATAAAGGTAGGTAACAAAATGTAATTGATATAACGAAGTAGGTGCGACTGTCTGGCAGGCCAACGAACCGAGCCATCACTACCTATCCACCGCTGTCCATATGGTACGTTGAGGTGTCTGCGAACATCGTTGGTAAAATGTGGAGGAACCCCATCATGTTATAGAGTGGCGCAAAGAAAGAGGAATATGTGCTTTTACCAGAAGTTCCGATAGAACGAGTTGTAGAAATATCAAGTTGCTTTTTTCTCTGCTTCTTTTAACCCTAACTCGTAAAAAAGGCATTTTCGACGTTACATTATAATATGATTCCGAGTCGTCTTTGCATCCCTAACACTTCCTGGAAGTATGTTGGTCTGGTAGTAAAACATACAGGAGTAATTCTGTTGAAATTTCGGAGATGTGTCGGAAGCGCCCTCTATCAAAAAATGGGGACACCAATGCTGTACGTCATTTTGAATAAAATAATTACCAAGGGAATGACTTACACACAAACCGCAACAAAATCGATTAGTTTGTCAAATGTGTATTAGCGTTCAAAATCCCCTCCTCTGTTCACAGTTCAATTTTCGCTAGTTACCCGATAACAATGTTTCCGATTTTGGGCTTAAAATTTAAGTTAAAGTCTAAATTTTAGAATAATTTCAACCCCGTGCACAAAATAAGGGTAAAAAGTAGTTGTTTGTTACTCTAAAGTCTAAAGCGCCCTCTATCGACAATTTTTGAACGCAACCTTTAAAATGTTTTTACAAGCAAATCGTAAAGTAGAGAATGATTTTAGAGAAAACCGCAAACGAATCCACTTTTTTTCTCGTTTTTTATAATCGTTTGAAGTTTTGGACCTTAAACTTTAATGGCCCCTAGCTGCTACGGAAGGCGTTTGCGCCCCATGGTTTCCTATTTAATAATGTTTGTCTTCATGTCTACTATCACCCCTCGAAGTTTGTCGGTCTGGTAGCGAAACACCCTGTATAAAAGGCAAGTCTATGTAACAATTATATGTAATTGGAGCTGTTTTTGGACCGAAAATGACTGGTACAAAAATTGCCACGAAATACTAGTCTTCACGTTAGATTTATGTAAACGTAGATATTTCCTGTCAAAATAAAAAAAGTTAAAGAAAAAGCTATGATCACACATGGGTTGCAGGTTACTAAAGGTAATAATTTGTCATTTATCTAATTTGCAGCTCTTATCCAGATTGTTTCGCAAAAAAAAAGTTCGGAGAGTTAAAATTTACACACGAATATAATTGTTTACAAACGCATCCAGTGTTACTATATATATATATATATATATATATATATATATATATATATATATATATATAAACAAAAAAAAACAGACTATTTAAATAGTTTATAGTATTGCATAAAATATTTTTCAAGGGTAAGAGCTTCTAATTATCTTGTAATTTTTGTCCAATACAAAGAATAAAAACTTTTTTGTATGGGATGAAAACAAAGTAACCACGCAAGGACCAAAATATCCCCAGTTGACGGGAATTTTAAAGAATTCTTTTATGTCACTTTTGGCATTAGAAATGACTTGCTGTCTTAAAAACATAAAAAGATTCACACGTAACCAATAAATCATGAGTCATTCACACGGCAGCAGTGAACAAAGCTTTAACAAATGAATCGTCTTCGCAGAATTACTTTGAAATTAGACATAATGCATCAGCGCATTTACAAATGTTAAGATAAAGTGTATCATTTCAGTACTGTTAATCGCTTTGCGAGCTTAGGAGATTGTGGGTTCGAATCCCACTGGTTCCATTGCACACACTTTTTGTAAGGAGCTCCCGGTTGTTCTTCTCTTGTATTGTAAAATTTCCTTGTGCTATCTCTTCCCTGTATATTGACGATGTCTTATAAGCAGACTTATATGTCGAGTCAGATGTATGTTATATATTATATATATAAATCGTTTCAGTGCATTTTAATGCAACAATGCAACTACTATCATTGGTGGTTATGGTTGTATGTTTTAATCTTAAGGGAGTTGAGGATGTATCTTAATACCTTCGAGTTACGAAAGTTAGTTAACTCTGAAAGAATTAAAGACATAATTTTAAATTCTTCCAGCTTTAAATTCAAGGGGTCAGTGAATTTATCATAAGTATTATAATTTTAGAAAATCTTTTAAATTTTATAAAGTTAACTGATTACCAACCAATTTTAAAACTTTCTTCCACAAATCTGCATCATAACTTTGGCGGAAACAAGAATAAATTTGAAAATGAATTTAGAAAACCACATTTTGTTCCCTAACAGGGTAGCGTGTTACTCTATTTTCCTCATTTTCCATCGTAGATTCTTTTTTCTTTCAATAATACTTTCTTTGCCAAGAAACGAGCGCGTCGGTTATCAGATGCTTATAAATAAGAACTTCCAAAAAAAAAAAAAAAAATCAACGTAGGAAATTAAATTGTTGAAGTTGTTTTTAAGCGTTTAAAAGCTTTTTATGCGAAAAATTTGTAAACGTAAACACTTAACCTCCCAAACTCCGAAAAATTTAAAATACCCCTTGTTTATAGTTTATTTTTAGAAGAAAAAAAAAAGTCGTTAACGAAAAGTTCTTTCACAGAAGTTAAACAAAATATACACAATTTTATTCTGCAGGATTTTTTATAACCGATTTTGATTCAACACAAATTAAACCCTTTGACCTGCCAGGCTTTAAAATACCACAAAGAAACTTGTTATAAAATAGATTGAAGGATAACAAACATAGTATAGGATATGATTTATAGATACTTTATTTTAGTTCATTCCGAAAAAAAATTCCTTTTCTTTTCTTTTTTAATTAACTGAAAGCTTCTTTAATTGTGAATATTTTGGCACTTCATTTTTACCTTGTACGACAATTATATTAGAAGATAATGCAAATTTTGTTAATAGATCCAGCGCCATATAAATGAAAATTTTAAACTGATTTTTCTCCCAGTTTATATTTTTATAACTTATTTGTTCGATAAATACTAAAGCTTTTTTTTTTCTAATTTAGATAGAAGTTTGGAAACATTTTTAGCTTGTTCTCCTTGGTGTATTTAACATTTTTGCGTATGAATTTAACGTTCGAGTTATAGTTATTTAAAAAAGAAAATATATATATATATATATATTTAAATTGAGAATTTGTTGAATTTTTTAATATATACGAGAGAAAAAAAAATCATGTTAAATTCAAAATCCCATACATCTAAAAAATCCATACAGAGTTTTATGTAATATACTCTAATGAATCTGGAAAAAAAAATTGAAGCAAAAATATTCATATTTATAAAAGTAGTAGGGATTTTTTAAAAGTTAAATTAAAAAAAATCTCTATAAATAAAAGGAATTCCGAGGATAATTAATTGAATAATTAATTGAGGCACAGGGGAAAGCAAATCTTGGCAATGCGCCAACTCGGTCCAGAGGAAGCAAATCTTGGCAATGCGCCAACTCGGTCCAGAGGAAGCAAATCTTGGCAATGCGCCAACTCGGTCCAGAGGTATAAAAGCAAGATAGAAAAAAACGCGCAGGTCTGTGCATTCAAGTACAACCACCCATATGTATATGCTGAAAGTTTGTTCTGACGCTCACCCGACGCACGTGGAGTGCCGATGGTCCGGGGAGAGTCACCGGGGGATTCAAATTAAGCCCGGCGAAGCGGGCTGGGTATGCTAGTAATAAATAAATAAAAAAAATAGTAAAACAGGTTGTTCTACATGACATTTTTAAAAAATTAGTTTTAATTTTTAGTATTAAGTATTGTGCGAACAAATGTATTTCGGTATTATTCAAAATTAAAGAGATGATTTCAAAGGTTACCGTGTCCCCTTAGCCCCTTCGCGACGGGAGCCTTTTACGAAATTTTTAATGTTTTGTCACCGGTTTTAAAAGACAGAAATTTGTGTTTCATTAAATCGAGAGATTACTGTGATTAAATAAGTCAAATTTTATAGTATAATTTTACTGGTGGGGATAAACGAGGATTGTTAAGCCTTTTTGCGACACATTGACGTGTCGCTCGTCCCCAAGGGGTTAAGTGCCGTTAGAAATCTCACAGATCACTGCTTTTTACTTACCCATCATACGTAGTATAGAATAAGTCTTTCAATCGTTTTGAAAATCAAACTTATTTATTTATTTATTTATTTATTTACTTTTTAGGATTTACACGTTTCAGACACTGGAGATTCCGAAAAATATATTTTAATGAAAAAAAAAAAAAAAAAAAAAAAAAAAAAAAAAAAAAAAAAGATGGTTTTTGAGATGTTGATATTTCAGTAATGGTCAACCAAAAGTTATTAGCCATAACGAAGCAACAAATCCTTTACAACAATTTATTTTGAATTCAGATAAAATATCAACACACAACACCCAACAAACTAACTATGCTCAAGCGGATGCGTGACCGTGGGACCTGCAAAAGTTATACAAAACTGTCATAGCAGAATATTTTATAATTGCAAAAGAAACATTTTTACTATCTGTAAATATTCAGTTTTACTGTATGCATATCCATGAAGGATACGCATTACAATGGCTCCCAACGACTAGTTTAAATCTCAATAATTTTAATTTGTAACTTTTAGTTTAACTATAGATTCTTAGTGAAATTTTGTCTCATTTGGTGCTCACAGTACTATCGCTAAGAGACTTCAGAATGTGAGAACTTTAATTATAATAGTCCTGTACGTAAACTATAAGTACAGAAACAGTACCCCATGAGTTAAATGTAACATTTTATTCATCGTTCGATATAGGACTGCCAATTTGACCTCCATTTTTATTACGAAATATCGATCTCACTCAGTAAAATCCTAAAGAATTTTTAGTTTAAGTAAACAAGAAATGTCTGTCACTCATTAAATAAGAAAAAAACTTCGCATTTTCTGGTATGAATTCAGAATTTTTGAATAAAAATGGCCACCAAACTGGCAATTCTGGTTCGATCTATTCCTCTCAGAGACTGCTGGCAGTAATTATGCGATAATTTCTGCTACAGTAGCTAATGGTTACAGTTAATGTCACATTAGTTAAAGAGGTTAAATGGATGACTGGTACAAACATCCACAATATCCACTGAATGGTGCACAAAAAGGCAGCCTAATATGCGTCGCCAAGATAATATACATATGCCAAAGGCAAACTTTTTGTCCTAAATGACAAAACTAGTCATCATAATTCTATAATTAATTTACGTAGAACGATGCGCTACATACAAAAACTTTCCCTGAAATAATATCTATCTAACAGAGCAAGTTCCATCACAATCCATTCATTAGAACTTGAGTTATAAGAAGCCAGAATGAAATTTCTGCTTGTAATTTATGTAAATGGGTAAATGTGATAAATCTTTACATGAAATTACCTTTCAGTTTTTTGTTACTTAAAAAAAATCATATGAGATTGTGTTAGATTTAATCGTTTTTCACTATATATATATATATATATATATATATATATATATATATATATATATATATATATATATATATATATATATATCAGAAAAACAAATTATATTAAATCTAATATTAGATATTTCTAAAAATCCATGCGCAGTCTTGTGTAATGCACATTTGAAAATCTTAAAGAAAATGGGCAAAAACATCAATATTTAAAATAATATTAAAATTTAAAAAAAAGCAATTTTTTATAAAATTTTTAATTAAATATGCAATTAATTTTGTTTTTTCAAAATTCATTGTTAGCAGAACATTAAAATGCAATGTGTTCATCTTTTGAACCCTATTTTTAAAAATAAATAAAATTTTTGAAAAGGCAAACAATCTTCTTATGAAATAATGCATGGATTATTAAGTATTACCATCTAATGATTCTAATACTAACAAAAACACTGAAACTAGTGCAGTCATACTAATTTGTAAATTAACTAGACACTATGTGTATGTATTAACTATATATATATATACTCATAGTGTCTAGTTAATTTACAAATTATTGAAAAACTACGTTCCAAACTAGTCGGTTAATTCTCGAGCTATACTGCCAGTTTCAAAAATGAATGTTTCAGATATCTGAATTTCTTGAGATATCTAAATCTATTGGGATATTTGTAAAAAATAAATAAATAAATAAATAAATAAATAAATAAATAAATAATAAAAATAAAAATAATAATAAAAAAATAAATAAATACAATTGTGAATAATTTGTTAAATTAGTAAACGGGAAAGAATTTGATTTTTGAGTGACAAAAATCTACTCATTTATATGATACTTTGAATTTTTATGAATTTTCAAGATTTTCCAGTATTAAAAATTTAAAAAAAAGCACTTACGGTGTTTCTATTTTTTAAAAACATACATATCGATATGCACATGAACTCGAAATTTCTCACTAAAAAATGGAGGCCAAACTGTGGCAACCCTGCCATTTATTGCAATCTTTTTTGTATTAACTTCAAGACATTATATCTACGAGAGCTAAAAATAAAGTCCATTTGTTTGGATAAAATGACCAACATAGCGATAAAATAAACTAAAACTTATCAGTTTTAAGTATCTGAATATTGGTCAGGGATAATCTGTCAAGATTATGTAATTTCACATCCGTATTGATAAAATTTCCGCGGGAGAAACGCATTAAGTTTTTATTGCAATATAGATTTGGATTTTCTGTTTTTAAAAATAAAGAAAGAAAGAAGAATTGAAATCCATGTATATTTATTAATGAAAAATTAAACCTCTTATTTTATAAATACAATGAAAAATATGCATGCAATTTCGCTTAAATAGAGAAAAGGATTCATGTACTATAACTCGTACTTGTCACGGAAAAAGTCTAAAATTTCATACAAAAATGAAATATAAGCTATTAATATAGCTATTATTTAGATACCGGGTGTCCCAAAAATGACTGATGGATTTTAAAATTCAATAATTTGCAAACGGTGACAGCTATTTAAAAAATTTTTGCAGGAGAGTTATGTATAATGTCAGGAGTTTTTTTACCGTAATTTTTTTTTTATTTTAGTTCGAATTTCAAACAATAGGTTGCGCTGACGGCGATTGAAGGCCAAGTCGACGCTTCACTCAGCACTGATCACCTGGCCTTCAATCGCCGTCAGTGCCAGCTATTGTTTGAAATTCGAACTAAAATAAAAAATTACGGTAAAAAAACTCCTGACATTATACATAACCCTCCTGCACTTTTTTTTTTTTTAAATAGCTGTCACCGTTTGCAAATTATTGAATTTTAAAATCCATCAGTCATTTTTGGGACACCCAGTTTATAGCTATTAATCATTTTCTGTTGATTCATTTATTACTCTAATTGTTCAGTTTGTCAATGAGAATTCTAGCCTTTCTCCTAATTTAAATTTAGCCATATTCTCTCTTAACTTTTGAATTTTTACGCCACTATTGAACTCATAGCTTTTCTTCATTGTTTGTTTGATGTGAAAAAGAACCTCTGACCTTTTGCTTCATTGGAATTCTATTTTAAATTTTACCACATTGAAAGAAGATTATTTCCATCTGACTTCAGTGGTTAGAAAAGGATTATAAAAAGTTGGAAGAAAAAGGCTTCTTTGAAATGTAAATGTGGAAAAATGAATCGTAGATAGAATTGCATTTCAGAAAATCTTTTTTTGGAAAATGCAATATATTAGTAAAATTAATTAATTTTTAGCTTAAATCTGACATGGAATATAATGTGGATAGCAAATAAAATTTTGATTCTTATTCTACATTTTTAAAAATTGGGAGTTTTTTTATGTTTACGCCTGCAGTTTCATACTTAATTCTACTTGATATATTTTAATTTCCTTTTAACATATTTGATATTCAGATATTTGCCTCTTCAATAAAATAAAAGTTTTAAAATGTATCCAAACTTGATTGACAAATGTTGATTTTTGCCTTAAAATCAGAGTTTTCGTTAAAAAAAAATACTTATTTTTAATCTCTTTAAATATTACTAAAATAAATACTTTTGATCACAGAGCTTAATTTCTAGTCTACTGAGCAATAAATTAATTTGAAAACGAAACTAGGAAAATATTTACTCATTATTGCGAAATTTCATAGTTTAGACATTTAGAATACCAGAAGACCCATTCGAAGATTTTTGCACTACAATCTTTGAGGGAGTTTTTTAATATATTTTTTTTTTACTAATTTGTAATCAACGCCTTAATCAAACGACTTGTAACGATATACCAGTATATTTTTTCCAAAGCCTGTTCAAAAACCTTTCATATAATCTCCTATTCATCTTTGTATGTTTTGTAAGTAAATAGAAAAGGGGATATTGATGTCAGAAATAATTTGACTTGATACTTAATCAACCTAAAATTATACAATAACTAGTCAGGATCAGTCGGCAAAATTTTTAAAATAATTAGTCAGATGTGGCAATCCCAAAACTTTCTTCTATCTCATACATGTTAATACTTCCTGAAAAATGCAACATAGCAGCGCCACCGTTTAAGTAGTTTACACCAAAATCTAATCAGCAACAACTTATGAAATTTGATGAAAATCCCTGCATTATCTTTTGAGAGAAAGCTATAGCAAAATCTTTAAAAAATCTGTATAATAACGCCACATGTGGGTGATATAAACCAAAAACTAACAAGGATAATTTTTTTTTTATCAGGTACTAACTGAATCTGAAATTTGACGAAAATTCATGCATGAGTAGATATAGCTATTGCAAAATTCTGAAAAATGCAGCATAGTAGCGCCATCCGTAGGGTGATTTGCACCAAAAACTAATTAAATCTAGTATATATCAAAGTCTAGTAGAATTTAAAGTTTTGTGAAATTCCGTGCATTAATTATTGAGATAGAGATATTATGATAATCACAAATAGTGCGCTATAACAGCGCTACACTGTAAAAAAAAAAATCAAGAGGTTACTAAAAATTTTTTAGTAAATTTGTATTCCACGGAATTTTTTAGTAACCATTACAAACTTTTTTTTTGCAAGCGAAACAAGCATTTCTTTTGTAAACTAAACAAAAGAATTTTATCTATAACTAACTTAAAAATTTTTAGTATAAGCCACCAAGTAAATTTTAGTAACAGTTCCAAAATTATTTTTAATAACCATTACGTGGTCCCGAAGGGCAGGAGTTACCTTCGAGCTGCATCCAGACTTCTGAAGCGGAAGATTTTCGGCAAAACCGCAATAGATGGCAGCACCAAACATTGCTACTGCTCCGACAGTATATTCATAACCCCTTTATTATAGAGTACTTACACTACATACATTCGGGGCGTATTTGGCGGTGGCCAGTATCGAACCCGGGACCTTTCACCCTGGAGTCCATTACTATAACCAATATGCTATCAAGGCCACACCAAGTGAGTTTTAGTAATAGCTATTAAAAATATAAAATTATTAACTCTATTCGTTGCTAACTTTTTTCTAGTAATTCTTACAGATTTTCTTGTAACCGAATAAGACTACTAAAAATTTTTTAGTAATTACAAGGATCACTAAAGTTTTTTTAGTAGATCGACACTTTTTTTTTTTACAGTGTACCTATTGAGCGCAAAACACCAAAACTTGCAAGTAATGCAGCGCCATCTGTTGTGCGGTATACATAAAAAAACTAATCATATCTAGTTTAAATCAAGGTCTAACATAATCCAAAGTTTTGTGCATTAGTTCTTAAGATAGCGCGTCCACAAAATTTTTCTCACTTACAGACAAACCGATACACAGACCACTGAACTCCATATATAATATTGTCAAGCTCAGTGACACAGACAGACATTTTATAAAAACATGTTTTTCAGGTTCTCTGTAAAATGTGTTACTCTGTAAAACGTGGAAATCCGTCGAAAACCGGATTTCGAAAATATTCACGAATCCAATACTTTCTTCTTGTAAAGATATAGTAGAAAGTAAACATTCAGTATGGAATGTTTTCGGGCAAAAAATCCTATCCCATAACACCTCATTTATTTTTGTATGTTACATGTTAACTAAACTCAGTATGCCATGTCGGATGCTGCCAAAAATCCTATCCAATGGTGCCTCATTGTAAGCTATATTTTAGTTGAAAGAAAAAAGGGATGCTAGCATCTGAAATAATATATACGATCATTATAAAAGCAACATGGGTAAAAAAAAATCATTGCTTTAAAATACAAATGTTATCTTAAATGAAAAAACATGGATAAAAATTAAAAAAAGAAAAGATTTTCTAAAGAATTTCGCAACAAAATATTGGAAGCTACTTTCCTACGCAGATTCTGTTATTGCTGTAGAACTAGTTTTACAGATACAATAGGCAATAGAATCGCATTACGCGCGAAGAGCGCAGCGACCCAAGGCCCCTCGATTTTGCGAAAGGTAGAGGGGGAGGGGGGAAGCTGTTTTACATTAAAAATTAAAAATTTAAATGTTTAACACATTAAACATTTTCCTTTTGAATATTCCGAATATGTTAAATAATATAGATTACTTCATTGTTATGTGCCGAAATAAAATTATTGTTATTATTATTGTTATTTCAAGACGTGAAAATAGTTGTTAACTTATATTTAAGGTTTAAAAACTGTATTTTTTTTTTTTGGGGGGGGGGTTATTATTCGAACTTTTTCCCCTAATGACAGCATCCAGTGTGTCATGAATGTACTTAGCTTAATAAAGCGAAGATTGGAATTTCATTAATCTCCTGTGATCATTCTAAATGATTAATATCTTTTAAAAGAACATTTAGTAATATTATCATAATTTGAGTAAATGTTTCATAACCTATGCATAACGTATGTTTTTTTGTTCCTTGTTCATTTTAACATACTTAATGAACAATGTCTTTTATTGATTCAAATATAATCTGATCAAGACCAGATAAAAAATATTCCTTTCAAATGCAAATAAGTGAAAATGAATCTTCGATATAAATAATCCAATTTCAAAAAGTTCTTGATACATATATAGAATAAAGACTATGAAATAAAGATATTAAAATCAGAATCGATGCCTTTTGTGCTTCTTTTCAATAAGGATTACTTGAAAAAATGTTAGTCTAATGAGGAATGTATTTTCTATTTTTATTTTTTGAGTATTTTTTTTTTTCAGTGGAAACTTTTTGAATATTTCATTTGAAGAAAGAATGTATTATTTGGCGCATTTTCCCTTATACACTGAAAATGAAAATTTCAGTCCGTGATTAATAAATTTGAAAAGTAACTGTTGAAGGACATGGGGAATAAAAGAAATTTAACAGAACATGAGAATGTTTAAAAAGAATGTTTCATATTCGGAAATTTGAAAATTTCGATGACATTTCTTTAAAAAAGAATTATAAAAAAGCATGATTAAAAGGAGGAATATATTATGGTAATTTAGACGCGGTTCCCTGTCTTACATTTTTTTTTTTCTTTTTTCTTTTTTCTTTTTTTTTTTTTTTTTGTATTATGCTCAGTGGTTTTTATTGGAGTTCCGTGAAAGGTTTTCAGTGGTACTAAGAAAAATGTCCGTAAAGTGCGTAACATCAATAAATAATTAGTAAGTAATTCGTAACATCATCATAATGATGTTACGAATTAAAAAAATTATCATTATTTCAAAATTCCCTCACCATCGCTCGCTTACCGACAAGGTCATCATAGGAGGTTATCTTTTGTTTTTGCAACAACTTGTTTTCAACATTTGATTCTCAGCTACCTAACTTTCTATTGGTTTATATACATTTCGATGGATAAAAGTCCCTCTTATGGTATTTCTTTTTACACATTGCACGCATTTTCATCTTTTCAGAGGCAAAGTACATCTCTTGCTATAATATTGAAATAATTGACTGGCACAAACATTTGCGCACAAATTTATTTGAAAATAACTAAAAACACTTCTTCGTGCATATTATAAAGGCAAAATTTAATTCCAAAATTCTGATGTTATTTTATCATTTTAAGATTAAAATTAAGTGGTTATATACCGGTGCGCTTCAAAAGTCTAATCCCATATATAAGAAAAAGTATTCATAAATCAAGTACGTAGATAATGATACGTAGGAATTCAGTGATTTATATCAGTTTCAATGCATTTGAAATAACGTAATGTCACTAAAATATTATGCAAACAATTTTTCCTCATATACTATTATGTAATGGAATTCTTTTGAATGCCCATGTAAATGAACGATTAATTCTACATCTAGGTGACTCTAAATAATCCTTATAGATTGCATGAAAATCTGGGTATATTTACGGGAGTTAGAGCGTAGACAGACAGACAAACCGAATGCTTGAACACTTTTCAGCTTTATTGGAAAATGTTAAAAATTGATGATTGACAGATCATCTACATGCCTAAAGTTCTTCAACTTGTTATTGTGTGAGTTTAAGTTATTGATAGTTAAATTGATATTTTAAGAAGGTTAGCAATTTTATATCCATATTTGTGAATCAAAATTATCAGGCTCCTAAAGTATTAATTTCAGGAAAAAAAAAAAAAAAAGTCTTGTTTGTCCCGTATGGTGACATTTCGTTAGATCAAAAGCAATGGATGTGTATTTCTAGTATTATTTTAACGTCATCTCAACGTCATCTCTCCAGAGGTTAATGCCTTCAAACCCATAACTTGTAAGGATACAACAACAGAATTTTTAAAACTTCATAAGAAAGACTAGAAAATGTCTGAGCGGAAAATCAATATTGCCAGGTGCTTTTATTTAGCTCGGTTTCGCTATCGTGGTCAGATTTTGCTATCGATTTTTTACTTCAATTCCTATGAACTGCATTTACGGAATCCAGCGCCCTGGCTTAACAGTATCCCTTGTCTCCAAATTAAGGGTGTATTTCGATTCAAACTGCTTATTTTCCGATTTATTTTTAAATTCATTTTTGCTCTCAAATGCACCAAACTTCCAAATTCTCTTATTTAGAAAGTACACAAGGTGCCGTAATCATCGATTCTCTGATAAATGCAGAAAATATTGCAAAAAAAAAAAAAAGCAATCAAAAACAGCATTTTGAACCAAATTTTCCGAAGTGGGAGGTTTGCGAACGAAAAAAAGGTTCATACTGAGAAAGTTATTGTTTATAAATCAAATTCTAATGAAATTAGCGTAAAAAGACATCTCACGGCACCTTGTACGTCTCTTCAAAAATCCCCTCAGCAAGTTTCATGTTTCTGCTTCTAAAAATGTGTCTGAAATTATATCGGAAAATTTCGAGCTGTTGAAGATGGAAAACCGTTTTTTCGAATACACCCTTAAACTAATCGTTGGGGAGCACCGTAATTCTTATGTATCATGGATATGCATAACATAAAATATCGAAATAAAACATGTGTAAACTATTTATAAAATGTATTGAAATTCCAAAATAAAATTTAAACATGTATTAAAATAGTGATGCTCTATTAGGGAATTGCGGGTGCTATTTGATTATCCCGTCCGACCCTTTTCCACAAATTATATAAATCACCAAACTACTCGCAAATTATGCAAATTGGTATAATTTTTATTTTAAATAACGAAAAAGCAAATAAATTAGTAATAAAAATAAAAATAAAACGTCGGATTAAAAATCACTTGATGACGTAACAAGCACATGTAACTTGTTTAATGTCAAGTGAATATGACATTTACGGTAAGCCTTTTACTGGCATTTAATCTTTTAACTGGGCGATAGTTTTTTTTTGGTTTACAGGATATTCAAGTAGTATCGAACTGCTTAAAAAAAAAACATCCTTATATCGCCAAAAATGATAGTCATATTAACTGACAATTTACTGAGTCTGATTAAGCGTCACATTTCCAGTTAAAATATATATTTGAATTGAAATTTGAATGAAATAGTGAAAATATTTGAAAAATTGAAGAGTGTGGGAAATAGGACTTCAAATGTCTCGGCAACTAATTATCCAATAGTCCCCATTCACTGTCAGAAAAATTCGTCACTATACACTAAGTTATCCTCATTTTTTCACAAATAATTTCCGTACTCCCAGAAAACGTATTTGATCTGTGAATTCATTCCGAAGGTCGAAAAATGAGGGAGAGATTCCGTTTTTTTCTAGCACGCATGCGTATTGGGTCTGTTAGTAATAAATTCGAATTTGTTTTTAAAATGAAAAACAAAATAAACAAATTATAATGTCTAATTTAGTTTTATAAAGACAAAAATGTTTTCGGATTTAAAAATAAATAACAATTACTCTCTTTATTCATTCAAAAGTTCTCACAATTTGTTATCCAAAGTTGGATAAAATCTTATCGAATAAAAATATAATACCCAAACTTTTCCTTTAGCAATCTACGTAATACATTTAAAATTTACATTTTTATAGTACATTAATACTAAACATAAAAAAAAAAAAAAAAAAAAAAAAAAAACAACCACAGTTTTATGAAAGATGAAATCTTTCCGAAACTAACTTCAAAATTAAAAGCTTTGTAACGAAATAGACCAATCACATTTATATGAAATGAATGGTTCTACTTTAAAGCACTTATTTAATGTACAACGGTAGCGTCGAGGTAACGCGTTCGGCTGCCAATGCTGGGATCGTGAGTTCGACCTCAGCGGTGCCGGATTGATATTTCCGAGAATTTTTTTCAAATGACGGATATTTTACCTCTTTTGACGGAGAAAAAAATAAACGGATAATCGTCAATCTACAGACGATTTCTGGCAGCAGTGCTGCCAGTACTTTTTCTGTAACAAGACATTTTAAGTAAGTTTTAAGTGTCTGTAAAGTTTTTTTGAGAGTGTTCTTTATTCAAAATTTGTGTCCTTTTATTGTCTTTACATTCATTCTTTAAAATAAAAACTTTCGAAAATTTGTATATACTTTTCATTAGAACGAATATTTTGAGAGTGCGAAAAAAAATAGTTCCCTATAATCGAGGTTACTGATATTCCATAGGCTTCTTCCCATTATTACACACTTAGTACATTCCAAATTTCAAGTTTCTATCTCAATTTGTTCAGGAGATAGAGCGTTTACAAACACGCAGACAGACAGACGGCATTTTTTTTTAAAATATGTTTTTCTGAATCTCCGGTGTCTGAAACGTGTAAATTCGTCAGATTTCTTTTTTTTTTTTTTTCGATTTTGAAAACGATTGCAAGACTTACCCTATACTACGTACAATGAGTAAATAAAAGGAAAATTTTGTCGCTTTCGAATCCGTTCTAAGCTTAATAATACAAGGGTCGTACGTTTGAGGGAATTTTTCATGACAAATAGCAGTACAGTAGAACCCCGATAATTCGGATTAATTGGGACCGGACCCAATCCGGATTATCGAAAATCCTGATTATCCGGAGAATTAGGAAAAAATGAAATAAAATAAAACATTTTTACAGAAAATCACCTTTATGTGAAACTTATTGAATATTTACAGACTATAAAAATCTTTACTTAGCTTAATTCTTCCGAAAGGATTTCAGGAAAAGTTTTTTTAAATTCAGAATACGACGATAAAACAAGTTAATGTTATGTTAAATTAGACAATCGCTTCTCAAACTTGAAAAAAAAAATGAACAAACCGATCCGGATTAACGAAGTTCTAAAACAAGTTAATGTTATGTTAAATTAGACAATCGCTTCTCAAACTTGAAAAAAGAATGAACAAACCGATCCGGATTAACGGGGTTCTACTGTATTTAAAAATAAATAAATAAATAAATAAAGGTTAAACGCGCGAAATTCCTTTCCTTGTTTAAGAAGAGATTTTCTATAAGAAAATACTGGTACCGAAAGTTTTCCTGATCTTGAAATTTCAGGACACATACGATCCCTAGTTACTTTTCACATGCGTCGTTAAAAGAATACAATTCGTCGATAAATACTCATATGATATATATTTTTTTTATTATCATTATTACAATTGTAAAAAAAGTTACAAAAATAATGGAGTTATAATGTGTGCCAAATTATGCTCTTTAAAATAGGCCAACTGACTATGAAACTGTAACAATGAAATATTTTGAACGCTGAAAAATAGAAAATAAAATAAAATATAAACATAAAATTAAGAGTATTTTTAAATACGCTTTTATCAATTAATAACTTTTTAAATTGGGATTACGCGTTAAGAAAATACTCTAGAAATCTTGAATAGATTTTCCTGTTGCTACATTTAGAAAAAGAAACAGAGAAAAAAAAATAATAAAAAAATTCGTTAGTAAGCGCTTTTTACTAAGCGTAAATTAATGTAATGAATTCTTATTAAATTCTTATACAAAATTTTTTTAACTACTATTTTTTTTAAATTATAAATTGAGTTTTTAAAAAAGAAGATTTACGGGCATAAAAAAGTATAATTTAGATGCAGTTCTGGTTTAGTTTCATGGAAAGTAACATTATTTTCCGGTTTTCAATTCGATTTTGGTTCGAGATCCTGATAAAAAAAATTTCGATGTTCGTTCTCTTTTCTATAGTTTTATTCATGAAATCGGCTAAATCGTTCAACGCTATGTATCCACGTAAGCAGGGATTTTTACTTTTGAAAATTTTATTAATTTCTGCAAGACTTATTCATGATTTATCTGCAAATTTGTTGTGATGTAACGGATGTTTAAGAGTCACAAAAACAATAATGCAAAAAGTGTAAGCAATAGCACGATGCAGTTTTCCTAAAATAAGTCATTATTACAAAGTATTTTCGTAGTAATATTTCGATATCTTATATACATATTTATAATTAAGAAATACATGCAACAGAAGAACGTTTAGGGTAAGATAAAATCTAGTGCCATGTTTACACGGCGACCATTAGGAACGTTGAAATATGGGAGTTAGAAAAAATGCACATTTTTCTATAGCCTGTATAAGTTTTAAAAATACCGCATAAAATGCATTCGCTTTGTCAGAAAATCCCCTCACCAGTGGCTAGGAAATTGGTGTAATTTACCATTTCTGTAAAATGACCTTTATTTTTTTCGCAACAATACATTATTTGCTATTCTTTAAAAGACCAACTAACTAGATTTACACTGCAAGCGATCGATTTTATTTAGAGATGTGCAGGCGTGGTTGCGTACAAATACCCTTGGAAACAGGGACGAAACACTCTTATTTGTTTCTTATTCATTTTCAGCGAAAATAAAAATGTGTTCTATTTATTTAGTTATGCTAACTTTTTTTTTTTTTTTTCATTAAAAGACTTTCAAGTAAAGTGACACGAAAAGAATTTTAGCTTATCTCAATGCAATAGTAAACAATAAACGATGATTTAATTTTGAATAGAAGTTAATGCATTTTTAATTGAAAACAGTTACAATGTTTGTTAACTGTTGTTCGACAATTTTGTTTGATGTTGTTTTCTTTTATTCAGTTAAACCCCTTACGTCTGGCACGTGTCCGAGTACTGTTAAGAAAAAATATGTTTCAAGCTCGGCTTTATGTTCATGCGCAAGACTTTGATAATAATAATAACATATCGCCTAAAATATATAAAATATTGTTAAAATATTACACCGCCAAGTTCATAAAAAACATAAAATTAAGATGTATAATAAACAAAAAAGAAAAGTCATGCGTTTAGCGTAGATTATAAAACATATTCCAACACTTCCAGAATATTTTAAAGTATACTTCGTTATTTAGGGAAATAAAGTAAATAAAATAAAGTAAGTAAAACATTAATAGTCCTAAGTAAACATTTTAGAAAACGCATAAGAATTTTAAACAGATTTCAGGAGTTACTGTCTATGGCCGAACGCGTATTTCGCTTATTCGGTTCGCATTAGATCTATACGTTGATACACATACTGTATAATGTGAAAATTTTGTTTGTTAAGGAAATGCATAATAGGTTGATATTTCACTTTTAGAAGTTTTTACCAATAGACAAAAACATACATGGATATTTTTTCTACAAGCCTGTATTTTACCTACTTACCTTTATATACGCGCCACTATTTAGCTAAAATTTAATTCAGACTAAACGCTCTTAAAGCTGATGAAATCCCACCTCCAGAAATTATCATAAGGCGTTGTATCGAATCCTTTGCTTTTTCCTGTATATCATTTTATTACAAACACATTTTACTAAGCTAAATGTAGTTCAGCATAAAAATGCATAACTCGTTTAAAAACTACCTTTAAGCAATTTACGTTCATACTCAGTGACACTTACCGAATTCTTTTGTGTAGCCCTGTATATGATCTATAGCATTTGTACACACCAGGGGTGCCCAGAGAGGGGTTTCGTGACGCAAGATGCGTCATACAATTTAGTTTTGGGGGGGAATTTGAGAAAAAATACATTTTGGGGGGGATTTTTAAATTCTTAATATTTCCTTTTTTACTGTTAATAAAATATTGATTTTTAAAGTATCACTTTTGAATTTTTTCGACATTTAATTTCCAGAAAAGTTCCTGCGTTTTCTTTCTTTAAATTCTAGATAAGAGCAATAAGAATTCATTCTGCTATACTCAACTCGCTATCTTTTGTAAATCTTGATTCTTTTAACATCACTTTTAATTTTTTTAAACATTGAATCAGAGTTACCCGCAGAGAGTTTTAGTGGGGCGCTACGCCCCTCCTGCCCTTTAGTTCAAAAAATAGCGCCTCTCTTGCTCCTCATCCAAAAACTAGCATCCTTCTTTTCGCTCATTCAAAAAAAAAAAAAAAAAAAAAAAAAAAAAAAAAAATAGCGCCCTTCTGGCCCAACATTTGAAAAAACACAGCCCTTCAGCGATGTGAACGTGCTATAGCGTGTAAATTGCGCAAGATATAGCTCTTATGCGTCCCGTTGGCCACGTAATTTCATCAAAAATCGCTAAAAAAAGGTAAATTTCGTTAAAAATCGCAAAATAACTACTAATTCCCGGAAAAATGGCTAATTTTGTCGCAAAATTCCGAAAAAAAGGCAGATTTCCTCAAAAGACCGTGAAAAAAAAGACAAATTTCTTCCAAAAAACGCGATAAAACGAGAAAATTTTGTCAAATGATTCGCGAAAAACGGCAGCTTTCGTCAAAAGACTTGCAAAGAAAACTGCAAATTTTGCCCAAAAATTACAAAAAAACGGAAAATTCTGTGAAAAATTTGCGAAAAACGACAAATTTCGCCAAAAATTCGAGGAAAAACGCAAAATTTTTCGATATATCCCGAAAAAACGACAGATTTTGTCAAAAGATCGTGAAAAAATGCAAATTTCGTCAAAGGGGCACAAAAAAAGTTAACGGCAGAAGTGAATTTTTCTATACTAAAAACTAATTTTTCTGCTTCAAAATTGTGTTTTTATTGCTCCAAAAGCGGATTTTCCTGCTCACAATCAGGGACGTGCGAAGAGAAAATTGCACCCCGGGCATAATTAGAATTTGACGCCCCCTCCTCCCAACTTTTTCTTGTGGCAGCCCAAAAATGACTTTTATAGTACAAATTTGGCACCCCCTAAATTTTCCATCTGGGGCGACCGTCCCCCCCCCCCTCCTCCTTTCGCATTGTTATGTTCACAATCCGCTTCAATCTGTTTAAATCTTTAAAAGAAATGCGAACAATAGTGATACTTATTATCTTCTAAACTCAAATAAGCATTATTTCATAATTAAATTTGTATCTTGACATTCATTTTTAAAACAGTACAGACTCTTAACAGTTTAAAAAAATTAATATTGGTTTTATTTATTTATTTATTTATTTATTAAAACAATAATTATTGCATTTCATTTTTGCGTCGAAAAATATGAATTATTATTTGTGGGGATACGCTTTTGTAAAAAAGGACATAGAATTTTAAATGTCCAAATCCCGGGGACCCAGGATTTTTCAAATTCAGCGGCATCACTGGCCCTTACTACTATTGCGTCTGTATTGAATGCGCGCCTGCTAGTTGTCTTCTCATTCATACACTTAGGATTGTTCGTTCTCAAACCTTAAATTGAGGTAGATAAGTCTTGATAGGTAAAGTTAATGATAGTCAAATTTTCTGTCGATGACACAATGCCTTCTGATTTAAAAAAAAAAAAAAAAACATTCATAAAAAAAAAAAAAAATAATAAAAATTTGGCTAAAAGAGAAAAAAATATAAGAAAAATAATTTGATTTTTCTAACCAGGAATTATTCTGTTCTCCAATTCTCAAAAATTCAAGACATTCTGTTCCGAAAATTAAAAAAAAGGTCATCAATTAGAAAATTCAGTTATAAAAAGCCTAAGGAATTTCAACAAATGGTTGCCGAACATTTTTGTCAATAATTTGTGGGGGGGAAAAATGCGAATTTCGTCAAATAATTGAGGGAAAGAGCGTAATTTCATTATAGAATCGCGAGAAAAAGCTTATGAATCGCAACAAAAATGGTAATTTTGTAAAAGAATCATGGAAGCAAGCATTAATTGCACCAAAATATAGCAGACGATAGCGTGAATTTTATCAAAGTACCTTGGGAAAATGCGCATTTCGTCAAAGAATCACAGAAACGATGCTAATAAGAATCGAAAAAACTTCGAGTTTCGTACAGGAACCATCGAAAGGACGCGAATTTTGTCAAAGGGCCGTGGAAAAAACGTGAATTTTGTTATGATCGCTACAAAAAGCGAATATTGTCAAATGACCGCAGAAAAAAATGAAGTTTTTTTTTCCAAAGGGCCTTTGAAGAAACGCGAATTTTATTAAAGTACAACAGACAAAAAATGCGAATTTCATCAAAGGGCTGCGGAAAAAACATCATTTTTTGCGACCAAAAGATCGACGATTTTTTTTTTCGATTTTTTGATGAAATTTCCCTTTTTTCGAGATTTTTTTTCCAAATTCATGTTTTTTTGTTTGTTTTTTTCTGTGGTTCTTGAACGAAATTTGCATCTTTTCACGATCCTCTGGCAAATTTCGCGTTTTTCTCGCAATTCTATAACGAAATTGGCGATTTTTTTTCACTAATTTAAAAAAATGATTTTTTTTTTCTGATTATTTGTAAAAAATTGCGATATATTTTATATAACAAGTCTTTTATAGTTACAACCGACTTTTTTTTTAATTTTCGGAAATGACTGTCTTAATTTTTCTTAATTTGGAAAAAATCTGATAGAATCACAGAGATGATCCTACGAAAAAAAAATTAAATTCACAGCAAATTTTCTGAAAGGTTACAGCGGAGGTGGGAGAAAAGAGAGGGCGATTTCTCTCCCGTTACGAATTATGTGCTTTTTTGCGCTCCTTTTTAGAAATTAGCATTTTTTTGTTTAAACATGACAAAATTGGCAGTTTTTCGCGATCTTTTGACGAAATTTGTCATTTTTTTGTTAATTTTTTAACAAAATTTGCCATTTTTTCGCTATTTTTCACGAGATTTGTCTTTTTTTCGCGATTTTATAGCAGAATATGCCGTTTTTTGCGATCTTTTAACAAAATTTTCCCTTTTTCGTGATCTTTTATCAATATTTCCGTTTTTTCACGATTTTTTATCAATATTTGTCGTTTTTTTCGCGATCTTTAAAAAAATTTACATTTTTCTTTCTTTCATTTTTTGACGAAATATATTTTTTCCACACACTTTTGAACTGCTAGATTTTAGATTTAACTCTATAAAAGTGCCCTGAAGAATGTAAAAAGTACCCTTTTCAGAACAGTAGTGCCCTGCCGCTTTTTAAACCTGGGAGAAACTCTGGTTTACATATCGATTACTATATAATTTTAATAATTTCTACAACTGAGTTTTATAGAAATAGTATTTTGTTAACTTTAGTTTAAATATCATTTGTTTAAGAGTTAGATTTACGAATTAAAGGTACATTTTTATCTGTCACTAATTTAGTAGATATATTATAAATCAATGAAACCGTTTTTACTTAAACATTTTCTTTCATCGAAATTCGATGGGTTCTACCTTGTATATGTAATGAAGATTAAAACTGATGTTTACAATACTAAAAATAAATGTAAAAGGATGTAAAAAGTGCACTTTTCAGAACAGTATCGCCCTGCCCCTTTTTAAACCTGGGGGGAACTCTAAATGAATTTTCAGAAATGTTCCTGTGTTTTCTTTCTCTAAATTCTAGATAAGGGCAATATGAACTCATTCTGCTATGCTCAACTCTCTATCTTTTGAATGTGCAGTAGATTATAAATAGAATAGATTTTACAATTAATATTCTGTTTAGGAGGTGGGGGGTCAATGTTAAAGTATGAAGATTTTTTTTTGGGGGGGGGGATTTGCGTCATTGGGTTTGGGGGGGATGGTCACCACTGGTACACACCACACAATATGCAAAAATTTAATTAAACTTTCAATCACATATCATAATTATAAATGCACTTAAAGAAATCATTGCTAATATACAGTACTTTGGACACAGTAAAACATCCGAAATCTATCGTGTGTCCCTGAAAAAATGCTATGCATTTCATATTATCCACGAAGTAACTTGCAGTAAACATTCAGCAATGTATATCAATTTTAGTATATATTAAATAGTTTATCATAATTAAAATACGGAGCAAACAATTTTCGGCTATCTATATTATAAAGACCAAACGTATCTGTGCGTAAAGCATACGTCATTTTGCGAATGGCAACACTTTTGCGGTTTAAACAACGGTTTTGCAATTTTTGCTACTGCAAATTTTACACTTCTAAACATCTCACATTTTAAATTTATACACCATCGTATAGGGAAAAAATGTACTTTTAGGTGCAATTGGTTTGAAAGCTGTATCTCAATTTATTTTTGAGATATTAACTTCTTTTATAGTTTTTAGTACCAATTTCGTAATTGTGGCGACAGAATCACTCCATTTCCTCTTAAAACTGAAAAAAAAAAAAAAAAAAAATCAATAACTAAAATGCGCTACACTTTCCCATGCAATTTCGGTTTTGCAATTTTTGGTACTGCAAATTTTACACTCCTAAACATCGCACATTTTAAATTTTTACTCCGTCGAATAGAAAAAAAATTACTTTTAAATGCAATTTGTTTCAAAGCTGTATCTTAATTTATTTTTGAGATATTATTATTATTATTTTTTTAGTACCAGTTTTGTAATTGTGGCAACAAAATCACTCCATTTTCTCTTAAAATTGAGAAGAAAAAAAAAAAAAAAGAAAAAAAAATTAAAATGTGTATACTATTTCTAAAATATCGTCTGTTATAAAATTCGGTGAATTTCGGTTTTATTACGTTTAATAATTTGGAGAATTGAGTTTTATAGTAGTTTGTTAATTTTAGTCTAAAATAACATTTGTTTGAGAGTTAGACTGACCAATATAAGATGTATTTTTTATTGTAACTAATTTTGAAGATTTATTGTAAATCAATGAAACAGTTCTTTCTTAAAGATTTTCTTTCGTCGAATTTCGACGGGATTAACAATAAATGTTCTTTGCACCACATATTTTATAGAATGCATATTTTACAGGAAACAAATGCTCAATTATTTATATTGTTTTAAGTCCTAATATATGCAACATAGTGTTATCGGGTTAATCTTTCGTATCAGGCTGTTCGTCATACAGAAAGATTTTTAAGAAATTCCTACGTGAATACTATATTAAAAACCTTAAAAAAATCAATAAATTGAAATAAAATTTTGAAATTGCATTCGAAAAAAAAAAAAAAATTCTATTCGATGTGAAAATTGAAATGTTTTTTATTGATATTTGACGTCTTTTAAGCTATTAAAGTATTTCTAGTACAATATATTTTGAAGTTTTTGTAATATATATTTTATGATGTTTCTATTAATGAGCGTAAATTAAGGCCTTTTTCTTTATATATAATACAATATTTGAATCATTGATTAATGCTGTTTATAATGAATATTTTACTATTTTTTTTATTGATATTTGACTTTTTTAAAACAATTAAAGTGTTTTTGGAATATGTACTTAATGGAATGCATATATGAACCACTATCACATATTTGTGATTTTTAAGTCCCTGTATAAAAATTTTGTTTTAGTATATATACATTTTGCTTTTTCTTTCTTTTTTTTTTTTTTTTTTTTTTTTGGGGGGGGGTTGTTTTTTGTATTGGAAAGCATTCCATTTAAATCTACATTGCATGACTCTATAACAATAATTATGGATATAGATAAACTTTGAACGATGTTGAATGTCCAAATATAACACGAAATTCCTTATCGTGGCACTAAAAGAAAATGGAAAAAAAAAAAAAAAAAACTAATACTTAAAAGAAAAATATTCAATACAATTTGGTGTTTATCATGTCTATAAATAAACTTTTAATTGTGTGTATTTTCTTTTTCAATATAGCAAAATTATAATTACAGATATTGGACAGCGTTCCTTTTCATCTAATTTATGTACGCATATTTATTAAAAATCTTTAATAATAGGATTTGTTTCAATGGCAATCTTCAAATAACAATAAGTATAAATGAAAAAATAAAAGTATAATATTTATTATGAATAATTTATAAAAAATTTCAAATAAAACTAGGAAATGAAGATCTTAAGACAGTATATACATACCGATGAATCTAAAAAAATACGAAAATTGCAGTTTGCACACAGTAAAAATCCTATTAAATGTTATATAATGCAATTTCTTTTGATACATTCTAATAAAAAATACCCTTACAACTATTTTCAAGTCATATTACACTTCTAATAACATAAAAAAAAGCAAATAAAAAACTTAGAATTTCTGATTGTCATTTTCCTGATATGTCACAATCAGTGTTGGGCACGTTCACAAAATAAACGAACTAACTCAAATTCACGTTCAATTTCTGAAAAGTGATTTAAGTTCACGTTCAAATTCAAAAATTTTCAAACGAACTCGTTCAAATCAAACTCATTTGTAAAAGTGAACGAAGTTCACTAAAAAGTTCACTTTTTTTTATGTTTGGATATTATTGTCCAAATTTACAAAGTTTTGTGAACTAATCATTTGATTATTCGATACGTAAGATAGAGGTATGCACGGTAGAGGTCTGCACGGGCCGGAATTTCCAGGCCCGGCCCGGCCCGGCTCGTAGGAAAAAATTTTCGGCCCGACCCGGCCCGTTGTAAAACTTAAAAGTTCGGCCCGGGCCCGGCCCGGCCCGTTTAAATTTTTATATTTTAGGCCCGGCCCGGCCCGTACAGAAATCAGTGAAAACAGGCCCGGCCCGTTTTGGCCCGTTACAATTTCTACGATTTCTAGAAAATTCAGATTTTTTAAATATAATTAAGATTTCTTTAAAGAATACTGCATACATATCTACGTAATGATTTTACAGTATATTTTATAGGAAATAAACATTAGCAACATTAGTGATTACTAAGATTCTTAGGTTTTCAACAATCAAATAAAGATTCATCAAAAAATTAATATGGCTTAGAATAAAAGAAAAAAGAAAGAAAGTTAAAAACACCGTAACTTTTGAAGCTGTTTAATAAAAGAAGATTTATAAAAATATTTCTTTATTATTTTATTAAAGATTTTAAATCCAAATTCCTTCGTTAACTCAAATATACGCCTTTCTGATACATTTCTAAATTCATTTTTTTTCTCAGAAACGCACTGCAGGTATCTTTATTCAGAAACTATATAATCAAGTGGCATTAACCGTTTTTTGATGTAATCAATTTAAGAATACTGAAAGGAAATAAATTATTGTTATAGTCAGCATTTTCAATAGAATTTCCGGAAGCGATAGCATGGGAGGGGAGACAAACCTGCAACCATTTGAGAAATTATTGTACTTGAACAAATTTATGCAAATATTTTATTCATCAAAAATGAAAAATGCTATTCGATTCCAAATGCCTTGAATAGTCAGGCTTATCACTTTTATGTTTTCACAATTAAAAATTAATCTGAAAATGTGTCAAACTTTCGCGTTATTGAGAAATTAATTTAAAAACCATCAAACTTTCGCGTTATTGAGAAGTTAATTTAAAACCTTCAAGAAGTATATATCCAAAGATTAATCTAACATAAGTTCTTTATCGCTGTTAGTAATTTTACAAATCATGTTGTCTGCCCTACAGATCTTGAAAACAATTAAGTCTTGTTCCGGTCCGATAAGTCTATATGTAGAAAAATGATGCAAGCTTGATCTCGGCCCGGTATGAGTCAGCTAAAAAAAAAAATATTAAAACGGGTTACACACAATTTAACTGTCCGATGCCGATCTCACACTGTACAAGTTACATTTTTATATTGATGCTGTCAAACTAGTATGGCTCGTGACGCACATTTATATTTATTCTCGTTAAAACCATTTGCGTTGAAAATAGATCATATTTTATCGTTTCTGCTTAAATCTTCAGAACGGGCCGGCAGGCCCGAAAATTTTTTTTATCGGCCCGGCCCGGCCCGTATGGCCCGTTCAATTTTTTTGCCGGCCCGGCCCGTTTATTTTGTTTGTCGGCCCGGCCCGGCCCGTTGAGAAAACTATTCTGATTCTGCCGGCCCGGCCCGGCCCGTTAGAAAATTTGAAACCATTCCGCCGGCCCGGCCCGGGCCCGTGCAGACCTCTAATGCACGGACGGAAATTTCCAAGCCCGATCCATAGAAAAAAAATGTCCGGCCCGATATTAAAATAAAAATTTAGCGGCCCGACCCGGCCCGATATAATAGCTAAAATCAAGGCTCGACCCGGCCCGATATAATAGCTAAAAACAAGGCCCGACCCGGCCCGATATAATAGCTAAAAACAAGGCCCGACCCGGCCCGATATAATAGCTAAAAACAAGGCTCGACCCGGCCCGATATAATAGCTAAAAACAAGGCCCGACCCGATATAATAGCTAAAAACAAGGCCCGAGCTTGGCCCGGCTCGGAAAAAAAAGTTGAAATTTCGCACCGAACCCGGCCCGACCTCGAGTACATTTCTACAGGACATTGATATTTACCCTTACGGAAGAGTTCTGGCCAAAAAAACTTACCTTAGTCTGTTTATAATCTCCATATATGCAGAAGTGCCGTAGGTTGCGATTTTTATGCTTTCTTTTAAAATCTTTCCGATTTAGACATATTTCCGCCTTACACAGTCCACCTTGTACAGAGAATTTACTGTATATATATCTATTTTCGGCGAAATTGTATACAGCCCAGGTCCGGTTCGGCGCGACCCGAGTCTGCAGAAGAAGTAAGACTAGGATACTACCCAGAGAAGTGATATCCAGACTTAGCCCGTCCTGAGGCTCGTGTAGGCCTGCCTCTAAATGGCCTTTGAAAGAGGGAAAAAATGTACTAAGGTCTGGAAAAATTTTAAATAAATTATGAAAAAATTGAACGTAAATTTCGTTCAAACTCGTTTATTTTTTGAGTTTCCGTTCAGTTCAAACTCGTTTATAAAATAGTGAGCGAAGTTCAGTTCAAAGTTCACAAATAGTGAGCGAAACTCGTGAGTTTTCGTTCAGTGAGCGCGTTCATACCCAACACTGGTCACAATCAGATATGTGCAAAGTAAAGTGCTTTCTGCTATGGTGGATGCATATCTTTTTCCTTTTTTTTTTTTTTAATTTCTAATTAATATTTATATTTTATAAAAAACGTAAATAGGGAAGGTAACAAATTCTGTATTTTACAAATAATTTATCATAACTCGAATATGATTGTCACTAAAAATTTAAGCCTTTTTCGTGTCCTGCATTTTATTTCTTTATTGTGGATAAATATGGCACTGTAGAGTAATTTTTTTTATTTTTGACATAATTCAAGTCATAAGTTGTACAATTAAAACTACCAGTAAGATCTTTTAGGTATGTCTTTAAAAATAATGTGATTAAAGTCTTTGTAAAAATTGAGTTGACTTTTATTATGTCATTTTCTAGGTTTTATAAAATAATAAATAAAATTAAACATTACATGGAATTTGAGTTACTATATTGAAAACACATTCTTCTAAAGAAAATTTAAATGTTAGACCTAAAAAAAAAAAAAAAAAAAAAAAAAAAAAAAAAGAAAGAAAAAAGAAAAGAAAAAAGTGTAAAAAATGCTTTAGAGTGAAATTATCATTATCGTGGCAATTTTTATGTAATGATATGCCATGAAATGGCATATTTTTACATAAAAATTTATTTAATATTTGAATTCTTCAAAATTTAGCAATTTTACATGGAAAATAATTTATTGTCTAAAATAAAATAAATTTACTTCTTAAAAATATGAATTGTTTTCAATGGATACTTTCGATATATCAGATGATCAAAATCCGACATTTTGTTATATTGACCCATGCAATCTTCATTTTCTTTATCCATTTATATTTTAATTTTTACCAACTTTAAATTAAAAAAATAAAAAAAGAAGAAGAATCTAAATTGGGATAATATGGAAGTTAAAAAAAAAAGAAGAAGAAGAAGAACTGCCTAACTGTCAATACTGAGATTAAATTTACAAAAACTTTGAATTTATTATGTGCATAATAAAATGTCTATTATACTGCTTTTGTGATTTCTGTATAATATAGTAAATAAATATAATTCTAAAAATTGAGGAGTTTGATTTCACTAATGTATGCATTACACTCTTTAAAAAAAAAAAAAAAAAAAAAAAAAAAAAACTGTAGAATTATTAATTTTTTTTTTTTTTTTTTTTTTGGAAATTGGGATTCTTAGAACAATTTATTTAACGGCAATAACAAAAAATCATATAAAAGATACCCATTTGCTCTGTAAATCATACAGTGTGTAAGGTTACTAAGAATTTTTTAGGAAACTGGGATACACAAAACTTTTTATGTAACTACAACTCGGAGTTTTATTAATACGATTACTGCAATTTTAGTAGATTCTTTTGATAAGCTGCAGATTTCTGCAGCTTTAGAAAAACTAGTCGTTGGGGGCCACCGTAATACTTACCCATCATGGATATGCATATGAAAATATAACATGTGAAAACTATTTATACAATGCATTGCAATTCATAAACAAAATTTAAATATTGTTAATACACATAGTAATGCTTTATTAAAGAACTGCTGATGTACCAATTTCGACAAATTATACAAAACGCCAAACTACTCAAGTAGTACCGAACTGTGTGAAAGAAACATCCTTATAACTCCAAAAATAATAACTCTATTAACTAACAATTAATTGCGTCGGATTAAGCGTCTCATTTCCAATTAAAATATATCTCTGAATTGAAATTTGAATGAAATACAGGGTCATGAAAAATCGAAGAATGTGGAAAACAGGATTACAAATATCTCGGCAACTAATAATCCTATCGACTTCGTTCTATATGCAAAATGTGTGTTATTTTATTGCCTTTTACGTCCATTCCTTAGAACAAAAAAATTCGAAAATTAATTTTTATATACCTTTCATCAGAACGAATTTTTCGAGAGTCCGAAAAAAAAAATTCCGGATAATCGAGGTTGCTGATATTAAATAGGGTTCGTCCCATTCTTACATACTAACTACATACAAAATTTCAAGTCTCTATCTCAATTTGTTCGGGAGATAGAGCGTTTACAGACAGACAGACAGACAGACAGACAGACAGACAGACGGCAAAATTTTTTTTCTAAAAATATGTTTTTCGGAATCTCCACTATCTAAAACGTGTAAATCCGTCAAAAATTTTTTTTCGATTTTCAAAACGATTGCAAGACTTACCCTATACTACGTATGATGGGTAAGTAACTAGTTTTGTAAATTTATATCTGTTTTTGTACGATCTACGGACAAAATTTTAGTGAGCATACAGATTTTCATAAATTTACACCTGTAGAGTTAACTTTTTTTTTTTTTTTTTTACATTGTATATGAGAAATTCCTGCGTAAATTATCTTCTTCTAAATTATTCTTCCTATTTAATTTTAACTGCAGGTATTGCATAGTGTTGATGTCCATCTATCGCATTTCTGACCCCATTAAACATCTTTAAAATTCTCTGACAATCTGGCAAAAAAGAAAATTTTTAATGTCGTTTTCTCAATATTTTGTTTTAAATAAAAATAAAAAAAGAGTGGATTTTTTTTCAACAATATAAAATGTTCAATGCGGTATAAGTTATTGAATTCAATGGTTCATATATTGTAATACAATTAATGATTATTTACACACACATATATATATATATATATATACTAGCGGACCCGACAGACGTTGTCCTTCCTGGCACCGACACCAGAAAATCAAATAAATGTACTTATATATAGTAATACGCACGATAAACACTACGCTCTTAATTTAATTTCTAATTAGAATTATGTAAGGAAATTATTTTTACTCTTCAGTATTTTTTGAAGTCGGTTCAATTTTTGATAGAAAAGTTTGTTTTTCACTTTTTTGTTGAAAGTTAACGATTTTTTGAAGTCAGTTAATCAAAATTATAATACAGGCTATATTACTGTAAAGCATACACTTTTGACAGGAGCGGGGTTCGAACACGCGATCTCTTTCTTCGAGAAGCAGAGCTTATAGCTGGCGCCTTAGACCGCTCGGGCATTCCGTCCGCACTCTATTCATCGAACTTATTCAACACTTTTAATTAGCGAAAAATCACTAACTATTAGTTTTTGCCTAGTTACTAAAAAAGTACTGAATCAATTTCGATGAAATGTGAATCTAAACCATTCTCGAATCCACTGGAACGCACACGCAAAATTCCATTAAAATTGGTCCAGTCGTTTAGGAGGAGTTCAGTGACATACACACGCACAGAAGATTTATATATATAAAGATTGCGCCGAAGACATCGCCAAATTAGGAAAATGTGAATTATCTCACGAACTACTGGATTTAAACGAATTTGCTTAGTACCATTCGATTCAGAATGAAAAAATGCACTAAAATATGTTATCAGTTGAAAAATATCTACAAAAGCCGATTTTTAAGGAATTTTTTTAAAGTTCGCTTTTTTTTCTACTCCTCTTAGGGGTGGAATTTTCGAAAATCCCTTTTTAGCGGCACTCGATGTTATAAGAAGTATTTTTACACCAATTTTCAAGATTTTTGGTTCGGTAGATATTTTTGTGCTGTGATTAATACGAAATCCAGACTTTCTTTTATATTTATAGCACTTTTAATTAGCGAAAAATCACTAACTATTAGTTTTTGCCTAATTACTAAAAAAGTACTGAATCAATTTCGATGAAATGTGAATCTAAACCATTCTCGAATCCACTGGAACGCACACACAAAATTTCATTAAAATCGGTCCAGTCGTTTAGGAGGAGTTCAGTTACATACACACGCACAGAAGATTTTTATATATAAAGATATATATACACTTAATTACGAATTTGAAAGTAATTCTTGACAATATTAATCATTGTTCAATGCATTAAAAATGCCTTAAATCATTAGAATTACGTTATTTTAAATAATACTAACAGAAAAAAAATCTGCACTTCTACAGATGTAAATTTATAGAAATTTGTATTCTTACTGAAATTTTGTCTGTACACTACTAAAATCTATAGCTTTACAAAAAAAAAAAAAAAAAAAAAAAAAAAAAAAAAAAATTATTAAAACTACTGTGATTTTACTAAAATTTTATTTGTAACTTGGATGTCAGTTATATAAAATGTTCTAGATATTCTAGTTTCCTAAAAAATTCTTAGTAACCTTAAAGATTATTTGATTTACTGTGCAAATGTGAATCTATTACATGAATTTTTGTTGTTGCCATTACATAAAGTGTTAAATATTCCCAATTTAACAGAAAAATTTTAGTATCTTAACAGATTTTTTTTTTCAGTGTACATTCCAGTGAATCCTGAAGCTTGGTGAACACGGGCTTGTCAGTAAGTAAAAATCAGATATTTTATATTGACAATTTGCATATGAATTCAAGCACTAATTAATAAATTAAAACATGTAGTTTTTATTATAAATAATTTATTCAAATCTTAATTAAAATTTAGAAATTAAGATATACTGTAGTGAACGACAACATAAATTATTCATTTTTTTTAAATATGTATATTTATACATATGTAAAGTCATATTTGATATATCCAATGTGTACATAAAATAAATTAATTTAGTATATTTTTCTGTTGGAGGAGAAAAAAACTTAACTGTCGTATTCACTAAAACTTGGAGATTGTTATGTCTATAAATAAGCTGTTAATCATGCAGCAGTTGTGTTTTTTATTCGACGTAGAACATATACAAAATTCATTATACAAAACTGAGAGCTTTGATTGCTTTATATCAAGCACTAAACGATAAATTCTTATGCAAATTACCTTCTCTCAAGTTATTCCTCGTCAAAAAGCCGGCTCTCGGATCATTCTAAGCATCTTCGCGTCTTCATTCACCCTGCCCGATCATTCTGACCATTTTCTCTCTCTTCAATCTCATCATTCTCTTCTCTGAAAGATCGTCTGAGCTTAATGATGACGTCACTATTAGGTTTGCCATGACGTCGCCAAGCTGAGCCAAAAATAGCTATTAGTTTAAAAGTATCGAAGTACTTTAATGCTACGTAGGAGTGAATTCACTCGGTTATTTTTAGGATCTTCTAGGTACAAAGGATTAAAGAAAGTTAAGAGGTAATATCTTAACGCGTCCTTTTTAATTTTTTTTTCAGCTTGAAAATGGGAAACTTGAATGTTCTCTCACTGATTATCTGTGCTACTGTAATAGCGCCATAATAGGCACTCAAATGTGAGAAAGATTCATAATTTTTAACAAACATACTTAGGACATTATAAGATTAGCATAAGCATAAGCACAAAAGATCTGAAAAAAAAAATTTAATGCCTAGATGAATCATTGCAACTGCTCATATCAATTACTTTCTTTTTCTTAAAGAATTAATGCAATTCATTTTTTTAAATAAAATTCATAATAAAAAATACGAATATAAAATAATAAAGATATATTTCAACTACTTGGAAGTATGTCTAAACGTGGCAAATGAGGTGCATTCGTTCTATAACTAGTTTTATAAATATTCAGGTTTAGGTGCAGAAAATTGCTGTTGCACTTTTAGCAAAATTGCACGAATACAAAATTTATTACGATTTTATAACATTAAATTCAGTAATACGGAAATAATGTGACCGCATGTTATACGGGACGTTATCACAATGGCAACAAAGAATCATTACCTATCATGGGATACCACTAAATTAATGATGTATGGTAGGATTTAATGGAATGAAGAAAACTTTTATTAATATCTTTTTTTAACTTTTGATTCAATTTTCACAAAACTTGAAATGACTCGACAAAATTCTAAAACGATCATATATATTCAATTGAGAACCATACAACTGGGTAGTTTATGCTCTATTACATGCGGACTGATGGACGGATCAGACGACGACTATAGGTGCTGCGTATTTATATAATTACAAATGCACCTAAAGAGAAAGAAAATTTATAAAATTTATATTTATTGTCATTTCATTGTCCTTGGGTACGAAATTTAAATTATCATTCGCTGATCATTATCCTTATTGATACCAATAATATCAGATGTGTCATAATATCAGAAATACCATTGTTCTGTTTTTTTTTTTTTTTTTTTTTTTTTTTTTTTTTTTTTTTTTTTTCTAATATTAATATTTTAGGGGGGGAAATATGCTAGTAGATTTTCCAACATTTTCAACAAAAAATGGTGTTTACGGTAGATTTCAACAAAATTTGAAAGAGAAATAATCTAAATTACATATATAATAAAAAAATATTATTAAATATATTTAAAAAAAAAAGAGATCAAGCGTGAGCCTTTTAATAGACACTAAAAATGATAAATTTGTATACATTTTAGAGAATATTCTTCGGATAAAATAAAGGCCAGGTTCAAAAATATCAAAATTTTCAAAGTTTAAATTTCGTTCCAGAGCCTGCAAAAAGTCGTTTAATGTCGGGGAGAGGGGGCACCTTTGAACCCTCTAAATATTTTCTTTCAAATAAATATATGTATTTTTTTTAATTATAGATAGCAGCACATTACTGCTGCTTCAATGTAATAAATATACAAAGCTGCATTATTTTGTACGCACAATACTGTCTAAGCAAATCATGTAATTTTCTTCCTCTTGAATCTAAACCTAAGAAAATAAAATTGTAAGCTTTTTGTTAATAATTTTGTATGCCTAAAACTATATAATTAATTGTTCAATGCTTAATTAAAGATGTTAGTTTTATTTTATAAGCTTTGTTTTATTCAAATTCTTAAGCTGAATTGAGTAAATAGTTGTAATGCTAAATTCATTGTGATGGGGCACCATCGACCAGAAAAGTTGGGGCGCCATTGAAAATTTAAAACTATGAAATAAAGAGTTATAAATGTATCTAAATGTTATTATTTTTGGACTTTTTTTAAAGTAAAAAGGAGTTAATTAAGAATGCCTAAAAAACATGGAATTATATTGTTAACAATTCCTCCACGTTGCACACATAGACTTCTGTACGCTTCAGTGATGGGAATTTTCAAGTCTAAATTGGTGCATTGATGAATCCGACTTTGAAGATTTAATTATTGATGCCGATGATCAAGAAGTAAAAATTTTTATTCTAGAAGATTTACATGTGAATGATTTCATTTTAGTTCAATTTTATACAAAAAGAACTACGCTTCATTACATTGGTTAGAATGAATTGCAATTGCCGGATAAAACAAAATTCAATGTTAGGTTTCTTCATTAAAGACAGAATGAAAATTTTTATTTTCCAGAGGCATCAGATATTAATTTAGTGAATTTTAAAGGTACTGTAAAAAAAAGTTACCTCAACCAAACACAATTGAAGGGACATTCCGTGCTTTTTCAACAAAGAGCTTTGATGTCAACTTTGATGAATATAAATTTGGTTAAATAGTAGAAAAAAAAAAAAAAATAGTAATTTTAGTAAAGTGCAGTTGTTTAATTTTATTGGCATTATTTTATATTTCTGAAAAATATGCAGTTTTTCTTAAAAATTGTTAATACTTTCATATTTGGTTCATTTGTTCAAAGGTGCCCCTTGCTTGTTCAAAGGTACCCCTACATGGGACAGGTTTGAACAGAAATCTTTCGGTTTTTTAAATCCTCACAACATATTTCATTTACTTGGAAAACTTTTAATTTCTGGCTCATATGATGAAGAAATGCATTTTTTTTTTATTATGTAAAATTTAAAACTCAATAAATATAATTCAAGTAAGAAATAAACTGATTTTCTAAAAAAAATGTTCAAACGTGCCCCCCTCTCCCCTAATAAATAAAACATTACAAATGCTAATGTTAACAGTTTCCCTTTTTAAATAAAATAATAAATTAAAGTTGATTAAATAATGTAAAAGGTTATACCTTAGTGTGTATTTGTTTCTAATCTGCAATTAAGGAATGCGAAATTTAAGTGATCTGTCCATTGATCATCATCTGTATTAGTGTACTACTATAATACGCATTCAGAAGTTTGAAAATTTCATACTGTTTTGCATTTTTTAACTTTTTATGGAAAACAGAAAGCGTTTTCCATAAAAAGTACTTGTACGTTTTCATCGTAACAAGTACGATGAAAACGTACTTGTTATTGGTGGAAATCAAGGTAATTAGAGCCTAATGATACTCCTTTGATTCCACGTATCATTCCATTTTTCCATTGTTTTTCTGCATTCCATGTTTGCACTTGTTATAAAGATATGCTTCAAAGAATTTGATACTTGTTTATACATAACTTTCACTTCGCATAAATTCCTTTGTAATTTATATATACACATTTATAGATGACATTTTGAATTGGTTTATAATGATTTTAATATATATATATATAAAATCCTAATGAAACGATTTTATGAAAAGACTGATTAAATGACTGATTTTGTTTAATAGCTATTTCTCTTATGTATGGAACGTTTGGAGGTGAAATTAACTTTAATTATCCGTATTGATCTATAGGTTTAAAAATAGTATTAGAATTTTAAAATTTGAATTAGATTTCGAGATATTTTTTTCCTAATTTTAATGACATTTGTATAATGATGACAACTGTATTACTCCATTTTTATGGAAAAAAGGGGGAAAACACAGGAACTTTTAAATTTCTATTTCGTCATTTTGAAAAGGAAATTGAAATTATCTTTTATTTTAACCGATTGTGAAGACAATATTGTGATTAAATTATGTTTTCCAGGGGAAAAAATAACATTTCGATAATCTAGAATCAGTTTATTTCAGAAATCTAATATGCATGATGGCGTATAAAAAAAGAGAAAAAAATTCATGAATAAGCTATGCCTGTTCTTAAAAATTTTTAAATTTGATATCAAGATATAAAATATAATAAAATAAAAGATGCTGGCAAAAATTCCAGTGTTTAAAAAATTAATTAATATTTTTTAAATGCAATTTTTTAATTTTTTTTTAAATTTCTAACAAATTATGCAGTTAAAAAAAAATTTCTTCAAAATCCACTTTGAGTAGAACATTAAAATAGAGTGAATTCAGCATTTGAACCATATTTTTAAAAATAAACAAAATTTTTGAAAAGGTACAATTGATCTTTTAAGCAACACTTGTCTTTTTTCTTCTTCTTTTAAAAGTCAATCTTTTTTTTTTCTCCCACTAAACCATTCTAAACAAATTCACATCTTAATTTTAAAAATAAAAGAAATATATAACCATAATTAGATTTAATCTTAAAACTGCATTTTGTTATAACTTGTTAAATTAATTTTTAACTGGGTATTTTCTCCAGTTAAACATTTTGATATCATGAAAAGTATTTTACATTGAAAACTATACTAATATTGAAACCTTGCTTCGATAATATTGCAATAAAAATGACAAAATCTTATTTGGGCATATTATTGAGCCAAATCAAAAGATAAATAGTTAAACTATGGCAACCGTCCTTGTGAAATGCTGCATGCCGTTGCATTTTCGTCGTCTTGCATGCTTCTTTGTGATCAATACTTGGTCAGACGTATTCTCCCCTAACTGATCCTGATAGCGGTCCTCAGTAGGTCAGGGTTAGAATGTCATTTTCCCACGAAATTAGATCATTTGATTATTAAAAGTTTACACACATAAGCAGGGGAGAGGGCTGCGTCCTTTAAAAAAATCTAATTGTAGAGACCCGACCTACATCTGTAGTGTAAATAGAAATACAACTATAAATATTTTAAAACGTCCTTTTGTGTTTTGAACAACATGTGACTTTTAAAATAACCTGTTAACGGGCAACGTAATTTAATGTTAAATAATAATTTACTATTCAAAAATCATCCAGTTTATAATTGTTAATTTTAATGTCTTATATTTAAGAATAAACAAATAAATAAAGAAAGAATAACGAAATTAAGTATTAAAAAAAAAATTCTATATGTATTATGATATGTACATACACACAAGTTCGTAATAACAAAAATGTCCCGGCCTCTTATTTAAAGATGACATGCAATAATATTTAAAAATGATTTTTATAGCATACATAAATATATACATGTATACATACATTAATAAAATTTTTCTACGATATATCTTAATTAATTATTTTCAAATTCTTATAATATGTGAGTTTTCCTCTGTCTTTTAATAATACCTTAACGTATTTATCATATTTTAATTCCATGTCTTTAATCTACGCATTTTTTATTTTCTTATTCTAAAAATCTTAATCTATTAAAAGCAACACATTCCCTAAAACCTCATTAATTTATTTTATTCTTTAATTTGTTTCCTAATAAATTTTATTTATGCTTAAAAAAAGAAAAAGTCATTGGAAATCCCATAATTCATTGCAAACGACGCGCAACATTTTCTTTTTCTTTTTTTACTTTCCATGATGAATATATGTAAGTGACACGTATTATATAAAAGGAAAAGTATTTTAATGTGAAAATAAAGTGGTACTTCTAAAGCTGCACTACATGTTACAAATAAGAATTTTTTAACTACTCTAAAAAATTTCGAACAAATGCACGCTTGCTATGAATCACGTAATCTTGCTTCAGCCTATCGCCATTAGGTTTATTTTAATTGCGAATGCATCCAGTTGGATCGAAATTGAGCCTAACATAGCTCCATCTTATCGGAGACTGTTGATGGCTTTGCCCTTATCCGTTACACTGTGTTTTATTGTATAAATAATACATACATATCATTATTTTTCTCGATTTCTTTAACTATCGCAATTACTTACGGAATCCGTTGCCATCCGGTTCCTTTATACTGTAATATAGAGACTAGTGCAAATGCCCACACTGTAAAAAAAAATTCAAGAGGTTACTAAAAATTTTGTAGTAAATTTTTATTCCACAGAATTTTTTAGTAACCATTACAAACTTTTTTTTGCAAGTGAAACAAGCATTTCTTTTGTAAACTGAACAAAAGAGTTTTTTGTATAACTAACTTAAAAATTTCTAGTATGAGCCACCAAGCAAATTTTAGTAATAGCTCCAAAATTATTTTTAATAACCCATACGTGCACCCGAAGGGCAGGAGGTTCCTTCGAGCTGCATCCAGACTTCTGAAGCGGAAGATTTTCGGCAAAACTGCAGTAGATGGCAGCACTAAACATTGCTAATTGCTCCGGCAGGATTTTCATAATCCCTTTACTAACGAGTACTTACACTACATACATTCGGGGCGTATTTGGCGGTGGCCAGTATCGAACCCGGGACCTTTTAGCCTGGAGTCCGTTACTATAACCACTATGCTATCAGGGCCACACCACGTGAATTTTAGTAATAGCTATTAAAAATATAAAATTATTAACTCTCTTCGTTGCTAACTTTTTTCTAGTAATTCTTACAGATTTTCTAACCGACTAAGATTACTAAAATTTTTTTAGTAATTACAAGGATCACTAATGTTTTTTCTAGTAGATCGACCCTTTTTTTTTACAGTGCATCCTAGGATGGAGGATAAAAATTGTGCTTTTCACTAAAAAATAAAAAAAAAAAGATTTAAAAATTTGAGAGTATGGAATCGTTTAGAGAAGCAAAACTCGGCTAATTTGTGTTTTAATTTACAATACCTCTTGGTAAACCATGCTTATGCTTTCCGGCAACCATACTATAGTAAAATTAAGATTTCTTATAATACTGCATAATTAATAAAGTTGGAAATTGCACGTCAAACGTGACAAATGTGATGCGTTCGCACTATAAATATTTTTATAAACATTCAGATTTTGATACAATAGCTGTTAAATTCTTATGAAAAAATGCGCGAATACAAAATATGATACCTATCGATTACAGAGAAATCCATCTATAGCAACACATATTTGAGTGCCAAAATTCTTAAACATTTTCAACTATGTTCTAAAGTGTAAAAACGCCTTATAGATTGAAATTTGACATCCGGAAATTTATACCAAATAGACGTAGCATATTTTAATTCTTTTGTACAGCCGGGTATTTTGTCTACTATCTTTACATACGTATTTGCAACTATTTAGCTAAAATTTAAGTAAGACTAAAATAAGCTCAAATCTAGTAAAATCATACTTCCAGAGATTATCTTCCATAGACAACCATGTATCCAATTTTTTTGTGTAGTCCTCTATTGTCATTTAGTAGTTATCCTTTGTGTGGCCCGATTTCGCAATAAACATGTAACTCAAGAACTAAGCACGGATTTTCATCTAACTTCAGATTTAGTTAGTACCTGATAAAAAAAAAAAATGATTTCGATTATTTTTTGGTGTACATCACCTAACTTGTGGCGCTGTTATGCAGATTTTTTCTAAAAATTTTGCAATAGCTCTATCTCAAAAACTAGTGCACGGATTTTCATCAAACTTCAGACTCAGTTATATGTTGACATAAGTTATTGCTGACTAGATTTTGATTTAAACCACCAAACCAGTTGCGCTGCTATGCTGCATTTTTCAGAAAGTATTAACAGGCATAAGATAGAAGAAAGTTTTGGGATTGCCACATCTGACTAGTTATAATATGATATTGCCTCATATTAGAAAAAAACAAACATGAAAAAAAAGTTTAGATAAATAAATGTATGAAAAGAGGAAGCATAATTTACGCACCAGTATTAATTAATAGACATTATTCCCTGTCGATTGTTGCTTAGATCTCTTTCATACGATTATTTGCTATAAATATTTTTTTCTCAATACTGAACACTGTTTGTATTTTTTATGAATAATTTGATAGCGATTCAGAACCTCTTCCAGACGAAGCTCTTGACTGCACCACTTTTATTCGCGATTTCTGAGATATAAAATTCCAAGCAGAGCGTAAATTAAAGATATGTAAGGGACATCAATCTTTCAGTGTTAAAAACGGGACAATGGGGGGAAGTGGAAGTACTTTTCTTTACATAACAAAAGTCAAGCCATTCTTTAATATTATGAAAAGGTCATCTTTTGTTGACGCATGAGCTGATCTCTTATTCCCAGATAAAGAACTCTCTGATAAAATTTAAGTTCACACATTGTGCAAATTCTTGAGATTATTCTAATTAAAGTTTTTTTTTTTTTTTTTTTTTTTTTTTTTCCAGAATTATTTCTTTAACTTTCGATTACAAAATAATAACGCACATTTCGCGCATCTGTTTAAGTAAAATTATTTAATGAAAATAAGTGCTTGTATGTTTTTATTTTTTCTTCTTCTTCTTTTATTTCGGACAATTCTTTTACTTAAGCTTAGACATAGTTGCAAAAGAGTTTCTAACGAATAGCTCTCCAATTTTCATTCTTTTATTCTAATAAGCAACAATTATTCTTTCTTTATTTTATTTTTTTATTAACTAACAAGATTGGCGTTGAAAGGACTCGGTCCCAACTGAGTCTGCCTAGGAAAATTATGTCTGTCAAATGCAGAACGGATGAAAAATATAAAAATCACGTACTAAAAAAAAATATATATATATATACAGTCGAGTCTCTATATAACGAAATCTACCGTTACAGTAAAAAATTCGTTATATAGAGAAATTCGATGTATAGAGAATGATGTTAAAAATCGTATTTAATGTGTAAAATTTGAACACATATTATTTTTGATCTTTTAAATTAAGAATTTGAAATGTTTAAAAGTAAATACTAACCTAACATTTTATTTCTTAGTTATTTAAGCAGTTTCAAAAAATAGAACATACATTTATTTGAAAGCTTAATGAAAATATAATAAGAAAGACTTGCAATAATTTCAGACGAAGAAATCTGTAATTTTTTGTTGTTTTGGTATTAAAATTTTTACGCTCTCTCTCTCTCTCAAAAAAGAAAAAAAAAAAAAAATGCTCAAATTTTAGCAAGGAATGAAAAATTGTAGTTAACACTTTCCACCATTTGAAGGCCTCTCTTATGTGCCTCTCATTGATTCCTCTCTTATATGTGTAACAATCGAATTGACTCTGTTTTGAGAAGGATGTGGAAAGATGGATGTGGGAGGTGGGACGAATTCGTTGGATTTAAAGAACGAGAGAAGTAATATAAAAAATAACTCAGCACTGACGATAAATCAAAAATAAGTGACAGGAAATTAATTCCATATGATTTCGAAGTTTTTTAAAAACTGAATAAAGTAAGACCAATTTATGAAAAAATTCGTTATATGGAGATAGATATTTCGCTATATAGAGACTGTTTTTAATGTAATCATGCGAAAAGGGAACCGTTCCTACTAAAAATTCGTTATATAGAGAAATTCGATGTATGGAGTTTCGTTATAGAGAGACTCGACTGTATATACAGCTTTATGTACAGATTTCTTTTCTTTTTTTACGAATAGTAAATCACTTTTTTGGTAAAAGATACTATCAGAACCACAAAAAAACCTTTTTTTAACAACTGCTTCCATGCTACTGCGATTGCGATTTCAAAATGGAAAAAAAAAAATGCATTAAAATATTAAAACGGTTTTCAGAAAAAAAACTTTTTGAAATAATAAGCATTTGTACTTTTTGAATGAAAGATGCCCTCAGCAATACATAAGTATTAATAAAAACTAAAAGATATTCTTAAAACCCCGTCAAAAAAATTTTAATGCATTAGGCATTTCGAAAGAACTTAATCTTTCTTTGTCAGGTACAAAACAGACGTGATTTTACTATTAAAGCAGCAGTAGGAATGCAAAAAAGATTATAAAAAGAACATCAAAACTTGTTGAAATTCCAGAAGCAACACAATCAAAAGAATACAAGAGAAACTGGTCTAAAACAGTAAAAAAAAAAAAAAAAAAAAAAAAAAAAGATCTTTTTAAAACACCGTGATGTATTCTTTTATATTCTTTATTCACGAAAATATAGTCTAAACGTAGATTTTTTTTTTTTTTTTTTTTTTTTTTTTTTAATGGACGTTTATTTGGCATTTGGTGATTTTAATTTTAAGACACACAAGAAACAGGAAATATGAAAAAAAAAACTGCTAAAAATATCGTGAAAAATTACCTCTGTTTTTAAAGACTATATATTTTCTGACTACTCTACTCCCATCTATACATTTAAAAGACCTGGCTGTTGTTTTAGTCATCGGCCCTGAGCTTTATATTGAACGGATTTTGATAATTATTTTTCCAAATGAAAGCTATTTATGTGTAAATGTGCCCATTCTGGCTAATTTTTAATTTATTTCAATTTTTATATTTTATTTTTAATTTTAAAAGCTTTTTTCGTGACATTTCTTCAAAACATTGGCAACAGATCAAGTTTTTCTCACTATAATAAAATTTTATTTTGCTTTATTACTTTCCACCAATCAGGAGCTTGATCTCATTGGTTGAATGTGTGATCGTGATCGCATTTCAAAGAAGAAAAAAATAATAATGTTTTCGTAAAATCTATATATTTAAAAGACCTGGCTGTTTTTTTAGTCATCAGCCCTGAGCTTTCTACTGGCCCAATTTGGATAATTATTTTTTTTTTAAATGAAAGCTGTTTATGTGTAAATGTGTCCATTCTGGCTTATTTTTATTTCCATTTTTATATTTTATTTTTAATTTTAAAAGCTTTTTTCGTGACATTTCTTCAAAACAATGGCAACACTCTGCAAAAAATATGACTATTTTGCTGCATCGTCACTCCACCGCTTTTATAGAAAACGACTACTTCAGGCTCATTGGCGAAAAGAGTGATATTCTATAAAATCGGAGGACTGACGATGCAGCAAAATAGTCATATTTTTTACAGTGCAGGTTAAGTTTTTCTCACTATAATAAAAATTTATTTTGCTTTCTTACTTTTCACCTCCAATCAGGTGCTTGATCTCATCGGTGAATGTACGATCGCATTTCAAAGAAAAAAAAATAATGGTTTTTTCGTAAAAGTTTAATCCTAATAAAATGATTGCACATAATTATTCACTAATCGCGGTACAATACACAGATTATTTACTATTATTAAGTATCTATCTATATTATAAAGGCCAAACGTCTCTGTGCGTAACGCATGCGTCATTTTACAAATGGCAACACTCCCCATGTAATTTCAGTTTTGCATTTTTCACTACTGCAAATTTTGTACTCCTAAATGTTGCATATTTCCGATTTTTATATCGTCGTATAGAGAAAAAAATGCACTTCTAAATGCAATTTGTTTGAAAGCTGTATCTTAAATTGTTTTTGAAATATTAATTTTTTTTTAAGTTTTCAGAGCCAATTTTGCAATTGTGGCAACAGAATCACCCCATTTTCTCTTAAAATTGAAAAGAAAAAAAAAAAAATGATAGAGGTCTTTTAGAAGGGCAGAAGCCTTTGCCTTTTTGCCGCAGAACCCTTGTCCGTTTAGAATGCAATGAACTAACTTAATTTCCTTGTGTTTATCAATATAATAGCAAACAGAACGGCGATAAATACCCAATTGATTAGCAATTTCTCTCTGAGACATTGGAATTGCGGAATAATAAAGAGACACAATTTGACGTGCTACTTCTTCATTGACTAGATTCATCAAAAACTGATTTTTTTTCTTTAGTTTAAACGCTTTTTTATAGACTCTGAGAAAAAGGAAATGCATTTTAACAATAAAATTGTATGAATGTCTCGTTTTAACGGCCATTACGAATTAATGGCCAGATTACGAAACTAGTCTTTGGGGGTCACCATAATACTTACCCATCATGGATATGCATTATATAATATGTGAAAATAAAATATGTGAAAACTATTTATAAAATGCATTGCAATTCCAAAACAAAATTTAAACGTATATTTAAATATTCTTAATATACATAGTAATGCTCCATTAATGAATTGATGATGAACCCATTTCGACAAATTATGTAAATGTGCATTATAAAACATATTATATATAAAAAAAAAAAAGCTTGTAAAGATGAAAACAAATACGATTGCGGTTGGATATTTCTTGTATATTTTCTTTACTTTTTACTATGCCAGCAATTCAACAATACTTTTTACGCAAAGATTAATAAGGGTAGTGTTTTCTTGTATTAAGAAAAGGACGGCTTTTAATTCTACTCATTATTACAAGTATTATATATGATTTTAAAAACTGTGTTGTGCTTCAGAGATTTACTTTTTTTTTGCTTTCTGTTAAAAAAAAAAAAAAAAAAGTCGAAAATTATTATTATTATTATTATTTTATTTTTGATTGCAACGGATTAAATTGACACTAAACCCACATTTGAATTCATATTTATCTTTAGTTATTACGTCAATCGATCTTGCAAAAAGAAACAATGTGTAAAAGTTGAATACAATTAAATTCTAACGTAAGTAATCTCAAAAAACACAGTTCTAGACCGTGAACATAGAGGGGAGATTGGTATACAGTGGTCTACTTTTGCAATTTACCTTTTCCTCCCCTTTAATGGAAAGTCCGATTTCCCTGAAAATATTCTTGAATATTCCTTAAGCATATTTACATGTCTCAGAATTTTTTCAGTACATAGCTTTAAATACATATACATACATATATATATATATATATATATATATATATATATATATATATATACACATATGTGTATACATTTTTATAGTAGACCAATGTGCCTCGGAAGTAGGGCATAGTGGTCCACTATATTGGTCCTATAGTGGTCCACTATTAAATATTATTAGAAATACAATAAAATTATTTTTTATTAATAAAAAAAATTATTTCTCTGTTACCACAAGATAACATAACAAGTGGGTAAATGTGATAGCAGATCGAACAGAGGGTTTCGTTTAATATCTCCTTCAAAACACTGTATCATTAAATTAACAAACGAAAATTGTCAACAGAAAATTACTCATTCCTTGCTTAAATGGCAACATCATTATATTTATTAATGCGTCTCCTGGAAATTATCTACCACTCTATTTCAAATTTTTACATTTATCTGATAATATTTATAGCAGAACTTCGCCAAAAACCGCATTTAAAACGATAAAAACAGCTGTAGGATATAAAAAAAAATTTGCGATTCTACGAATTGGACGAAACCCTTATGAGTAAATAATAATAGTAAAATATTGCAAAGCTTAGCATAAATTTAAGGGAGACCAAGCTTGTCATCATAGGCGGCTCGTAATTTAAATGAAAGGAATTTAATAAATAAAAAAATATATATTTGACTTCGTGTGTCAAAATAGTTGATAAATATAATGTAATATAATAAAATAAAAACAAATAAGTGCGTTTTTCACAAGATTTATTTAATCCATTAATTTAAGTTACATACATAATAATTTTTATATCTTTTTAAAATTGCCTGTAACAATTAGAAGAAAAAAAATGAACCGATGATTAAAAAAAATATTTTAATTAAAATAATAGTTTTTTCAAAATTTTATGATTTGTTGTGTGATAAGAGACATTCAGCTGCAAGTGCACAAAATTTGAACTGTCTGACTTAAATAGTTTTTATTTACGGACGCTGTGACAGACTGACGGACAAAGAGACAGAGGACAGAGACGAATATGGATTCGTCAGATGAACGAAACGCTAGTAATGAAAATTTGCGAGTAACATTTTGAAACAAAACATGCAAAAAAAAAAAAAAAAAAAAATTAAAAAAATATATATTTTTCTAAGTAACAACATATTAAGATACAAGAACAAATGCGAATATAGTGACATTTATTAAGTAAAATAAAGTCGGATTTGAAAATGAAACCCCAAAATACTTATGAGCCTGAAATTTTCCTGAAATTCTTTTAGATTTGAGGGAGATTTTCCAAAAACTTTGATATAAACAGTAGATTTATAGCCATAAAGTTTTGATTCCAAATTTGTTTTATATTACATTTATAATGAGTAATAAAAAATATAAACATTTTATATATAAACATTTAATTAATAATAAAAAAAGTAGGATGATATATATATATATAAGAGCTTAAAACAACTAGTTACGATAAAATGAGATATTCTGAGCTTATGACGTGTTTTGAAGGCTATAGTAATGATTTTAATGCTATAATCAATTAGCCTAAAAGATAATCTTCAAAAATGTAAAAATAAATAAAATATAAGGGGTGTACCCCACTCTCTTATAAATGAATGATCTAAAGTTCATTTATATGATTAAATGTGTAAATAGTCCCAATTCCTTCAACATTATACAAATCACGTTTAATACACGATCCCACTAAATAAGTGACTTTTGTCCACACCCGTATCGCATTTTAACTGTGTTCGTCTGTATATACATGTAATGAAATGACACAGCGCGTTCAAAAAGCGAGAATAATAAACTATTATGTCGGTAATAAATAATCCTACAGAAAATGCATAATAATAATAATAATAATAATAATAATAATAATAATAATAATAATAATAATAATAATAATTGTGAAAATTTGTAAGGTGGAAAAACATTACTGATATTTTCAGCTGACAAAACAAACTATGTGTAGTCGTAGTAACGAAAGATGAATAAATCCAAGGCAGTATTTCATGAAAAAATGAAAAAAAAAAAAAAAAAAAAAGAAAGAAAGGAGTGACGTAGACATTGTTTTGCAACGGTATTTTGTAGCACACGCCTATCTTCTCTTCTGAAGAAAGCATTCAATATTTCTGAGGTAAGACGAAATAATTTTGTATATAAAATTCATTCAGGGGCTATGCATATAAGGTCATTATCATTTTAAACGAAGGGGAGGGGGGTGCGTCTGTCACATGATATCATAAGATATCTCTAGTGCGAATGGAGTTTGTCTTTGGATATCATTATCATTTTTTATGAACCAAAATTTTCTCATTTATATTTGTAACTTGGTCTTTACATCAAAATAGTATGTTATCTTTTTTAAGTAAGTTATCTACCTTTATGAAATATAAAGTTATGATTAAAATCATTAAATGATTGTAAAGTTATTTATTTCTATCCAAAATATGGAATAACCCAGTGTTTGACATTCTTATTTTTCTTTCATACCTGAATGCATGTGGGTCATTCAAACAAAAATGGTACAAATCATGTCTGATTCTGTTTTATTTTTTTAACAAAATTTCACAACTCCTACCAATTAATTTTTTTTTTCATTTAATTCTTTATAATCTGGTATTTATTATTTTGTTGTTGAACAATTGTAAATGTTTAAAATATTTTTTTTCTTTGAAACATAAAAACTTAATATCCCCGCATCCACTTAATAGAGAAAAAAAAAAAAAAAAAAAAAAAAAAAAAAAAAAAACATTTTTAAAGAAACTGTTTTAAACTAAGCTAATGTAAAAAATCAAATATATCACATCTCTTTACATAGAAATAACTTTAACAAAAAAGTTTGTTTAGAAAATAATAATTTAAATAAGAAAAAATATTATTTATTGATGTCTCAACATTTTTTGTGTTCCGCTATATCCACTTTATAACAGAAAATTAAAAAGAAAATTTTTACTTGAACATTATTTTTATAATTTTAATAAAGTTGAATTTTTTAAAATCACTTACTGGATTATAATTTAAGAACTATTTTTCAGATTAGATTAGTTTCTTATTTATTAATATTTATTTAGCTTTATCAGGGCTTCAGATTGTCTTCCATGTCCATTCTGTTACCCTGCATGTGTAACAGGGTAGGCAGTATTGCAATAAGATAGATATTTTAGCTGAAATATAGTTTCATAAACATTATTTCTACACAGTATAATATCTGAATTATTTAACCCATTAGTACCTAGCGTCCCATTTTTGGAATAGTTTAAAAAAATTCAAGTAAGCGCTTTTCACACCAGTAAAAAGGAGAATAAATAAATACTTTCTTTCTCGAGACAAATTCCTCGATAAATTAAGATAAAAGTTATTCTTGCTTTAAAAGTGGTGGGAAAAGGCAAAATTTGAATTTTAACGAAGAAAATAATTCAGGCATTAATGGGTTAAGGGAGACCCGTAAGAAAAAACCCAAAATTCTTATTATTGATTTTAAAGCAATGAATTTTGGTGTACTACATAATCATATTTTTGTAAGGAATAATTAGCAAAAAAAAAAAATCACTTTTTATTAAAAAGTATATTTTTTATGGGGATTTTTATGATATTTTTTTGTCGAAAAATACGCTTTTTAAAATTACTACTCCTCATTCAATTTTCAATATTTTGGTATTACTAAAATTTCTTAAATAGTGTTATAGTATATAGAAAAGAACTAAGGAGAGATATTTTTAATTTTCTATTTTAATCGGCTAAAAAAAAAATAAAATAAAAAAAAATACGCATGGTAAATTCCCTTAAATTCGTTATAATTTTCATGTTTACCAATTTATGTAAAATTTTCAGAAATAGTTAAAAAAAAAAAATCTCTCCTTACTTTTGTTGCAAATTTTTTTAAGATTCTAAAAACATAAACACTTTGTTTCTAAATCATTTTACCACTGAGCCTTAGTACTTTGAATTTAGGCAAAATATGAAAAAAGTCATTTTCAGGAAAACACGTTTTAAATGGCCGCAAGTCCTTTAAACTCTATAGTGTGTACAATTAAAAAAGCTCATTTTATACCTGTTCCAAGTGTCCCTGAGTTCTGAAATTTTGCACGGATATTCGCAAATATGTATTTTATCGTTTTCTGAGATAAATTTTTTTTTTAACTTTTGATTATTTTTGGCCGAAAATCGGATACGGGTCTCCCTTAAAGTTGTGAAATTAAGTATAAATTATGTAAAATTTATTTTCAGTTTTTTTTTTGTTTGTTTTTTTAAATATATAACTAAGTTGTTTTGGTCAATGTCCTGTTATACAATGCTTTTACTTAAAATCATTTAGTAAATAGGAGTTTAAGAACTATTTCTTCAGATTAGATTATGTTTTTATTTATTACTTTTTATTTAAGATTATAGGGATTTTTTTTTTTTTTTTTGATTTTTTTAAGATTTAGTTTCCATTGTATTAAACTGCATGTGTAACAGAGTGGAGAGTATTGCAGTAGAACAGGTAGCTGAACTAACAAGAAAGGTCTCCAAAATGACATGCTTCAAAAAATCTGAAAAATAAAAAATGTTCTACTTATGAAGCTATATATTTTTATGTAAGAAATTTCAGCGAAACCTCGATAATAACATGCGTAAAAAAAAAAAAAAAAAAAAAAAAAAAAAAAAAAAAATGAAAATTTCGTTACTTGGAAATAGAATACAATTTCAAAAAAATCTTTATGTCGACTACACTTTAAACACAAAATTTGAAGTCGTTGATTTATACTGTTATTGCGTACGGACTCTGTGACGGACGGACAGAGACGAATACGGTTTCGTCAGATGAACGATACCCTTAAAATCTGATAGTCTTAATACGGCACTCAACATTTTAATTAGTGAGAGCGTTTGGTCTGCTTCTTGTCAGGAAATAACGATCAAATGTTACTAGAAACTAGAGATGTAGAAAAAAAAATTATTGACATGTTCTGCAATCTGTCATTTCTATTTCTTGATTGTCAATCACTTTCTCAATTAACTTTTCATAGTTATTAAATTTTCATACGTAATTCTTCCGTTTTTTCCATATTCATGTTCATTTGTATTTCTTTAGTATAGTTCAAGAGTATAGCTGCTGATTCATTAAAAAATGAATAATCGAAAAAAAAAATCTAAATGACATTCGTTCCAGTTTTTTAAAACGAATAGTTTTTTTTTGTTATGAATACCAAATGTTGCAGGTGTCCTTTGCGATATTTGATATCTAAAAGCATCGCGTCATCTCTCAAGTTATAAATAGTTATATTTACGACCGCCTTCTCATTTCAAATTAATTCCTTCTTTTTTTTTTTTTTTTTTTTTTTTTTTTTTTTTTTAAATGGATTAATGAATAATTTTATTCACCATATCCAACATGAAGTTAGTACGTTGAGTAACACGTCAGTTATCGATGACTGACACTAAACTTTCCATTTAAGGCGCTACGCTAGGCACAGAAAAAGACCCGGATGATAATGTAAAGTCTATGGGGACGTTTTTTTCAGATATTTCGCCCAAATTTTAATATTTTTACACGATTTTTTGCACAAGATAGCTGAGGACGATCCACAACCGGCCTAGTTTTTACTTTTTCAGTGTTGGTTTTAGATTTTTTTAAAAATTATTTTAACCTTCGAAACCGGTTTAAACCGGTTCTGAAATTCAAGCTATCATAATATAAAAAATAAATAAGCAAAATCGAAAAAGTTAAAACTAGGCCGGTTGTGGATCGTCCTCAGCTATTTTGTGAAAAAAAAAAAAAAAAAAAAAATCATGTAAAAATAACTAATAATAACACATTGCTCATATTTTTGGTATATTGTATTTTTTGGTATATTGTATATATACCAATATACCAAAAATATGGCATAACATCATAAAATCTTAAAATTTTTATTTCCTTGCAATATTTTAATTTTTACTCACGTGTAAATGGCAACATTTTTAAAATTTTAATTCATTTAGATTTTAATTTAGTAGAAATATTATCTCTCGATCAAGATGCAAACGTAGTCCTTCCATTATCATATTTTCTTGAAGACGCCCGCAGAAGACGGCGCGAAACGTTGAAAGTTTTATTTTATTTTAATATGTACAAATGTATATTAAAATTCCTGTTTTGTGCCCCACTGAGCAATGTGTTATTATTAGTTAAATTTTATGGTGCAACTGTCCTATATATATTCATGTAAAAATATTAAAATTTGAGCGAGATATTTGAAAAGAACTCTCCCATAGACTTTACATTATCATCCGGGTCTTTTTCTGTAAGGCCCCTGTCCTCTCTCGAGGAAACGCTCGCGAGCTAATGCTATTCCTATGGGGAAGCATTTTTCTAATAACTCTTTCGCATTTTGGCATTTTTGAATAATTTTTTTTGCATTGGATAGCTGAGGTGCATGCCGACAGCGCACCTTTTTTACTTTTTCGATTTTGGTTGCAGATATATTTTTTAAGCAGTTTCAGTTTCGAAACCGTTTTCGAAAGTGAAACTAACTTTGTAAAAAATACCTGCAACCAAAATCGAAAAAGTAAAAAAGGTGCCCTGTCGGCATGCACCTCAGCTATCCAATGCAAAAAAAAAAAAAATGTCAAAATGCGAAAGAGTTATTAGAAAAATGCTTCCCCATAGGAATAGCATTAGCTCGCGAGCGTTTCCTCGAGAGAGGACAGGGGCCTTACAGAAAAAGACCCGGATGATAATGTAAAGTCTATGGGGGCGTTATTTTTAAATATCTCGCTCAAGTTTTAATATTTTTAAACGATTCTTTTTTTTTTTTTTTTTTTTTTGCATAGGATAGCTGAGGACGATTTACAACCGGTATAGATTTTAATTTTTCGATTTTGGTTATATTTGTTTTATATTACGATAGTTTCAATTTCAGAACCGGTTCCGAAATTTAAAGTAATTTTGAAAAAAAAAAAAAAAATCTGAACCCGAAACCGAAAAAGTTAAAAACTAACTCGATTGTCGATCGTCCTCAGCTACAACCCAAAATCACAACCAAATCAAAACATTATCTATCTATCTATCTATCTATCTATATATATATATATATATGTGTCACACACATAGGGTAGATGTGCCAGTAATGGACCCCCTTAAGGAATTTCCCTAAAACATAAATTTTTATTAATAGTTATAATTATTGTATACAATTTTTTTTCATATTATATTATTCTTTCAACAATATTTAACTAGTCCCATAGTTACATTTCCCAATAGAAATAAAAATTTAATTTTAAATAATAGAAATATGTCTAAACACCCAAAAGCCCAGTAATGGACCACCTATGTTCCAGTAATGGACCGCCTATGTTCCAGTAATGGGCCACCCTACAAAAAATAATAGATAATTGCTTTTAGGTGCGTTCGTAATTATGTAAATACGTAGAACCTATAGCTGTCGTTCAGTCCGTCCGTCTGTCTGTCCGTTTGTCTGTTCGTCTATCTGTCTGTCCGCATATAACAACGCAAAAACTATCCAACCGAATCGGTTGAAATTTAAAATACATAATTATTACATAATTTTGTCAAGTCATTTCAAATTTTATGATAAACAGATGCATAGATCAATTACAGGGACTAACAAAAGTATTCCGTTACATTACAGTCAAAGGGGGAAAAAGTTGCAAATGCATTTTAATGGTGTTACACTCATTCAAACATAATAAAATTGACATGAACCTATGACGTATATATATACTAAAATATAAATTCTGTACAATCTGAGATGCAAAGAATATTTATTAATAAATTACAGGGCCACACAAAAGTATTCCACTACATAATGCTATACGGGGAAACATTGTTTGGGACATGTTTTAATTATATTAAACTGTGCCACATTTTATTAATATGATATACGTTGCTGAGGTGTAATGAAAATTACTTCCTGTGTGTTAATAGGAACACAAAGAGTTCAACCACTGTACTGTATCTGAAGTATTGTCTACTATAACAGGAAGATCTGTATATTTTTAAAACTTCGTTGTCGTACGAACGAACTTCATTTGCTACGCTTCACGTACAATTTCCAACTGGTTTCAATTGTATTTTGCTCCAGAACTTAATGAAAGCATAATAATAATTAAAAAAAAAAATATTAAAACTTAAGTTAGAAATTCATTACATTAAAGGATTTATAATGAAAAACATAAAACAAAATATTTAAATTTAAGTTATGAATTTATCATAATCATTTATAATGTAGATGTAAAACAAAATATTAATGATATTATTAACTGTTTATTATTAACTAAGATTAAAGGATTTATATTGTAAAGATATACAACAACATATTTAAATTTAAAGGATTTACAAGATAAAGACAATGTTTTACTGAAATGAAGTTTAGATAAAATAAAGCATTAAAAAAAAGTCTCCAATGTTCATTCATATCATTATCTAAGTGATGTGCTTTGCAACTGTGAAATATAAATAACAAATCTTCAATTTTATCTTCCCTTTCCGATAGTCCAAACTGCTCAATATGGAATTTTAGAATGCATTTAAAATGATAAATGTTCTTGCACTATCCAACCATTTTTAGATAATCATATAGCCCACCACTTTGGTATAGATTGATTCCACAATTTCCCTTCAGAGATGCTTATATAGATATATTATCACCAATGGAGCAATCTCATTATTTGCTGAAAAAGATCCCATAACAGTGATTTGTTCTTTTTCGTTATTTGGTACTACATAATACACATCTTTAACTGATTTTGGTCCAAAAATGTTCCTTGTTTTAAGAGCACAAAAGAAACCTTGTTTTAACCTTATTGAAAATTCTCTCTGTACGCTTTAGAATTCGGAAGAAAATATTAATAATATCTTCTTCCAAATATGATTTTACATTTCTGAACCAACTTCTTTTGTAACGGCACATCTAGATTTTGTCAAATGTTCTGCTTGTATTTTATACCAATTTTGGATGACTTTTTAAAAACAACTATTTATAAAGAAATTGCCTTTATTAAATTCTAATAGGTAAAATTTAAGTATTAAATTTGATTATTTAGCTTTTCAGTTAAATCAAAGTATTTTATCTCTACTGAAATAACACTTTTTGTACTGGTCACTTGGGTGGTCCATTACTAGAAAATCGCGAAATAAGCAATCCAGTAATGGACCACCCCTCCTAAAATCTTAAAAATAAATAAAATTTTGTTAATGGCCATTGGTACATTAAATTCAATGTTTTATATTGCTAACCAAACAATAACATTCAATTTTTACGGAAAAATAAAAAAGTTATAAACTAAGTAAGTAAAGTCTGCTTTTAGCATGTTCATTAAGATTTTCAGTGAAAAACAGAAAAACTGTGAAACTTTATTTTCTGCTTCCTAATTGTTTTGATGAAAAGTGTAAAAAATTAGTGCTTGCGATATGATACGTATAGCAGCTATACGTTTAAACGATATACGTATATTCGTATAATACGTTTTTCTGCTATACGGATACCTTAAAATATACGTTTAAACGTATCCGGATACGTATAAGGCGTATCAGTTAAACGTATATTTTAGAATACGTATATTTAATGTATACGTATATTCCACGTATCGTATCTAATTTAAATATTGGACTTCATCAGTCTTATGTCACTGAATGAAGAATAATTTGGAAATCGGTGGCGTTACGACAAGGAATCCGTATAGTATGTCTTATATATACAAGATCAAGCAATGAAAAGCGTACATTTTTTAAAACAGTTTGCAAAAATTTCACAAAATATCAGACTCCTGATTGGCCAATCTCGTTTCACTGACAGTGAAATATATATTTTCAAAATAGCGAGTTATTACCGTGAATTGCAAAAGTATTTTGCAACATTGTACCTTGAATTTATTTAGATTTTTTTGTTCATCTCATGGTAATAAGCTCAGATACCCCGTTATTTTACATTTTGTGTAGGTAATGTATACAAATTGTATCCATTGTAAATAACCAGCAAAATTAAACCCTTTTAAAGGAAAGAATGAGAGTATCAATGTTTCAGATTTATTGTGAATTCTTGTTAAATTTAGTTTTTTCTTTTTAATTATTTAAAAAGAATTATTTAAATATTATTTAAATTCTTTATTCACTTATTGTTTTACACTCAAGATTGCACCCGAGCGTAAATGCTATTCTTTCCATGGAGCTAATATTTTCTAACTCTGTTAATGTATAATGAAATTTCATTTATTTAATATTGACATTCTCACCAAAACATACATAGAATCACTTTATATCAAGCATTAACTGAATCTGTAGTTTGATAAAAATCCGTGCATCAATTCTAGAGATAGAGCTATTGCAGAGATCGTAAATAAAATACAGTAAAGTAGAGCCACTTGTTGAACGATTTACATACAAAACCAGTCAGCAACAATTTCTACCAGGGACTACCTGAATATATAGGGGAGACTGGGATGCATGTGGACAGTTCGCATAAAGATAGCTTTTTGTCATAACGGGGTTAATTTCTATAAGCAAAACTATTCTATATAATAAACAGAACTTTTTTTTTACATGGTATTTTTTTTTTAATTAACTTTACAGTTCTTCTTACTTTTCTTAGTAGTTTATTGAATTAAAAAAAAAAAAAAAAAAAAAAAATGTTCTTATGTGGCCCAACGAAAGAGCAGTTGTAAACACATAAGGGAAACATGTGTACACAAGGAAAAAAAAATTACATGTTTTTATTATCTTTTTCATATTTTACCTTAATCATTAGTTGTACTATCTATTAAATTCACAATAAAGAAAAATATATGTATATTTATTTAGTTTTTGAGTGATATGTTTAAGCAAAATATTATAAAATAAAAATAAGTAAATTTGGGGGAGGGGCTTAGATAATTGATAAAATATTGTTACAAAATAACAAAAAAAATAAAGAAGTAAGCTTCAGAAAATAATTAAAGAATTTAAATTTTGCTTAGGGCTTTTTGTTTGAGGGAGATTTTAGGGAGGGGGTGTATTAGGTGTATTAGGAGGGGCTTAATTCTTTGTATTAGGTCTTGAGATAGAGAACCCACAAAATCCATGTCACATACAGACAGACAACGTCACAGACTGATAAACTGACAGGCAGATATTTTGTAAAAACATGTTTTTTGGACTCTCTTACCCTTAAAACGTGTAAACCCGTCGAAAGCATTCCCGAATCCAATATTTTCTTCTTCTAAAGATACAAGAAAATATAAAAAACTAAGTACTGCGTCGCAGATTTTCCAAAGATTAGTTTGATTCTACCCACAACTAATGTAAGACATTTTACAATAAATAACTTACTTTTTTGGAAAAAAAAAAAAAAAAAAAAAAAAAAAATCTCAACTGAGGAAGTATTCAGATTCTTTTAAGTACCTGCATAACAAGTAGTAGTTAAGTAAACACATCGTAGTTCTTTGAACAAAGAATCGCGATGGGGATACTCTACCGGATATTTCTCAATGTCTCTAATCCGCAAAAATATATTGAAACATCAAATTTCATACATTGAATGAAAAACGTTTAACTGTTTATCCGTTTAACCGCTTGGGTAAAATCCGTATATACGATGTACCGTATATGCTGTTTAGTGTAATACGTATAACTGCCGATGCCGAATTATACGTATAGTAAATACGTATTTCGTATAATACGCGTTATACGTATACTCGTATAAACGTATAATCGGGAGCTCTATAAAAAATTAATCCAGCTTATAAAGCATGCAAGGTGGAGTTCAGAAAAAAATAATAAAAGCTAAACTATTATTTATTATTTTTTTATAAACAAAAAAGTGCGAGGTGGCCCATTACTGGAAGGTGGTCCATTACTGGCACATCGACCCTATATATATATATATCATATTTTTATGGACAGGATAACTTCTACAATTCTGCACAAACTTCTACCAAACTGATATATAAAATCAAGGGGCAGAAAATAGCAGTCAAGTTCGTTAATAAACAAAGTTGGACCAAGGAAGCAAAAATAGGGAGGGAGACTGCAAAAACCTTAAAACCCTCGTAACTGTTTAACTATAATACAAATCCAATCAGTTTACAGTTATTAATACTTCTAGGAAAAAGGCCAAAAAAAAAATATGTATCGCAGATTTTTGTGTAAAATGTTGTATTGTTCTTGTGTAAAATCAAAATTTCTGTAATTTACGAGTAAATGAAATCTTAGATCTGATCCATTTATGTGGATCAAAGCGATAAAAAGATGAAATTCTTGATGAACGATTTTATTTATAAAGTGAAACCATTTTTCCTACTACTTACTATTTATTTATTCATTTTTGTTGCAAGAGGTATTTAATAGAATTTGAGATGAGATGAAAAAGATTATATTTTTTGTGCTTTTTTCCGTATTATGTAAGGTTACACTATGATCATGTGAACTATCTTATTTATTGCAACTTCAAAAGTTACGGTAGAGTATCAAGCAGGGGTATAGTCGTAAAAGTAACAGAGGATTACGCTCTAAGCAGAGGGTATACGCTCAAGGCAGAGGGTATACAATCTGTATACTATTGCTTTCTTGAAAAACAAAGGGTATATGGTGCTCCTTTTAAAAATCCAGAAGATATACGGCGTATACCTCCGTATACACTCGACTACATCCCTGGTATCAAGCGATCTAACTCAACTATTGCAAGAGACTCTCGAGCCAAAGTTATATTGCTTTAAAAGACGTCAACAAAAATAAAATTCAAAACCAGAATCTGCTCTGTATTTTTATCATCTGCTAGTTTATGCCATCTCGTAAATACTCATGCATAATCTTTTAAGATGGGCCTATTTGAAGAGAATACAGAAAATTCCCTTTATCGTCTTTGGGACTAATGATGCAGTTATCTGAAACTAAGATAAACTTCGAACTGAAATTTATTAGTTATTTTGCTTATCACACCGATGGATGTCATTCTTCAGTTCACTGAGTGTGGGTGACTCAGATATTCATTTGTTGAAAAATAATCTTTCAGCGGCCTTTAAAACTGTCCGTGACAAACGAAAGAAATGCTTAAACAAAGATAAAAGTGTTCCAATAAGTAATGGATCCTGTGCTGTTTTGGAATGAAGTTTCTTAAGGCGACAGTGGACATTCAAAATCATGAAATTTGAGCAAAGAAACAGGTTTTTTTTCTTTTAGAGATTTATGAAGTTAAAATTTATTTGATACATGAAGAATTTTTCCATTCAGATGTTTCTTTGTAGAAGTACAATCTTTTAAATTTTTTAAAACTGCGTACATTCATCAATGTGAAATATAAAAGCAGTAAATTTTGATTACGTCCGTTAATAACTATATCGTAGTAATAATAATATATTCTACAACGAAAAGGTACAGAACTTATAAATAATTATTTTTACTTATAAGACGTTGCTTTGGGTCAATCCATTTCAAGTGGTCCAGAACTGGTCGCTCGACTATTTTAAAAAAATCTTAAATTTTTTGTACAACAACCCTAACATGATGGACGTTCAAAATGACCGTTATTTTAATTCTACTATTTTTTGTTTGTGCATGACGGCCATCTTTGTTTCATCGATTTTCTCAGATACTAGGATACACAAAATTGTAAATATCTCGTCTTTTATTTTTTCAATTGAAATGGGGTTTGCAGCATTTTGTTCAGAATAAAATAGGATAAATGTACGATGGTAGAAAATTTTTGAAAAATAAATTTTTACAGGTGAAATTTTAGCACAAAATTTAAGATTTTTTTTCCAAAATCTATCCGTTTGCAAGAGGAAATTTTTCATGCAAGGGAAATTGTCAACCTTACACAATTTTTTGTACAAATAGATCAGAAGTGCGTGTACTCATATACCAAGTTCCAGATCTGGGAGTTTATTTCTCTTTGCGAAAAAAATTCCGAAATTCGTGAAAAATTTCAAAAATCGCACTTTTTAGGCTTTGATATCTCTGGTGGGGCACGAGATAAAAATCTGAAATTCTGGCCTTTGCTAGTATTGTGTGGTAGTGTTCTGTACAAAAAATTTCAAGAAGGAGATTTGACTACAAGCTGAGATATGACATGGATAATATGTGAAAACAATACTGCCAAACTTTTGTAACCTACTATGTAATTGTTCATACCTCCAAAATTTTAAATTAATTATTTATTGTACAAAGTTAAATGTTAATTACAAATATCTTCTTCAAATGCTTCTGTGTGATTTAAACAAATCAGAATGTATGCTAAGCCAATATATTTGTTACGAATCGTAGCACCTGCTATCCAGTCACGTGATTGTTTTTCGGCGCCGTTGGGCCGATCGTCTGTTACGAAATCATGTTCTAAAGTTCTGATGTGCTCGAAGGATGTTTCTCGACGAGAGAAAAAGTAACTCTCGCTTATTATACATGTAAAATTTATGTTTATATGTTTAAGTGTTTTGTAGTTGTGTTTAGTGTGTGTTGTCCAAAATAAACAAGTAAAAAGACTCCATTTTCAAGTATTATTTTCGTGTACTTTCGAATTCGCGAATCGTAATAATTTTCATGGTGCCACATTTCAACCCGGGAAGTGACTGTTTGCAAGACTTTCGAATTTAAGACTTTTATAAGTGTCAGTGACTCTTTTAAGGATCTATGAATATCAAGAATGTGTTCATAAGTTTCAAGACTGTGATTTGTACTACCGCTCTTGGGGATTTCTCGAGCTGAATTTATCAGAATAATACATCGCGTCTTCACATCGCGGATAGAAAAGGTATTGTAAAATTATTTTGATTTATTCTTTGATCTATTTTTTCACTATTATGGATCTAGAGAAAATTAAAAGTAAAAGAAAGGTATTGAAAACCGCAATAACCAAATTTATAACAAAAATTGAGGCCTATATAGAAAGTATCGATTTTAATGATAAAAGTCATTTTGAGCAGTTAACAGAATATTTAACTAACATTAAGGATAAACAAAATGAATTAAAAACTGTTAATAATCAGGTTCAGAAATTATTATCGGATGGAGCAATTTTCGAGAACGATATTCAGTCATCTACTGAATATGACGATGGAATAAATGAAACAAAATTTAAAATTAAATTGAATTTGAAGAAATTTAAAATTGATTCTGATCAACCTGATACTAGTTCTTTATTTAACGCGAGTACAACTCCTTATTTTAATGCTAGACCAACAACAATAAATTTACCAAAAATAAACATCCCGACGTTTAAAGGGGATCCGAATATGTTTTTGGAATTTATGAATAGTTTTAAAAGCAGCATTGATGCTAATGGAAATTTATCCAAGGTGGATAAACTTATTTATTTAAAATCCTTTTTGTCAGGTGAAGCACTTAAATCAATTTCCGGTCTAGCCCTGACCGAGGCGAATTACCAGCAGTCTTTAGACTTGCTGCAGAATCGTTATGGTAAACCAGAAATTTTGATAAGCGGGTTTATAAACAAATTATTAGAACTAGAACCGGTTAGGTCGAGCACGAACATTAAGTCATTACGAGATTTATATGACGAATGCGAAGTAAGCATTCGTAATTTACAAGCTATCGGGGTCGCGTCGGACAATTTCGGATATTTATTGATACCGATAATTTTAAAACAGATACCCCATAATTTAGTTGTAGAATATCAGAGAAAGAAAAATGCGAAAAAAGCTGGTGACGTAAATGAATTGATGAAATTTATAAAGTTTGAAATAGAATCGCGGGAAGCAGCAAATGCAGTGTCAGGGATTTCCTTAAAAAATCAGGAAGTAGCACGATATGAAAAAAGGAATTTTAGAACTAAACCAAATGTTCCCTCTTCAATCGCGCTTAATACTGTTGTAAAAAATGTTTGCATATTTTGTAACGCGAATCATTTAAGCTTAAAGTGTAATGAAATTACCGATGAACAGAAAAGGTATAAGTTGAAAAAAGATGGAAGATGCTATTGTTGCTTTTTGAAATCGCACGTAATATCCTTGTGTAAGGTAAAAATACCTCCTTGTGAATTGTGTAAAAGTTACCAGCATAATTATTTATTTTACCCGACAAAAAATCGACAAAAGCGAGTCACGATGAAAGCTCAGTAAAAGCCGATGATTCTAAAAATGAAGAAAGTCAAACCGTATTTTCATATGTAATTAAAACTAATAATTCTCCCGAAAAGTACGCTTAGTACCACGCTTAGAGCTTTTAGGGGCTCTAATAGCTGCTAAAATAGCTAGTCACCTTAAACTCATTTTCACGAATCTAGATAAAATAGTACTGTGGTCAGACTCGACTATAGTACTACATTGGATCAAAGGAGTTGCATCCAAATGGAAGCCGTTTGTGGCTAACAGAGTGATGCAAATTCAGGACATGAGCAACCCTAGTTCTTGGCTGCATGTAAATAGCAGCGATAATCCTGCTGACATGCTAACTAGGGGACTGTCAGCGAAAGAGTTAATAAACTCCAATCAGTGGTGGTACGGGCCGAAATGGCTCGGTAAATCTGAAAAATTTTGGCCTAAGGACGATAATTTAAAATTAAAATCAATCAATCCTGAAATTGAAGCTAGAAGTAAGATAGTTGTTAATACAATTATTGCCAAGGAGAATATAATTGATATACACAAATTTAGTAGCTTGAGAAAATTATTGCGTGTAACAGCCTATGTATTTCGTTTTATCAGATTACTAAAGAAAAATCGTGAACCAATACGTACACTTTCGGCGGAGGAAATCCGAGAAGCCGAAATCTTCTGGATAAAAAATTGTCAAGCTGAAATTTTCGAAAAAGAAATCTTAAGCCTGAAAAATTCCAAGCCACTTCCTAGAGACTCTAGATTGCTTTCATTGAACCCTTACCTCGATTCAGATGGAGTTTTGAGAATCTTAGGACGACTCCATAACGCAAATTATTCGATGGATGAGAAACATCCAATAATTCTTCCGCCAAAAACCAAACTTTCAGAACTTATAATTTGAGATGCCCACTACAGAGTTTTTCATTCTGCTGTTGCCCATACACTTTTGCAGATTAGAGAAAGATTCTGGTTATTAAAGGCTAGACAATCTGTGAGAGCTGTGCTTAAAAATTGCATTATTTGCAAAAGATTTTCTTCAACTCCAGGCGATCAGACGGTAGCGCCATTGCCTAATGATCGAGTAGAACAGACCAGTCCATTCAGTGTGATAGGATGTGATTTTGCAGGGCCATTATACGTAAAAGACTGTGATAACAAACAATACATATTATTGATTACATGTGCTGTTACTAGAAATGTCCACTTAGAGCTTGTCGGCAGCTTGTCGACACAAACATTTTTACTAGGCTTTCGTAGGTTTGTTTCTCGACGAGGATTACCATCTGTAGTATATTCGGACAACGCCAAGACTTTTAAACGTACGGACAATGACTTGAAAAACCTTTGGCGGATTATGACTCATCCAGATGTGCAAGACTATTTTGCTTCTCATCACATACAGTGGAAATATATCATTGAACGAGCAGCATGGTGGGGGGGATTTTACGAGCGAATGGTTAGAACTATAAAAACTGCTTTAAGAAAGACACTCGGGAAATCATCGCTAACTGTTGATGAACTACATACTGTTTTAGTTGAAATTGGAGGAATGGTCAGTTCTCGACCTTTAACATATGCCTCGCCAGAAGGTCAAGACCCCCTACCATTAGCGCCTGCTCATTTCCTAATTGAAAGAAGAATTTCTTCTCTGCCACCAGTTCGCCTTCACCTTGAATCGAATATCTCTTCCAGGAAAGAATTAATTAAATCTTTTAACTATCGTGAGAAATTAATGCGCTTGTTTTGGACTAGATGGAAAGGGGAATACTTGTTAAATTTGAGGTCAGCTCATTTAAGTTCGAACAAAACTAATTTTCCTCAATTTAAATTGAATGACATAGTACTAATCAAAGATGATAAATTACCCAGAAATTTCTGGAGTCTAGGAAAAATTATTGAGTTATTTCCTGGAAGAGACGGCAAGGTGAGGGCCTGCAAGATAAAAACTGAGAAATCTATTCTCAGACGACCAGTACAAATATTGTATCACATGGAAATTTGAACTGATTAACTTGTATATACTAATCTTGTTTTTTTTCTTATTTTAGTTGAAGTTTTGTTGTATTTAGTTGAAGTTTTGTCCTTGAAGTATGTATAATATTCCATATTTATATTCATGTTGTATTAAATTGATATAATTTGTGATGAACATCCATATGTTCATGGGTGGGCAGTGTTACGAATCGTAGCACCTGCTATCCAGTCACGTGATTGTTTTTCGGCGCCGTTGGGCCGATCGTCTGTTACGAAATCATGTTCTAAAGTTCTGATGTGCTCGAAGGATGTTTCTCGACGAGAGAAAAAGTAACTCTCGCTTATTATACATGTAAAATTTATGTTTATATGTTTAAGTGTTTTGTAGTTGTGTTTAGTGTGTGTTGTCCAAAATAAACAAGTAAAAAGACTCCATTTTCAAGTATTATTTTCGTGTACTTTCGAATTCGCGAATCGTAATAATTTTCAATACTATTTGTCCAGATGAACAAACCTACTAGAAATGCTATTGCAACAATTTTACTCGGAACACAATTCAGGAAAAGTAAATTACAGACAATGGGTTGCAACTGATCGAGTTGATATGGTTTCAATTATTAAACCTAGAGAATTTCATTCAATTAAAAAGGGATGACAGGACTTGGGTGGCTTCAAATAAAATTTTGAGAAAGAACAGCCTGATGGACTGATAACAGTAACTGGTCGAACTCATAACATCTCTCATAAATAGTGTTAAGCTCTTTGTTGAGCATATATACTATCTTTGTAAATTAAATGTTTATTATTTAACTGTTTTCAACAAACGATATTTTCTGTGTAAATATTGAAAGAAAAGAGACTAATTTCATTTCTCCTAATGTACTCGTAATAGCATTTCTTAACATTTTTTTAATGACCGTATCTCATCTTATAGTCAAATCTCCTCCTTGAAATTTTTTGTGCATAACACTACAATAAAATACTATCAAAATCCAGAATTTCAGATTTTTATCTCGCGCCACACAAGAGATATCAAACTTCAATGTGAGGAAATAGCTGCACACGATGAAACAAATATGGCCAACATGCTCAAACGAAAAATATTAAAATTTACATAATAGTATTTTTGAACTTCCCTCATATTAAGGTTGTTGTACAAAAAAAAATTCAGATTTTTTAAAAACGGTCAATCAACCAAAATATTTTCGGGGTCATTGAAATGGACGAATAGCATTTCCAGTATGTTTTGTTCATCTGGACAAATAGTGCATTGGCTTAGCATACAATCTGAATTATTTAAATCACGATCTAAACAGAATTTGAAGATGATCGTTGTAACTTTGCATCATCAACCATTAGTTTAATATTTTGTAGGTATGAACAAACACATAGCAGGTTACAACAATTTAGAAGTACTGTTTTTACATATTGACCATGCCATATCTCAGCTTGTAGTCAAATTTCCTTCTTGAAATTTTTTGTACATAGCACTACTACATAATACTATCAAAGGCCAGAATTTCAGATTTTTATCTCGTGTTCCACCAGAGGTATCAAAGCCTAAAAAGTGCGATTTTTGACATTTTTGACGAATTTCGGATTTTTTTTTTTTTTTTTTTTTTTTTTTTTTTGCAAAGAGAAATCAGCTCCCATATCTGGGCCTTAGTGTATGAGTACACGCACTTTTGATCAATTTGTAGAAAAAATTGTGTAAGGTTGACAGTTTCCCTTGCATGAAAAATTTCCTCTTGCAAACGGATAGATTTTGGAAAAAATCTTAAATTTTGTGCTAAAATTTCACATGTAAAAAAATATTTTTCAAAATTTTTCTACCCACTCTATATTTAGCCTATTTTATTCTCAACAAAATGCTGCAAACTCCATTTCAATTGGGAAAATAAAAGACGAGATATTTACAATTTTGTGTATCTTAGTATCTGAGAAAATCGCTAAACACGATGAAACAAAGATGGCCGCCATGCACAAACAAAAAATAGTAAAATTAAAATAACGGTCGTTTAGAACTTCCGTCATGTTAGGGTTGCTGTACAAAAAATTTCAGATTTTTTAAAAATGGTTGAGCGACCAAAAGAATATTTTCTGGACCACTTGAAATGGATTGACCCTTTATTAATAAAACAATTAAAATGTATTAAAAATTGAAATGTTTCAACTCCTTTTCATCGAGTCGCATCTTCAGAATGAAAATAGAAACTAGTCGTTGGGGGCCACCGTAATACTTACCCATCATGGATATGTATATGAAAATAAAACATGTGAAACTATTTATACCATGCATTGCAATTCATAAACAAAATTTAAATATTGTTAATATACATAGTAATGCTATATTAAAGAACTGCTGATGCACCAATTTCGACAAATTATATAAAACGCCAAACTACTCAAGTAGTATCGAACTGCGTAAAAGAAACATCCTTATAACTCCAAAAATAATAATTCTATTAACTAACAATTAACTGCGTCGGATTAAGCGTCTCATTTCCAATTAAAATATACTTCTGAATTGAAATTTGAATGAAATACAGGGTCATGAAAAATCGAAGAATGTGGAAAACAAGATTACAAATATCTCGGTAACTAATAATCCGATTCACTTCGTTCTATATGCAAAATGTGTGTTATTTTATTGCCTTTTACGTCCATTCCTTAGAACAAAAAAATTCGAAAATTTTTATATACCTTTCATCAGAACGAATTTTTCGAGAGTCCGAAAAAAATAGTTCCGGATAATCGAGGTTGCTGATATTAAATAGGGTTCGTTCCATTCTTACATATTAACTACATACAAAATTTTAAGTCTCTATCTCAATTTGTTCGGGAGATAGAGCGTTTACAGACAGACAGACAGACAGACAGACAGACAGACAGACGGACAGACAGACAGACAGACAGACAGACGGACGGCAAATTTTTTTTTCTAAAAATATGTTTTTCGGAATCTCCACTATCTAAAACGTGTAAATCCGTCAAAAAATTTTTTTCGATTTTCAAAACGATTGCAAGACTTACCCTATACTACGTATGATGGGTAAGTAAAATTACAAACACAATGAACGTGAAAAACTGGAATAAATAATTATTTCAATTTTTCACGTTCACTGAACTCATAAATGCTACCGTTTGAACGACGTATCACTCACCCGCAAAAAAAGTCACACATCCTGCAAAAGTTTTTTTTTTTCTTTTGCGTTTTATTTCACTAATAGGTTTGATGTAGGCTTAACTTGTCCCACAAAAAGTTTCATGAGTGTAGCTATACGGAAAACCACTTTATTACGCTATGTGTCCATTTGTGAACACAGTAGAGGGGTGCGTTGTGTAGGAAAGTAAAATTACTAACCCTTCAAGCCTCATCTTCATTCTTAAGAGTTTTATACTTTTATGTGCATTTTTATTCCTCCATACAAAGCTAAGTGCTAGAATTTCATGTCACAATAGCTATATGACATGAGGAATGATTTTTCCGCAAACATTTTACAAAACACGATCGTCCATTTTTCTTCGTGTTCGGTAAACAGGTTTTTCAAACTTCTAGCGGGGTTACTTAATTTCTCGCTCCGCTCCTATTGGTCAGTTGATCAGTGCTCAATGAATGACCAACATCTTCAGTGCAATGCGGGAAACGCTCGGTAAACAAGAATAGTGAGCAGAATTCTCCCCTACATCAAGGTCACGCAACTTGTGCTGACTGTAACGTTGTGTAGGGGGGAAAGTTCTGCGTAAGGGGTCCCTGGATACCGTTATAAAATCCTGCAAATTTTCTTTTGCTTCTTCTGTGAGATTTACTTTTGTGGAGATGGGTCACTTTTCTTGCGGCCGAGCGATATGTCGATCTGAATAAAAGCCTTTTAAGTGTATTTTTTTTTAACCCTTTAAGCAATTTTGAGCTTAGTTTGGATAATTATACGTGATTTTCATACATACTTTTATACATTTTGAAAATTTTAAAGAATGGAATGCTCCGATAGATCGCTAACAATAGTTGAGGGTTAACAATTCAATTAACTCTATACAAATCCTTCGGAATACTCTCTAAATACTTTAAAGACATTGAGGAAGCTTTTACGCGACAAACATTCTACGCAAATGTTTCTCTTGGGGATTAAACATAGTTAAATCTTTATTTGAGGATGGATTAGAATAATGTATTCTGCAAACACTGTTAGCAAATTAAGAGAGATTCAGAGCTATATTGAAAAAATTTTCCAATGTAATACTTTTGTTAACTTTCATAAATGTTAAAAATTTAAATCATTTCCTACCGCAAATATTTTAGAAAGATTATAAATATATTTTTTATAAATATTTTCTTTTTCACAAATGTTAAAAAAATAATATTTTACTTTATAAAAATAAAAGTTTGGTGTTCAGACACGAATGTTGAGTTTTCATTTAGGATTGAATAAAGTTTTATTACATTCCGTTATTATTCCGTTCTGAAATAGTAGAGGAGACTGGGACATGATGGTCAATATTTTATATTGTAATAAACGTACAATTTCAACTTCGCTTTAGCGAAGTTTTTATTTAACAATTTTTTCAAGTTGGAGGTTGTGCAAAGATAACATTATCAACTTTTGACAAAATTTGTTCTTTTAATTTTTTTTTTTTTTTCAAAAATGTCAAGCGCATCACTTGAGTTATCTTTAATTCAAATATGATCTCATTTAGACCAATAGAACGCATTCTAGAGCTTTCTCAGGTGGACAATATATTTCTTGATCACCCTGTATATTAATAAATAATTTGAAATTGTTTTATGTCTTTTTTCGACATTAATATACACGCAAACTATATAATATAAAACATTTTTGTTTGATAATTTGTTTTTAACTTTTTTCAACATAGTTGAAAAGTTTTTATGAATTGGGTTAGTCTATCCGTCAGTCGGTGCTCTAATTCGCGTAAATATACTTGGATTGCCATCTAATTGATAAATGTTATTGATGATTCTCACTATGGCATGCTCGTATTGAAAATAAAGTGCGTGTTATTCATTGTTCATTTGCACTCGAAAGGGACACTCGAAATATTCTGTTATATAATGATACATTTTAATTATGCTACAATATTTTAAATGTGTTAAATTATATATTCATATTGCGGTACTCTAGAAGATGATTACTATAGAATATGTCATGTGGAGAACTTACTATACAAGTTTAGGAGTTCCTAAAACTATTCTATTGTGTTATGGTTCATGAAGAAAGACCGTTTACTATGTATTTTAATCATATTACTCTGATACAAACATATTGAAATTAATATGAATTTATGAGATGCACTAATACATGTTTTTTGTAGAATATTATGCAGTAAAAAGCATGCATAATTCATTTAGAAGGTCACTCAAAGAATTTAGGTTGTACAGAAAAAAACTGCTTGCAAAGTATTTCAGTTATGCTACACAATTTCAAACACGATGAAATTGATATACCTTAGTGTGTTTACTGCAAGTTGCTTGCAGTTGTAAATGTGCATTGCATTTATCGTTCATTTACAGGGATACATAAAAGATTTCGGAGAAGTATCCGAAGTTTTGTCAATTAGATATTATTGATGAAAGTGCGTTTACAGTTATGATATGTGTTTTAAGTTTAACTAAATTTTTGTATATTAAATATTGTCCGAAAATTTTTAAAGAACTTATACAGAGCTATTCAAAAGAATCCGCAAGTATTACTGAATATAAACGTAAATTGATTGAAAATTTCTTTTTAAATTTGGAATATGCAAGATGCAACTTCAAGATGATTTTCAAAGTCAATTTCATAGTATAATATTAACAGGTGTTTGTAGCACATATATAAAATCACGATCAGGAACGAGCAAAGAAATGGATACGTGGCCACTTATAGATAGTAATTTCTGGAAATGTGATTTCAGTAGTTTTAAGCATGTTTTTTGTATAAATTAAATTTTCAGCATAAAATCTGACAGATATAAAAATCTAAGGTAACATACAGGGCTGTAACAAAATAATTCATTCAGTTTTCTGTCTATTAATAGAAATTGCTGAAGGCCAATTTTTAACTGTGTTATGTATTTTCTTACTAAACTAAATTTTATCATACTATATAGAATCTAAATAAATCTATAGATCATATATACAGAGCTGCACAAAAAAAAAAAAATGAAGAACTTTTACGGCTATGAGAGATAACTGTTGATATCTGGTTTTTATGTGCTTATGCGTATTCTAAACTGCTTGCTTAGGTATCTTCTTTACCTTATTAAATGGCGAAGTATTGTTAAAGCATTCGGAAGTGTTGAAGAGCGTTTCATAATCTATGCTAGATGCATAATTTTTCGTTTTTTGCTTTAAATGAAATTGGAATAAAAGATTCTTTTCTTATTTCTTCAAACCCATAAAAACAAATTCTTTATTTATTTATTTTTTTAATGCTTTGTTTTTAATATGAGGCGAGAAGCCAAAATAATAATAATAATAATAATAATAATAATAATAATAATACTGCATTATCTTGCAATTATTTCTCATTCCTAATTTCTCTGCTTTAACCTATATAGAATTTTAACTAACTCTGTAATATAATAAAAAAATTGAAACTTTTGTGGCCATGATTTCGATAGTAATATTAATAAAAGTGTGTTTAGATATCGATAAGAGGTCACATAATTGCTTGCTTCTATTTTGTTGAAAAATTTGTCGGATTTTGTTTAAATGCAAATTAACGCATTGTAAATAATTACAGATAAAGGTTATCGACCTAATGAAAGTTTTTAAAACACATATTCTACCAAAGATTTTTTTTTTTTTTTAATTATCAGTTTTGATTAACATATGATTAATTTAATTCGTAAACACACTTATAGCGTGTTTATCAATAGTAAAAAGTTATCGATAAAAATGAAATGCTCTATTTATATTGGAAATTCTTTGCTGGGGGCTTTTAAAAGCAGAAGGGTTGGGGACAAAGGCCTATTTTTGGCCAAGGGGAATCAATAAACTGCCATTTGTAAACATATCGAAGGATAACAATAGACCATTTTTTAATTCTTTGTCTCTTCCGAAAACTTCTGAAAAACATGCTTTTTCAAAGAAAAAAATTCGGATTTTAACTCATTGGTATATCTAAATATGGAAAGGGTGAAAAACGGTATATGATACTGTAAAAGGTTATTAGACCAGGAAGTTCCAAAATAATACTTCTAATTTAAATTTTATAGTCACATGTTATGTTTAATACTAGCTGAGTCGCCAGGCTTTGCCCGGTCCCGTAGTAATATTTTTAAATTAACCTAAAATCTATATTGCAAAATCTCATAAAAGGTACCCAATCTGAAAATGAACGAACTTCGAACCGGATCCATCCTGTTTACGACACCGTTTAGCAGGCGTGCACTTGGAAAAGAAAAAAAAAATCTCGGATCTTTTAGTTCCACATTCCACCACCAGGAGGCGAATTCTATTCTTAACAAAACTGTTTCTGAGCGAAACTTCGTTAAACAACTTACTAATAGATATATTAGTCAAGAGGATGGCAGATTTCAGAAAACATTTAAAATAATTGATGAAATTACTATTCGAAAATAGTGGTAAATACTCTTTTAGAATTTTATATTAAATAAGTAATATTTATCTCAGAGCTCTGTCAAAAACCCGCATCTAAAACGGTACGTTTTTAAATATTTGATAGCTGCCCCTTATAAAAGTTATTGCCCGATCCTCCCCCTCCTGAATTTTGATGCTCTCTTTTTTTTTAAATCTTTATTGTGTTAGAAATTATCTGAAAGTTGCAAATCGACCAATTCGTTAGTTTTCATTAATCTGATTAATTCGGGTTTCAACAATGTATTTCTTTTCATTTTAAAAATCAAATTTTTTATAAAACAAAAATGGCGGATAGATTTTTATAAAATTTATATATAATTAAACAGCGTTTAAATATATTCCTAGGAGCAAAACTTTAAAATCTCTTAATAGTGTATTAAAATTAAAAAAAAAAAAAAATGACGACGATCCAAAGCATCCTAATATAACAAGTTGGAAATTGAACGTGAATCGTAGCAAATGAAGTGCGTTCGTACGATAACGAAGTTTTAAAATATTCAGATCTTGCTGATATAGTAGAGCGTACTTTGGATACAGTATAGTGGTCGAAATCTTTGTGTTTATGTGTACTCCCTTTAAATATGCAGGGAGTAAATTTTATTATACTTCATTAACGTATATCTTATTCATAAAATATGAAGTAATTTAATATAATTAAAGCCCGGCCCAACAATGTTTCCACGTATAACATTATTTTGTGGAATACATTTGCGTGCCCCTGTAATTTAATAATAAATATTCTTTGCATCACTGATTGTACAGAATGTATATTTTAGTACATACTTCATAGATTCATGTCAATTCTATTATGTTCAAATGAGTGTAACACCATTAAAATGCATTTGAAACTTTTTCCTCATTGATCGTAATGTAACGGAACACTTTTGATTGTCCCTGTAATTGATCTATGCATCCGATTTTCATAACATTTGAAATGACTCCACAAAATTATGTAATAATTATACGTTTTAAATTTCAAACGATTAAAATGCATTTGAAACTTTTTTCCCCATTGACCGTAATGCAACTGAATACTTTTGATTGTCCCTGTAATTGATCTATGTCAAGAACATTTAAAATGATTCGACAAAATTATGTAATAAATATACGTTTTAAATTTCAAACGATTAAAATGCATTTGAAACTTTTTTTCCCCATTGACCGTAATGTAACGGAATGCTTTTGATTGTCCCTGTAATTGATCTATCCATCCGATTTTCATAAAATTTGAAATGACTCGACAAAATTATGTAATATTTATGTATTTTAAATTTCAAACGATTCGGTTGGGTAGTTTTTGCGTTGTTATATGCGGACAGACAGACGGACGGACTGAGCGACAACAGGTGCTACGTATTTACATAATTACGAACGCACCTAAAAATCGTTTGCGGTTTTGGAGACTGGCTTTTAAAATGAGAGTTTAAATCACCCAATTATCAAACATTAATTAATATCTAAAGTTGCAATTAAGCTACAGTGAAGAAATTTACTCATCTGAAATCAGCGAAAATTTCTACATTTAAATGCATAAAAATAAAAATTATAAATTTAATATTTTAAATTTCTTATGTTCGTTCAAAAATGCCCACGACAGGCGTCACTTTGTCTGCAATGAGCATGCAATCCATGGGAAAAATTTCAAACTTTCTTTCTAAGGAAATAAAATGATTTTTTTATAAATCGATTTTTCGAGGATCTTTTGACTTCCTGAAACCTCTCAGCGGAATAATTTTTAGAGTTTCTGAAAGGGAAAATGTTTCTACTGCTAGCTTTGTAATTTTTGAGTTTTTAGGAACGATAGAATTTAAGGTACATCCATTTATAAAAAAGCCGAGAACATTTATCGTCTACGAAATCAGGTGTTTTTCAAAACAGGCATAAAAACACTTCTGTAAAACGCTACTCTCTTCTCACAACTTTTGGAATTTGATGGGGAGAGTTTTAATTGGACAGTCTTGTTACCCTTAATCGATGTCCAAATGTAGTCAGCGAGTTGGTTTTGGAGAAATAAATACTTTTATTATTTGGGCTGTTTGATGGGTTTTTTGATGCGAGCGAGTTTCGGTTGTTAATTAATTTCTCAACTAATTATAAGGATTTAAAAATTCTGAATTTCAGGTGCATTATGTGACCCTTTGGGAGTAGTGTCACAAAAATTTTGAGCCTCGTACGGGCCTTAGATTTTGCTAGCCATCAACACACACACACTGACAAACTGAGCGATTTGTTATTAACATGCTTTTATTAGCTTCGCCTGCATGTACGGAATCTTTGAACGTTATTTTCACCCACTTTAAAACATCAGATTAAATTGAAGCTTTATTAAGAACCGATGACGATTCAGCAGTTTGAAGAGTCGCCGCTTAAAAGGATAAAAAATGCCGGATAAACGGGTCTAAATATTAACAGTCACCTGACACCTTAGACACATATGGTAATCACTGAAACACATATGTAAACCGTAACTATGCAACCGAAAAAACGTTTTAAGCTTTTTAGTTCGATTTGATATAAAAGCGTGTGTTTTAGTTTTTAAAACTATTTAGCAATTATTTTATTAGTATAACATAAAATTGCTTTATGTAAAAGTGTGGAAGTATTTTTTTATATACAAATCGGCAATAAAGATATTTTTCAATTATTAAATGTTTGATGCATCTAATCTATATATATGTATATCATCTATTATATATATATATATATAATCAGACATTAATCGTAATTAATGTGTCTATTTGGTAATACCCTCGACAACGACCCAAACACCACATTTCCAACACTTCGTTATTGTTCCAATATTGCCATCTCCTTTTGACTTGTTTTAGTTTGTTATTTTATGGGTTATTCTGTATTTATTACAGATGTTAAATTGTAGTATTGTATAATGGTTCTCTTTTTCTCTCTTTCTATATATATATATATATATATATATATATATATATATATATATATATATACATACATTTTTTAAGCTATAAAAAGAGAAAAAAATATGTAGGTAAAACTTCCTTTATTTACAATTTGCTCTTAAAGCCCAAATTTGTCTGTGATCACAAATTTGTTTCTCCAATATTAAGCCTAAAACCATAAACTGCTAATAATTTTTGGATTTTTAAATTAAAAATGTAGATTTTTAATTTATTTTTTATCAACATTATTCTTAAAGGACTAGAAAAAAAAAAAAAAACCTCTTCAGAATGACGTGTTTGTATTTTAGAAGAGTGATATAGCAGTGCATTATAAAAGAATTATGAAGTAAGAAATTTTGTCTAATCGGACTAATAGGGCTAGGTGAAGTAAAACAATTATTAAAAACAGTCCATTTTTCATTGAAGTTTAATTTGCAAGAAAATTATTATTTGAACTGGTAATATAATGACATAAAATATGCAAATGAATTTCATTCACAAAATTTGAAAAAACAATTCCACAAAAAATTATATTTTAAAACATATTATCAATTAATTACTTTATCCCATAATATGGGGTAAAATAAATATACTCAATGAAAGCTTACTATATCTGTAATTAAGATAATAATTAAATATAAGTCAAAGAAAAATGCATTTTAATGTTATTAAAAATAGGGTAGATGTGCCAGTAATGGACACGCTTCAGTGTTTTTAGTTTATGAGAGGAAAAAAACAATAAAAATTTAGCCTTTATTTTTTTTTGCTCCCCCTGCTTTGTTTTTAATTTTGCATTATTATCGACACTCTTAAACAAACCAATCATGATGCAGAAAATAATGTTTCGAAATTTTACTATTTGCCCTGTTAAGTTTCAAATGTGTATTAACCCTTTATGTACCGCATTATGAATTCATGAGAGTTTTACATTCTAAAGCATTTTACGCAAACTGTTTAAACTAAATTAAAAGATTTACATGATCATTTAATAAATATTTGAAGGATTTTAGAAGAATTAATTAAGTTTGAATTTACAGGGATCTTGAGCAATTTTTATAACAACACTCAAATCTTTTATTTTTTAATTATTTTCTTAGTATTTTGTAGAATTATAAAATGTACAAATAGGATGTTCTTACAATATAAATATCGAAATATTTCCGCAATGAAAAATCCCCATACGCTCCCTCAGCGCCAAGAAAACTGAAAAGATACAAAGGCAGAAGAAATCATCCTTTTAAAAATATATTTGTTTTGTGTAACCAATAATGCTTTTTGGAACAAGATAAAGTAATGTATCTGTAACTCATTCTAAACAGTATTGCAACTAACTGACGTGTTAAAAGAATTTTATAATAATTTTTTTTAATGGTACTTATAAGTACCGTCGGTAGATAAAGGGTTAAACAAGACTGCACATGGATGTTTAGATACCTCTAATTTAATTTTTTACCGATACAGCATACAGTATAAAAAGAGGAAATGTAACATATCTTCATATATTTTTGTTTAAAAAATTAGCAGGCTACGCTGGTACTATTTTTCAAACAAACTTTGAATCAAACGAAATGTAACGATCAATATGACGTATTTAGAGCAATATCATGTTGCACAGAAAAGAAGAACTTTGTTTAACTTTGAAAATACTACTGATCTTAACTGGCCAGCGTGTAGCTCTGATCTGGACCCAATCAAAAACTTTTGCAACAGCATATGTCGTAAGGTTTGTGCAAATTTTTGCTATACTTTTCTGTTAATGAGCATCGAGCTTATGTTGAATACGTTTGGTGCAAAAAGGACCCCCAAGTGACGCAGCATTTAGTTTCTTCGATGAAAAGTAATATTCTTGCACTAATTGCAGACAACGTGGGTGCAACTCGATTTTAATTTGTAGTTATTTCTCTGTAAATATACAAATTGTCTATACTTTTGCCACAATGTTAATTTCTTTTTTTGTCATTTTATATTATATAAAAAGATAAAATTTAAAATTTATTGTTTGTGAATAAAGGATAAGTCACAAGTAATGTATGACAGATGAATTACAAAAATTCGGTATATACTTCTGAAGATAGAAGCGAAATCGATCATTGTCTAAACTTTTGCTGAGCACCGTATAAAATGAGGAAATCATTTTTATATATTTTTGTTTAAAAACTAGCGGGCTATACCGGTTCTATTTTTCAAAACAAACCTTGAGTTGATGAATATGCCGATGGATACGACGATGAATGTGACGTACTTTAAGGCAATATGGATCCCTATCTGTAATGTATTTTCTGATTTCTTGAAACGATGTAAATGCCATTGCGGATTATACTTTCTAATGTGTTGGGCGAAATGTGAGTTACACGAGTTGATACTCCAGATTCTTCCGGGATAGCTCAGTTGGCAAAGCATTGGCAGTTTCATGTAAGAGGTCTTTGTTTGATTCCTGGTTCAGATATTTTTCGAAAATTACAGCTCAGCTGAATTATTTATCAATTAGAATAATTGAGTTAGAATTAATATAGTGTAAAATTTAAGTCATTATGTATAAACTATTTTAATTAATTTATTACAGTCAAACTTAGTAGGAGAATGAAGCCGTTATGACAACATGAACTAAAATATACTTTTGTCACTACACTATTGAAATTAAGTGCATTACAATGATTGCAGAGATTGTACGTAGCATCGAAAAGAAAGAGATACACAATGGTACATCATTCCCAATTATTCTGCTCTAGCCCATATAACATTTTGTGTTCTTAAAATTTTTTTTTTGAGGGGCGATATTAAGGACATGGATAGGCGTTCAAATAAGAATGTATTGCCACTTAATTGGAAATTTAGTTGAATCTATTTTAAATCCAAATTTAAATACTTAAAAAACTTTAATTGATTTTTTTTTTTTTACTTTCAAATGAGTACTTCAACTTTCTACTGTAAATGCTATCAAGTAAAGGTTATCAGAAAGGCTAAAAGTTTTTAGAACACATACTACAATACACTTTCTTGTCTCAAAATTATCAGCTTTGATTAACACTTGATTAATTTCTCTCGTAAACACACCGCATTACAAATTCCATTCAGATATAGCGACCGCATGTTTATCAACAGTAAAAGAATACAGATAAAAAGAAATACTCTACTTACACTGAAAATTCTTCGATGAAGGCTTTTTAAATGCAAAAGGGTTGAGGATACAGGCCTTTTTTTCTGGGTCTTGACCAATAAGCTGCCATTTGTAAAAAGACCGATGGATACGAAAGAGCATCTTTTTTTTCTCCCGAGTAATTGTTTACAGTTCGCGGTTCGGACACTTGATTGGTCGACTTTGGTTGAAAGAAGTGGACCGTTTTCGAGCACATATATATCTTATCTGATCACGATTACATCAATCAACGATCCCTTTTTTTGTAGCTCTTCTTTTTATATTAAATAGCCGATTTTAATGTGGAGAAGCGAAGAAATTCTCGATTTTTTTACATTTTAAATAAACAGTGGTGTAAGTTGGAAAAACGTTTTTCACCAACAATGCCGTAACAATTCAAGAACTCAAATAAAGTATTTCAAATAAATCGAACAAGTAATATTACCAATAGTTTATTATGAAAATAATTAATCATTCAAATACGTTATTATTACTATTACTATTAATATACAGGGCCATACGAAAAAACCGTAATAATTCCAAAACATCTCCATCTCCTCCACCCAGTATGGGTTAATAATATCTGCTTAAACGGAACTGCAAACGAACAGTGAAAAAGGTCGTTTTTTATAGGCGACTTTAATTTCAAAAGATCTTATTACATAATATTTGTATGGGAACTTCATCATGATTTTTTTTCCCATTTACCTTATACTCTGAGTTCAAATTAGTTCAAATTCGAAAATAAATTAGCTTTGGGTTATACCTTTTTTTTTTTTTTTTAAATCTATACAGGTATACAATTTTATTATTATTATTATTATTTTAGAATTACAGTCTATGATGCATTTGTATAGCTTCTGCATTTAAAGATTTTAAATACAAATTTTATGTATTGAAAGTATAATTAAATTAATTTAATTCGTGAATTAATTTAGATTGAAAAAGTTTAAAGTATGAAATAAATAAATTTCGAAACCTTAACTTGTGAGTTTACCCAACTTTCTATCTGTTTCTGTTCGTGCGTCTGAAATCAGCCACGTCATTAAGCCCTTGGGGACGAGCGACAGGTATACGTGCCGCAAATAGGCTTAAGAACCCGTGTTTATCGCCACCAGTAAAATTATATAATAAATTTTGCCTTATTTAATCGGAGCATTTTCTCGATTTAGTAAGTCCCAAATTTTTGTATTTTAAAACTGTTGACAAAATATTAAAAATTTCGTAAAATGCTCCCGTCGCGAAGGAGTTAAAACAGGAGCACCATTTCAAAACTTCCTTGATTTTCCTTCACTGCACGTTTTTTTTTCTATTTTTATGAAAAAAAAAATATTTCATATCTGCATATCGGTCTTATAATGGGAAAAACAGTTTAAAAAATAACTTTCAAATTTTCAGCTAAAATTTGATATTTTATGACGTGTGTCCTAGATATGCAATTAGAGTTTTTAACCTATTAGTGTCTGAATTATTTTCTTCGTTAAAATTCAAATTTTGCATTTTCCCACCACTTTTAAAGCAAGAGTAACTTTTATCTTAATTTATCGAGTACTTTGTCTCGAGAAAGGAAGTATGCATTGATACTCCTTTTTACTGGTGTGAAATTCGCTTTCTTGAATTTTTTTAAACTGTCCCGAAAATGGGGCGCTATAGGCACTAATGGGTTAAATATTGCATTGCTATATTTTGCAATTAAATGCGCTGAAATTAGTTAATTTTATCTACTTAACATTTTGCGACTTCCTTTATATTAATAGTTTTAAGTATTCAATAATAAATTTCGCCTTAATAGCGTGATCATTTTTTTTTTTTCCTGGAGACAAAATTTACTTTTTTTGTCGATTGTAATCATCTGAAATGGACAAAATATGTATTATTTCATTCTTTGGACTGATTATATCTTGATCAGTTATAATTTTCATATTGGTCAAATTCATTGCCTAAAAACACTATAATTCATAAAGATTTATAGTGTTTTTAGTTTTGTGCCAGACATGGCACACCGTGCAGTTGAAGGATTAAATGAACTTTCAAATGTTTGAAATATACATAGAAGTGCGGGACCTTTAGGTCCATAAAGGCGTTCTAGAAACTTTTGACTTTTGAATATTATTATTTATTAGTTATTTAAATTAAAATTTTTGAAATGAAAAAGTACGAGGCTATTTTTTCTAATACTTCCTTTTAAAGCTGTGCTTCTAGAAAAGCCAAACTCTGGTAATTGGTACTATTTCTCTATGTACGGGCCTCTACGCACTTAACCCATTTTCGGCCAAAGGTTCGTATACGAAACATTTCGATAAATATTTTTTTTTTAACACTCTGACACATTTTTTTCAAGAATTTTATTTTTCTTCTATTTTTTAAGGCTTTTGAAGACATCCATAAAATATTAGTAATTCAATTGGAGTAAACACTTTCTCTTAAAAAATTTTCAAAATACGCTAGAGTTTTAATTTGAAACGCCTTTGACAAATTCGACTTTTTAAATATATATTATTATTCCAATTGAAATGAATTATATGCTTTTAAAATAGATTAAAGTTGCAAATTCTGTATATGAAATAAGAATAAAACAAAAGTCATAAAAATATTATTCATATTCATATTATTCATTATAAGAAATAATATTTTATATTATTATATAAAATATTATTTTTTATATAAAATATTATTTTTCATGCACGAATCTTTTTTTGTGTCTTAATGTATGTAATTTAAGCATATTTCAATAAAAATAATGCTACATTTTATAAAATTTCTGTGCTTGGCCTAAAATGGGTTAATGTGGATTCTAAAAAATAAATGCGTACATTAAACATACGTACGTGTGTAAAATTGTAAAATTTCCCCCATTGTCGTAAAATTTACACACCCGTCGGTAAACTTTACAAAGTATATGTGTATCTTTATTAGCTTAATGGAAATGTGTAATTTATTATCCAATCAAAAAACCGTGCGTAAATGGTAGAAAATGTTATGTATTTAACCGAATTGGTATGTTTACAAGTTTTGGATATTTCACAAATATCTGGGTATTAACATATTACACCGAAATACGTGTCAGAATATTACACAGATATCTATATTATCAAACATATCTGAGCGTAACGCATACGTCATTTTGCGAATGGCAACACTTTCCTCTGCAATTTCGGTTTTGCAGTTTTCGCTACTGCAAATTTTACAGTTCTAAACATCGCAGATTTTAAACTTTTACACCATCGTATAGAGAAAAAAAATTACTTTTAAATATAATTTGTTTGAAAGCTATATGTCACGTGAGCAGTTTATACATTTTATACTGCCACGTAACAGTGTATGTATTACTACTTCAACTTACTTCATGTCTCGAGTGTTCTAATAAATTTACTGGTTTAGTTATGGTCAGCTTGGTATTTAGTCTCTATTATTATTTTAATATCTAGAGTTAACAAGATGTTACATGGTGTTCAGAAGTGTTGAAAATTAAATAGTGTTGTTACTGACCTTTTTTAAAAAAATGCAAAGAGAACAAAGAGCTACCAATGCTCGCCTTCCACCAGAATTGGAAGTTACAGAAGATAATATGGCCATTAAATGGAAACTTTGGAAACAGGCTTTTAAATTTTATGCAATTGCCACACAGTTAAATAGTAAACCAGCTGAAGTACAAGCTGCTATTTTTATGTCAGCTATAGGACCTGCTGCAATACTCATGTTTAATACATTTAATTTGACGCATCAAGAGCAGCAGAATGTAGAAATAATCAAGCAGATGTTTAACGAATATTTTTCTCCGCAAGTTAATGAAACCTATACCCGATATGTATTTTTTACGTGCATTCAAGGTAAGCAAGAAACTTTTGATTCTTACATTACTAAGTTGCATACAAAAATCAAAGATTGCGCTTTTGGCGATTTGCAAGATAGTTTATTACTTGACCAACTAGTTCGCGGTATTAATTCTGATAAAGTACGTGAATTGCTATTGGCTGAAAAAGATTTAACTTTAAATAAAGCAACTGATATATGTAGATCTAGCGAACAAGCTACTTTTCAATTGAAAGAAATGCATGCAGCTGTTGATAATACAGAAAAAGATATTATGATGATTCGGAAATCTAAACTAAAATCCAATACTAAATCTGATATAGCGGTTCGTGAAAATAAAAATAAGCCAAAATTCAATAAAGCAAATGAAATATGTTGGCGATGTGGTTTAATGCATGAATTTCGTAATTGTCCAGCCTTTAATGTTACTTGCAATCTCTGCTCGTTAAAAGGGCATTATGCGCGCCAATGTAAATTTAAAAAGAAACACGGATCTAAGAAACGAGTCATACAGGAACTTAGAGAAGTTTCTAATACTACTGATGATGAGATTAATCATTATTTTAGCAATACATTGCATGTTGGAGAACTTTTGCGTTCACAGAATAATGCTTGGTTAACAACCGTAACTTTTCAAAATAGAATAGCTGTGAAATTTAAATTAGATACCGGTGCTGAAGCAAATGTTATAACAGAAAGTTTGGCTAAAAAGCTTAAAGCTTTTATACACGACTCTAAAGTAAAACGCTTAAAGTCTTTTAATAATGGGTTTACACCAGTGATTGGCGAAACCGATATCAAGTAGTGATGGGCGATTCTGGAAATTTTGAGAATCGATTAAAATCGATATCGTATAAAACAACATCGATCATAATAAGAATCGATTTCTCAGTTCTAGAATCGATACTAGAATCGATATTTCGATATTCAGGTTCACACAGAGAAGATCCAAATTACTAATTCAAAAACTTAGACAATCAGCAGGACCGTAATTACCGCCTCCCCCCCCCCCATTCCCCATTTAGGGAGGCATAGAATGCCAGGCTATTGCAAATTTTAGAGTCGGATAATAAGAATTTTATATTTTAAAATGATTGTCACTTATGGTTGTCACTTACACAAAAACTTTGACAAATTTGAGAGACATAACTCAACTAATAACAACTCTGAGTAACTTGGCATTAAACCGAGTATAAAGAGTGCCAAGAGCGTGTAACTAGGATGGGGGACAAGGAGTATAGACAATTTTTTTTTTTTTTCTAATGCCAACCAAATGTTACACGAGATAGTTTGGAAGAACAAAAAATATGCCCTATTCCCAAGGGGGCAGGTAAACCCCACTCTTGACGGAAAGGCGACCATAGCCCAAATGTATCTTTTGTCGAAGTTTCAAAATGAGGATTTACAATAAAATAGAACGAGAACTGGACATTTTAAAAATTGCATGCATACTTTGAACGGCCCATTTAGTAAAGATTGGCGAGGAAGGGGGGGGGGGAGGGCGAGGGATTAGAACGGACGAACTTGAAAAAAAAAACATAATTAACTAATAACTCAAATAACTGAGCTTCTACATAGAAATATAGTGTTTCACTTAGTGTTGAATTCATGGGGTGGCCCGCGGGGAACATGCACTCTTTGAAACTATAAAAAGTGCCAAGAGCATGTAACTAGGGGGAGAGAGGGGTAGCAACAGAAAAAAGAGGAGATAAAAGTTTTATAACGATATATTACATGAGATGGTGTGGAAGAAACAAAAAATATGCCCCCCACCCAGGGGGGGAAGGTAAATCCCAAACGGACAGAAGGGCGACCCCGGCCCAAATGTATCTTTTGTTGAGATTCCAAACTATGGATTTATAACAAAATAGAACGAGGATTAGACTTTTTTGAAATCGCAGTCATAATTTGAACGAACCTCTAAGTTAAGATTGGTGAGGAAGGGGGGGGGGGCGGTAGGATGGGCCGAACATGAAAAAAAAAATAGTTTTCATTAAAAATAGTTAGAAAAATAGTTTCAAAAAATACGTGTGTATTTTTTGAATCGTTAGGATATATAATTTTGAATCGCCAGGAAATACTTTTAAATGAATAAAAAAGGTTCTATAATATTAAAGAATATATTAATAACTATAAAAAAAACCGCGCGATACCATATATCCAACTATTGTAGTTAACTCACTATAACTACTTTCTTACATTTTAAAACGCGATAAATACACCGACCATACTATCGATACCTTAATCCTTATCCAAATAAATCATTTTGTATTAATGCCTGTTACAATATCTGTAGATTACTTTTTGAATTATTTAAATCGGACATTCTATTCAAAAGATATTACGAATTTAAAGATGACAATCTAAAGAAATAATAGCGCTGTTGAGTACTCGGTGGCCAATAAGCTTAGGGATTACGTGTGCAATCAAACGATTGCGGGTTCGAACCCCAATTTCGCTAATATGTATCAATGTTTTTTTTTTTTTTTGAAGAAGTTTGAAAAATTAAAATTTTAACACATTATGGGTCCGTAACGTGACCTGAAATGATGGGAGAAAATTTCTTATGCTAGATTTGTAATGTATGAAGCATAAGCTTTCAATAGACATATTGTATCAAGAAATGGGAAAAAAAACCCTCTGCCCCCCCCCCCAAAAAAAAAGGTCCTATAGGGAAAACCGGGAAACTGAAAAAGCAAAAAAAAAAAAAAAAAAAAAAAAAAAAAAAAAAAAAAAATGGCGAGAAATGTTTAGCTATACTAGAATTTTTCTCATCACTGTAACTCCTATAGAAGCAAAGTTATAGCCTTTTAAAGATTGAAATGATGTGAAGAAATAAGCAAAATTAGGTGAGTGATCGACAGGGGGGAGGGGTCCACAGCTCTGGGGGTGCCATATAGCTTAAACTTTTAAGTTAAAAATGGTAGAAAATTAAATGAGCGAAATTTTAAGGTGTATATTGGGGAAGGGTGCAAGCCCCCCCCCCTCACTTTTTTTTTTGTTTCTTTTGAAGAAACAAAAAAATATGCATCCGGCAGGGCGCAGATAAACTCCAAACGGGTGGAAGGGCGACCCTTTATTTTTCTTTTGTCAAGGATTTAAAATGTGGAACTAAAATAAAATAGAAAGATTGGACATTTTTAAAACTGTATGCATATTTCGAACGGCCCTGTAAGTTAAAACCATGGAGCTAAGAAGGTATATGGAGGAGACATATCAATCTAGCATCATGGTGAGCCCTGACGCCGAAAAACCAGTTCTTTCCCCCCCTCTTTCATATCCGCCATGTTTGACTTTTACCATAGTTAACTTGCGCCGCGAGGAGCAGACGGAAAAAGGCAGCTTACCCAGGTCAAATTTGGCGGCCGCGGCGTTGTAACGGGGGGGGGGGGGGTAGGAAAAGCTTCAAGTGACGTCACATGTCTCCTCCATATACCTTCTTAGCTCCATGGTTAAAACTGACGCGGAAGGGGGGGGGGGATTAGAAGAGACGAGCGTGAAAAGTAAAACATAATAAACTAATACTTCAAATAACTGGACTTCTAAACAAAAATATAACGATTTAACCTAGTGTCGAATTAATGGGGTAGCCCGCAGGCGATTACCCCCTCCCCCCCAGAAGTTATGAGATTTTATGCTTTTTAATGCACAAATTGCGATTCCCCCTCTCTTACAGAGCTGTAAAACATAATGCCTTCCTCGCAGAAAAATACCTGGAGTCGCAGAAAAATACCTGCATTCACACTCTGTGAGTCTGTATATGACAAAAATTTCTGACCGTTCTATCTCAAGAACAAATGCACGGAATTCCAAAAAACTTTAAATTTAGTTTGACCTTGATATAAACTGAATCTAATTAATTTTTGGTGCATATAGCCTAACAGGTGGCGCTGCTATGCTGCATTTTTTGCGATTTGAGCAACAGCTATATCTGAATAACGAATGAACGGATTTTCATCACATTTTAGATCCAGTTAGTCCTTGACATGAATTGATGTTTTTTTGCATTTTGATGTATATAGCTTCTCAGATGGCGCTGCTATACTGAATTTTTCACAATTTCCACAAAGCGCCATGTAAAAGGGGGGGGGGGCGAAAGGAAGCGGTCGTTCCGAGAACGGAAATTTAGGGGGCGCCAAATTTTTACTACTAACATCACTTCTAGCCTATCACAAGAAAAAGTTAATAGGGGGGGGGGGCTAAATTGGAACTTTGAACTGGGCGCAGTTCTCTTTTCGCACGCCCCTTTTTCCATTTTAGCTTTATCTCAAGAACTAATGCACGGACTTTCATAAACATTTAGATTCAATTAGTCCTTGATATTATTTAATGCTAATTACATTTTGGTGGAAATCGCTTAAGAGATGGTGCTGCTATACTGCATTATTCATGATTAACGCAATAGCGCTATCTCAAGAACGAATTTTCATCAAAATTCAGATTCAGTAAATCTCTGACATAGATTAGTGTTATTTAGTTCTTGGTGTAAATTGCCCTACAGGTGGCGCTGATATGCTGCATTTTTTATGATTTCGCAATAGCTGTGTCTCGCGCTTTCATGAATTTTCATCAAAATTCAGATTCAGCTGGTACTTAATAAAAATTGATCCTGATCAATTTTTGGTGAACATCACTGAACAAAAAACGCTATTTTGCAGGAGAGGGGGGGGGGGGGTTCTGAGGTTTCTTTAATTCTTCTATCTTAGAAACTAATACACTGAAATTCTGGAATTGGCACATCCGTCTATTTTATCTTCGACTTTTGAAAGAAAATGAAAATTATGTTACCTTCAGAGAAATCGATTTAAAATTTTAAAGTATCGATTAAATCGAGTTGGCCGTAGTATCGATTAAATCGATTTAAAAAATCGAAATCGCCCATCACTAATATCAAGTGTATTGTTCTAAATGTGCCAGTTGATCTGAGATTTTTAGTAGTTAATGGAAATTTTAATTGTATATTGGGATGTTCTACATGCGAAAAACTTGCCTTAGTTAAACGTACTCCTGAATCTGTACAGATTAATGAAATAGGAGCTGAAATTCCAGATGCAGTTTTTCAAGGTATAGGTTGTTTAAAAGATTTTGAATGCGATATTGAACTTCAAGATGGCGCAAATTTGAAAATTCATCCACCTCGATGAATTCCGTATGCAATTCGTGATACTGTTAAAAAAGAAATTGATCTTATGGCTAAAATGAAAATTTTAAAACTAGTAACGCATCCTATTCCTGCTGTCAGCCCCCTAGTAATTGTAAAGAAAAGTGATAGAATACGTTTGTGTTTAGATCCAACTGATAACAATAAAGTTATAAAACGGCGTCATTTTCCTCTAAAAACAGTTGAAGAGATAGCAGCTCGCATTGGATCAGCAAAGTATTTTACAATGTTAGATTCTAAAAAAGGATTTTGGCAGATTCCCATGACTAGAAGAACATCAGATTACTTAACAGTTAATACACCCTGGGGAAGATATTCCTTCTTAAGAATACCATTTGGGCTTGCATCAGCCCCAGAAATATTTCAGTAAATAATGCATTCGCTCTTAAATGAATTTGAAAATACAGAATGTTCCATGGATGACGTATTATTATTATCTTTTTGCAGACAATAAAATATCCTGGAGTATCGCAGTGCATGTAATTTTATTTCACATTGTATAATTCGCAAGAGTAAATCTCTCGAAAATGTTACTTGATATGATAATATGAATATGACAGAAAGAAAACAGAAGTTTCAAATCTATAGTATATGGAGTGTATGTCTATGAATTTTAGAAAACACCGATTTCTAAGCTAATTCGACCATTTAGGCCAGTAGTGCACAAACCGTGGATTGAAAGGAAATTTTTTGTGAGTCGCCAAATTGAAAAAAAAAAAATGTATTTATAATAAAATATATAAGATTTTTCTTCAACAAGTATAGCATTTAATCAGCGTCAGTATATCCAGTAAAATAATGAAGTGTGATAATTGATTTTTATGCAAATGTAACGATATTTTTTATGAAAATAATTTTAAATCAAAAAATGGAAAATTGCCTCTGAAATTCATCTATAAGAAGTAAAAACCAATGCATAATGGTACAAACAGAACATGCTGGCTACAGATGCATTCACAGATTGTTTCCCAAAAAAGAATTAGATATTTCAGATAGATTCTGCATCTTCGCACCAAGCCAAATCAACACAGGCCTTTAGCTACATGTTGATCGTCCAAAGTTTAATGTGCAAGAAACGACCTTCACCGATATAAAATCCTTTAGACCATTGCATCTAGAGGATCTTAGAGGCTAAAGTAAATGCTAAACAACGCAAAAGTTTCGACTTCCACATTGCGTGAATGACAAAATTTACGTCTTAAAATGATTTGCCCAGTAGGCGGAAAGTAGCATAAGACATTATCTTTGATAACAGATAAAGAAGGCTGTTGATTCGAATAAAATTATTTCAAGGTAAACTTTGATTTTTGATACTCATCATATTGGTATATTAATCAGTATTAATTTTACACCTGTAAAAGAAATTTACTTAATATTTGTAATAGTATTTAGTTGCAAGGCAAACACTCGGTCCGTTATTTGAACAACACTTTTCTTTAATGAAAAATCATATTTTTTATAAATTTCGTAAAAGTATTCCAGAAACAGCGTGTTTCTTGCAATCGTCGCAGAAACCCACCATGAATTTCTGGCTAAAAAATTGCTGTTTCTTAAAGAACGGACCAGTGGGAGCCCTGTAGTAAAAATAAGCAAAATTAAATTACATTGTTAAATTTGAACTTAAAATGATTCCAAGTAACACTTATTAATTTTAAAATCTAATTTAATAACGGAGCAGAAATTAAAAATGCGATGTTTCTAAATCAAAATTCGATAAATCCGATATGTCTTATATGTAGATCAATAGTAAAATGTATTTTAAATCGATGTTTTGTTGTTATTATTATTATTAATAATTTAAAATGATGGTGCATAAAATTAAACATGGAATGATTTTTAATATTAAAGTAAGCATCATCATTCATCGTTCCTTATTGCTAACTACTGTTATCATTCAAATTTTTCAGGTATCGATGTCAAAGGTCTCAACAATAACGATAACACCTTAAAGGTCATTACCACTATGATAACAACGTAATAAATAAAGATAAGAAGGTGTCTACGGGTGAAGCAGCTGCTGCTTTAGCATTCCAAAACTGAAAATGATCAAAACTCTGAGACAGCTGAAAAATGGAATCCATCTCAATGCAGCCAAGCGAAAGTTTTCATCCTCGTACAACCAACCCATGTCGGGGAATGATATGCCCAGGGCCGGAGGTATCGCTACATTTATGAGACTACCTCATTATTCGTCGGCGAAAGGTGAGATATTTTTACTTTCTGAACATACACACAGTGGCAGATTTACGGCAGGATATTCGGGGAACGAACCCATCAATGCTGCTGAAGTTTTTTTCAATTATTGTCCGAAATCTTATGTAGTTTTAATATTCAATGAAATTTTACATTTCATTCTACATACTGTTATGCTCATATAACATTGTATATTTTTATAACGTTGTATATTTCGTCTGAACGGTCCATTTATTACTTTATTATAGTGGATTTTTTTTTTCCATCTTTATCATTTTAAAAATACATTGTATTTTTAATTCTTGATTAATCCTTTTTCTGTTATCGTCGGTCGGATTATTTGTGCATTGGAGAGCGTAGCTTGCATAGGCTGAAGGGTCCCCTAGCATTCTAAATATTTGTAGCTTCGTGTTATAGAAAATTTATTATTAATGGTTCTATACTTTATAATTCCAGATATGTAAAATTGCATAGGAAAATAAAATTAGCACCACGCAGTTTAATATATAACGTCTACTCATTTAAATTTCGATGTTGTGAAATAATTATTTAAAAGTAAGTTATTGGTTATTGGATGCTTTAAAGTTAATGTTTACGACGTTACGAGTAACTACCTTTTTTTCATTTCTTTTTACTCAACCCCCCTGTAAGTATCGGTGCAAGCCCCCCCCCCTTGCCCTTATAAACATCTGTGACCAGGGCTGCCAAAATCTTAAAACGGCCCCTGCATATTTTGTCCCAGAACATATTTTGTCTGAAATATCCATTTATAATTACTTTATTATAGTTAATATATTTTTTTAATTTTATCGATTTTTATCATTCATTAAGGGAGTGTTCATTCATTGGGGTTAGTGAGCGTATGTCGCAGGCACTAGAGCCCTTAATATTTTAAATAATTATAGCTGATGTTGTCGAAAATGTATTATTATTTATTACATATTTAATCATTCCATATATATATAGATTTGTATAGAAAAGAATAATCAACATTACGCAAATTATCACAAAACATATACTGATTTAAATTTCATAATTGTGAAATAATTATTTAAAAAAAGTTATTTATTATCATATTTAATTTTTAATGGATATTTTAAAGTAAATATTAACGTCAATAATGGTTATTTTATTAAGTATCATTTTTTCAACTTTTTTTTTTCTGAATTTCACTAGAAATATTGGTGGAAAGGGGTTTCCATAAGCACCGGTGCTCACCCCCCCCCCCCAAAAAAAAAAAAATAAATAAATAAATCGCTCCTTAATTGTAACTAAAAAAAAAAAAAAAAAAAAAAAAAAGAAACTCGATTGTGGATGCTTTGGTTTATTTGTTGTTTTGAACTTTCCTGAATCCGGTTTCGATATCTAAAATCCTATTTCGTATGTATACGTGTAATTTCCCCACGTTCTCAGGTATTTGTTGTTGTTATTTTTCCGAAGATGTCGGTATTAGTACGTATGTATGTGTGTGAACACGATTGCAAACTTTGCTTTCCTATTGGACTTTCATTTCATGAACTACCACTGTTGCCAAGGGTTGTATTTATTTTTCTAAAAATCGGAAGACGGATGTGGTATATACAGCCGACTCTCGTTAATTCGAAATCGGATAATTCGAATCTTCGCTTAATTCGAATTAAACATGAAGTCCCAAAATTTTCAATGGCAGAATAACGTTAAAATTTTTCATTAATTCGAACTCGTTTTCTATTGACATCGTTTAATTCAAACTAACGAGAATTCCGCTTTTTCCTTTTTTTTTTTCTTTTTTTCTAATTTCAGATCATTTGAATAACTTTCTTTCTTTGATTTTTGTGAAAATTGTTCCGAACGAGTATACACATAATCCCATGCATTTGATATCCACTTTCTTAGTGCCCCGTCTGTCCATCAGTGACACTTCAAATTTTTCTTCCATTGAGCTTGTTTCTAATCTTTTAATTAGTTTATGTATTTATACATTCTAATTTAATATTAAGTCACATTCTAATAATAACAGACGAAAGAAAAAAATTGTAACATTAATTCCTTTGTAATAGTACCATATTAAACATGTTTTCATTTCATACTTTCCATAATTCGAACATTTCTTGTGGTCCCGACGAGTTCGAATTAACGAGAGCCGAGTGTATCTGTTTTCAACAACTTTTCAACAACTAACAAAAAATTTCGAGACACAAAAATCTTCAATTTTTCTGGAGAAGTTTTATTCATTAAAAAATTTTCCGTTTTCTTTTTCCTTATTAAATGACATTTAGTTTTACTTTAATTTTCATTCAGCAAATTAAAAAAATATCTTTACTTTTGATTATATAGTTTTTTTTCTAAGTTACACCATTTTTTAATTTTTTTTTAAACTTTTATTTAAATTAATACTATTAAAAATGATGAATCAAAATTAAAACTTATGTGTTTCTGTTTATTTAAATTAAAAAGAATTGAAATTCCACAAATAATATTTGAATATAACGATTTCAAGTTACCCACTTTTTTAATAAACTTTAATTTAAAAAAAATTATGGGGTTTTATCATCTGATTATATCTACAAATAATAGGGTTAACTGATACAAAAAAGTTCAAAATTTTAAGTCACTAACTAAAAACTATTTTAAAAGGTATCTCGAACCCCCGTTAACTGAATATTCAAATAAAAATATTTATTGCTCACGCTCATCTTAAATCCGTACAATAATGACATTTCTGCAGAACGTGGCAATTTAATAAAAACATTTTTTAATTAAACAAGAATGAAAAAGCTTGACGCCTGCATAGATTATGTAACATTTTCCAACACATTCGGAATGAAAGATGAAAGATGATGTCAATCTATAAAAAAAAAAAAAAAAAAAAAAAAAAAAAACTATAATGCATTTCAAAATCCAATACATGCTACTACAATCAATAGTCGAAAACTGAGCAGTCCACTATATGATGTACGGATTTGTATGTATATTATATATGAGGACCCCAGAAGCCAAGGGGTACAAGTGACAAAATTTCGATTTGGAGTAAATTGAGTTTAAAGATAATTGATGTTAAATTGGAACATCAATAACAATTGAGTGGATTGAAATAGGAAATTTCTGCTTGTTGCATTCTGGTCTTAAAACGCTCATTTCAATAACTGTTAAAAAATAAAGTACAATTTTCTTTAAATGTATAATTAATCAATATTGTTTGTTTTTCGAAAAAAGTGGTTTGCCTCTATAACTCAGCAAATAATAAGAAAATCACTTATATTTCTTTACCTGAAATGAAAAAAGCATATTTTTAGGTCGTCTGTGTATTTAGTTTATTTTTTTTTCAATTTTGTCACTTATACCCCTTGGCTTCTGGGGTCCTCATATATAAAATCACTCCGTGTATAACGATTCCGGGGTCAACCCATCCACGAGAAAAAACACTGATTGTGACCAATGACAAATTCCATTGTGAAAAGTTATCTCCGATTTTAAAGGCTATCAATTTTTTATCCAATGCAAACGTTCCAGAGTCGTAATGGAACGTTCTTATTTGTCAGATTTACAGTTTGAGCTGAAAATGACGTCACTACATTTTACTGTGCTTTGAAATCTTTTCCCTATTTCAAACACAATATTCGCACTGTTAAAAAATTGACACATTTGCTGCAGCATCACTCCACCGCTTTTATAGAAAACGATTACTTTGCTGTGTTATGGAGCATTCTCATTGATCATAAAAGAGACATTCTATAAAAGCTGTGGAGTGACGCTCAACAAATGGGTCAAATTTTTAACAGTGTAATCCGGTAAAGTAATCATTTTCTATAAAAGCTGTGTAATGACGATGCAGCAAAACAGTCAAATTTTTAAAAGTCTTTAATTAAAACTTTTTATTTAAGAAAAGCGAAGGTGCGTTTTAAATAAAATATTGTTAGAACTTTTATATTCGTGTTGCTTTATTTATTTATTTATTTATTTTTTACAGCCGTGGATGACTTCATTGTCACATAACGAATCACGATTGCTTACACTTTATTGTTGACATTTGTTTTCGATCTTATAAAGTATTTTGCCCCACCAGTGGCCGCGAGGATCTGACCTCTAAACTGGTAGACGGTAGGTGCTGGGTTCGAACCCAATCGCGACCGTCGGAATAACCGTTCGGAGTTTTCCGTGGTTTTCTTCGAACTTTGCGTAAATACGGGTTAGGTTCCCTTAGAAAGACCCCTACGGAGGGCATCCCACCCCATAGGGCCTATATCCCATAGCGTAGATAATTGGCCTACATAAATACAAACAAACAAACAATATAAAGTATTTTCTTTTAACCTTCCTACCCTGAATGGGTCTGATCGACCCATAACTATAATTTGTTTTATACGATTCGAACCAGAACTTTTTTCATTAAGAAAGTTAAATAACAGATTCAGAGAAATAAGTCAATTAAATATATTAAAATGTTTTAAATAACAATTCTGGTGTGAAATGTTTTTAACAAGATTGAGTAAAATTTGAACAGGGTAGGAAAGTTAAGTATTAGCTAATGGTATAAAATAGTTAATTCACAAATGTTTTAAAATAGCATTATTAGTGCATGTTTTGCATTATTAATGCATATTAATTTGCATGTTTTTTTGTGAAATAATTACTGTAATTTTGTGAGTGAAATTCATTAGCTGCATATTCTATGCCATTATTTTACCCATTCAATTAATAATTTGGCTACTTTCTAATATTCGTCTAGAAATGGCCAAAATGGGAAAAATTTGTATACATTTTGGATATTTTTATTATTTTCTCTCAGTATTTTAAAATATTTTTTGGCTGTAGCTTCACTATGTATTCTTTTATAATTGATATTTTACCTTACTTTAGTCTTTTAAAATTTATGCATTTACCATTTGTTCATTACAATCCCTCCCCATCCACCAGATAGTTTTGTTATAGTTTTAAATGCAGATTTCTATTGAATTTTTTTAGATTTTTCCCTCATGTTCAATCTTTGTATTTTTCAAAATTGTTTAAGCCTAAAGTGGCTATGATTGACCAAAGTTGTTGTAATGTTTTATCATCCTTTAAAAAATGGAAACATGTCATTTTGACGGGCTATCTTATAGTTACATAATGTGCTAGAAGTTAGTTCCGTTAAATGAATAGCACGATTGGAAATTTTTATTGAACAATTTCAGCAAATAAATAAGTGACAATGTACTTGAGAACTTTTGTGCAGCCTTGTATATGATTTGTACAATTTATACACACCAAGTAATATTTATAAAATAAAAGTGACTGTCATCTACAGCTCCAGGCTGGCCGCTTCACTTTTAATATATCAGGCAACTATTTTGGTACTTTAATGATAGACATTTGCAGGTGATAAGCCGCCAAATATTTTTCTATCATCATCATCATTTCATCTATATTATAACAGTCCAAGTCATATAAACAATACAAGCTCACGAATTGAATATTTTCCAACTGAGCGAAAAATTGTCCAGGCCGGGAATCGAACTCAGATGACTGGCTTACAAGGCCAATGATTTACCGTTTAAACTAGCTGGGCGACACCGGCGGACATTTCTCCCTCAGATAACTTTATTAGTCATAAAATCTGGTTTGTCATCTAGACAGCTCGGCAGAATAAACCGCAGGTAAAGGAACTCCATATAACGATGGGTACACGCAGATATCTATTATTTTAACACAACCAAACTGATTGGTAAATTTATCATACGAATTGAAATAAGCGAGAAAGGCCCGCCCGTTGTCGCCCAGTTTCGCTTAAATGGTAAAGCACAGGCCTTCTAAGACAAGGATCTGAGTTCGATTCCCGGCCTGGGCAATTTTTCGCTCAGTTGGAAAATATTCAATTTGTATGATAAATTTACCAATCAGTTTAATTGTGTTAAAATTATAGTATAGCTACGTACCCATCGTTACATGGAGTTCCATTACCTGCGGTTTATTCTGTCGAGCTGTCTAAATGACAGACCGGATGTTATGACTAATAAGGTTATCTGAGTGAGGAATGCGAATGTCCACCGGTTGTCGCCCAGTTAGCTGAAGAGGTAAAGCGTTGGCCTTGTAAGCAGTATAAATGTAATAAAGGGATAGGATTTTACAAATTAATATAACAGATTTCTTGTAATTTTATTTTATTTTAAGGTTTGGACGTTGGTATTTTGGGAGTGCCTTTTGACTGTGGAACATCTAACAGATCCGGAGCAAGATTCGGACCCCGACAGATTAGATCAGAATCGAGTTTATTGAGGCCTTGCAACGCTTCTACAGGTAATATGAATCTTTTAAAACTTTTCCAATCGTTTCTTTGCAATCGGAAAAGCATTTTCTTCGCGGAAAAATAATGGGCGTAGGCACAAGAGAAGGGGAGGGAGCAAGCAACTCTCCACTCTCCCGAAATCCAATTTTTAAAAAAATGTAAAGAAAAGCAAGATTTCTAAACACGTATGTTTAGTTCAGTGGCCTAGTAATAGTAGTTCCCAGCCTAATGTTAATCCCCCCCCTTTTTTTTTCATTTTAATGCAAATTACAAACATAAAATAACGTGAACTAAAATGTTCTTTTTACAACTCCCCGGGCAAGATAATTTTTAATCTTATCAACATAAAAACAAAACAAAATTTTAACAATTAAATAATATTAAATATTAAAAAAAAAATTCTACCAACATTTTACAAACTGAATAATTAAACAAGCTATTTTTTTTTTTTTTTTTTTTTTTTGTGTGTGTGTGTGTGTGTGTGTGTGTATGTGGAAATATAAACGTGGATTGCCGTTTAAAACAATTTGAAGGACATAAAAGAAAGAAATGCAAGATTAAAAATTGTCTTCTACATGGAGATTATTAGATAGGCTAAAATCCATCTGTAAAAAAAAAAAAAAAAAAAAAAAAAAAAAAAAAAAAAAAAAAAAAAAAAAATTTTTTTTTTTTTTTTTTTTTTTTTTTTTTTTTTTTTTTTTTTTTTTTTTTTTAGTATTAAATTATTCTAACGTCACGTGGAAAAATAAATTTTATAATTTCGTTAAATAATCACTAGAAAAGAAAACAGGCCAACTAAGCCATGTCCTTAGGCCCACTGCTTAAAAGGGCCTAAATTCAATAAAATGATTTTAAAAAATATTTCTTAAAATTTCAGTATGCTGCAATTTTCTCAAAAACCAAAAACGATTTTAGTTAACTTAGTAACCATGTGATAACCTACTTATAACCCCTAAAATACTCCCTAGAAAAAAAAAAAAAAAATCCAGCTAGTGTTTTGATGCGAGTGGACCTGGGAATAGTGCAGAGCCTTGGGTCCAATACAATTTTAATCAGGTTCTGCCAAGTTAATTAAATTTCAATATCCAAAGAGGGGTCAGGGCTTCTCCCTGTCCCACCTTACCAGCTTCTTGTCTTAAATAAATGTATTGAGTTTCATTAATTTTTTTTTATTTTTTTTTATTTTTTTTTTTTTTTTTTTTTTACTGCCGTCATGTCATGATCAAGTAAAATGTATTTTTGAAAAATCTGGCACGTGGATGGAAAAAAATTTGCCATTGCTGTTCTGGAGCGTACTAAAAATCAAATTGAGTTAAATAAGAATGTGAATACAACAGTTTGAAAAAAAAAAAATTATGGCTACATTGCGAATTCGCAAACACAAAAATTAACACATTTAAAAACATTTTTTGTCGCCAAATTAACAACACATTAATGTGTTGTGAATTAAAAAACTTCATATACAAAACAATTTTTGTGTTGTGATTATGTTCTTAATATTCTGCAAAGGTGTTGCTACCGGATGTCCCAAAAATGACTGATGGATTTTAAAATTCAATAACTTGCAAACGGTGACAGCTATTTAAAAAATTTTTGCAGGAGGATTATGTATAATGTCAGGAGTTTCTTTACCGTAATTTTTTTATTTTAATTCGCATCTCAAACAATAGGTGGCGCTGACGGCGATTGAAGGCCAGGTGATCAGTGCTGAGTGAAGCGTCAACCTGGCCTTCAATCGCCGTCAGCGCCACCTATTGTTTGAGATGCGAATTAAAATAAAAAATTACGGTAAAAAAACTCCTGACATTATGCATAAAACCCTCCTGCAAAAATTTTTTAAATAGCTGTCACCGTTTGCAAGTTATTGAATTTTAAAATCCATCAGTCATTTTTGGGACACCCGATATCTAGAAATGTGTTCTAAAAAAGTAATGTTTTTTGAAAAAGTAATGTAAATAGTGTTGATGAAAATATGTTTGTACTATAGTGTTGTACTGCACAACACCTCATCACCAAATCAACAACATATTGTAAACATTACACAATTTATGACACTATAAAACAACACATGTAAAACTCTTTCAAAACAGTTTCTACGAGGTGACTTTGAAATTACACAATTTAAACAAGCACAATGGAAATAATTAAAAAAAAAAGTAAATTTTTATTTTTCGTAAGTGACACTACAAATAAAAAGAATATTGCCCAGCTAAACTGATTTCATTGAGCTCACAGGCTACACATACTAATTGTACATGACAGCCTTATATTTTCAAAGGTTAATTCCGTACGAAAAGCAAATTAAGGGGGGGGGGGACAGCTCGCTCCATTTCCCCGTTTTATACTTAATCATTGAATCCCTTTAACAAATCACGGATATGTTTTATCATATAAAAAACTGATAAATCTGCAAGAAAAACTCATCTATATCAATAAAGGAGTAGGGCATGAGCCCCCGTTCCATCCTCTTATACATATCGAATGAACTCCAAAAACTAATCAGGGAAGCGTTTTATCAGAATATTCATACATCCAAAATTTCAAGTGAATCGGATTATTTTATCATGAGTTATCGCATTACGCACATACAGAACGGACGGGCACATAAGCTCCCATAAGCTTTGATAGCCTAAGCTAAAAATGAAATAAAAGACAGTTTACTTTATAGAAAAAAAATTGTGGGAGATTATTGAATGAATTAGCTGACTTTTTTTACCAATAAATATTAATGACTGCATTTCTGGAAAAATATGTAATTTTTAACGACAATCTTTTTCTTGGCACAGCACAATCGAAAACGATTTTAGTTATAAGTGTTCAGTAAATGATTCACGAATTTGCAGTGTAACTTAACATCTGTGAAGTTTTCAGTTAGAAGTATTGAATACATTAATAACTGCTTATGTTTATTCAAAGGAAGAAAAATCATAATTTTTATGGACAAATTAGTTGCACATTTTCGGGAGAATTTTGCTCGTGTATATACGGGAAAAATTGTTGGTTGATTTAAATAATATTTTATTTTTACTTCTTTTTTTTTAAAAAAATAAGATTTCTTCACATTTTAATAAATGGTTATGTGTCAGTCATGCCTTTTTTATTTATCTTGATTTATCTTGAGCTGCAAACTTTTACACCATTACTTTTAATAAGAAGAAAATTACATCATTTAATTCTAAATGATGTAATAAACAACTTTTATTTTAAAAAAACAATAGTAGGGAAAAAAGTGTAAAAGTTGGAAGATATGCTAGTTATTATTAGTTTTAAGATGCGTCATTGTAAAAAACATGAGTTTTTTCTCGTTTCGACGTATATATTTAATTAAGATTAATGAGTTTACAGATATTTAATAACACTACACTAATATACTAATACACTACACTAAGATACACTATTTACTTTTTGACGACTGGAGACAATTCTATTTTGGCAATAAAAAATATTGTTTAATATGTAACAATTGATTGATAAACTTAAATGAAAAATTACACATACGATATATTATAATTTCTTTAGGAGATGAACCATTTTCAAATTTGCAAGTTGGAGACTTGGGAGATGTTCCAATAACCATCTACAACATTTTTGAAGCAATCAAAGACATCAGAAAATTTATATCTGAAGTTGTGAAAGAAGAATGCACGCCTTTGACTATGGGAGGCGATCACACAATAACATATCCAATACTGCAAGCCATGAAGGTAATGATTATCTTTTTTACATTATTCAGACAAAGTTCGTAATAATTAAGATAGAGGGGAGGAGAATTTGTACGTTTTAACAGAGTCCTCGAAATAATCAAAATCCAGGGTATCGGAAGTGGTGGAGAGATCCCCTCTCTGGATTTTCAAATTTGATTGAGGGCATATAGAACATCTCGACAGGTAAAATGAAGTATTTTTTGTGAAACATTTAACATCATTTATTTTACTTAAAACTAGAGCTGGAAATGGGTGGACTTTTTTTCTTTACAGTAAATATATACAGCATAGCCATTATATGAATCAGAAAAAGTTAATTTCATTCATAAATTAGTTTTCAATGCGTATTTAGCTATGGGAGATGATTGCTGAAACCAGATTTTGAAATGTTTTATTTGTCTTCTAAAATGTTTACTTACTTATCTTATTTAACTTATTTCCTAAATAACGAAGTTTGGTTAAAGATTTCAAAAAGTGTTGGAAAGTGTTTCATAATTTATGCTTAACGCATGACTTTTTGTTCTTGTTAAATTTTACGTAAAGGTAGTTGTTAATAGGGACACTCCATGATTTCATCACTGACTGGAACAATGGAATTATTATCCATCAGAGGAAAATGCAGTTCATTTGCTATTGACGTTTAAAATACAAGTTAATGCAAATTTCCAAAAAGATATATTTTTGGTTTTTGTTTAATTTTACTATTGTTTTGGTGATTAAAAAAATATATCATTGAATTTTTTTTCGTGAAATTCGTTTATATTTGGGTATGGAAGTTCTGTTTGGCTATACATGCTGAGCTGTCTCAACCTCTAAAATAGGGCTGATTAATTTCTGGAGTAATCGTATAATTTCGGGATCCCTTATTGAAGTGTACTACAGCATTTTTCCTGAAGCTTAAAGAGTGAGTAGGATTAATCTTTATTTACAGGGATATACATATCTATCCGGTTACAGAGCAGACTATGATCGATTTCATAGTATAGAAAAAGTAAATTTCTTAATGCAATTCTGTTACTGTTGGAAAGTATTTCATAATCTATGCATGATATGATTCTTCGATCTTATTAAATTTTAATTTATCTTCATGTTTTCAAACCTTTATCTGCATAATTAGTAAACTATCTCGATACATACAAAAATCCTTATTTATAAACATTAAATTCTCATTTTCCATATGCAACAATGCCTTTTTTCTATAATATATTAAATCAAACTAATATCGACTGCATTAGTGGGGAAAAAATATAAATTGCGGTATCTTCCAAATCGATAAATCCTATAATTATATATATATAACAATGCATTTTCAAACGCATAAAAGAAACAACATGCATTTATAAAATTAATTTTTTTATCAATTTACTGATTTAAAATAAATTTGTAAATAGGATAAGTATGGGCCGGTTGGCTTGGTTCACGTTGATGCTCATGCTGACGTCAATGACACCATGATGGGATGCAAAATAGCTCATGGCACAACATTCAGAAGAGCGGTGGAAGAAGGATTGCTAGATTTGAAAAGAGTGGTTCAAATTGGACTGAGAGGCACTTCATACACTCCTACCGATTTTCAGTGGAGTGTCGACCAGGTACCTATTTATTATTATTATTATTTGCATTATCAAATTAAATGCCGAATAAAAATAAATGTTTCTTTTTTCTGTTTTAAGAAATGTATTTTTTAAACTTCCGAATTTGGATTGCATAAGAAAAATAAAGTATTGAAAAAAAAGCCTGGAAAAATCTTCCTATTGATCTACCTGGGCCAACAACTAAGTTGACACAGTTCATTCAGACAGTTAATTTTCAAGAAAAGCAACTGGAGTGCCATGTAGACAGCTCAACAGAAAATATCACTAGTGATAAAGTGCCATTATAGATATACTTTATTATTTTTAACTTAAGCATACTGCTTGATAAAGATGTGAAACGTGATGGTTTTCAAACCCAGTGAAAAAGTGTCCACGACAGAAATTGAATACAAAATAATCCAGACAGACAGAGGGTTAGTAATTGAAACCAAAGGTCTTGTGTTCGACTTCCAGCCTGGTTAATTTTTCACTTGGTTAGAAAAATTCCTAATCGTGTGATATCTTCATCAATCAATATGTTTGAGTTAAAAATAATAAAGTGCATCTATGTATCCATTGTTCTGTACAGTTTCAGTGCCTACATTCTTTTCTGCTGAGTTGTCTACATAACCAGATACTATTCCAAAAAGGATTTTCTGAATAAATTCTCAGCCAGTTGTTGGTTTCTCAATAGGTGGAGTGTTGGCAATTGAAGCCAAACGCCTTGTGTTTGACTGACTAAATTGGGAACTTTTTCACTCAATTTGAAAAATATCAAAAAGTATGACATCTTCATCAATCAATACGATTGTGTTAAAAATATAAAATGTATTTACACTCAAAAGCCAAAACATTATGACCACCACAGATGATCTCATCTGGATGACATGGAAGGCTTACATAATCCGGTAGAAATGGTATTTAAATGCTGCAAGGGAGTCTTAGGAATCATTTTTGTGCTTACATTTGCTTGTGAGGGTAAAGTCTATTGATCTAAGAATTCAGTGACGCGAATACTCAGAACGAGAAACTTCGAAGCTGCACATCTTATGAGTTCTTCGGGATATGGGGGTTGTTAGTATTTGTACAAAGTGAATGAATGACGGTAAAACCCTCTGTATAGAAGCAATCGAATTGAACACCCAAGTGTTATAAAAAAGGATGTAGGAGTCCCACCCGCCTAGTAAAACAAAATCGGCACCAGAGATTGGCTCAATTTACATCCCAATACAATACAGGTCCAAGTGGAATTCTTTCGGAGCATACAGTTCAGCTGACACTGTTGAATGTGAGACTACGTATGGAACATCCTACTCATGTGTCCCTGTTGACTCCCTGTTGAACCCTGTTACCTCAAAATACTCCTACACTAGACCCCCGATGAAATACGATTCATCCTTCAACACGTCGATGGCCATCTTTGGGTACGCCGCAGTGTTGAATTCAGACACTTTTCTCCGGGAGAGATTTTTGTGGCTCCGGGGGGGACATATCATTGCTCAAAGGGGGAATGTCCCCCCCCAGGCTACCCCTGAATTCAATTCTGGTACGCCGTCTTCTTTGTCAACTATCACTTGCCCTTAAGCAACAGGTCATACACAGGCTAGTTGTGGCTATTTTAATTTTTTGGGGAACGTTTTCATGGGCGTTTTAGGGACCTGTGGTTGTTATAGAACAGATCATGAATGCCATGAACTATCTGAACACCACTGCGGATCACTTGTACCCTTACCGGAGCCTGTTGTCCGAAATGGAAATGGAGTCTTCCTGCAAGACAACACTCCATGTCACATGACTCAAATTGTGCTCCATTGGTTCGAGGAACAAAATACTGAATTCCAGTTAACGTTCTGATCATCTAACTCAACGGATCTTAATCCGAAAGAGCACATTTCGCGTAACATTCAATTGCAGGACGGAGCTCAAAAACAAACAGTTTGGAATATCCCGCATATGCATGATCATTTCTTGAACAACTAATAAAATTTATGTCCGGTCATCTCCAAGCACTTGTGGCATCCATGACAAGGCGGTTTGCAGCTATTTTTGCGTCAGAGGTGGTTCAATACGTCATTAGGTAGGTATGTCATAATGTTTTGGCTCTAATGTTTAGTATGTATCCTTTGTTTAATTCAGATTCACTACATGCAATATTTACGGCTGAGTTGTCAACATAACAGACCAGATTCTTTTTCCAAGCAGTTTGTCTGGGTAAATTATGTTAGCTGGCTGTTGGATCAAGTTGTTCAATAGATAGGACACTGACAATTAAACTGCAAGGTCTTGTATTTGACTCCAGGTCTGGACCCTTTTCACTCGAGAATATATCAAATAATTTGATATATTCACCAATTAGAATGAATGGGTTAAAAATAATAAAGAATAAATGCATGTTAAATTGCATGAAACATATAAGAAAGGTAAAGAAAAGAAAAGGGAAGAAGACTTCCCTAATAGGTTATTTTATTAAGGTATGTGCTTTACCTTCGGGGCACTTTTTGAAAGTGAAATTTTCATCGATCAGATTTTTTTTTTAGTTAAAACAGTGAATAAAACTGTGAATTCATAGTTTCAATGGAATTTTGATTCATTTTTCAAATTTAAGTTAGTCAAAAATTGCGATTGTGCCAAACCTTCTAAGACGAAATCGATTCCATATGTTCCACTTTTTTTTCAAAAATATCTTATTAGTAAATTATCTATTGTGTTATGAAGCAGAATACATGTAATATTTCTTAAATTAACTACCTTGTAACAAATTTTGTGTACAAAACACGATTTTTTTTCTAAAAAATGTGTATTATTCAATAAAAATGGCTCTTAAATCTGTATGTACAAACTTACAAGCAATATTTTGCTTTATAACGTACCAATACATGCGCAGAACCGTGTTGCAAAATTTTATTTCAATATTAAAAACTTTTTAAGAAATGATGTTTCTCGTCAACATACACAATGAAAAACGCAGTCTTCCAGAAAACAAAATTTAAAATTTTGATGTAGCACAAAAAATTATGTATAAAGTTTACAATTTTAAAATACACCATAATTGTAGGTGTTTATATATTTGTTTATATGTTACATGTTATACATATGTGTATCAAAATGCATTCAATGTAAGTTAATTTCCGGTTTGTATTTTGAACTATAACTTTGCTTCTTATTATTCCTTAACCAAAAGTAAAGTATTTTTAAAATCCTAAATGTTTGAACTTTAATTAAAATAGTAAAATAAAAAAAAAAAATAAAAAAAAAAAATTTTGCAAAAAAGCGATTTGAGGGTGGGCACATAGCTTAAGTCCCCTGTCCTCGCTCGAGGAAACGCTCGCGCGAGGTTTGCATTGTTTATTAACATTTAAGCTTAAGGCCCCTATCCTCGCTCGAGGAAACGCTCGCGAGCTAATGCGATTACTATGGGGAAGCATTTTTCTAATAACTCTTTCGCATTTTGACATTTTTGAATAATTTTTTTTGCATTGGACAGCTGAGGTGCATGCCGACAGCGCACCTTTTTTACTTTTTCGATATTGGTTGCAGATATTTTTTACAAAGTTAGTTTCACTTTCAAAACCGGTTTCGACACTGAAAGTACTTTTTAAAAAATATATCTGCATCCAAAATCGATAAAGTAAAAAAGGTGCGCTGACGGCATGCACCTCAGCTATCCAATGCAGAAAAAAATTATTCAAAAATGTCAAAATGCGAAAGAGTTATTAGAAAAATGCTTCTCCATAGGAATCGCATTAGCTCGCGAGCGTTTCCTCGAGCGAGGACAGGGGCCTTAAGCTTAAATGTTAATAAACAATGCATGTAGTATAAAACAATGGTACATAAAAAATTAAATAGGGAAAATACATTTGTTTATATAAACAGAACTGAAATGATAAATTATAATTTACAAACGAATTAAACACTGATTGAACTCTTATTTCATTGCTAAAAGGGTTTTAGGTTGTACTTAGCAGAAGAATGCTGGCATAGTTCAATGAGTCCCTTGATGGATGATATTCGAAAACAAATGGGAAAAGCACCAGTGTATGTAAGCCTGGATATTGATGCTTTAGATCCAGCCTTTGCACCTGGAACAGGTATAAAAACACTTTATTATTCTAAGGCTAGAAATTTGTAGTATTTTAGAGCTATAAATATCATAATTTATGAACCACTTGGGGAAAAAAAAAATCCCTGTCGACTTGGCCTATAGGCGGAGGAAGATTTCGAAGAATGCTCATTTCAACAACAAAAAATAAAATATGATTAGATATAAACCCAGTTTAACAACTTTATTTGGCCCCTTTTGAAAATTTTTTAATTTCATTTTTCTGCAAGAACTTTTTTATCAGTATCATCTTAAACTAAATTCGCCACAAATGCCCATTTTGACAACATATTTTGAAATATATTCTGACTTTATTAAAAAATTGACCAATACAGCACATTATATGGTTCCTAAATAATAAAACACTGACAATTGAATGCATTTGAGAGCAAAATTGAATTTTAAAATGAGTCATAAAATAACCAATTTGTTATTTGAATACATCCTTAATTCTTTAATCATGATCGCTTCGGGAAATTTAGTGCAAAGTGCCCACTTTGACAGAATTTTTAAAAATATATTCAGCTTTTATAAAAAAAAAAAAAAACAAGTAAGAAAAATCATGCGTTAAGCATAGATTATGAAGCACTTTCCAACACTTAATGAATTCTTTAACAAAACTTTGTTATTTAGGGAAATAATAGTGTATAGCCAAAAATACCCAAATATGTATTCCAGTACATTAGAACAGCCCTGTATTTCATATGTCAGTTCATATAATAGGAAAAATTAGCTCAGCAAGAAAATACCTAGTAGTTTGAAATTTCTTTTTCAGCAATTCTTACTATTAGATGGAAACATACTTGAATACTTTTGTTCAGCCCTGTAGTTTACATTCTACCTTTATTACACGTCAGCATTAGGCTAAAATTTATTGTAAACTAAAACACTTTAAAAACAACTGAAATCACATTCTCATAAATTATCATTCATATGCGTCCATGTAAAGAATTCTTTGCGTGGCCCTGTATATCCCTTTATCTATATTCTGCAAACATTTCTCAGTAAATTGAATGCAGCTCAGAGTAAAAATGCATAGCTTATTTAAGAACCACGTTTAAATAATTTACGCTCATATTCAGTAACGTTCGTGAGCTCTTTTGGGTAGCCTTATATATCAACTATAACATTTATACACACCATATAATGTGCATATATTTAGCGAAATACAAACGCGAATATCATAATTAAAATGCATTTCATCCCTTCATCAGCCATCATCGGACACATGTACGGTACTTCGGAAAGAATATACTATTTGAAATCTTTTGTATGGCCCTGTAAATGCTATGTGCTTCATATTATGCAAGACAGTAGCGTATAATTTATATTAAGCTTCAGTGACATATATCAATTTTATTATACATGAAAAAGCTCAATATATTTAAAATATGTCACACAAAATTCCCCCTTTTACATTATCTAATGGAATTCTTTTGTGTGGCCCTGTAAATGAATAATAGCTACATTTTCACCTTATATTTTATAGAATGCATATTTTAATACGTTTGACAGGGTATAACATCTTTAAAATTCCTTTGAAACGATTTTTCCCCATAGGTCGTAATGTAATAGGAAACTTTTGATTCGCCCTGTAGATAAACTAATCATGGTAGAAACTTCATTTTCGATAGGACTTGTGCTAGGGTAAACGTCAATAACGTCCTAAAATTTCATGGCAATCCGAGTATATTAACGATTTTTCCCCATGGGCCGTAATGTAATGGAAAACTTTTGATTCTCTCTGTAGATAAACTTATCATGGTAGATATTTCATTTTCAGTAGTGTTCGTGCTAGGGTAAACCTCAATAACGTCCTAAAATTTCATGGCAATCCGAGCATATTAACGAATTTTCTCCATACGCCGTAATGTAATGGGAAACTTTTGATTCGCCCTGTAGATAAACTAATCATGGTAGAAACTTCATTTTCAATAGAACTTGTGCTAGGGTAAACGTCAATAACGTCCTAAAATTTCATGGCAATCCCAGTATATTATCGATTTTTTCCCATAGGCCGTAATGTAATGGGAAACTTTTGATTCGCCCTGTAGATAAACTAATCGTGGTAGAAACTTCATTTTCAATAGGACTTGTGCTAGGGTAAACGTTAATAACGTCCTAAAATTTCATGGCAATCCGAGTATATTAGCGATTTTTCCCCATAGGCCGTAATGTAATGGGAAACTTTTGATTCGCCCTGTAGATAAACTAATCATGGTAGAAACTTCATTTTCAATAGGACTTATGCTAGGGTAAACGTTAATAACGTCCTAAAATTTCATGGCAATCCGAGTATATTAGCGATTTTTCCCCATAGGCCGTAATGTAATGGGAAACTTTTGATTCTCTCTGTAGATAAACTAATCATGGTAGATACTTCATTTTCAATAGGGTTCGTGCTAGGGTAAACCTCAATAACGTATAAAAATTTCATAGCAATCCGAGTATATTTACGGGAGTTAGAGCGCGGACAGACGGACAGACGGACAGACGGACAGATGGCCAGACAAACCGAATGCATAAGCACTTTTCAACTTTGTTGGAAAGTGCTAAAAAAATGACTTATACGGCACATTATACAGTTCTTAAATAAGAGAACCTGTCAATTGAATGCGTTTAAGAGCAAAACTGTTTAAAAATGAGTCAGAAAAAACACAATTTGTTATTTGAATACTTCATTAAATTTTCAATCACGATCATTTCGGGAAATTCTGTTCAAAATACCCTTTTTGGCAGCCTTTTTTGAAATATATTCTGTCTTTATCAAAAAGCTGTCCAATGCATCACATTATATAGCTCCTAAATAAGAGGATCTGTAAAATGGATGCGTTTGAGAGTAAAAATGGTTTTAAAAACGAGTCAGAAAAACGCAATTTGTTTTTCTGCTAGCATTAGATGTTGGGTAAGTTCGTACGTCTTCTGTTTGCAAAAATACTATAAAATATTCTAATAAAAAGAAATTTTAGCTATTTCACTTCAATAAAAATTAATATTAGAAATTTTTGTCGAAAAATGGTTGGAGTAAGGAGTGTATATGGTAAAAAAAAAAAATAATAATAAAAGTTAATGAAAAAATGAACTAGAAAAGTATTTAGGTTGTATCAATGTGCCCCGACATAGACTATATCAATGTGCACCATACAGCTATTTTGAATAAAATGAGTCTCAAATCCAACACTTCATAATTTATCTAACAATAAAGAATGAGGAACTGATAATGAGCAGCTTTACTTGCCAGGGAGAGTATTCTTTTCGGTTGAAAATACTGGAACAATTGTATGATACTATTTCAATTGTACAACTCAAATTTATATTTGACCTACAAAAAAAATAAATCACTCGTCCCATTTCATCAAACTACTGAATCATTCAGGGACTTTCTGTATCTAGTTGAGTGTACTAGCATCACCTTTTGGAGCTGTTGTGAAACTTTCTGTAATGACCCTGTGAGCAGTAAACGTGGTGTATCAATGTGCCCCAGTTCCCCTTATGCTTTTTTTCGCTCATTTCATCTCTCCTGGGATAAATATAAGCAAAAATAGTAATAAACAGAAAATAATACTAACGTAATTAAATGAAAAAAAAACCCGAATTGTTGTTCTGCTCTTCAACGCCGGTGCATTCCGGACAAACTAAACACGCTTTTTTCAATAGAAAACGGACGAATGAATGGATCTTTAGAATTATATGTAGGTCTAAATTTGTAATTATGCCCTTTCCTTATATGTTCTTTAAGAACTTCCTTCGTGCCAAATTTCAAAGTTCTACATCAATCTACACTATAGTTGATCGAGTTCCAACTTTCATATGCTAAAAACTACACAGTCATGAGTCATATCTGTAAATTATCAACGTACTTGGATGATACAAAGTTAGATTTCACTCAATTTTATATTAATCTACACATATACTAGATGCGCAACTAAGTTTCTGGGTGTCACACACGGATGGAGCAAATGACACACATAGACGGCATACATGTCTGACGTTATGTTTTTTTTAATAAACTGTCGTAATACCAATACATATCACAAAGTAAAAATATTTTTTCCAAAAACATAGATGTTGAGTTTTACGCCAAATAAATAGCGTTTGCGGGAAGTTTTGTTTTTCTGATTTAATCTGAAAAAAAAATTGCAGCTGAAAGACGTCCTGTGTTAATGAGGCCTATGGCGAACATGCACCATGGAAAACTACCTGTGAAGACTTGCTTACTAAGCTTTACAATAATATAACATAACGGTTTAGAATCCTCAAGATGCGAATCTTACTCGCACTTGTCCTGTTTTTAACTAAATCATTAAATTTTAATTGCATTAATGAAAGTATTACAGCATTACTGAAACAATTCATTTAATGAAAGATTCAGAGCCAAATTTGATGTAACATTATCTATATTATCTATTTTGTTTTAGAAAACAAATAAACTGAAATCTTTTGACATTTCATAAATTGGCCTTTTTCATCATGTCTACTACTGATTTCAACAAACTTCTTCCAAATTTCACCAATGTTGCTTGCTAAAGATGGAGTTGCAGTGGAGTTTTAAATGTAGTGAAATAACAACAAATCAGTCTATATTAGAAAAATAAATGAGAAGCTTTCACCATTAGATTTAAACAAGTTGGAAATTGCACGTGAATCGTAGCAAATGAGGTGCGTTCGTACGATAACGAAGTTTTAAAATATTCAGATCTTGCTCATATAGTAGAGCGTACTTTGGATACAGTATAGTGGTCGAAATCTTTGTGTTCCTGTAAATATGCAGGGAGTAAATTTTATTATACTTCATTAACGTATATCTTATTCATAAAATATGAAGTAGTTTAATATAATTAAAGCCCGCCCCAAACAATGTTTCCCCGTATAACATTATTTAGTGGAATACATTTTTGTGGCCCTGCAATTTAATAATAAATATTCTTTGCATCCCAGGTTGTACAGAATGTATATTTTAGTACATACTTCATAGATTCATGTCAATTCTACTATGTTCAAATGAGTGTAACACCATTAAAATGCATTTGAAACTTTTTTCCCATTGACCGTAATGCAACGGAATACTTTTGATTGTCCCTGTAATTGATCTATGCATCCGATTTTCATAACATTTGAAATGACTCGACAAAATTATGTAATAAATATACGTTTTAAATTTCAAACGATGAAAATACATTTGAAACTTTTTTCCCCATTGACCGTAATGTAACGGAATGCTTTTCATTGTCCCTGTAATTGATCTATCCATCCAATTTTTATAAAATTTGAAATGACTCGACAAAATTATGTAATAATTATGTATTTTAAATTTCAAACGATTCGGTTGGGTAGTTTTTGCGTTGTAATATGCGGACAGACAGACGGACGGACTGAGCGACAACAATAGGTGCTACTTATTTACATAATTACGAACGCACCTAAAAATGATTGCTTTATATCAGTATCATCTCATACATACTTTTCTTATATTGTCAAGCACCATTATATCTCAGTAAAGCAGATTAATTTAGATATACTTTTAAAAATCATGTCCTAGTCTGAACCAAATTTTGGCTCACTGTGAGATGGAACTGTATTTGGAACTGCTGTTGAAGCATAGTTCCATCAATTGGAACGAGGTTGAAACAGGAAGCTCTAAACGTTGGTTTGAGATTTCACCATCTTATGGGGGCAGCTACTGAGCAACAAAATTTGGTTCAAACTAGAGTAAAAATTTTGACAGTATATGCAGTATTCGCTGTAGCATGTTGTTTGATCAGTATAACACGGGATAAACAATGAATGCATTCTTTCAATATTAAGTTTAAATGAATGATCATTAGTAATAATTTTAATAAATTTATTGAAGAATTAATAAAAATCTAAATTAAAATCTCAATATTTTAAGATAAGTTTTGTTGCCTGCTGGGTTGCATTCACTACGGTATCGGATCACATACAGTCTGTGGATTTCATAAATCTTTTATAAATGAATAAGATATTAATTCAGTATTCAATATACATGTCCAGAGTATTTTATTTCAATGCGAACTAAGTTTCTTCAAATTTCTTGAAGATTTACAGGCAATAGTTTGCATATTTTCAAATTGAGGTAGCAGTGAAAGTGCCTAAATGGTGTTATTTTTTATACTTAAGGGTGTATTTCAATTCAAACTGCTTATTTTCTGATTTATTTTTAAGTCCATTTTTGCTCTCAAATGCATCAAACTGGCAAATTTTCTTATTTAGAAAGTACACAAGGTGCCGTGATTGTCGATTCTTTGATAAATGCAAAAAATGCAATTAAAAACGGCATTTTGAACCGATTTTTCCGAAGCGGGAGATTTGTGAACAAAAAAGAGGGTCATACTGAGAAGATAATTGTTTATAAATCAAATTCTAATGAATTGAGCGTAAAATGACATCACACGGCACCTTATACGTCTCTTAAAAAATCCTCTCACCAAGTTTCATGTTTTTACTTTTAAAAATGTGTCTGAAATTGTATCAGAAAATTTCGAGCTGTTGAATGTGGAAAAGCATTTTTTCGAATACACCCTTAAGTGTTTTTTTTTTTTTTTTTTAAGACAGGTCAGAATATGCTTTAATGAATTTCATATTAATGTCTCAAAATTCATGCTTTTGAGTTGTCACTTCAGAAATAGAAATAAAATGTGTTATAATAATGAAAAGCATTTTTAAATACTCATTTTTATTTTCCAGGCACACCAGAAATAGCAGGATTGACGACCATTCAGATGCTAGAAATAATAAGAGGATTAAAAGGTCTTAATATTATTGGAGGGGATTTAGTAGAGGTATGTTGAAAACAAAAAATTCTTTTTTTTTTAAATAATTGAAAAGTATTTAATGATTATTAGAATTATTTTTAGTATTACAGTAAAATCCCGATAATTCGGATTAATTGGGACCAGAGCCAATCCGAATTATCGAAAATCAGGAGAATTATAAAAAATGAAATAAAATAAAACATAGAAAATCACCTTATGTTTAACTTATTCATTATTTACAGACAGTAAAAACGTTTACTTTGTTATAAAAAAATTTTGTAATTTTTTGTTGTGCCAGTTTTTTATACCTTTTGCGAACCGTACGGTCACGCATCCGCTTCAGCATAAGTAGTTCATTGGCTGTAGTTTAAATAAGAGTTTAAACTTAAAAAAATTAAGGTATTCTTCCGAAAAAATTTCAGAAAAAAGTTTTTTTTTTTTTTATTTAGAATACGACAGGGTTGTTTGGTTTAAACCACGCTGGTTTAAACCGTGGTTTAAACCATGGTTTAAACCAAGTGGTTTTTTTAAAAAAAACCATGCTGGTTTTTTTAAATTTGGTTTTTTTCCCTTTTTCCCAATGTTTTCATTTATTTTACACATTATTAAAATGTGCAAAATGAAAGTTATGGAGTAGCTACAAGCAAAGCTAAAGACAAATTTTTAAAGTGACAAACATCTTTAATCAATCTAATTTTTTTTACTAACTATAAATTGACATGGCAAAATATTTTTCTACAGTGAACTGTGGAGGATAAAAAAAGGTAGTTAGTTTTAATTCTTCTTTAAACCTTTTATTTTTTTAAAAATGTAAAAATGGCATATGCCAGCCAAAAATGCAATTTTACTGCTTAGATAGCTTGATTATGATTTACTGAGGCATCATGTATCAAAGCATCAATAATGACATAATCATAAGTCATTCTTTCCATTGGTTACTCTTGTTCTGTATGCTAATGAATGATTGGCTATGAATTTTCTCTGTTCCATAGTTATTGGTTTTAGTAAGCTTTGGTTTTTCTTAGATTGGATTTGCAGTTTTTACATTATTTTTTTCTGTTTCCAGTTACTTTGTATTGTATTTTATTTTAAGAAAGCTACTTATATATATTGAAATAAAAGAATGTCTAAAACTAGAAGAAAGTAAAATATAATCTGGTTTTCATTTGAGGGAATAAGAAATACATCAAAAACATGTTTAAGAGCCAAATGTAAAAATTGCATGCAATGTAAATGCTGTCAAATTAGCTCTTCCTTATAATACTAGGTGTGATTCATTTTCAGATGCTTTAGATGTTTACCTTAAAAATTGCCCCACTTTACTTAAAATTTGTGTAGAAAATAGGAATGTTATTGATAAAAATATTCAAAAGCTCGTATCTGTCTAATTTTTATTTTAAAAGAAAAGTTGAAGATATGTTTAAACTGTTAAATTCTATTGCAGTTGCCCTGGATAATATCTAAAGTAATAAGTTCCATTACTAATGCAGTTTATAATTGGACAGGTCTTCAAAAGATATTAAGAGGAAAAAAATTTAAATAAAGAAGTCTCATAGTTTTTTAGTCCAGGTATAAAATGGCCCTAACACCCATGCCCTTTTAGGTATACATGCTTGAACCACAATACAGTCAAAGTGAACTATGTGAACAAGAAAAAAAGGATACATTAAATTTTACAAAACAAAAATATCCATGTAACTCGATGCTTGCACAGATAATAAAATTTAATGCTAAGTCTTCACCTTTTGAAGAACAAAGAAACAGAAAAAATAAAGTTTGTATTTAAAATAATAATAATTTTTCTAAGCCTATGTCTCAATTTGTGTAAGCATTACATTCGTTGATGTAGCAAGTAAGTCAATACACATGTATTTTTTAGCATTAATAAAATGCATATTGATATTTTTTAATTAAATATATGTAGTAAGAGATTAATAATCATTTGTTGATGTTAATACTGTAAATAATTTCTAAATTATACACAAGAAAATGTTTTCTATTTCAGCTTATTTCTGTTAATTTAGTAAAATATGTTTGTTTGCCCTTTACTATGTTCTTCATTATCAACCTGCATATAATTATTTCTTAAATTATTATCTAAAAGGTTTATATAAGTATACTAATAAATTAATAGTTTTTTTTTTTTTTTTTTTTTTTTTTTTTTTTTTTTTCACACAATGAATATTTCCCTATAGAAACCTAAACTTATAAGATAATTAATTATAATTTTTTATGCTTTAGTTATTTAATTATCAAAAAAATAAATACTAATGTGAATGTTTAACATTAATTAACTATTAATTACAAAAAATCCTCATAACTTTCTAAAACACAAGTTATTTTTCTTGCAAATGCTATTTAAATAATGATTTGAAAAAAAACCTGGTTTAAACCAAAAAAACCTGGTTTAAACCAAAAAAACCCGGTTTTTTGGTTTTTTTAAAAAAAACCGGTTTTTATACCAACCCTGGAATACGACTATGTAACAAGTTAATGTTATGGAAATTAGCCAAATTGTTTCTCAAAAAAATTGACAAAAAAAAATTTGAAAAAAAATTGACGAAACCGATCCCGATTATCCGGAGATCCGGATTAACAGAGTCCGAATTAGCGGGGTTCTACTGTATTATTATTAGGTGCGTTCGTAATTATGTAAATACGTAGCACCTATTGTTGTCGCCCAGTCCGTCCGTCCGTCTGTCCGCATATAACAGCGCAAAAACTACCCAACCGAATCGTTTGAAATTTAAAATACATAATTATAACATAATTTTGTCGAGTCATTTCAAATTTTATGAAAATCGGATGGGTAGATCAATTACAGGGACATTCAAAAGGATTCCGTTACATTACGGTCAAAAGGGAAAAAAGTTTTGAATGCATTTTAATCGTTTGAAATTTAAAACATATAATTATTGCGTAATTTTGTCGAGTCATTTCAAATGTTATGAAAATCGGACGCATAGATCAATTACAGGGACAATCAAAAGATTCCGTTACATTACGGTCAATGGGGAAAAAGTTTCAAATGCATTTTAATGATGTTACACTCATTCGAACATAATAGAATTGGCATGATTCTATGAAATATATACTAAAATATGCATTCTGTACAATCTGTAATGCAAAGAATTTTTATTATTAAATTACAGGGCCACACAAAAGTATTCCACTATATAATGCTATACGGGGAAACATGGTTTGGTACGTGTTTTAATTATATTCAACTATATCACATTTTATGAATAAGATATACGTTGCTGATGTGTAATAAAATTACTTCCTGCATATTTACAGAAACGTAAAGATTTCGACTACTATACTGTATACGGAGTACGCTCTACTATATCAGCAAGATATGAATATTTTTAAAACTTCGTTATCGTACGAATGCACCTCGTTTGCTACGTTCACGTGCAATTTCCAACTTGTTATTATTTATAATGCAATTTGTAAATGATTAAAACAATGAAATAAACAGTCATATTGCCATAGTTAAATAGCGACATATAATGACTTATATAACAGGTATTTCCTTGTCAAAATTGTGATTTCAAAAGATAGCAACTGAAGATGCAAACAATAATTAAAGAAAACAAATTTCTAGATGAGGTAAGAAAAGTTCAAGCACCAAGGTTCGAACCCAGAACCTTCTTTTTATTTGTGAGACGCTTTACCTCCAAGTTTTGATAGCTATACAAAAACCGTTGAAATTAATATCACAACTAGTTGGATGTGCCAATCCCTAAACTTTCTTCTATCTCATACGTACATTTTAATATTTAAAAAAAAATAGTTGCTAATTTTAATGCTTTAATAATTTTAATTCAATATCTTACCAACTTTGATTTTCATTTGAAATTTCTGCTTCAGTCAATTAATCGGAGTAAAAACGAATTTCCGTCTCTGCACGAGCCGATGGACAATAGAATAATACGCATATTTTTTTTTCAAATTCAGGGAGAACCTACTTGCCATACCAAAAAATAATCATACACAAAAATTTTAGTTCAGTTCTAGGCCTAACTTCATACACTTTTAGGTGGTGCAATATTGAAAATGGCATAGAAATCGCGATTGCAGCGCCCCCTTCCGGTGGATTTTTTTCAAATTCAGGGAAGACCAACTAGCCATAGCCATACACTTACACAAGAAATTTGGTTCAATTCGATGCATAACTTCATATACTTTTGGTCGGTACAATATTGAAAATGGCACAAAAATCGCGATTGCAGCGCTCTCTCCGGTGGATTTTTTTCAAATTCAGGAAGGACCAACTAGCCATAGCCATGCACTTACACAAAAAATTTGGTTCAATTCGATGCATAACTTCATATACTTTTGGTCGGTACAATATTGAAAATAGTACAAAAATCGCGATTGCAGCGCCCCCTTCCGGTGGAATATTTCAAAATTGAAGAAGAAGCTGCTTGCCATAACCAAAAACATTCACAAAAAATTTGGTTCAATTCTATGCATATCTTCATACACTTTTTGATGGTAGAATGGCGACATATACACGGACAGACAGACATTTTGTAAAAACATGTTTTTTGGAATCTCTGGCCCCTAAAACGTGTAAATCCGTCGAAAGCCGGAAGTCGAAAAGAATTTCGATTACAATACTTTCTTCTATTGAAGATAGAAGAAAGTAAAAATGAACAGAAAACATCGATAAAATTGACTTAATTAAAATAATAGTTTTCCACATTTTTATGATTTGTCGTGTGACACGAGGTATTCGGCTGTAAGTACATAAAGTTTGAAGTCTCTAACTTATACAGTTTTTGTGTACGGACTCTGTGACGGATGGACAGACAAATGACTAAGACGAATACGGTGTTTTTTAGATGAATAAAACCCTAAAAAATGGTTTAATCATCAGCACTAGACTTTTAGAAACAAACATAAGATTTTGCTGCAGATAACAGTCTCACTAAATAATTATTTTTATATTATGCAGGACAGTTTTCTCATATTTGATTATTTATTTTCCTACCAGTTGTCTCAATTTAATCGAAATTTAATCATTGTTATAAAATGTGCAAAATTCAATCAATTCATTCATAGCACTTACAGTGAATTTATTTTTAAATGGTTAAATTTACGAAGTACATGGTTGGAGAGGGGGGGGGGGAATGTCTGTTTTAAAAATACGATTTTTGCGAAGGAGACTGTTTTAAGATTAAAATTTTTGAGAAGTGTCTGTTTTGATTTTTTTCTTTTAAAAAACGGAAAAAGTTCTTTAAAGAACCAAAGTTTCCTAAACAGTTTTCTGATTTTAGTTACAGTAAAATTTTAAGACTTTCCTAAAATTCAGTTAATTAATGAAAAATTTATTTTAATTTAAAACAAACGATATTTAAAAAAATAATTATTTTAAGTGTCAATGATGAATTTAATTCAAATAAAAATAAACTAAAATTTATATCATGTTAAAAAATAAATAAACAATAAATTCGCCTCATCAGTGTATATAATAGATATTAAAAACTTTAATTAAAATTACATACTACTTACAATACAAAGTAGAATAATTTTCAAACAGTTTGAAACAATAATACTTGTTCATCATCTGGGAAAACATTAAATAAAATATAAAAAAATTAATACGCCATTTTTTTAGCTCTTAGTGTTTTCCCGTATGATGAACAAGTATTATTATTTGAAACTGTTGGAAAATTATTCTACTTTGTATAGTAAGTAATACGTAATTTTAATTAAAGCTTTTAAAATCTATTATATACACTGATGAGCCGAATATATTGTTTATTTATTATAAAACAGTATAATAAGTCCTTTTTTGTAATAAATATTTAAAATGTTTTTTTATTTTGTTTTTCAGGTTTCTCCACCTTATGATCCAAGTGGCAATACTGCTCTTACAGCTGCTAATTTATTATTTGAATTATTATGTATATTTGCGAAGACCAAGTAAATAAAAAAAAATGCATATATTTAATTAAACAAGATGGTCTACTTTCTTTACATATAGGCCAAGAGCCGACCGCACAAAACCCTAAGTCATCGAGCAGGAAAAAAAATCCTTTTTATTATAGAAGAGTAGTCATAGGGAAATCTAATGATCCATGTCTGCCGGAAGCGAAATGGTGCATAAGCCAAAAATGAATACCACTATTTGTGGACTCGTAGACTTAGCATTATGTTTTCCTGCACCCAGTTTTCCATGTTTTCATACAATTGATTGTTCAGTAAACACAATAATAGACCTACGAGTGAGACACTAACGATATTAATTTTTGGCTTACGCACCACTTCACTTCCGGCAGACATTGAACATTACCCAGGTTGAAATTCATGCTGGTATTTGTTTGCTAGACAAGCAATAAAGTGCTATAATCCAACAAATAAAAAAGCATAAACTAGCATTACACATTGCTATTTCCAGCAATTCATGGTGTGTATCGGCCCACTTTGCTGGAAATAAGCATGAAATGCTTGCATATAGCTTGTCATGCTTTTGTTGTACAAGCTAGCGATATAGCATGTGATGCTAGCTAGCATATAATAGCATGGAAATCTAGCAGACATACATAGCAATACCTAGCAATAACTAGAATATTTTTGTTGCTGGTACAAACATAAATTTTGACCTGGGTAGATTCCCCTATGACTTATTCTTCCATAATAAAGTAGTCTGGTGTAATAACGCCAAGTGCTAATATTATGCATAATTATGAAATAATCTGGTAAATGACACCCATGTGCTCTGCGCAGAAGGGTTTTGAGTCATATAAATCGCAAAAAACAGCTTCAAGTTAATTTGTTTCATTTGTAGGTCTTGTTGTTTTTACAAGCAATTAAAATTAACGCTTGATCTAAAATTTGCGAGATACGTTTTGTGATGTGAAGACTATTTTTTTTTAATCCGGAAATACTTTGTTAATTACATAAATTTGTAGTACATTTAAATTATTATTATTATTATTTTTTTTTTTTTTTTTGTATAGATAGTTGCTGTATCAAATCATATATTTGTTTGAAAAATACAATCTAAAACTGAGTCGTGAAAATTGGTAGAACCTTAACGTGGCGTTATTACCCCAGGGTACCTTATAAAGGATTTTTTCTTGTGCTTGATGACTTAGGGTTTTCTGCCGTCGGCTCTCGGACTCATAATTTTACAGAATATGTCACCAAATTTTATCTCACGAATGCAAAGTATCGATAAAGAATTTTGTCAGACCTGAGAACAGTGATTTTATATTTTCTGGTATCATTAAAAAAGAAATAAGTAAAACAAATTCTTAATAAATTCTTTTTACAAATCAAATGAGCACATTCTATCAAAAAGTGTATATTTTGATAATAGTTAACATTTTGTTTTAAAAACCTAAGAATAAAATAAAGCACTTAGAAAAAAAAATATTCTTAGAACTTATACTTCTCACTAGTATAAAAAAAAATTCCTAAAAATCCTAGTTATTAGTTAAAGATTATTAGGTAGCTATCTAATTTGAAAATTAAACAAGTTGGATCGTATCAAATGAGGCGTCCGTAATATAATGAAGTTTTTAAAATATTCAGATTTTGGTGTAATAGTGTACAGTAGGTATACAGCATAGTATCCCAAAATCTTTTGTGTGTCCCTGTAAATACAACATGCATTCTGTTACACAGGAAGTAACCTTTAGTAAGCCTCACCAATGTATATCGATTGCTTAAAATGTAAAATAGTTTAATATGATTAAAAAGCGCCCCAAGCAATATTTCCCGCGATACCATTATGTAATGGAATACTTTTGTGTGACCCTGCAAATTAATAAAAAATATGTTTTGCACCATAGATTGTACAGAATGTATATATTTAGTACATACTTCTTAGATGCATATCAATTTTATTATGTTCGAAAGAGTGTAACATCATTAAAATGCACTTGAAACTATTTTTATTCGCATTGCCCGTCATGTAACGGAATACTTTTGATTGTACCTGTAATTGATATTTTCCTAAAATTTACAATTGTGCGACAAAATTATGCAACAATTATATTTTTAAATTTCAAACGATTCGGTTGGGTAATTTTTGCGTTGTTATATGCGGATAGACAAACAAACAGGTTGTCGGACAGACGCACAGACTGAACGACGACTATAAATACTACGTATTTATATAAATACAAACGCACCAAAAAATACTTATATGCAGGGTTGACAAGTTTTTGACAGTGTGCGGTTTTATCCGGTTTAAACCATGTTGAGAAAAGACGGTGATATGACTTTTTGCCGGTAGATGGCAGCAGCAAAGATTTAAAGAACGGATATTTATCTAATATTAACATTATGTATAAATGTATCTTAATATCTAAACTGTGTCTATTTATATATTTTGTGGTAATTTTTGATATTTTTTGTGTGATTTATATTGGTGTTTCTATTTTCTGTTTAAATTTATGAATAATCAAAATAATTATGGTAATTTGTAAAAAGAGTATTTGAATATGTACCTGTAATTTTCATTCACCAGATGGCACTGTGTGTCCAGTATTGTATGTATATGTAATGTTTCTGAGTACAAAGCATTTTTTTTGTGTCAGCGAATTCCAGATGTTATTATGTTGGTAAGTTTTCTCGCTGAAAAGAGATGTAAAAGTTCTTGTTTTGGGGTGTATTGTGAAAACCCCTTATTGTGTATTATCAGCCAACGTTGAATCTTAAATATGATACCGTTTTGTCAGCGGGATGTCATCTGAGCACCAAACGTTGGAAATAAACGTAGATGCAGACGAAAATGAACCATGTAAGTTTTCTCTTTTTTTCCATTGTCTCTTTTTGTTACTCTGATTATTTCTGTTTTGAGCAAGTGATGGAAGTGTTAAAATTATTTAAGTGTATAATACAGAGAGTTTTCCCACTCCGCCCCTTAAAAACGGTTAGTTTTCATCGATCTAAAAAGTGTTAAATTAAATACAAAACTGATAGTTTTAGTTTCGTTTTTTCAAGGTTTTGGTATTGTTTAACATTAAGTGGCGCCCGAACAGGGAGTTGGAGAGTGGGATGTTTTTTGTTTGATGATAGTTATAACTCTCTGTTTTATGATTTTGTAAGAGTAATATATATATTTCAGTTAGAATATTAGTTATTAGTGTATTTATTGAAATTTGTAATTTTGTGAATATATTAATTTTAATGTTGTTTTGGAACATAGTTGTACATAATATTTTTGGGAAATAGTAATCATAGTGTTTTAGATAAAATGGAGGCTCTTAAGCTTAAAAGGACAGGCGTCAGGTCATCATTCACCCGTACTGCTAATATTTTAAAAACAGAACTTGCAAAGGAAGATAGTGATATAAGTATTGTTAGAGATAAGTATACAAAATTACAAAATATTCAGACAGAGTTAAATGATTTAGATAATAAAATCTTAGATTTAATAACCGAGGACGGCAGTGCGGCGGAACAGCTTGTTTCGAGTGAAATAGAAAATAGGGAAGCATATTCAGATGATTTTATTACGTTGTCTCGCCTGTTTAATGAGAAATGTAAAATTCCGGAGGGATTTCAGATAGATACGAGGCCAGACGATGTGTTTAGTACTACAGGTAATAAAATGAAGTCTTATAAATTACCGAAAATAGAATTAAAGAAATTCGATGGGGAACTAATTAATTGGTTGCCCTTTTGGAGCCAATTTCAGAAAATTCATGAGGATGGGGATTTACACGATAGTGATAAATTTTCTTATTTAGTTCAGAGTATGAAACAAGGGTCACGCGCGAAGGAATTTATTGACAGTTACCCGGTTACTTCGGATAATTATAAAAGTGCAGTTATGGCACTTACAGAACGTTTTGGAAAACCGGAGTTATTGATTGAGGTTTATGTAAGGGAATTGATTAAATTAATTATTTCTAATGTAAAAGCAGATAATAGAAATAAATTACCCCTTGATAAACTTTATGACAAAATTGAAGCTCAGTTAAGGGCGTTAGAATCATTAGGGCTAAAGTCAAGCGAGAATACATCGTGGCTTTACCCGATGGTGGAATCGAGTCTTACGGAAGACGTCCTGAAAGCGTGGCAAAGAAGTGCATTCTTTAATCAACCCGAAGGGTCAGATCTTTCTCGTCTAACGAATTTGATGAAATTCCTGAAAGCTGAAGTGGAAGGCGAGGAGAGGTTAAAATTAGCACGAAGTGGTTTCGAAAATAACCATCGCAGGGAAGGGTATCATGACAGAGATAGAAATAAATTTAAAAAACCCAATATCCCTACTGCATCAAATTTTCTTACGATTAAAGAGCGTTCGTGTATTTTTTGTGACAAAAGTCACGAGAGTAAAAATTGTTACGAAGCCCGTTTATTAACATTAGAAGAAAAAATTGCGAAGATTAAAGATAAAAGGTGTTGCCTTAAGTGTTTAGAGCCTAATCATGTTGCCAAATTTTGCAAGCAATTTATACGGTGCTATTGTTGTGGCAAACCCCATTTTATTTCACTTTGTCCAGAAATGCATAAAAAAGGGGAACCGCCGAAGGACAAGGGGGTAACGGAAACTGTACAAATGACTGCTGCTAAACAAACATGCACCGCGGAAGTAGCATTAATGACTTTACGTGTAAAAGTCGCGGGTGAGAATATAGTGAAAAAGGTCAGAGTACTTCTGGATTGCGGTTCGCAAAAGTCATATATTTTACAGTCTCTGGCAGCCGAATTAGGTCTGCCAATTATTTCTAAAGAAAGCATAGCTCATACTTTATTCGGGGGTGCTAGAACGGCTCCGAAATTGCATAACAAATATCGAGTAAAATTGTGTTCGCTAAATCAACGGAATTTTCCAGATTTAGAATTTGATTTTTTGAGCCAAGACGTAATCTGTGGTGAAATCCCGAGTTTACCTAGAGGGCCAATTTTGAGAGAATTGAAAAATAATAAAATTTGGTTATCTGACATAGGTGCGAATCCTTCTAAAATTGAGATGCTTATAGGGAGTGACATATATGGTAAAATTCTCACGGGTCAAGTCAAGCAATTAAAAGGGGGATTGACAGCAGTTTGCACGAAGTTGGGTTGGGCCGTTTGCGGCGCATTGGATGAATTTTCGCCTCTGAAAGAGCAAGGAGCAACAACTTTGTGTACAAATTTGGCCATTAGAGATTTCAAAATTTCCGATCTTTGGAATTTAGAAGCAATCGGAATATCAGATGGGCCACAAAAATTGACTAAAGCAGCGGAGGGAGAAATGGCCCGGGAACAGTTCTTAGATTCCCTTACTCGAAATGAAGAGGGTCGTTATTGCGTGGGCTTACCCTGGTTGGGAACCAACGCTGAGTTGCCATCGAATCGTCATGTTGCAGAAAAGAGGCTTTTTAGTGTTTCTCGAAAACTTAAATCTTTGAATAAATTTGAGGAATATAATAGGGTTTTCGATGAATGGATGGAAGAGGGCATAATTGAAATAGTTCCAGATGTAGAAATGGAGAGTAAGGGACATTATCTCCCCCATCACCCAGTGTTTAAGCCCGATAGTGCAACTACTAAGATAAGACCGGTTTTCGATGCGTCGTGCAAAGTAGGTAGAGCTCCTTCTCTCAATGACTGCTTATTTAAAGGGCCAAATTTAATCGAAGAAATTCCTTCGATTTTGTTAAGATTTCGGGAAAAGAGCATTGGGGTGATTTCCGATGTGAAGCGTGCATTTTTGCAAATAGAACTGGAAAAAGAAGATAGGGATTTTTTGAGATTTTTATGGTGGGAGAAAGATAATGTTATAAAAGTTCTCCGCCATACCAGAGTAGTTTTCGGAGTCACTTCCAGTCCATTCTTATTGGGAGCTGTCATAAGGTACCATTTGTCACAGGTACCAGAAGAAAAGAGGTTTTTAGCTCAGAAAATAGACAAATCTTTATATATAGATAATTGCGTAACATCCGTTGACAATGTGCAAGAACTTGAAGAGTTCATAAAATATGCTACAGAAGTTCTCGCCGAAGCAAAGATGGAGTTGCGCATGTGGACCTGTAATTACATTGAGACAGATACAGGTGCCTTATCGCAGGTTTTGGGGACCGAATCTGAGTTAGAGGATCCAGTATCGGTTTTGGGGATTATGTGGGACAGGAATGAAGATAACCTACATATTAGCATTAAAAATTTGCCGATTTCAGAAAATTTGTCAAAAAGAGAGGTTTTGTCTCTAACACAGACTATTTTTGACCCATTAGGTTTCCTGACACCTGTTTTATTGACTGCCAAGTTATTGCTTCAAGAAATTTGGACAGTAAAAGTTGATTGGGATACCCCATTACCCGAAGAGATCAAAATTAAATTCTTAAAATGGTATCACAATTTGGGAATACTTAAAGATTTGAAATTGCCCCGGCGCATAGGATTTGGAGATAGAAATTCCTGGTCACTCCATGTTTTTTGTGACGCAAGCCAACATGCCTATGCGACCGTTATTTTTTTGAGATGCGAGCACGACGGGGAAATTTATGTAAATTTAGTTATGGCTAAAACGAGAGTAGCCCCATTAAAAAAAATGACAATTCCGAGACTTGAACTGATGTCGTGTGTTTTAGGGGCGCGTCTCTCTAAATATGTTACAGAAGCGCTCTCGCTACAGGACTGCCCAAAATATTTTTGGACCGATTCCACCACCGCGTTATCATGGATTAAAAGAAACGATAGTTGGGGAACTTTCGTGGGTAATCGGGTGAAGGAAATTTGTGCAGCTACAGAAGTAAGTCAGTGGTCTTACGTTCCGAGCCAATTGAATCCGGCAGATCTGCCGTCTCGCGGTTGCTCCCCTCTTCGGTTTATGGAATATAAGTGGTGGTATGGGCTTAGTTGGCTAAAAGAACATAGAGATAACTGGCCAAAGTTAGAAATAGAGCCAGATGAAACTTTAATTTTTTCTGAACTCAGGAAAGGAGTAAATGTAAATGTAAATATTAATATTGTAAAGGATCCTCAAGAAATTAAATGGTATGAGAGATTCTCTAAATTCTCGAAGATGATAAGGGTTTTAAGTTGGGTGAAAAGGTTTAGCAATAATTGTTTGAAACGTAACGTTAATAAAGAACCCTTTCTATCTGCTTATGAAATTGAGGAATCTAAAACCACACTTCTTTCACTTGTTCAGGCAGAAAGTTTCTCAGAGACAGGAGACTCAGTTCATGGTCTAATGACTGAAAGAGATCAGAGGGGCCTTATAAGAGTAAAGACTAAAATAGTAGAACGGGATGACCACTACGCATTTAGGTATCCCATTTTGCTGCCTTCGAAACATTACGTCGTTCATTGTCTCATTAGAGACTTTCATCTAAAAAATTCGCATGCAGGCATCCAGACTCTCATGGTTATTTTACGTGAGAATTTCTGGATTATTGCGGCAAGACGTACAATTAGAACGGTAGTAAAGAACTGCCTACCCTGCAAGAGGTTTACCTCAAAGCCGCCAACTACTGCACCCATCCAATTGCCTTTGGACAGAGTTCGAGATGCATTTAGCTTTGAAATAACAGGAGTGGATCTCTGTGGCCCCCTGATCCTCAGAAATAAAATAAAAGCATGGGTTGTTCTATTTACGTGTGCTGTGTATAGATGTGTGCATTTAGAACTCGTTACTTCTATAAGCACAGAATACTTTATACAAGCACTGCGCCGATTCATTTCACGCAGAGGCCGTCCATCGATTATATATACGGACAACGGCACCAATTTTATTGGAACTTCAGCCGCACTGAAGAAAATTGATTGGGAGAAAGTAGTCTCCCATGAGACCTTAAATCCCATTCAGTGGAAATTTATTCCACCAACTGCTGCATGGTGGGGTGGATGGTGGGAGCGATTGGTTCGCACCACCAAAAATCTGCTTGTGAGAGTGCTAGGGCAAGCATCAGTGAATTATGAGGAGCTTCTTACAATCATATGTGACGTCGAAGATGCCATTAATTGCCGCCCCCTCACGTACGTGTCCAATGATGCGGAAGATCTCCAACCTCTGACTCCGTCGATGTTTTTGCGCGACCTTAGATCATCAGGCGTTGTAGATCTCGATATCATAGACAAAAAGAAACTGCTTGTTCGACAGCGAAGGTGTCAAGATCTTCGTGAACAATTTCGCATAAGATTTCGAAAGGAATATCTTAGCCAACTGGCGCTAAAACATGGCCAAACGGACGGTGTGTGTATTCAGAAAGGAGACATCGTACTTATTGGTGCGGACAACATCAAACGTGTCAACTGGCCAATAGCTCGCGTGCAAGAGCTTTGTACAGGTAGAGACGGTCGTGTAAGAGTTGTCAAACTCAAAACTGCAAATGGTATACTGCTTCGACCCGTCCGTAAAATTTACCCTTTAGAAGTGTGCGCCTGCACCAGTGACAAAGTGTAGTTTTTGATTTGGCTCTCACCTAATCAAAAAGGTGGGAGTGTTGAGAAAAGACGGTGATATGACTTTTTGCCGGTAGATGGCAGCAGCAAAGATTTAAAGAACGGATATTTATCTAATATTAACATTATGTATAAATGTATCTTAATATCTAAACTGTGTCTATTTATATATTTTGTGGTAATTTTTGATATTTTTTGTGTGATTTATATTGGTGTTTCTATTTTCTGTTTAAATTTATGAATAATCAAAATAATTATGGTAATTTGTAAAAAGAGTATTTGAATATGTACCTGTAATTTTCATTCACCAGATGGCACTGTGTGTCCAGTATTGTATGTATATGTAATGTTTCTGAGTACAAAGCATTTTTTTTTTGTGTCAGCGAATTCCAGATGTTATTATGTTGGTAAGTTTTCTCGCTGAAAAGAGATGTAAAAGTTCTTGTTTTGGGGTGTATTGTGAAAACCCCTTATTGTGTATTATCAGCCAACGTTGAATCTTAAATATGATACCGTTTTGTCAGCGGGATGTCATCTGAGCACCAAACGTTGGAAATAAACGTAGATGCAGACGAAAATGAACCATGTAAGTTTTCTCTTTTTTTCCATTGTCTCTTTTTGTTACTCTGATTATTTCTGTTTTGAGCAAGTGATGGAAGTGTTAAAATTATTTAAGTGTATAATACAGAGAGTTTTCCCACTCCGCCCCTTAAAAACGGTTAGTTTTCATCGATCTAAAAAGTGTTAAATTAAATACAAAACTGATAGTTTTAGTTTCGTTTTTTTCAAGGTTTTGGTATTGTTTAACAAACCATGATTTAAACTGTCATGTCAAAAACCCCGTCAGAAACCTCAAATACTATACTGATCTGTAAAATTTCACACTAAATATCTATTGCACATATAAAACATTAGATGTAATATTAAAAATTCACTATTACTGTATTGTATATTATCATTTCCGGAAAAAAAACTCATAAATCTGAAAATTTGGCCTGCCTCCAAACTTGCTCAACTAGCAATGCTTCTGCTACCAAGCCCTGCATCAATTGAGATATTATTTTCTAACTTTGGTTTCATACACTCTAAACTTAGAAATCGATTGGGTGAAAATAAATGTATTAAATTGGTTATGCTCTATAGGATGCTGTGGGGTAAAATTGATCCAGATTATTAACTGTACAAAATCATTTTCTTCTGTTTGAACATTCTAAAAAATAAAAATGTTTTATTGCAATTAAAATAATTTAACTTTTTTGTAATTATTAAATTACAGTAATTAATGTTAAATAAAAAATTACTTAAATCATTAAGACTTATTCAATGTTTCCCTCCTGTTCTTAAGATATTTTAAAGTGCATTACATGTTTTTGACGATTTAAGCCAGTTTTTGACGGTTTAAACCAATTTTTGATGGTTTAAACCAGTTTTTGACGCTTGTCATGTCAAAAACCAGTTCCTGACGTCAGAAACCCAACCCTGCTTATATGCTTTATACAATTTTTCTACATAATTCAGAAAGAGCAATTTAAGGTAATATGGAATATCTGGGCGAGTAAAATGCATCACCTTTTGCGAAATACTTAATATCACGTATTTTACTTAAAAATAGAGACAGATGTAAGAAACTTGTTTTACAGAAAATATATACATTATAGCCTGTATATAAATCAAAAGAAATTAATCTCATGCATAAGTTAGCTATCAAAAACTAATTAACTTTTACATATATCTATTAGGCACACTTTTCTAAAAAAAAAAAACTGTTGAATATCTACACTATTAAAATCCGACCATATATATGTTTTATGTTGCATGAATGTGACGCTCCTCCGATCCTGGAAACGGGGTTTGTTTTGAATTGAAAGGAAAAAATCCCGGGATCCCGAGTTGCCCATTCACATCCCGAAATTCCAATTAATTGGTATGTTATTAATTAAAAACGATAAAATTTTTATTACTCTCCCCCTGTATGTTTGCACAGTGTTCCCACAGGTCGAAAAAGATTTCTCCCGAAGTCAACCGACAATAAATGACAAAGGGAGAATATTTTTTCTCTTTTAGATAGATTTCGTATGAAATACTACCTACTGCAATCGCACCAGTTTATATATATATATATATATGTAATAAAATAATAAAAAAAAAAATTTGCGCCATTTTTTTTTATTCTCTCTTAGCTTCAATTCTAAATTTGTGGAACATATTTCAATCTTAGTTTCGTCTTGTAACAGCTAAAATTCTTTTTCTTACTTTAGTTATTAATAAATTATTTCTTGCTTCTCAAAAAGGCGGGAAGTATTCCGTAAGCTTTTTACTTTCTGGCATATTCCTGCGATTTTAATTTTATTTTTTATTTTTTAACATCGCGTGACAAGTGTTACTACGCGTTGCTAAAGGGCTTAGTGTTCCGAGGAAAAAATATAGTTCTTGCCAGTAGACCGCCTATTACGGCCAATTAGAATTGATCATTTTGTCCGTTAGAGGCGCGAGTCCATCCTGATTGGATTTTTAAAATGATTGACGCGGAGTAGGAGGGCGCTAGTTTTGTCGTGAAAATGATTTTTTCATTTGGCTTTTCAGGAGAGTAGAATGCACCTTTTCTTTAAACTATCAAGACGCGCGTTTTATTTCTCCGCTGAATTAGAAATGTCATTTTTTCCGAGATTGTAGAACGCCGGAATGTTGCAGCTTAGTGAGCGAAGGCCGTAGTGATAGATGTATGGAACGGTGATCTGTGGAGTAACTTAAGTTCGTGCTCTAAATAATAAAGAACTAAAACACTGATTTTCTTGCATTGTTATTGGAGAAATCCTACGAGAACAAATCCATGGCTTATCCACTTACCAGAACGACTGCTCATCCCACTACTGAATCTTAGTGAATAGTAGTATTCTACAACCAACATGGTATTCTATTAGTGATTATACACTATTATAGGCATTCGTCGTCGTTTTATTACATTTTAGCCGGTAGGATGAAAAATGAACCGGCGTAAAACTTTTGAGAATAAGCTGCATGCTCTTCATACACTTACAGTTGTTCCTACATTTTTCCTGGTATTGTTTTCATCTTAACATTTAATACAGAAAAAAAAAAAAATAACTATGATATCTTCCATCTAAATGGTATGTCCAAGACTGAAGATGGATGGGATCAGCTGCTGTGTGTTAATACTAATATTGTAATTTTGTTTCCTGCAATAAGACTCAATGTGTGTTACTAACAGTCAGAGTTTTTGAGATGTTAGCTGCACGCATCTTTAACCTCATCTGCGTCTACTTCCACCCATGTTACGACGAGATGGCCTGCATGGAAAAACATCTTCATGTGCATAAATGATAAACCTTTCAGCTGAAAAAAGATCGTCTTATAAAGTTTTGTTTGTAATTATGTGTGGTATCTACATCTACAAATATTTTAATTGTGAAAAATACCTCGCATTCTAGTGAGAAACTTTTCAACTGAGAGATATGCAACCAAACTGTGAGATATGCAAAATAAAAATTACAAAAGATCACCTGCATGAAATCAATTCAACATCATTTTCTTTTATTTATTTATTTATTTACTGTATTTTCTAGGTAAAAGTGCATAAATATTTTGATAAATTTTCATTTCATAATAAATGAACACCTGCTGTATGGTTGCGAAACTACGGTAGATTCCATCAGTAATACAAGATAATTGAAATTTACACCTGTGAGTCGTATCTACGAAGTTCTTTATTTTTTGTTTAGTTTAATAAAAAATTAGGTATTTGAACAAGGCCACATCGAACATGTCTGTAAGTTATTATTTATTATTTTATTGTTTTATTGATTAAGAAATTTAATGATAATTTCTTTGTTTAAATTCTTGATTTTTTTTTCTCTCTCTTTTATTACAAATATTAAAAAATAAATTTGTTCTTAATTTATAATTAGTTAAAATTTTCTGCTCATAGAAATTTTATTTAGTTTTAAAGGTGTTATTTTTTTTTTTTTAATCGAAAGATGGATTAATTTGTTGTTAAAAAAAAAAAATACTCTGTTGCAAAATTTATTTTTTATACGTAAAGAAAAGTATTTTTGTTTTAAAAATTATTTGTTATTTCCCATGTATGGAAACCCGATATTTATTATTTTATTACTTATTTATTTATTATTTATTTATTTTTATTGTCATTTATTGAGGTATTTGAAGTATAGTAATTGAATTTTAATAATTGAAGTATAGCATTTAAAAATTTTTCATATGAATTATCCTTCTTATATGCTATTAAGATCAGGATTAGTAAAAGAAGAAAAAATGTCAGAAAATAAACTTGATACTGTCCCTTTTGAATTTGGGTTGGGCATGGATATATTTAAATGGTTTAAACATTTTGATCGAGAATGTTCGGTAGAAAAGAAAGATAATGAGTGGAAACACCAAAATATTTCAAAATATTTAAAGGGGGAAGCGCTAAAAACTTATATAAATGATTGTTTAGATTGTGCTACTTATGAGGAAATTGTCGAGATTTTAAGTGAAAAATTCATTCAAGTTAGAGTTCCAAAATTTTCTGAATTTACTTCCTTAAAGTTAAATGATCTAAGTGATTTGGATTCTTATTTTAGAAAGAAAGTTGAGATTGGAAGGCAACTTCAGCTTGAGGAAAATTTAATTATACAGGGATTAATTGATGGCCTTCAGCCGGAGTATCAAAATTGTTTGATGGTTAACCCTCCTTCCAATACTCGTGAATGGTTTCGCATTGCTAAACAATTAGCAGCGATTCCAATTCATACCTCTAATAACGGCAATAGAAATTTTCAACAAACTAGACCAATGCACAATCCCAATCCTCAGCCCAGACATTGGACTCGACCTACTCCAAACAATCCATCCCAAAATTTTAATCCTAGGTTTTTCACTCCTAGAATGCCTGCAACTCATTATCAAAACAATTACCCTAGTCGTCCGTGCAGAGTATGTTTAAACAGAGGCATAGAAAATGCATATCATTGGGAGAGGAGTTGTATATTTAACACAAATTCCTTTCAAACTCAAACTCCTGCTCATATTCAACCATCTCCTACTAATAATATTTGACAATTAATCATTCCTGGATATGTGGGCAATAACAAAGTGTATTGTGTGGTGGATAGTGGATCAACTGTCTCAATTTTACCCCTCAAATTTGTTCGATATTTAAATGGTAATTTACATAATGTTACCCCTATTACTATCAGACAGGCACAAGGAACTCTTACAATTAATAAATCTTGTCTATTATGCATTAAATTTGGTAATATAAAGAGATATGTTAATTTTTTAGTAAGTCAACTTGATTTGGACTATGCTATTTTAGGTTTACCTGATTGTGCCAAATTTAAATTAAAAATTGATTGTGCAAAAAGCCAGGTGTTACAAGACAATATTTCGTTAAACCCATATGTCAACATATCCAGTGATAACTTAGAATTGCTTCATTTTGATATTATAAAAAATGATACTACTGTGCAACCCGATTATGGAAATACCATAACTCCTCAATCCTTGTCGCGAACTAATAATGATGATTATAATCTATTGGGGGATCTGAATGCTATTCAAAATAAAAATGTAAGGGAACTTTTAAGGGATTATTTAGATATTTTTGCAAAAAATAAATATGATGTAGGGAGAATTAATATTGAACCTCAGCGTATTTATCTTAAATCTGACCTACCAATATCTTTGAGGCCTTATCGTACATCCACTGCTGATGAAAAAGAAATATCTCAGCAAATCCAATCATTATTAGCTGCTGGGTTAATTAAAGAAAGTTATAGCCCATACTCTTCTCCAGTTACGTTAGTAAATAAACGAGATGAAGGTAAAAAAACCCGAATGTGTGTTGACTACCGAAAATTAAATTCTATCATGAAAAATGACGCTGAACCTTTACCCCGAATAGATGAAATTTTAGACAAATTAAGTGGTGCCCAATATTTCTCTACACTAGATTTAGCCTCAGGCTATTGGCACATACCTATTCACCCAGCCGATTCCGAAAAGTTAGCCTTTACTACTAATTGTGGGCTCTGGGAATGGAATGTTCTCCCCTTTGGTGTAAAGGTAGGCCCCCCAATTTTCAACAGGACAATTAGAAGAATTCTTACAAAATATAAAATAGACTTTGCTTGTTATTATTTTGATGATATAATTATTTTTTCTAAATCAATAGATGAACATATACAGCATCTCATCCAAATTTTTGATTTATGCCGAATAGAAAATATTAAATTAAAATTATCTAAATGTACTTTTGCTCAAAAACAAATCAATTTTCTAGGGTATGAAATCCAAAATGGAACTTTAACTCCAGCTAATACTAATATAGAAACGATTAAAAAATTAAAACCTCCTACTAACACTAAAGAATTACAAAGATTTCTTGGTTCTATAAATGTGTATCATAAATTTATTGACAAATATGCTGAAATTAGACACCCCCTAAATAAATTACTTAAGAAAGATACTATTTGGGAATGGAATACTGAATGTCAAAACTCTTTTCAAAAATTAAAAGATGCCCTCATTGCTAAACCAATTTTAAAGATTTATGACCCAAAATTACCCCTACACATGTTTGTTGACGCTTCTCAGGTAGCGGTAGGTGCAGTTCTTAAACAACCCGACCATAATAACTTTTTACATCCAATTGCTTATTTTTCTAGAGGATTGAGAAGTTATGAGAAAAATTATTTCATTACCGAACTAGAGTGTCTTGCTATCATTGATACTTTAGATAAATTTTATCATTACTTTCACGGTGTGCAATTTACCATCCATACTGATCATGCATCTCTTGTTTGGTTAAAAAATGTCAAACATTTAAGAGGTCGATTATTTAGGTGGTCATTGAAGTTAAGTATGTTCGATTACAAAATAGAGTACTTAAAGGGATCTACAAATGTCGAAGCCGACATGTTGTCCCGAAACCCTATTTCTCATTTTTGTAAGCCCCTTACTTTTCTTCTTGACGTTAAAGAGATTATTGAGATGCAAGAAAAAGAAAATGTGTGTGGATCAAATTATATTAATGACAATGGACTGATTATAGTTAAAAGAAAAGGTTTTCGTAAAGTGGTAGTTCCCATGTCCCTAAGAAAAAAATTGCTTAATGTTGCTCATGAACAGTTTGGTCACCCTGGTGTTCAAAAAATGCAAAATATAATTTCTCCTAACTATTATTGGCCAGATATGACCCAAGACATTACTAACTTTGTTAAATACTGTGATATTTGCCAGAAAAATAAAAAACCTAGACAGAAAAAATTTGGCTTATTACAAGCTATGCCCACTACAGATCAACCTTTTGACTGTCTGTCTGTTGATACTGTAGGAGGGTTCAATTATTATAATTCTACAAAAAAATATCTCCATATTATAATAGACCATGCCACAAGATATGTTTGGGCATTTCCTTCCAAAAGTGTCACTACAGAAACTTATACAAATTGTCTGAAACAAATTTTCAATATCAAAATCCCTCAACAATTATTCTGTTTTAGTAAGATTTCAAGTGTACAGTCCCCTCAAAAAATACTTAGTGACAGGAATGCTGCTTTTACTTCTTCAAGATTCAAAAAATTCCTGCGAAATCATAATATTAAACAACGTTTGACCACTGCCCATCATCCACAAACGAATGGGAAATGTGAAAGAGTAAATCAGACAATAGTAACTAGATTAAAATGTAAAGTAAACTCCACTACCTCTAAAATTCCCTGGACTAAGCTTTTAACTGAGGTAATTAATGAATATAATAATACACCCCATTCTATTACCAAATTTCCACCTGCGTACTTACTTTTTGGCCAATTACCCTATGACTCCCCCTTACAACAAAATTATTATCCCCCTGTTCATGAAGCACTTAAAATTGCTAAAACAAGAACTGATGAATTTCATTTAAAAAATAAAAGATATTATGATAAAGATTATATCGAACCAAAATTTAAAATAGGAGATCTAGTTATCTATGAAGAATTTCAGTACCCTAATACTAGAAAGCTATCACAAGTATTTAGTGGCCCTTATAAAATTCTTAACAAATTATCCGAAGTAAATTTTGAAATTGATAGGCAAAACCAGTTCAAAAGTTCAGAAATAGTACATGTATCTAAATTAAGGCCTTATTATTCCCCTGATAAATTTAAATTAAGTCATGAGCAACAACCCCCTAATCAACAACAACAAACTCAAGTAAAAACTGTAGCTTAAACTATATCTCTAGTTTATCATTTTATATTTTTTTTTTCTCTTAAACAGTAAATTTCTTTCCATATTTTAATTCAGATAATATCCTGTAATTCTTACAGAATGGCAATGATATCTCTTGACTGCAGCGAGAGTGTCACTTGTCTGGAAATTTTTATATTTGTTTATTTATGCCGGCGTAGACGAACAAAGTGGAAATTTCTTATTCTGTACTGAATTACTCTACTTAGAATTTTTTTTTTCTTTCAACTGAACCTATTTGTAATATTAAGTTTAATCTATCGATTATTAAATTAATTATTTGCCAAGTAACAAAATTTTTATCACTTTATTTTAATATATTTTTTTTTCTTTCTCTCTGTCTTTGCTTCTGCATTCCAGTCCAAGTACATGTCAATTATAATATAATTTTGTTTCTTTTTCTCTTTCCTACTTGCATCTTGCAATGTTTTATCACACCGAGAGAATATTTATTGCGTAATTATTTGACATGAATAGATCTTGTTTTTTATTTTTATCATTTATTAATATTTCTTTTTAAGAATCTTAGTAGTTTAAAGGTCACGTGCATTCTCAAACATGAACAAAATTTTTATTTATCTTTATTTTATTTTAATTTATCATATTATATTTTAATTTTTTTTTGTACATATTCCTACTTAATCCTGTACTCGGATTACCAGATTAAGTAAATGATTTCATAGTTGATTGCATTTTTTATTTTATTCCACTTCTCTCTATATTTCATCCCAAAAATATGAGATGAGATAAACGAGATTAAGTATTTAAAGAATGTCTTTTGTGATATTTATTATTACTTATTAAGAGATTTACTTATACCCATTATGAGATTTACTTATACCCATTATGAGATTTACTTACACTTATGATATTTATTATTATTGATATTTTTCCTTATTATGTTTCTTAATTATATTGTTTATTATTTACATTGTTAAATTTTATTATTACTATATTATAAAATGTGTTATTAATTAAAAATACAATTATAAAAGTATTTTCACAAAGATTCCAAAATGGAACTGTTATGAATGTTCAAGGACTTACTCACACAAAAACTGAACTAATATTATAATGTTAGCTGATGAATTTGGACAGTTAAATGAATTAGACATCCTTAAAATGAGGTAATGAACTATGCCATTCCAAATATGACTTTAAGAAGATTTTTGAAATAAACTTTTAAAAATTGATTTCTAGATTTGACATTGTTAAAAAAAGAATTTAACGTTATTGTTTTTCATTTTTATGTTTCATTTTTATGTTATTACTATGGGTAATTGCTTATATTTTCAAATTACTTTTTGATGTGTACTTTAAACAAGATTATATCTTGTATTTGTATTGAAGCCTATTTTATTGTATTTAAATTTGAAGTTATTCCACGCATCACCTTGGTGTTTTTAAATTTGAATTCTATATTTATATAAAAAAGAGAAATTAATTTAAATTTTTTTTTTATTCAGTATCTAATTATTATTACTTATATCAACAACTTCGTGAGCTAAGTCTGCATCATCTCCCTTTCTGTGAAATTGCAGGTCTCAGACCTACTTTTTCACCCGTCTTTCTGGGAGGGGGGATTTGTAATAAAAAAAAAAAAAAAAATTTGCGCCATTTTTTTTTATTCTCTCTTAGCTTCAATTCTAAATTTGTGGAACATATTTCAATCTTAGTTTCGTCTTGTAACAGCTAAAATTCTTTTTCTTACTTTAGTTATTAATAAATTATTTCTTGCTTCTCAAAAAGGCGGGAAGTATTTCGTAAGCTTTTTACTTTCTGGCATATTCCTGCGATTTTAATTTTATTTTTTATTTTTTAACATCGCGTGACAAGTGTTACTACGCGTTGCTAAAGGGCTTAGTGTTCCGAGGAAAAAATATAGTTCTTGCCAGTAGACCGCCTATTACGGCCAATTAGAATTGATCATTTTGTCCGTTAGAGGCGCGAGTCCATCCTGATTGGATTTTTAAAATGATTGACGCGGAGTAGGAGGGCGCTAGTTTTGTCGTGAAAATGATTTTTTCATTTGGCTTTTCAGGAGAGTAGAATGCACCTTTTCTTTAAACTATCAAGACGCGCGTTTTATTTCTCCGCTGAATTAGAAATGTCATTTTTTCCGAGATTGTAGAACGCCGGAATGTTGCAGCTTAGTGAGCGAAGGCCGTAGTGATAGATGTATGGAACGGTGATCTGTGGAGTAACTTAAGTTCGTGCTCTAAATAATAAAGAACTAAAACACTGATTTTCTTGCATTGTTATTGGAGAAACTCCTACGAGAACAAATCCATGGCTTATCCACTTACCAGAACGACTGCTCATCCCACTACTGAATCTTAGTGAATAGTAGTATTCTACAACCAACATGGTATTCTATTAGTGATTATACACTATTATAGGCATTCGTCGTCGTTTTATTACATATATATATATCACTTTTTTATGAACACGATAACTTCTATAATTCTGCACCAATCTCCACCAAACTGGTACATAAAATCAAAGAGGATAAAATCTCGGCTAAGTTCGTTAATGGGCAAAATCGGACCAAGGGTGTCGGAATAGGGGACGTTTTTGTGAAAACCGAAAAAACGCCATAACTTTTTAATTAAAGTAGATATCGAATCGGTTTAAAGTTTATATTGCTTCTTAAAAATGGGCCAAAAGTTTATGCATGACAGATTTTTGATAAATTTAGAAATGGTCTCAACGGGCGAAAAAAACAGGGTTTTGGAGAGAAAAAATTCATAACTCCGTCAATTTTCAAGATATCAAGTCCAACTAAATTTTTGGTAAATGTTTTTAAAATTATCTAAAACTTTTGTATTTACAAGTTTTTGATAGGACCAACTTTTACCGATGAAAAAAATTAAAAACGAAAGGAAAAGGGGCGGTGAAAAAAGAGAAAAATCCATAACTCCGTCAATTTTTAAGATATCAAATCTGATTAAATTTATTTTACATCTTCTCAAAAATATCTACAACTTTTATATTGACAAGTTTTTCATAGGACCAATTCGTACAGCAAAAACAAATTAAACAAAAATAGGAGTTGGAGAAAAAACCTCAAATCCAAACTGCTTATATTCTGACTCTTTTTTTAAATTCATTTTTGATTTTAAACGCATCCAAATGGTAGATCCTCTTATTTAGAAACTGTTTAAAGTGACGTATTGGTCAATTTTCTGATAAAGAGAGAATATATTTCAAAAAAGGCTACCAAAAAGGGTATTTTGAACAGAATTCATCGGGACTGAAAATTTAAGGAAATAAGCAAATAAGAAGTTGCGTTTTTTTCTGACTCGTTTTTAGATCCATTTTTGCTCTCAAAAGCATCCAATTTACAGATCCTCTTATTTAGGAACTATATAATGTGATGCATTGATCAATTTTTTGATAAAGACAAAATATATTTCGAAAAAGGCTACCAAAAAGGATATTTTGAACAGAATTTCCAGAAGTCTTCGTGATTTGAAAATTTAAGGAAGTTTTCACATAGCAAATTGCGTTTTTTATGACTCGTTTTAAAATCCATTTTCGCTCTCAAACGCATCCAATTTACAGATCCTCTTATTTAGGAACTATATACTGTGAAGCATTGGCCAGTTTTTTGATAAAGATAGAATATATTTTTAAAAATTCTGTCAAAGTGAGTATTTCGCACAAAATTTTCCGAAGCAATCATGATTAAGCAATTAAGGATCTATTCAAACAACAAATCGGTTATTTTATGACTCATTTTTAAATTCAATTTTTTTCTCAAATGCATTCAACTGACAGTTTTTTGTTATTTAGGAACTGTATAATGTACTGTTTTGGTCGATTTTTTAATAAATTCAGAATTTATTTCAAAATATGTTGTCAAAATGGGCATTTGAGCTGAATTTTTCTTAAGATGATTCTGATAAAACCAGTTTTTGCAGAAAAATGAAATTAAAAATTTTTCATAAACGGCCAAATGAAGTTATTAAACTGGGTTTATCTCTAATCATATATATATATTTTTTTGTTGAAATGAGCACTCTTCGAAATCTACCTCCGCCTATAGGCCTAGCCGACAGGGATTTTTTGAAATTGCCATCGCGGACGTTCTAACAGAGTCAAACAAAAAACAATACGATTTTTAAATAGATTGTTCTTTTCTTGGACTAACGGCCTAATTTTTTTAGCACTTTCCAACAAAGTTGAAAAGTGCTTATGCATTTGGTTTGTCTAGCCGATTGGCCGTCTGTTTAGAGCTCTAACTCTCGTAAATATACTCGGATTGCCATGAAATTTTTCGTGACGTTATTTGCCATGACGTTATTAAAGTTTACCCTAGCACGAACCCTATTAAAAATGAAGTTTCTACCCAGATTTGTTTATTTACAGGGAAAAGTTTTCCATTACATTATGGCCTATTGGGAAAAATCGTTTCAAATGAATTTTAATGTTGTTATACCCTGTTAAACATATGCATATTTATGTACATCTTGGAAGTGCACTAAAATATGCATTTGGTAAAGTATGCAGCGAAAAGAATTATTATTGTTCATTTACAGGGCCACGCAATATAATTCCATTGCTTAATAATAAACTGTGGAATTGTTTGCGACATATTTTAATTATGATAAGCAATTTCATGTATAATCAAATGGATATACGTCAATGTGGCTTAATATAACGTATTATCATTAATATGTTAATGATGTTATGAGTTATAATGAGTTAAGTGCAAAGCCTTTACAGGGACACACTAAAGATTTTAAATAGTATATTCTATCCAAAGTACAGTACATTATGAATGATGGCTGTTGTATGGATGAAATGCGTTTTTAGCACTTTCCAACAGAGTTGAAAAGTGCTTATGCATTCGGTTTGTCTGGCCGCGCTCTAACTCTCGTAAATATACTCGGATCGCCGTGAAACTTTTAGATGTTATTGATATTTACCCTAGCATGAATCTTATTGAAAATGAATTTCTACCATGATTCCTTTATTTGTAGGGATACTGAACTGTTACTATAATAACAGTTGTGTTAATAAGTTTACTGTTACATTACGATCTATGGGGGGAAAATCGTTTCAAATAAATTTTAAAGATGTTACACCCTGTTAAACATATTAAAATTTATATGCATTTACGCGATGTTCTAAAATATGCATTATATACAAAATGCGGTAAAAAAATAACTATTATACATTTATAGGGCCACACAAAATAATCCCATTACATTATGGTCAAAGGGAGAATTGTGTGCGACATATTTTAATTACATTAAACCATTTCATATATATATAAAAAAACTGATATATATATATATATATAGCTGCGGCTTAGTATAAATTATACTATACAGTCATGTTTAATATGAAGTATATATCATTTGCAAGGACACACAAAAGATTTCAAATAGTATATGCTTTCCGAAGTACTGTACATGTATCGATGATGGCTGATGGATGAATGAAATGCATTTTAATTATGATCTGCGCATTTAAGTTTCATTAAATCTATGCATATTATATGGTGTGTATAAATACGATAGCTGATATACAGGGCTACCCAAAAGAGGTCGCAAACGTTACTGAATATGAGTTTAAATTACTTAAAGGTGGTTTTTAATACGTTATGCATTTTTACGCTGAACTAAGTTCAATTTACTAAGAAATGTTTGCAGAATATAGATAAAATGATATATAGTGTCACCCAAAGAATTGAATACATGGACGCCCATGAATGATAATTTCTGAGAATGTGATTTTAGTAGTTTTAAGAATGTTTTAGTTTAAAATAAATTTTAGCTTAATACTAACGCATAATAAAGGTACAAGGTAAACTACAAGATTGAATAAAAGTATTTAAGAATGTTTCCATCGATTAGTATAAATTGCTGATAGAGAAATTTCGGCATTCTAGACATCTTCTTACTAAACTAAATTTTCTTGCTATATAGTATATAGTATATGAACCAACAGATCAAATACAGGGCTGTTCAAAAGTATGGAATACATGCTTGACTATATACAGTAACCTTATTTTTCTAAATGACGACGTTTTGTTGAAGATTTCATGAAGTGTTAGAAAGTGTTTCATAATCTATGCTTAACGCATTATTTTTCGTACTTTTTTTATTTACAGGTTTTTCGATTTTTTTCGAATTTTTTTTACGAAACATCGATTTTTAGTCCTTTTTTTTCAATATTTTCAAGGAATGCATTTTTGAATTCCAATCTTGAAAGTTGTAAGAAAATCTGACAAAAAACAATGCCGGATTCTGAATTCTCATTCCTTTCTGAGAGTGATAGTGTAATTTTTTTTTTTTTCGATTTTTTCTTTTTTTAAAGATTATTATTATACAGTTTCCACAAGTAAATATTTTATAGCTCCCAAAGTAATTGCACTATCGACTTGTATGTCTAAACATTGCTTAATTATCTGTAACTGAGTGGTCGGTTGAAAAATAATAGATAAGCAATTAAGTATAAACATTTTATATCTTGCCGATTTTTTGGTATTTTCACTCAAAAAAAAATTTTAGTTCTTTATTTAAACACTATCTGCCCGGCGTTGCTCGGATTCGTCAAAAAACAGCAAGAATTGTGAAAAAAAACTTTAAAATCAAAATAAAAAAACTCGAAATATTTTTAAATTGTTGCACGAATTTCGTTTAACGTTCATCGAAAAGAGAAGGCCTAGAAAATTGAAACTGGATGCTTTTTACTAATGTGGAAAAATCTTACAAAATTGCGAAAGCATTAAAAAGTTCATAAAATTATAAAACAAAATTCAAAATTTGTATTTCGAAATTCGAATAAACTTAGAGGAAAGAGGGCAGAATTTACTACACTCGGTCGAAAATTGAACGTCTAAAAAATCGAAGCGGATCACAAAGAAACGTAAGCATTGCATTACAAATGGCAAAAATTTCAAAAATCAAGGTACTAAAAAGTTACTCGATTTGGATAAAAGTTTTGAATCTAATTTGTGTAATAAAATGGCAAGCAGTGCAATACGAATAAAAAAGTTAAGAAATCGCAGTAAAAACCTTTAATATAGCAAAAATCGCACAGGAGAAAATTTTTCATATTTAGAAAGAAGTTTAAAACCGAATTCCTTTTCCATCGCAGACAGCACCATGTAAAAGGGGAGGGGGACGAAAGGGGCGATTACCCCGGGCATGATAATTTGGTTTGCGCAAATTTATGCTACCAACGTCATTTTTAGTCTATCAAAAAAAAAAAAAAAAAAAAAAAAAAAAAAAAAAAAAAAAAATCGCGAGGGGGGGGGGGAAGGGGGCTTTATCCTAAAATTCATTATATAAAGTTAAAAGATGAAACCGCATTCTTTTCGCTAATGGGGATAAACCACCTCGAAACATTTTAAAAACCTGCTAAAAATCAAATACAAATTAAATTAAAAAATTCAAAAATCAGCCTTCGAGGTGCTAAACTTCATATATAGAGGAACTTTCCACCAAAATTTTGTAGCTCTTTGTACAGCAGTCTCTCCAGGACATCGTCGGCGTTTAAAAATTTTTAGTATGTATTATAAGCTATCTTAAAGTTTCAAACAGGCCTTCTTGTTACATTTCCTAATTTTGTACGCGCCCCTCTGTTTTCGCACCCTGAAATATGTTACACCGGTTTTTTTTAAATTTTTTATCATGTATTATAAACAATCTTACAGTTTAAAACAAATCATATTGTAAGATTTCCCAATTTTAACAAAATCGCTGTCTGTTGGTTCTATATTCCACCACCAGGGAGAGCACTCTATTCTTATCAAAAATATATCTAAACGAAACTCCATTAAAAAACCTATCAGGAGATATATTACTCGAAGGGGTGATGGTCTTAAGCAAAAATTTAAGACATTTGAGGAAATTTCTATTAAAAAATAGTGGTACCTAAACTTATGACATTTTAGGTAGATTTCGCAAAAAAAGTTCTACCTATTGCAATCTCAACGGTTCAAGTTTTTGATAGAAAAACTATGGAACAAAAAATAGACACTAAACGCAAAAAATCTCGAAAAATCGTTAAAAATAGCATTCAAAATCAAATTAAAAATTGTTGAAATCTAAACATCGTAACAGATAAATTTTTGTGCATTACAATAAAAGTTCAAAACAATTTTCCTTTTATCAATATCAAAAAATAGCCGCAAAATGAGAAAAAACACTAAAAATCGCATAAAAAAGTCATTAAAAATTTAAAAATCGATGTAAGAATTCCGAATAAACTTTGTTGAAAAGAGAAAAAAAATTGCTATATTGGTTTAAAAGAATGAAACCGTATTCCTTTCACTATTGGGATAAAACTGCAAACAGAACGCTAAAAATCGCCTAAAAATTATTTAAAAAAATCTAATCGAAAAATCGAAAATCGGGCTTCGAGGTGCAAAACTACATGTATAGAGGTACCTTCCCTCCTAATCTTGTAACTCTACATGCAGCGGTCTCTTCAGAAAAGCGCTGACACACAAACATACTTGTGTCTTTATTATTATAGAAGATAGATGATTTAAGAGTATTCAAAAATTTGAAAGAATTGGTTGAATACTTAAAAAAAATTAATTTCCATGAATGCGATGACGAAACGAAATAATTACAAGAAATCTGTGTTTATGGCATCATGCCAAAAGCGAGTTGCTTCTCTTCTGAATTCAAGATATTTCATGGGACTTTTGAGTTTTATTTCTGCTTAAAAAAAAAAAAAAAAAAAAAAAAAATATTACTTTAAAAGTCATCACCCAAATCACAGATATATGTCGTGTCCTTCACGTTTTCTGAAGATGAACCAACCAGCATAGCAGGCGACGGCCCTGTATGACCTTAAAATTTGTTCTTATGTCAGAAAGCATATCATCTGAGAGTAATAAAAATCAATTTTCATTTTGGCTCAAAAGAAATAAAATTAAAACTATTTTACTAAAAAATTTTAAGAACATATTTTTCAATATTTTAAAATAATATTCACTTCGGACCTGTATTTTTAAAGAAACCATTTAGCAGTGTTGTCAGATTGGGATTTTGTCCCCATTTTGGGGAATTTTGAACCTTGAGGGGAAATTTTTGGGGACAAGTAATTTTTGCGGACATTTTTGGGGAAAAACTTGGGGAACTGTTCTCGCAATTTCAACTTTTACTTTCAGACATTTTCCATTACTGCATATGTCTCGTTTTTTGTTTGGAAACGAAAATAAAATACGGAAACAATAGCTATAAATCATTATTATATTCTCGTGGTCGTGCTTACCGTTTACAAGTACTACTGATTTATCACGATCTGCCTTAGACTATCTCCCACTTGAATTTTCAGATAAGTATGAGGCAGATTTTCCTGTCATCGCGAACACACACACACACAAGCACAGAAATACGTTTCATTTAATAGTATAGATTTATGCAACAAAAATAAAAACATTTTTATAACTTTCATTTGTTGTTTTGTTGCTTAATGATGATTAATTTGAGTTTCATGGAATGCTAGTAGAGATATTTGCAATTGCAAGACTTACAATTGCATACTTCAATCACATTGCTACGTTTACAATTGACAATTGCTCATGGAATGCAGCAGCCCTCCTAATTATTTTGATTAAAAACTTGAATAAAAACTCTGCAGTCTTAAACGACTTAGACCTTTACATTACTAAATTTTCAGGACATGTCCGAAACGTTCGTTTGCTGTGTTTTTTAAAAGATTTAATTAAAGTTGTTAAAAGAAGCTATATTTGTTTTATTAGGATGAGCGAAGCGAATCCTCTACTAGTCCACTCAAATGACACTTTGTCGTACACTTTACAAAAAAACTGTGCAGTATTTTGACTTGAAATTAAACACAAATATAAATTATGATCTGTAGATTTGCAGAATATTATTTTTTTATAGAAATACTTTTCAATAAATTATTATTTTAATTAATTTATTTTACATGCTTTTCCATTACGAACGCATTTTTTCAAATAAAACGTGAAACATGTACGTTTTCCGAAGAAAAACTTAAATCATGGGGTCAGTGATTATAGCTAGAATCATCATTAAATAAATAAAATATATTTTCATTATTCTGACAAAATATCTCAAAAACTACTTTCAGATTTTCAAACTATGCTCATTCCTTTTAACTTAGTTTCATGATTTCTTTTATAAAATTTATAAAATACTTTTTTTAAGAAAAATTATAGCATATTTTTAATGAATTAAAATTTGTGAAAATTCTCTTATTAACATTCAATTATAAAAGTATTTTTCTGTGTTAGGAATTCAAATACACAATTTATTCTTATTTTGTGAAATCATTTAAGCAGACGATATTTATAAATTTTAAAAGAATTATAATATGTTTTTGAGAAGTGGCAATAAAAGAATTGTAAACAAATAAAATTAATTAATATTTTGTATAATTCTACTTCGAAAATATTTTTATTTATATGTTTTTGTGGAGTGGCAATGAAATAATTGTAAACAAATAAAATTAATTAATATTTTGTGTAATTCTACTTCAAAAATATTTTTATTTATACCAGTCTTATATCATAAATAAACAACACTGTAAAAAATATGACTATTTTGCTGCATCGTCACTCCCCCGCTTTTATAGAATATCACTCTTTTGGTCACTGAGAATGTTCCATGTTAGCCTGAAGTAACCGTTTTCTATACAAGCGGTGGAGTGATGATGTAGCAAAGAAGTCGTATTTTTTTCCAGTGAATCTAAGGAAATTCATAGTTATTTGGTTGAAATACATTTTTAAATTAAAATGCCCCGAAACTTTAAATTACATTTTTGCTTCATGCAAAAGTAATTGAAAAAATACATTATTACTTTCAAATATTTATCTGATAGCATAATACTTCGCGAATCCAAACAAAGCTTGGCTTTTGCTAGTTATAGACGAAATCACAGTGATTTATACAACATAGATATTTTGGTTTAGGTGATAAAAATTGAAAATATTTTTTTATAGCTTAAGTCAAATAGAAGCCGATAATGTCAGCATAATTTCAGATTCATTCAAACGACAACTTATTAGAGATGGTCTAAACCTTGAAAAAATATATATATATATTGATATGAAAAGTGCAGATGAAGCTAATGATAGGCTAGCATATACTGTATCTGAAGTAGTGTATACTATTGCACCAAGATCTGAATATCTTTAAAACTGCGTCATACGAACGCACCTCATTTGCCACGCTTGATATGCAAATTCCCACTTCTTATTTTATTAAACAATAATATAATTAATATATTGTGTTTTCCGGAAAGATCTTAGCAATTTTGAAGGAAATTTGAAACGCTGAAGATTTAAATTTTAGTATCCATATATTAAGGGAAGACAGACCACGTGCAGTTCTATGGAAAATATGCCAATCTTTAAGACCCGTTTCCTCAAAAACTACTCGACCGATTTTGGTTAAATTTGAAATTCGTATTCACGGGATTATATTAAATATATTATAGCAAACTTTTTTTTCATCTTTTGCGAGTTGCGACTAAAACTTTTTTTTATTTTAGTGCTTTAGGAAATAATAAGATTTTTACCTGAAAAGTACAACTTTTTCAGAAGAGACAAAAACCTAAGACACTTCTAACTTATGTGATGTTCTTGCACATTTTTATCAAAAACATGAATTAAACTGAATATTTAAACATTTGGATAAAATGTGTTTTCATATAATGAATGAGATAATGTTTAAAACCTTTTATCAGTTCAATGTCACTTCCCACCCTACATGACTTCCGAAATAGCATATATAACACAAATTTTATTCGCTGCATAGCACCTTTTTTTTTTTTTTTTTTTTTTTTTTTTTTTTTTTTTTTAAGAAAGATTTTTAGTTGTACTTAAACAATATGCGCATACTACAAAATTTATTTTAAAAGTATAATGGTGCAAGTAGAATATAAAAGTAGAAATAAATGTAAAATGTTAGTGTAATAAAGCTAATGCGAATGGGCGTGGCCTCCGAGTATATGTATTCCCTTAATTTTTTACAACTAATGGTCAGAAATTAAAAAATAAATAAATAAAAAACAAGTAAAAAAGATAATGCGTTAAGCATAGATTATGAAACACTTTCCAATACTGCCTAAAATCTTTAACAAAACTTCGTTATTTATGGAAATAAGGTGTTACTGTCCATAGCCAAATATGTATTTCAATACTTTTGAACAGCCTTGTATCTGATCTGTCGGTTCGTATATATACTACTAGCTGACCCGCCCGGCGTTACCCGGGACCCGTTATGATAACCTTAAGGGGGCTCAGGGCTTGATCGATACGAAAAAACTTGTAAACAGAGCTCTCGCTTCGAGTCCATATAAATACAGAAGTATTCAATGTAATTAATTTAAACTTTCTGATATTTTAAATGTATGTTTATAGTCTTATAAAATTATATATTACATATATATATATATATATATATATATATATATATATATATATGTTATATCATCAACACCAAGATATCTTAACGTTGAATTGACTTAAGAACCTAATTTTTGCTTTAAAATGATCAGGAAACTTTACTCTAGAGAATGAATTAAGGATATAACAATCACTCGAAAAAAAAAGTGTTAAAAAATCTCTCAAACTTAAAATTTTAAAAAACCCCTAGAAAATACATTTTTTTTTTTCATTAAAAATACTCAAAATATTAAACTATCTAAAATATATTAATTCATTCTATAGATAATGATGTTATATGCATGCAAAAAAATTAAGCCATTCCATCAAATAGTTTTTTAAATCTTACGGATAGGGGTAGAGTCGTCAAAAATCAAGTTTTGAGAAAACACGACTTAAAGTTGAAATTATATGGGTGCGGCTTTGAAAGTGTTGACAAAAATGCAAAAATTTTTATGCGATTTTTTGCACTGACAAGGAAGGTCTCCATACGGGCATACCCCGAAAAATCTGAAAAAGTTACAGAATGTTCTTCTCGTGTATAAAAAATATACGTTTATAAAAAAAATTTCGGCGGAACCTCCATTCAGTAACCGTAAAAAAATAATGAAAATTTCGTTATTTGGCGATTTATCGCCGGTTGGCAATGGAACATAATTTCAAAAAAATACTTTATGTCAAATACACTTCAAGGAAAAAAAAGCTTCATGTTGAACTTGTTTTGATAAGCTTAATTTAAATAACTTTAGTTTTGTAAGTTTTAGTTTGTTTTAAGTATAATTTTGTTATATCGAAATTCACATGTATATATATTGAAATTTAATGATCAAAATTTGAGATTTAACACGAAATTCATAATTTAAATTTAATTAAATTTGTTTCAAGCTCAAAGTCCATTTGAGAATTGTCGATTAGATTTTATTCCATGGAAACATATGACGTTTATTTTTGAATACACTTAAATGTATGAAGATAATTTTTCTCAATATGATTTTTTTAGATATGAAATCAATTTTTCCAGCGATTAATTAAATAAATACTTCAACGAGTAATACATATATATGTAATACAATATGTATATAGATGTATATAATATATTAAAGTCTCTCATTGTTTATGTTTAAATTCATTAAATGCCATTTACACGCAAACTAAATATCCAACAGTTTTGAGTTTCATTATTAATCGTTTGCTTTTGGCGAGGAAAAGGGCTGCTCGCCAAATCGAGTAACTCTTTAGTCTTTTCACGCCAAATATTCGAAAATATTTTATTTTTTTACACAATATGTAATGTGATTCCGCCTCTAATTTTGACTGATCCTTTATTACATACATAAGTACTTTAATTAGTATTTTTTTCACAAAATTCTGGGTATGCCCAGTATGGAGACCTTCCTTGTGAGTTCAGAATTAATTGTATAATCAAAATACATCATAAAAAAAATCGATTTTTTGAAAAGTTTTCAAGCCCTGAGCCCCCTTAAACACTTAACACTATAATTATTATCTACAATTAGTCAAAATTAATCATAGGATATGAATTATTCGTTAGAATAATATTTTTAAAAAATGCATAAGAAATTAAGTAAATCTTTAAATAAGGCCCTAGGAACCAATAAAAATATCAGGGTGTGTAGGTCTGAAAGAAGAGTCGAAAACTCAACTTTAAAATTATGCACGTGGGAAAATGAGTGGATGAAAGTGAAATATTCATGTCGAACTAAAATTTCAAAGGCCCTGAGCCGTGCCCTACGAGACCATAGGGAGTCCCAGGTTCGTAAATGGAATGCAAGAACGTGGGAATAACTAAGTGGAAAAATAGTTCCAAAAATGAAGATTAGATTAAAAGAGGGCAGTTAAATAACAATTCATGGTACAAAAACTTCAAGGGGCCCTCTACCGGGACCCAAGGGTCACCAACGGCCCCAAGAGCGCGATTAATATTCAAAATTAATGATAGCAAAACTGAGGGTTTTTTTTTTTTTTTTTTTTTTTTTTTTTTTAGCTTTTTGATGGATTTAAGAAGTTATTAAAAAAAGCGAATGAATTGGGCCTTTTTAAAGGGATTTATAATAGGGGCCCCAAAAAGGCCAACTGACAGTTAAAAAGGGGCCCTAACAGAAAACCATGTTAAAATGTCGTAGTATTTAGCGCTTTAGATCTATAATTAGTCAAAATTAATCATAGGGTATAAATTATTCGTTTGAATTATATTTTAAAGAAATGCAGAAATTGATTCGGTAAATGTTTAAAAAAAGGGGCCCTAAGCGCGGAAAAAAATATGAGACTGTTGGTCCTGAAAGAAGAGTCCAAGACTCAAATTTTAAAATTTTGCGCTGAGGAGGTGAGAAATTTAGGAAGTGAACTATGTTTGTCTCACAAAATGTTTAGGGGCGCTATGATTCCATAGGGGGCCACAGTGTCTTATATAGAATGTCAAAACATTAAAATATCTAAATGAATAAAGAATCCTAAAAATGAAGATCGGATTAAAAGGAAGCAATTTATTAACAATTTATTATTACAAAAACTTCAAGGGGCCCTATACCGGGCCTCAAGGGGCCAGGAATATATTTAGCATGTAGTTGGGTATAAAAATATTTTTTGTACTTATTAAAATGATGGGAGGATGCTAAAACTACGTTAAATAAAATTGAAAGCAATTTGGTTCAATTACGCCCTGGAAGAAGAACATTGACAAAAGGGTGAAAAATGGTTTTTGGAAAAACGACTCTTTTCGAATATTTCTTTTTAAAGAGTTAACTGCAACATTATTTCGAATTGATTATAACATTTGAGACCTAAAAGTACGATCTTTCGAAATATGTCTGTTAAGTTTAACTGCGTCGAGCAGTGTGGTTGATTTGGATTTAAACAAAATGATCCAAAAACAGAAATAAACGCTATAAAATGCTTCTTCTTTCGTTCAGGTGCGTAAATGAGTTTGTGCACATGTGCAAATGATTTCTTTCCCCGAACATTAAAAAAATGATTTTTTGCTGAAAGTGAGTTCCACTTCGTAATTAATATATCTGAAATTAATCAGAAAATTAAAATTCTGAGCTTCAGGTACATCAGGAGATATATTAGGCTACTCTCATAAAAATTTTAAGTCTTGTACGTGCCGTAGATTTTTCTGGACATCGCAGACACACACACACAGACAGACAGAGCGATTTGTTATTTTATTAGTATAAGATAGATATACAGGTAAAATTTAGTTTAGCAAGATAACGCCTAACTAGTTGAAATTTCTCTTCCAGCAATTTATATTAATAGAGGAAACATACCAAATACTTATATTGGAATTCTGGTGGATAGTGTTGTTTAAAGGGAATATGATGTCTGAGAATGATTAGTATATATTAAGTGAAGGTGAAAAATGGCAAATAACTGGTAGAATCGAGGACGATCAAACACAAATGGAGGTTGCCGAAGAATTGAATATTCCTCAAAGTGTCGTATCAAGAGCTTCCAGTCGCATTTGAAGCAATGGATCCGTTGATAGACTGCCTGGGTAAGGGAAACCAAGATCAACAACTGCATGCGAAGGCCGTTTTCTGTCATTTTCGACTCGAAGAAACCGCGAAGCGACCAGGGGCGAATCCAGAGGATCGTTTTTGGGGAAGGGGCGGTACTAAGAAACATAGAATCAACATAGTCATAATTTCTGTTCATGAAATCATTCCTTGTACAGCTATTATTAAATGAATGATCAAATGAAATGCTTTTCCACGATCTTCTAACGAAATACGTTTTTTCCGCTATCTTTTAACTAAATTCGCGCTCTTTTCGCGATTCAGTGGCGTAGCTAAGGGGTGGCAAGAGGGGCTTCCGCCCCGGGCGCCGAGGCCTAGGGGCGCCAAATTGGGAGAAATTGTTATATATCTATATTGGGGTGGGGGCGCAAAATTTCTTGATGGCCCCGGGCGCCAAAAAACATAAAAAAACATAGCTACGCCACTGGATTCTTTGACGTAATTCGCATTTTTGGGGCATTTTTGATGAATTTCGTGTTTTTTCCGCGATACTCTGTCAAAATTCGGGTTTTTTCCGCGATCCTTTGACGAAATTGGCCCTTTCCTGCGATACTTTGACAAAGTTAGCAATTTTTTGCAACCCTTTGAGAAAAGTAGCTCATTTCCCGCGACCTTTTGACGAAATTGAAGTTTTTTCCGCTCTGACAAAACTCGCGCTTTTCCAGCGATCCTATGTCGAAATTCGCACTTTATCCGAGTTCCTTTGCCTTCCCTTTTCGCAACCTTTTGAAAAAAGTAGCCCTCTTTCCGCGAACTTTTGACGAAATTCTAGCTTTTTACACGACACTTTGACAAAAATCGCGCCTTTTCAGCGATCCTATGTCGAAGTTCGCGTTTTTTACGCGATCATCTGTCAAAATTTGCGCTTTTTCCGCGACCCTTTGACGAAATTTGCACTTTTTCGCGGTACTTTGACAAATTTAGCAGTTTTTTGTGACAAATTAAAAAAAGTAGCACTCTTTCCTCGAAATTTTGACGAAATTCAAACTTTTTGCGCAACACTTTGACAAAAACGCGCCTTTTCAGTGATAATATGTCGAAGTTCGCGTTTTTTACGCAATCCACTGTCCAAATTCGTGTTTTTTACGCGACCCTGTGATGAAATTCGCACTTCTTCAGTGATCATTTGACGAAATTCGCGCTTTTTCACGATACTTTGACAAAATTAGTGCTTTTTCAGCGATCCCATGTCGAAGTTTGCGTTTTTTACGCGAACCTCTATCGAAATTCTCATTTTTTCTGCGACTCTATGATGAAATTCGCGCTTTTTCCGTAATAATTTGACGAAATTCGCGCTTTTCGCGATACTTTGACAAAATTAGCGCTTTTTCAGCAATCCTATGTCAAAGTTCGCGCTTTTTCAGCGATCCTATGTCGAAATTAGTACTTTTTCCGCGATAGTTTGCCTTCCCTTTTTTCTACCCTTTGACAAAATAAACGCTTTTTCCACGACCTTTTGACGAAATTTGCTCTTTTTCCGCTATACTTTGACAAAATTAACGTTTTTTGCAAACATTTGACAAAATTTGCGCTTTTTCCGCGATCTTTTGTCGAAATTCGCTCTTTTTCCGTCACACTTTGACAAAATTAGCGTTTTTTAGCGACATTTTAAAGAAATTCGCGTTTTTTCCGGAACAATAAAATGTCTCCGACGGAGTCGCAGAAATCCCTTCCGAAAAAAAGTCTGAATTCAATACTGGTTTGGGGGGGGGGCGATCGCCCCGATCGCCCCCTCCCCCGTGGATCCGCGCCTGGAAGCGACTACAAGAAATTTTGTTTCAGATACTTTCCGGCCGCCACAGGAACTTGAATTAGCCCTTCTTACTGTTGCACGAGGTTCAATTCAACAAGGGTGGAGTGTATGCAAAAAGCTCAATAGTTTGTGTCACTTATTCAATTTCCAAAGAGGCCGGAAGGGTCAGTGGCGTAGCTAAGATGGGTGACACACGGGACAGATATAAAGGGTGTTACCCATTCCTCCATTCGTCAATCACAACTCTACGTTATTACAACTAATAACCATACCATTACTTATTTACTTTTTGTCCTCCAACATAAAATAAAACACAGGCGTGACTCCTGACTTAACCCACCAGTGCCGTGTCTATATGTAGAAGAAAATTCTTTCTTTTAAAGTTTGCTTTTGCTAACTACTCGTTGGATGGGTTGGTTTTTCTTCCCTGGTGCAACTGTTAATTAGACACACTATTCAGTATAACATTTCACATTCTCTAAGGAAAAAAATTAACTATGCTTACACTGTGCTAACACCCCTTACAGGGTGACACCCGGGGCGGACCGCCCCCCGCTTGCTACGCTACTGGGAAGGGTTGCCGTCGTCATATTCAATGGAGCCAAGAAAACTGAGCTCGCTCGAGAATTGTTTACTGACGAGGTCAGATATAGTTTGAATTTGAACACACATTCTATAAAAAAAAAAATACGTGTGCCACTCGGGGACTGCCGCGATAAAGCTATTGCATAGCACTTTTTATCAACTTATGCAAAAATACCGCGTTAATGTCTGCCGAAGTCTACCGAAGGATACCGTGCCGAAGTCTGCCGAACTGAAACGTCGTTAGCCGGAGTGTTAGGATTTTTCTCGTTACAGAATTTCTAGATTCGGTCGCCGCGCTCAAAGCCAATGATAAAAGCTATGCTATAGCTTAAAAATTACCAAACAAAATTTGGTCGCGCTAAGAAAAGTAGATCGCTAGTTATAAGCATTTTAAATTTTTTGACCCTCACCGTGGGAGGATCTCCTGACCCCAAAAATTAACACTGCGTCATAATAAATTACCAAACAAAATTTGGCCGCGCTACAAAGTTAGATAGCGAGTTATAAGCATTTTAAATTTTTCGACCCTCACCGTGGGGGGTCTCCTGTCACCAAAAATTAACACTGTCTCATAATAAATTACCAAACAATATTTGGCCGCGCTACGAAAATTAGATCGCGAGTTATAAGCATTTTAAATTTTTCGACCCTCACCATGGGGGTCTCCTGTCACCAAAAATTAACAATGTATCATAATAAATTACCAAACAAAATTTGGCCGCGCTACGAAAAGTAGATCGCGAGTTATAAGCATTTTAAATTTTTCGACCCTCACGGTGGGGGGGTCTCCCGTCACCAAAAATTAACAATATCTCATAATAAATTACCAAACAAAATTTGGCCGCGCTACGAAAATTAGATCGTGAGTTATAAGCATTTATAATTTTTCGATCCTCCCCGTGTGGGGGGCTCCCGTCACTAAAAAGTAACATTATCATAATAAATTACCAAACAAAATTTGGCCGCGCTGCTAAAATTAGATCGCGAGTTATAAGCATTTTAAATTTTTCGACCCTCACCATGGGGGTCTCCTATCACCAAAAATTAACACTGCCTCATAATAAATTACCAAACAATATTTGGCTGTGCTACAAAGTTAGATCGCGAGTTATAAGCATTTTAAATTTTTCGACCCTCACCGTGGGGGGTCTCCTGTCACCAAAAATTAACACTGTCTCATAATAAATTACCAAACAATATTTGGCCGCGCTACGAAAATTAGATCGCGAGTTATAAGCATTTTAAATTTTTTGACCCTCACCATGGGGGTCTCCTATCACCAAAAATTAACACTGCCTCATAATAAATTACCAAACAATATTTGGCTGTGCTACGAAATTTAGATCGCGAGTTATAAGCATTTTAAATTTTTCAACCCTCACGGTGGGGGGGGGGGTCTCCTGTCACCAAAAATTTACACTGTCGCATAATAAATTACCAAACAATATTTGGCCGAGCTACGAAAATTAGATAGCGAGTTATAAGCATTTTAAATTTTTCGACCCTCTCCATAGGGGTTTCCTGTCACCAAAAATTAACAATGTCTCATAATAAATTACCAAACAAAATTTGGCCGCGCTACGAAAAGTAGATCGCGAGTTATAAGCATTTTAAATTTTTCGACCCTCACCATGGGGGGTCTCCTGTCACCAAAAATTAACACTGTCTCATAATAAATTACCAAACAATATTTGGCCGCGCTACGAAATTTAGATCGTGAGTTATAAGCATTTTAAATTTTTCGACCCTCACCGTGGGGGGGTCTCCTGTCGCCAAAATTTAACACTGCCTCATACTAAATTACCAAACAAAATTTGGCCGCGCTACAAAGTTAGATCTCGAGTTATAAGCATTTTAAATTTTTCGACCCTCTCCATGGGGGTTTCCTGTCACCAAAAATTAACACTGTCTCATAATAAATTATCAAGCAAAATTTTGCCGCGATACGAAAATTAGAACGCGAGTTATAAGCATTTTAAATTTTTCGACCCTCACCATGAGGGTCTCCTGTCACCAAAAATTAACAATATCTCATAATAAATTACCAAACAATATTTGGCCGCGCTACGAAATTTAGATCGCGAGTTATAAGCATTTTAAATTTTTCGACCCTCACCATGAGGGTCTCCTGTCACCAAAAATTAACAATATCTCATAATAAATTACCAAATAATATTTGGCCGCGCTACAAAGTTAGATCGCGAGTTATAAGCATTTTAAATTTTTCGACCCTCACCGTGGGGGGTCTCCTGTCACCAAAAATTAACACTGTCTCATAATAAATTACCAAACAAAATTTTGCCAAGCTACCAAAATTAGATCACGAGTTATAAGCATTTTAAATTTTTCGACCCTCACCGTGGGAGGGTCTCCTGACCCCAAAAATTAACACTGCCTCATAATAAATTACCTAACAAAATTTGGCCGCGCTACGAAATTTAGATCGCGAGTTATAAGCATTTTAAATTTTTCGACCCTCACCATGAGGGTCTCCTGTCACCAAAAATTAACAATATCTCATAATAAATTACCAAACAATATTTGGCCGCGCTACAAAGTTAGATCGCGAGTTATAAGCATTTTAAATTTTTCGACCCTCACCGTGGGGGGTCTCCTGTCACCAAAAATTAACACTGTCTCATAATAAATTACCAAACAAAATTTTGCCAAGCTACCAAAATTAGATCACGAGTTATAAGCATTTTAAATTTTTCGACCCTCACCGTGGGAGGGTCTCCTGACCCCAAAAATTAACACTGCCTCATAATAAATTACCTAACAAAATTTGGCCGCGCTACGAAAATTAGATCGCGAGTTATAAGCATTTTAAATTTTTCGACCCTCACCATGGGGGTCTCCTGTCACCAAAATTAACACTGCCTCATAATAAATTAACAAACAATATTTGGCCGCACTACGAAATTTAGATCGCGAGTTATAAGCATTTTAAATATTTCGACCCTCACGGTGGGGGGTCTCCTGTCACCAAAAATTAACACTGTCTCATAATAAATTAGCAAACAAAATTTGGCCGCGCTGAGATAATTAGATCGTGAGTTATAAGCATTTATAATTTTTCGATCCTCACTGTGTGGGGGCTCCTGTCACCAAAAAGTAACATTATCATAATAAATTACCAAACAAAATTTGACCGCGCTGCGAAAATTAGATCGCGAGTTATAAGCATTTTAAATTTTTCGACCCTCACCATGGGGGTTTCCTGTCACCAAAAATTAACACTGCCTCATAATAAATTACCAAACAATATTTGGCTGTGCTACGAAATTTAGATCGCGAGTTATAAGCATTTTAAATTTTTCAATCCTCACGGTGGGGGGGGGGGTGTCTCCTGTCACCAAAAATTAACAATGTCTCATAATAAATTACCAAACAAAATTTGGCCGCGCTACGAAAAGTAGATCGCGAGTTATAAGCATTTTAAATTTTTCGACCCTCACCATGGGGGTCTCCTGTCATCAAAAATTAACACTGCCTCATAATAAATTAACAAACAAAATTTCGCCGTTCTACACAAATTAGATCGCGAGTTATAAGCATTTTAAAATTTTTTACCCTCATCTTAGGGGGGGGGGGGTCTCCTGTCATAAAAAATTAACACTGTCTCATAATAAATTATCAAGCAAAATTTTGCCGCGATACGAAAATTAGATCGCGAGTTATAAGCATTTTTAATTTTTCGACCCTCACCATGAGGGTCTTCTGTCACCAAAAATTAACAATATCTCATAATAAATTACCAAACAATATTTGGCCGCGGTACGAAATTTAGATCGCGAGTAATAAGCATTTTAAATTTTTCGACCCTCACCGTGGGGGGGGGGTCTCCTGTCGCCAAAATTTAACACTGCCTCATAATAAATTAACAAACAATATTTGGCCGCACTACGAAATTTAGATCGCGAGTTATAAGCATTTTAAATATTTCGACCCTCACGGTGGGGGGTCTCCTGTCACCAAAAATTAACACTGTCTCATAATAAATTAGCAAACAAAATTTGGCCGCGCTACGATAATTAGATCGTGAGTTATAAGCATTTATAATTTTTCGATCCTCACTGTGTGGGGGCTCCTGTCACCAAAAAGTAACTTTATCATAATAAATTACCAAACAAAATTTGACCGCGCTGCGAAAATTAGATCGCGAGTTATAAGCATTTTAAATTTTTCGACCCTCACCATGGGGGTTTCCTGTCACCAAAAATTAACAATGTCTCATAATAAATTACCAAACAATATTTGGCTGTGCTACGAAATTTAGATCGCGAGTTATAAGCATTTTAAATTTTTCGACCCTCACGGTTGGGGGGGGGGTCTCCTCTCACCAAAAATTAACACTGTCTCATAATAAATTACCAAACAATATTTGGCCGCGCTACGAAAATTAGATCGCGAGTTATAAGCATTTTAAATTTTTCGACCCTCTCCATGGGGGTTTCCTGTCACCAAAAATTAACAATGTCTCATAATAAATTACCAAACAATATTTGGCCGCGCTTCGAAAAGTAGATCGCGAGTTATAAGCATTTTAAATCTTCGACCCTCACGGTGGCGGTTTACTGTCACGAAGAATTAACACTGCCTCATAATAATTTAACAAACAAAATTGTGCCGTGCTACGAAAATTAGACCGCGAGTTATAAGCATTTTAAATTTTTCGACCCTCACCGTGGGGGTCTCCTGTCACCAAAAATTAACAATGCCTCATACTAAATTACCAAACAAAATTTGGCCGCGCTACAAAGTTAGATCGCGAGTTATAAGCATTTTAAATTTTTCGACCCTCACCGTGGGGGGTCTCCTGTCACAAAAATTAACACTGTCTCATAATAAATTACCAAACAAAATTTGACCGCGCTGCGAAAATTAGATCGCGAGTTATAAGCATTTTAAATTTTTCGACCCTCACCGTGGGGGTCTCCTGTCACCAAAAATTAACAATGTCTCATACTAAATTACCAAACAAAATTTGGCCGCGCTACAAAGTTAGATCGCGAGTTATAAGCATTTTAAATTTTTCGACCCTCACCGTGGGGGGTCTCCTGTCACCAAAAATTAACACTGTCTCATAATAAATTACCAAACAAAATTTTGCCAAGCTACCAAAATTAGATCGCGAGTTATAAGCATTTTAAATTTTTCGACCCTCACCGTGGGGTGTCTGCTGTCACAGAAAATTAACAATTTCTCATAATAAATTACCAAACAAAATTTGGCTGCGCTACGAGAATTAGATAGCGAGTTATAAGCATTTTAGATTTTCGACCCTCATCATGGGGGTCTCTTGTCACTAAAAATTAACACTGCCTCATAATAAATTGCCAAACAAAATTTGGCTGCGCTACGAAACTTAGATCGCGAATTATAAGCATTTTAAATTTTTCGACCCTCACCGTGGGGGGGTCTCCTGTCACCAAAAATTAACACTGTCTCATAACAAATTACCAAACAAATTTGGCCGCGCTATGAAAATTAGATCATAAGAAACATAAGTTTGAGATTTGATATCCTAATATCTGAAAAATACCGCGTCAATGTCTGCCGAAGTCTACCGAAGGATACCGTGCCGAAGTTTGCCGAGCTGAAACGACGTTAGCCGAGTGTTAGGTTTTTTCGTTACCGATGTGTTAGGATTTTCGCGTTACGGAATTTTTGGATTCGGTCGCCGCGCCCAAAGCCCGTGATAGAAGCTATGCAATAGCTTAAAAATTAGACGTGTTTTGATCTGGACAGAGGAAGGAATACGCAATTTGCTTTCCCTTGTATGCAAAATATCCCGTTGGAGCACATGCATTCCAACGGGATATTTGTGCTCAATCGACACAGTAATGGAGTCAAGAAGACTGCAATCTTCTTGACTCCATTGAACAGACGAGGTCAATGGTTTAAATGGGCCCCTTTGGAAGCTGGAATGAGTGGGACACAAACTAAGGTTTTTTTTTTCGCATACAGTCCACCTTCGTTACAGGGCCGTAACTAAGGAGGCGCTATGGGCGGCTCAGCCCCCCTAAAATATTTTGAGCCCCCCCCCCCCCCCCCTGGAAAAAGTTCCAAGGTCACTAAATGTTTCGAAAATTCAAATGAAATTCTGTTCAAAAATCTAATTTAGTTTTGAGACTCTTTCACAGTTTTGCAAAGTTACTAAATTGTATCTAAAATACATGTTTCAACACTCCCTCATCCTATTGGTACATATGAAGCTAACAGGATGTTTAATTTTGCACCAGTTATACATTCAAAATTTTCATCCTCATATACTTTTCTTAGCATAAAATGAAGTTAACAACAGTTTAATGAGAAACATAGTACCTACAATGTGAATATGCACTAATTTATCTTTCTGCATTAGAAAGAGAACAAAAAAATATGAGCCCCCCCTACATTTCCTTGAGCCCCCCCCCCCCTATCGTATACTTCTAGCTACGGCCCTGCTTCGTTAAGTCTTTGTGCAGCAATAGAATGGCTAATCAGAATTCCTGTAACAGCCTGGAGATCTAAAACTAAATATCTTCTAGTTACTTTGCGGTTTTTTCGTGCCTAAAATGAGAGAAAACGATATCTTCGGATGAAGTTGTTGTTCATGGTCTCCCTTGACTACTTTTGACCTTCACTTAAGGGTATTCTTAAATCAAAAAGGGCAACTTTGTGACCTATGCTTTAATTTATTTTTGTTCGGAAATGCATAAAAATAGCAGGTGTTGTTATTCAGAAACTGTCTAATTGCACTCAATTTTTTGTTTTTTTAAAAAGCACAATAGATTGTTCATAACAAGCCTTCAAAGTTGACAGTTTTGAACACATTTCCCGATGAAAGCAGAAAAACCGGTCGAAAAGCAGCAGAAAAATGGGTGATCAAGTGATCGAAATAGCTTAGAACTCGATAGGTAATTTATAGATTAAAAAAATGGAAAATTAACCACGATGAAATGCGAATTTCAAAAACGATCGCGAAGAAACGCAAATTTTGTCAAAGGAACGGGAATTTCATCCAAATATCGTGAAATAAAACTTGAATTTCGTCAAAGAATCGCGAAAAAGTCAAATGATTGAGAAAAACGGCAATTTTGTCAAAAGATCGCGAAAAACGACAAATTTCATCAAAAATCGTGAAAAACGGCAATTTTTGTCAAAAAATTGCGAAAAATGGCAAATATCGTCAAAAGATTGCGAAAAAACCGCACATTTTGAAAAAGATCGCGAAAAAACGCAAATTTTATCAAAGAGGCTAGTGAAAAAAAAAAAAAAAAAAAACACTTAGTGCCAAGAGTGGATTTTTTACCCCTTTCGGACAATGCATGATGGTGTTAAAAATTCTGAGGACAAATGTGACTTATTTATAAAAGTACTTTCCTTTTATGATGATTAAAAAAAACTTGGGATATTTGAGTGCATATAATATGATGTGAGACATTGGAAAGGGGCCCAGTAGCAGAAATTGTCCAGCACGGCAGTGGGCGCTGCAGATTATTTTAAACCGTGCAGATTAATCCACCAATTTCAAAAGAAGGGCTGGTCTTTAAAAAAAAGATAAAACCTAATTTAAGTTTCTAGATTTATGGTATTTGTTTCATAATTTGGTACTTCTAGGTTATCCCGTCGACCAAAAAATTATCGCCAAACTATAAGATTAAATGCCAATAATGGGTGATCGTGAATGTCACATTCAATGACATTAAATGCGATTCACGTGTTTAAAATGTCATTAAGGGATTTTTATTTAAACTTTTTATTAATATTTTTATTAACATTCTACTAATTATTTGTTTTTTCGTTATTTAAAATAAAAATTATGTCAACATGTATAATTTGGCTATTAGTTCGGCGATTTGTATAATTTGGCGAAATTGGTCGACGGGATAACCATAATCTTTATATATAAAAATCTTCTGTGAGTGTGTATGTAATTGAACTCCTCCTAAACGTCTGGAAGGATTTTAATGAAATTTTGTGTCTGTGTTCCAGTAGATTCGAGAATGGATTAGATTCACATTTCGTCGAAATTGATTCAGTACTTTTTAGTAATTAGGCAAAAACTAATAAGTGATTTTTCGCTAAGTAAAAGTGCTATATATAGTAAAGAAAGTCAGGATTTCGTATTAATCATAGCACAAAAAAATCTACCGAACCAAAAATCTTGAAAATGGGGTAAAAATACTTCTTATAACATCGAGTGCCGCTAAGAAATGATTTTCGAAAATTCCACCCCTAAGATGAGAAGAAAAAAGAACGAACTTTTAAAAATTTCCTTAAAAATCGGTTTTTATAGTTATTTTTCAACTGATAGCATATTTTAGTGCATTCTCTCATTCTGAATCGAATGGTACTAAGCAAATTCGTTTAAATCCAGTAGTTCCTGAGATAATTCACATTTTCCTAATTTGGCTGTGTCTTCGGCGCAAAAACCTCAAATTTTCAATGCTTATTTTTATACATAAAAATCTTCTGTGCGTGTGTATGTCACTGAAATCCTCCTAAACGACTGGACCGATTTTAATGAAATTTTGTGTGTGTGTTCCAGTGGATTTGAGAATGGTTTAGATTCACATTTCATCGAATTTGATTCAGTACTTTTTTTGTAATTAGGCAAAAACTAATAGTTATTGATTTTTCGCTAATTAAAAGTGTTGAATATGTTCGATGAATGGAGTGCGGACGGAATGTCGGAGCGGTCTAAGGCGCCAGATTTAAGCTCAGCTTCTTGAAGAAAGAGATCGCGTGTTCGAACCCCATTGCTGACAAACGTGTATGCTTTACAATAATATTTCCTGTATTATAATTTTGATTAACCGACTTCAGACAATCGTTAACTTTTAACTAAAAAGAGAAAAATAAATTTTTCTATCAAAAATTGAACCGACTTCAAAAACTAATGAAGAGTAAAAAATAATTTCCTTACATAATTGTAACAAGAAATTAAATTAAGAGCGTAGTGTTTATCGTGCATATCACTATATTTAAGTACATTTATTTGATTTTCTGGAGTCGGTGCCAAGAAGGACAACGTCTGTCGGGTGCGCTAGTTTTATTATATTTTCCTTTACAAAGGCAAATTTTCCTTATTTAATGGGGTAGTGTTGTTTTAGTAGGCTTAGTCTAGCATTATTAGGTCACAGATAAATTTCCGCATGACATTTTTCATTCAGACACAGGAAATTCTCTTTCTGGTGAAAGGGTATTTGTCCTTAAGTTCTGCAAACAGTTTTTAAAGTTTCTACTTGTGTTGCAGACTGCAGAAAGAAATTCTGCTGCTGGATCTGTTAGTCGATTTACACTAATATGTCAAGGTCCAGTTGCATCTTAATTTGATTAAATTATATGCATCATTTCTTAAGACACAACGCCCACAAAATTAATGCCACAGTTAGACACACAGACAGGCAGACTCACAGAGACATTTTCAGAAAACAGTCATATTGTGTTCTAGACTTTTTAAAACTTATAATTATGTCAGCAACCAGGGGTCGAAAATTTTTACGAATCCAATACTTTCTTCTTGTAAAGATAGAACCCCCCCCCCCCCCCCTCCTAAAATTTCAATGATTTTTTATTTGACAAGACAGTGCAAACCGCATTATGATATCACAGTTTGTTAAATATATTTTTATGAATTTTGAAAATGAGAACGAGCTTAACTGATAAGTACGTTGCTTTGCTTATTAAGAGCACCTGACGTTTTGATAAAAAAGTCGATTTTCAGATTTTTGTTTTAAAATGTACGTCAGTATTATCCTTAAAACCTTCCGCCCAAATTTCAGAACAATAATAAAGGAGACATATTCTTAATTTCATTAAAACTTCCAGTTCAACGTCATTTTAAATACCAATGTTTAAATTCGTTTTTCTTTTTTTCTCAGTTCGTAATTTCTTATCTTTTTTTTTTTTTTTTTTTTTTTTTTTTTAATCAAAATGCAGACTTCTACAATAATTAAGCAAATGGTCTAAATTTCCTTAAAAAGCATTTTTTGACACTGTGAATACAATAACTAAATACCTTAAATATATATACAGGGTGAGTCATAAATATCGAAACAATAGGCTATCTCCTTAAATATTACTCCTAGACCCATACTTCCAATTGCAAAAATTCATATAAAAAGGTGAAATTTCTGATAAGATAAGTTGCAGCTCCATGAGGGGTATATTTGAAAAAAATACGAAAATTAAATTTTTATACGGCCCCCGTAGAGCAAAATTTCCATTTATGAAATTATTTCTTATCCATTCCTCAATTGAACAAAAAAATTTTCCTCTCCTTATCTAAAAACCTGACAGATATTAAAATCCAAAATTCTCCAAAATTCGTGACTTACACCGCTTTACCATGCTTGTAAACGAAGAATTCTTGACAAATTTTCCAAGCATTTGAGGGATCGTCCACAAATTATCCGTTTTTAATTATCGATTTAAGACAATGCCTCTTCTTTGGACATAATAAAGCAGCGTATTGATTTAAACAGGGATGGGAACTGCAAAAAAGCAAAAAGACTGAAAATACGCGTGAACGAAAAATTGCACCATATTGTATTCACACGCGCGAATGAAAAATTGCACCACAAGTAGGAGGGTACTCTTTGTTTAATGAATAGATGTTATCAAAAGTTACATTCACTGAGAAAGATTTGGAACAATCAAAAAAAGATTGTGAAGCAGGAAAATCTGTTTTTGGAGCAGCAAAAAGAATAATTTGGAAGCAGGAAAGTTAGTTTTTGGAACAGAAAAATTCTATCCACCAGTCATTAAATTTCTTTTCTTGCCCATTTGACGAAAATTGCGTTTTAAAGCGATTTTTCGACAAAATTTGCCGTTTTTTCGCGATCTTTTGGCGAAATTTTCCGTTTTTTCGCTATCTTTTGACAAAATGCCGGGTTTTCGCGATCTTTTGACGAAATGTGTCGGTTTTTCGCGATATTTTGACGAAAATTACCGTTTTATCACGATTTTTTGATGAAATTTGTCGTTTTTTGCGATTTTTTGGACGAAATTTGTCATTTTTTCGCGATTTTTTGAGGAAATCTGCCTTTTTTTCGGGATTTTGTAACAAAATTAGCCATTTTTTCGTGAATATTTTGTCGAAATTTGCGGGAAATTATTCGTTATTTCACGATTTTTATAGTGAAATTTTATTTTTTGCGATTCATTGACGAAATGTACCGTTTTTTCGCGATCTTTTGACGAAATGTTCTGTTTTTTCGCAATTTTTTATAGAAAATTACCGTTTTTTGATAAAATTTACCGCTTTTCGCGAATGTTTCGACAAAATTTTCCGTTTTATCACGATTTTTGGACAAAACTTGTCATTTTTTCGAGATAAGCCGACTTTTTTTCGGGATTTTGTAACAAAATTAGCCATTTTTTGACTAAATTTGCCGGAAATTATTCGTTATTTCGCGATTTTTTAACGAAATTTGCCTTTTTTGCGATTCTTTGACGAAAATTACGCGTCCCGCGGGGCGCGTAAGCTCCATTTTTTAGCGTCCCGTCGCCGATTTTTTTTGTATTTTACGCGTTATAGCGTGTCCGCGGCATCCCTGTTACATATTTCTGAAATCCGCGGAAAAAGCGGATTTTTTGGGGTGAAAAATCTGAAACTTATCAAAATAACAAAAAAGCGGAAAGCCGCGGAATTTCTTAAAATAACAAAAAAGCGGAAATCCGCCAAAAAGCGGAAAATTCCCATCCCTGTTTAAATCAAAACTTGTTTTCAAATTATGTTGATCGTTGGCACTGGATATCTGCATGGATCAAAATATCTAGGTCCGGTCCCAAACCGACCCATAGGGAAAAAAGTTTTGCCCGGCATGAAAAAATGTTAAAATCATAACCCAGACCGGCCTAGAAAAAAGTTTTAATCATAGCCCAGCTCAGCCGTGAATTTTTACATAGTTTTTTACTTCGGTGTGGTTAAAAATGCTTTTGTATGGAGAAAGTTCTGATCAAAAATACTTATTATAGCTTTTCGTTTTTTTATATTTATAATTTTTATTATTAAAGAAGCGCCAAAGGCTGTGATATATTTATTTTATCAATGAATCTCTGTCTATAAGTAAATGTTTCACTTATATTTTAATATCACTAATCCATTTCTCGTGCGTTGGAGACTTTGAAAAATGTTATACAGTAAAATCTTTTAAGACGGAATCCCATAGGAAATAAAAAATACGTTATGTCGTTTTTAATTATAGGCAAATGCCTTTCCTAGGAGGGTTAAAGGGAGTTTATTTTTTTTCTCATGTATTATTGTATGTATTTTGCATGGATCAATGCATTTTCCGTTTAAGAGAGAATTTCGTCATAGGCAGGTTTTTTTCTCTGATTTTGTTGTGTTTAATTTTTTAGTATTTGGATATACTATTCTTAAAATAAATAAATAAATAAAAAGGATTTTTTTGGTAAAAAAAGCGATTTTAAAATCTATGTGGTTTCCGTAAAAATTTTGATTGAACCAAATTTTACTTATTTCAGGCACATATTAGGTCAGTTAGAGACAGTAATTTTAATACGGATTGTTTGAGACCGGGATTGAAAATTTCGTCCAGCGCAGGCCTAGGAAGAGGAAATCAGTCTTCTCCGGTATGTAAAATACATTAGGCCCGGATAGGCGAGTGTTCAGAAAAAAGTAACATCTTGGTCCTGACCCGGCCTGGGCCCAGATACAGATTTTTTAACAGCCTCTCCAGTACGATAAAATGCTTGAAATTGTGGGAGATAAATTTTTAAAAAAGACAGAAAAACATTTCTGGAAAGCATTTTTTTAAGTAACTGATAGGCAGTAAAACAGTACATTTCGTTTTTCTGCATAGTGAATTTTTTTCCGACTATTTCTTGTCTTTAAATTATCAAAAGTTAAGAATTGTTTAAGAAAAAAAGTACAATTTTGAAGCATAGCATTTTTAATTATTTTGCACTAGTTTTGTTTTGGGCAAAATTGGAAAATAATTTACTTTTGAATTTTTTTTTTTTTTTTTTTTGTTAAAGTTATATTATTTTTTTTAATAAATATTTTTAATAGTTTTAAAATTAATATTGAAAAACAAAAACTGAAACAAAATTAAAATCAGATTTTCATCTTTAATTAAATGGAAAGAAACTGAAATCCGATAGATAATGTTTTGATTTATAAGGATTTTTAACTATCCCATTTAAACCAGTACTAACCATATGAAATTTTTATAAATTTTAGGATAAATTTTAGGATGTGATTTTCTTAGCAAATTATATGGCTAACCATCACAAAAAAAAAAGAAAAAAAAATCAAGATTCTAACTCAAAAGATTTTTTACACGTTTTCTAGAACTGTTAAAGTAACATTGCCTTTTGAATTGCGCGCATTTCAATTTGTGTGTAATCCCTTAACCTGATAAATAATTCAAACGGCTATAACTCTCTGAATTTTGAAGATATGAAGGTGCAACTTTTTGTGTCTTATTCAGGGCTGGATAAGGAAAGTTTTCCTAATTGGAATTTTTATCCTACGGGGGCCGTATAAAAAGTTAATTTTCGTAATTTTTCAAATTGACCTCCCATGGAGTTACAACTATCTTTTTAAAAAAATCACCTTTTTTAATGAATTTTTTCAATTGGAAGTATGGGTCTAGGAGTAATATTTAGGAGATAGCCTATTGTTTCGATATTTATGACTCACCCTGTATATATATATATAGGATTTAAAAACATGCCATTTCTTCCATGTTTTATTCAATATACATTCACTATTTTTTTTTCTTCTGCTGATCTAATGGACTGATGAAATATCCAATACTTATATTTATAAATATATATATATATATATTTAAAATAATAATAATAATAATAACGTACATTTTTTTAAAAGTTATTATTATGTTGAAAATTTGACACTTTTTATGACCTATTATGACTGTGTTTTGTTCAAACATGAATCTAAAAATATAATATATGCAGGGATGTAATCGTAAAAATAACAGAGGGTATACGCTCAAGGAAAAGAGTATACCCTTGAGAGGGCATACGGTGTTCCTGAAATCCGGAAGGTATATGGCGTATACCCCCGTATACCCACCACTACATCCCTGAATATATGTTATAATACAAAATAAATTCTTTTGGTACTTAATCCCCTTAATATTGCGCTCACATCATAGTTTTCTCTTTATAGATATTATTAGCGAAATTAACTATCGAAAAAGAAAAGAAAATGAAACATAATAATTTATTTTACAGTAAAATTCGAGGTAAAATTATTCCAAATCTTGCAATTGAAAATGAGAAACAAACACCTTCGCAAACATTTAAATTCGGATCTGATTTGTTTATTTCATGAAGCTAAGAATAAGTACTAAGTATAATATACTTTATTAATAGTTCCATGGTTTATTTACTTCAGTTGGTTGGCTGGTTGTTAGACAGGATATATTTCGTTGCTTGTTCTCTGAAACTATGATAAATGGTTAAAAAACAATTTGTGGATTGATAATGATGAATTTTCAATAAATAATAATACTGCAAAAATATTTGCCGAAAGAAATAAATAGTAAAGTATAGCATGCAAAATTCACGCTGGTAGTAGAAGTAGTAGTAGAAATGTTTCTTTTTTTTTAGTTCCGGTTTCAGATTTGAATCATCATGGCGTCGTTCCGGGAAATTAAAAAATGGTCGTCGTAAAATATGATCAAGGAAAATATAATTTATTTATTATTCACTTCATTTAATTTCAAATTTAAAGATGGCTGGTAACTTCTGGCAAAGTTCACATTTGTAAGTTCTTTTAATTAATTGGTTAGATGACTTTTTATTAAAACATTATGTAAAGATTTGCGCCATGTAAATAAAATAATATCGTTTTGTAATTAAAAAAATAAATAAAAAGTTAATAAAAAATAAAAATCATCTTTAAAGCCAGTGTAGCCAATTGACTTTGGACTCGATTGAAGAAATCTCCTTCATCAGAGTATAAAATTGGAGCCGGAGGAACTATTAAATGAAATATTAAAAAAAGAATAGGGGAGAGTGGAGAAGAGTGGGGCATTTTTTACAAAAATAAGAAAACCAACTTTGCTTTGCACAAAAACGAAATTTCAATTCTTAGAATGCAAGATGAAACACTTTTTAATGTTCCTGAACAATATGGAAACGACAGCTATAAAATAAAGTATGATAAAGCAGAAATGTGGCAGTGTTGGCTACATATACAGTTTAGCAAAGATTGTAAGTTGATAAATTTATATGAAATGCAAATAGTAACTAGACTGTCTGAGTAATCGTTTGTGGAGCTGACAATTTAAACAGAACGTCTGTCTTCTTAATATAACTTATGTCAAGTTGTCAAAGAAGATTAAATCACCAGTCTTCATTTTTTTTTTTTCTTATGAGTTGTAATTTAAAATAAAAGTTGAGCTATAAATCTCCAATTATCCCTATATAATTTATGCTCTGCTTTCTTGGTATAATATTTAACAAGAACTAAATCATTTACACAAATGTCAACATTATCACTAGACTAACTGATTTTCGACATTACAGATTTTTCATCTTCAGTGAAAATTTTACTTTGTGTAGTGTCCTCTTGTTTTCTCTGAGTGACATCCCTGAATAATATATAAAATGCACCACAATAAAAATGCAAACAAACAAATAAGATAATTAACTCTTGTTTTCTTGTAATAAAATTTGTAAACATGTTGAAATAAACATATGAAAAAATTAATCTATATAAGGCATAATATTATAAAATTTTTACTACTGTAGAACCTTGATCCATCATTTAGAAAAGGCTGTGGAAGAAAATGATGAATGCGGTTTTATTTCAATACACGTAAAAACACAATGTTTACACTGTGATGTTTACACATCTTGATCAATGGAAATATAATTGCATCCTCTGCTACATGCAACCACTTTTCATCTGCATTACTGTCGCCATCATCAACATAAACAGCACAAATGAATTATTTTTGCATAAAAGAAGTAATTCCAGTTTGCATATTGTATGGATTCGAATGACTTTCAATTTCATTTTGATGAGAAAAATTTTACAACGATGGACGTGGGGAAAATGACTTTTTGAAGACCGATGCTTGCGGGTTTTGTTAACATTATTTAAGTATAATTTGTGCAGGGACTGTTGAAATAAAACGTTCAGTGCGGGAAAACAGTGAATGCAGAAACGATAGATCAGGGTTTTACTGTACAAGATTTTTATTTATTTGCTAATTTATATATGTTTAGGTGCTTATTAATTTTTCATTTAGATTTATGTATGCAATATTTTACACAGATTTTATTTGTTTATTTTCAGCCAACAGTGGCTTTTGGATAGACAAGATTTGCTAAGAGAACGACATCATGATCTTCAAATATTTTCTGAAGAAGAGTATCAAAAAGTCATGATATTTTTTGCTAATTGTAAGTGGTGCTTATATCTGTATTTTCCTTTATAGTGAAACACTGTATGACATTTACTTTTTATTATTTTTCAAGCATAAAGATATTATTTAGAACCCAATAAAAAACTAATTTAGATGGGGAAAATACAAGATTAAAAGTATACATTAATTATATTTTTATGCATGCAAAACTGTGGATAGGAAAAAATAATTAGTAAATTTTATTTCATTGTAACCCCTCCTTTCACTACATTGTGCAAATTATTTCAAATATATTTAAAATAAATAAATGCATTTAAGAAATAATTATTTTGAAATAAACTACCACTTGATTATCACAAAAACAAAGGATTTTTATTTATTTCTATGTAATTTTGATAAAAGAGACCCCTAGGTTTTGGGCTTAGAAAGTAAACTTGTATTTTTATTTTCTAAATACCAATAGGAGGAATTTACAGATTCAGAAAGGATTGTTAAAAAAAAAAAAAAAAAAAAAAAAGCTGGTTTTTGTTGGTGGATTCACCCAAATAAATATGGGTGAATTTTTCTGGGCTAGGCTCACTTTGCCAATGCTGGAAATTCTGACATCACAAATAATATTAAATTTAAATAAAATGATGCTTTTTATACCTTTACAAAACTTATGGTACTCAATTTATAAGAATTTTGAATTTAGTCAATGATATTTTTAAAAAAAAATTTGATGATTTATATCACAACTTAATCGCTAACTGAAATCAACTGTTTAAAATCATTGACATCCTACTCCTAACTAATAAAATTACTTTGCAGTTTTTATTAACTCTGTAATTAGTCACTTCTAGGCTATTTTTTTTAAGAGTGCCATACCTTGTCCTTTTGAAATTGACAAAATGCACCCTTCCTTTTTAAAAAATAATAAAAATTAACCAGTAGGTGTATCTGGAGATGTTTTATAAAAAAAACTTCTCCATACTGCAATATTTCTAAGTATGTGTGCCCAAGACCTTATTAAAATGTTAAAACTTTATTTCTTGAGAAAAAACAAGATATTGTTAACACTAGAACTACTGATGTTATATATATATATATATATACCTAGTTTTACCGCAGCCGTCAAATTGACGGATTTTTGATCATGGCATTCGTTGTAACTTTTAATTTAATTAATGGAAATAAAAGAATATAATTTAACAAAAATAATATTTAATACAATAATTATTAATAAAAAACTAACAAAAACAGTTTTTATTTGCTTTTATGGCATAGCATATTTGATATGTATGAAAAGATTATGAGGTACATATTTTATTAGTACATATATACTATCTTAGATGAACCCTTGCCACAAATATATGTATCTAAGTTTATGTAAATAATTAATAAAAATAATGTTAATTATAGTACTTAATTTATGGAAATAAAAGATTATAAATATATATAGGACAGTTGCACCATAAAATTTAACTAATAAGAATGTATTTATTAAAGTACAACACATTGCTCAGTGATGCACAAAACAAGAATTTTAATATACACTTGTACAATTAAAAAAAAAAAAAAAAAAAAAAAATATCAAGGTTTCGCGCTGTCTTCTGCAGGCGTCTTCAGGAAAATATGATAATGGAAGGACTAAGTTTGCATCTTGATCGAGAGATTATTAGAAATATTACCTCTCGATCAAGATGCAAACTTAGTCCTTCCATTATCATATTTTCCTGAAGACGGCGCGAAATGTTGATATTTTTATTTTGTTTTAATTGTATTGTAATTAAATTGTAAAGTGTATATTAAAATTCTTGTTTTGTGCACCACTGAGCAATGTGTCATATTTTAATAAATACATTCTTATTAGTAAAAGATTATAATTTAACAAAAACAATATCTAATACAATAATTCATTAATTATTAATAATAAAATAAAATAAAACAGTTTCTATTTTCATTTATAGTATAGGGCATTTGATATGTGGTTAATTCCATGAAAATTTGTCATGTCCAGGGATGCCGCGGACACGCTATAGCGCATAAAATACGCAAAAAATCGGCGACGGGACGCAAAAAAATGGAGCTTACGCGTCCCGCAGGATGCGTAATTTTCGTCAAAAATTCGCAAAAAAGGCAAATTTCGTTTAACAAATCGCGAAAAAAAAACTAATTTCCGGCAAATTTCGTCAAAAATTTTGCGGAACAAATGGCTAGTTTTGTTACAAAATCCCGAAAAAAGGCAGATTTCCTCAAAAAATCGCAAAAAACGACATATTTCGTCCAAAAATCGTGATAAAATGGCAAAATTTGTCTAAAGATTTGCGAAAAACGGCAATTTTCATGAACAAATCATGATAAAATGGCACATTTCCCACATTTCGTCGAAAGATCGCGAAAATACGGCACATTTCATCAAAAAAATCACAAAAAAGACAAATTTCGTTAAAAAAATTGCGAAATGACGAATAATTTTCATCGAATTTCGCCAAAAGATTCGCAAAAAATGACTAATTTTATTACAAAATCTCGAACAAAAAGCAGATTTCCTCAAAAAAAATCGCGAAAAAATGACAAATTTCATCCAAAAATTGTGATAAACCGACAAATTTTGTCAAAAAATTCACGAAAACAGCGATTTTTATCAAAAAATCGTGATAAAATAGCACATTTCATCAAAAGATCGTGAAAAACCGGCTCATTTTGTTAAAAGATCGCGAAAAACGGCAAAATATCGCAAAAAAAACAGCAAATTTCGTCAAAAGATCGCGAAAAAACGGGAAATTTCATGAAAAAAATAGCTTTAAAATGCAATTTTCGTCAAAGGGGTATGAAAAAAAAGTTAATGACAGGATAAAATTTTTCTTTTCCAAAAACTAACTTGCCTGCTTCAAAGTAGTTTTTTGCTGCTTCAAAAACAGATTTTCCCGCTTCACAATCTGTTTTTGATTGTTCTGATTATTTTGAAAAGTATTCTTTTTTTTTTAGAAAAAATGTCTTTTTCACTAAATGAGTTTTACCCCTTTTTAAAAGAAATGTGAACAATAGTGATACTTGTTATCTTCTACACTCAAATAGACATTATTTTATAATTTGTATCTTGCACATTTATTTTTAAAAAAAGTAAAGTAAATATCTCTTAATGGTTTAAAAAAGAATAATATTGGCTTTAATTATTTGTACATTCATTAAAACAATAATTATTGCATTTAACTTTTCTTTTGCAAATGAGCAAGTTCAATTTTTGTGTCTAAAAATATGACTTATTAGTGGGACCCGCTTTTTTGAAAAAGGGAACCAGAATTTTAGAAGTCCTGGGTCCCTGGGACCCAGGATTTTTCAAGTCCAGCGGCATCACTGCATGTCTGTCACACAGTTGAAAATCATTATGCTTGTTCTCCACCGTTATTTTCTAAAAGTTTCCTTCGCCCTATAAAACTGATGAGATATCTCCGATAAAATAAGTCAAATTTTTCAGTTCTAAATTACTGGTAGCCAAAAATCATTCTGTGTGACAAACATGACAAGTTTTCATAGAATTAGCCATGTATGAAATAACTATGAGCCACGTACTTTATATGTACATGTAATGCAAGGTAAACACGTAACACAAACATATTTGTTGCATACATTGCTGATATAAATCGCTCTGTTTTTGTTGCACATATGAATTTAGCAAGATTTCCGTTTTGTTCCGTCCATAAGGAGTTTTGTTTTAGTTTTCTGAAAGATAATCCATTGCTTCCCGTGCTTGTTTTTGGAAGGAAACTTCTTTTCTGAAGCACTTATATTCCTGAAGAATTCTTTGGATAATTGAAATAAATATTGCTTTCTAATTATATTTTTGTCGCAGGTCTCTTTATATAAAATCCACGCATTAATTGCTGCCAAGTCCAAAATATAATAAAATACCTGTAAGGGCCATCTACATGACCCTGCTTTTACGCTATATTTGGGTCCTTTGGTCAACTGCGTCAACTCCAATCTCGATCTTATTATAAAATGACATAGTTTCAGGAATTCGTTTTTGATTTGATGCAATTTTTATGGATTGATGTTTTGAGCTAAGAAGTAGTACTTTGTAAATTGTTAGAACAATATCATCTGATTTGTGGAGTTTTCGGAAGAAAAGAGCCATTTTATCTTCTCTAAATTTAGCTATATTCGGCAATTCTCATTTATTTGCTCCTCCCCACATATTCCAATAAGTCTTGTTTTTGTTTAGCCAGTAGATTCTTTGTGAGTTTTATACTTGTAAAAAAATATCCGTTGTTATATTTCTCCCACAATTTACATAATTTTTTACAAGATTCAAAACTACAAATTCATTCATAGGTTTCATGATGGTCTAAGTTTATCTTTGCCTAAGCAGAGAAAGCCATTTATAAGATATATACTTCGCATATCTACAGCTAATCAAAACTTAATGCCGAATTTGTCCGGTTTATTGGTTTATCTGTATCTTACCTTTGTGGAAAACAGCTGTTCATCTACGCTTATATCCTGATCTAGTTTGTAACAAGCTTGGGGGTTATCAATAAAGAACATAATCCAAATTTGTCAGTTCGTGAGCAAACACTTCCCTTTATATATATATATATATATACAGGGCTTGAATTTCAGGGCGGGATTTGCGCCCAAAATTTTGAAATCCCGCCCAAAAGAATAACGTGGACAGGAGGCTCCTGCCCAAAAAATTTTACATTTTGAAATTATGATCAACTCCCACGACCGTTCTGCGAATTTTGTGATATTTTCGTTCGACTGATCGACACATTTTGCGAGTTTTTTACCGTGAAAGATCATTGAAAATCACGATTTTTTCCGCGACCGATCGATAAATTTCACAATTTTTTTTCAGCAATCGATTGACAAGTTTCGTCTATTTTCCGTGGCGAAAAAAAAGGTGATTTTGTTCCAAATTTTCAAAAATAAATAAATAAATAAATATAAAAATAAATAAATAATTAAAATTAAAAAAATGAACACATTTAATTAAAAAAAATTATGAAACAGTGATGCCACGGACGCGCTATAGCTTGTAAATTACGCAAAAAATCAGAGATGGCACACAAAAAACAGCTATTATGCGTCTCACAGCACGCGTGATTTCGTAAAAAATGGCAAATATTGTAAAAAAAGTCTAATTTCCCGCACATTTCGTCAAAAAATTCACGAAAGAATGGCTAATTTCGTCCTGTAGAACGGCAGTTTTCGTCGAAAAATCGCAAAAACAACAAATTTCGACAAAAGATTCACTATAAATGACAAATTTCTCCAAAAGATCGCGAATAAACGGCAAATTTCCTCGAAAGTTTCACGAAAAAAACGACAAATTTCGTCAAAAACATCCCGAAGAAAACGGCAGATTTCCTGAAAAGATCGTAAAAAAGACAAATTCCTTTAAAAGATAGCTAAAAAGGGCAAATTTCGTGAAAGGGAATCTCTCACCCCGGCCTCCCCCCAAAAATATTGCCGGAAGTGCATATTTCTGTTAAATAAGCTAATTTTCTTGCTTCATTTTTTTTTTTTTTTTCTTTGCTGTTTTAAACTCCGTTTCTGACAGCTCCAAATCTTTCTGAGTTAATGCAATTCCTGAAAGTTGCCGTTCATTAAACAAAAAGCACCTTTTTACTTAACGAAAGTTTTCGTTCTTTAAGAAAAAATATTTTTCCATAAATTTGACTTGCCCCTTTTTAAAAGAAATGCGAACAATAGTGATAATTCTTATCTTCTACACTCAAATAAGCATTATTTTAGAATTAAATTTGTATCTTGTACATTTTATAAAGAAAAATAATATTGGTTTTAATTCTAACAATTAATTATAAATATAAATTATATCAAATTAATTAGAAGTTTTATTAATTATTATCAAAACAATAATTAGACCTGTAACAAAAATAATTAGCACCAGGAAAGAATTTACCACCAAATAAAATCTAGACAGTTTTTTTTTTTTTTTACACATTTTGCATAATTATTCTGAATTGTTGATAAAAATTACTATTGTCATTTTTGTCATGTCTGTATTCTGGTAATTCTTTAAATGGAACATAAAATGGCGGGTTTTAGCATTTTTTTCTCCCTCCCAAACAGCTAAACTCCCCTCCATTTGTAAATGTTGGTAGGGAGACTCCCCTCCTTCGAAAAATTGAATTTCAAGCCCTGATATATATTGTTTGTTTGTTTGGCTATCCGATACAGTATCGAAAATTATTCGCAATCGCTTTCTGCGTTTGAGGTTCTTTTGGGGAATTTTATTTTCACTCCCCGAATCTTCATATTAATCTTCTTCACATTCTTCAATATCTCGTACTTCAATTTCATTTTTAGAGTCTGAAATATCTGTTTTATTTTCTGCAAAAGATATGTCCAAATTATTATTACTTGAATTAGTGTTCGAACAGTCTTTATTTATACTACAGTAGAGGACCTATTATCCGGAATTCCGAAATCCGGAAATGAAGAAGATTGAGAACGAGGTGAAGCATGATGAAATGAACGAATCATAAATCTTTGATCAAATGTGCATTTTTTCAAAATTTTTTAAGATTTCATGCTTTTTTGGCTTTTTTTTTTCAAAATTCACCTTTTTTCTGCATTTTTTCGACAGAATTTACTTTTTTTATAAAAAAAACGTAATTTTTTTCAAGTATTGCTTCAAGTATCAAAATTCATAAGTCATTCAAAGATTCATGATTCATTCATTTCATCATGATTCATTCCCATAAAAAACGCAAATTTTTTCAAGTATAGCGAAAAAACTGCAAATTCGTCAAATACCGCTATAAAACCTTGCAAATTTCGTCAAATATCGCGATAAAACCCTGCAAATCTCATCAAATATCGCGAAAAAATCCTGCAGATATCTCGCAAAAAATTAAAATTTTGTGAAACGATCTCGGAAAAATCCCGTGTAAGCGCCCCCCCCCCCTCTAATTATTTTAAGATTTTTCGTCACCTTTGGGGGGGGGGTGGATTAACGGTATTTTACGGTACATATATATATAAAGCCAGTTGGCAAAACGCCCGGATTTTGAAAAGCTCTGAATTTTGGATGTCCGGATTTGAGACTTTGTACTATAATACAAGAGTCAAAATTGTAGTTTAGTGTTTTTTCCACAGACTTCTCATACAACACACTTTTCATTCATATTCTAGATAGTGCTATATTCCTTTTTTTTTTTTTTTTTTTTTTTTTTTGAGGGGGGGGGAGGGAGAGTGTCGAGTTTCGAACGGACCCGAAATCCGGAAAGCCCTCGGTCCCGACGATTCCGGATAATAGGTCCTCTACTGTAGTGAGTTCTTTGAACTCTTTGAATTTTTTTTTTTAAATCGTTTTACTGTTGCCCAGAACTTATAATAAATAAATTTTATTCTTTTTATATAAAAATATATTCATACTATTTTCCGAGATTGGACTTTTCACAGATTACACTTTGCACAAATTTCAGTTTTCACCAAGAGCAAGAATTTATCTTGTCCTCACGTTAGAAGTATAACTAAAATGTTTGTGTCCTGTATACAAGTACTAATTACTGTTGTAATAGGTTTGATAGAGACCTGATGGGAACTGCACGTTGGCGGAAAAAGCTAATCCATGTCGAAAATGGGGAAGTCCGTATAAACTCCGGTTGAGTTGGCTAATTAATAAAGCCGTCATTTTGACAGGTCTTGGTATAAATAGGTATAGGTCATACTGATTATGGAAATTAAAATGGGTAAGTGGAAATTGAATAGGATTATTTAATTATTCTTATATTTCATTAAAGTCATGTCATAAAATCCTACATGAATACATAAATTATATCGAAATTTTAGGCATGAAATTTGAAAATCATCAAAATGACGGTCTTGATAGTTCTAGTGTTAAAACATTGTTACTTAATTGTATTTTGTAATTTATAAAATTATTAAAAATTAATGAATTTTTATTTATTATATTAAAAATTATGGTACTTACATATCAATGCCACTGCAGCAGAAGTTGCGCTAATGCTCCAATAAAGAGCAATCATGTTGTTCGCAAGCACACAAAAAAAGGCACTAAAGCACTAAAAAATGGTGTCAAAAGTCAGCAAACAACAAGACAACAAGGAATCCAAAAGATAACTGCGGGTGCGGGCATACAGTAAGATTGCTCTTTATTGGTGCATATTAGCACAACTTGTGCTGCGGTGGTGTTAATGCGTAAGTACCAAAATTATGTATTTTCTTTCTTCTTGTTACTAAACATGTGTTAATATATGTTATTGTTACTAAACAGTAAACACATATACCAATCTTTATGAAATAGTGCCCCTTTTTTTAAACTAGCCTCCTGCTCCTTTTCCTTCTAAACTGAATGCTATTAAATTATCATTTTAGTAGTTAAAGCAAAAAAAAAAAAAAAAAAAGTATATTATATTCTTTTTAGAGATTATTTAATAATTCTTAATTTTAAACAATGTTAACAATTTAATATTTAATAGAGTTATACATAATTCTTATTCTTACCGATAATTGTGTATGAGTTTGTTATATTCTACTAGCTAATAAAGTTACTAATTTGCAGTTTTTATGATTTTAATAATTTAATTTTATTAATTAAAGTGTAAAAACACAATTTTAATTGTTTTGGAAACCTTAAACTCTTGGTATGTAATTCACTATTTTAACACTCAATCATAAAAATCTGATTTAAATAAAAATAAATCTGGTTTAAATATAAAAAAAAAATCTGACTTTTTTGATTAAAAAAAAAATATATGATTTTTTTTTTTTACATCCTAGTAGTTAGCAGTGGCGCATCCAGGATTAAGCTTTGGTGAAGGCTAGCATATTTTAGAGGTCTATATTTTCCTGGTCTGATCAGGAATATTGGACAAACCCAGTCTGATTTTTTTACATTTGATTCAAAATGGACAAGATGTGTCGAGCCCGGCATTTTTTTTTTTTTTTTTTTTTTGGTACTGTTTGGTTATCCTGTCAACCAGAAATTAGTCACCAAACTATAAGATTAAATGCCAATAATGGATGATTGTGAATGTCACGTTAAATATGATAAGCGTGTTTAAAATGTTATTAAAGGATTTTTATTTCGACTTTTTATTTGAATTTTTATTTATATTCTACTAATTATTTATTTTTTCGTTATATAAAACAAATTATGTCAATGTGTATAATTTGACTAGTAGTTTGGCAATTTGTATAATTTGGCGAAATTGGTTGACGGGATAGCGAAGTAGAACCTTTTTAGGTGCGTTCGTAATTATGTAAATACATAACACCTATTGTCGGTACAGGTCAGTTCGACGCCAACGTTTCGACGCCAACTGTTCGACGCCAACGTTTCGACGCGTGGTCAGTTCGACGCCGTACTTTTCGACGCCGGGGCAGTTCGACGCCATATATTTTTTATGAAACTTAGGAACTTCCGATTTTATTTACGTTTGCACAGCTTATTTAGACTTTCTAACAGCATATATATATATATATATATTTTTTTTTTTTTTTTTTTTTTTTTTTTTACTTTTCTGTGTTAAAAAAAGAAAAGAAAAAATGTTTACAATGTAAAATATCTTTATTTTTATGTTCTTACTAAAAAACACCCATTCTTATTTAAATTAATTGCTAATGAGCTATTTTCTTCAAAACTTTTAAATTCCTTTACAATGTATTTTATTCTATTTTTTGCTATAGGAATATAATTCACAAATATCCACATTTTAAAAGTACTAATTAAATGAAACTCTTTAATAAAGACCTGTTTTGTAATTTTTAATCCTTGAATAGTTGTGTAAATTTTAAAGACTAAAACGCAGTAAAACTGTTAACGTTATTTGTTCAGAATTTGGAAATACCTTTAGTGTAAGTAAAGCAGCTTCCATAACGTATTAACTAGAATTCACATGCAATTCCTTTGTCCTCACCTTGACAAAGGGATAGGGAGCGTCCATAAAGGGGACAATGAGGGCGCACGTAAATGTACAAAGGAACCGTGACATTCCCACTCAGGGGGGAAGAAATGTTGCACAGAAAAGCTAACACCGCTTCCCCTAGAAACCCTTGCCGATATAAGAAGAAACGGGTTGAAACTTCGCATTGACGCCTGTGACTAGCTTATCCTTATCTATTCTTCTTTCTTTGAAACATATTACAGGCTTGTAAATAACTCTAACTCTTTTTTGACAAGTGCAACCCCCCCCCCTCCTCCAGTTGGGGGTTATGAAATCGCCTCAGATTTGTCGTTAAGTATTGCCGATTGTCAACGCATGCGCATTTCTTATCTTCTCTAAAGCGCCCGTAATCTATTTGGAAGCCTGTCGATATTTTTAAATTCAATGTTAGCACTTTCAACCGTAGAAATGTCTGAAAGCCGAAAATATATGACTAAGAGAGGTAAAGAAAAGTATGAGCACGATGGATATTTATATTGTTTCGATAAATATATAGAAAATGGAGCAAAAAAATCGTGGCGTTGTGAAGTTGAATTTTCCAAAAACAATAAATGTAAAGGAAGAATTTACACTGATGCAGTTACGAGTGAATTTTTAAAACTTGTTCGCAATCATGCTCATGAAGGAAATGCAGCACGTGTTGAAGTTGTCCGCACTTTAACATCAATAAAGCGAAGGGCAGGTGAAACACAAGAAACTCCCGCAGTAATTCGCATTGAAGAAACGCAAGAGCTGTCTGTTGGAGCATTAGGACAGTTTCCAAGCAGAGAAGCTGTAAGATTAGTTATTAAAAGACGTAGAAAAGACATAAATGCACTCCCGTCGCAACCAATTGACAGAGCTTCCATTGAATTGCCAGAAAATTATAAATATTACGGAGAAAATAAGGAAAATTTTGTTATCGCCGATTCGGGAGTGGGGGATAAAGACCGAATTTTAATTTTCGGAAAAGCCAGTGTCAGCGATTGGATTCACCTCGTAACAAAAATTTACGTTGATGGAACTTTTAGTCTAGCACCACATCATTTTTACCAGGTTTTTGTTATTATGGCCGAACGTGGAGGTTTTGTATTGCCAATCATTTATGCCCTCTTACCCGACAAGGCGGAAGAAACATATACACGAATGCTTGAAATGATTCAAGACAGTTGGCCATTTTTTAAGGCGAAAAAAATTTCTTTAGATTTTGAAATTGCCTTAATTAACACTTTTTCAAGCAAGTTTCCAGACGCCGAAATTCAAGGGTGCTTGTTCCACCTTGTGAAAAATATGAAGCGCAAATTAGCAGAATTCAATTTAATGCAACGATATAATACCGATGCTGATTTTGCTCTCTATGCACGTATGATTCCTGCGTTAAGTTTTGTGCCTATCGAAGAACTTGAAAATGCTTTAGAAGTTTTGAGTGAGAATTTACCTAATCAGTTAGCCGTCGTCCTATTTTTAAACCAGAAATGTGGTCATGTTATGCTAGAACCTTAAATAACGAAGGACGCACCAATAATTTCGCGGAAGCAGCACACAGACGTTTACAGTCCGAATTTGGTGTTTCACACCCCACATTATGGAAATTCATAGATGGTCTCAGACGTGTTCAAAAAACAATTGACCAATGTTATGAGCAATTTGTACGTGGAGATGAACCGCCGCACAAGCGGAATAAGTATCTGCGAGCTGATATGAGAATTAAAGTAATAGTTGAAGATTTTGAAAATCGAGAAATAATGGAATACCTGAAAGGTGTGGCGCATAATTTTGCAATGGATTAGTATAATAACAGTTTTGTGATGTAATCTTATTTATGTGTAATCTTGTTACTCTGTAATTAAATTTGTCTGCAATATAACTTTTTTGTAACCATATGTTTATTTACCATTTCTGTATTTTGCCTTTTTGATGCTGTTTTGTGAAATAAATAAATAAAAAAAAACAACCTCCCTCATGTCCCAGGGCCTTGACGTTGGCGAGGGGGCTTCTCACTAATCTGGGACAAAAAAAAAAAATCTAGAACACTTTCACACATATATTTATTTCAAATATGCATGCAAACAATCGATAATTCAATAAATAAAAATCAGTCATATTGCTTATTTATTTGAATCACGCTTCATATACATAACAAAAATATATATATATTATATCAGGCATATTGCATATTTATTCTAAAAATAAATAAAAATACGGAAAAAAATATATGGCGTCGAACTGCCCCGGCGTCGAAAAGTACGGCGTCGAACTGACCACGCGTCGAAACGTTGGCGTCGAATCGTTGGCGTCGAACCGTCGGCGTCGAAACAACCTGCTTCGCCTATTGTTGTCGCTCAGTCCGTCTGTCTGTCTGTCTGTCCGTCCGCATATAACAACACAAAAACTATCCAACCGAATCGTTTGAAATTTAAAATACATAATTATTACATAATTTTGTCGAGTCATTTCAAATTTTATGAAAATCGGATGGATAGATCAATTACAGGGACAATCAAAAGGCTTCCGTTACATTACTCAATGGGGAAAAAAGTTTCAAATACTTTTTAATCGTTTGAAATTTGAAATTTAAAACGTATATTTATTCAGGGCTCGAAAAATAGCGATCCCGGGGAACCCAGAAATCCTTTCCGGGAACGCATATTTTATCACTAAGGCTCCCTGCCGGGAACCTAACCTTTTGCCGCGGACGCATTATAACGCATAAATTAAGCAAAAAATCGGCAAAAAAATAGCTCATAAACGGCCTGGGGGATGCATGATTTTGTCGAAATATTACAGGAAAAGCCCGAATTTCAACAAAAGAATTGCAGAAAAAACGCAAATTTCATTAAAGGATCACAAAAAACGGCAAATTTCGTTAAGAAATTGCGTAAAAGCAGCCCATTTCGTTCAAAAAATCATGGAAAACAATAAATTTTGTCAAAATATCGGGAAAAACGGCAAATTTCGTCTAAAAATATCTAAAAGACAACAGGTTTCGTTGAAAAATCGCATGAAGCATTGCAAATTTCATTAAAAAATCCCAAAAAAGGCAAATTTTGTAAAGATTTTCTTTTGAAAAGCAACAGGCTTCATTAAAACATCGCGATAAAACGTCAAGTTTCCGTAAAACATCGCGATAAATGGCAAATTTCTTCAAAAAAACGGCAAATTTCGTCAAAAAATCGGAAAAAAGACAAATTTCATTAAGAAATCGCAAAAATCAGCAAATTTTGTTAAAAAATCATGGAAAACAAATTTTGCCCAAAAATAGCAAAAAGACAACACATTTTGTCAAAAAATTGTGAAAATGCTCCAAAATTCGTCAAAAAATCGTGCGAAATAGTGCAAATTTCATTAAAAAATCACAAAAACAGCAAATCTCGTAAAAAAAGAAAAAATGAAAAACAGCAGATTTCTTTAAAACATTGGGATAAAACGGCAGATTTCGTCAAAGAATCGCAAAAAAACGGCAAATTTCTTTTTAAAAATCGCGATAAAACGGCAAATTTTTTTTAAAAAATCGCGATAAAACGGAAAATTTTGTTAAAATATTCATGCATAAATTTTTTCGGGAACTTATACTTTTCATCTGGGAACCTATATTTTTCATATAGGTTCCCAGCTCGGAACTTTAAAATTTTCAGAATTTTCAAGCCCTGATTTATTACATAATTTCATCGAGTCATTTCAAATGTTATGAAAATCAGATGCATAGATCAGTTACAGGGACAATCAAAAGTATTCCGTTACATTACAATCAATGGGAAAAAAAGTTTCAAATGCATTTTAATCATTTGAAATTTAAAACGTTTAATTATTACATATTTTTTTCGAGTCATTTCAAATGTTATGAAAATCTGATGCATAGATCAATTACAGGGACAATCAAAAGTATTCCATTACATTACGATCAATGGGAAAAAGTTTCAAATGCATTTTAATTAGTGATGTACCGAGTAGTACTTTGGCCGAGTACTCGGTACTCGGCCACTGACTACTTGGCCGAGTACCGAGTAGTTGCATAATAAGAAAATAAAACACTGATGTGCACATAATGTGAGCTTAGGTGTACATATATATAAATATACCTGTGTACACATATCTATACCTGTGTGTACATATAATATATAATATACATATATAGTAGGCATAGTCCATGTCAATTCAGGCAGCCAAAGAAAAAATCTTACCTTCATAGTCTCAGAAGTTCTTTGATTGAACATATGTTAAAATTCAGGAAAAAATAAAATTCCCATAGTTTTTTGTTTTCCCCAAAAAAATTTCTGGACCGAGATACAGGGTGCCAAAGATGGCATCCCAAGCATCTTTTCCCGTTTGCGATTTTGGAAAAAAAGTTTAAAGTGCTCTATCTCTGAAACGATGCAAGATATCTCGTTGCAGTTTATTTTATTTTAAAGATAATATTTTTCTGCTTAAAAAGATATACTCCATTTTGAAATATGTATTTAATGTTATTTTTACAGCAGCCTTCTAAAAAAAATTTTTTTTTTATTAAAAATAATTTTTTTCTCAAAAATGCCAATCTCAAAAATTTTGATTTTTTTACTGTTAGTCAATATTATTGAGTACTACCGTCACTGTAAAGGAGAACTTCCACTTTTAAGTTTAACAAGTTTTAGAATCATTTCAAGAATTTAGAGAATTGTACAGGAGCTACATGTCAAAAGTTCCAGTAAAAGTCTCTCAATTTTAGTTTATTTGTATCATATGTAGCCTATTACATATCCTAAACAAGTTAGAAATCACATGTCAAACATGGTAAATGAGGTGCATTCATATTATGACTAGTTTTATAAATATTTAGGTCTTGGTTCAATAAGTTAGGGGTGCACAACCTTTTCAAGAGAAGGGCCACTTACAAAAAAGACTGGGCAGTCGAGGGCCACATCAATAACATGGAGATAATTCGATTTCGAAGGTGATCTCTGGCATATAATCGGATAAAATATATGTTTTCAGAGAAAAGTGGCAAATACCTCTTTAGGTTTCGCTTAACCAGCCAAAATATCCACTTCAATTGGTAAGTATCTATCAGCTGTTTTTACGTTTGTGTATAACAGATATAGCAAGGATTATTCTCAAGATGTAATATTATTTCTTGACTTTATTCAGGAGAGTAAATTTTGTTTTATTAAAAGTGCTAAGTAAAAAACAAAGATAAGTGGCTGGTGCCGAAAAAAAATATGATCTTTATGAATGAAGTAGAGGGAAGGATCCGATCAATAAGATTTTTCCGTGTCTCATCACTGAAATTCCTGATTTTTTTTATGCCCGATCAACAAAATTTGCAGCTTTCCATGCATGTCGACAAAATTATGGATTTTTATGAAAGTGATTAACAAAATTCGCAATTTTTACGTAACTGATAGAGAAAATTCGATCTGTCTGTGCCCAATCAACAAAATTTGTGATTTGTGATCGAAACCGATCAAGAAAAATCACAATTTTTATGAAACCGATCGACAAAATTTGCAAATTTTACAAGGCAGATCGACAAAAACATGATTTTTTACAAAGCTCAACGACGAAATTCGCGATTTTTACGAAGCTGATCGACGAAATTTGAGATTTTTACAAAGATGAACGGTGAAATTCACGCACGATCTTTACGAAGCCGATCGACGAAATTTGCGATTTTTACGAAGCTGATCGGCAAAATTCGCGACTTTTTGGCGGCTGATCGATGAAATTATCGATTTTGACGAAGCTGATCGGCGAAATTCCCGACTTTTCTGCGGCTGATCGACGAAATTATCGATTTTTAGAAAGCCGATTGTCAAAATTCGCAATTTTTCTTAGCATGATCGACAAAATTATCAATTTGCACGAAGCCGATCGGCGAAATTTGCAATTTTTACAAAGCCGATCGGCGATATTTGCGATTTTTACGAAGCCGATCGGCGACATTTGCGATTTTTACGAAGCCGATCGGCGACATTTGCGATTTTTACGAAGCCGATCGGCGATAGTTGTGATTTTTACGAAGCTGATTGACAAATTTTACGAAGCTGATTGGCGAAATTCGCGACTTTACTGCGGCTGATCGACGAAATTATCATTTTTTACGAAACCAATTGCCGAAATTCGCGATTTTTACGAAGCTGATCGACGAAATTTGTTATTTTTTATCGCATGATTGATGAAATTCGCAATTCTTCCATACCAGGTCGACAAATTTCGTGTTTTTTACAAACCTTATCGACAAATTCGCGATTTTTATAAAGCCGATTGACGTAATTCGCAATTTTTACGAACCTGATCGATGAAATTTGCGATTTTTGCAACGCCGATCGATGAAATTCATAATTTTATTTGAGCCTGATCGACGAAATTTGCAATTTTTCTGCGTGAGATCGACAAAATTTGCAAAATTCCTGTATCCGACCGACAAAATTTGCCATTTCCGGAACACGATCAATAAAACTTGCGATTTTTCCGTGTCTGATAGACGAAATTCGCGCTTTTCCGCCTTTAACTGACGAAAACTGCATTTTTTTACGCGGCAAGATGAAATTCACGATTTCTTTCTCTTGAGAATCTTAAACTCACGATTGTTTCGCAGCCGATCAACGATATTTTCAATTTTTCCGCGCATTATCGCAAAATTCGTGATTTTCCCGTATCTTACCAACGAACTTTGCAATTGTTTCGCCCCTGATCGACAAAATTTGCGATTTCTTCGTGGCCGATCAACGAAATACGCATTTTTTTCACGCGGCAAACCAAGAAACCATGCGAACTTTCCCGCAGCCAATCAGTTTAATTTGCAATTGTTTCGTGCATCTTCAACAAATCTGACGATTTTTTTCTTGGCTGATCAATGAAATGTGCAATTATCCGTGTCTCATCGACAAAATTCGCGATTTTTCCATGCCTGATTGACAAAACTCACGTATTTTCCGTGTACGATCAGTTAAATTTGCTATTTTTCCCCGAGCATCATGGGCAAAATTCGTGATTTTTTCATACCTGATGAACGAAAAGTGCGATTTTTCCGCACTTCATCAATGAAATTCGCGATTTTTCCGCGCCCGATCTAAGAAATTTGCGATTCTTAAGTGACTGACGAAATTTTAAATATTTTTGCGGTAAATTGACGAAATTTACAATTTTTATCTGCGACTTTTCCACAAAAATTGCAATGTTTTCTAGCTGTAAATTGACAAAGTTTGCGGGCCACACGTTAACCCATCGCGGGCCATTTTTGGCCCGCGGGCCACAGGTTGTGCATCCCTACAATAAGTATTACACTCTTGTGAAAACTGGCATGAATACAAAATTTATTATGTTTCTATATATTAAATTCAGTAATACGGAAGTAATATGAATCCAACTTAAAAAGAACGTAATCACCAGGGGGACCTAGAATCATTACCTATCATGGGATATTTAATTATGTATGATAGAATTTAATAGAATGAACAATCATCTATTAATATCATAGTGATGGGTATATTCATCTATTAATATCATAGTACCAATATTGCACAAACTTTGAACAACAAGCAAGAAGAAATTTCATTTGTCCAACCAAGATCTCTGAAACAAATGCAAAATATTCAGATTCACAATATATAAAAAGGAATTTTTGTTGCCTGTGTATATTACTGTGAGTGGTGGATTGCAAAGGTAAATGATATCAGTTGTTTATGAAATTGTCATTAACTTTATGCTCCCACATGGATCGGCTGTTGGATATAGATTTCCACCTGCAAGACAGCAACAGCACCACCAGTGTTCACTTCCTATTCACAATGTTTTAAGGATTATGGAAGCCCCAGGCCCTATTAGTTAAACAGGAAAGCATCACTAAATATCAAAGGAAGATACAGATACTGTTCAATAAATTATAAAGTCTATGAATTTCTAATTTCAGTTCTAAGCAGAGTACACTGGAAGTAATGTTTTGTAAACTTTAGTGTGTGTTTTTTTTTTTTTTTCTTTTGTAAGCTATTTTTAAAGCTGTCAGTTTCTTATACTTATTAAGAAATAGAATCCTATGTCAAACAAGACTAAGATTTTGATTTCCTGAGACCAGTATGTGATTGTCATACAGGAACTGGTAAAATATATGGCAAAATTTTACATTTGTTTCGATAACTTGTCAAAATCAAAAGTGGAAGTTTTCCGAAATAAGGAAGGCAGTAAGTACTCAATGGTATTAATCAACAGCAAAAAAATAAATAAATAAATTTAGGATTGGCATTTTTGATTTCTTTTAATTAAAAAAAAAAAAAAAAAAAAAAAAAAAAAAAAAGGCTGCATCAGAAAATATGAATACATTTTTTAAAATTGAACATATCATTTCAAACAGAAATATGTTACCTTAGGGATAAAAAAAAAAAGTGAAAAAGATTGTCAAATGTTATGAAAGTCAAATTAAAACTTTGAAAAAAAAAAAAAACACTCATAAATATTTCATTCATCCTGTTAAATCCTATCACGCATAATTAATTCAAACATATCTCATGATAGGTAATGATTCTAGGTTGCCCTGGTGGTTACATTCTTTTTAAGATGGATTCATATTACTTTCGTATTACTGAATTTAATATATAGAAACATAATAAATTTTGTATTCATGCCAGTTTTCACAAGAGTGTAATACTTATTGCGCCAAGACCTAAATATGTATAAAACTAGTCATAGTATGAATGCACCTCATTTACCATGTTTGATGTGTGATTTCTAACTTGTTTAGGATATATAATAGGCTACATATGATACAAATAAACAAAAATTGAGAGACTTTTACTGGAACTTTTGAAATGCAGCTCCTGTAAAATTCTCTAAATTCTTGAAATGATTCTAAAACTTGTTAAACTCAAAAGTGGAAGTTCTCCTTTACAGTGAAGGTAGTACTCAATGGTATTGACTAACAGTAGAAAAATCAAAATTTTTGAGATTGGCATTTTTGAGAAAAAAAAAATTTTTTTGATTAAAAAAATTTTTTTTAGAAGGCTGCTGTAAAAATAATTAAGTACATATTTCAAAATGGAGTATATCTTTTTAAGCAGAAAAATATTACCTTTAAAATAAAATAAACTGCAACGAAGCATCTTGCATCGTTTCAAAGATATAGCACTTTAAAAAAAAATTCGAAAATTACAAACGGGAAAAGGTGTTCGGGATGCCATCTTTGGCACCCTGTATCTCGGTCCAGAAATTTTTTGGGGGAAAACCAAAAATTACGGGAATTTTATTTTTTCCTGAATTTTAACATATGTTCAATCAAAGAACTTCTGAGACTATGAAGGTAACCCCCCGCCTGAATCAACATGGATTCGGCCAGTATAAATAAATAAACTCGTTAAATTTGAAATTTATTTGTGCACCTTTTAAAGACAATTTTTGACAGTTCAAAACTAATAAAAAGGGAGAATAGATACATGACAACTACAGTTATTAACTAATTAAAAATTTAAGCATTCTTTAACCCTCCAATTTATTCCAACCATTGAAATCTGTCTATCAAAAATAAAAATGTTTATTGGTTACTGTAACAATTCATTGAATAATGCAAACATTTCATATTTATTTTGTAACTGTCTGTACCTTATTTTCTTTTGATTAAAAAAAAATGTATTGGCTTTGCAGTTTCTTTTCATTTTTCACGTGTACAGGTTATATTATGTTATTTTAAATTTATTATTTTTTAAATATCTCAGTAAAAAACTAACCTTTTTCAATGAAAATTATAAATGTGTAAATTAAGATTGCCTTAAAAAGCAAGCTCTAAAATTGATGAGTTTAGATGATCTAGAACTTGAAAATCCACCAAAGAAACAAAAAATTAATATGAGAATGCTAATGTCGACGAACCAAAAGAGAAAATGCTAGCAAAAAGTTCATCTATTTTCTGGCAATGTTTTGAGCAGAGATGAAATTCTTCAGACTTTTCTTCAATTAAAAAAAAAAAAAAAAAAAAAAAAACAATTAAATTTTTGGAAAAATTGTATATTTTTCCTTAGTTTTTTACTTTTGTTTTTTTACTTTGATATAATAGTCCATTTTTTCATGTGATATATAAATTTTAATACCAATTATAATACTTATTCCACTTGAAATTCAATAATTATTATTGTTCAAATGTCGTTTGCGCAGTTTTCAGATTTTTTACTTTTTTGTCAATCTCATCCCTGTTTGAGGAAATTGTGAATAAACAAAAAGATTATGGCACTAGTACTAGTTTAAAATCACCGCATGAAGAATTGGTACAAAAAGAGATACAGGCTTTCTTAACATTTACTTATGTAAAATTGACACTCCATTTGCATGTTGGGGGTGGGGGGAAACTTTTCCGATTATGTGCAACTTTGCAAAAAACTCTTCTATGCACTTTCAACAACTGCTTATTCTGAACATACATTTTCAGAAGCAGGCTAGATTTATAGTAGTAAAAGAAATGCCCTGTCTACTGATAATGTAGAATGTTTGGTGTTTTTGCACCATAATTTGAAATAAAATAAATTTAATTATTAATTTTTTATTGCATTTATTGTATTTTCAGTTTCTTTATCCAAAATAAGTCTTTTCTGTTTTCCTATATATAAAAGAGTATTTTTATTTGTATAAATGTGAAATTTTTTTAGGGATTTTGTTCTTAACTTTTTTTATATTTTGAAGACATATTGTTAAATACAGAGTAAATAGTTTTATGAATTACTACATATACATTGATATTCGAATAACTTTTTACAGATAAGTTATAAATTAATATGCTTTAAAAATGAAATTCTTACAACTACTCGGTATTGGCCGAATACCGAGTACTCGGCAAATTGGCCGAGTAGACCGAATACCGAGTATTTACCGAGTACTCGGTACGGCTCTAATTTTAATGGTATTACACTCATTTGAACATAATAGAATTGACATGAATCTATGATGTATGTACTAAAATATACATTCTGTACAATCTGGATGCAGAGAATATTTATTATTAAATTACAGGGCCACGCAAATGTATTCCACTAAATAATGTTATACGGGGAAACATTGTTTGGAGCGTGCTTTAATTATATTAACCTACTTCACATTTTATGAATAAGATATACGTTAATGAAGTATAATAAAAGTTACTCCCTGCATATTTACAGGAACACAAAGATTTCGACCACTATACCGTATCCAAAGTACGCTCTACTATATCAGTAGGATCTGAATATTTTAAAACTTATAGTATGAACGCACCTCATTTGCTACGCTTCACGTGCAATTTCCAGCTTGTTTCTTTTGACTTGATACAGAACGAAGACTGGGTGGTGGGAGGACAATCAGCAAAATCTGGGGGAAGGGCTTTGAAAATTTTTGATGAGGCTAATTTTAAAGGCTTTTTTAAACCTCTTTGATAAATAAACAGCAAATATTATTTTAAGCAGTGAATATTAAAAAAGCTGATATTTCAAACTTCACAACAAAATTTATAAATTAAAAAAAAATTTAATTAAACTTTCATAATTTTCAAAAACTTTAAATAATTAGTCTAATTTTTCGGTTTGTGGGGTCTTCAACCTCTTTAGCTCCCTGCCGTGGGAATACCAATGGTCGTTAGTCGTTTTTCCTTCGTACTGGTGCTTTTATCCTCTGTTTTTTTGTTTTATAAATTAATGTTCAGTATATTTGTATTCTGTTTTGTATGATTTCAAATTCTTTATTTCAGTTATCCAAGCTTTGGGTGAACAATTGAAGGTTAAACAACAAGTAATTGCCACTGCTACAGTTTATTTTAAAAGATTTTATGTTAGGTAAGAGTATGTAAGCATTTTGTTTTAAGTATATATTTTAAATGAGCTTAGTAACAAAAACAGTGCAGCATTGCAGTAAATGCTGCAGGTTACTTTAGAATTTGCACATTAATCTAGCTACTTAAAAAATATATATTGAGCATTAAATGTTAACAGATTTATTTTGTGTCTAGATTCATTCTATCTTTTTATTATATTTTCTTTGCAAAAAATGTAATTTTTTTATTTTTTTTTTTTATTTTTTATTTTATGGGTGACTAATGATTTGTATGATAGTAAGCTTTGACAAAGAAAAGTTTGTTATTGTTAAGAGTTAAACTTAATTTAGTTAAACTGAAAGTCCTAATAAATCCATTCTATCTATGCAAAAAACAGTTGCAACAACTGCATACTGCTTTGCTTCTATCTTTTGCATTCTATCTTTTTATTATACAGTGAAACCTCCAAATAAGGGACACCTATGGGGCCGCAACTTTCGTCCCTTAAATAGAGGTGTCCCGTATTCAGAGTTCTTTACACAATGAAACCTCCAAATAAGGGACACCTGTGGAACCGCAACTTTCGTCCCTTAAATAGAGGTGTCCCTTACTTGGAGGTTTCACTGTATTTTCTTTGCAAAAATGTAATTTTTTATTTTTAATGGGTTACTAATGATTTGTATGATAGTAAGCTTTGACAAAGAAGAGTTTGTTATTGTTAAGAGTTAATTCAGTTAAACTGAAAGTCCTAATCCATTCTATCTATGTAAAAAACAGTTGCAACAACTGCATAACTGCTTTGCGTTTTCCATTTGAAAAGCATCCCAGAATGGATTTCTTTCTTTAACCCTTTGGGACTCAACCACTCCTACTTGAAAAATATTGACTGACATGTTAAAAATAGTTTTAAAAAATTAAAATATAAAACTAAAATAATTATTGGCTAAAAGGTAATAGCTAAAACCTTGTGTGTAAATTACAATAATTACAATCAACGTTTAACACACAATACACAAACACACAGCACATACGTATACGTTTCGCGAGCACCAGGGCTCGCTTCCTCAGTGTATAAAATTTAAAATGTTAAAAACAGAAAAAAAAACCCCCAACTGACAGCAAGTCAGAGACCCAAATGATCGCTAACACAATACCAAAATACCCACAAGCCTCAGCAACCAATAAGATTAAAATTTAGCGATCATTTGGGTCTCTGACTTGCTGTCAGCCTCAGCAACCAATAAGATTAAAATTAATTTTAATCTTATTGTTTGCTGAGGCTTGTGGGTATTTTGGTATTGTGTTAGCGATCATTTGGGTCTCTGACTTGCTGTCAGTTGGGGGGGTTTTTTTCTGTTTTTAACATTTTAAATTTTATACACTGAGGAAGCGAGCCCTGGTGCTCGCGAAACGTATACGTATGTGCTGTGTGTTTGTGTATTGTGTGTTAAACGTTGATTGTAATTATTGGCTAAAAGGTACTTTTTTTCACATATACAATAAACAGAAATTGACATATTTCTTATAAATATTGTTCATTTTTCAATACAAAATTTTAAAGTATACAAAATTATTATTATTTTTTAATCTACTTTCAGACTTCTGTTTTTAGGTGCGTTCGTAATTATGTAAATACGTAGCACCTATTGTTGTCGTTCAGTCCGTCCGCATATAACAACGCAAAAACTACCCAACTGAATCGTTTGAAATTTAAAATACATAATTATTACATAACTTTGTTGATTCATTTCAAATTTTATGAAAATCGGATGCATAGATCAATTACAGGGACAATCAAAAGGATCCCGTTACATAACGGTCAATGGGGAAAAAAGTTTCAAATGCATTTTAATCATTTGAAATTTTAAATACGTAATTATTACATAATTTTGTCGAGTTATTTCAAATTTTATCAAAATCTGATGCATAGTTTAATTACAGGGACAATCAAAAGTATTCCGTTACATTACGGTTAATGGGGGAAAATGTTACAAATGCATTTTAATGGTGTTACACTCATTCGAATGTAATAAAATTGATATGCATCTATGAAGTACATATTATAATATACATTTTGCATAATCTGTGGTGCAAAGAATATTGGTTATTGATTTACAAGGCCTCAGAAAAATATTCCGTTGCATAATGGTATAGGGAAAACATTGTTCGGTGCGCATTTTAATTGTAATTATTTACAGTTTTATGAGATCAATATATGAGAGTGATATTTTTAAAACTTCGTTAACGTACGAACGCATTTCATTTGCTACGCTTCACGTGCAATTTCCAACTTGTTTTAATTTGACAAAATTTACTAAATTAATTTTTGCAATATTGCTGTGAAGCTTCTCAAATGATAAACAAAACTCTGATATGAGAATTTTTTTGTTGAATCTGCTTATTCTAATCTGTTGAAAATATGTAATATTAGCCAGAATTAAAATAGCAAATAAAGCCTTTGTGCACAAATGTTTAAAGATAGAAAACCAATGATTATAAATGCAAAAATAAAGTATGAGAAGGTAGCAAATAGCTATTTTGAATCTACTATTGAGATTCTTCATCAGTGCAAAACTCAGTGAGCTAAAAAATAGCAAAACTGAGCAAAGAGACAGAGACGCAAGCTTATATACTCGCTATGGGAACAATCCCACCTAAAGAAAAGCAACCAATGAAAAGAAAGCAGCCAAACCAACTGGGTGGACAAGTAGCAACATCTATTTTAATGCAGGGTTGGGTTTTTGACGTCAAAAAGGGGTTTTTGACATGACAAAGGTTTAAACCGTCAAAAACCCATATTGTCACAATCTGCTGTGGTGCATTAGAGTTTGTTGTTAAATTTTAAAACTAGCAACAGTTGCCATACATTTTGTTGAAATTTAATTATATTATGGGTAATTAGAAGGTCTTTAAATATTTTTAATTAATAAAAATTAAGGTAAAAATGACAGATTTCAAATCTCAGAAATTTATCTCTAAATGGATATGCAGAAATATTTGCACAAAAATTATGTTTAAATATCTTGTTTATTTATTATTATTAATTTAATATTTTTAAAAAATCTAAAGTTATTTAGTATGCATTTTGACAAGCTAATATTTGTAAGTGTTAACAAGTTAAGTGTTGTCAATGGAAGATTTTCAAAAGTGTAGAATTTGATACAATTATATAATTTAATAATTTTTTATGCTATACACATTATACACATAATATATACAGTAGGTTAATTTGAATTTAAATATAATGCATATTATTTATTATATTGTATGATTATTACACATCATTATAAACTATTTTTATCTCTAACCCCCCACCCCCACAGCACACACACTAATAGTATTAAAAATACAAATAATGTTTACTTTGGTAGCAAGGTAAGACAAGAAGTGATTATTCAACAACTGAATACTTAAAATGTTTAACAAAATTGTATAGTATTCAGTGAGAAGAAAAAAAAAGAAAGATTCATAAGTATTTGTATAAGCTAATTTTTCATCATAGTAAATAAATAGGCTGAATATTGTAAATAGATTCTCAGATATTTATAGAAAGGAGTTAATAACAGAAAAAAAATATTACACTGATCTATGAAATACTTCTAAAACACGAAATATTTTGCAGTTTTTTTATAACTAATTAAATACATAATTTTAAAAAATAAAGCATTCATTAAATACTTCCAATTAGTCTGATTACATAATCAAAATCAATCCAAATGAAAATTATCAAAGTAGAAACTTAGTTCAATAATCAAATTCATTTTCCCCATGTACCACATAACCAGTTTTTGAACATCTTTCTGTTCCTAATCGATTACAGAACATGTCTAATCTTTATTATTTTAAACTATACACTAAATTTGTTTATAAATAAATTTCTTCATAATATATCTCTGGATATTTTGAATAACACATTAAAATTTAATAAATAATATTAAAAATGATAAGTTTTCTAAAATCTAAGGTTTTGTTTAATATTAAAATTATGTTTCTTCAAAAATTTAATTTTTTTTTCTATAACATATTTAGAAACATTTTCTTTATTAAAAGCCAATAAATTTTACTTATTAAATATAAGTATAGGTAGATATATATATGTAGAAAAATATTTTTATTTACATATAAATATAGGTTTTTGACAGTTTTTGACATTTTTGACAAGGAGGTTTTTGACGTGACGGTTTAAACCATGGTTTAAACCGTCAAAAACTGTCGCATGTCAAAAACTTGCCAACCCTGTTTTAATGTATTTGGCGTCAACGGGCCTTGATTCCACTATTGCTGTTTTTATTTTTCTTCTTTTTGCTATGTCACAAATCAATAGATTTTGTAATTTACGGCTGAAAAAGTATAGGTTTTTGGAGCACTTACATTTTCTACGTGACTGTAGATGCAAAAAAGTGATTCCTAGATTTATTCCAATACGTTGTAATTTATTTAATTCAAGTAAGATAGATAAGGTCTTATTTCGTTCTAAATTAGCTCTTTTAAGGGCTTTGATTCAAGAGACTCGCCAGAAAATTGCTCATATAGAGCATGAGTTATATTACTTACATATCTCTCTTGGTAATTCTTCTCCTGATTTTGATTCTATAGACAGAATTTCATGGAATAAGAGTCCTCAAAGCTTCTTCGATTCATTGCGCAGTTCTAAAAAGGAAATTTAATACGCTTTGTAATAATTCTTTCGCCAACAACTCTATAAATTTACCTTCTGTTAACAAAAATGCTGTTGTCAATCTTTCTAGTGTCGCTTTAAGTAATAATCAGTTAATGCTCTAAAATTAAACAACAATTTCTCTGTTTCTGCCCCTCCTTCGTTACCCCGTCTGATTGCTCCTATTGAAAGAGCCTTTAAGCATAGCGCTATTTCTCCTTCTCAAAAAGAGTCTATTAGGCATCTCATTGCCAATACTGTTGATTTCAATTCGAATGTTTATAAGCCAAATCTTAATAGTTCAGTTAAACATTGTTTAAAAAGTTTGTGTTCTGATCTGAATTTGATCATAACTAAGGCTGACAAAGGTGGTCAGATTGTTGTTCTTGACAAGTCTTCATATTTAGAAAAATCCCATAAATTAATTAATGTTGGTCCTTATGTATATATCCACAAAGACCCTTTAAGGAAATTGATACTATCAAATCTGCCATTAAGTCTTCATACATTATTCCTGCTAAATTAAAGAGTTCTCTTATTCCTTCAATTGCTCATTGTGCCAGGTTTTATGCTTTACCTAAGGTCCATAAACCTGACATTCCTTTTAGACCCATTGTTTCCAATATCGGTACAACTTCTTATAAACTTGCAAAATATCTTGTTTCCATATTTTCTCCTCTCTCAAGCAGTAATTCTTTCACTGTTAGGAATTCTTTTGAATTTGCTAAGAAACTTCACAGTTTTAAGCCACAAGGCCACATGATGGTTTCTTTTGATGTTAAATCATTATTTACTAATGTTCCTGTCGAAGGTGCTTTAGATTGCCTCAAGAAAAGGCTCTATGAATTTCATTTTTCTTTTTTCGAAATCGAGGAGCTCATTCATCTAACTCGTGCTTGCTTGTCTCAAAATACTTTTGTATTTAACGGGAATTTCTTTCGTATGATTGACGGTTTGGTTATGGGTAATCCTCTTAGTCCGACTTTATGCGATTTGTACATGCATTATTTTGAAATAAAATTGTTTGAAGTCTTAAAATTTCTGTTCTATGTTCGTTACGTAGATGATATCTATGCTTTAGTTGAAGTGAATTCTGATATAAATCATATTCTCTCTGTCATGAATTCTATTGATTCTTGCATTCAATTTACTTTTGAAACTGAATCGAACAATCGCTTTTCTTTTCTGGGTGTTCTTGTTATTCGCAATGAAGATAATTTTCAGACTACTGTCTTTCGCAAACCTTTTGCAGTCAGTCTTCCACCTCATAGATATTCTTCTCATCCTCCTAACCAGAAAGTTGAGGCTTTTAAAACTTTTGTTTTCCGGGCTTCCAATATTTGTTCAACTCCTCAGTTACTCAGCGATGAACTTAATTATCTAAAAGCTATTGCTGTTGATCGTGGTTATTCCCCTAATATTATAGATTCAATTCATAGAAAATTGACAAAATCCACCCATTTGAAAAGAAAAAAACTTTAATTCGAACTCCAATGCTTTGGTTGTTTTGCCTTTTTCCCCCAAAATCAGTCAGCAAGTTGCTAAAATTTTGAAAAGGTTCGATTTCAATGTTATTTTTTCTCCTGTTAATAAAATTGCTTTTTCAAATCTTAAGCACCCCATTGATCGCTTAGATAACTGGGGTATTTACCAAATTTCTTGCCAATTTGGTCTTTCTTATATTGGTCAGACTAAACGTGCTCTCAGATTTCGTTTAATGGAACATAAAAGGTACTTCAAAAATCAAGAGCTTAAACGTTCCTCTATTGCTCAACATTGTTGGTCTTCACAACATAAGTTTAACTTTTCTTCAGCCACCATCATCCATAAATGTCCTTCCATTCTTGATCTTGATTTTTGGGAAGCTTACCACATTATAAAAAATTCTCACTCCTTAGTCAATGACTTATCTAGTACTCCTTATTTTCCAAGTATTTGGAAATCTTTAATTTAATACTTTTTTTTTTTTCCACTCGCTTTTTAGTTTTTGTTTTGCTTATTCTCCGTTAGATGTTGCTACTTGTCCACCCAGTTGGTTTGGCTGCTTTCTTCTCATTGGTTGCTTTTCTTTAGGCGGGATTGTTCCCATAGCGAGTATATAAGCTTGCGTCTCTCTGTCTCTTTGCTCAGTTTTGCTATTTTTTAGTTCGCTGAGTTTTGCACTGATGAAGAATCTCGATAGTAGATTCGAAATAGCTATTTGCTACCTTCTCATACTTTATTTGTGCATTTATAATCGTTGGTTTTCTATCTTTAAATATTAGCCAATTTTTTATGCATTTAAATAAATTTTATAATTTTATTTAAAAAAATTACAATACATCTTTTAATATTATTTTTCTATAATAACTCAAAACATCACAATTTTTTTTTTTTTTTTTTTTTTTTTTTTTTTTTTTGTCATTTGTATTAGATTGATTTCAGAATTTGTAACTGATTCTAAACAAGTAAAACATCAAACCTTTTATGTCCAATATAAATGCTTTTTTGTAATTTTTGAAAAATTCCATCCAGGGTATTCTTTTGCATAATGAAACATTATAAATGGAAAGCTTATCTGATTCTCAAGCCTCTGAATTCTTTAAGCTAAATAAACAAAAACAAACTGCAGATTTTTTTTTTCCCCAGTCATTTTAATAATGAGCTTTTTGTGAAGGTTATAATTTTCTTATTTGTTTATTAAATGTTAGGGATGCAGCCTAATTTATGATTATTACAATTTGCTGAAAATTTGAGCAAAATCAGCCAATGGACAAGGAAGATTTGTTATTTTTTATTTTTTGGTAAAGGAAAAAAAGGTTTTAATTTTGGTTCTTTTTCTTTTAATCAGTATTCTCATTTGCTGTTCCATAATTTTTTTTTTTTTTTTTTTTTTTTCAACACTGCAAAACTTTCTGGTGCATTCACGAAAATTTTTTATGCTTAAAGGAACAAAATTTTCTGACTTGACTGTTAAAAGAATTTAAAATTGAAAGAAATGTTCCTTTTTTTCAATAAATATCTCAAGATTTCAAATTTTTTTCTCAATGTTTTCATGTATTTTATTTTGTAAAAAATGTTTCTACTTTTCCAAGCGTTTTGAAATTTTTATAGATGATGTAAATCTGGTCTATTGAGATTTTCTAAAAAAAGATTGTATTAAAATATGGACATTTAGTTACTTTTAACATGTAAAAAATATCCTCCCCATGAGCTGTAAAGTGACCTACATTTGCAGTAAATATGAAAGGGTTAAAATTCATATTTTTAAAAAGTAATTGCACTATTATTTTTAAGAAGGTTTCAGCTTTATAAATAAATTTTTGGCTTATTGGTATCTTTAAATTTGCGTTGTAGAGGGACATTGCAATAAGGGGGAAAAACTTTTTTGCAAAAATGTCCTTTTTTGAAAATTTTCTTTCAAAGGCTTAACTGAAACATTAAAAAAAAAAAAAAATATTGCATCATCTGAAATGTGAAAATCTTATCTTTCACATTATGTTATGTCTTTCAATTTTAACTGCATTGAACAGTTTAGTCAATTTAGATTAAAACAAGACAATAATAATTAAAAAACAGAAATGCAGTCGAAAAGATTCTTCCCTCGTTTCTTTGTGTAAATGTGTTTTGTGATACATGTGTAAGCATTTTCTTTCTCAGTGATTAAAGAATTGACTTTTTGATGAGAATGAGTTGTGTTTCATAATTAATATCTTGAAAACTAATCAAAAAATTAAAATTTTAAGCTTCAGGTACATCAGGTGAGATATTGGACTAACTTTACAAAAAAATTGAGCCTCATACATGACGTAATTTACGCTAGCCGTTGCACAGATGGATAAAGTGATTTGTTCTTTTATAGTATAGGTTTCACATTGATTTTTGTAATATTTTACAATAAATTGCATAACTGTAATAAAAATTTATTACTTTTTAAAGCACTTTGTGGAAATTCGTTATTATAGTTCTTAAAATTCATCTATATTTGATATTATAGAATTTTATCAAGCAAAATTATTTTTCATTTAAAGCAAAGCATTGCCAATTAGCAATAAATTGGTTTTTACCCATACATCAGACTTAAACCAAAGTATTTTTTTAAGCATTTTCTCCATGGTTTATTTAAGAAATAAAACCCAAAAAACATGTTTTAATGGTTTTTTTTAAAAATCAAGCATTTAAGGCTTAGCAATAAAATGTAGTAACTAGAGATAGACCAAAAATTCAGTTTTGTTTTTGGCCCAAACACCAAATTTTCATAAAAATTCATTTTTGTTGAAAAAATTGTTGAAAATTTAGCCAAATTGAAGTTATTCATTGATTTGAACTCCATCACCTCAAATGAAGCACCTTTTATTTATTGCTATGAACTTCATTTTTGTAATTATCAATTATGACGGACTCGAGACATGAGAGCAAATTATAAAGCAAGAAATGTATATATCACTAAACTTAGACACTTTTCATGAGCTTATTAAAATCTGCAACCTCAATAGTAATAGTGAATTTTTAATTTCAAATCCAAACCACTGAAGTGATTTGAACACTCTTTGAAAAAATTGTATAACAGATGATCAGTTACAAAAATCATTATAAAAGATAAATATCGAGTAATGTATATCTAAAATATTCTTTAATTAGATGAAATTTGTATTATTAGAAAATCCTTCTGTGTCGTAGATTAATTAAATTGCATACACTTAAATACATTAATACATCTATCTACATCATGCATACGATCATCATAAATACATCATATTTGCTATACATCTTATTTCATATGAAAATAAAAAAGTTTTAATTAGTGCCACTGATCACCAAATTGGGCTTCATGTATAATTGTAATTAATTGATAATTTGTATGTATTAATTACTTTTTTTGGTACAGTTTTGTTTTTGTTTTCGTTCAAAAATATGAAGATTACCGAAATTTGGTTTCTGTTTCAGTCTTTAAAACCTGTTTTAGTCAATCCTTTTTAGTAATTACTGAGTTATGTTTGTCAAATATGAATGAAAACCTTTTACGTGTTTTTCTTTGCTGGTCTCATTTTTATTTTCATCTCTAAAGTCCATCCATAAATTTAGTTTGGTTTGATGCAATGCTGGAATTGTACTGTTATGCTATTCTCTCCATTATTTTAAAATTATTTTTTAATATTTTAATAAAGTTTATTTAAGATAAAAAAATTTTAATTATATGATATAAATTAACTAAATTCTAATGGCTCTGTTAAAGTTACACTCTGCATTATCTTTAAATTGGTTCTTTATATTTTAATAAAGTTTATTTCAGATAAATTAGATACTTTATGTAAACTATGTGAATGAATACGTTATATACTCTTGTGTGACTTAATAATATATATTGCTCTTTTATTTATTTATTTTTAGAAATAGCTTGAAATGCATTGATCCTCTGTTAATGGCACCAACATGTATTTTTTTGGCATCAAAAGTTGAAGTAAGTAAATTTCTTATTAAAAGCCTTTAATTAATCTTCATATTTACTTTCTTTCCATTAAAGAGCAAAAAGTCCTGATACAAAAAGCTGTTGCAGTTGTTAAGCTTCAATATGTGAGGTGTTCAGAGCTGAAGTTGATGAAATCCATTTTTCACACTTTCAAGATAAATCTAGCTACAGATTGTCCTTGATTGTAATTTTTCCATTTGCCTAAAACTTTTCTTTTTGGCATAAAGTTGTCATGGAAAGTTCACCTAAAATTTTAGTGTTATCTCTAAAAAATTATAATAACAAAAAAAAAAAAATTCTAAATTTAAAATTATGGACGTATTCATTTCAATTCTGAATGCTTCATGTTGGCTCATCCTTATATTGAGTCATACCTTTTAAAAAGCCCTGTTTCGTAATTCTTGTAAATTTTCACACAAATAATTAATTCTACACTATTTACATGGCAATCCTGTATATAAAGCTATTTTTATATGGTTTTATTAGATAGTGTATATCAAGGTTTGACTATATATTAATAGCAATTTCGTATTTAGAAAGTTATGTAAATATAATTTAACTAGAGGGCGCCTGTAAGCCCTCTATGAGCTATGCTCGCTAATTCCCATTCAGACACCCCAGATCTAAAAGCACACTGATTTCATCGGTTTTCAAAAGATTGAATTATAATTTCAAAAAAAAGTGGTGATCTTTCTGTAAACAGGTTTCCGTTCATTTTCCTTTGGTTGTAGATTTTTAAGGCCAAATCAGCCGCTGTTAAGAGATACATTCTCTGTTTTCATCTTTGATTTTTTTTTTTTTTTTTTTTTAATAAAAAGGTTAAAATTTTTAAAGTGAGCTAATGTGAAATAAATTAAGTAAACAGACTTAAATAAAGAGTTAAAATAATTTTTCTGCAGTACTAAACAATTTTTAAAGTAGTGTAAAGGTGTAATCTTGTTACCTTTTTTTGACAACATACCATATTTATTCGTGTATAACATGCACTTTTTTTTCAAAAAATTAAGGCAAAAGTTGTAGGTGCGCATTAGACACAAAATAATTTTTTACTACTTTAAAATATCAGACGATATAGATATGAATTTAAAAATGCATTCAAAGAAGACATTACAAATAGAAAAATCTTACTTAATTGAAGCATTACTGCATCTTTATTCCACTCCTTGCACTTTTTTATAGAAAAACGCTAGTAACTATATTTCAACACTAAATTAGCAATTCTCATTGCAGTCATGCACCCCTATCTCCCGTCATTTACTCCCTACCCAAAGTCTAAAAATGTAATTTCATCTTGTTTTCCGACCTAACACAATATGTTTGTTTTGACGTTCTTTACTTAAATTCCTTCGGCCATTCATTTATTTACATGTCAAATTTATGGTGCGTGTTATATACGAGATTTTAAAAATCATCATTTTTCCTTTTAAAGTAAGGAGAGCGCGTGATACACGAATGAATACAGTATTGTATGTCTATCATGGGATTTACATGTTATGAGGTTTGATTGATAATAGAGGTCTCACAGCTATCATTTTGTTTTGAATAAACTTTAAGATTCACACATGAAGTACAATTATCTTTTCATTCAATTATGAAAGCAACTTCAGATGTTGTTGATTTATTATATCTTCACTTATCATCAAATTTTTAAATTATAAAATTTAAAACATATTCTTGTCCATCAATTCTAATTAATTCATGCAACATTATGTAATTTTTAGCACATGGATTTATTTGTCTGAGAAGTTGTAGTAAAAAAAATTTAAATAATTCTATTAAGCTCTATTCAGAAGATAATATTAGTTTTTGTTGCATTAAAATGTCTCAATTTGTTGATTTTCTGCAAGTAAGAAAATCTGTTGGTTTTCATTGGATGTCTATTTGAATTTGGAGAAATATTAAAGATATCACCAAATTGGTATCTAACTTTGACCATCAAATTTGGTGATATATTGTCAAGTTGCCGACAGAACTGAGCTCTGCCCTGCAATATCTATGTATATTTTCATTGGTCCATTTCCAAATCGTTACTTCTTTTTATACATTAGTATTTTTTTAATATCTTATTTACTCAAATTTAAGATTTTTCTTCCATCCAAAACTAAAGTGTTTTAATTAGGCGTGTCTTTCAAATTGGATACTTCTACTTGTATTACTTTATAACCAAATGTGTATGTATGCATTGTTTCAAAAGTATGATACATTTTAAAATTCAATGTAAAATCAAATAATTGTCATACAGGAGTGCAGTTTAGAATGAAATGCTTGTCACTGTGGAAATTTTTCTTACAAAATGAAAATAATTAGTTTTGAATTATGATTATAGATGGTACCATTTGTCCATATGTTTGGTTTCAAACATGTAATTTTTCTTATTTTCATATTAGTTTTGTTGCTGTGACACAGAAATGAAAACTCCCAGAAAAACCTAATTGCATAGGTTGTACCTTACAACCAAATTAAAACTAATCTGAAAATTTAAAGAAAAAAAAAAAAAGACATGTTTCAAACCAAACATACAGATAGATGAGTGGTGTCATCTATGATCGAACTTTGGAATTAATTTTTTATTTGTTTGAAGAAAACTTTTCACCTTGAAAAACATTTTTTTCCAAACCGCACTCCTGTCTCACAATTATTTGATTTTATATTGAATATTAAAATGTGTCGAGGATTTTTTAGGCAGCCTGTTTTAAAGGTCAGCACGTGCCTGGGCCAGGCCAGGCCAGGCCAGACCGGCAAAATGCTTCCAAATTTTCTAAAGGGCCAGGCCGGCAGAATTAGAATAATTTTTCAACGGGCCGGGCTGGCAAAAAAGTTGACGGGCCAGGCAGGGTTGGCAAGTTTTTGACAGTGTGCGGTTTTATCCGGTTTAAACCATCATGTCAAAAGCCTCTCGTGAAAAACTCTGTCAGAAACCTCAAATGCTACACTGATCTGTAAAATTTCACATTAAATATCTATTGCAGATATACAACATTAGATGTAATATTAAAAATTCACTATTTCTGTATTGTATATTATCATTTCCAGAAAAATCTGCCATAAATCTGAAAATTTGGCCTGCCTTCAAACTTGCTCTACTAGCAATGCTTCTGCTATCAATCCCTGCTAGCTCAGCATCAATTGAGATAATATTTTCTAACTTTGGCTTCATAGACTCTAAACTCAGATTTTGATTGGGTATAAATAAATGTGCTAAATTGATTATGTGCTATAGGAGATGCTGCGGAGTAAAATTGATCCAGATTATTAACTGTACAAAATCATTTTCTTCTGTTTGAACATTCTAAAAAACAAAAGTGTTTTATAGCAATTAAAATAATTTAACTTTTTTGTAATTATTAAATTATAGCAATTAATGTTAAATAAAAAATTACTTAAATCATTAAGACTTATTCAATGTTTCCCTCCTGTTTTTAAAATGTTTTAAAGTGCATTACATGTTTTTGATGGTTTAAGCCAGTTTTTGATGGTTTAAACCAATTTTTGATGTTTTAAACCAGTTTTTGATGCTTGTCATGTCAAAAACCAGTTTCTGATGTCAGAAACCCAATCCTGGCGGCCAGGCCAGGACGATAAAAAATTTTTGTGGGCCTGCAGCCTGTTATAAAACTTTGAGCAGAGACAATAAAATATGAGTTATTTTCAATGAATATGTCTTTAACGAGGATTAGTATAAATGTACTAGTTTGACAACATCAATACAGAAGTGTAACTTGTATAGTGTAAAGATCAGAATCAGACAGTTACACTGTGTATAACTCAGGCTTAATATTTTTTTAGCAGATTCGTGCTGAGCCGAGATCAGGTTTGCATTCTTTTTCTACATATAGAGGAGCTGATCCGAACTAGACTTAAATGCTCCCATGATGTGTAGGGCTAGCATGATTTGTAAAATTTTTAATAGTGTTAAAGAAGTTATTTTAATGTAATCTTTGGATATATACTCCTGGGTGTTTCTTAACCCTCCAAGCATCTTGCAAAAGAATAAAATTGTAATGTTGTTTTCTCAACAGCTTGTTTTAAATGTTGAGAAAATATGATTATTTCAACATTATAAAAAAAACTTTATTATAAGCATGAATGTAATCCACCAGAGTATGAATCATTCTTCGATGTATTGAAAATTCATTAAATCTATAGAATTATACTATTTTAAATAGTGCTTATATTGCAGTGAAAACTGGAGTTTAGTATACGGAATATTGCGTTCCAGATGCTTAGAGGGTTAAATTAACTTCTCAACAACACGAAAGTTTGACACATCTTCTAACTAATTTTTAACTGTAAAAGTATAAAATCGACAAGCCTAGCTATTGAAGGAATTTGGAATGGAATAGCCGCTTTCATTTTTGGTAAATAAGATACTTGCATAATCTTGTTTAGATATAAGAAATTCTTGTCAAATTGCAGATTTTTCTCCTTTACCGTGCTGTCGCTTCCGGGATTTCTATTTAAAACTCTAACTTTGACAGTATTTTCTTAAATTGCTTGAATCGAAAAATGGATAACGCCATTCGAGTACATAGTTTCAGAATAGAAATATTTGCTAATCTTATGCATTTCCAAAAAAAAAAAAAAAAAAGAATAATGAATTCAAAAATATTTCAGAGTATCAGTATCTCTTTTGGATATGAAAATGAATTTGGATTTGGAATCGTTTATAAAATGATATAGAAATATTTTCATAAATGTACTTTTATAACCATTTAAGGAAAAAATAAAGCATGATGCATTTCGAACCACAATAACAGCTCTTCATCAGTTGAACCAACATGAGTCCGTATGAGTACAGAATAGCTCAAAACGCACCCTGCTTTGTTTTTTGTTTAATGGTGATTTTTACAAAGTGTATTATTTTGATTATTAATTATCGCCAATGTTATCGTTATTTTTTCACTACTTTTATTACACAGCTTCAAGAGTTACGATGATTTTAACTTTTTTTTTTTTTCTCTTATTCTAAACCATATCAATTTTTTAATGAATCTTTATTTGAGTGTTGAAAGTCTAAAAATCTAAGTAATCATTAATGTTGCTAATGTTATTTCCTGTAAAATGTAATGTAAAATCATTCCATAGGTATGTATGCAGTATTCTTTAAAAAAAAATCTTAATTATAAAATAAAAATATGATTTTTTTAGAAATAGTAAAAATTGTGTCGGGCCATAACGGGCCAGGCCTATTCTCACTAATTTCTGTAATTTCCGCAGTATTTCCGGAACCAGGCCTGGAAATTCCGGCCCGTGCAGATCTCTAGTCTGTTTATTAGAAAGTACAGGATCTGGAAAATGCTTAGTTCAAAGGACAGGAGGTCCTCCTAAAATTTGGTATCCCCTTCCCCTAGAATCCATTTTTTTTAAAACATAAAAATAACTAAATTAAGCAATCCCATTAAGAATATGAATAAAACTGATCTTCTGCATTTTTTTAAATTACAGTAGACTCCCTCAAATCTGCACTCCTAAAATCCGCAACTCTCTAAAATCCACACATAATTTACAGATGTAAACAATGAAACATTCAGTTCATATGTAGGTGCAAAATTTGACTTTCTTAGTTTTATATCAATTTCATATATTTTTTAATTTGTAATTTTTATTAAGGTTATTGAATTCATGTTTTTCATGAAGGAAGAATGATTTATTTCTGGAAAAAGTCAAGATATTACTGATATCATTAGTAATCATAATCTTACCAAATATATTTATGTATTAATCAAGCTTTTTTAGTTTTTAAGTCTGGCTAAACCTGAAATAAAGCTTCATTATTTTATGATTCTGATGTGAATTAGAAATGTACCTTTATGAGGCAAGTTTCATTGAATAATTTAGGAAAATCACATTTCATCTTTATAATGAATATTTTATTGTACATTGATAATTAACTTGATCTTTGCTTTTAGTATTTTAGTCATTTAAAAAATTATCTAAGTTTTTATTTTAGTTTATTATTTATTTTAATATTTTAGTATATTGAAAGCATTCATTATAGTTTGGATTTCATTATTAATTACATTTAAATTATATTTTAAAAAGTATAAACAAAGCAATGACCAGAAATCCACAAAATTCTAAAATCCACAAAACCTATGGTCCCAAGCTGTGCGGGTTTGAGGGAGTCTACTGTATTTAAACAAATTTTTGCACTATTCAATGGTAACAATTAATAAATAAAAAAATAAAATTGGTAAGTAATATTATTTAATCTACAACTCTAATTTTTTTAACTACATTATTTACATTAAAAAAATGTATCAATATTTTTAATAAATCTTATTTTTAAAAATCCTCTTTCTCCTTCACTTCTGAAGTATGCAATTCCGCTGGAATTTTTAAAACGATAAAAATAACAAAAATGCAACAATCACGTATAAGATATGAATAAAAACTTACATTTTGCAATTTTTTAAAAAATTAAACAGAAATTCTTTTATCAATCAGTGGCAAAAGTGAATAAACAATAAAATTGGCAGAATAATAATAATTAATCTACAGTTGCTATCTTTTTTTTTTAAATTAATATTAAATAATCATAATTATAATTTTTAAAAAATTATAAATGTTTATAATTCATCTTATATTAAATAAATCAGTCAATTTTGCTTATTTTTAGAAATTCTGTAAAATTTTCAAAAAAATTCAGAAGTTATAAAATTTTAATGTATATTTATAAATTTTAAAAATTTTTTAATAAAAATGTTTTTTTGGATTTTGAAATCTTGGATAATGAATCCTCTACTGTATTATGTTGTGTCATTCAGTTCTCGTAAATTTAATATAATGAGAGAAAACTGTTTCTGTTTTTATGTCATACTTTAGCTGCTCCACTATCTGCTATTTAGCTGTTATGTTAATCATAATTAACATAAAAAATTTGATAAATATTTTTAATTCATCTTATTTCTTAAATAAAATAGTTAATTTTGTTTATTTTTGTAAAATCTGTAAAATTTTCAAAAAATTTCAGAAGTTGCAAAATTTTAGTATATTATTAAAAATTTAGAAAATTTTTGAGTAAAAATCTTTTCCAGATTTTGGAATTTTGAATAATGTATCCTCTACTGTGTTATGTTGTGGCATTTAGTTCTCATAAGTTTAAAGTTATGAGAAAAAACTGTTTCTACTTTTACTTTATGTGTACCTACAACTGTTTCACTTTTACTTTAGCTGCTCCACTATCTTTGAAAATGAATTTAATCATTAAATTAATTTTGTGTACCTGAAATTCTACAGGTTTTTTTAATATCTGATTTTCTTTCCTTTCTTTATTAGGAATTTGGAGTTATTTCAAATAGTAGGCTGATTTCTACTTGTCAGACTGTTGGTTAGTACAAATTTGAATTCTCATATAATATTAAATAAAGTGACATTTCATGTACATTGTTAAAATTTTTCCATCAAATTATCATAAGCAGCAATTTTTAGCAAACTGATTTTTTTCCCCCGTAACAGATATGTTTCTGACGACTACATATTCTTCAAATCTCTATTTTACCCATAACATTTTTTTTTCACTTAAGGCACAAAGTGATCTACAATCAGGAATTTTTTTTAAAGGAGGGTTAAAATTTATATGGGAAAAAAAAAATTGCTCTATTCAATAGAAGAATAGAATAAGAATTACATACCTTTTTTTTTTTTTTTTTTTTTTTTTTTTTTAATTAATGCATAGAAAATTGCATCCTAGGTCAAAATTTCAATAAATATTCACAGGCTGGCAATTTTTTCCCCGCCATCTAGTGAAGGTTTTTTAAGAGAAAGAATTGTAATTGAATATTTATTTATTCTTTTTCTTTTATTAGTATAGGTAAAAGAAACCCTACATTTGTAGATTAGATGCATAATGTGCTTGTAGTAAATTTTATCCTGGTGTGTGTGCTGACATGTTATGAGCTATTATTTTGAAATTCAGACAAAGAAATGATGTTTTGATAGTTGTATTTTTTGATTTGCTTGATTTTTTTTTTTTTTTTATATATATATATATATGTTGAAGTAGATCATATTTGATGAATAATCTGTAATTTTGAAGCCCTGAAAAAATTTCCTTTTTTCTATAGAAAATGTCAAAGGTTGTGAATGCCATTTTTCGTGAAAAGTGAAATGCTGATATATTTAGAGCACTATATCTCTCGCAAACAACAACATCCCAAAATTCTTTCGGCATAAAGTGTTAGTATAACTATACTTACTTATTAAAATTTATTTGCTTCCATGGGACATTGTTAATTTACTTTGTTATGTTGCCACAAAGTACAGTCAAAATGACGTTTTTGTCCATTTCTGCACTTCATATCTTATTTAAGCAATAGTACCCTGACTTTTTCTTATAGAATATGAAAGTTTACTACTAGGACAAGCAAAATAATGTAGTACTGTACCGAGATATTTTTGCTGTTAGCAGATATAACCTGTTAAATACTAAAAATTTTCAAAATCTGCAACCTTTAAAGCAATGTTATTTCAAATAAGTGCAACAGTAAAATAAAACAAAATATGCCACACAGTAGGTGAATATATGTACAAAACATTTGGAAAAATGACAAAATTTTCAAATAAACAATGTCGATGATAATATTTCTTCCCTATCAGAAAATGAAAAATCTCTTATCTCGTTCCTCTTGCTGTGTTTTTTCCCTGTGAGAAATGAAATATCCCTTTTTTGTTGTCCCTTCTGAAAGAGAATGAGGATGTTTCATTTTCTCTTAGGGGAAATATGTGATAATAGACATTGCTTTTCTTCTAAATTTTGTCATTTTTTAAAATAAAAATGTCACGAGGCCCCACTTCTTTTTCTTTTCCATGTTTTTGTACATATATTAACCTATTGCGTGACATATTTAATTTTATCTTACTGTTGTGCTTATTTGAAATAACAGTACTTTAAACATTGCAGATTTTGAAAATTTTCAGTATTTAACAGGTTATATCTGCTAACAGCAGCAATATCTCGGTACAGTACTACATTATTTTGCTTGTCCTAGTAGTACACTTTCATATTCTATAAGTAAAAGTTTGGGGTACTATTGCTTAAATAAGATATTAAGTGCGGAAAATGGACAGAAACGTCATTTTGACTGTACTTTGTGACAACATAACAATGTAAAGTAATAATGTCTCATGGAAACAAATAAATTTTAATAATTATATATGGTTATACTAACAATTTATGCCGAAAGAATTTTGGGATGTTGTTGCTTGTGAGAGATATAGTGCTCTAAATATAACAGGATTTCACTTTTCACGAAAAATGGCATTCACAACCTTGAACTTTGACATTTTTAGTTACCCATCATACGTAGTATAGGGTAAGTCTTGCAATCGTTTTGAAAATCGAAAAAATTTTTTTGACGGATTTACACGTTTTAGATAGTGGAGATTCCGAAAAACATATTTTTAGAAAAGAAAATTTGCCGTCCGTCTGTCTGTCTGTCTGTCTGTCTGTCTGTCTGTCCGTCCGTCTGTCTGTCTGTCTGTCTGTCCGTCTGTCTGTCTGTAAACGCTCTATCTCCCGAACAAATTGAGATAGAGACTTGAAATTTTGTATGTTGTTAGTATGTAAGAATGGGAAGAAGCCTATTTAATATCAGCAACCTCGGTTATCCGGAACTATTTTTTTCGGACCCTCGAAAAATTCGTTCTGATGAAAGGAATATAAAAATTTTCGAATTTTTTTGTTTTAAGGAATGGACGTAAAAGGCAATAAAATAACACACATTTTGCATATAGAACGAAGTCGATCGGATTATTAGTTGCCGAGATATTTGTAATCCTGTTTTCCATATTCTTCGATTTTTCATGACCCTGTATTTCATTCAAATTTCAATTCAGAGGTATATTTTAATTGGAAATGAGATGCTTAATCCGACACAGTTAATTGTTAGTTAATAGAATCATTATTTTTGGAGTTATAAGGATGTTTCTTTTACGCAGTTCGGTACTACTTGAGTAGTTTGGCGTTTTATATAATTTGTCGAAATTGGTACATCAGCAGTTCTTTAATATAGCGTTACTATGTATATTAACAATATTTAAATTTTGTTTATGAATTTCAATGCATTGTATAAATAGTTTTCTCATGTTTTATTTCCATATACATATCCATGATGGGTAAGTATTACGGTGGCCCCCAACAACTAGTTTATAGAAAAGAGGAAATTTTTTCAGGGCTTCAAAATTGCAGATTATTCATCAAATATGATCTACTTCAACTTATAAAAAAATCAAGAAAATCAAAAAATACAACTATTTCACTTTGTCTGATTTTCAAAATAAGAGCTCTTAACTAAACTGCCTTTTGTAAAGATTGAATAATAAAATTAGTATTTACACTTGCCATTTGTCCTTATTGAAGCAAAATCAGCTTTCTCTATAAATTATTTCAAGTTGAAACTTAGCAGCAAAGAGTGTATCTTTCACTCTTGAATTAATTTAAAAAAAATCTGGAAGCACTAACCATAGTTAATATAATTTAATGTACATAAAAGCTATTTCATTGTATAAAACATTCTACAAACACTTAAGGAGTGATTTAAAGCTTTGTGCTGAGGTATAAACCAACACAACATCTCAAGAACTAGAAGTCAAGTTGACTATTACGAAGGTCAGCGATCTTCCAGTATATATACATGCTAAGAAACACAAAAAAGAGTGTTCTTCATTACTACTAGCTCCCTCTACTACCAGTTTTTAAACAGCACTTCCCATAATGCATAGCTGCTAGTGACATCTTATAATGACCCTGTGCACTAAAACAGTTGTATGTAAGATATGGAAAGACTAGTGTACAAGAAATGAAACAAAGATGTCGAAAGTTCAAATGCCAGCCTGTTTTTCATAAAAATATTGAAAACTCAAATACTGAATTGTAGAATATAAGTAAAATATGGAAATAAATTATACATATATTTTAAAAATAAAAGTAAGTGTTAAAAAAGTAGATGTTTTAAAATAGAGTTTTTCCAGACTTGGTTTACAAATACTAATGAAGTTATAAAGTGATGAGACACTAGGTATGCATTTTTTCTAACATTACACTGAAATTAAAGTTCTCTTTCCTTCTGATCATAATTGTGATTCTATGTATGCATTTGGAAATGAAATAGATGATTTTTTATGAGAGTAAATTGTGATTTTTAATTGATAATTCTGTTAATTATTAGAAATTTAAAATTCCGAGTCTCATGTGCATTAGAAAAGTCTTTAATTTTCAACCTTGTATGTGCCACAAATATTTTTTAGTCATTGTGGACACACACATAGACACAGTGCCATGTGAAAGGAGGGGGGGCAAAGGGGGCAGTTTCCCCGGGCTCAGAAATTTAGGGGCCTCCAAATTTATACTACCAACGTCATTTTTGGCCTGTCACAAGAAAAAGTTAGTGATGGGGGATGCCAAATTGCAACTATACCCCAGGTGCAGTTTTCTCTTTGTATGCCCCTGCATAGAGAGACCGAGTAAAACCTTCTGTTTTTAGTATAAATTATTTCTTTCACTTCAGTCAAACTAATTGATAAAGAATTGAGTTGAAAATTTCCAAACTGAATGTGTCAAGTAAAGGAGTCAAATACAAAACATTTTTGCAGATCATACAAAAATGCTGTGTTAGGCATCTCACCTAGATCATTTTTACTCATATTAGAAATTTTCATCTCATACCAAAATGTGTTTTCTATAATTGTATTTATAAATGCATAAGTCTTGTTTTAGATTATGTTTCATTACATTTATCTGTTACTAAGCAAACTCATTATTGTGATTTTCTTTTCCTTTTTAGTGAAAAACAAATTCTCATTTGCTTATCCTCAGGAATTTCCGTATCGTATGACACATGTTCTTGAATGTGAATTTTATCTTCTGGAAATGATGGTAAGTATATGTATATTGTCACATTTAATTTCAGATTTCAAAGGTAAATAAATATTCAGAATTTTAAAAAAATGTATTTTAAAATGTTGTTTATGCTTTGATTTTGAATATATGTAAATTTAATTTTGATATAAAATTCTTTAGACTTTTTTTTTTTTTTTTTTTTTTTTTGTTCTTCTCTCTCCCTGCGATCTCTTTTGCATTATTTTCCCCAAAATTTTATTGTAATAAAATGGTTAGAAAAATTATTTAGATGGGAAGTTATGAGTATGAAACTTATACATATAAACATACAACTTTACTATAAAATCTTTCAAGAGATGTACTTCAATTAAAAGAGGATTTTAAGAAGAGCACTGCATTTAAATTTTAAAACATTTTATGAAATTTTCTGTAGCCATTTATAGTTATATTTGTAAAAATGCAAATGTAATCTTTTGAATTTAAATAATAGAGAGGGGGGGGGGGGAATAAAGCAAAATCATATGCTTTACATATAGTCGTTGAATCAGGGGGTCGTGTGGTTTCATATCGGGGGATTTGGTAAACTATATATTTTTGGATTCACCACAACATTAGTATCTCATTTATCCATGATACTTTCAAAACGAGGGTATCTTATGGGCGCCATATTTAAAAACGGCCGCCGTCGTTGAGTTAGGGAGTCGTGTGGTTTCATGTCAGCAGACTTGGTAAAAAATACATTTTTCGATTCATCACAACATCAATATGTCATTTATCCATGATACATTCAAAACCAAGGTAATTTATGGGTGCCATATTGGAAAATGGCGACCCTATTGAGACAGGGGCTCTTGTGATTTCATGTCAGCGAACTTGTTAAATGATATATTTTTAGATTCACCACAACATCAGAATGACATTCATTCATCCATGATATTTTAAGAACAGGGTAATTTATGGATGCCAAATTGGAAAATGGTCATTGCTGCCGTTGAGCCAGGAGCTCTTCTGGTTTCATGTTAGTGGTCTTGTTAAATCATACCCATACATATTTCAATTCACTACAACAAAAGAATGACATTTATTTATCATATTAATCAATTTCTCAATTAATTTCAGCAGTGAAATTACGCCTGAAATTTTAGATACATGAATATTCATACTTCTACTAAGCGTAATACCAACTCAGTGAAAAATGTCCAAGCCGGGAATCGAACCCGGAACCCTTGGAATAGCGCTCCAAGTGCTCTACCATTTAAGCTATGAGGACGATGCCCAGCTCAGCATTTTTCCCTTCATATGTTGGTTAAGCTGCAAATCACAACACTAGATCTGTCTTCACAAGCACGCAAGTCTGCAGCGTAACATGTGCTCGTGAAGACGGATCTAGTGCTGCGATTTGCAGCTTAACCAACATATGAAGTGAAAAATGCTGAGCTGGGCATCGTCCTCGTAGCTTAAATGGTAGAGCACTTGGAGCGCTATTCCAAGGGTTCCAGGTTCGATTCCTGGCTTGGACATTTTTCACTGTTGGTATTACGCTTAGTAGAAGTATGAATATTCATGTATCTAAAAGAATGATATTTATCCATATTTTCAAAATCAGAGTAGCTTATGCGCACCATATTGGAAAATGGTTTTGTGGTTTTATATGGTTTTCTAGCAGGCTTGTTAAACCATACATTTTTGGATTCACCATAGCATCAGAATGACATTTATCCAAGATATTTACAAAAACAGAGTAGCTAATAGGCACTATTTTGTGAAATATTAGCTGATAAACAGGCTGATCCTAAAGATTTCATTGGTTTTGTATGCTATTAAATTAATCGGGTGATTCAAAAGACAATAAGTATAGATACATAGGGATCAAAAGCTACAATGAAATTCAGCTGAAGACCTGCTGCAATTAAGAGATATTTTTTATTGTAGGGCAGAGAACAAAATGAAAGAACAAAAAACTGTACTTCAGACAAATCTGTCTTTGAGCAAGATCCAGAAAGATGAACTTGATATCACATAATTACAGAACACGATCGATTTATCAATGAATAGATAAATCTAGATATGATAATAGTAACAATTGGAGCATTAACAGTTCTAGAAATTATCGAAGACATGCTCAAAGATCATGATATTGGTGTAGAAGCGTTACCAAACTTTCCAGAGAGACTATCTGTTTGAGGACTTAAAGCTAGAAGGGTTTTTCAAGCCTCCAAAGATAAAGAAGCTAAATACATTTTCTGACTTGACGAAGAAAGAGAATGTAAAGTTAAAAATAAACCAAAGTTTGTTGCCAAGACCAAAAAAAAAAAAAAAAAATGCTTACTTAGATGGCGATTATTCCACAATGGAGAAAATTTGATATGAGAACTGCATATTATTACCATCTAAGATTTAATTCAAGATTCTTAGCAACACTTGATGGTTCAATGCGGAAAACTGAAAAGGCAAACTGATGAATGGTATGAAAAAATTGCGACTGCTGAAAGAATGCACATGATGATGGTATTAAGATAAATGATGTAATGTGTTCTGTTAAAGCTACCACTGGATATACAGTCATTTGGAGAAGCAGCAAAGAATCTATTTTCTAAAATATTACAAGATTATACATCGTAACAAACAATAAATGTTGTACCTAACACATACAGGCAGGTGTCAAAAATAAAAAAACAAAAAATATGAACTGTTTGTGAAGTTATGCAAGTTATTGTCTCCAGGGGAAACATCAGTACAAAAATAGGAGCAATTTTTATACATTTCATTTCTAAAGAATAGCAAAATGAACATTATCTTAAATAGTTGAATACATGAATGATGTAGGTTATCTACTGAAGAAAATTATATAATTTTACGAAATAACAAGTTAAAAAATTCATTAAATTGACCTGCTTCCAAGAAGACATGATACGTAACTTTTATTTCATATACATCATGCTAAAGCACGGATTTAGAAGTTTTATTGTCTCAAAAGATGTTCATGTGGTTGTTATTACATTGTTTTCTCTAGAAACTGATTTAAAATGCTAGAAGGGTTAATATTTGTGAAGTTTGGATCCAATAACATGTAAATTAAACATTAAAACTTGAGTAATATGCATGGACTTCTAGTTAAAAAGGTATGTAATGCATTACTTGAAATCATGGGTGCAAGTTTTCCGTCCACAGGACGGAATTCCGTCTTTTAAAAGTTCCCAAGGACGGAAGCGGGACGGAAAAATCTCCGACGATGAAAAATGTTCGCGAAAATGACGCGTTTTTCGCCAAAAGATCGCGGGAAGACACGATTTTTCGTCAAAAGATTATAAATAAAACGTGATTTTTGTCAAATGATCGCAGAAAAAAAACGTTATTTCTGACCAAAAAAAAAAAGCCGAAAAAAAGCGCTTTTTCATTCAAAAGATCGCAAAAGGATGCCTTTTTCGTCAAAAAATTGCGGAATAAACGTGATTCCTGTGTGACGGATCTCGAGAAAAAAGGTTATTTCTGTCGAAGAATTGTGAAAATGATGCAGTCTCTATCAAGGAATCACGGAAAAGACACGATTTTCCTCAAATGATCGTGGAAAAAATGCTATTTCTGTCAGAATTGCAGAGAAAATGCGATTTTTGTCAAAAGATCAAGGAAAAGGCGTTTTTCGTCAAAAGTTCGTTAAAAAAGACACGATTTTGTTTTTCAAAGGATTGCTGATATGTGATTTTTGTTAAGATTGCAAAACAAAGAGCTATTTCTGTCAAAAGATTGCAAAAGAAAAAAAAAAAGTTTTTCGTCAAAGAGCAAAATAAACGCAATTCCTATTGAAGAATCGCGAAAATGACGCAGTCTCTTTCAAAGAATCGCGAAAAAGACGCGATTTTTTGGTCAAAGGAGCAAGGAAAAGAAGCGAGTTTTGTCTAAAGATCGTGGAAAAAACGCAAATTTTCTCAAAGGATCGCAAAAAAGTCGCGAATTTTTGTCAAAGTATCACGAAAAAGTCGTGAATTTTTGTCAAAAGATCACGAAAGTGACACAATTTCTTTCAAAGAATCGCGAAAAAGACGCGATTTTCGTCAAGTGAGAGTGGAAGAAAACGTTCTTTTTTGTCAGAATTGCGGAGAAAACGCGATTTTTTGTCAAAGAAGCGAGAAAAAGACGCGAGTTTTGTCTACAGATCGTAGAAAAAACGCAAATTTTCTCAAAGGATCGCGAAAAAATCGCGATTTTTTGTTAATTGATCGCAAAAAACGTGATTTTTGCTCAAAGGATCGCGATTTTTGTCAAAAAATCTCTAAACAGACGCGATTTCTGTCAAAAGATCGTGGAAAAAAGCGAATTTTTTCAAACAGTCATGGAAAAAAAACGTGAATCATACACATGCGCATGTGTTCACTCGGGGGTGGGGGGGGGGGGGTTGCGAGTGATTCAAAATATTTTCAGTCCTTGCAAAATTTCAAACTTGCACCCATACTTGAAATGCTTTCACTGTCGAGTGCGATACAGTAAACGCTTGCACAGTCAAGGGAAAATGATAATTCAGAACATACACTTAAGGCGTTTGGTACTTAAATTGATATATTACAGGAAACAAAGAAACATGCTGAGTCATAAGTTTGCCATCTCTATTATGGAAAGCCAAACACTCAGACATCAAGAAATTACGCTATATTCTATATAATTTTTTCTGAAAAAAAAAGTCTGTGGAGTCGCATTGCCTTTTGTCATGTAGTAGTAATCCATAATGCCTATCGATAATGCTAACTAATTCCAACGGTCTTGTTTTTAAGGATGATCCTGATCTTCTATTCGCAGATAGATATGGTTGGTTTTTTGGAACAGGTAGCGAAGGAAAATGCTATCTAGAATGTCAGTTCTTTTATTCCTGAAACTGCTTTGGAACATGTGTCACATTACCATGTCCATGTCTTTTTAATAAACACAGATGTATAAGCATATACAGAATGTACTGGGACGATGAAAATTAGTTGAACATACTAATGTCAATTTATAATGATAGTAGTGCAGAAGACTAAGATTTCTATTATTTATTAACCCATTCTAGACCTGCATTTTTTACATGAACATTGTTTGGTTTACACCGTTTTTTGTCATACAATTAAAAATAGTTTAGCAAGTGAATATTTTAATTAAAAAAGAAAATTTTTAAATTTCATTTTTTGTGGTATTATAAATAAATGATGAAAGCACGTTTTAAAGATGTATATATGCACCCGCAGGGGTTAATTCTTAACAGACTAAGTACAATAGATTCTCCATTACTATTTTGTTCTTGAACTGCTGTGTTGTATCCACATGTGAAAATAGCATGCATTAAAATACAAAACAAGATTTTAGTTTTCTGTTGTGCAAATGTCTTTTGAACAATTTATCAGATTGAAAATATTAATAATCATATTAAAATAAAATCTTAACAAATATGTAATTTATATAATGTTATATGTTCAACCATATTTGTTCTTTCCATTTTTTCATTAAAATTTAATTATGTAATAATACCAAAAATAAAAACTCATTTGTTATGTATCTGCGATAGATGGCACTCCTTTTTTTAATATGGCGTCTATAAGCTACCATGAATTTCATAGTATTATCAAAAAATGAACTCCTTGGACCGTTGTGAATCCAAAAATGTATATATCATCAAGCCCTCAGAGATGAAACCAAAAACCCTAACTTTGGCTTCTGGCTTAATGACTAATAGATTAAAAAATATTTTCTAACACTCTCAGAAGCTGTTACAAAGCTTGCATCTTTCTTTCAATGAAAGGAACTATCTAAGAAAACAATTTAAAAAATGCATAACAAGTGCCCATACAGAAATGATTGTCAATAATTGGTAATACATTTAAAACCTTTTGTTCCATTCTATGTATGATTTTTAAAATTTTATACAAACCGCATAGTATGAAAATTTTTCATTCAGCAGAGTAGTGCATGAGATATATGAAAAGCTGCCTCCTGAAATTACCTTTAATTGATGATAAAGCATCCAAATTATTTTTGTATCCTTGTATATGAATCTGCCTATATTACACACAGATACTATGGGTTATTAAAATTTAATTTATTCTGAAAAAATACATAGCCTTTATTTTATTTTTTTATTATTATTATTTTTTTTTTTATTTAAAAGATATTAAAAATTTATCATTATGAGTATGGTACCCTTTATTCATGTTTTCATATTCAAAATATGAAAAATTTTACTTCTAATATTATAGATGTATGTAGTAATAATAAAACTTACAATCTTCTGGTATTATAGATTTAAATATTAAAATTATAATTACATGTGTGTGTGTAGCATGTGCACTAACAATGATGCTAATTTTAGATTTTTTTTTTTAAACTATGCATTTTTTTTTTTACAGAAACTATATTTTGTTTATTGTATTACTTACCTTTCATATGTAGTATAGGATAAGTCATTTTAAATCATTTTAAAAATCAGAAAGAAAAAATTATGGATTACACATTTTAGACACAGGAGATTCTGAAAACATATTTTTAGAAAGAAAAAAAAAGTCATCCATTTGTCTGTCTGTTTATGTGTGTCTGTGTCCGTGAAGACTCTATCTCTTGAACAAATTAGGATTGACACTTGAAATTTGATGTATGCTTTTTATGCAAAAATGGGGAAAAGCATTTAAAGATAGAAAACCAACGATTATAAATGCACAAATAAAGTATGAAAAGGGTGCAAACAGCTGTTTCAAAACTACTATCGAGATTCTTCATAAGTGCAAAAACTCAGCGAGCTAGACAAAGCAAAACTGAGCAAAAAGCTCCCTTTTCATACTTTATTTGTGCATTTATAAACATTGCTTTTCTATCTTTAAACATTTTTGCACAAAGGCTTTATTTGCTATTTTAATGGGGAAAAGCATATTGAATTTCAGCAACCTCTATTATCCTAAACTTTTTTTTTTCAGACGCTCAAAATATTTGTTCTAATAAAAGGTACATAAAAAATTTTGAAATTGTTTTTTTACGAAGTTTATATAAAAGAGAATAAAAAAATGTAAATTTTTCAAAAAGAATGAAGTCAGTTATATAATTGAGCTGTCAAGATATTTGTAATTCTATTTTCCACACTCTTTGATTTTTCATGACACTGTATTTTATTCAAATTTCAATTCAAAGATATATTTTAATTCAAAATGAGATGCTTAATTCGATGCAGCAAACTTTTAATTAAATATGAATATAATTTTTGGAGTTATATAATATAAGAATGTTTCTATTACGGAATTCAGTAATAGAGCATTTAAAGCTTAGTGTCATCAAACTGCGATTTTAAATACTCTATAAACCGTACAAATTGAGATAGAAGATATTAGGATTCCTTAGAATCAGGGAAAACCTAAAAAATAGTGAAAATCAGAGAATTCGAAAAATTAAGGAAAAAGTCACAGAATTTTTCATGTATTACCATCAGAATTTCTATTATCATCGTAAGTGAAGAATTTTTTAATTATTTATCAAATTTAAAATTTTTACACAAAATCTATGCATACTATATAATGATATGAAAAATAATTAAAAAATAAATAGGAACAACTACATAAAAATTATGATGAAAAAGAAAATGATAATGGAACATTGGTATGATATATTTAATAACTAAGATTAAAGAAAATTTAAATTATTTATAGCACACATTTTGTTGATTATTCATTATTTTATATATTTACACCACACAATGGTAGTTTCAGTTTTTGTTTGTTGCCAATAACTTTTTTTCTGCAGTTTAATGAACACTTACTGCTACTAGGTCCAAGATAAAATTTTGTTACTCAAGGAAATTTAAATATTTATATTCATTTTATACTTAAATATTTATTCACTGAAAAAAATGCTCCTAATTTAATTTTATATGTTTGAATGTTGAATGACAATTTTCATTGTTTACATTTCAACATGTAGTGTGGATAATCAAGAAATGTAGATTATACATTGGCAGATTTCACAGAGTTGACTGTATTCGGGTTGATAAAGCTATTGCTTTTTACACATGCCCAGAAGGGCTGTCACAGGTACCTATTATAGCAGAAGTATAAATGCATTATTGATAATGATTTTTGAAAAATTTCATCGTATTTAGCTGAAATATTAAACTTATAAAAACATGGATGGTTTACACATAAATAATGATCCAGGCTGCATATTCTGCATACAGTCGGCTTTTAAATCCTAGATAACAACTTTTAGTAAATATTTGTATAATGTAATACCTAGTAGCAGTATAAAAGCAGAAAACTTTATTGTTCCAAACATAGTAATTTAATTAGAATTAGTCACATAAATCAATGCTTGTGTGCATAAGAGAAATTATATATATATACATTCTAATACCAGATTTTTTTTTTTTTTTTTTTTTTTTTTTAAATGCAAAATGTTTCTTACTTTGGTTATAGTGGCCACTGCATTACAAAACTTCTGTTATTAAAATGTCTATATTTTTATGCCTTATACATGCAAACCCTTCATAAATACTGTGAGGTTCATGAATAGTTTGCATTGAGTGGGTCTCTCATTACGACTCTTGTGTATTTAAAAGTTAAATAAAAATCGCATCACAGACCAAAGCAGCTTCGCAAATTTGCGAGCTCATTTCCACTGAAGCTTTTTTAGCACAATGCCAAGTTTAAACATTGAACAAGTGTTTAGTGTTAACTACACTGGAAAAAGAAAATGTTATTATTATGCTGAATTTAATTTCATGAAATGCTGAATGAATTTTTAATATGCACTACTTTTTATTCCCATTACTGAGTTAAATTCTTTATAAATAGGTAACAATAAGATTTAAAAAAAAAAAAAAAAAAGAGTAATGTAGAATATCAATATTTGATATTATTTAGGCTTCAGATCTCTCTGAACTTTTATGGTATATCCACTCATACTTTTTTGGTATGGACAGCTATAAACAACCCTTTTTCGTATAGTAAAAAAGAAAAAAAAAATATTTTTTCAGCAACGATTTCCTTTTAATAATGCAGTTAACTCCTTCTCTGTGAGAGCACATTGCTTAATTTTTAATCTTCAACCACTGGTTTTTCAAAACAGGAAAAATTCTGTGATTGAATTACAAAAATGTTCCAATTAAATAAACTTTACAATAAAAAATAACTGGTGGGAATAATGAAGGATTATGAGAAATTTAAATGGCATGTATACCAGTCGCTTGTTTCCAAGAAGTTAATAATACATATGTTTATTGTGTGGAACCCTCTGAATGTGAGTAATGCTCACCCTTGACCATTTATTAAATGTACAGATTTGTCTAATTATTTGTATGAATAAATCTTTTCAAAATATTTAAGAATATGTTAAAATTTTATTTTGGAATCACGGTAAATTTTATAAATAGTTTACACAGTTTTATTTTCATATTTTATGTTATGAAATGATGAGTAAGTATTACAAGGTCCAAATTCCTCTTGTTTCTGTTCAGATTGGAGGGTAAAATTATTGGGGTTTTTTGCCCATCAGGGTTGCCACAGGCAATTTTTTTTTTATATTCCATTCACACCAGTATTTTTGTAATGTAAATTTTGAGGTACATTTCTTTTGCAAATGTCAAAAGGTGTGTTAAAGATTTCTGTTTTGAAAAAGTGGTGCCAATTAGAATTAAAAGAATGGGCTTGTGGTAGCCCTAGCCCATGTATAAAATTTATTGCTTTATTCTTAGTTTTGAACAATATATATTTGTATTTTTTTTTTTCTTTTTAAGGACTGTTGCCTAGTTTTATATCATCCATATAGACCTTTAGTGTACTATGTTCAAGATATTGGGCAAGAAGAAACTTTGCTTCCAATGGCTTGGTGAGCTATAATTCTTTATTACTGAATTCATTTTATTCCTTAAGTTATTCCATATTATTCAGTTTAAATGTGAATTTTCGTTCATTTATTTTAAATTAAGTATTTGTGTTATTAGGAATTTCGGAATTATAATAATATACAGTAGACTCCCTCAAATCCACACAGCCTGGGACCAGGGGTTTTGCGGATTTCTGGTCATTGCTTTGTTTGCATTTTTTAAAAAGTAATTTGAATGTAATTAATAATAAAATCAAAAGTATAATGAATGGTTACATAATGCTAAAATATTAAAATAAGTAACTATAATAATAAAAAAATAGATAATTTTTTAAAATGATAAAAATACTAAAAGCAAAAGTTCAATTAATAATCAATAATATACAATTAAATATTCATTATAGAGATGAATTGTGTATTTCCTAAATTATTCAATGAAACTTGTCTCATAAAGGTGCATTACTAATTCACATCAAGATCATAAAATAATGAAGCTTTATTTCAGGTTTAGCCAGACTTAGTAACGAAAAGAGCTTGATTAATACATAAATATATTTGGTAAGATTGTGATTACCAATGATATCAGCAATATCTTTATTTTTTCAGAAATAAATTATTCTTTCTTCATGAAAAAACATGAATTCAATAACCTTAACAAAAATTACAAATTAAAAAATATATGGAATTGATATAAAACTAAAAAAGTCAAATTTTGCACCTACATCTGAACTGAATGCTTCATTGTTTACATCCGTAAAATATGTGCAGATTTTAGAGTTGCAGATTTTAGGAGTGCAGATTTCAGGGAGTCTACTGTATATCTATATTTTAAAGGCCAAACGTATCTGTGCGTAATGCATACATCATTTCGCGAATGGCAACACTTTTACTTTCAATTCGGTTTTGCAATTTTCAGTACAATAAATTTTATACTTCTAAACATCGCACATTTTCAATTTTTACACCATCGTATAGAGAAAAAAATATACTCTTTAATGCAATTTGTTTGAAAGCTGTATCTCAATTTATTCTTGATATATTAATTTTTTTATAGTTTTTAATACGAATTTTGTAATTGTAGCAACAGAAACATACCATTTTTACTTAAAATTGATAAATAATTGAAATATGCGCATGTAAATTTTGAGAAGATGAAAAGAGGGTTGTATTGCCACCTGGAGAACCTGGAAAACCAGGAAAACACAAGAAATTTTAAATCTCCTCCCGAAACAGGGAAAATCCAGGGAATTTAAAAAAAAATCCTAAAAAATCTGGAAAACACAGGGAATTTGGTAACGGCAAATTATAACATTTCTAATTAGCCTTCATACGTGCATATATTTTTTCGCACTCAACATGGAATAAATGCATTGCAATACAGGGAATTTTTTTTTTTTTTTTTTTCAAGATCAGAGTGGCAACCCTGGAAAATTATGACTGGTTTAGATTTCATGTGAAATTCTAAGCTCGTGCCAATTTGAAATAATTTTCTTTTTTTTTTTCATACTCATCTTAATAACTGATCTTTGTTAAAGTTTGCTTCATTATTATATTTTTACATATGCGATTAAAGTTTAATCTTTATAATTTGGACAACTGAGTTTTATAGAAATAGTATTTTTTTCTTCTTAATTTTAGCTTTAAATAATAGTTGTTTGAGAGTTAGCCTGACCATTGTAAGATGCATTTTTTTTTTTTTACTGTAGTTAATTTTGCAGGTTTATTATAAATTAATGAAACAGTTCTTTCTTAAACTTTTACTTTCGTCAAAATTCGACGGGTTCTACCTTGTATATTTAGTGGTAAAAGGGCTCAAGAAAACTTTATGAGAATGTTGGAGAAGGTGGTGGGACGCATTTAAACTTTAAAAAATACATTTCCTTTCACCCAAAGTATGTTTATAATTTTCATGGTAGAATATTGATAATGAATTGTAAAAAACAATGTTTTCTTTCTCATTCTTTTTTTAAATTATTTATGGAATATATGGCAAAATTTTTGATATTTGAACTCTTTCAGAACCAAATTTTTGAATTATAAATATGCTTCCTATGACTGTTTTTTTTTTGGGGGGGGTTGGGCTAAAATATCATATATATTAAACGAGCAAGCGTTTTCCCGATTACGGATGATATCATAAACTACTGTGCCGATTTCAATGATACTTGCCTTTTATACTAAATCGAGCACGAGAAAAAGATCTGGCTGTCTGGAATTCTAGAAATTTTATGTTTACAGGGTAAATCAAACTTTGTGCTGAATTGTCTGCTTGCTATAGATTAAAAATTTTTCACATGATTTTCATCAAACATATTTTCTACACTAATTCGAGCACGAGGAATTCGTCTAGCTAGGTTTCAAATTTGAGAAAGTTTGTTTTGGCTAATTAAAATGAACTCGGCTATAAAAATGATGATATATCTTGAAAACGACTCTAACGATTTTCATAAAACTTGGCTTCTACACCGATTCGAGCACAAGAAATGGATCTGTCTAAGTCATTAATTCAGGAAAATTCATTTTGTATGGTTAAAATGACACTTACTTACTTATCTGGGCCATGTCAGGCATAACTTCGCCAAGCATGACGCCAGTAAGTTTCATAGTTTACTTATTAATTATAATTTATAATTTATTTTTATTATAATTTATATTTTTATTGTTCATTGCTTTTATTTTGTGTAGATTATTTACATTTTTTAATTTAATTTTATATTGTTTAGCATTTTTAGTAATGATATGTAATTAATAACATTACATTACTAATCTGAACGTCATTGACATCAATAAACAAGATTGGCAAATGTTAAATGTTATTGGCGATCTTTCACTTGGGTCTTGGATAATACATCAATATCTTTTTTAATAACAATTTTAATTTTTCTTAAGAAAGGTGTTATGGTAAAAACAAAATACATTGACATGTTTCAGAATCGTCAAATAAGTTCCATAGTCATAATATAAATAAACAAAATTTCAAAATATTTCTTGGACAATACAAATGACACGCGACAATGAGATATAAATAACAAAAAAACACGCGCTCTATTGCAAAAAATTAAATTAAAACATAGATCATGATCTAAAACTTAACTAAAAATTTCAAACTATTTCACGGTCAATACAAATGCCACGCGACAAAGAGATATAAAAACACCAAAAAACATGTGCGCTATTGTAAAAAATTAAATAAAAATAAAAATAGACCATGATCAAAAGAAATTCCAACTTGGTTCATCCCATTCAAGTTGGAATTTCTTATTAACTTATTTGATGGTTCCGAAACATGTCAATGTATTTTATTTTTACCATAACACCTTTCTTAAGAAAAATTAAAATTGTTATTAAAATGTTTATATAAAAGGTGAATATTTTAAAATCTGATGATTTAAAAATTCAATTGGATTTAATTAACTTTTTAACATCAATATCTTTTAAAACAAACTAATGTCTAAAAATGATGTTAGAAACTGAAAATTATTCCGACAATTTTTATTCGAATACAAGAAAATAATCCATCTGAGATTACACTTTATTATTTTTTTTCCTTTTCGTTTTCTTTTTTCTTTATTTTGATAGATTTAAGCATTTTGTTTTATATATTTAATCTTAATGTAATACTATGCAATACTTACTGCCAATACTATTGGTCATGGATCATCAACGCGACAAATGATAATCCTAGATGGACAACAAATTCCCTTCTATAATAAATCTGGACACGGATGTCATATATGCACTGTGTTGCTAAGTCCTGCCAAAATGGCATTATTTTTCTTTATATGGTAACCCAGCTATATAAGGTCTTTATTTATTAATATTTTCTTTTTTTTTTTTTTATTACATAAATTATTTGGTTCTTTAGTTATTAATTAAATTATCATTTATTTATTATTATTTTCTTTAAAAAAATAAAAAAAATAATAAAATATACATTACCTGGTATTCAAAAACGAAGTTTTATGCAAATTAGCATCAAAAAACAAATAGCACCAAATCCGGTGTGTGTATGACATCTGTACCTAAAGCTGACATGAGATAAAGGGCAATGTAAGTCTTGGATACGATAAATTTTGTCTTTAACTGTCTAAAATAAATTGGACATATTGCTTTATATATCGTTAGATAGTGGTACAGGATGATGCAAAATTAACACCAATTTTAAATCAATGGAAATTTTCTGCTAAAATCCCCTCATCATCATTAAAATAACTCATGTTTGCCGCCAACTGTTTAATTGTACAACAATTGTTGGAAAATAGAAATTTAAATTTTTATAGAACATGGAAAATAATAAGATATGCTTGGCACGTAATTGCATTCATATAAAAACATTTATTTTTATTTGTGATAATCGACATTTCTTGCATTATACTAAAATATTTTTAATAATATGTTTTTTATGTACTCGCATTGTTCACATTTTCAACAATAGCTTTATCACAAGAGTTAATGTACGGATTTTCATAAAACTTTAGATTGAGTTAGTCCTTAATATATTTTGGTGCTGATTACCTTTCAGTACAAATCATTCAAAATGGTGCGCAGCTATTCTGCATTACTCATGATTATCGCAATAACACTATCTCAAGAACTAATGCTTGAATTTTCAGCAAAGATTAGTTTCAGTTAGTCTTTGGTATAGATTAGTGTTTTTTAGTTTTTGGTGAAAATCGTGCTATAGGGGATGCTGCTATATTGCATTTTTCTCTATTTCGCAACTGCTGTATCTTTGCATAGTTTTCATCAAACTTCAGATTCAGTTAGTACCTGATAAAAATTTATCTGGATTCATTTTTGCTGTACATCACTCAACAGTTGGCGCTGTTATGCAGAATTTTTTTATGATTTCAACAATAGCTCTATCTCAGAAACAAATTTACGGATTTTCATCAAACTTCAGATTCAGCTAGATGTTGAGATAAGTTGTTGCTGACTAGATTTTGCTGTAAATCAACTAACCGACTGTGTTGTTATGCTGTATATTTCCAGAAGTAATAATATGTATGATATCGGAGAAATTTTTGGAATTGCACTATCTGATTATTTTTCAGTAATTCTGAGAAAAATAGAATAAAAAATAGATAGTAATTTACTATTTTTCTTTTGCTTTTTATCAGAAATGGAGTACTTCACTTGCCACCATTTATGGAAATGGCATTAAAAATTAATTATTATCTCAACAATAAATTGAGATGCAGTTTTCAAACAAATTGCATTTAAAACTATTTTTTCCCCATATTTTATAGATTGATAGAAAACTAGAAAATTATTTTATCTAAAAAACACATAATTTTTGTTTTGTTTCTTTTTTTTTTTAAGAAAGGAAGCAGGAAATAAAAAATGAAAAGACTTTTAAGATTTTTAAATTGATATTTCATTATATACATACAGTCAAAAATTATTCATAAAAGTGATATTTTAATATTACCATTCCCATTTTTCATTTATAATACTTAAGTTTTTAAAATGTTTTATTCTTGCAATTTCACAGTGCTTTGGTATATTTTGGCAAGCATTTGTTGGCGCTTAATTAAATCCATTGTTTTGCGCTACTTAAACACTCGCTGCGACTCAGAATTTGATCTCAAAATTTAAATCTAAAAATTTGAAAGCAGTTAATGAGATTAAAAAAATAACGGTTAAAAATAGTTGTACGCTACTGCAATGTCTAAGGTGCCCTCTATCGGCATTTTGTGAAATTTATCTTTAAAATTTATTTTTAAGAAAACACTGAATTAAAGAGTAGTTTTAGCAAAAACCGCAAACGAATCGATTAATTTTTCCGTTTTTTATAGTTTCCCGTTTCGTTTGAAATTTAAACCCTCTGAACACAGTTCAGTTTGCGCTACTTAACCACTCCCAACTATTCAGATTTGAGCTCAAAATTTAAGTTTAAATCTAAGCCTATGAAACCATTTAATGAGATGCAAAAAATAGTATGAGGATGGATTATTTCGTTAATCCAAAGTCTAAAGCGCCCTCTATCGGCATTTTTTGAAATTTATCTTTATAATTCATTTTCAATAACATACCGACATAAAGAATAGTTTTAGGGATAACCGCAAATCAATCGACTAATTTTTCTGTTTTTTATAATCATTTGAAATTTAAACCCTCTGAACACAGTTAAGTTTGTGCTACTTAACCGCTTCCAACTATTCAGATTTTGAGCTCAAAATTTAAGTTTAAGTCTAAGCTTACGAAACCATTTAATGAGATACAAAAAATCACGGCAAAAAATAGTTTTTCATTACTTCAAAGTCTAAAGCGCCCTCTATCGGCATTTTTCAAAATTGTTATGTCATGTTATGTTTAACTTGTTAGTTTATTAAATTTTGTTTAACATGACATACCTGTGTTTTTATCATCCCCAAGTCAAAACAATGTTTTGAAAAGTACGCACGGCGCCATTGATTCAATCGTCGTTCTGAAGTAAATAGAGTGATCCTGTAAAGTTAGTTCTACTGTGATTTTGGATCACTGTGAATCGCCGTTCACGGCTGCCGCGGTCGATGTTTGACGTCATAGTTAATGAGCCAATGGCGCTTGGCGTACGTAGTTTTTCTTTTGATATTTTCAGAGGTTTTTCTCCTCGGATAGTGGCAACATGGACTTTGTGGAAAATATGTAAATATTCAAGAACAGATTTGTATAAAACGAAGAGATGCAGTTTTGTTCTTCGCCCATGTTTTTCGTTATGATTGTATGAAGCACGTTTTGTCTTTTTGATAGCAGCTGGTCTGTCTATGCCTTGTCATGACGGCATGTAGTTAGTTGAAATATGATGCTGCTTCAGTTTTAAGACCTTTAATTATTTATGTTTTTAACCTTTTATTTTTTCGGCATAGTATGCTGAAGTTTTGCTGTATAATCATGTTTTCTCATTAAAATTTGTTGTTGTTGAAATTTACGCCTTTTCAATAAGTCTTCCACGTTTACATTTCCACTACATTCAGATTCCACTGCGTAATTTAGATTGAATCTATATCAGTGGGTTATGGGCCCAAGCTCGTAACCCCGAAGATTGTTTTTTTGGGAAATGTGGAAGTGAAGATAATGGCGGTTCCTAAGAACTTTTCTGCTTATTGATTGAATAGAATTTTTTTTCCGCCGAAGTTTGTGTTTCTGCATGGAACTTTTGTTTGCCGACGTTGCCGTTCAGAAAGTTAGTGTTGCTACATAGAACTGTTTGCCGAAGTTTGTTTAGAATTTTTTTCCCGAAGTTTGTGTTGCCGTCAATAAAAGAAGGGGGCTGATGGAAATTAATCAAAATATCACCCTGTTGACCGGCGCCAATTGGGAAGTTTGGAAACATGAAGTAAAGGTTCTCCTGCTCCACTACAATGCTTGGGAATTTATTGAGAAGTCTGAGGAAGTTACGACTGGCACACCGGTAAACAATGACGGTAAAGAAGTTCCTGCTGCTACAGAAGTTTCTGCTACTGTGACTGACTTGACTTGGAGAGAAAAGCAAGATATAAATCTAAGGAAAAACCGTGCTTATACGATAATCTACCAGTCATTGAGCAATGAATTCAAGCCCCTGGTCTCAAGTACAACAGATGGTGCAACAGCTTGGAGAATTTTACATGAACATTTTCAGCCCACTACCCGAGCAAGGATAATCCAGCTCCTTGATGTTTTTTTTAATACCAGATATACACCTGGAGAGGATCTAGGACTTTTTTTGTGCCGAGTTAAACAGGCAGCAGAGCGTCTTCGTGAAGTGGGACATGAGCTACAACCGTTGTATCAAGGCTACCAGCTAATCAGGAGTCTACAAGAGGAATTCCAGGCGACTGTCCAGGCTATTTACCGCTGGAGTGATGCTGAGTTTGTGCCTGATAAGATTGAGGCTGAGTTGCTACTGGAAGAAAACCGGCTGAAGTTGTCCCAGAGAGACCTTGCCAATGTTGCTTTTGCCAGCGAATCGTCTGTGAAATTTTTTCCAGGTAAATTTAAATCCAAAGGTTTTGAAAAAAGTAAAATTGGCCCTTGTTATTTTTGTAAAAATTATGGCCATTTAATTTCTAATTGTAAATTTAAAATGAGTAAATTTAGTAATGAAGTTAATGATAAAATTAAATTTGATAATTCCAGAACTAATTTTGATAATTCTAAAAGTAAATTTGACAGTTCTAAAAGTAAATTTGATAATTCTAGAAGTAATTTTGATAATGTTAAAAGTAATTTTAATAAGTCTAAGAGTTCTAAAACTAATTTTAAAAGTAAAAATAAAAATTTTTCAGGGCCTTTGGAAACAAGTAATGTTGAATGTAAACATCTTTTTAACTGTACCTTTTCTGAACTGGAATGTAGTTTAATTGAAATTTCTCCCGAACTGTGCGAGGCGAACTCATCAGATCTGGGCTTCGGTAATACCCAATGGGTTTTTGACACTGCCGCTACAGCGCATTTTTGTAGCAATCGAAATTTATTTTTCACTTTTGAGCCAGTATCTGACTTGCACATGTCTCTCGCAGTTGGGGAGAAAGAATGTCCAGTTGAAGGTAAAGGAACAGTTCAGTTTTTGATACGTTGCAAAAATGGTAAATTTAATCGTATTATTTTAAAAGATGTTTTATATAATCCTAACTTGAGAAGAAATTTATTGTCTGGTGTTAAACTTGAAAGGTTGGGGATAAATTTTGTGGGCAAAAATGGGAAAGTACATGTTTTTGATAAAGAAGGAAACGAGCTTTTTTATGCTTTACGTAAAAATGATTTATATTTTTTAAAGCCATCTAAATATGTAACTAAGAGTAATGAAAATAACAATCAGGTCAACTTTTCAGCTAATCAAGTAGATAAATTTAATGTAAACGAATTATGGCATGATAGATTTTGCCACATTAACAGTGAATATTTGGTAAACACCAGTAAACTGAATTGTGTTAATGGTCTCCCAGAGCTGTCAAAGTTGACTGATGATTGTATTTCATGTAAATTGGCTAAATCAAAAAGAGTTTCCTTTAAACCAATAGGTCAAATTCGTTCTAATGTTCCTCTCCAGCTGCTGCATATGGACCTTTGTGGCCCTTTACCTGTTTCATCTCATGGAGGAAGTCGGTATTTTTTATCTATTATTGATGATTTTTCTAGAAAAGTAACTGTTTTTGCCCTTAAAAATAAATCTGACACTTTTGAGACTTTTCTTAGATTTCAAAAAAGAGCCGAAAGGTTCTTGGACAAGAAAATAGTCTCTGTTAGGACAGATGGGGGGCTAGAATTTTGTAATGAAGAGTTTGATAAATTTCTAGAAAATCAGGGCATTTCCCATGAAAGAACGAACCCGTATTCTCCTGAGATGAACGGGACTGCGGAACGTTTTAATTTAACCGCCCTTGATGGTGTCAAAACTCTTTTAAATTCAAGTGGCTTATCACAGGAATTTTGGGGGGTAAATGAGATTTATACATTTTTCGGTCACTTTGGTCAGTACTTTGCCGGTGAATCTGAAAAGTTTTTCCCCGACTTGGTAGTGATTAGACAGATTTTTTTTTTTGAATTAAGTATGTATTTTTGAAGTTTAAATATTTTGAAATATTTGTATATGTCTGTCTTTTTGAAGTTTTGTAAAACCTTGGGGATGCTAAAAAGGGGGCTGTTTGTTATGTCATGTTATGTTTAACTTGTTAGTTTATTAAATTTTGTTTAACATGACATACCTGTGTTTTTATCATCCCCAAGTCAAAACAATGTTTTGAAAAGTACGCACGGCACCATTGATTCAATCGTCGTTCTGAAGTAAATAGAGTGATCCTGTAAAGTTAGTTCTACTGTGATTTTGGATCACTGTGAATCGCCGTTCACGGCTGCCGCGGTCGATGTTTGACGTCATAGTTAATGAGCCAATGGCGCTTGGCGTACATAGTTTTTCTTTTGATATTTTCAGAGGTTTTTCTCCTCGGATAGTGGCAACATGGACTTTGTGGAAAATATGTAAATATTCAAGAACAGATTTGTATAAAACGAAGAGATGCAGTTTTGTTCTTCGCCCATGTTTTTCGTTATGATTGTATGAAGCACGTTTTGTCTTTTTGATAGCAGCTGGTCTGTCTATGCCTTGTCATGACGGCATGTAGTTAGTTGAAATATGATGCTGCTTCAGTTTTAAGACCTTTAATTATTTATGTTTTTAACCTTTTATTTTTTCGGCATAGTATGCTGAAGTTTTGCTGTATAATCATGTTTTCTCATTAAAATTTGTTGTTGTTGAAATTTACGCCTTTTCAATAAGTCTTCCACGTTTACATTTCCACTACATTCAGATTCCACTGCGTAATTTAGATTGAATCTATATCAAAAATTTATCTTTATAATTTATTTTTAAGAAAATACCAACATAAAGAATAATTTTAGTGAAAACCGCAAATCAATCGACCAATTTTTCCTTTTTTTATGTGTATTTGAAATTTTGGACCCCAAACTTTAATGGCGGCTATCTCCTTTTGAAAACGTTTGGGACCCTTGGTATCCTATTTACTATTACTCGTCTTGATGTATTCTATCACCCCCTAGCGTATATACCATTTGTTTAGGGACACCCTGTATATATAAATGTAATAAAATTAAAAATTTTGCGCCATTTTTGTTCTCTCTCAGCTTTAATTCTAAATTTGTGGAACATATTTCAATCTTAGTTTCGTAATGTATCAACTTGTAACAGCTAAAATTCTTTTCCTTATTTTATTTAATAATAAATTATTACTTGCTTCTCAAAACGGCGGGAGGTATTTCGTAACCTTTTTACTTTCTGGAATATTCCTGGGATTTTAATTTTATTTTTTATTTAACATCGCGTGACAGGTATTAATATGCGTTGCTAAAGGGCTTGTTACTTGCGAGGAAAAATGTAGTTCCTGCCGAGGACACGCCTGCTAAGACTTATTAATAGTTAACGCGAAAGATGTTTTTACAGGATATTATCTCAATTACCTTTTGATTTGTTACATACCTTTACTTACTGTATAATTGTTCTGTATTTTTTTTTTTTTTTTAAATAAACATTGTTGGGATAGGCTTGTTGAGCTCAAACCAATTAGTAGACCTCCCCATCTGTCTGAATCTGAATCTGTTTTTACAGGAAATTAAAGCCATTTAAATGGGATTGGTAGATCAGTTGGGATCATCGGTATCCTCGGTATATGAGCTAGTTGACCAGCTGCTGGGCCATTGATAATGGTTGTTACAATTAAATTGTCCTTCAATTCCTTTATAAGTAGCCTCGTCCCATTGCACATGTTCGGAGGGCTTAAATTTCTCAAAAGCATGATTGGAATTCCAATTTTTAACGTCAGTTCATGTGGTGGCAGTCCAAAATGGTTTAGTGAATTTAAAAATTCATGTGGACAATGGACTGCGTCTTCAGTATTAATCACGGTGTCGATTGATTTGAAATTTTTTACTTGGCCGGGAACTTTTTGAATAATCAGATTGCTTATTTCGTTGACACTATCATTCCGGTGACACTATTGCCCTAGAACACAAACAATGAAAGTCTTTTTCGAGTAAATTCTCGATGTCAGGGTATACTGCATCTATTAAAAATTCTAAACTATGGACTATTTGGCCTAGAGACTCATCCAGAAGGATGTTACAATTTCTGCTTAAATTTGGAGTGGAGAAAATTCCTTCCCCAAATTTAAGCAGTTGCTGTGGAAAATCACTATCTGTGATTCCATGAAGATGAGCTCTCATATTTGCCCGTAATTTTATATTTTCAGTCGAAGTCCATAAGGGCAATGATTTTAAGCACGCTTTGATGATATCTGCTCGCATACCTCTGTTAATAACGGAAAGAGTCTGTCGGAATACAAAAGTAATCCCGCCCATGAGAGCAGAGGAGTTTCTAAGATCTTTTAAGGTTTTGTCCACAGCCTCTATATCTACTCTATGGCTCATGGTGCATTCATCCCACATAACCAATGAGGCTTCTTGTAATAGTTTACCAAGAGGCCATTTTTGCGAATAAAACATATCGATTGTTGTTCAAGATTTACAGTTAGTGGAAGTTTAAAAGTTGAATGAGCAGTTTTTCCATCATTTTGAAGGGTTGCAGCGATTCCTGACGAAGCAACTGCTATCGCTATCTTCCCCGATTGTTTTACCTTAGCAAGTATTAAATTTGCAATAAAAATCTTTCCAGTGCTACCTGGCGCATAAAAAAAATTTTTTTTTTTTTTGTTAGTCACGCTATCGACTATAATGTAAAAGCATATCTTTGACCTGGAACTAATTTTGGCAGATTTTCATTAACAAAAGCAGTCAATTTATTTGCGTTATAGTGCTGTGCCATTGTTTTTGTCACATGCCCATTTTGTATGAACTGAAGACGGCAATCCAAAATCATTTAGGTTTTAATCATTTAGTTCCAATGGTGAAAGAATTTTTTTAATCCGTCAAGTACTTTCTGAGCCTATTCAATTCAAACAAACAAACAATCAAATCTTTCCTCTTTATAATATTGGTATAGATGTGACGCCATTATTTACCAATTTTTATTAGTTACATGCATCCATACCTCTTGTTCTTTTAACAAATGTTTCAAAATTCCTATGTTATTTAAACTATGACGTCATATTTTTCCAAATCAAATATTTTATTAATAATTTAATTCTTTCTCGTTAGCTTTACTTCTGTATGTCGCCATTTTTCAAAGATAACCTTTTATTCACGTAACCGATATTCGTGCGTCATATAATAAAATACTTTTTTTTCCAAGTATGACGTCATATTTATTTTCCTTTGAATTCTTTTTAATTTCTCACGTGGATACTGTTCAACTGGAAACTAATTACCAAGAAGAAATTATTCCAGATTTTGATTTTCTTGGCAACGGAAAAGAAAAATGGTTATTTTTTATCGGAAAAATTTTAATTGATTCTGTATGAAAAATAATGAAATTTTGAATTATTAAGGAAAACATTTGAATAAATAATTAAAAATTAGTCTATGTTCACCGGAAATAGTGTAGCTTTCCAACGGTGAAAGAATTTTTCAAATCCGTCAAGTAGTTTCGGAGCCTATTCAATTCAAACAAACAAACAATCAAATCTTTCCTCTTTATAATATTAGTATAGATTACCATATTATATACAAATGCAGATTCTTTTTTTTTTTTTTTTTTTTTTTTAGGCACCCTTAAAAGAAGAATGAAACTCTTAAAATTGCAAAAAGTTCAATATTTATTTTAATTGAATTGAAATTTCAATTTAATTCTATCAAGTTCTGAATTAAAGGCCTATCATATAGAAAACCTTATATGAAACATATAGAAAACTAGTCATATGTTAAATGACTAGGCTACAGACATTGCAATGAACTGAGTAAATTAAGGTTTTGTTCCCTATCGATTCATAAATGGTTTTTACTTTTTTAGCATTGGTTTACTTGTGTAAAAAAGTAGGTAGTTATTCTTATCCAAATTCTTTGAAACTTTAATGTAAATATAACTAAAACCAAGCCCTTTTTAAATTTTCTTAAAGGAGTATGAATATTTCAGAGAAAATTATTAACCGAAGTTGGGACAAATCACACAGAAATCCCTCAGCTTCTGATTGTTTTTGTCAAAGCTTTCAAACATTTTATTTTGTAAAAAATATTTTCTATCTTTCTGAATGTTTTTAAACTTTTATAGGTGATGTAAACATATTTAGATGCTCTAAAAAAATGGTATTAAAATACACATTTAGTTATTTTTAGTATAGAAAAAATGTCCTCTCCATGAGGTGCGAAGTGACATACATTCGATGGTGTATTTTGATAGGAATAATCAATACATATATACAATGTCTCATTGTTCAAAACCCTTTTCATACTTTCTCGAGTCATTCACATATTCATTTATTTTATAATGTCCTAATCATGTTTTTATTTAAATTTGTCATATTAAAAGTAAATACCATACACAATAGTTAAATATGTTTTTATCATGCTTATAATTTTCAATAGGTGGCAACATACCTCAATCAGCTCATAAAAGTTGGGCTTGTTAGGTGCGTTCATAATTATGTAAATACGTAGCACCTATTGTTGTTGCTCAGTCCGTCCGTCTGTCTGTCCGCATATAACAATGCAAAAACTACCCAACCGAATCGTTTTAAATTTAAAATACATAATTATTACATAATTTTGTCAAGTCATTTCAAATTTTATGAAAATCGGATGCATAGATCGATTACAGGGACAATCAAAAGGATTCCGTTACATTATGGTCAATGGGGAAAAAAGTTTCAAATGCATTTTAATCGTTTGAAATTTAAATCGTATAATTTTTACATAATTTTGTCGAGTCATTTCAAATTTTATGAAAATCGGATGGATAGATCAATTACAGGGACAATCAAAAGGATTCCATTACATTACGGTCAATGGGGGAAAAAGTTTCAAATGCATTTTAATCGTTTGGAATTTAAAATGTATAATTATTACATAATTTTGTCGAGTCATTTCAAATGTTATGAGAATCGGATGCATAGATCAATTATAGGGATAATCAAAATATTCTGTTACATTGCGATCAATGGGAAAAAAAAGTTTCAAATGCATTTGAATGGTGTTGCACTCATTTGAACATAATATAATTGACATGAATCTATGATGTTTGTATTAAAATATACATTCTGTACAATCTGGGATGCAAAGAATATTTATTATTAAATTACAGGGCCACACAAATGTATTCCACTAAATAATGTTATACGGGGAAACATTGTTTGGGGCGTGTTTTAATTATATTAACCTACTTCACATTTTATGAATAAGATATACATTAATGAAGTATAATAAAAATTACTCCCTGCATATTTACAGGAACACAAAGATTTCGACCACTATACTGTATCCAAAGTATGCTCTACTATATCAGCAAGATCTGAATATTTTAAAACTTCGTTATCGTATGAATGCACCTCATTTGCTACGCTTCACGTGCAATTTCCAACTTGTGTTACTTTTGGGAGCATTCTAGCGTGCTGGCTTTTCTCGACACGTGTGCTCATTGAAATAGTGTTTATACCATGGATTACTGTTGTTTGACACATGCATGTTGAATGATAAGATCCATTTGTTTCATTAACAATTGACAGTGGAAATTGCTGTAATTGATTTACTTAAACTTTGTTTTGGTTTCCCTCTTCAAATAGTTTGTTTCATCTCTGCCTGTGATTTTATGAATATGGCCATATGCAAAATTGGCTGTTTGACAACTTGGCACAAATTTTGATAATTTTTATCTCTTGTCATATTATATTACTATTATTTTAACTTCATTTAATGTTTTTAACTTTGTTATATTTGAAAATGATTTGATATGAAAGCATCTATGTTTCAAGATTATGAATAATGATTTCTAATAAATCAGAACTCTTGGTATCAAGTTCCTGTATTTTGATAACTGAAAATGATTTAATATGGAGGCTTCTATGTCTCAAGATTGTGAATAAATTTTTCTAATAAATCTGAACTCTGGATTTCAAATTTCTGTACTTACTTTTTCAGGGTTTTTTTCATGGCTTACATTTTAATATCTATTTACATATCAATTTAAACAACATCTTCACAAAAAATTTCAGACTCCTAGATGCCATACATTTTGTTAGCCATTGCAAACACACAGACAAAACAATGTGTTTTTTTATTAGTATAGATAGTGAATTGTGAGTTAAATATTTTCCCATCTAATTTAATAGCTTTTTTAGCTAATATTATTTCCTCATTTTACTAATTTGTAATGTGTTATTTATTTTGCAGGAAAGTAATTAATGATAGTCTTCGAACAGATGTTTGCTTGCTTTATCCTCCTCATCAGATTGCATTGGGTATGTAATTTATATTTTATTATGAAATTATAAAAAAATTATAAAATTTATAATTTTATTATAAAAATTTTAAACAAACCTTAATATTAATTTTTTTTAATTATTTTAATTATTAATTTGTATAATTGTTTTTATTGAAACTTTCATAGTTTTAATCGTTATATTAATTTGTTTTTAATGATTTGGCCTTCTTTTTTTTTTTTTTTTTGGTGTTTTTTTTAGCTTGCCTGCATATGGCATGTGTAATACTTGGTAAAGATTGTAAACAGTGGTTTGCAGAGCTGAATGTTGATATGGAAAAGGTATGATGTTTCATTACTTGATTTTTTTTTCCTTGCATTTCTACTTGTAATAAATGTAAGCAGTCATTTATTATAAATGCTAGTGTTGCTGTAAAATGAAAGTTAGTACATAAAGTACAAGAAAGATATTTAGAATACAAGAAAGACACTGCCAACACTCTCACCACTCATATAGTTCTTGTGTTTTCATAATTTACTGTAATATTCATGCATTTTCAATATTGTCATCTATTTTTTATATTTTTTAAATGGATTACCTAAATGAAATAAAACTACCAAAAAGGGGCAAATAACTTTTGTGAATTTACATTTTCTGAATAGATATTGATTATCACATTAATGGCATAATTTTTAAATCGTTTGCTAGTAATTAAACCAATAAAAAAAGAATATTGCCCAGTTAAACTGATGGCACTGAGCTTACAGGCTATACATACTAATTGTACATTACAGCCTTATACACTATATTGCCATTGATTATGGGACACTTGCGATTTTAGACATTTTACTAAATATCTAAAAAAATACATGAGGAATCATCTCGAAACTTTTAGTGTATAAATATAATAGTATACGTCATACATCTCCGTGAAGATTTTTTACCAAAACGCCATAGGGGACCGTCAACAAATTAAAAAAGAATGAATATCTTTTTAATAACCCTGTCAAAACTAATGTAGCAAAAGCGTTCAAACTCCAGAATATGATTGAATGCCTTATTGTAATACACTGTGTTCATTTCTATGCAAATAGCATGCACACTCGCAGAGTAATTAAGGTTTTTATAAAAATGGTCCTAAATTTTTCCAAGTTTTTTCATTATAATTTTCAGAGTTCTTAATATAAAATAATATTTTTTTCAGAAAATATGACAAATAACATTGCACACAGTACCCTGTAATCAGAATTAAAAAATAATAAAAATTGTATGAAAAATGAGTAGGTTTACTATATAATTTTTTACTGCGCATGCGTCAAAGATATCAAAATTTCATTTGCATATTATGTTAGCTAAATATATAGAGCAACTTTTGGAAAAGTCTCAAAATCATAGCTTGAAAATTCTGAAAGTAATCGTCTATAGAAAAAGGACAAAATCCGTTGTTTCCAAAATGAAGCAAAAAAATGAGGGATTTTATCCAAATGCAGTAGTACATCCCATATTGTGTATTGTATATTGACACTAATCAATGAATATATGGATACAACCCCTCTTGTTTTTGCTTCATTTTGAGAATAACGGATTTTCGACTTATTCAATTGACGATTATTGTCAGAATATTCAAGTTATGATTTTGTGACTTTCACAAAAGTTGCTCTATACATTTAGCTAACAAAATATGCAAATGAAATTTTGATATCGTTGACGCATGCGCAGTAAAAAATTATTTAGTTAACCAACTCATTTTTTATACAATTTTCATTATTTTTTAATTCTGATTACAGGGTACTGTGTGCAATGTTGTTTGTCATATTTTCTGAAAAAAAATAATATTTTATATTAAGAACTCTGAAAATTATAAGGAAAAAACTTGGAAAAATTTGGGATCATTTTTATAAAAACCTTAATTACTCTGCGAGTATGCATGCTATTTGCATAAAAATGAACAAGGCTTATTAAAATAAGGCATTCAATCACAATCTAGAGTTTGAGCGCTTTTGCTACATTAGTTTTGACAGGGTTATTCAAAAGATATTCATTCTTTTGTAATTTGTTGATGGTCCCCTTTGGAGTTTCGGGAAAAAATCTTCACGGAGATGTATGACTTATACTATTATATTTATACACTAAGAGTTGCAAGATGATTCCTCATGTACTTTTCTAGATATTTAGTAAAATGCCTAAAATCGCAAGTGTCCCATAATCAATGGCAATATAGTGTATTATTAAGGGTTAGTGCCATTTGAAAAACAAATTAAGGGGGGGGGGGGAGCTCTTCCCATTTTCCCTTTTAACACTTGCTGTATTTTCGGGCATATGAGCTGCAGCATATACGAGTCAAAGGTTAGAAATATGCTTAGTGTGACACTTCTGCTGGGGCAGCGGATACGATGTTTATTTTCCCCCTTGTTTTGAATTTTTCCGAAAATTCTGCAAAGTCGTCTCAGTACAAAAATTCGGAATATTTAAAAAATATCGCAAATTTAGACAAATGATCATAAATAATAATAAATTTCATAAATCATTTGCAGAAAAAATAGAAAGCTTCATTAAAGATCAAAGAAAAAGCAAGAATTTTATCAAGGAATCAGGAAGAAAAAACGCATATTTTATCAAAGAATCGCAGAAAAAACATGAATTGCGTGAAAAAAATTGCAAAAAAATGCAAGTTTTGTCAAAAAACTTGAAAAAGCTTATACTTCATAAATGTATTGCTAGGGAAAAAAAAAATAAATAAAAAAACTTGAAATTCGTCAAAGGATTCCATAAAAAGAAAGTATCACGTCTTAAGATCGAGAGGAAAACGTAGTATTTCATCAATCAATTGTAAAAAAAATGCAAATTTCGTCAAAGGACCTCAGAAAAAATGAGAATTTCCTCAAAGGACCATGGAAAAATGCGTATTTTGTCAAAAGATCGAGGGGGAAAATGTGAATTTTTCGATTTTGTTTTACAGTATTTTATTTATTTATTTAAATACTTTTACTTTTGGAACCGGTTTCGAAAGTGAAAGTATCCCTGTCAAAAAAAACCTGGCAAGGAAATAAAAAAGTAAAAAGCAGTCTTTCTAAAGATCGATCTCCGTTAGCTATTGCAAAAATAAATAAATAAAAGAAAATTGAAGTATAGTATTGAAGTGCCAGCTAGATGTTTTTTAAAATGTCTTCCATTATATTAACATTAGCATACAGATATTCTCATATAAATAACTGATATTGATTGCATTTTCAATTGGAAAATGACACGTGTTTATCTAAATTCCTCAGGATTTCTTTCTTTAAAGTTATCCTTTCATTATAACGAAAACGAACATTAAAGCGAAATCTGAATGAAAAATAAAGTATTATTGTGTAATAAAAAAAAAAAAAATGTTTGTTTTAAATAAATACTTTTTTGTTTTGCTTCATAAAATATTTTGAATTAATTTTCTTTTTTGCATAGCAAAACATTTATCAACAGAACATTTATCTGATTTTCACAGTGTCTAAGGTTCGAGTTCTCACAGCTAAATAAACAACCGTGTCATGATAATTGTCTAAGAGTAGACTTTTTTTATGGATATCTATAATTTTCTTTAAAATTTAGTATACAACCTAATTTATTTTTACTGCGAGTTGCTGAAAATTTGAACAAAATCGGTCAATTAATCGAAAATTTTTTTAAAAATTTTTGTTTTTTAAAGTAAGGAGAAGAAGAAAGAGCTTTGCTTTAGATTTAATTTCAGTTCATTATTTCTTTTTGCTGCTCGAACATTTTTTTTTTTTTTTTTTTTTTTTTTTTTCAACAATGCAAAACTTTTTGACTTATTGGGATCTCCTTTTACTTTTAAAAGAATAAAATTCGCAGGATTACTCAAATGATTTAGAATTAATTATCTTTTTTTCCATAAATATCATCTTGAATTTAAATATCTGGAAATCATAACAAAAATTTTTTTAATTGCAAAAAAATTTGCGAAAAAAAAAAAAAAAAAAAAAAAAAAACAAGTGTAAAAATTTAAAAATCGCAGAAGAACTAAATGTTAAGTTAAAATATTTAAATTAGGTTCCTTTTACAAATATCAAAAGTTACCACGAAACACGTATAAGATCTATAATGTCAAGAATAAAAGCTCTTCATTAGATTCTTTTAGATATGTTTTTATAAGAAATGTAATTTTCATCATTAAATGCTTTTTGCATATAACAATTTTATCATTTCATAGTTTTATTTCGTTTTTCAGTAATCTTTTGACAATATCATTTGTGCATATCCATAATTGAAATGTTTTGACGTTTTGAAAATAAGTGAATGTTTTCTTTACCAATGAATAACAATTATTATTATTGTATTATTTGTAAGGAAAAAAAATAATAAATCTAAACAAGTTAAATATTCTTGTTTTATAATGTTTGATTGAAAGTTTGGGTTGATTTAAATAAATTTCTCTGGTTCAAGTCAGATTATTTACTCAATCCATTCTTTTTCATTTGTGCATAAGTTTGTGCTTTTTTTTTCTATTCAAATTTTCTGTTTGAATACTATTGAGCCAATATTTTGCAATAACTTGAATATTAGAAAATTTACTAAATGCTTGTTTTTTACTTTTTTTTTTTTTTTTTTTTTTGCAAAATTTTAGCCTTTAAATTTACTTTATTTTTATTTAACAGATACTAGAAATTACTCGCCAGATTCTTTCATTGTATGATGCCTGGAAGCTATTTGATGAAAAGAAAGAAGTTCCTCTACTTTTGGCAAAAGTGCCTAAACCAAAAACTCAACCTACCAGGTAATACAGACATTTTATAAATCCTGTTATATTTAAATTCATCTTTTCCTATTGTGATAAGATAAGTACATCCAAGTTTCAATCAATTATTACTATATATTTTCATTTTTCACCTGTCAAATAATTTTCATTCAACAATCTACACATAGTCGTATGCTGTGAAACATATTTTCACACTAGGCAGTAACATTATTCCTTTTTTTTTTTTTTTTTATTAGTCTTAAATCACATTTTTTTTTCTTTCTTTTTTTTTTTTTTTTTTTTTTTTTTTTACAGTTTTTATAGAGATAAAAATATGTATAAAAATTACTTATAAGTATCCAAATTTAGTTAAAAATTACTAAAAATGTTAAATAATAAGCTTAAAAGGCATTCATATGCCTTTTAGGGTATTTTTTATTACTTTTAGTAATTTTTTGCTCAGTTTGGATTCTTATAAGGATCATTAAAGATTTTGCAATAGTTCTTTGGGTGATTGTATTTTCTTTTAAAACACAAGATGTGACTTTAAATATCATAAGCAGTGAATGTTAGAGATGAGCCACACTCGGCTCTATTTTCATTTTGATCTTTGTACTCTGGTGGGCTCAGGCTCATTCTTTCTGAATCCAAAAAATTATTTATAAATGTGTAGAAAAGATTGAAAAAACTTTTTCCTCCTTAAAATTACTTATTGTTTTTAAAAGTCATTTTAGGGCTATTTTTTATCAAAGCAAAAGAAGAACAGAATTTGTGTTTTTATATTTTAATAGTTGATTGTTGTTTCAAAAGAAAATTTGTGATGTTTCTAGATTTATGTCTACTGCATTTCCAGCGACAATCTATTGATATGATGCTAGTCAAAACAATCACAAACAGTTAGCTTCTAGTTGAATTTTTGTTTGTGACAGAGAAGATGTTTTAATTCAGTTGTTTATTTATTTAGTTAGTTATATAATACTTCAAGAATGATTTCTTCATTTTTTATTTAGACCAGAATCTTGAGGTTTACAAATTACTTAATTGTGCACAAGTCATAATCATTCTTCATATGAAAATAACATAGTGATTTTTTGTTTGTTTGTTTGTCATGAACGCTGCTTATATTGAGGATTTCCCTTCATAATTAAACAAATTTCCCATGTTATTCCAGTTGAAAACAATCAATTAGTGTTTCTTCTTTTCGTATAAAAGCAATGATCTTTAAGGTAACACAAATTTAAATGTTGATATAGTTGATTTTTAAGTTCACATCAATCACGGGAAATTGTTATGAGAAATGAATTGATTATAATTAAAAATGTACACATTTTATAGGAAATTGAAAACATTGCTTGATTCTTCAGCATACAAATAATAATTTCTAAAAATTTCATCCATTTATTCATTACACTTCTTAATGTGTCTATCAAATTTTCTTGTTAAAGGACAAAAAATATGGGAATTCTTTTAAGTGTGAAGTATATTTTTATTTGATACCAAACTGCTCTTTTCATAATTGAATTTAAATTTTTATTTAATAGTAATTTTTATGTAAGAAATTTTTAAAAATAAAATATTTCATTCAAAATAATTTTTAAATATCGTGGATTTTTTTTTTTTTTTTTAAGCGTGCGATGCTATTTCTTTCAGACAAGCTAAAAATGTCGTGTCATCAGCCCTGAACTTTCTACTCAAACGATTTTGATAATTATTTTTTTAAATGAAAGCTATTTATTTGTAGTTGTGCCCATTTTAGTTATTTTTTAATTTATTTCCATTTTTATATTTTATTTTTAATTTTAAAAGCTTTTTCATGACATTTCTTCAAAATGGTGGCAACACAGTTTAGCTTTTCTCTCGATAATAAAAATTTATTTTCCCAAAATGATTGCGTATAATTATGTACTAATTGAGGTAAAAAAAAAAAAAATATTTACTGAGAAATAATATTAATAATGTAAACAAAATAACAGAAAATAATTTACGATAAAAATTAATGTCTAAATCAAAATAAGAGAAATTTGAAATGAGGAAAATGATGTCATTCAGCAACCAGATAAATGGGAATTACAATATTATTACGGATGCCTTTTTCATATTTTACTAATAACAGTAACTTTTAAAAAAACATTTGAAGAGAAAATGACGTCATTATTTAAAACATCGCATTTTTACTCATAACGATATTAGGTACTACTCTGTTATCCCGTCGACCAATTTCACCAAGTTATACAAATCGCCAAACTAATAGCCAAATTATACATATTGACATAATTTTTATTTTAAATAACGAAAAAACAAATAATTAGTAGAATATTAATGAAAATATTAATAAAAAGTCGAAATAAAAATCACTTAATGACATTTTAAACACATGAATCGTATTTAATGTCATTTAATGTGACATTCACGATCATCCATTATTGGCATTTAATCTTATAGTTTGGCGATAATTTTCTGGTCGACGGAATAACCTAGTAGTACCCGATATTACATTTCAATATTTCTTTTCATTATGGACACTGACATTGAGATTTTACTTTCAGATGACTTCAGTTAGTGCAAATAATGTCACAGTAAAAATGAAATTACTTTTTTTTTTAAATAAAACTATTTTTCTGCGAGTGCATATAAAATAAAATTTCTGGATTTTGCCGGCATTCAGATTACAATTTTAACTGAAGATGTGCGAATATTTGCATGCAAAATTGTAACTGGCAAACTTGACATTTCATTTGTAAATATATTTATTATATATTGATTCAATAATATTGATACTTTTGCTTTTTTTTTAACCAAATCGATTGCGTCTTTTAAACATTTCATTCGTCGACGGGATTCCACTTGTTTTATTGTTAAATTGCATTTCCTTTTACTCAGAGTCTATAATAAAAAAAGAATACTGCCCAGTTAAACTGAAGGCATTGAGCTCACAGGCTACAAATACTAATTGCACATTAAAGCTTTATATTTTCAAGGGTTAATTCCGTACGAAAAAAAAAAATTAAGAAGGGGAAACAGCTCTCCCCTTTTCTCTTTTTTTATACTTAATCATTGAACCTCCTATACTACCAAAGACATGCTTTATCATATAAAAAATCTATATCCAAAATTCAGAGCAAATTAGATAATTCTTAATAAAAACCCATTTAGCATTTATATAATTTAAAAAGAGTTATCCCCCTCTTTTATACTTAACCATTAAACTTCCAAAACTATTCAGAGATTTGAACGAAATCTGACAATTCTGCTTGAAAAACCCATTTATATAAATTAAGGGGGGGGGACATTAGAACCCCTGTTCCCCTTATTTATACTTATTCAATGAACACCTAATAACAGTCACGGAATCGCCTCATCAGAATGATCCTAATCTAAATTTTGAACGAAAATTAATTCTGCATGAAAATCCCATTTATATCAACTAACGGGGGGGGGGGGGGCATTAGAGCCCCTGTTCCCCTTATTTATACTTATTCAATGAACACCTAATAACAGTCAAGGAATCGCCTCATCAGAATGATCCTAATCTAAATTTTGAACGAAAACTTAATTCTGCATGAAAATCCCATTTATATCAACTAACGGGGAAGGGGGGGGGGGGCATTAGAACCCCTGTTCCCCCTATTTATACTTATTCAATGAACACCTAATAACAGTCACGGAATCGCCTCATCAGAATGATCCTAATCTAAATTTTGAACGAAAACTTAATTCTGCATTAAAATCCCATTTATATCAACTAACGGGGGTGGGGGGGGGCATTAGAACCCCTGTTCCCCCTATTTATACTTATTCAATGAACAACTAATAACAGTCACTGAATCGCCTCATCAGAATGATCCTAATCTAAATTTTGAACGAAAACTTAATTCTGCATGAAAATTCCATTTATATCAACTAACGGGGGGGGGGGGGGATTAGAACCCCTGTTCCCCCTACTTGTACTTATTCAATGAACACCTAATAACAGTCACGGAATCGCCTCATCAGAATGATCCTAATCTAAATTTTGAAAACTTAATTCTGCATGAAAATCCCATTTATATCAACTAACAGGGGGGGGGGGGGGGCATTAGAACCCCTGTTCCCCCTATTTATACTTAATCAATGAACACCTAATAACAGTCACGGAATCGCCTCATCAGAATGATCCTAATCTAAATTTTGAAAACTTAATTCTGCATGAAAATCCCATCTATATCAACTAATGGGGGGCATGAGCCCCCCGTTCCCCCTCTTATACATATCGAATGAACTCCAAAAACTAATCAGGGAAGCGCCTTGTCAGGATATACCTACATACAAAATTTCAAGTGGATCGGATATTTTTATCATGAGTTATCGCGTTACGTACGAACATACATACAGAACGGACGGGCACATAAGCTCTCAGGCTATGATAGCCTGTGAGCTAAAAAAGCGTTTAAACTAAAGAAAAAATCCGTTTTTGATGAATCTATTCAATGAAGAAGTAGCACGTCAAATCTCTTTATTATTCCGCAATTCCAATGTCTCAGAGAGAAATTGCTATTCAATTGGGTATTTCACGCCGTTCTGTTTGCTATTATATTGATAAACACAAGAAAAATGAAGTTAGTTCATTGCAATCTAAACGGGGTCGCCCTTCTAAAAAACCTCTAGTGATTTATTTTTTTTCCTAATCGGAGGCGAAACTGAATTCTGCAATGGCAGAATCTACATTCAACTTGTTTTTGGTTTTTTTTTTGGCGGGGTACTAATCTTGGACTCTAATGACAAAAAATATTTCGGCTCGGGCGGGCCCATGATCCGAAAAACGAGCCAAAACTCATCTCTGATGGACATATTCTTTTTGTATATGCATTTTTTACATTTTTCCCAGTCAAATGTAAATTTTGAAATTTCTTTCCTATTTTATTAATTATGTCAATTTTTTTACATGTTTACATGCTTTACATGTTACCATGCTTTTTGTACTTTTCTTTAATAATTAAGTATGAGTATTTTGCTTCATAAAGTGCAAATATGATACATAGCCTTCGAACCATTGTTTATTATCTCATACATTTTAAAGCAGATAGTATTTTTAATTATGTAGATAAAAATTAAATCCTATTCCAAATTGATGCCATATAGATTTTTCATCCCTTTTTAAATTTTAATCATAGCAAGTCAAAGTTGTAACAAAAATATGTAAATACCTTCTGTGCTTAACATTTTTTATGCAAAATAAACAGAAAAACAGCAATTAATAGGCTGTGTGGTGATGTTTCACAGTTTATTTCATTTTAAAACTTTAACCCATTCTATAATAATGGTGTAAAATCAAACTTAACTTTAGAATCTAGTTTAGTATGTGTCTGCAAAAGATAATTAAATTGCTACACATAGATTTTTATCCTATAAAACTTATTTGATTAAATTATATTGACCAATTTCAACATTAAATAGTGTTTAAAATAATTCTTCAATCATAAAATTATTTACTTCAATGTGTTACAATACTTTTCTGTATAGTTTTCTTGTTTTTACATGGAATGGTTTTACAGTATAAGTTGAGAAAATCAAAAGGTTGCAATAAATTCAATTATTGCAGAAGTAAGCAGCATTAGTTAATTTATTTTAGAATAGAAACACTATTTTTCCCCCACAATTACTGCTGCATTTTTGCAGTGTTTTAAAAATTCTTAAACTAATACTCTAATTTTATTTTATTTATTTATTTATTTATTTATTTATTTTTTGCTTATTTATTTATTTATTTTGCAGTTTTGTCAGTAGTTAGGTTTATTTATTATAAAATAATAATATGAAACACAAAATTTAATAAAAAGTTATTGCAGCAAAGAATAGATAATGCTGTTGTGATAATGCATTGTGACCATTAACATTGTGAATGTTATGTTATAATTGCCGAAACGTCAGTGAAGGCTTACTTTGAAGACACGAATATTTTTGGATTCTGTCTGTCTGTCTGTCTGTCTGTCTATCTGTTCCGTGATAACAGACGCAAAAAACATTCGATTTGCTTGAAATTAAGTGGGTATGTTGGTGAGGCACTGGAATTAAGCTGTATAGTTTTTTGTTAGATTTGATTCATTTGTTCGGAAAACATAAAATATTTTATTTTGCACAATAATGCTTTTCTACGGCAAATCCAGTGATTTTCAATTTTTTTTTTCCTTGAGAGAAAATGACACATTTGATTAATGGAATTCAATCATAGATGAATATTAAAATTTACCAGTTAAATTATTCCTTTTGTTTAGAAATTTTGTCTACGCATTTGTCAGATTTTTTAAATTATTACTGTAAATTTTGGAGATTTTATATAAATGTGTTCCAATAATATAAACCAATTTGTTTTAGAGATTTACTTATTTCAAATGTATTTATTTCATTTTCTTTATTTTCCCTTAATGCAGGCCTCGGAGCGAGTCGCTAAACTCGCTTTTCTCGCTATTTTTTTGCATTTGTCTCTTTTAGTCTATATTTTTCAGATTTAGTCTCTTTTTTCACTTTTTTTTTCTTTATGTTTCTTACCCATCGATCGATCGCAGGAAAAAGATCGTAACTTTCCTCATTTGATAGCGGGAAAAACATAGCGAAATTCAACAATTTGTCGTGAGGAAATATCGGAAAACTTGTCAGTTTGTCGCAGGAAAATCTTGAAATTTGTTAACTGTTCGCGGGTAAAAATCGCAAAATTTTTCAGTTGGAAACCGGCGGAAAGTCATGGATTATGTTAATCTGTCTTAGGATGAAACCATGAAATTCCGTGGAACTATAGTGAAACTTAGTCGCGGAAAAATGTATACCAAATTTCCCGGGAGCAGAATCGGCGCAACGCTGCGACGCACGTCGCAGACTCTTGGGAAGGTCCACAGGCTATTTTTCAACTGTTAAAAATTTAGCAAAAATTAAAAAATTTTGGTCTTAAATCCAAAAATTCGGACATAAAATGTATCGCGAATTTCGACAAACAGTCTTCGAAAAGAAATCTATTTCGTCATAGATCGCGAATAACACGCGACTTACGTCAAAAAATCGCGAAAAAACGACAAATTTCTTCAAAAAAAATCATTCTAAACATCGTGAAAAAACCGGCAAGTTTCTTCAAAACATCATGAAACGGCTAATTTCTCCAAAAGATCACGAAAAAACGGCAGTTTTCGTCAAAAAATCACGGAAAAACGGCAGTTTTCGTCAAAAAATCACGAAAAAATGGCAAATTTTCTCAATAAATTGCGAAAAACTGCAAATTTTGTTAAAAACTCGAAAAAAATGGTAAATTTCTTTAAAAGATCACGAAAAAAAGTCAGAACAAAGAATCACGAAAAAAAATAGCAAATTTCGATCGTGAAAAAGGTAAATTTCTTCAAAAGAATGCGAAAAAAACGGCAGTTTCGAAAATTATCACGAAACAACAGCGAATTTCTCCGAAAAATCGCGAAAAAATGGCAATTTTTATCAAAAAATCACGGAAAAACGTAACATTTCTTCCTAAAGTTAGCAAAAAAAGACAAACGTCTTCAAAAAATCGCGAAAAAACGGCAGTTTTCGTTAAAAAATCACGAAAAAACTGCAAATTTCTTCAAGAGATCGCGAAAAAACGGCAAATTTCTTCAAGAGATCGCAAAAAAACGGCTAATTACTTCAAGAGATCGCAAGAAAACGGCAGTTTTCGTCAATAAATCGCGAAAAAATGCAAATTTCGTCAAAAGATTGTGAAAAACCCCGCAAATTTTGTCAAAGAGGAGCCCTCCCCCCCTCTTTAGGACAATGTATGAGGCATTAAAAATTCTGAGAACAAAGGCAACTTCTTTTTTAAAGTATGTGTATTTTTCTTTTATGTCTATCACAAATACTTGGAAGGTTTGAGTGCAAATAATGTAATGCGAGGGATTGGTCTGCAGACTGTTTAAGTTTTTATATGTTTTGCAGATTGCAGAAAAAAATTCTGCTGCATGGCCAAATTTGTTTCTCTTTTGCAGGGAAAAAATTTCTAAATTTCGTCACGCTATCGTGGAAAAATGGTTACGAAATTAGTATATCGTTCGCGGGCAAGAATCCCAAAACTTTTCTGTCGGACACTGAAAAGAAAGTGAATTTGGTCAATCTGTGTCAAGAACGCGAAATTCAATAATCGTTCGAGGGGTAAAAATCATAAACTTCGTCATTCGGTCGCGGGAAGAATATCACGATTTTGTCATTTTCGCGAGAAAAAAGCGTATAATCCGTCAATCAGTGGCAAAATCATTGCAAAATTTGTCAGTCGATCTTGTGAAAAACAATTGAGAAATTCGTCAGAGGATTGCAGGAAGGAATCTCAAAATACCTATTTCGGTCGTTACCCGGGAGCAGAATCGGCGCAACGCTGCGACGCACGTCGCAGAATATTGAGAAGGTCTGCAGACTATTTTTCAACTGTTAAAAATTTAGCAAAAATTAAAAACTTTCGGTCCTAAATCCAAAAATTCGGACAGAAAATATATTGCGAATTTCGATAAATAGTCTTCGAAAAAAAATCCATTTCGTCATAGATTGCGAAAAACACGCGAATTTCGTCAAAAAATCACGAAAAAACGTCAAGTTTCTTCAAAACATCGCAAAAAAACAGCAAATGCTTTCAAAAGATCACAATAAAACAGCAGTTTTCGTCAAAAAATCCCGAGAAAACGGCAAATTTCTTCATAAGATCACAAAAAACGGCAGTTTTCGTCAAAAAATCACGAAGAAGCGGCAAATTTCTTCAAAAAATCGCGAAAAAACGGCAAATTTCTTCAAAAGATCGCGAAAAGCGGCAGTTTTCGTGAAAACATAGCGAGAAAACGGCAGTTTTCGTAAAAAGATCACTAAAAAACAGCAGATTTCATCAAAAAATCGCGAAAAAACGGAACATTTCTTCAAAAGATAATGAAATAAAACGGCAAATTTCTTGAAAAGATCGCGAAAAAACCGGCAATTTTCGTTAAAAAATCACAGAAAAACTGCAAATTTTTTCAAAAAATCACGGAAAAACGGCAAATTTCTTCAAAAGGTCGCGAAAAACAGCAAATTTCTTCAAGAGATCGCGAAAAAGCGGCAACTTTCGTCAAAATATCAAGATAAATCGGCAAATTTCTTCAAAAGATCGCGAAGAAAACGGCAAATTTATTCAAAAGGTTAATTTCGTCAAATGGTCGTGGAAGGAAATGTAGTATGCCAGTTAAATGTGTCCTAAAATATCCAAAAAAGTTTGTGTGAGATATTACTTGGCACCAGTACAATCCCTGATTTTACTTTTTTCACTAACACCATTTGATAAATTTCGTCATTCTTTTCCTGAGATAATTTGACAAACTTCACTGTTTTATACTTTAAATGATTTTCGCACATTTTAATGTAACCCATTGACAGGTATCCTTCATTTTTTTTTTATGGCTTTATTCTACGAAATTCGTTATTTTTCTGGCGACTAGTTGATAAATTTCACTATTTATTTCCGTGACCTTCGACAAAATTAGCAATTATTTGTATGATCGCTCTTGGAATTTCGCAATCATTTAGTGAATTTTGTGATTCATCCCTCTCTTCAAGACCCATTTGATGAATTTTACGATGTTTAACACAAGATCCATTTGACTAATATCGTGATTTTTTTTCAAGGCCATCTGATAATTTTCGTGATTTTTTTTTTATCCTAAGAACATTTGACTAATTTGGAGAATTTTTTTCCCTAGATCATGCGACAAATTTTACGATTTGTTTTTTGAGACAATTTGATGAATTTCACTATATTTCCTGGAATTTCATGATTTTGTCCCCGTGGTCATTTGGTGAATTTCTGATTTTCTTTCATGATGAATTGTTGCGATTTGAGATATTTTTCTGCAACCAATCAACAATATTTGCAATTATTTCAAAACCGACTGAAATGCATTGAAAATGTATTCCGCAGATTGTGTTAAATCTTATAGTGCTTGTCTGTATACCAAAAACATTTAAGTGAAGAGAAAAAAATGTTTTTTATTTGGTCTCCTTTTAGTCTCTTTTTTTAAATTTTGGTCTCTTTTAGTCTCTTTTTCTTGCAATTTAGTCTCTTTTCTCTCTTTTTTAAGAGGGACTCAGCGGTCCTAGGCCTGTTAATGGTTGCTGAGCAACCATTCAATCCTCATCCTTATAATGTTATAAATTTGAAAGCGTGTACGAAAATTTAAATAAAGTCAACATCAAAATTGATGAATTAATCAATGTCTTTGTATCTTTGCATATTAGTAAATATAGCCCAGAAAAGGACATAGATTATGTTTTATTAATTTTATTCAAATATTTTCCATTGTAATTCAAAATTTCCTTCTTTTTCATACAGAATCAATAGGGATTTTTTAGATAAAATTTAACCAATTTCCTTTATTGTTGCCAAAAAATCAAAATTTGGAATAAAAATTTTTCAACGGCAATAAGTTTCAATTGAGCAATTTCCATTCGAGAAATTAAACTAAGAAAAAAATAAATAAATATGACGTCAGAATTAAAATAAAAATAGATATAGTACTTTTTGTTAAATATTAAACACGGATATTTAGTTCATTAATAAGAATTTTTCTGACAAAAATGAGGACATAATTAGAAGTAAAAGAAATAAAAAATAATTATATTTTTAACAACTATTTCACTTGATAAAATATGACGTCATAGTTGAACAAAAACAGGTATTTTATAGTAGTTGATAAAAATACAAGAAATTTGGATATCAATAACTCATGAATGATGTAATTGCCAAAACTTCAGTCAAGGCTTACTTTGGAGACATGAAATTTATTGGTTTTCATCTGTCAGTCTGTTCTTCTGTCTGTCTGTCTGTTCCGCGATAGCTGCCGCAAAATGCAATCAAAACTTTTTTTCAGAAACAAAATTGTAAAATTCTAGATTACTGAGTTTACACTTACAAAAGTTCTTGATACTTTAGATTTAGGTGTTTGTGGTTGGCAGATATGTAGAAATATGAGGATAATGAAAAATGCTTGTCCAAACTGTTACTTATCCTTATAAATCAAAATGTATAAAGAAATGCAAGATATGCAATAACCATTAGCACAATTAATAGAAAGTTAGAAATTTAAATTTAAAGAGACTACAGGGGTTCAGGGGGGGGCGGAACTCCCCTGAAGAAATCTGCTATGTTATAATAAAAAAACAAAAATAATAGATCATGAAAATTTCAGAATATCCTAACATAACTAAATTTTTAATTTAACGCTTTTGATGGCTGAAAACTTCTTATTTTTATTTTATTCTTATAAATAATTATGTAATTTGAAAATTTTAAATTACAGTTTCCAGGAAGTTGAATGCCCCACCAGTGGCCGAGAGGGTCTGACCTCTCAACTGGTAGACGGCAGGTGCTGGGTTCGAACCCAATCGCGGCCGTCAGCCTAACCGTTCGGAGTTTTCGTGGTTTTCTTCGAACCTTGCGTAAATACGGGTTAGGTTCCCTTAGAAAGACCCCCACGAAGGGCATCCCTCCCCCTGGGCCTATATCCCTAGCGTAGATAATCGGCCAACACAAAATACACATACTCCAGGAAGTTGAATATTACCCAAAGTGTGTTTAAAAAAATATGTGCAAAGCACGTTGAGGCTCCTGATCTGCAGATTTACTAGTTATTCTTTTTCAGTATAATTCATAAAAGCAGAGTAAAATTTGGGTTAGGTGGATTGGCTCTTCAAGTTGCCAAAATCCAACTACAGTCAAACCTGGTTAAAATCTGGTTTAAAGGGACTGGACAAAAATCTCATATTGAATGTTATTTATATAATGTTGCAGAAATTGAGCTATATTTACGCATCTAATGTTTTCCATAGCTATTTGCCGAAATGTCAGTGAAGGCTTACTTTGGAGACACAAAATGTTTTGTTTTCTGTCTGTCTGTTCTGCGATAACCGCTGCAAAAAACACCCGATTAACTTGAAATTAAGTGGGTATGTTCTTGAGATACCCGGATTTAGCTGTATAGTCTATAGTTTTCTGTTGTATTTGATTCATTTGTTTGGGAAATACAGAACATTTAATTTTGCACCATAATGCTTTTCTATGGCAGATCAGACGTTTTGAAAATTTTCATTTGTTGAAAGAAAATGGCTCACTTGCTCAATGGCATTAAATGAAAAATTGGATACTGAAATTTACGAATACGAGGCTGAAATTATTCAAATTATTTTGAAATTTTATCTATGCATTTGTCAGATTTTTTAAATTATTACTGTAATTTTTCGATAATTTTTATAAATGTGTTCCAATAATATAAAACAATTTGTTTTAGAGATTTACTTATTTCAAATGTATTCATTCCATTTTTTCTTTTACTTTTTATAGTTGTCTAGCAACCCTTTATCATCATATTAAAAGCATGTATAGTGCGTCAGTGAAATGTTTGAATTTCCATGTAAATAAAGGTAAATTAAAAAAAAGTATATATGAATTAAAAGAAAATTAATATAACTTCATAATGAAAAGAAAATGGAAATTTTCAAGTATCTTTTAATAATAAAAGATAAAGGAAGATTGATTTTATGGCACAAAAACAAGTGATTGTCATCATATACCGAAAATAAAACTAATCACTTTCGCACTTAAATTAAATGGTCTTGGTCTATGATATTAATCATTATTTATTTACAGAAATTTACTATCTAAATTTTAAAAATTTGTCAAAAGCACATTAAAATAAAGATTTTTTTTAATTTAAAATAATAATAAACTTATTGCTAAACAAGTGGTTGGATAGTAAATTTTAGTATGTCCCACACAGATATAAATGCCATTAATTTGCATCGCATACATATCGATGTCAAAATGACGTCAAGATTAGCGGGAAATAAGTGTCTTTATTGGGTGATTTTAGCGAGTTAAAGTTATCAAAAAGATTTGGATATTTATCTACTTATAATAAAAAACGACTTCAGAGACTCTAGGAACAGTTCCGGCATAAACCACTCCAATTTGGATATCGACTGCAGCTAAACACCATGTTAGGCTTAGCTAAAAACAAATGCTAAAATGATTGTTTTAAAATTTCTTCCATTTGAAATAATGTTTGTTCAGCATATTTTCATATAATACCCTATTATAATACATAAAGATAATAGCGTAAGTGTGAACTGATAAGTTTTTAATTATTTAAAAGTACGATTGTATATTATCGGCTCAAAGTGCCGTTTTCTCTGATCTCACAAAACTTTAGTGCTGCCATCTATGAACTATCAAAGGACTTGCAAACTTGTTTTTAAACCATTGTTCTACTTAGCTATTACAGACTTTTTAAATTTAGTTTTATTAATTTTTTTAAGATGCTAGCATAAGACGTTTATTTTTTTAAAATTTTGTTTCCTATTATAAATAAAATAAGCTTTTTTCCCCCTTCAAGTTGTAATGGATATATCGCATATTATCATAGCTGCATTAGTATAATTGAAAATTATTTTTTCACATCCTCTTAAATCAAAATTTTATCTGCTTTGATGTAATTAATATATTTAGTGCATGATATGGAACAGATGACTTATAGATTTCCACCATAAACGTAGCGATTTTTTTCGCGGCAAAAAGCCGTTTTCGAAAACGATCGGCAAACTGAAACTGCATGAGAAACCCGTTTTCAAATACAGCGATCACTTTCAAAACGCCTGAAAAATTGCATTTTTGTAAATATAAAAAATGAATAATTTAGACTATGTCATGGGGGACGGAGCCCCTCCCCTAAAGCCCCTGTTTTTTTATTTTTTTATTTATTTATTTTTTTTCAGGAGAAAAAATTTAAAATATTTAAGTGATCGCCATATTTGAAAACGAATTATTTTGCTAATAATAACGTTTTATTTTGCAAATTATTATTATTGTTGTAATAAATACTGCTCTTGATTTTGAAATTAAAATTTGTTCAAAAACTAAAAATCAAATTAAAAAAACAAACAAAAAAAAAGTTTTTATTATTTGTATTTGAAGAAATTTATTGTTATCTTAAAAATGTGCTTTTCTACAATACAAACTCTTCAATAATATAATCTTCATTCTGTTTGTTTGTATGAAGTATTATGAAAATGAAATGCAAGTGAAAATTCTGTCATTTTTGACGTGGTTATATACTAGTATTTAGATAAAATCTTAGACCTAAATGTTATAGAAACGTAATAAAAATGAAATTTTTGAGAAACAAAAATTGTAAAAACATTAGAATTCTAAATTAGATAATTCCTTGACATAATTTTTTATATTTCCTTTTCTGTAAATCACTTAAATATCAAATACAGGTTTTTGTGGTCAGTAGGTAAAAGAAAAAAAATCAATACTGCCGCACATGCAATAGAAAATTATGAATGTAAATTTAATGAGTCAACGCGGGGTTCAGGAGGGGCAAAGCCCCCCTGAAGAAATGTACTTTGTTGTCTAAGAAATTATAATAATATGCAGTTCATAAAATTTTAGAATATTGTTGCATAAAAACAGGATCAATTTAATGCATCAAATTTCTGAAAACTTTTACGTATTTTTAAATGTGTTCATAACTATATAAATACATAGCACTTATAGTCGTGTCTGGTTTGTTTGCATGTCTGTCTATCCACCTGTCTGTCCGCACATAACTATGAAAATAGTACCCAACCAAATGGTTTGAAATTTAAAATATATAATTGTTGCATAATTTTGTCATGTTATTGCAAATTTTATGAGCATCGGATGTATAGTTTAATTATAAGGACAGTCAAAAATATTCTGTTACATAATGCCAATGGGAAGAATACCTTCAAATGCGTTTTAAACATGCTACACTTTTCGTACATTTTGAAATTGATATGCATCTATGAAGTACATTAAAATAAATATTTTGTACAATGTGCGGTGCAAAGGATATTTGTACTTAAATTACAGGGCCACACAAAAGTATTTCATTGCATAATGATATATGAGGAAACATTGTTTGGGAGTATTTTAATTATAATGAATTATTTAACATTTTATTAAACTGCTATACGTTGATGAGGGCAACTATAAATTACTTTCTATATAATAGAAAACACATAGTATTTACAGGGACACTCAAAAGATTTTAGATGCGATACTGCGATGAAGTAGTGTATATAATCGATGACTGCTGATGGTTCATTTTTGTTTTGATATGAGCATTTAACGAAAATTTTGCATGTAATATTTTATGTATAAATGTTATAATTCATATACAGGGTTATACAAAAAAATTTCTAAGGAAAATAGCTTAAAAGTTTTTTTTTTCTTTTAATTATGCATTTTCGTGTTGAACTACATTTAGTACACTAAGATATCTTTGTGCAATGTAGATAAAATAATACACAAGGCTGCACAAAGAATTGGATACAAGGCCTTCTATGAATGATAATCTCTGGAACAATGATCTCAGTAGATTTAAGTGTGTATAAGTTTTAATTAAATTACAGATTATAGTTAAATAACAGCCAATTAATATCAAGTAAATAAAAAGTGGGTAAATACAGGATTGTATAAGAGTATTCAAGTATGATTCTATTTATAATTTCTTGAAAGTGAAATTTAAATCTGTCATGCGTTTTTAAAGCATTACAAGAAGTTAAAATTAGTTTGTGAATTATGTTTTTCTGTCCATCTGGTTGTCTGTCTGTCTTTCCAAACTTGCTTTAATATTGTTGGATTGATCTGTAATTGATATATTTTATTGAGAATTACTATGCCCTGTTCGTCATTGAAAATAAAGTGCATAAAGCTTGTAGTTTATTTGCTGAGACACTTAAAATCATTTTATTACATTATCGTTCATGGGAAAATATCATAATTTTTCAACTTTGTAACACCTATAGTCGTTACCTGGAACATCGATCTGTTTGTCGGTCTGTTTACAAATGATAGTGCAAAAACTACCAAGCTGAATGATTTGAAATTAAATATACAAAATCCTTGCAAAATTTTGTTGCATCATTTCAAATTTTATAAAAATCCAGTCACAACTTAATAAAAGTTTTCTCCATTCTATCAAATCCTACCATTTTTAAATAATTCAATCAAGTCCCATGATAGATATTGATCCCAGGTTGCTATGCTGATTATGCCCCAATTAAGAAGTAGTAATATTATCGGTATAACTGATATCATATCATTATAACTGAATTTAATACATAAAATCATTATAAATTTTGTATCCATACATTTTTGAATAGGAATGCAGTAACTCTTACACCTAGATTTGAATATATTTTAAACTTTATTATAGTAAGGACGAACCTCACTTAATAGGTTTGATGTGCAATTTTTGACTTGTTTATTCATTTATAAATTTATGTAATTTGAAAACATTCGATTGCTGTTTGTATAAAGTTAAATTATAAGCAAAGTGTGGTTAAAATCAGTCATTAGAAGAGCTGATGTTGAGGCTCCTGATCTGCAGATTTACTAGTTTACTTGCAAACTACGGAATGTGGAAAGTTCAAATTAGGAGAAATAATGAAGATTATTGACTCTCATATTTGCTGATTTTTAAAAATTCGCAAATATATTTAGAAAAAATGTAGATAAGCTAATTAAATTACTTAATTTTTTTTTTTTTTTTTTTTTTTTTTTTTTTAATTGTGTGAAAGTTTTTGTAATGCTGAATTCAAAAGCACATTTCTTTTAATTTTAGGTATTATAATTTTAGAAAAATCCTTGAACATTTAGAGCAAAAATCCCCCCCCCCCCCCTCAATCTATTTCTGAATATAATGAAATTAAAATTATGAAAAAATTAGAGGTAGTAGACGCTAATTTAAAACTCGCAAGAAAATTATAGCAATTATCCTAGATGACATAGTTTTTAAGAAAAGAACGTCTTTTCCATTACACACAAATTTTGATTTACGGCATTCAGCAAAAGTGTTGAGGAGCACTGGAGGTACCTGTCGTAACAGGATTGTAAAATCATAGTTGATAATGATTTTTGAAAAAAATCATCAGAAATTAGAGAGATGTTAACCCTTAAACATATGGACGATTTGGGCATACAAAATGACAGGGGTGATTTACTCTATGTACCACAGCTATTAAAGCCTATGTAACAACTTTTAATGATATATTTGTATAATTTTTACAAACACCATTCTTTTTTTTTTTTTTTTTTTTTTTTTTTTTTAAACTCCAGTTTTCATTCAACATTTGACTTTCATGAAATGCCATCTATTGTATTTGGCATGCATCACAATTGCCCTAACAACATGTATTATGATACATAATAGTGTTATAACATACATTAATAAAGTTTACAAACAATGAACATATTTACTTATAACCATAGTAATTTTTATATTGTATCTAAGAAATATGTTGAAAGCATTTGCATCATTAGGTGGTAGCAGAATAAGTGGGGATTCAGGTTCTTAATTATTCTTGCTCTTCCTACTTGGTTCTTGAAGTCATGAACATAGATAAGGAGATATCTCTTTTCGGTTTTTGTGACTGTTTTTCTAAATGTCCATAGTTGTTTGTTGCCTTTGTGATGCGAGTCTTCAAAGAAGATATATTTTTTAGGTAGATTTCATAACCTATTTCAATTGTTCTACATAGGCATAGCATGGCCAAAAATTTTGGGAAGTAAAAACTGCACCTCCCTAGGCAAATTTTCAATTTTTTGCCCCCTCCCATCCATAAAAAAAGAATCTTCCTTTTTGTGATGGGTGTCATAAAATTCGTAAAGTGCAGAAACATAAATTCTATTAAATAAATATTTTGCATTTATTTTCTAACTTTTAAAAGTTTAATTTTAATTTAGAAATTCAGAACAACTGAATAACATAGACAAAATTGTACTTATTTCTTAGAGAGTTCATGCAGAAAAAAATGATCAAGAGCAAAAAAGAAATTCCTCAGAAAATAATTGGTGGCCAAAAAATGAATAAATAATCAAATAAAATTGTAACTCACAGCATAAAGTTTTGCACTTCTGTCGAACATCCCTTTACCAATCCCCCTCAATTTAGGGAGACATACTAGAAGTCTACATGAACTGGAATTTCCAGGCTCGAGCCCAGCCTGTTCCGATATGAAAATTAGAAATTCTATCCGAGCTCAATAAGTTTATATTTTTATAATTTGTGGCCAGGTCTGGCTCATATAAAAAAGTAGGGAAACAGACGCAGTCCCACTCTTTTTCTCAAAAAATTCAGATTTTTCTTAACGTACAATAAAGCTACTTTTAAAGAATACTGCTTTCATATTAATGGGATAATTTTACAGTAGACTTTAGATTATTTTGTGTTCACAAGACAGAAAATATGCAATAGCAACATTAATAATTATTTAGATACTTAAACTTTTCAACATTCAAATAAAGATTTGTAAAAAATTAATGTAGTTTAGAATCTGAAAAAAAGTTGGTTTAAAATATCCTAACTTTTGAACCTGTGTAATAAAAAGTAGAGATGGGACGAATATTCGGCCACTATTCGGTATTCGGCCCTTTTGTCGAATATTCGGTTGGCTGAATATTGATGGCTTGTTTACCAAATACTTCGGCCGTATATTTAGAGATATCTTGCCGAATATTGCTAAAATCTCGCCGAATAGTGAAAGATATCTTGCCAAAAAAATTTCGGATTTAAAGAATTTCATTCTTGCAATTTTTTTTCCGTTAATCCAAATTGGCTACTTTATTTATGAAGTCATTTTCACTCTTACTTAAAAAATATAGAGTTATTCAGATATTAAAAAATATACAGCCTTTCTGTATTTCCTATAAAAGTTAGTGATATTCTAGAAAATGCTGCCCAAGTTGGAGATTTAATTGTACGGGAAATGTCATCATTAGAGAATGATATATTACAATTCAAAATATAAAAATACTGCCTTATTCTAAAACACTCGAATATTTATTAATGTCTGCAAATTCCATGCACATATAAAAAAGGCTCTTATGAAATTCATAACTTATTTTCTATAAAGTAGGAAATGAAAAAATTTATTCACTAGGTGTGTTAATGAAGATTTATTTTCAAAATTAAATATAATACATCACCATTCCAAATACAATGGTACATCTGAAAGCAGAACTGGTGTCAAACTCGATACACATTAGATGACAACTTGCTTTATGAAGATGGTTTTATAAATATTTTAATATAAATTCTAAATACTCAACAAAACAATTTTATCATTCTATAGTTTTTACTTTTAAATAATTATTTGCATAATTACTGACTTAAATATGTAACATTATTATGTATATACAGTAGACTCCCTCAAATCCGCACAGCTTGTGACCAGAGGTTTTGCGGATTTTAGAATTTTGTGGATTTCTGGTCATTGCTTTGTTTACAATTTTTAAACAGTAATTTGAATGTAATTAATACTGCAATCAAAAGTATAATGAATGCTTACAATATACTAAAATATTAAAATGAGTAATAAACTAAAATAATAAAAATTTAGATAATTTTCAAAATGATTAAAATACTAAAAGCAAAGGTCAAGTTAATAATCATTAATGTACAATTAAATATTCATTATAAATATGAAATATGTTTTTCCTAAATTATTCAATGAAACTTGCCTTATAAAAGTACATTACTAATTCACATCAGGATCATAAAATAATGAAGCTTTATTTCAGGTTTAGCCAGACTTAATAACTAAAAAAACTTGATTATAATACATAAGTACATGTGGTAAGATTGTGATTACCAATGATATCAGCAATATCTTTATTTTTTCAGAAATAAATTATTCTTTCTTCATGAAAAAACATCAACTCAATAACCTTAACAAAAATTACAAATTAAAAAATGTATGGAATTGATATAAAACTAAAAAAGTGAAATTTTGCACCTACATCTGAACTGACTGTTTCATTGTTTACATCTGTAAAATATGTGCGGATTTTAGAGAGTTGCGGATTTTAGGAGTGCGGATTTGAGGGAGTCTACTGTATTTTTAATTTAATCTTCCCTCCTTCATATTGTTATCAAATTCTGTTTATCCTTTTAATGCTTGTTGAATAAGTGGAATATTGAAGTTGAATATTGTATGTGCCAATTCAAATATCAAAGATTTTTTTAACATGTGCATTCTACTTTAAGCTTTTGCTTTAATGTAATTTGTAATTTAAAGCTTGGCATCTGATTTCAGAACAGTCTCATTCTTACAAATTTGCTTATTACTAGGGACACAAACTCTAAATGATCAAATTTACTTCATTAAAGGTTATTTCAGAAAATATGTCCTTGTGAGTTCTGCAAGAGAGAGAGAGAGAGAGAGATTAAGAATATTATTGATTTTGGATGCAAGAAGTATCAATTGATAGTAAAAGTGAAGTACATTCTTCATATTTTAATGGAAATATTTTCCCATCTTGACTTACTGAAAATCAATTTGATGTACATTAGAATAAAGGATATAATGCAATTTCATAATTTTTTGTGTTAAAATAGGTTTTTCAAATTTAAAAATACATTTAAAAGCACATTTAAGAGTAATAATTATTAATGAGCTCCTATTTTTTAAATTATATATAATAAAAACTTATTTTCTTTATTGGGAAAAAAATTTTACTATTCGGCCGGCCGAATATTCAGTATTCGGCCTAAAATTTGGCCGAATATTCGGTATTCGGCTATTCGGCCAAATCACTATTCGTCCCATCCCTAATAAAAAGTGGATTTTAAAATATGAGGGTCATCGAAAAACAAGTTTTTCATGATCTTTAAAAAGAAACAAAACTCAATTACCCAGAAAATTGGATCCAGTTCACCTGGATCCTGTTGAAATACTCATTGTGGTGTCACTGTAGAAAAGTACAAAAGAGATTCTTCATATATGAAAGCATCACAAAATATTTGTTGATCTGGAAATTGTGTGCCAAATTGGTGTCAAAGCAACTTGCACTTGAACACAAAACTAAATGTGTAGAAGCAGCATTGACACTTCTGTAGTGATATCTCGATGAGGGCAACAAAATCTTTACTGTTGATGAGACCATGAATTAACAACTGTAACGAAATTCTGGTTCAATTCTGAGGCAGCAGACTTTTATGACACTGGACTACAAAAACTTATCTCACGTTGTGACAAGCCTTTAAATTCCAGTGAATCTTATGTTGAGAAGTCATTGAAACATTACTGTTTCTTTTGTAATAAATCTTTCTTTTGTTTTGTTTTACTGACTGTGGGAAATTGTTTTTACGAATAACCCTTGAATTTCTCTAATTTATTAAGGTTGTTCTCAGATCCAAAGGAGTTATTTTCTGATACATTTCTTTTTGGAAACACATAAAATTGGCAGATGTTCTTACTCAGAAACTATGTAATCAAATGGCAATTTCTGTTTTTTGTTAAAGACAAAAGATCTTTGTGAAGATATTGCCAAAGTTGTCGTTTTGAATCAAATTTCAAGACACAATAGCACTGAAAAGAAGAAAAACTTGCAGTCACATGCTAAGAATAGCTTTTAACTCAAAAAGTAATTTATTTATCAAAAAAAAGGTAAATGCCATTTGATTCTAAATCACTACATTAGTCAGGCCTGACAATTTTATGCTTTTACAGTTAAAAATGTGTCAGGAAGTTTAGCGTTGTTAAGATGGGAATTTGAGATGTTGTACTTCTAAAGATTATGTTAATATAAGTTCATTATCGCTATAAATATTTTTACAAAGCATATACCTTCCCTTCACATCCTGCGAAAAATTAAATCTAGTTTTGTGCTGGTTTGAGTTTTGTGAAAAAAATGTTTCTACATAAACATTCTTCCCGCTTATTTTTTTTATCGATGTGGAATGGCAGTCTTGTAGATTTTTTTTGTCGGTCAGGAATGTTTAATTTGTTTAGCGGCCCAACAATTTTATTATTATTATTATTAATATTTTTATAACTAAGAGGCTCTACCCCCTACAAAATACACTTGTCAACTAATGTTGAGACAACACAAACTAATAACATGCTAATTTGTTTGGCATCTCTCTCTCTTTCTCTCTCTCTCTCTCTCTGTGTGTCTGACGCAGCCACTGTCTACTGGTATTTTTTGAACTATGGTATAAGAAACATTTCATGTAGGCATTTTAAATGTATCGTTTAAATCTGATGTAATTTTCACTAAATTTTTCTTTCTCTCTTTAATATTCACATGAAAATACTTTTATTGTTTGAAAAAAATATTTGTGTTGTCTTAGAATTCATGACAATGATTAAAAAGATCATATCAACATGTACAATAAATGTCTTGTCTAAATATATTTTTTTTTATTTTAACTGTTTTGCAATACTATTTGGTCATTTTAAATACATTATAATTTCTTTTGCTTGCTGCTTTTAATGCACATTAATGAATTTATTTATTATTAATAAGTATTCTTTCTCTTTTTGATATTCATGTGAAAATATTTTTATTGCTACAAAGAAAATATATTTTTTTTATTTCCGCTATCTTACAAACAGCAACAATATTTTAAAAGATCATTTAAAAATGTGAAATGTCTCATGTAAATGTATTTTTAAATTTAAATTGTTTGTGATATTGTTTCGCTAATTTAAATATGGTGTAACTTTTCCACTTATAACGGTTAACGCATTTTAAGGAATTCATTATTTTAATATTTTCTTTCTCTTTTTATATTCTCATATAAATATACAGTAATCCCTTATGATTTGTGAGTGTTAGACTCCCTAAAACATCCATAAATGTCAAAATCTCGAATGTTGAGGCTATCTTCCGGTGCATTAAAAGAGAGCTAGGTTCTAATTTTTTTTTTTTTTTTTTTTTTTTTTATGTAAAAAAATAATTCAAGTTTGAAAAGTACATTTATTAAACATTTTACATTAAAAGTATATGCTTTAAATAAATTTAAATAATTATAAACATATTGTGTGCGAAATTTATTTGCTAGTGTATAAGGGAATAAACTTAGTGATGTGGGATTATTTGACAGAACAGTTCTTATGTTTATGAATTTCTATGTAAGGAAAGGTTCAAGTCTCCATTTCTGTTTTAAATTTAAAACTCCTTACTAGTGAATAATCATATTTTATTGCTTCTTCAACAAATTGTTGATGATGTTTTAAAATTTCCCAACAATTTTCATAAAAAATATTTTACCTTCATTAAAAAAATTGCTTAAAAAATAAAAGAAATTGCTGATTTATATTTTCCCTTAACACATTAGCTGAAGTTCTTGCAACTTAGCCCATACAATTATACAATAGGTTATACAATACATAATTGTCTAGTGTCATGTAGTTCATAAAATTGGTTAAGCAAAGTGAGTTTACTTAGTTAAAAAAATTCTTTATAAAACAAAATTCAAAAATGTTGAAATGTTCTGCATTTTTTATTTTGCAAATAATCAAAACTTGCGAATGTCAAAGGATTACTGTAGTTTTAAGGTGCATAATTTTCAATATTTCCCGCTTTTAACTTGTATTTATTTAATTATCAATCAAAAGTTGTTGGGGTTTTTTTTTTCTATTTGTGATAGTCATATGTATATATTTTTTTTATTTGAAGGAAATGTCATTCTTTGAACATTTGGCAACAACTTAAAGTAATAACCTTTTCTAAAATATGTAAAAACTGCCTCTCAAAATGCTGTAAATTTGAACTTAAAAAGGAAATAAATCTTTAAAAAATGAGTCAAATTAGAAAATTAAAAGCAGTCTGCACACTTGGAACTTCTAATGTATAAAATGATCTAAAAATGTTTAAATTTCTATGCATAGTTTTTGCTCTTATAAAACTTTTTTTAATGGAATGATTTTGACCAAGTTTAACATTGAACACTCTTAAAATAATTATTCGATTTTAAAAGCTGTCTATTTCAGTGTGTTTTTCAGACATTTCTCTATTATACTACCAATCTTCATATTTTTTTATAAAGTAGTTTCCTTAACATTAGCAAAGTAATACCCTAGGCCACAAAAAATTCAATGTCAGCGGCGGTGACAGCATTTGTTACTTTTTTTTTTTTTTTTTTAGAACAGAGAGAAATATATTACCTCCCTATGCATCCAGGAAACAACTAAGTTTAGTTTCGGCCTGGCTCAACTATGCAGAAAAAAAAATTACCGTAATTTCTGGAAGAAACGCCGCATCGCGGAAAATCACTCAGAAAAATTTAGAAAATGGTCATAAACGCCGCAGGTGAAATTTCCGCGGTAATCGCGGTTAACATGTTGTAGCGGTTAATCATAACCGTGAAAAATTTATTTCCTTTTTTCTGAACTTTCAACTGATTGTTTTACAACTCAACTTATCTAACTGTTTACAACTCAACTTAACTCACTGTATTTTGACATTCTACATTCGACGCTGTTACTTAGAGCATGCATCTGCCATGCGGTATTGTAGCTGTTTTGTTAAAATATAATTTAGTTTGTTAAATTTAAAAGAGTGAAGTATTTATTTAATCACAAACCTGTAGTTACCTTCTTTTTACTCGCTGATGGAAATCAGTGCCTACAATTCATGTAGTTAGGTGCTGATGGGATCAGTACCTACACTGGTGACCTTATCGTAGTGTTTGACACGCGCCAAGAGCTATCTTTTTTTTTTATTATGAAGATCAAAAAACCTACTTCGTGAATTTCTCTCTTATTAATGTCGTGGTAACTATTGCTTTATGAGGGATCTTTATCGCTTGTGATCGAAATTTTTTGATGTCGCTGTTGTCACATGGTGATCGGTAAGTTGATTTTTTAATTTAATGTATGGGCATGATCTATTTTGTATATATATATATTTTTAGTGTGTGTCGTTTATATTGCCAGTATTTCCAATCGTAAACAAAATCCAAAATGCTTATTTTCATAACTTTTCTTTCTTCAACTTGATTGCACTTTTGTTTTTATTTTTTTTGTATTGTAAATAACAGATGAAATCGTCACACCATTAGTAGTGAATCGCCCAATTATTTTAGTTTGTTTTGTTTCTGTTCCGTATAAATACATTATTTTTCAACTATGAATCCAAACGAAACCGGTAACACAGTTTCCATGGAAGTTGCACGCGTTTCTGTAAAACCTCTGCCGTTCTGGAAAACAAATCCTTCGTTATGGTTTGTTCGGCTGGAGGCACAATTTTCCCTCGCTGGCATTACTGCGGATAAGACAAAATTTAACCACGTGGTTTCGGCCGTGGATTCGGATATTTTAAATTCGGTGAGCGACATCATCTTACAGCCACCTCAAAATGACAAATACAATGCATTGAAATCTCGCCTAATTGACTTACATTCAGAAAGTCAAGCCTCAAAAATCCAAACTTTGCTGCAAGGGTTAGAGTTAGGGGATCAGCGGCCTTCCCAATTACTTACCCCCATGCGTACCCTTGCTGGTGATACTGTTAGTGAGCCCTTGTTAAAATCTTTGTGGCTAGGTAGACTCCCCAGCAACACACAAACTATTTTGGCTGCTCTTAGTGAGGATCTCTTGGGTTTAGCTGCTGTTGCTGATAAAATTAATGATCTGACCAGTAACCCTTCAGTAAGTGCTGTCGCTACTCCAAATACTTCATGTGACCTTAAAATAAGTCAACTCGAAAACCAAATTTCCCAGTTGACAACAATGGTGTCTGAATTGACCACCTTATTAAACAGACGACACTCTAGAAGTAGAAGTAGACATAACAATCAGAGCAGAAGCTCATCTCAAACTCGCAGACAAAATAAATATAAAGAACCTTCTAATGGTATGTGTTTTTACCACACAAATTTTGGAAACAATGCCAAAAAATATAACTTACCTTGTACATTTTCGGGAAACTAAGCCGGCGATCGCCAACCGGCCACACTAGCGACCGCCAAGTAAATAGACTTATGTTGGCCGATAAAAAAACTGGTAAAATTTTTTTAATCGACACAGGGGCAGATTTGTCTGTGTTACCGAAAAGTTATTCTGCTGTAATTTCTCCCTCTTCTGACTTATTCCTTTATGCGGCAAATGGTACTAAAATTGCTACTTATGGCACAAAATTTTTAACGCTTGACCTAAATTTACGCTGTGCTTTTTCTTGGTGTTTCGTCATCGCTAATGTTAACCAACCTATTATTGGGATTGATTTTCTCAAGCATTTCAATCTCCTTATCGATGTAAAAAATGGTTGTTTAATTGACACCATAACCAAACTCACGTCAAAAGGGAAAATAATGCATGATAATTCTATACACCCCCAGTTATCAGTCCTACTTGGTGATTCTGAATTCGATAAAATTCTTAGCAAATTTCCCGAACTCACTAATCCCTCCCAACCAATTAAGCAGCCTGAATCTGTAGACATTTATCACCATATTGAGACAACTGGTCCTCCGGTATTTTCAAAACCTAGGCGTTTATCTTCTGAACTGCATCATGCTGCACGCACAGAGTTCAAGTACCTAATGAGCCAAGGTATTATACGCCCCTCTAACAGCCCCTGGGCGAGTCCTTTGCATATGGTCCAAAAGCCTAATGGTTCAATGGCGCCCCTGTGGTGATTACCGCCGCCTAAATGCAATTACCATACATGACTGATACCCTGTCCCTCAATATACAAGACTGCATACAGGTATGTTCTGAAAAGAAAATATTTTCAACTATCGATTTAGAAAGGGCTTATCACCAAATTCCTGTAAATATTCCTGATATACCAAAAACTGCTATAACAACCCCTTTCGGTTTGTTCGAATATGTTTTTATGCCTTTTGGTTTACACAATGTAGGACAGACATTTCAGCATTTTATCCACAAAGTTCTTTCTGGCTTAGACTACTGTGTGCCTTATTATGATGACATACTCGTATTTTCAGATAATGCTGAGCAACATAAACAGCATTTGGAACAAATTTTTACTCGCTTAGCACAGCACGGATTAAAAATTAATCCCTCAAAATGTGTCCTCGGTAAATCATCTGTTAGCTTTTTAGGATGCCTTATAACCTCTGAAGACGTGCAGCCTTTACCTCAAAAAGTTGAGATCATCAAAAAATTTCCTAAACCTGAAACTTTAGTCGAACTCAAACGTTTTCTTGCCATGATAAATTTTTATCGGAGATTTCTCCCAAAGGCTGCAGAAGTACAAGCACCCTTACACGAATTTTTGAAAAATTCTAAAAAGAATGATAAAAGTGAAGTCCCATGGACTGACGAAGCACTTGCTTCTTTTGAAAAATGTAAACTTGATCTAGTTAATGCAGCAACCCTTAATTTTCAAGCTCCTAATCAACAGCTTTCTTTAATGGTTGATGCCTCTGACGTGGCAATAGGCGCAGCCTTAAATACTTTAACAACAAATAGTTACAAACCTTTTGCTTTTTTCTCCCGAAAACTTTCACCTGCTGAAAAGAAGTATAGTACTTATGATAGGGAATTACTGGCAATATATTCAGCTGTAAAACACTTTCGCTACAAACTTGAAGGTCAAAATTTCATAATTTTTACTGATCATCGCCCATTAACTTTTGCTTTTATCAGAAATTCTGATTCTTCTTCACCATGGCAACTTCGACATCTTGACTATATCTCTCAATTTAGCACTGACATCAGGCATATATCAGGGTCCGAAAATGTGGTCGCTGACACACTTTCTCGTCTGCAGTCAGTAAGCCTTAGATCTGTGGACTTTGCAGCTATAGCTGAATCCCAGGAAAATGATGCAGAACTTACTCAATTACTGCAAGACCCAACTCATTCTTTGAAACTTCAGTCATGGGCCATAAATCCCAATTTGAAATTATATTGTGACGTCAGCCATGACATGGTGAGACCATATGTGCCTCCAAATTATCGTAAAGTGGTTTTTGAATCTTTACATAACTTGTCACATCCAGGCATCAGAGCATCAAAAAAACTCATTCAAACTAGATTTATTTGGCCATCCATGTCTAAAAATGTCACTGAATGGACTCGTTCCTGTTTGGACTGTCAGCGTTCTAAAGTCATTCGCCATACACGCAGTCCTATTCAAAACTTCCCTCTACCCTCATTACGCTTCGACCATGTCCATTTAGATCTGGTTGGTCCACTCCCACTATCTGATGGTTACACCTATCTTCTTACTTGTATAGATAGGTATACAAGATGGCCCGAGGCCATACCTATCTCTGACATCACAGCTGAGACAGTCGCACGTATCTTTATTAGCCATTGGATCTCACGTTTTGGGCTACCGTCTGTCATCACAACAGATCAAGGCAGGCAGTTCCAAAGCACTCTTTTTAATGTTCTTGCTCGCCTGCTAGGAGTTAAGAAGTTTCGCACCTCACCATACCATCCTTCCAGTAATGGGATTGTTGAACGATTCCATCGATCCCTTAAACAAGGTCTTAAATATCATCAAACCATAAAATGGACTGACACCTTGCCATTGGTACTCCTTGGACTTCGGTCAGCACTGAAAGATGATTTGCAGTGCACTACTGCTGAACTCGTCTATGGAATCCCACTTCGTTTACCTGCTGAATTCCTCGATGCACCTTCTACAGATGTTGAGCTAGAGCCACTCGAATTCCTCCAACACCTTAGGTCCACCATGGAGAATCTGAAACCAACACCCACCACAACTCATAAGAAATCTTCAGTTTTTGTCCATCCTGCTTTGGACTCCTGCACACATGTCTTTCTCCGCAACGACAGTGTGAAGAAACCACTGCAAGCACCTTATGATGGACCCTACAAAGTCATCTCTCGTACTACAAAAACTTACACTTTGTTCATCAATGGTAAGCAGTCCACGGTCAGCATTGACCATCTCAAGCCAGCCTTTTCCGACAACGAATCTAGTTCATCATCCAGTGTTCCTGTTGCACCTTCCACACCTGAGCCCAGTGTTCCCGTCCCGCCTCCTGCACTCAAGCCCAGTGTTTCAGCGTCAACCAGTCCCACAACTTTCAGTGTTCCAGTGCCACCCATTACCACACGCTCAGGACGACGTGTTCACTTTAACCCTCGGTATCTCTAGTCCTCAATGCTTGAGTACCGCGGGGGGGGGGGGGGGGGGGTCCTTTTTTCTGAACTTTCAACTGATTGTTTTACAACTCAACTTATCTAACTGTTTACAACTCAACTTAACTCACTGTATTTTGACATTCTACATTCGACGCTGTTACTTAGAGCATGCATCTGCCATGCGGTATTGTAGCTGTTTTGTTAAAATATAATTTAGTTTGTTAAATTTAAAAGAGTGAAGTATTTATTTAATCACAAACCTGTAGTTGCCTTCTTTTAACTTGCTGATGGAAATCAGCGCCTACAATTCACGTAGTTAGGTGCTGATGGGATCAGTACCTACAATGTTAAACAGAAACACATTAATAAGCTGTATTAAGAAATCATAAAAATGAAATTATTAATCAGAAATTAATAAATAAATACAAATTTAATAATATTATTTAAATACCGTATTTTCGGGAATAAGCGCCGCGACGCATACGAGTTTAAAAGTAAAAATATGCTTAGTGCGGCGCAGCAGATACGGTGATTTTTTTTCCTAATAGTACCGTAAAATACCGTTAATCTCTCCCCCCCCCCCCCCCAAATGTGATGAAAAATCATAAAATAATTAGAGAGGAGCGCTTACACGGGATTTTTCCACGATTGTTTCACAAAATTTTCAGGAATGAATCGTGAATCTTTAAATGAATCATGAATTTTGATACTTGAAGCAATACTTGAAAAAAAAAAAATGGTTTAAAAAAACGTAAATTCTGTCGAAAAACGCAGAAAAAAGGAGAAATTTGTAAAAAAAAAATTCAATCAAATGGAATCAATTAAAAAAATCTTAAAAAAAAAAAAAAAAGCACATTTCATCAAAGATTCATGATTTATTCATTTCATCATGATTCACCACTGAATCTTTGGAACGGGGGAAAAAATCGGATTCAGAACAAATTTTCTGAAAGTTATAAAAGAAGGGGAGGGGAAAATTCAGGAAATTCATTCGAAAATGCAATTTTCGTTTATTCGTAATCTAATGCGAAATTTGCGTAACTTTTTGCGATCTTTTAATGAAAATTGACATTTTTCGCGATATTTTGACGAAATCGAAATTAATTTGTTTTTGCAACCACTTGTCGGAATTCGCGATACATTTTATGTCCGAAATTTTGGAATTATGATCGATTTTTTTTTTTTTTTTTTAATTTTCGGAAAAATTCAGAAAAAAAAAATCACGCTTGTTTAAAAAAAAAATGCTCGTAAACGCCGCATCGCTTGAAATTTCAGTTTAAAACACATAAACGCCGTGCCGTTTTTTCCAGAAATTACGGTATATATATATTATATATATATATATAAAAGCCTTACCCCGGTCCGGCACAAGCCCGCTTATAAAATAAGTTTGCGTTCAGATATGATACGATTGTCTCATGCACTAATCTCTAATTTGGGCATGTTATATTTCTGTAGTGATTTTTTTAAAACTAGCATTGGCTCTTATAATACATTTATTATTATTCGCGCAAAAGTCATAAGTAATGAAAATGGTTCATATTTCATCGTCTTTGCTTAAATTTTAATGTTAGGTCATTAATGAATGTTTAAATGTGAGATGAATAAATTAAATAAATTAATGAAAAATACATACATTTTAATTTTTTAAAGTCTATTTCAATGTTAAAATATAAATTTTAGCTTAAAAATTTTAAATGTTGCCCATGTTTCAAGATAGATATATTTTCTGAAAAATATAAAATTCTTTTTATATTTATTAAAAAGTTTTGAATACTTCAGAAAAAAGAAATAACTTTTCAATTCGTCTTTGGTATTTACAAAAATATATATTTTTGAAAACTAATATCTTTTAAAAGAAAAATAGTATTTCTCATATTCTTTACTTTAAGATTCATTGAAAAATTTAGCCTGGGAATAACAAATCCTGAATAATAATAATAACAATAAAAAATTTCAAAAACAATTTAAAAATTTAAAGAATTTATTGCTGAAAATCATGATGAAAAATTTCAGGACTTTATCTTTTGTTGCTTCAATTTTTCATATTAATATATATACTAATTAGGAGTGGGCGATGTAGAGATTTCTTAAATCGATTTATCATCCATCTAACATCGCGATTTAGTGTTAAATCGCGATTTAGCACTAATTTTACCCTTTATAACTTGAAACCTATCATTTAATTTTTAGTAACAAAATACGGGCTTTATGCCCCCCCCCCTCCCCCCGCACTTGTATTAATATAGCATTTAATTGTTCAAATAACTAAAAAATATATATTTTACACACACACACACACACAAAACTGAATGCTTTTTTTTAATTAGTGATCTATTTTAATATTTTTTTATAAACTCATCCTTAAAGAAATAAAATAAAAAAGGATTTTTTCATTGTGTCTGACTTGTTTTGGATGCTACAATCTAAATTACTTGAGTAGGGGAGCTCAAATAGCACTTCATTGCTAATAACATGCATGCACTTGTTTTTACGGACACTGAGTTAAAAACTTATTGAAGTAAGTTAAAAACTTATTGAAGTAAGAAGCAGATTCACTGATAAATTTAGCTGTTCATTTACCATCAGAAGAATAGTAGTTTAAAAAAAGAGGGGAGGGGGGAGGGAAAATTTTGAGAAAAAGGGTGCATTTTTTTTTTTTTTTTTTAACTTTTAGATTATAATAAAATGTGATTAATATAAATGTTGACATTCATATAGTGAATGGAGAAAGATTGAAAGGTCACATTACCAAAGTTGCTGATTTTTTTGAGAGCGTTGGCTTCTGTAAGATTAGTAATAAAACAATCTTAAATATATGTTTTTAATGATAAGTAAATGACAAAAAAAGTAGAAAACCGCAAATCTACAGAAAAATCCATTGAATGCTCCCTCATTCTGCTGTAAAAAACAAATTACCTGAAACATTACAGAACCCTCTTAAAATATTTTTAATTAAATAATTAATTAAAACTATTCTAATGTGACACAAACATATGAAAAATAAATTTTCATCAAAATAATGCATAAAAATATAAACTAAGAATGGATTAATTTAGATTTTAACCTTGACTTTTTTTTATTTTTCTCACACATAAATAGTGAATCAGTTACAAATAAAACACAATAAAATGTTATTTGGATTTTAATTGATAAGTAAATGTGTTCTTAATGCACTTCACACATCAAATACAGTTGGCATCTATACTGGTGAGTGTATTTTGCTTCATTAAACAGTATATCTTGGGGGAAAAAATAATCCAAGAGCCTCACCATGCAACAGAAATTGAATATTGAAGATACTGAAATGTCCTTGAAATCCATTTGCATCCAGTGTGAAAAAAGGAATAAGTTATTTGAAATGGATGTGGAATTAAACCTGATGAATATATTTTCCAGAATAAAGCTATATTTCTTGAAAAAATAATCAAACTGAATACACTAAAACCACATGGCAAAAAACCATCGCAATATTGAAAATACAAAAACGTCATCGAAATCTACTTGCATCCAATAGAAAAAAGAATTAACCAGTTCTCTAATTTGACGTAATCAATGTAGATAAGCATATTTTGATGAAAAAAACTGTATTTCACTTGGCGATCAATAATTATTATTTTAAGTCGCCACTTGGCGAGTGATGACTAGAGTGGCGATCAATGACCAATAAATTACTTGAAATGCATATGGAATCAAATCTGATGAATATATTTTGCAAAATAAAACTGTATTTCTTGAAGAAAAAAAAATCCAACTGAAATAGATAAAAGAAAACGAAATATTGAAAATACAGCCATGTCATTGAAATCTGTTTGCATCCAGTAGGAAAAAGAAATAACCACTTTTCTAATTAGATGTAATCTATGTAAAGATGTATATTTCCATGAAAAAAAACTTCATTTCACTTGGCGATTGAAAATAGATTTTTTAATCGCCACTTGGTGAGTGACGACTAAGGTGGCGATCGATGTCCAATAAATTTACTTGTGAAATCTAACCTGATGAATTAATACATTTTCCAAAATAAAACTTTTATTTCTAGGAAAAATAATTCCAACTGAATAAAAAAAACATGACAAAAAACCAAAATATTGAAAATACAGCTAAATCATTGAAATCTGTTTGCATCCAGAAGGGAAAAGAAATAACTACTTTTCTAATCAAATGTAATCAATGTAGAGATGCGTATTTCCATGAAAAAAGCTGCATTTCATTTCGCGATCGAAAAAAAAAATTATCGCCAGTTTTATATCTTTAACTACCGCATGGCAAGTGTCAGCCGCTAATTTTTATCTGTATTAAATCAAATCCTGCTACATCTATTTGACACATAGGGGGCGCTATGGGCGGCTGAGCCCCCCCCCCCCCCCCTCTTGAAAAAGATTCCAAGGACACTCAATGAATTTCTATTCCGAAAATGCAAATGAAATTCTGTTCAAAAATCTAATTTAATTTTGAGACCCTTTCACAGTTTTGCAGAATTACTAAGTTGTATCTAAAATAAGCGTTTCAGTACTCCCTCATCCTATTTGTACATATGCTATTTTTCACCAGTTATAGACTCAAAATTTTCATCATCATGTACTTTATTTAGCATAAAATTAAGTTATTACAACAGTTTAATGAGAAACATAGTATCTACAATGTGAATATGCACTCATTTATCTTTCTGTGTCAGAGAAAGATAAAAAACAAATAAGCTCTCCCCCTACATTTTCTTGACCCCCCCCCCCCCCTATTATTCACTTTTAGCTACGGTCCTGTCCTCACCCTGTTAAATCGATATAACACATACTTGCTCTGTTTTCCCTAAATCGTCTTTCTCTTACATCGCCTTTTTCTTAAATCGGAAAGCATTGAGGCTACATCGTTTCGCTACATCGCGATTTAAGAACTGGCTAAATCGTGACGTCCGATGTATCTAGTGAAAACCAATAGTTAAATCGGATTTCCGATGTCAGCGTTAAATCAGGGCTATATCGTTTCGCTACATCGCGACGTCAAATGTATCTATTCAAGACCAATAGTTAAATCGGATTTCCGATGTATTAAAACGATTTAAGGCTCAGACTTGCAAATTTGAATTTTAACTTTAAAATTGCTCCCCCCCCCCCCCCACAGGCATAAATAGTGAATTATTAATAATAAAACACAATAAATTGTAACTGTGTTTTATTAATTGAATTAGTTGAATTTTAATTAATAAATGCAGTGTTGAATTCAGACATTTTTCTCCGGGAAGTATTTCCGTGGCTCCGGGGAGGGGGGAGAAATTGCACATTTTGATCATTAAAAACACAAAATTTCCGGAGGAGGGATCCCCTTAATAAATGTGTTAGTAATACGCTACACACATCAATGCAGTTGACATTTATGCTAGCAGTAGATTATCTAGACTTATCATTTCAGAGGGGGCTGAGATACAGCATACATTTCTGAGAGGGTAGTGCCATGCAGGAGAATGGGGGGGGGGGGGGGGGCAAGGGAGCGGTCGCCCCGGCGCGGGAATATAGGAGGGGCCAAATTTATACTACCACCGTAATACAGTTGGCATCTATACCGGTGAGTGTATTTCGCATCATTAAACAGTATTATCGTGGGAAAAAAAAAAAGAATCCAAGAGCTCAGCATGCAACAGAAGTCGAAAATTGAAGGTACTGAAATGCCCTTGAAATCCATTTGCATCCAGTGTGAAAAAAGGAATAAGTTATTTGAAATGAATGTGGAATTAAACCTGATGAATATATTTTCCAGAATAAAGCTATATTTCTTGAAAAAATAATCAAACTGAATATACTAAAAGCACATGGCAAAAAACCACCGCAATATTGAAAATACAAAAACGTCATCGAAATCTGCTTGCATCCAATAGAAAAAAGAATTAACCAGTTTTCTAATTAGATGTAATCAATGTAGATATGCATATTTTAATGAAAAAAAACTGTATTTCACTTGGCGATCAATAATTATTATTTTAAGTCGCCACTTGGCGAGTGATGACTAGAGTGGCGATCGATGACCAATAAATTACTTGAAATGCATATGGAATCAAATCTGATGAATATATTTTGCAAAATAAAACTATATTTCTTGAAAAAAACATCCAACTGAAATAGATAAAAGAATGCGGCAAAGAAAACGAAATATTGAAAATACAGCCATGTCATTGAAATCTGTTTGCATCCAGTAGGAAAAAGAAATAACCACTTTTCTAATTAGATGTAATTAATGTAGAGATGCATATTTCCATGAAAAAAACTGCATTTCACTTGGCGATTGAAAATAGATCTATTAAATCGCCACTTGGCGAGTGACGACTAGGAGGTTGAACGATAGCCAACAAATTACTTGAAATGTGTGTGGAATCAATGCCAATGAATATATTTTTGCAAAATGAAACTGCATTTCTCGAAAAAATAATCAAACTGAACACAGTAAAAGAACTCTGCAAAAAACCAAAATATTGAAAATCAGCTATGTCAATGAAATCTGTTTGCATCCAGTAGGAAAAAGAAGAAAACACTTTTCTAATTAGATGTAATCAATGTAGAGATCCATACTTCTATGAAAAAAACTGCATTTCACTGGGCGACCAAAAATAATTTTTTTTAACCGCCACTTGGCAAATGACGACAAGGGTGGCAAACGAAGGAAATTTTTTAATTGCCACTTTTACATTTTTAATATCCACATGGCAAGTGACCGCTGCTAATTTTAAATCAAATCCTACTATATCAATTTAACACCAGCTTTCAATGTTTTTCCTAAATAGTTTTTTTCTTAAATCGCCTTTTTCTTAAATCGAAAACACTGAGGTTTGTGATGTGTGTTTAAATCGGATCCTCTAAATCAATTTAGCACCAACTTGCTCTGCTTTCCCTAAATCATATTTTTCTTACATCACCTTTTTCCTAAATCGGAAAGCATTGAGGCTTGCAAAGTTTGCTTAAATCGATTTAACAGTAGTTTGACATGCAAGCAGTATATACACCAAAGTAGACAACTCAATTTTCTGATGTTAACTCTGAATCATTATTTGAAATCGATTTAAAACCAATGGCTAAATCACGATTTAAGACTGATTAAATCACGATGTAAGACAATGGCTAAATCGCGATGTAAGGCGATGGCTAAATCGCGATGTATAGCAATGGCTGAATCGCGATTTCCGATGTATCGATTTAAGAAACTGACTAAATCGCGATTTCCGATGTAAGCTTTAAATCGATTTAAGAGATAAATCGATTTAAGGCCCAGGCCTAATACTAATGAAGATGAATTTGTAAATCTCTATAAATAAAAGGAATTCTGAGGATAATTAATTGGATAATTAATTAATTAATTGAGGCACAGATAGGCTCTCATCCTCTATTCCTTTTATTTATAGAGATTTTACACAGCTTAGGTAAACGCAGAAGAAATATAAAACAGATAATGTATTTATCACAAAAAATCGTCTGCTAAGAAAATCTTTTTTAATTTTGAACTCTATAAATAAAAGGAATAAAGCAGAAGAAATATAAAACAGATAATGTATTTATCACAAAAAATCGTCTGCTAAGAAAATCTTTTTTCATTTTGAACTCTATAAATAAAAGGAATAAAGCAGAAGAAATATAAAACAGATAATGTATTTATCACAAAAAATCGTCTGCTAAGAAAATCTTTTTTCATTTTGAACTTCTATAAATAAAAGGACAGATAGGCTCTCAAACAGTGAATCGTCGAATATAATTGAAGAACAAATGGAAGAACAAATGGAAGAACAAATGGAAGAACAGATGGAAGAACAAATGGAAGAACAGATGGAAGAACAAATGGAAGACCTCTTCATTAACAATAAAAAAAGATATGCAAACGAAACCCCAGAACACCGAGAAGAAAGACTGGCGAAGAAAAGAGAGCAGAATAGAAAAAGAAGAGAAAATGAGACTGAAGAAAAGAGAAGAGAAAGATTAAGTAAGCAAAGATTAATAAATCGAAAGATTCTCAGCGATGAGACTGAAGAAAAGAGAAGAGAAAGATTAAGTAAGCAAAGATTAATAAATCGAAAGATTCTCAGCGAAGAATCAGAAGAAAAGCGTCGAGAGCGATTGTCCAGAAATGATGAGTATAAGAAAAGAAAATTATATGAAGAGAACGAAGAACAGAGACTTCACAGATTGAATGAAAAGAAATGTTATGATTACAACAGAAAATACATCGTCGTTGGATCTTGTTACAACAGAGCCTTCTTGCTATTTTTTGATGAACCCGGGCAACGCCGGGCAGAACAGCTAGTATATATAAAGAAAATTTATGTTGTCAAACAGAGAAAATGAAGAATTTAAAAAGACATTTAAGGCAATTCTCAAAGAGATTTTTTTTTTTTTTCGCTTAACAACAGAATACTTTCTAACATGTTTTCTGACTCAGTTATAAACACAAAAGAATGACATGCAATTTCAGACTTGATTATTAAAGAAATCTCTATAAATAAAAGGAATTCTGAGGATAATTAATTGGATAATTAATTAATTAATTGAGGCACAGATAGGCTCTCATCCTCTATTCCTTTTATTTATAGAGATTTTACACAGCTTAGGTAAACGCAGAAGAAATATAAAACAGATAATGTATTTATCACAAAAAATCGTCTGCTAAGAAAATCTTTTTTCATTTTGAACTCTATAAATAAAAGGAATAAAGCAGAAGAAATATAAAACAGATAATGTATTTATCACAAAAAATCGTCTGCTAAGAAAATCTTTTTTCATTTTGAACTTCTATAAATAAAAGGACAGATAGGCTCTCAAACAGTGAATCGTCGAATATAATTGAAGAACAAATGGAAGAACAAATGGAAGAACAAATGGAAGAACAAATGGAAGAACAAATGGAAGAACAGATGGAAGAACAGAAAGAAGAACAGATGGAAGAACAAATGGAAGACCTCTTCATTAACAATAAAAAAAGATATGCAAACGAAACCCCAGAACACCGAGAAGAAAGACTGGCGAAGAAAAGAGAGCAGAATAGAAAAAGAAGAGAAAATGAGACTGAAGAAAAGAGAAGAGAAAGATTAAGTAAGCAAAGATTAATAAATCGAAAGATTCTCAGCGATGAGACTGAAGAAAAGAGAAGAGAAAGATTAAGTAAGCAAAGATTAATAAATCGAAAGATTCTCAGCGAAGAATCAGAAGAAAAGCGTCGAGAGCGATTGTCCAGAAATGATGAGTATAAGAAAAGAAAATTATATGAAGAGAACGAAGAACAGAGACTTCACAGATTGAATGAAAAGAAATGTTATGATTACAACAGAAAATACATCGTCGTTGGATCTTGTTACAACAGAGCCTTCTTGCTATTTTTTGATGAACCCGGGCAACGCCGGGCAGAACAGCTAGTATATATAAAGAAAATTTATGTTGTCAAACAGAGAAAATGAAGAATTTAAAAAGACATTTAAGGCAATTCTCAAAGAGATTTTTTTTTTTTTTCGCTTAACAACAGAATACTTTCTAACATGTTTTCTGACTCAGTTATAAACACAAAAGAATGACATGCAATTTCAGACTTGATTATTAAAGAAATTTATGATAATTTTTTTTTTCCTATTTTTCATTTTTGCATGAGTTATTCTTTCCTCATCAGTTTAAAAACTAATACAGGCTTGAAAGAGCTCCTCCTAAAAAAGGAATTCTGCCTTTTTTAAAGCAATATTGGACATTCTCTGTATTGATGGGAAAATGCAAAGATAACTTTGGAAGTATAATGGGTGGGGGGGGGGGGGGGGGGCTGGAAAATTTAGTAATCAGACATTTTGTCTACTCAAATCCTTGGCGTTTTTAATGAACTAATTGCACAAATTTAAATCATTGTGTAAAAAAGACATAAAATGAAAAGTGGACATATGAATAAGCATCATGTAAAATGTCTTTACAGATTTTTTTTTTTTTTTTAATTTTTTTAACTTTAAAAATTTTAAATGAAAGGAAGTTTCTTTTTGGAATAGAATATTTTTTACTATTTATACAACACTTTTGAGTAATTTCTGTTATGCATTTTTTCGAGATTTTTTCTGAAGCAAATATTAATTTAACAGCTAAACTATTTAAAATAACATTTGTTTTGAAAAATTAATGTCTGTACTTCATATAAGTAGGTCAGATATATTTAAATTTACACCTTTTAGCATTGTTATTTTTTCCTAAGTTACGATAAATAAATAAATAAAATATAGAAATCATATATGCAGTTGCATTTAATTTTGTTGTAAGTGAAACCTCTATCTATCATTCTCACATCTATCGTTTTTCCGCATTGATCATTCTATTTCTATGGTCCCTGCACAGATTATACTTAATGTTAACAAAATCCGCAAGCATCGTTCTTCAAAAAGTCGTTTTTCCACATCCATTGTAGTAAATTTTTTCTCCTCACTGAAATAAAATTTAAAATCGTGCGAATCCATATGACATACAAACTGGAATTTCTTATTTTATCATAAAATAACTCATTTGTGATATTTGTATTGATGATGACGACAATAATGCAAATGAAGGGTGGTTGTATATAACAGAGGATGCGATTAAGTTTCCATTGATCAAGATAATGCAACATGTGGTGGCAGATAGAAAAAATGTGTAATAATGAAAAAAAGGAAATAATGACGAAAAAGCAGATGATAACGTTTATATCTGTCTGATGCAATTACGGCATTTGAAACTATATGAACTTTTATATAATCATATAAAATTACAAAAAATAACCAGAAAAATGTTGTACATCTTGAAAGTTTACTTTTGATTAAAAAAAAATAAACAAAAATCAAAACTTTTTTTTTTAAAAATAAATATCAGTTTTATATAATTTCGATTTATTTCTTTTAGAGTTTAATAAGCAACAAATTAGTATTTGTTAATATATTGTATACGTTACATGCATAAACATGATGTTTTATCACATATTGAAGTTAATCTGCGTTCATTGTTTTCCCGCACCCCTTGAAAAACAATGGATTGAGGTTCTACTGTGTAAGTATCTGTTAAAATGATCCTTAAATTATAAGAGTTTAACACCATTGTATAGAGTTAAAAAAAAAATAAAAAATAAAAAAAAAAAAAATATTTATCATTTTTATGTTGGATAATAACATTTAACAACTAGCACATTCCCACAAATGATCAGATCAGACCCAGCCAAGTATATATAGCAGTGTGAGGTGTGGTTCAGCTAGGTAGTGACACTCCTGTTATTGCACTTTGCACAAAAGGTAAAGAAATTCAGAGGTCATAGAAATTCTTTGTGTGACAGTGTTATTGACTGGCGTTAAATTACTTGAGGAATTGATCACCCACACAGGGCACCCATTAAATTTGGCATAGATGTTTTATCCATGATATAAAATCCCCACTACCAACCATATAATACAGTCGACTCCCTCAAATCCACACAGCTTGGGACCAGAGGTTTTGCGGATTTCTGGTCATTGCTTTGTTTACATTTTTAAAAAGTAATTTGAATGTAATTAATAATGAAATCAAAAGTATAATGAATGCTTACAATATGCTAAAATATTAAAATAAGGAATAAACTAAAATAATAAAAATTTAGATAATTTTTAAAATGATAAAAATATTAAAAGCAAAGGTCAAATTAATAAACAATGTACAGTTAAATATTCATTAAAAAGATGAAACGTATTTTCCCTAAATTATTTAATGAAACTTGTGTCATAAAGGTACATTACTAATTCACATCAAGATCATAAAATAATGAAGCCTTATTTTAGGTTTAGCCAGACTTAATAACTAAAAAAGCTTGATTAATATATAAATATATTTGGTAAGATTGTGATTACCAGTGATATCAGCAATGTCTTTATTTTTTCAGAAATAAATTATTCTTTCTTCCTGAAAAAGCATGAATTCAATAACCTTAACAAAAATTACAAATTGAAAAATATATGTAATTGATATAAAACTAAAAAAGTCAAATTTTGCACCTACATCTGAACTGAATGTTTCATTGTTTACATCCGTAAAATATGTGTGGTTTTTAGAGAGTTGCGGATTTCTGGTTTGCGGATTTGAGGGAGTCTACTGTATAAAAAAAAGTAATAAATAAGTAAAAGTAAACAAAAAAATTAAATAAAAATACTGAAATTTAAAGGATATAATAGTTGGTAAACTAAGAAAAAAAGAAAAAAAAAAAAGAAAAGAAATAGGGTTTATAAGTTCAACAGTTCAGAGTGAATGTCATCAGCACAATGTCATCACTGTTCAAAATACTGTCAAAACTTATATTGTATAAACGAAAAATTCTTATTTAAATCATTGTAAATTCCACACAACTTTTTATAATTTGACTGTGAAAGTAACACATCTTCTCTGTATAAAATCAAGAAAGTCGTTTGAAATAAGACATCTATCAAAGAGATAGTGTTGTACATTCCCATGTTTACCACAGATACATTTATCATTTTGACGTTCACCCATTTTGTATAAATATAGTGGAAAAGCACCATGTGCTAATGCAACAATTAAACTACTTGAATGACTGGATACCAGCTTTGCAGTTAGGGAAAATTTTTCTCCTACCAATCAAGTTATAATTATTGACCAGATATTAATGATTAGTTGGCACTGTGTGTGTGAAATCTTACATACTAAAAATATTCAAATTTAATTACATCTTAAACAATAATTTTAAAAAATGAAAATCAATGTCATTTATTGTTTTTGTAAAAGTCTCAATGAATCACAACCCTAAAATATATGAATATAAATTTCACATTATTTTTTTCTTAAAATTCTATGTATAATGCACAATCACATATCCTTTTAAAACAGTAATTAATGAATATTTTTTATAATTTGCACAATAAGTACAACCTTAATATAATCGAATGTTCAGGGGCGAAACTAGTTTTTTGCACCCAGGGAAAATATAGATTTTGGCCCCTGCAATCTCCTCATGCACAATAAAAGTTATTGACTTCAGGTTTCCGGCAAATAAAAATAAGAATCAGAAAAAATAAAAATCATTTAATAATGAAAATTAGAGCAAAAAATATGTAAACTACACTTAGGATTAACATTAGCTTGAGCATTATGAGCCTGCGTTAATCACCTGAAGAAACTGGAAATGCTAATTTTAAACATATAGGAGAATTCTTTTTTAAAAAAATTCGCTTGGATATTAAAAATTTTAAATGTATTTTTTTTTCCCTTAGAAAAGCTGAGGTTGAGTTCTAATTGGGTTAATGATTAATTTTTTGATTTTGATTGCAGACTATTTTTATAAAGGTACTTTCATTTTCAGTACCGATTTGGAAACCTAAAACTATATCAATGCTAAAGATCAATCTAAACTATCCCCCCCCCACCCCCCCTCATTAAAAAAATCATTTTAAAATATTAAAATGCTATCGAGAAATTTGAAAAAAGTGCTCCTATAGGTTTAACATTAATTGCAAATTTTTTTGTATATCACATATATATATAACATTTTTATATGAAACAACAAACAGAATCTTCATTTGACACCCCCCCCCCCTAGTTTTGGCCTGGGCTATGATCTTTATAAACATTTAAAAAGGGAATTACTATTCTATCGTACATAAATCTCGACCCTTAGTTTTTAGTGTTGTTGGCAGTTGCTCGACCTTGTGCAATTTGAGACTGGATTTGGATGCAAAACAACTAGTTTTAGTGAAAGGTATGGGCAACATTTTAAAATTTCACCTACCTAGAAATGGCAAACGAACGTGAAATGTTAGAAAAGTAAAAGTAGGGGCGTGGCTGTGGTTTTACCATTCATGGTGCCCTGAGTAAGGTTTTTAAAAATTACAAGCAGTTGCCCAAGCTTCCCTCCTTTACTAAGACTAGATCTGGTCAATTACAAAAAACAATTGCAACAAAAGGAACAGAATGACATTTTTCAATTTCCATCTAGGGTGGCAAAATGTCTAGAAATTGGAAAAAGAAGAGTGAAAATTATTTTGGAGAATAAAGGCAAAGGCCACTTTATTAGACACGGCACTGTGTGCGAGATTTTTTTCCTGTATCATTTCAAATGCTATACTTTTTTTTTTCTTTTAGAGAGTTTTACTAAAGATTTTTACTTTGTGCACTTTTTTCAGGACTGAAATAGCTATATTTTCACTAGGGGCAAAGATGGATTTTGGCACCCAAGCCCTTTTTTCCTCTGCAAAATAAATTTACAAAGAGAATTTTATGAAAGTCTCTATTAATGGACTTATTTTAAAATTAAAAATGTATAACAGTAAAATATGTAATATTGAAATATGTATGCAGCTTTGTCAAATATTTATTCTTTGAAACTTGGGGGGAAATCAAAAGGAAGCAGAATTAATTCTGCTTTATTCAAGTTTCCATCTTAGCAGGTATAGTTGTTCATATTCTTTCTGTTGGAAGCATGTAGTTTTTTCATTTAAGACAAAATTCCATTATAGACAGATTTCATTTTTCCAGATTTTACTATTGTTGTATTATTACAAACTATTACAATTAAGGTATTTAAAGGTCATAATGATAAGAGAAACATTGTTTTAGGAACTAAAAAACCAGGATTTACTGTAGGCGTAACAATGAATTCCACTATTGTAAAATATCTTCCTATACTATCTACACCAGTTTTGTGGAATTATCACTTATTTATAGTTTGGTATAGATTGTTATAGACTCTTCTTAATTCTAGATTGATAATCTAGATACTTTCCTGAACTTAATGCTAATTTTCAAATTTATGTGATTCAAAACAACAACAACAATTTTTTTTTTTTTTTTTTTTTTTTTTTTTTTTTTAAATATATATATATATATGTATGAATTTTTTTTTCTAGTTAGTCACCTGACCTCGCCCCATCTTAAGCCAGGTATGGGGATATGCATGTAAAAAAGTAATTATAAGAAAAGGAATGGGATTATTCCTTTGCTGTCTTACATGCCCCTTCCCCACCACCCCCCTTTAATTTTGTCTCTGATTCCTTATCCCATTTATTTTTATTGTCCTGGTTTTTTATACCCAACTTCGCCAATAGCAAGATGGACAAAACGAAAGCTGAACGTTGCTCCTAGAACAGAGATTTTTAAAAAAAAGAAAAAAAAAAGTGAGAATTTTACCAATTTTTTAATAATCGACTTATTTTAAAATTTAAAATATGTAATCATAATCTATGAAATACTGAACTATTTAATCTGCTTTGTCAAATATTAATTCATTAAAATATTATCGAAATGAATAAAAAAAAAAAAAAATTCCGCTTTATACAGGCTTCTTGGAGTAATTAATTTCTTTTCTTTTGTATGTCATCCTCAGATTTTTTTGTTTTTGCTTTGTCATGTCCCATATAGATTGAATTTAACAATGCCGTGCCAAACATAGACATGAGAAAAAATCGACAAACAAAACCTTCATTTGGCTGCCCTTTTTTCTCTGCCCCCTTGCCTCACTCTTAGTTTTGGCTCTATAATATGCATCCCCTAGGGAAATCGGCTGGTGTTTGGCAATTATAGGTATGGTACAGTTTCCCACAGAAGTGGGTTTTTGACTGAAGACTGACTTTGGGAAATGTTACTGATTCACCTACATAAAAATTGATTTAAGTGAGAGAAGGCATAGATGCATTTGGTTCAGTTTTCCATCTGTGAGACATTTTTGAGAATATGCGTTATATATAAACATACGTTTTTGTATGCAAAGACCAAAAAAATTCCTTTGGCACTCCCTGGACTTGATGTTCTGGTACCAATGGTTGGGAAGGCATATCCCCCCCCCCCTTATGCTCTCATGCTACACCTATGGTCATTACAATGGTGCGACCATTTGAAAAATTCCTTTATAACTTTTATTATGACCCCAAGATCCCAAAAACCACCCCACCTAAAAAGTTTTTATATATCAATTTATATGCAAGTATATACTAAATTTTGTCAGTGTGATAAAAGTCACAATTATGCATGGATCATTTTCAAACTCATCAAAAACATTTAGATGATTAATATCTTAGTGGGGATTGCAAAAGGGGGTGGAAGTTGACAATTTTTACTATCACCGTATCATGATTCTGATAAAACTAGCTGTTTCAGAAAAATGACTGGGAAAAAAATCCTTTATAGCAATTGCTAATAATTAAAAAAAGCAATAAAATTCTTACCACAATATTTTTTCTGTCGCAAGATTTCTATGTAAAAAATTTGAATAAATAGCTTGACCAATAAAAAAAAAAAATATGCCATAACTTTTCTACAGCAAGATTTCCACATGAAAACTGAAGCTGTAATAAATAGAAAAATTTTTAAAAAGGGGAATATTACATCACATTGAAATACAATGGGCATCAGCAAGTGAATATGTAACGTCATATAAATTTGACAAACATATTGAAACATGATTTAAAAAACTCGACTATGAAAATATTGGCATATTTTAACATTTTGAAGTTCTTTGAATTTGTTTACACCATTTTTAAATGTTCCATATATATCTGCATGTGTATGTATGCCTAAATATTAGAATTTTCATAAAAGATTTAGACCCCCCCCCCCCCTAGAGCTCATTCTTTGTGAAGAAACTGGGTTTATTTTGATTTAATTTTTGTTGTTAAAATTAGTATTTAACTTTGAAATCTATGCCTGCTTTTTAAAATACATTGACTCAGAAATTCAATATTGAGATAGAGGGGATTGTCATGTAGTACCTCGTGTTGAGCATCAATTTTGTTTGAATAAATTGATTTTATAATAAAATAAACTTTCCTCTAACAGTTTGCATTATTTTTGGCAAGGCCCCCTTATCATAATCAGGCCTCGCATTCAGGAGAAAATCTATTGTTGAAATTGTCTCTATAGCTGCCAACATATTAACTGATTTTGTCTCGTATGTAGCGCCATCTGGTGCGTACTACTAGTCATCAAGGCCACTTTCATAATAATAGACTTGGCAATCGCTAAGTTTTCGTGGCCCCAGTAAACTTGGCCAGAAACCTCGTGATTTTTCCCGTTCTTAGCGCCCTCTGTTGTAGTAACAAATGTATAAATTTTATAATTTGTTTTCCACCCGGGCCTTGTTTTCTATATATGCTTTTCCATTTTCTTTTCGATATGCTGTAAGCTTGTATTTTTCAAATGAGATTTGTTATTTTTCCAATTTTCGAAAGTACGGCAGTTTTTTGTTATTTATTTTATTATTTTTTTTTTTTTTGCATAAAATGTACTTATTTTACTGTTATTATTTATGAAAAATGGTGAACTGTTGCGTACCGCTGTGTAAATGAAACTCGGATGCATAGATCAATTACAGGGGCAATCAAAAGTATTCCATTACATTACGGTCAATGGGGAAAAATGTTTCAAATGCATTTTAATCGTTTGAAATTTAAAATACGCAATTATTACATAATTCTGTCGAGTTATTTCAAATATTTTGATAATCGTGTGTATAGATCAATTACAGGGGCAATCAAAAGTATTCAATTACATTATGGTCAATTAGGAAAAAGTTTCAAATATATTCTATATGTTTGAAATTTAAAAAACATAATTATTACATAATTTTGTCGAGTTATTTCAAATTTTATGAAAATCAGATGCATAGATCAATTACAGGGACAATCAAACGTATTCCGTTACATTACGGTCAATGGGAAAAAATGTTTCAAATGCATTTTAATCGTGTTACACTCATGCGAACTTAATAAAATTTATATGCAACTATAAAGTACATATTATAATATACATCATACATAATTTGTGGTGCAAAGAACATTTGTTATTGATTTACAAGGCCACACAAAAGTATTCCATTACATAATGGTATAGGGAGAACATTGTTTGATGAGCGTTTTAATTGTAATTCACTATTTACAATTTTATGAGATTGATATATGAAAGTAATATTTTTAAAACTTCGTTATCGTACGAACGCACCTAATTTGCTACGCTTCACGTGCAATTTCCAACTTGTTTATTACTCTTTTAGCAATTCTCAAGAATTAAAGTTCATTATATGGGATTCTTTTGAGAAGTTGTGTATATGACATATAGATTTTTAAATTAAGCTTAATTTAAACCTCAAATTTAAATTAAGCTTATAATATGTGGCTCTGTAAAAGAATACGAGTATTACATGAACCTTTTATTGTAGGGAAGGTATTATTGTGAATCCCAATAATACATATCAATTTCATTATGCTATAAATATAATATCTATTAAAATGTACTAAAAGTATCACTGTCTATAGCAACAATTGTATATAATTTCATTTAGACCGGGAAGCAGGAGCATAGACAATCACCTTATCGAGGTCATGGATGAAAATCTAGGACTAGTTAAATCTTGATTAGCATATTACAACGCAATTGGTCTGCCAAGGAAAATCTGTGTAGAAAATAAAAAACCCAATTTTAGCAGATGACTCATAAGTTTACGATTTTTTTCCTACTCCCAAACTTCCATGATTTTATACTTTTGGGTGCAGGAAAGCACAATGGTAAACTTATGAGTTAACCACTAAAATAGGGTTTTAGGTGTTTTCACGGAGATATAATTTGGCAGACCGATTGCGTCTTAATATGGGAACCGAGATTTAACTAATCCTATATTTTCATCTGTGAACTCGATGAGATGATTGTCTGTGCTGCCGCCTCCCGGTCTGGTTGTGCGTATACATTCTTCTACCTGACTAATAAACGCTACGCTCAATATTTTCGATTAAAAACATGTTCTCATACCTAAAATTTAAAGTATTCCCCGATCTTATATTTTAATTCTTTTTAGTCTCCCTGTACAGTTAGCTATATGTATAAACCGGATAAAAATCATAAACATTAAAAAAATGAAAGTTATAAGAAATTTATAAATCACTTAAACTAAACACATCTCAAAGTTTATCCTCAAAAATAAATTCTTTTTGTGCTACGCTTGTGGTGTAAATCTTTATTTGGCGCTTCTTTCTTAATTAAACTTACAGCCAATTGGCTCATTAAGCAAGTATAATTGGCGCTAAACTAATTTAATTTTTTAACCGTATACTTAATATCGCATTGTTCTAGAATAATGCTTATTAGCAGATAACTTTAAATGCGAAGCCGGAACATATTACAGAAAAATAGCCAATACTGCATTATATAATATTAAATCGATACTTTTTCAAAGTACCTTTCTCAAATAGAGAAAATGGTCTTGGCGAGAAAAGGAAATTTGGCAACATATTTTCTGGAATCCTATTTTCTGTTCTCATAGAGAAGAAATGTTTTGCAATAGTTATACAATATATTTCATATAAAAAAGCCAATTTTCTATTTTTATGCAAAAACATAAGTAAATTGTACATAAAAACAATAATAATATTCATATAAATTCTTAAAAGACAAACGAAACATTTTACAAGTTTGTTTTCATTACTGTTTACATCATTTGGCAATAAATCATACTTTCTGAAGCCGAAAATTATGCTAAGCTTTAAATATATATATATATATAACGCCCATGACTCTACATTAATAAAGTACCATTAATTCTTACTTTTAATTCATCATTTTCAGTGTATTTTTTACGTATATATTTTAGTGGAATTTGAAAAATATTTTTTATAATATTGTGAATAATACAGTTTGATTTTTCCTATGCAATTAGAATATTACTAGTAATATGCACCAGGTGGCGATACTTACGGTATAAAGTCGGTTTATGAGTTCACAACTATCCGGACATTTTCTCCCATACACTTTTTCTGATTGTAAGGCCTATTATTATGATAAAGTGGCCTTGCTGCACAATATATTTGAGCGACAGAGGGCGCTAACAACGTGAATTTTGATCACGTGTACTGCAGACAAAGGAAACTTAGGGAATGACAAGCCTTGTTATTATGATAAGTTAGCCTTGATTTTTGGTTTAATGCTATCTCAATATGTACTGAGACTGACCATCAGACTGACAGATGTCAATTTTCCATTTTTATATCGTTTTAGAAAGAATTGATCAACTAGTCACAATAGCAAAAAGTTTGAAAACCTCTTTAAAAAGTTTAGAATCCTTAAATATATATATATATATTAATAAATTCTGTGAAAATAAATAAATAAAATATAATATAATTTTCATTCTGATTTAAATTTATTTTCTTCTGTTTAATTTTTGAGAGAAAAGAATTTGGCTGAATTTAATAAAATGAAAAATAATTATTTTTTAACTAACATCTTACTGAGATTAAGTATAAAAGTTTCACATTTAAATGCATATTTAAATAAATAAATGAATAAATGGGTACTGGCTAAACATAGAGTAATGTGCAAAAAACTTCATTTTTCTTAAGAAAAAAAAAAAAAAAACCTGAATTTTAAAATAGAAAATGAGAGTTAATCTTTTTAATGTTGTATAACTTGAACTTGATTTATATTTGTACAGCTATGCTTTTAATTTTTTGTTTTTATTCTTTATTATTTGTTCTTAAAATTGTATTTTTTTCTGTGTCATTTGTGAATATCATTCTGTTTTGTGTAGATTAATCATCTTTATTATTATTACTCTTGTGTACTTTTTAAAATATGTATACATATTCTGAAAAACTAAGTACTCTAAATTATCTCTTAGAATATTAATAATGTAATATAGAAAATATATTTTATATAGTAATAGTTATTTCACAATTATTTTATTAATTCAATGAAGACATTCAGTAATTAAACATGTTCATTTGCATACTTTTAACTTTAAATCAAGATTGTCTTTCTTTTTAATTTAAAGCTGCATCTTTGGTTGATAAAATAAAAAGTTTAAAATATATACATTGATCCTTAATGGAATGTTCTAAAGATAATATAAGGAAAGGTAATTTTAAAATCTTAGTATTTATCATATTATTAAAGATCAAAATATGAAAAAGATTTTCTTTGCCTAAATTTCCTTGGCAAGTACTATGTTTTTGCTATGTTAAAATTTGTAATTGTTTACAAATACTTAGTAACTTAATTTATTATGTGCATATGTTAAAAATAGTATTCTTCTAATAATTCTATCAAAACTATCACTTTGACTACTTAGATCTAATTTAGCATAAAATCTTGTAATTTCTTTGCATTAGAAAAGTTACATTTATCTCATATCAACACAATTTTGTTTTAACTTTTTAATCAAAATACATAAGATTAGTCCCAAATCAATTGTAAAGTATATTTTTCCTCTCTTTTAATAGTATGCTTAGGTGTATGAACCATCCAAACAAATTTGTTCCTGATTACTAATGCATTTGTTGGCATCCCTGCAATGTGCAGTGAGGAAAATATGTGCATCAACTCAGCCAAAACATGGTGCTTGTTTGTAGTCACTTTTTTTTTGTCGAGATGCTCTGTGATACAAATAGGAAAGTTTCTCCGAAGCTGTGCCATATTTGTGAACAATAAAGTATTATTTACACTATTGTGTTTCCTACTCTTTTAGTATATAGCATTGTCTAAGTTCCTGTTTTTGTGGCACAGTCAATAGAAAAAAACACTATTGACTAGAAAAAAAAAGAAAGAAACAAGCACAATGATTTGTGCAGTTTCAATTATTTCATTTGTTGAATTTAATAAAATACAAAACAGTAAGAAAGTTGTTGCAAAATGCATTAAGTCATAAGGTAACACCTATTTATTAATAACACATGTAAAATTTAGCTAGTATATACTGAAGTGCCATTTAATGGACCACAAGCATATGTGATGTCTTTGAACGTCACGATAGCTAATCAGATTTTTGATTTATCCCACAAGCATTCACCAAAAGTCAATCAAATACCTCATCACTTGTGGGAAACGTTGCGAACTCCGCACAGTGCTAGTAGTCAATTAGCTATGCACAGTGTTATTGAAGAAAAAATTTTATATATCTGCTTTGTTATTATTCATATGCAGTTATATGGTATACATAGTTCTTTAATATTAAAGACATAAAACATATGATACATATAGTCATTACATTAGTTGTGCAGCTTTTGCTCCATCAAATGGGCTTCAGAAACAGAAGATGCATCAGAATACCATTTGTCAATGCACACTATGGCATTCAACATCTTCCATTGACCAGTGAATATTGTGAATGGACCATGATGGTTGCAGATTAGTAGCACAGTTTGATGAATCTCAAATATGACTATATCAATGCTGATGTTAGGATAAAAATATGGCATCAGGTTCGTAGAACTGTAAATCTAGCTTTCCAAGCTGTAAGTATGCAACAAATTTGTATAAAACCAAAAACTTTCCATGCACATAAATATTGGTTCAAAAATTTTCTGCAAATTAAATTTAATGCTGAATAAAATTGTATGTTATATTATTTTGAGAATATGAATTAAAAATCATAATTTAAAATAACTGCTATTTAAATTAAAAAATAATAATATTACAGAATAATTGTTTTAATATGAAAATATATAGCAAAAGTCCAGGAAAATGTGAATTATTTTCAATTATTTTGTCAATGTATTTAGAAACAGCCTAATCCTTAATATTGTGATCGCTTTGCACAAAATACCAGTCACATTCTTATTAACAATACAAAATTATTTGATTTAATCAACGTCACTAAGCTAAAAAAGTCATTGCTACTGCCAATGGAAAACCAGTCAGCAATAAGTATTAGTCTGCAGAAACTAGAGATAAAAGAGTCTGTAATTTCCAACAAAGTTTTGAGTCGTTGAATTGTGGACAAACAATATATTAATCGTACATAAAATTGGGAAATATTTTTAATTTTCTGCATTTAAAAAAAAGTTACAAAAACAAAAAAATTTCTTTAATTTTTTTTCCCACAAAGTTCTGAATTCTTTGAAATTTTTCTCATGCATGACATTTGCACATGCATCTATGTTATTAACTCTGGTGTACAAGGTCATCAAGGGTCAATGATGACCAGAGTTGTCTTCCCTTGATAATATTTGGAATTTATAGTACTTGTTAAGAGCATTTCCCCTGCCTTTTAATACATAGATTCTAATCTTTTTATGCTTTTCTAAAATTGGAGTTTCAAGCATATTAACTGCTTTTATCAGTGGTCTAACTGGTAATTACCTAGTTTGAAAAAAATTCCACTGGTCTCCTTATTGAAGTAGCCATGAAGAATTTCTGATTTAAATTCATTCAACACCATTGTGTTATTGTCTTTGAAAAAATATATATTTACAGCAGGCCATCTCACAGCAATATCTTTAACTGATTTTTAAAACTTTCTTGGATGTTTAATTGTGGAACTTTGAAACACTTCTGTAGATTTGTTGAAACATGTTTTATATTATAGTAGTTGTTATTAACGCCAAAGGAGTAGTGTATATTGAGGTGTCTCAAAATCAGTGGCACTTCAGTGTATTAGTAGCTGAAATTTACTTATGGAAATATTTAATTTTAAATTTTGTGTACAAAAATGAAAATCTATTATTTTTTAAACTATTTTATATAGCTTTAGTCTTCATTTAACAGATACTTTATTATCTCATTTATAAAAACAAATAGTTAGTGTCATTAAGTTTTTTTTTTATTATTTATTTATTTACAGTAAGTAATAATATTCATACCCAGGTAGATAAGATTACCGAAAATGGTTATCAATCGACAATCGTGAGCAAAATGCCAATTTAATAAATATATAACATTGTTAAATAAGATAAATAATATAAAAACAAGTTAAAATAATACAAAACAGTAATTTATCATACATTGTTAAATACATACCAATTGACAACTTTTAGAAATAAGTTATATTTATGAGCAAAGTTTTATTCCAGTGTTTTTTTTATCCTGACCAGAATAAATATAATGTAATCAATAAAAACCTTGTGTGAGAAACTAAATCAATAAAATACAACTTTTAAACACACATTCATTAAAAATTCTATACATATGTATATGTTTCGCAAGTTGAAAGACTCGCTTCCTCAGCGTTAAAATGGAAAAATGTATAAAATCAAAACTCTCCCCAACTACCAGAAGCTAGAAACCCAAATGATAGTAAACACAGCACCAAAAATACCATCAAGTTTTAGCAACCGGAATGCAGCTGTTGCAAACTGGAAATGAAATATTGTGGCATAACAAATCTAACCAGAAAGTTGAGATGTATGGCATATTAGATTATATTGTTAACCAAGGAGTTTTTTAATTTATTAATATGGAGTGCTTCATAAAAGTCTAAATCAAGCAGAGTAGTGCATTTTTGGATAATCGTGGCTGAAGTAAAATTGAAATTATGACCCTCCTCCCAACAATGAGAAGCAATAGAGGAATTCTTTTCTCTTTACATAGCCTATGTGAGAAAAGAATAGAGTAAAGAGAAAAGAATTAAAAAATTCCTCTATTGCTTTTCATTTATTGTTTAGAATTTTTAATGATTGTGCGTTTAAATGATGCATTTTATTGATTTACTAGCGGCCTTCGCCCGCTACGCTGGTCGGTTTATCTAAAGAAATCTTGAAGAAGTAGTTAGATAAGGTTCAGACATACATTAAAAAAAAAAAAAGCAAGTCGATCATTCAAAAAACGTTGGGAAATATCAAATATTTACTGTAATTTTTTAAGAAAAACAAAGTTTCGAAAAAAAAAATTAAATCGAAAAAAAAATTACACTGACATATTAATGCAAGGAAATTTTCCCAGAGAGAAAATTCGCCTTGAATACAATATTTCAAATTCTTTTAATTGCTTATAGGCGTTAATGCCAACATAGTGAAAAAAAATTCCATGCTGGGAATCGAACCCGGGCCATCAGTATGGCGCACTGACGTTCTACCGACTAAACCACATGGAACGACAGCCAGCTTGAAACTTTCTCATACTTAAGTAGACTGGCGAAAACATAACGATAGCGCGTTTTAAAATCGCACAGTGACATCTATTGGATTTTATATGTACTAAAAAACGTTATGTACTAAAAAACGTGAGCAGCGCACCTAATAGTTTCTTTTTGTTACTTTTTTGTCTGTTGTCCGATTTTGATGAAACAAAGCCTATACACTGCCCGGGAGTGTGCATTCTTCATTAGTGAAAACCGCATAAAAATCCATTCAGTAGTTACGAAGATAACCTCGAACAGACAGACAGACAGACAGACAAAAAATTCAAAAAAATTTTTTTTGTGTTTCATTGGTTTTCTTTTATCGCCCTGACTCCATTTTTGTCAATTATCTTCAATGTACAGACACACCGGGTCCTACTGTTTTATTATATGTATAGATGTAATTTAATGTAATAACGATTATGTAATTTATACATACTATATCAATGAATGTATTATATTTATATCATATATATTATGCATATAAATACTTCCACCACTGCTTTTAATATGACAACCATATAATATTTACTATATAGTTAAAATGAAGAAAAAAATAGTAATAATAATAAGGGTTGTTGTAATTAACGTTTCTGGTCCCATTGTTGACACAGTGAGTATGATCTGACTTGGATAATACATCTAAGCACCAGAGATTTAACAAATTTTTATTGCATAAAAATAACTTGCCTAAATGTATGTCATCATTAATAGGTTACACAGAAATTTATGTAAATAAGGAGGTCTAGGGATTATAGTAGATAACTGTTAAATAGCTCTAGATTATATGATATAGTTCAATATTTACTGTTTAAAATTAAGGGAGATTCGGGGCCATTCTCAGACATATGCCGACACATTCAGCTATCAACTTATAGAGCTCTCAATCGCGAGTTCTTTCCTGCATCAGAGCCAATATAATTCTCCTATGAATAATAATAATATAATGTCCTCTAATAATATAATGTACCCAGGCTAGCTTGGATAAAAGTTATAAATCAGTGAATACATCTGTATGGGTTGGATCTCTACATCATTCGTATTCTGAAGGAAAAAGCTGACAGAGTTTATCATTAGACATTGAGTGTTTTAAAAACCCAAAACCACATTCACATTTATATAATTTTTAAAAAATAAATTACACATCATACTTTTTATAAGTATTAAAAGTTTATGCACGCTTTAGATTAATTTAATTTGGTTCATATATGTAAATATGAAATTTTTATTATCAGTTTGTCACTGACTTCTTGATATGTTAGAATTATAAACTCATGTATACTTGTGATTCTGATGACAATACAATATTTAAATATTTTGAACTTAATTATAAATTAATTTTAAGTTTTAAGACATTTTTGTATTGACTGAATGCAGCTGTTGCATCACAAAATATTCTTTAGTGTTACATCAAGGATGGTGTTTACTATAAGTGAAACCGCGCTCATTAAAATAGGTCATCTGGCTGTGAAAGTTTGACAGTAAATATTTTAAACACTAAAAAGTACAAAATACCTTATATATGAAATAATTAAATCCTTAGAAAAAGATAAAATATCTCTTCTTTTCTTTTTCTTAACCTCGGAAAACATGCTGGCATAAGGCACCTAAATGCATCTATTTTCAAATTCATGTGTAAAACACATTTTTTCATAAAAAAAAAAAAAAAAATTATAAAACTTTATACTTTTACCAAAATTATATGTGAAATAGATTCGAAATAGAAAGAGCAAAAAATAAAAAAGTTTGCAAATCAAATCATAATAGTGCAAAAAATTTGCTACTCATCAATGCAAACATAGAAGGGTAGAAATTTCAATTGAATAATAGTTCCATTCACACATTGCATTCAAGGTTTTCAAACTTGAACAAAAATTGAACAGATATTTGAAAAAATGTATAAGGTGTAAGTTTTGTCCGATCAAACTTGTTTTTTTGTACATAGCATGACTTGAGGTGTAGAATGGAGGGCAAAATACCAGACACCTCTCCTTTATCCCTTTCCAAAACCCTCAAGGGAGTGAAAAAGGCACAATTTTCATAGAATTAACCCAAATTACAGAAAATGTAAACCAATTGACCTCTTTTTTTTTTTTTTTTTTTTTTTTTTTTAAACATAAGGCAATTTTAAAGTCGAAAGACATTGAGGTTTCCATTGTTCCTGGGTCTTGTTCCTCAGACATAGCAAATCAGGATCTGGGACCAATATCTCTCATTCTTGGTTTTTAAAGACAGCAAACAATATATTTCAGGTTGGGTTTCATTGGAAATCCCATCCAAAAATCTCATTAACTTTATCAAAGTACATTATGACTATATGTACTTTTGTGCTTTGAAATTAAGATAAGATCTTCAATAGTTGAGGAACCTAAATGTATTTTTGAATGTATCCAGAAATACAGAAGCTTACCTGGAAATATCCAAGAAATAGCGAAGAAGGTCATTTAAACAAATGCTTTCTTTGTCCATCCAGAAAATCTTCTCTTTTCAATAGTAGTAGATAATAGGCAGCACATTCAAGAGCTAGGACTTCGGCAGGTACTGGAATACATTCTCACAAAGGACAAATCCATCAGAAATTTCGACGCCAATGATTATCATAGCAACATAAATTAATCTGAAAATTACCTGTCCACCACTTTTGGTAAACATTTCTTCAGTTGAATTTGCAAACTTGATTTCCAAGGGAGAAAAACCAACTCTTCCTTTGAATCTAGAAGACATACATATGCAAACTGCAAAGTGCAGTGTCAAGCTGGTAACACAGATGTCTTCAAAAGTTTATGAGCGTGAGTGACATGATGGTTTCATAAGAGCTATCCTAGCTTCTCATGCTACCATGCTAAAATTTAACGTTAAATCCATGGTTAGAAATTGGGAATTTTAACTAAGGCGTCAATGACACCTACAATTTTTTTTTTTTTAGGTGCCATACAGTATTTCATGATTGCAATTTTAGGTTGCATTGTATTTTATCATTTCTTTTTGTAACTATGTTAACAATAACACTGTTTGTAGTTTTATGTATTAAGTGCAGGAGAGAGGGAGTATATATTAATTACTTTATGCATGTCTTAATCACTAAAACAAAATAAAAATTGCCCTTCTATAAAACTGTAAAACCTAATTAAACTACAACATATGCATTTTAGAAAAATATTTAACTAAATATTTTTATACAGCTAATATAAATACAAAAATTAAAAATACAAATAAAGAATACAAAAATTGAATTGAAAAATTAAAATCATGATTTTAGCTTTTAAAATTAGATCTCCTGACCTGACCATGTATTACATTGGACGTAAGGTTTTATCAGATGAATGAAACCCTAAAAAAGAAAATGTCTGTGTGTGTAAAACTATTACCTGTCTAAATGCAGGATTCTAATGTGAACACACATCTAATATATAAAAATTTGTCTGTCTGTATGTGATTCTATACAAATATTCAATTTGGAAACTAGAATTGTGAAATGTTATGCACATGTATTACAACATGGCCAAATGTGTTACAACACATCCATATAATATGACAAAGTTTGTTTTATTCGTTTATACAGTGATCAGAATTGTAAATCAGTTGTCATCAAAAAATTGATAACAGGTTTTAGTTAAAGGGAAATATCAGATAATCAAATATGATGCGAGAATTGTGATGGTTTTTGCTCAATAAAAACTGAAGTAGAGGTGCCCACCCAAATTGCTGTATGGTAGATAATGATTCGGGATGAAACAAAAAATTAAAAATGTATATATATATTACGAACATGCTTAATACCGTATTAAAGTTCAATAATCAAAATTTTAGAATTCAATCTGCAATGTTTCATGAAGGTACAGATATAGAATAAATATGATCATTTCAAATCAGTAATATGTAAAGAAAACTCGTGGATAATGGCAAATGACATTGAAATTTATAAAATATAAAAATTTGCCTAGAAACAGCAAAGGTGCTTATCTATTATTTTGCAAAAAGATCCTGGATCATATCTGTATATTCAATTTGAGTTTATTTTAAACATTAAATTATGATTGCGATATTTCAGGATGTTAAAGATGTTCAATCTGGTCGATAATAATCCCTAATTCGTTAAAAAACTAGAATTTCAGAATTATAAAGACTGCATCAGATCATATTTATCAATGTTCATTTGATAAGAAAACAGTTAGGGGGCCGACAAAAAATCAAAGAAAAATAATAAATATCGTCATTGCTCACTATTTACAAAGGTTATATGGAAACTCATTTTAATTAGAATGAGTAAAATTATTTAAATTATATATAATCTCTTTTAAAAAAAGAAATGATATCCACTAAAAAACAACTTTTCAAAAGTAAGAAAAGAACCAAGCTTTAAAAAAAAGATTAAAGTTGTGGCTAAAAAATGCTGTGATATTAAATTTCCAAGCTTATATTACGGATCTTATTTATTTTTCATTAAAAAATTACCCCATTTGTAAGTTGAGTGCCTTTGTAGATGTTGATAGAAATCCTTTTTTCTCTGATGCTAAATATATCATAACGTGTTTCTGAAAATTCAAACGTTTAAAATTATGCATGATGAGCTTGGAAACCATCTTTCCATGTTTTACACAAATGTCTTAAGTACACAAGTTTGTGAAAGAAAGTGTAATAAGTTTGCATTAACAGCAATTTAGAACTTCTGATATTAATTACAGACAAATAAACAAAGATTTTTATTTTTAGAAAAAGAATTTGATTGTTACTTCTTTTAAATGATTAATTACTCTAAAAACCTAATCATAAAAGGAATCAATAAGATATGTCACCTTTATCTTAATACACAACTGTCTAAGCGGACGAAACAGACAAATTGAAAAAGACTGATAGTTTGAGAAAAAAAATCCATTGTTTTTAAATAATTAATTACTCTATGAAATAAATTACAAAGTGAATCCTTTAGATATATTACTATTGTTTTATGAAATAAAATTCCGTAATGAAAAAGCTTAAAATATCTGCTTAAGTAACAATTTTGAATTTCAGATTTTGACTATGGATTTGGCTAGATAGAAATTTGTATAAAATATGAAAAGATGGCTGCCAAGCCCATCATGCATAAATTTAAAACATTTGAATTTTCAGAAACACGTTATGATGTATTTAGTATAAGAAAAAAGGATTTCTATCAACATCTATAAAGGCACTCAACTTACAAATGCTGATTTTTTAAATGAAAAATGTTAAATAAGAACCATAATATAAGCTTGGAAATTTGATATCACAACTTTATACTTTTTAAATTTGGATCTTTTTTTTATTTTTGAAAAGTTGTTTTTAGTGGATATGAATTATACAATGATTTATTAATATTCTTATTTTTGAAAGCAAAACTGTTAATTTTGTGTATTCACATAATTAAATTCTACAGAAATCTAAATACTTCAGTGAGTATTTGTATGAGAGTTTGGTAGGTAACAATTTTATGGGAATAAAATAAAAGTTTGGGAAAGTAGGAATTTTGTAGCAATAGTAGTAATGAAAGAAATCCATTTTTTCCCCAATATTTTTCATCTAGATGCATTTATTTCTGCTCTTACTTATTTAGGAGTTGATTAATTGAAGAACTTCAAGTTGATGCTAGCCAGGTTATATTTTATAGCATTGTTAATTAAGTCACAATGCATTGTGTAGTATACTATTATACACAGATAAATTTATGATATTTTCAATTCATATCTGCAATGTTTTTAGATATGACTGCTTGATTAGAAAATTATCAATAAAAAATAATAAATACTAAATTAAGAATATCAATTCATATAAAAAGGATATTTTTGGATAAAATATAAAAATCTTCAATAATTTTATTGGGTATTCCATAGAGAGCATTTAAGTGGAAGTGCAAATGAAAAGAAAAATAAGAGTGTAAAATCAGGCATAGATTATGAAAATTTTCCAACATTAATAAAATGAAAGAAGAAGAAAGATTATTAGACATTAAGAAATTTAATTTTTTAATACAATGAAATTGATTATAGGCTCTCCTGTAGTCTAACTGTAACATCAATAAAATGCATCAAAGTATCTTCCCTCCCCCAAAGAACATAATGCAATAGAATAATATGAGTGCTTGTGAACAAAAATTATAATGAGAGTTAGACTACTCGTAGAATAACCAAATTCATAAAAATTTTCAACTATGTTGGAAAGGGTTAAAAAATGATTGGATTTGGTATGAGACATTTTTAATTGCTATTCCAAAAACAGATTGTGAATATATTACATTGAAAAGAAATTAGCAATAAAGGTTGTAGATCTCGACAAAAATTAGGTCCATTTTCAAACCCCAAAACTTTTAGTTCCCTTCACAAAATTCTATTTTATAAAAGCAAACTCTTCATATATATTTTTTTTTAATTAAGATTTTTTACAAGCAAAACAAGTTCACCAAAAAGGCAAGCTTTAATAGGAAACATAAAAAAGTCAGTATAAATCAATGCTTTGTTAGCTGTATCCTTTTCTTGCAATTTTATTTTTTTTTTCATAAAAATACAATATGCTTTACAGTAACCAAAAAGTATGATACTTGATTAATTAATGCAAAACATCATCTTGCAAACCAATATAGAAGAAAAATTTATCTGTATATTTCTATTTTTAATAAAATAGTGTTAATGCATACCTTCCCCTCTCAAAAGGAATAAATAAGAAAGAAAAATAATGCATCAAGCATAGATTATAAAATTGTTTCCAATACATTCAGAATATTGTAACACAACTTCATTTAATCAGGTTAAAAAGGATGTTAAAAAAAATAATAATGGAAAACCCAATTTCAGCAGTTATTACAGTTGGAAAAACTTAAATTGTTTTGTGCAACCCTATATATGACTTGTAATTTTGTATTGATACTACATTGTTTTCAAAAATAAGAGGGAATGCTCCTTTGCGAAACACATAGCACAATTGAAAACTCCCCTTAAGCAATTTCCATTAAAAAGCAAAAATGTATTCTTAATCCTTTTGAGAAGTCTTGCATGTAATCGGTAGAATTTATAAACATAGAAATATGCAAAAAAATAATTAAATTTAAAAATGTACTTTAGCAATTTTGGTTCATAGCCAGTACTGTAACTGAATTCTTTTATGCGTTCCTGTAAATGAATGATAATTGCGATGCACACCACATTCTATAATAAGCATCATTTAGTGCACTTATGTCAATTTCAATGTGTTTGAAATAGTGTAACATTGACAAAATACACTGCAAATGTTTTTTTTTTTTTTTTTTTTCCCCATAGTTTGTAATTTAAGGGAAATATTTTGAGTGCTACTATAAATAAACTGAAATGCTATACGCAATATTTTCAATACAGAACTTGACATTGTGAACCTCAATAACATGGCAAATTCATAGCAATCCCAATATATTTATGTGAATTAGAGCACAGACAGCCAGACCCAATTCATAAATTTTTCAATTGTATTGGAAAATATCAAAAAGAGAAAAAAACAAAAAAATCTTTAATTCATAAATCAGTATTTGTATGATTTGTAGGAATAAAATATTTCAGACTTATTGCGTATTTTTAGATAAAATCCTGGAAATCTGGAAGAAAAGTATGCATGCGTAACTCAGAATTAAAAGATGGCAATATAAAAGAATATGGCCTTTACAAAATGAAAGTTAATAGTTAAACCTTATTAGAGTAGTAGCTTTTGCCTGCACTCATGTGGAAAGTAAGTTTTGAAATTCAAAATAAAAAAATTGCATTTTCAGATGGGAAAAAAAAAAGAAAAAAAAAGAAAGAAAGAAAGAAAGAAATCTTAATGTATTAAGAAAAATCACTAATAGAAAGGAATATTTAAAATATTGGTGAAAAATCACTGTAGATTTTTTAAAGCTCACAATTAACAAAAAAGATTTTTTTTTTTTTTTTTTTTCCCCTCTGTGAAAGCAGATAGGATTATTAAGTATATTGTGAATTATTTTAGATTTAGAAGAACGAAAATAAATTTCAAAATATTTACTATATAGTATCGTAGGTACTGTATTTTTACACTAATTAAAAGAATTTAGTACTTATATTTCTTTCATTATTTAATAAGAAATAGTAACATACTTAATAAAATTACTTAAATTATATTTGACATTTAAGTGCATTTTACTAAAAAAATATACAATAAATAAATAAATAAATATTGAAACATACACAACTTAGATATTTATTTTATACATATCATACATCTATACTTAATCTATTGTGTTAAATTAATGTTCTTTATAGGTCTAATTAAAAATATCATTGAAATATTTTTTTTTTTTTTATGTAACAAGGTATAAATATCAAGTTTCCCACTATGCTTAAAAAAATTATTTGTATTGCTTTATTAGGTAAATTTTTAATAAGATTAAATTTAACATTAGCTTATTACAGATACTTTTTATACTTTCTGATACAGCATAAAAATTAATACCGATTTCTAAATTACACTTTAATATAAATATAGATAAATAAAACCTATTCAGGATATGAAAGTTAAGGGAGAAAAAAAGAAGTTAGTTAATTTTAAATGAAATTTTCATAATACATGATGAAAATAAATTGTTAAATTAAAAAGTTTTACTGTGTAAATAAAGAAACTTTACTTACAGTATTATTTGGCCAAGGCCGAATAATGGATTTGATGCTCATCTGAAGCCGATTATTCGGCTACGGCCAAATAATCGTTGCATCTCTAATTTTTACATTATTTTTTTGCGTAATTTATCTGATAGTGCAACTGCTATCAAAATGCTTTCATTGCAAATTTTAACAAAGCTAATATTTCATATTTTCACCTAATTATAGTGCTTTCTCTCATCCTATAACTAAGTAATATCGACTAATGCATTATCTTTTACTCCCTCCCTGAATTGCCTAATTGATAATGTAAATCTCATAACAGGATGGCTACAGAAATGGTGAAAAAAAGTTCCCTGATTTCCTGTCTCAGATTTCCCTGATTTTTATTAATAAGGATTATATATGGCATTTTTTAAACACATTCTGCTTTCTTGTATAGCACACTTATCCAGCTTGCAAATATCTCTTTTGGGAGAAAAAAAAATCAAAATCTGCACAGTATTTAAAAAGTATTTCACAATTTTATAAACCCAAATTCAAATGTAGCCAATAAATATATGGTGATCAGAAAATTCCATTTTCTGAAGTATTTTCAATTCCAAGATGCCTACATTTCATGAGTTAGCTAATAAGACTAAGCCTGCTACTTGATCAGATTATGCTAATGTGCCATTTAAAATTTCCAAAAAGGGTGAAATTGCCTCCAATATTAACACTATCCAGAAAAAGAAATCTGATCACTTCAATTTGTGTTAAATATATAAAAAAATCGTATCATGAGTATATTTTAAACAAGTAAGAAAAATCATGTGTTAAGCATAGATTATGAAGCACTTTCCAACACTTAATGAAATCTTTAACAAAACTTTGTTATTTAGGGAAATAATAGTGTATAGCCAAATATACCCAAATATGTATTCCAGTACATTAGAACAGCCCTGTATTTCATATGTCAGTTCATATGATGTGAAAATTTAGCTTAGCAAGAAAATACCCAGTAGCTTGAAATTTTTTTTCAGCAATTCATACTATTAGATGGAAACATACTTGAATACTTTTGTTCAGCCCTGTAGTTTACATTGTATCTTTATTACATGTCAGCATTAGGCTAAAATTTATTGTAAACTAAAACACTTTTAAAACAACTGAAATCACATTCTCATAAATGATCATTTATAGGCGTCCATGTACCGAATTCTTTGCGTGGCCCTGTATATCCCTTTATCCATATTCTGCAAACGTTTCTCCGTAAACTGAATGCAGTTCAGCGTAAAAATACATAGCTTATTTAAGAACCACGTTCGGATAATTTACGCTCATATTCAGTAACGTTGGTGAGCTCTTTTGGGTAGCCCTGTATATCAACTATAACATTTATACACACCATATAATGTGCATATATTTAGCGAAATATAAACGCGAGTATCATAATTAAAATGCATTTCATCCCTCCATCAGCCATCATCGGACACATATACGGTACTTCGGAAAGAATATACTATTTGAAATCTTTTGTATGGCCCTGTAAATGCTATGTACTTCATATTATGCAAGACAGTAGCGTATAATTTATATTAAGCTTCTGTGACATATATGAATTTTATTATTCATGAAAAAGCTTAATATATCTAAAATATGTCACACACAATTCCTCCTTTTACCATTATCTAATGGAATTCTTTTGTGTGGCTCTATAAATGAATAATAGCTACATTTTCACCTTATATTTTATATAATGCTTATTTTAATATGTTTGACAGGGTATAACATCTTTAAAATTCCTTTGAAACGATTTTTCCCCATAGGCCGTAATGTAATAGGAAACTTTTGATTCGCCCTGTAGATAAACTAATCATGGTAGAAACTTCATTTTCGATAGGACTCCTGCTAGGGTCAACGTCAATAACGTCCTAAAATTGCATGGCAATCCGAGTATATTAACGATTTTTCCCCATGGGCCGTAATGTAATGGAAAACTTTTGATTCGCCCTGTAGATAAACTAATCATAATAGAAACTTCATTTTCAATAGGACTTGTGCTAGGGTAAACGTCAATAACGTCCTAAAATTTCATGGCACTCCGAGTATATTAACGATTTTTCCCCATAGGCCGTAATGGAATGGGGAACTTTTCATTCGCCCTGTAGATAAACTAATCATGGTAGATACTTCATTTTCAATAGGATTCGTGCTAGGGTAAACCTCAATAACGTATAAAAATTTCATAGCAATCCGAGTATATTTAAGGGAGTTAGAGTGCGGACAGACGGCCAGACAAACCGAATACATAAGCACTTTTCAACTTTGTTGGAAAGTGCTAAAAATGCTGGTCAAGGCTGACCAGCATATGAAAAAAATTGGTGTATAAAATACAATAAAAGTATTTTCACCTCTAATAATTATTGAAATCTAACACTGAAAATATTTTTAGTTATCGAAATAAGATAAAATATAATTAACATAGTAATTAACCAATAGTATTTCCAAAAAGTACATGTGCAAGAACAATTTCCGATGTTTGATTTTTAAATTAAAATTAATAAAACCTATCATATTAACGAAGATCGTCACTTTCATATAGATTTAGCAATTAGGTAGGATATCAATAATTAATAAAATATTTATAAGAATAATAACTTGTCCAAATTAATTATTGTCATTATCACAATATTAAAACTAAACATGTGTACTTTGGCTGATGATGGGCAGTTATTTATATTATTATTGGCTTAAACATCGCCTGATTGGTGATGAATCAATCTTGTTGGTAAAGCAAGAACAGAAATATTTTCACATAGAGAAAAATTTCCCTGATTTTTGAGTACTTTTTATAATGTTCCCTGATATTTCCATGATTTTTCCAGATTGATAAACTTTCCGGATTTTTCCCTGATTCTTTGATTTCCAGAATCTGTAGCCACCCTGCATAAAAATCAGTTTAGCACTACATGAGTTATAAGTGAATGAAATTCCCATTTGTGTTTTATATATACTAGGGAATAAACCTGGGTTAGAGATTATAAGTAAAAACCTTTTTTTTATGCATGTAACATATTTTTTAGAATGCTCACTAACAATATGAAAAATGATATTTCTATAAAAAATAGCAATTATGCTTTGAAAGTCTTGAAATTTATTAAAATTTACTTATTCGCCATATCTTTTATATTGACCTCACAGTAGAAATTGAAAGCCAAAGAAATTGTTAAAGCTCACTATTTACAATTAGCTTCTTTGATTCTGGTTATTTCAATTACTATTTAAACACCTAATTGGATTACACGTCTAAAATTTGTGTTTTAATTACACTTTATAGTTTTTGTTATCGACTGTTGAACATTTTAATTTCTTTATGAAATATGAGCTGAAAACAAATGCCGAGTTACAGCATTAATTTAAGTGCAAATGGATTTATCTTTGATTCTGATTTCAGTAATCCTCTGTATCATTGATTTTAGTACATTCTATCACATGCAGAGGCATGCAATAGAAATTTTAAAAGATGTTTGAAAATAATTTTAAAACAATCAAAAATATAGAAAATAGGGATTCATAAAAAAAAAGGTGGGTGATATAATATTGAAGCAAATTGTACTTGAAAGTTCATTTTTTTTCCTATTCAACAGTGTAAAAATTAAAAGTGTGCGATATTTCAAATAAAAAAAAAAATTGAGGTAAAATTTAGCAATTCACTGTTGCCAGTGTCAAAATGATGTCAATATTATGCACAAACACATTTGTCCTTTATAATATACAAAGTAGAACCCGTCAAATTTTGACGAAAGAAAATGTTTTAGAAGGAACTGTTTCATTAACTTATAATAAACCTATAAAATTAGTTATAGTAAAAAATGCATTTTATATTGGTACGTCTAACTCTTACAAACGATATTTATCGTCAAATTAACAAAATACTATTTCTATAAAATCAGTTGTAGAAGTTGTTAAAATTCTACTTTAATTGTGTATGTAAGCAGCAAAAAATAATAAAGATATGTTATTATGATAAAGTTATTAATTAAGGTTTTTATGCTAGTATTCCAAAATGAAAAAAAGCAAAATTTATTCAGCTTTGACTCAATCATAGAAGTTTTTTCCCGTTAAATCTAAACCCGGCATCATTTTCACCAGATCAACCTTTAATTGTGTATGTAAGCAGCAAAAAAATATAAAGATATGTTATCATGATAAAGTTATTAAGATTCTTATGCTAGTATTCCAAAATGAAAAAAAGCAAAATTTATTCAACTTTGACTGAATCATAGATTTTTTTTCCCGTTAAATCTAAATCCGACATCATTTTCACCAGATCAAAATTTACAAATGTACATTTCACATCTGTATTCATGTTTTTAAAAAAATGGCATTTTAATTTGATAATTTTGATTCAAAACTTGAAGTCTCAATGGCTATTAGCTGAAATATATATTAAACTGTTGATATTCTTTTACGTGCAAATCAAATTTTGTAAATGAAGTCAAAATTCACCGGGTTTTATAATAGAAGATATTTAAATTTCTATTTTTTCCCTTTTAATGAGAAAATGGCAACATAAAGATACAGCACTCAGTTTTTTTCATTTTTTTCCTTTGCTTTAAATAGTATTCCTGTTGCCACGATTAGAAAAGAGGTATTAAAAGCTACAAAAAAAATTATATTTCAAAAACAAATTAAGATACAGCTTTCAAACAAATTTCATTTAAAAGTACATTTTATTTCCTACACGATGGCATAAAAATTGAAAATGTGTGACATTAAGAAGTTTAAAAACTTTTAGTAGCAAAAATTACAATACCGAAATTCATTTAAAATGTGAAAGTGTTGCCATGAACAAAATGACATATGCGTTACGCACAGATACATTTGGCCATTATAATATAGATATAGTAAATAGGGCTTTCATCCATAGTTCTATAACTAAGCAATGTAGAATTATATACACTAAAACCTTTCCCTAAAAATTACCTGACAATGTAAGTCTCATAACAATCTGTTTAGAGATGTATCTAGTTATGAGCATTCAGAATGCAATTTTCCTTTCATAACCTAATTAGAAAACTTTCTTCCACAGTTTTATAATATAACAAAATGAAAAGATGTGTTGTACACTAAAATCTCTCATCAAAATTTACCTTACTGATAATGCAAGTTCCATAAAATACATTGAACTGATCATGAGTTATAAACTTTTGGAATGAAATTCCCATTTGCATATTATGCAGAGTGATTCATAAAGATTAACAATAAGCTATTTCCTTGAATATTATCTCTAGACATATACATTTAACTGCAAAGTTTCGTTTATTAAAAAAAAAAAAAAAAAAAAAAAAAAAGGTGCAAAATTAATGAAATAAGTTGCAACTCCATGGAAGGGGGGGGGGGTATTTGCAAAACTATGAAAATTAAATTATTTACAACCTCTGTAGAGTAAAATTTCCAATTGGGAAAATTTTCCTTATACATTCCTGAACTAAACGCAAAAAATTCCATTTGCATATCTTAAAAACTCACAGAGATAAGCCCATTTAAATAATTTGGCAGATTTTAAGAGATTAGACACAAATTGAAATGAGAGCAATTCAAGAAACAAGAGTTATTATAAGATTTCCAGGAAACATGTACAAAATATATTTATTGAGTTAGAATTTTATTTATTTTTTCTTTTTTATGGTGGCTAACCATATGATTTGCAAACAAAATCACATCCTAAAATTTGTCATAAAGTTAGAAAAAAAATTAATAATATTATTATTTTTAGCAGGTAATTAAAAAATTTTATAACACTAAACATAACTGTTGAATTTCAATTTTTTTTTTTCATTTTAATTAAAGAGAAAATATAATTTAAATTTTAATTCAGGAGTTTTTTAAATATTAATTTTAAAATTGTAAATTTAAAAAGTGTTGTGCATCTTTATTCGTTAACAGTTCTTGACTTATACTAATTTAAAGAGGAGAAATGGTAAAAAAAAAAACATTTAAACTTTTAAACAAAGATTGGCTCCTAATAAATTGCTTAAATGCTTTTTAAAAAATTTCTGATGAGTAAGTAACTACTTCCTGTAGCTTAAACTTCCACTTCAGTTTAATTTTTGCCCTTTCCATATTCTTTCTGTACTGCTTAAATGTCCGCTCACTTGATTTGAAACAAGGCTTTTTCTAATATGCTGATCAAAAATTTTATCATAATTTTAGCCCACATAACTTCAAGTTTTATATCGTCTTGGCAAGATTGTTAAAAAAAAAAATAAAAAATACTGTAACTAGTATTTGGCCAGACCAGGCCTAGAATTTTCTTTTTTATGAATTCTGGAGTGGGCCTAACATACATTTTAATTCCAAGCCATGGGGCAAAATTTTCAGTCTAGGTTTCAACCCAACCCATATTAAAATCACTGTCAATGGCCTGATTCCTGCAAAAAAAAAAAAAAAGTAAAATTTGGCTCAACATAAATTTTTTTTATAAAAAATGCATATATTTTTAAATTACCATCATTTTACAGTTAAATTTATTTTTTTATTTTATTATTATTATTATTTTTTTTTTTTTTTTTTTTTTTAAGATAGTAGATTTAAAGGAAAAAAAAAATTAGTAAAACCAATGTAAAAGAATCTGCCTATGATGAAATCCTATCTTAAACAGAAAAATCTGTTGATCTATGCAAAATGAATACACCTGAGGAAAAATTAACTATATTTACACCTCCTAAAAAGGAAACTTGTCTATAATGCATTTTTTTCTTTCATATTCAATTCCGTCTCAAAAGATTTCTTTGTATAGAATTTTTCAGTCTCCAATAATATGAGCCTTTGGCACTTTTTAAAAAATGAAGATTATAAAAATGAAAAAAGAAAAGCTATAATTAGTATTTTCGGTCAGGATTCCTCCATACAAAATTCTTTTTATCCATGTTGACACAAAAAAGTAAGTTTTGTAGAAATTCAGTCAGGTTGGGCAGAGCTCAGACTAAGATTTCAACATTTTTTTCAGACCAGGCGAACTTTTTTTCCTATGGGCTGTTTTAGGACCAAGACTATATATTTCAACCCAAGCAGACCTCCAGCATATTTTGAAAGCAGGTTTAATGTAAAATCTATATGCAGCTATTTTAGATGTAAAGGAAAGACACTGTCTTAATCTTTTCAGTCTCCAGACAATTCCATTGCGAAAATGTTGAAATGACTGAATGACATTGGAATTTACATACAAATTTATTTGAAAATAAGAAAAAACTATTTTTCCCATATGTAATAAAAGAAAAATATACCAGAATTCTGGTGTCATTGTGGCATTTCGGAGTCAAGTTGGGTGTATGTATTAGAATACTGAAAAACAAAGGATTAAATAAAATTTTTATAATGTACAATTTGTGAATGATCCCTATCTTGAATTTAAAATGAGTCAATAACTTGTTGCCCAGAGGCATGGGTAAATATTGTAAGTCATGAATTTTTTAGTTTAATATTTCTGCAAGTTTTGCAGATATCAAGATTAATTTTTAAGCATCTAATTCCAGAATGGATAAGGCAAAAGAATTCAATTGGAAATTTTACTGTATGGGGGACATATAAAAATTTAATTTTTGTATTTTATAAAAATTTAGTTTTTGTATTTTCTCAAAGAGATCCTCCATTGAGTTGCAACTTATGCTAGCATCATAATTAAATTTATATGCATATAATTAAATTTTGTGGGTTTTTTTTTTTTTTTTTTTTTTTTTTGTGAAACTTAGCAATTAGAAGTATGTGACTAAGGGCAATATTTAAAGATGTTTCGATCCTATTGTTCCAAAGCTTATTGTTTCGATCTTTATGAATCACCCTGTATATATAGTAGATGTCCTCAAATCTGCAAATACCTAAAATCTTCACATCATTGCAGATGTAATATTGAAACTTAGTTAAGATGTAAGTGAAAAATTCATATTTTTTTATAAATTTTCATTTTTATATCATTCTGTGCGTAATATCGCATCCTTGTTACAAAAGTGTCACAACTCAGAAATTGGGCTTTTTGAGTTATGGCTGCCATTTTGTGTAGTTTACACACCTTTACCAATCAACTTAAAGTAAAAAATAGTGCTCTAAAAATTCAGTGAATAGATAGCAGCTGTGTATACAGAATGACTATTTAGTCTACCACAACCTGAAGCAATATCTCACATCTCCTAAAAAGTTTTTGAGTTATGACACTTTTATAGCAAAAGTGTGATTTAATTCTGGTCAGTATGGCTGAACAAATGCTTTCTCATAAATAAAGTAAAAAATTTATTTTTAAAAAAATCCAAAATAGCTCTGATATGAATGGCAATCTTTTAACCACATACATTTATGTATTAATTAAGCTTTTTTGGATATTAAGCATAGCTAACATGAAATAAATCTTCGTTATTTTTATATTTTTTATAAATTATTAGTGTACCTTCAAGGTGCAAGTTCACTGAATAATTCATGAAACATTTATTTCATTATCACTATTTAGTTATCATTAATATCATTTACTTTTAAAATTTCAATCATTTTAAAAAAGCTATGTAAAAATATGCAAAATTCAAAAATCTGCACAACCTTTGGATTTGAGTTATAAATATCTGAGGGTGTCTATTGTATATATATTAGATCAATATAGATGTATTCATATAACTGATGTGAAAGGACTCTTGAAAATTAATTTAAATAAGAGTATCTTGCACTCTATGTTGAGCTTTTTGCATATTTATTTGTCAAAATAACACATGCATAGTTTTATACGTTAAAAGTTCAATAAAATTTTATTGATACAAGAAGTGTAAAAATTATTAAAATCTTTGTATTAATGTTACTCATAATAATCCCATGAAGATAAACACCTGTATAATTGTACTAATTATTACCATTAATTGCTCTAGGCAAAATTAAATTAATATCAGAAAGTTAATTTAAAATATTCAGTCTTATCATTTTGCCATTTCTTTAGATAAGAGCACAGTACTGAAATCAAAATCTCTAATAAACCAGTAATTTTGAAATACATGAAAGACGTACAATACCTTTCTTTCTTTTTTTCCAGAAAACTTTTAATAAAATTACAACAGTTACTTTATTTTTTTAGCTATTGATTTCACATATCCTATTCATTTTAATAGTACAATAAGATAGATGATAAGGCTGGTTAAAATGGCCCATAACTTGGATTTAAACAAATAAACAAAAATGCTGTGCTCTTTCCTTTTCATGGCCCAATTGTAAATATTTGAAACTTCCTTATCTCTAATCTCTGTCACTCGTTTTAAAATCTTGTGACATTCCTATATATGTTTTCCAGTTGGGATCTCTCCTTGAAGGTTGAAATTCTGCTTAGCAAAATTAGTATATTATTACATTTTTACAGCTGTAATTAAAAAACAGTACAGTAGACTTCCTCAAATCCGCACAGTTTGGGACCAGAGGTAGTGTGGATTTAAGAATTTTGTGGATTCCTGGTCATTGCTTTGTTTACATTTTTTAAGCAATAATTTGAATGTAATTAATGATGCAATCAAAACTATAATGAATGCTTACAATATAATAAAATATTAAAATAAATAATAAAATAAAATAAAAATTTAGATAATTTTTTTAATTAAAATATTACAAATAAAAGGTAAAGTAAATAATCAATAATGTATAATTAAATATTTATTATAAAGATGAGATGCCATTTTACTAAATTATTCAATGAAACTTGCCTTATAGGTTTACTACTAATATACATCAAAATCATGAAAGAAGGAAATTTTATTTCAGGTTTACCCAGACTTAATAGTCAAAAAAGCTTGATTAATGTATAAATACATTTGGCAAAAAGATTGTTATTACTAGTGATATCAGCAATATCTTGAATTTTTTCAGAAATAAATTAATTCTTTCTTCATGAAACAGCCTGAATTTAGTAATATTAATGAAAACTACTGATTAATATATGTATTATAGAATTGATATAAAAATGTCAATATGTCTGAACTGAAAGTTTCTTTGTTTACATCTGTAAATTATGTGCGGATTTTAGGGAGTCTACTGTATTGCTGAGAGAAAACAGTATTCAATAAGAAAAGGATTTTTTCCCTAATTCCATGCTACTTTTTGCCGAAAATCATATTGAAATTAACAGATGTTTTCTTCATATCAGCCAAGATTCAGATTTTGTAAGCTCATAAAAAGTGTGAAAAAATTAATATAGTTTAAATGATGAACCATTCTTAAAGTTCAAACTGCTTGTTCTAATTGAATCCTTGTATTATCCATTCTTCTATTAAGATATGTGCTTACCTTCGAGGCAATTTTTTTTTTAAGGATGTAAAACTTTTATCAAACACTTGTGCTTTTAATTAAAACAGAGAATAAAACTATGAATTCATATAAATTTTTAATGGGATTTTAATTAACTTTTCAAATTTAGGCAATATATAGTAAAATTTTAGTAAAGTATTGTGTTTTTATAACAAAATCTATTCAATATATTTCGTTTTTTTTTCCAACAATACATTAGCAAAACACTTACTTTTGTTATGAAGCTAAAGATTTGCAATATCTCTTAAATTTAATAACACATACCACATTTTATATACAAACAGGATTTTTTTTTTTTTTTTTTTTTTTTTTCAATAAGAATAGCAGTTAAATTAATATATACAAACTTACAAGCTGTATTTTGCTTCATAACATACAGGGTTGGCATGATTTAAATCAACTGATTTTTTTTAAAAAATCATTTGATTTAAATCAATTTTTTTTTTTATGTTAGAAATTAGTAAGCAGAGAAATAAGAAGTTTGTGCAAATAAGTAGCAGGTGTTTTTCTGATATTTCCAGGATTGCTATCAAAAAGAATGTGGCGGGTGCAGGTTAAGTCCAGGTATCCCCCTCCTAATTCTTTAATTCTTTGTTCTTTTGTAATAAACTTTAGAGGATCAGGCGAAACACAGGAAACTTTATAAATCATATTTCGTTTGCCAATCTTGGCAACTAAATGATTCAAATCTTTTTTGTTTCACACATTAATAATTAAACAAATTCATTAATGTTCACCAAAAAATCAGATACTATGTGGATGAAACAAGTTTTAGAACTTGCCATATTACACTGTCAAATTTCAATCAAAACTTACGAATTTTTAAAAAGCATTCTGAAACCATTGTTATTTTTATTTAAAACCTAAAATCTTAAAACATTTACTTTTTATATGTTTTACAAATTAATTTTAACTTTGATCTTATTATTAATAATATGCTACAATTTTTTTAAATTAAGCTTCTAAATTAGTGTTTTTGTTGAAACAATTAAATCTTTGACGTATTTCTATTTGCTTAAAAAATATTCGATTAATTGTGATGTTTTTATCTCTCAATAAATAACGTGCATTAAATGAATATAAAATTTTTTTTTAGCACTTTCCACAAAGTTGAAAAGTGCTTATGCATTCGGTTTGTCTGGCCGTCTGTCCACGCTCTAACTCTCGTAAATATACTCGGATTGCCATGAAATTTTTGGACCTTATTTAGGTTTACCCTAGCACGAACCCTATTGAAAATGAAGTTTCTACCATGATTAATTTATTCACAGGGACAGTCAAAAGTTTTCCATTACATTATGACCTATGGGGAAAAATCGCTTCAAATGAATTTTAACATTTATAACACTTTCCAAAAGTTTGAAAAGTGCTTATGCATTGTTTGAAAAGTGCTTATGCATTCGGTTTGTCTGTCCATGCTCTAACACCTGTAAATATACTTGAACTGCCCTGAAATTTTTGTATGTTATTGCCATTTACCCTAGCATGAACCCTATTGAAAATGAAGTTTCTACCATGATTAGTTTATTTACAGGGAAAGTCAAAATTTTTCCATTACATTATGGCCTATGGGGAAAAATCGTTTCAAAGGAGTTTTAAAGATGTTACACCCTGTCAAACATATTAAAATTTACATGCATTTAAGAGGTGCATTAAAATATGCATTCTATAAAATATGCAGTGAAAATATTATTATTCCTTTACAGGGCCACACAAAAGAATTCCATTGAATAATGGTAAAGGGGGGTGGGGATAGTGTGCGACATTTTAAAAATATATTAAACTGTTTCAAATATAACAAAATTGATATATGTCATTGAAGCTTAATATAAATTATACGATATTGTCTTGCATAATATGAAGTACATTGCATTTACAGGGACACATAAAAGATTTCAAATAGTATATCTCTCCCGACGGACTGTATATATTTCCGATAATGGCTGATGGATGGATGTAATACATTTTAATTATGATATACGCATTTAAGTTTCACTAAATCTTTGTACATTATAAGGGTGTATATAAATGTTATAGTTGATATACAGGGCTATCCAAAAGAGCTTGCCAACGTTACTGAGTATGAGCATAAATTACTTAAACATGGTTCTTAAATAACATATACATTTTTATGCTGAACTGCATTCAATTTACAAAAAATGTTTGCAGAATACAGATAAAATGATATACAGGGCCACGCAAAGAATTGTGAACATGGACACCTATGAATGATAATTTATAACAATGTGATTTCAGTTGTTTTAAGAGCGTTTTAGTTTAAAATGCTCAATTCTTACTTACGTGTAATAAAGGTACAAGGTGAACTACAATTGAACAAAAGTTTTCAAGTATGTTTCCGATTTATTAGTACAAATTGCTCAAAAAGAAATTTTAAGCTTTTTTCTTGCTAAACTAAATTTTCCCATTTTATAATATGTATACCAATTGACAGATCAAATACAGGACTGTACAAAAGTATTGGAATACATATTTGGCTATTTACCCTTATTTCCCTAATTAACGAAGTTTTGTTAACTATTTCATGAAGTGTTGGAAAGTGCTTCATAATCTATGCTTAATGCATAATTTTTCTTACTTGTTTATTTTTACCATTTTCTATTCATTTACAACATATTTAAGTTTATTTCTTATTTAATGTACACAATTCAACTACAAAATTATAGAATGGCTTTAGATTAAAGCCTAGATGTTTAATTTTTAGTACCAATCAGTAACTAGAATATAGTATTTTTTTAACTATAATTATTTCTTATATTTTTATAAATTATGAATATTATTTATTCTTTTTTAGTTATTTATTATAAAAAACTGCTCCATGTATTGTAAAAACATAAAAACACAATAATTAAAAATAGAATTCTAAAAAAAAATCAAATCCGATTTAAATAAAAAAAAATCCAATTTTTTGATGTTTTAAAAAAAATCGATTTTTTTTTATGTTTTAAAAAAAATTGATTTTTTTTTCCAATCCTGATAACATATTAATAGATGAGCAGAACCTTATTACAAAATTTTATTTCAATACCTTAAATTTTTTTTAAGAAATGATGTTTCTCGTAAATATACATAATGAAGTTTAAAATCCATTATATTTATAGGTATTTATATGTTTGTGTTTTAAAATGTATTGTTTACTTTTCTGTGGCTCTTTAAACAATCATTTCTAATTTCAGAAATGGATTATTTATAATTTCTGATTTATATTTTGGGCTATAACTTTGGTTCTAATTATTGTTGAAGCAAAAAAAAAAAAAAAAAAAAAAAGGCATTTATAAAATCCTAAGTTTTTGAACTTTAAAATATTAAATCATTCAAATATTTTTATTTTTGGATCATAATATTGGTTTTAAAATAAACTACTTTATAAAAATAGTAGATATATAAATATCTTGAACATTTGTAAAAGTTGTACTGTGCTATTGTATTTTTGTTAATATCTTTTTAATAGATATCACTTATAGAAAAGGAGTAAGATATTCAAAGATAACTTTTCACTATTTACATCATGCTTCATGAAAATTGAAACTAAACAAATTGTAAAGTTATAATGTGTTAAACTAGTTTTGCATTCTAAACATTTATATTTGTAGTTAGGCTTTTTTTTTTCCTTGTTTTGTAACTATTGTTTCAAAATAAAGTTAAATATTTGTTCCTCATAGGCCTCCTTCACAAGGACCTGGTGGAACATCCAGTGATCCAAATAATCCAGTTACCTGCCAACCTTCTGCTGTCCGAGGATAAAACACATAAGAATTTATGAAATTTTATTTAATATTGTAAATATGTACATAGGTTTCTATCAGGCTAGGGATGATTTAAGTGCAAATATTGTTTTTGAAATTATAATGGGTAAATAATGGTATACTTTTTTCAATCTTAATATGCTTTTTTCACAGATTGTAGTAAAATCGTTCATAATAATTATTAATTTAAAAAGAAAATGAATTATTGTTTATATGCATAAGTGATAAAATTTTAAAGTGTCAAAAAATTTTAAGAATGGATTTTAAAAATATTCTAGAATTTAATTATATATGAAAGACTTAGCTGCAACTCAACTGAAAAATCTTATCTTGATTTAAATTTGTAGATTTCACCCAGTTTTAAATCTTTCTTCTCAGTAATTGCTACAATAGAAATTGAATCTACAGGATGTGACAGGTATTTGAGAACTTATATTGTAGATAAAACGCCACTTTGCATTTCATGGTTACAAATCCTAATCCTTTTTTGTTAGATGAACACTATCAGAATCTAAACTAAAGAGATGAAGAAGCGTGCTGTCTTTGTTTCGTTGGTTGAACACCTTGATTTAGAGAGTGCTGGATTTCTTGAAACTCACTGGCCATTCGTTTTTAAAGTAAGAAGCGAGCTGAAGGTGACCAGGTTTAATGTGGCAACAATTTCATACTGAGCATAACATTATTGGTGAGCACTCGATAGGGAGTTGCAGATTAATAAAACTACCATCCAATAAGTGATTTGTAAGGACCTTTATTGGAGATTATACAAGATGAGGAGAGGGCAGTTCTTGTTCAAAAAGTCAAGGATAACTATATGACAAAAATCAAATGCTTGCTTAACAAGCAGAAACATTAAAAGGAGCCAGGAGTGCTGTTGTTTTACACAGATAGAAAAAACTTTATCAGTGAACTGGAAGAAAGATCAGTGGCTGTATAAAATCACTGAACAGGTTCCGACTATCATGCACAGAAAATTTCTAGTGTGACTGATGATTCTGAGGGGTCATGAACAGCAAAGATAACCTGATGCCTCCACATTTTTCTTCAAGGGGCCACTTGTTAGTACCAAGGTATTAAAGCTCTGTATTACTTCTGTTACATGTGGAAGGCTGCATGCTTTTCAACAAGACATTCCATAATTCTAAGGAGCACATATGACAAATAATGGATGGGCTAAAGTTTCATGAACTTATCATCTTGTTCTCCCCCCCCCTGGACTTTCATTTGGAGAACCCCCCCCCCCCTCCCCTCAGCTCCTGAAGTATTAACTCGACAGACTATTATGTGTGGTGTGGAGAAGAGGGACTCCAATTAGCATCCACACAATACTATTGTGAAACATTTGCCATTGAATACAAACAGTTTGTTGTATTCAATGGCAAATGTTCCCAACACACATTTGATTGATGCCTGCAATTGGTTTTGACAGCATGTAGAGGCTGGTTTGAGTACATGATGCTATCTATTGTATATATAATTTCGTGTACAGGATCTTAAAAATTAAAAAAATGCTCCACCTCTAGTGTCTTAAGTTTGAAAACCAGTGTTATTTTATTCTCAAATACCTGCTGCATTCATGTAATTTCATTTTAAATAAATATACTAGTTCATAGTGCTGTCACGAAAACAATTGATTCTTAACACCTGGTGCAATTGATAGATATTTTAACAACATTAAAAAAGACTTTTTAGTAATTTCAGAATACAATACAGAAAAAGCTAATTATTAATATTAATACTTTTATCTCGAAATTTTACATGCCAGTCTAATAATGTCTGACTGTTAAATAATATTTTCAAGCATTTTTTACAATTTTTTATCATATTCTGTCCCATCTGATCTAGAGAGAGGAATATTCGGAAGTTCCTTGAAATTTTGGGAAAAAGCTTTTTTCTCCTCCCTTGTAGTTTGTAGGTATTCATTTACATCTGGAAATTTTGATTTTTCATTTATAAAAAATGTATTCAGAATTTTATAATAGCTACTTTCTAATAACTTTTTTTTTTTTTTATATTTAGTGTTCCACATGAAACCTTAACTTGAAAACTAGATAATAAAGACTAATTCTATCATTAAAATAAAAAGTCACATCGAATTTTATATTGATTAAACAAACTTTTGAAAATGGTAATGAATTATTTGGAAAAAAATGGTTTCTATTTATTACCTTGTGAATACAATCAGATTGCAATTAACAGAAATATTTAAGTGTTAAATTTAATATATATTTTAACATATATCATAAAATTTTCAAAATAAGCTTCTTCCCCAATTTTAATCTAAAAAAAAAAAAAAAAAATCTATTTATATTATTATTTTATTTCAAAAGTTTTTTGTTGAAATGTATTTAAATTACTCTTTGATGATGAAATTTTTTTATGGTGTTGATAAGTGCACCAAGATTAGTTTGTTTTTATGTTCCCTAGATGCTCCCTGGAGCCATGCCTTTTTGACATTTTTCAAAGGGTGCTGCGCACTACCTTTTTTGTTTTAAATGCCGATGACCCCAGCCTGTTTTTCATGTTTCCTTTTTATGCATTCATTTATAAATACAGGGTGGTCATAAACAAACTTTGCCGATATATGGAGCTCTAGCGGCCAGTCCTCTCAACCGATCGAGGTGAAATTTCAGATATAGCTATTCAGAGGTATGAGCTCGAGATTCTGTAAGCGGCAACAAAATGGCGCTCACGGTTACGGTTATAGTTACAGAAACTCGAAAATTTCCAATGGCAACACCCATTTTTTTTCATCGCAAAATGCTCAGCGCATGCGAAAACCCTAAAGAGCGTTGGAACCGTACGTGTATCGCAAGAAACGGACATGTTGTGCACGCACAAAAAACTTTTCTGTGAATCCCCCCCCCCCCCCAATAGAAAAAACTCGATTGGGGTGCAAGGAGGAAATTTGCATATGACACACAGTCAGTGCACTAATCTCTGATTACAATACAGATTGGAGAAATTAAAACTTTTATTTTGATTACACATTTTCCACATGGGTGCCGCACCATTAATTGCCTGTGATGACACCCATGTGGAAAATGTGTAATCAAAATAAAAGTTTTGGTTTCTCCGATCTGTATTGTAATCAGAGATTAGTGTACTGATTCTGTGTCACATGCAAATTTCCTCCTTGCGCCCCAATCGAGTTTTTTTATGGGGGGCAGGATTCGCAGAACGGTTTTTTGTGCATGCATAACATGTCCATTTCTTGCGATACACGTACGGTTCCAACACTATTTATGGTTTTCGCATGCGCTGAGTATTTTGCGATGAAAAAAAATGGGTGTTGCCATTAGAAATTTTCGAGTTTCTGTAACTATAACTGTAACCGTGAGCGCCATTTTGTTGTCGTTCACAGAATCTCGAGCTCATACCTCTGTACAGCTATATCTGAAATTTCATTTCGATCGGTTGAGCGGACTGGCTGCTAGAGCTCCGTATATCGGCAAAGTTTTTTTATGACCACCCTGTATATATATATATTTCAAAAAATATCTATGCACAGTTTCTTTCTGCATAATGAAATATGTTATTCATACAAAGCTGATGATATGATTCTGATCATATTAGAATTCTGACTTCACAGTATTTAACAAACAAAACAAACAGCAGATTGTGCTCTCCTTTTTTTTGCAATTGCCGTTTAGTGTACTTTTTTGTAAGATGCTTGAATTTTTTAATACTTATTATATTTTTTAAAAAATTGTTAAAAATTTGAATGAAACCGGTTAATTAACTACAGAGATACAATATATATTTTTTAGTGGTAAGGAAAAAAAGGGTTTTGTTTTTCAATCTTTTTCTGTTTGCTTGCAGCTCAATAATTTATTTTTCTTATATTCAAACAATCCAAATTATTGAATGTGAAATGACAAGCAGCTACTGAGTTATTCAACTGATGATTTTTAATGTAAAGTCTGCATCACAAGCCAGGCACTTTTGACCAACAATTTTTCCTTAAGCCAAAGTAACAAATAGAAGTCATGAGAAGTAAAGTAAGGTTTACTCATTTACAAAAATGGACTGATTTTAGGGAATCCTCAGTTCTGGCTGGTGGTCAAGCAATCGGCAGTGAAATTACTCTCGCTAGTCTCCGAGCACAGTCTCCACAATTAGAAATCGATGATGTGATAATTCTTTTGCTTTTGATTGGACCTCTTCCAACCTCCACCCCCACCCCACCGCACCTCTTAAATATATATTGGGTGCTCTGTTGTGGCATCCAAATGTTGATATAAAGATATTCGGCGAGTTTGTGTAGGAAGCCATGGCAATGCTCTCTTGACTCATTGTGTAATGACCAGTATTGGCTGCAAACATGTATTAAACATGTTTATAAAAAAAGGAATTTTGGCTTTTATGCATGAGCAGAACTCAAACAATTTGGCAGTATGCCAAAACAGAATACGATAAAGTAGTAATTTCAGTGAGCACATATTTTTACTATTCACAAAAAAGTGCCAAGTTTTCATTCATTGGATATTTAGCATCGGCTTCTATACAGGTTTCCAATTTTAGATGATTTTTCACTGTAAAGTCACTCAGATTATGCATGGAAATATATGGCAATTTCTGCTAATAGATATTAATGTGAAAAGCATTTTTTTTTAATAAAATCTATAAAATTAACACTACTACTGAAATTATATGGAAAAAATAGATTATCCTTTTACAGCAGATGGAAAAATGTGCTAATCCAAAGTAAGTTTTTAGGGAGGCGACAAATATAAATTCACAAAAATCTATAGAAAAGGTTTTATTCTCTCCACAATCTCACCCCTTTAAAAAGCAAGAAGTTTATCCAATAAACAAAGCATCTCTTGAATTGCCTGTGAATTAAAAAAACTATCAAATTACCAAAAGAAAGATAAGGTTGATTGTGAACTTTATCATCATCTAGACGAATGTTCTATCAAATAACTGGTATTCTGGGGGAAAAAAAAAAAAAAAAAAAAAAAGTATTAGAATTCCAATATATAGCCAAATCCCAATCACTTTTGAAAACCCACTCACTCCGATGTTTCACAATTAGATTTTATGTTACAAGTTTTAAAAATCTACATATATGCATCCAGTATAAGGATTTGAATGTGTTTCTGTTTTAGAAAACATGCAATATTAAACAGAGTAAAGTATATAAATAAATAAATTAAATTACAAAATAAAACTAATATTTGAAAATGTGTTTTTTAAGTCTGTTTCTTGATATGTAAATTAAGCTAAAGAAATTTCTTCAAACACCGTGTATTGTTAATTTTTTAATGATTGCACAAAGTATTTGTTAATTTTTGTTAGAAATATGAATTTTGCAATGTTGTTTTTAAATTGTTTTTTTAATTTAAATTTTTATTGTACTATAATTAAAATTTAATCTTGTTAGACAACTGATATTGTATTATATGGTGAATAAATCTTTTTTATTAATAGAATTGTGATGTAACTGTTTCATTTTTGTTATATCAAAACATCTAAAAAAGTAATAGCTACTATCCATAGACATAACACTATGCAAGTACATTTATTCTCTTTATATATTATAAAAACTTTCTGAATAATCAAAACCATTGAAACAGCAATAATGTAGATACTCTACCACTATTTTAGTATTATGTATAAAAATGAAAATTTGTTTGTCTGTAGTTTTATACAAATCGACAGTTTGGAAGCCAGCATTGTGAAATGTTAGCATCCAGAATTGAAATAATTTACTTAATATTTAATTTATTAAAAACCAACATTTTAACAGCAATTTCTTATCAAATTTAAAAAATTTTTGTTATAGCAGTTGCCAAAAATTAAAAATCTACAATAAAATTCTTATCACAACTATTATTGCATAATTTTTACATGAAAATGAAACAAATGTTTTGTAAGTAACAAAATACAGACAACAGCGTGGCCTACGTAATAGGTATATCTCACATTGCAGTAAACATTTCATTTTCTGAATGAAAAAACATTCATGATTGTTTTGAACAAAACATTTTTATAATTTCTAAGTTTTGAAATAATTTTATTGTAGCTTCTTCATAATGAGATAACTGCCAAATGTTAAAATCCATGTCTGCATCTAATAGATAAAAAATTAAAATTTGTCTTCCTGTCCATAATTCTATGCAAATTCATAGGAAGCCAGAATTGTGAAATGGGTACTATTCGATCATTCTGTCTACCAGTTTTGCCAAATTATTCACTAAATTATACAAATTGGCATATTTTAAATAATGAAAAACACATATATTAGTAAAATATTAATCAAAATAAATATAAATAAAAAGCCAAATTATAAATTGCTTGATGATGTAACAAATACGTTTATCCTGTTTAATATCAAGTGAAGGTGACATTTACGATCATCCATTTTTGACATTTAATCTTGTATTTTGGCGATAGTTTTTTGGTCGACGGATAATCAAGTAGAATCAATCATGAAATGTTACGTATATATGTATTTAAAAAAGCAATGTAACTAAAGTAATCCAATCAAAATGAATGACAATTACTGTTAAATTGATTGTTTTTTATTAATTAAAAATTAATTTTCTATCGAATTTAAAACATTTTTTCCTATAGCAGTTACCGACAGTTAAAAATTCATAATAATTATTGCAAGATTTCCATGTGAAAAATAAAATTTAAATAAATAGTTAAGTGAATTAATAAACAGTGACTTACATCATAACATTTATATTGCAAGATTTCCATGTGAAAAAAGAAAATGAAATAGTTTGATGAATTAAAATAAAAAGTGAAAGTTATGCAATATTCGAAATGTAATGTACGTCAGCAGGTGAATATATAATGTCATATGAGTTGAAAGAAACATACAGAAAGATGATACAAACCTGTGTATGCAAATATCATATTTTTTAACACTGATGTTCTCTGAATTTCTTTTCACCATTTTTAAATCTATTCCATATTATATACATATGCTGTACATTAGGGATGCACAACCTGTGGCCCGCAAATTTTGATAATTTACAACTGGAAAAAATTGCAATTTTTGTGATTAAGTCGGAAAAACAAAAAATCATAGATTTCGTCAATTTACCGCGAGAAAAAATAAAATTTCGTCAGTCACTTAGTAATAGCAAATTTCGTAGATCAAGCACGAAAAAATCGCGAATTTCATCGATCAGGTGTGGGAAAATAGTGATTTTTGTCGATGTGACTCGGGAAAATCGCAAATTTCGTTCATCAGGGACGAAAAAATATCGCAAATTTTGTTAATTATAAGGTATGGAAAAATCGTAAATTTTGCAAAACGCACAGAAAAATAATCGCAAATTTCATATTGCCACGTAAAAAAATGAAAATTTCGTGAAAGTTAATTTAAAATTTCGAATTTCGTTGATTGAGCGTGAAAAAAGGCATATTTTGTCAATTAAAGATGGAAAAATTTCGAATTTCGTCGATCGGCTTTGTAAAAATTGCGAATTTCTTCAAAATCAGCATCAAAACATACACGAATTTTCTGTGATCAAACATGGACAGATCGTGAATTTTCTCAATCGGCTTCATAAAAGTCGCGAATTTTGTTGATCAGTCACGTAAAAATCACAAATCTCGTCGATTGGCCTCGTAAAAATCACAAATTTTAACGATCAGCTTTGTAAAAATCACTAATTTTATTGATCAGGCATGGGAAAAATGTGAATTTTGTCGATTGGCTTCATAAAAATCGCAAATTTTGTCAATCATGCGAATAAAAATCGAGAATTTTGTCGATCATGTGAAAAAAATCGTGAATTTCGTCAATCATGCTAAGAAAAATCACGAATTTCGTCTATTGGCTTTGTAAAAGTCGCATATTTCGTCGATTGAGTTCGTAAAATTCACGAATGCCATTGATCGGCCTCGTGAGTATCGCGAATTTTGCCGATCAGCATTGTAAAAATCGCTAATTTTGTCAATCATGCGAAGAAAAATCGCGAATTTTGCTGATCGGCTTCGTAAAAATCGCGATTTTGCCGAACGGCTTCGTAAAATTCGTGAAATTTGCCAATCAGCTTCGTAAAGATCACGAACATTTGTTTTCTTTTCTATCACTTTTAATAAAACAAATTTTACTCTCCCGAATTAAGTCCAGGAATATTATTACATAATGAAATTAATCCTCGCTATAATGGTTATATATACAAACATAAAAACTGCTGGTATATCCTTACCAACTGAATTGGATATTTTGATTGGGTAAGCAAACTTAAAAAGGTAAACCCCCCCCCTTCCACTCCCCTCTAGTTTTTATCCGATTATAGACCACAGATCACCTCTTTGAAGTCGAATTCTCTCCATGTGATTGATGTGGCCCTCGACCACACTGATGTATTTATAAGTGGCCCTTCTCTTCAAAAAGTTGTGCACCCCTACTGTACATGTGTGTATATCTGAATTTCCACAAAAATTTAAGTCCCTGGAGTTTATTCTCAGAGAAGAACTGAAATAAATATTTCAGATTTTTAAAAAATAAAATTCATGAAATATTTGTACTTGCCATTTTTAGGTGCATTTGTAATTATGTAAATACGTAGCACTTATAATCGTAGTTCCTGCATGCCCCATAAGTATCTCCCTGCATACATCCCAAAACACTGTAATCATAACTTTGTTCACAGGTAAAGTTGCTCTTAGCTTTTTTTTGAAGAAGCTAGCCAAAAAACCCCACTGTTTGGACTGTCCTTTAGTTTTTGGTGTACTTTGATGAATCCATGTTTCATCACTATTATAAATTGGCGCCAAAAATTACTTGGATTGTCTTTAACTATTTGATACATGAATGTGTTTATGAACATTGTGGCATTCATCTTGAGGAAAGTTTTTCATATGAAAATGAATTGTTAAAATATTTTGCACCAGTTCAATCGAGATGCCCAGTTTCAGCAATCTTGTACACTTCCACTCTCTGATCATTTATCAAAATATCATAGATTTTTTCAATATTTTCTGATATTGTAACTAAAGTTGGACAAAATGAACTTTCTTCATCAAAAATACTTATATGGCCATGATTGAATTCATCTGTCCAATATTTTATTGTTGATACTAAATGCTTTAATCTCATCATGGTTTCTTTTTCAAAAATGGTATTTTATTACTGCTTGATATTAAATTTTTTCCGTTGTTGAAATATCTCTACAGTTCCTATTTAAACGGATTTTACTCTCAAATCAAACTACATAGCAACTTGACAACTTGCCAAGTTGATTGCGAAAGGTCACCTTTGCAAAATAAATATATTTTTTTAATTCCAATAGCGACATCTCTAGCTGGAACTAGGAACTTACGACATTGTTCTCATAAAATAAATAGTTCAGTTGATCCAATTTTATTTCCTAATTTCATTATCATTATTAAATCTTTGGGTAAACTGACAAGGAAGGTCTCCATACGGGCATACTCAGAAAAATCTGAAAAAATTACAGAATGTTCTTCACATATAGTTATATATGTTTATAAAAAAAATTTCGGCGGAACCTCCTTATAACGTCCGTAAAAAAAATAATAAAAATTTCGTTTATTTGGCGATTTATCTCCGTTTGGCGAAAAAACGAAATTTTGAAAAATACGCTTTTACGCTTCGAATACTTTTTAAAGAAAAAACTTTCTATGTTCAATTTATTTAAATAAGTTTAGTTTAAGTAATTTTAGTTTTGCATTTTTACTTTACTTTAAGTGTAATTTTGTCATATACATTTATATGTACTTATAACAAAATGAAATTAATATATTTTATCATTTAAAACACAATTTAAATTGATTAAAATTGTTCCAAATTGAAAAATACACTGTTAAAAATCTGCTGCATTTTGTTGCAACGCACTCCTTTGCTTGTATAGAAAACGGTTACTTGGCCGTGAAATGGAGTTTTCTCATTGGTTGGAATAGAGATATTATATACAAGCGGTGGAGTGCGTTGCAACAAAATGCAACAGATTTTTATCAGTGTATGACACGGTCAATTCGCCGTGCTATGGAGCATTCTCATCGGTCAGAAGCGAGATATTCTATAAAAGTAGTGGAGTGACGTTGCAGTAAATGCTGCAGATTTTTAACAGTGAAGTCAATTAAAATAAATTTTCAGATTCGTTAAAATCGTCTGCTTTTGGCGAAGAAATGCACTGCTCGCCAAATACCGCGTCGCTTTCAGCTTTTCACGCCAATTATTCCAAACTATTTTATTTTTTTACATATCTAATAATGTTATTCCGCCGCTAAATTTCACTGATCCTTTATTACCTACATGAGTAGTTTAGTTCGTATTTTTTTCAAAAAATTCTGAGTATGCCCCCAATGGAGACCTTCCTTGTGAGTTTTAACCCACTTCTTGGCAGCATTTTTTCTGTGCACGATAACTACGCCACGCCTTGCTTTCCTTTACTTTTCGCTGTCGCTCTTCACGGCAACCCTCGGAGTAAACAAGTGATTTCTCTCTCATTTGCGGGAGCTTGCGGCGCATGCTCTGTTCGTTCGTTCTTTCTTTTCTAGCTTTATTATTGGACGAGAGAGGGAGAGGAGAAACTGTAGAATTTTAATTCTGGCACCTTGAAGTTGGTTAAATTTCTTGTGTGTTATTAAACCGTTGGATTACGAGAGAGTTGGTCAAGTAATTACATATTAAATATAAATGAAAATGACCATTTGCATTCAAAACTTCTTTAGAAAATCTATTATTGATTTCTTTCTTTATTTAAAAAAAGACTGGTTTTGTTTTTAAAAAAGGTATGTGTACAATTTCTTTGTTTCTTGAACAGAACTGTATTGAATGTTTAAATATTATACATGTTTTAAAGAAAAATGTGACTGGGAGGTTCAGGGGGGCAGAGCCCCCCTGAGAAAGGATTTTTTTTCTTCTAAAATCTCTGTAAATTAAATTTTTGGTTATGGTCATCCGATTTTGGAATCTTAAATTTTATGAAATAATTTTGTATGTAAATGAGATATTTGTTTTAATTTTTCACAATATGCATGCTTTTTACATCCTAATTTTTGCAATATTTTAAGATTCTGCGTTAATATATGTATTTTTGCTCTATTTTTATTGTCGCGATCTCTCAAACTCTGTTAAAAACCTAGCTTGTTGGTAAGTGGATTATTTATTTTTTTATGTGTGATATTTCAAATTCTTTTAAATTTCCATGTTTTAAAACATGTATTTTTGATTTATTTTCATTATCGCCATTTTAAATTGCGCTCTTTTGAATAGTGTCTTCTGGAGTGAAACTCCGGAAGACAAAACACAAAAGTGCGCCAATGTGGCGATATTTTGAAAACGCGCCAAGAAGGGGGTTAAATCTCAGTCGCTCCAAATCTTTTTTCCCAGTTTTCTTCTCTGGAATTTTTTTAAGAACTATATTAAAACACATAATACAGCTTTTTGAAATTTTGAACTTTTGTTTTGCTGTTTTGTACTTGAGTTTGTTATTGCTTCTTCCTACACAATTTACCCAAAATTTTGTATCTCTGCCATTTTGCAGCTATTGTTCAAATATATATGTATATATATATATTTAAAAAAATCATTAGTGATATTATATTAGAATTTTATATAAGCTGTTATTCTTGTGATAACAGTTTATATATATATATTTTTTTTTTCTTTAGAGAAATACAAATTAATTTTAAATTTTAGCATTTGATCGATATGCTACATGATTATACATATGCTATATGATTTTTAACAGAAGAGGAAAATTTACAAAGCTTGAGGAAACCAGAAGATTTGGAGAGTGCATTTTCCACAAAATGTTTTAATCATTTAACAACTCAAAGACATTAAAAAAAATACTATTGAGTAAAATTAATTGCACAGCAGTACAAACTGCATCATGTGACCAACGCTAATAATAAAATACATTGGCAACCAGAATTTTCCAATAATATTATAAATATATCTTTTATAGATCTCAATTAAAAACAATACATAAATTTCAAAATAAATCAAATTTGCAAAATTATATAAAATAGTAGGTATGTGTAGTAATGCATCTGTTTCTATATTTAACACACAAAGTGTCTGTATTCTACCAAAATTAAATTCACTCAAAGAGGTAACAATCTAATTTAATAACTTATATACAGTTTTAGTCTATTTAATAATCTATGTACAAGAGGAATAATACATCTTATATGTAACAAAAATGATGTCACAGAATTACAATGATGGAGAAGTAACAATTTTGCTTGTTGATTTTTCTCCATCTTTATTTGCCAAAGACTTCGCAACAGCTAATGGTGGAGTTGGACTAGGGCTAGAAGAATTACTAGCTGAAGTGGAAATTTCTTTCTGTGGACTGCTTCTCTGCGCACTAAAACGTCGCATACCTGGTCTATATATTTCTAAAGAAGGTCTATCCTATAAAGATAGTAAACAAAATTTAATAAACATGCAAAAATTGCATCACAGCACAATTAAGGCCATAACTCACCAGTAAATGATACAATAAAAAAATATCAAATTTATAAAAAAGCTTCAAAAGTGATTTAAAGTTTTTGATACAGTAGAACCCCGATAATCCGGATCGGTTTTTTCATTTTTTTTTTTTCAACTTTGAGAAGCGATTGGCGAAAATTTTTTTGTTTTATTATTCAGAATACGACGATGCAACAAGTTAATGTTAAAGAAATTAGCCAATCGCTTCTCAAACTTGAAAAAAAAGCGAAAAACCCGATCCGGATTATCGGGGTTCTACTGTAATAAAAAGAAAAATACTGATTTTTTTCATAAACAAAATTATCAAAACAAGTTGAAATAGTTTTACCTACAATGACATGATAAATAATTAACAAGCTTGTTTAATTGTATAATTATTAAGCCATAAAATAACACTTTTTTTTTTTTTTTTTTTAAATATTGATTCAGATATTTCATACAGATGAACAAAATGAAATTTGGATAATTGGTGTTTCACTTATAGTAGATTCTTGACTATCTAGCCTAGTTTATGGCAAAAAGGGTAATGATTCTGTCATCCAAAAATAGGTCATAAACTGCAATGAACCATATAATAGAGGTGCACAACCTTTTCAAGAGAAAGGCCACTTACAAATATGTCAGGAATGTCAAAGGCCACATCAGTAATACGGAAAGAATTCAATATTGATGCCTAAAATCGAATTAAAAATGTATGGTTTCAAGAGAGGAGTGGTGATTGACCCCTTTAAGTTAGTTTACCCTGTCAAAATATCCAATTCAGTTGGTAAGGATTATCAGCAGTTTCTACGTTTGTATACATAACAAGGATTATTTTCTAGATGTCATAATATTCCTTGACTTTATTCAGGAAAGTAAATTTTGTTTTATTAGAAATGCTAAAAACAAACATAAGAGGCTTGTGCCGAAGAATATGTGAAATTCATCAACAAGATTTCTTCGTACCTGATTAATGAAATTCCGAATTTTTATGCGCCTGATCAACAAAATTTGCAATTTTTTCACACCTGATCGACTAAACTTGAGCTTTTTACGAAACAGATTGTCAAAATTCACAATTTTTACGAAGCCAATAAACAATATTTATGACCTTTCAATGCCTGATTAACAAAATTTGCGATTCCTACAAAATCGATCGTGAAAATTCATGATTTTTTCACACCTGATCAACAAAATTAACAAATTTTACAAAAGCCGATCGATGAAATTCACAATTTTTACTAGGCCGATCAATTAAAATCGATATTTTTACAAAGCCAATCAATAAAATTCACAATTTATACAAAGTAATTGATGAAATTCCCAAGTTTTACTAAGCTGATCAACAAAATTTGTGATTTTTCTTCACATGATTAAAAAAAATTCGAGATTCTCTTGTGCCTGATCGACAAAATTATCGATTTTTTTAGTGCCTGATCATCAAATTTTGCGATTTTTACAAAGTTGATTGAGAAAAATTACAGTTTATCTGCACCTGATCAACAAAATTTCATGATTTTTACAAAGCCAATTAGTGAAATTTACAATTTTTACAAAGCTGATCGACGAATTTTGTAATTTTTACGAAGCCAATTGACGAAATTTGCAGTTTTATGAAGCTGATTGAGAAAATTCACATTTCAAAAAAATTCCAGATTTTTACAATTGATGAAATTTACGATTTTTCTTCACATGATTGACTAAATTTGCGATTTTTACAAAGTAAATCGACGAAGTTCGCAATTTTTTCAAAGCCGATTGAGAAAATTCACATTTTTTTTCCGCACTTGATCAACAAAATTAGTGATTTCTATGAGGCCAATCGATGAAATTCAAATTTTTTGAGCATGGTCGACAAAATTCGGGATTTTTCCACACCTGATCGACAATTTTGTGATTTTTATGAAGTCTATTGGGAAAATTTACATTCTTTCCACAGTTGATCAATAAAATTTGTGATTTTTTTTCCTCATGATCGATAAAATTTGTGATTTTTTCACACCAGATTCACGACAACAGAGATTTTTACGAAGCCAGTCGACGAAATTTGCAATTTTTCACGTGTAATCGAAAAAATTCATGATATTCCTGTGTCCGACCAATGAAATATATGATTTTTCAGAAGCCAATCAATGAAACTCACCATTTTTTTAGTGTCTGATCAATGAAATTTGTGCTTTTTCCGCCTTTAATTGATGAAATGTGCAAACTAAATTTGAGGAAGTTTGAATTTTTTAAGCGACAAGATGAAATATATAATTTTTTTTTTCATTAATAAACTTACAAAACTCCTGATTGTTTTGATGTTGATCATCAAAATTTTCATTTTTTCTGTGCATCATCGAGATTTTTTTCATCCTTGATCCGGAAAATTTGTGATTTTTTCATGGTCAAACAATGAAATTCGCACTTTTATCACATGATAAGCAAAGAAAATGATTTTTTCCAATTATCTGATGAATTTAATTTGCAATTTTTCTGTGTTTCACTAGCAAAACTTACATTTTTTTTTTCTTGCCTAATCAATGAAAGATGTGATTTTTCATGTCTGATCGACAAAACTCGTGAGTTTATCATGCCTAATCAGCAAAATTTGCTTTTTTTTTGGGCCATGCCTCATGGAAAAATTTGTGAATTTTCCAAGCCTCATCGACAAAATTGATTATTTTTTCACATTTGATCAATGAAATTCGCGAGTTTTCTGTGCTCGATCAACGAAATTTGTGATTCTTAAGTAACCTACAAAATTATATATTTTCTGCTGTAAATTGACAAAATTCACTATGTTTTTTCAAAGACATACATAAAAATTTAAATTGTTTTCCACTTATAATCTGACCAAATTCACGAGCCAGACGTTAATCCATCACAGACCACTTTTGGCCTGTGGGCGACAGGTTGTGCATCCCTACCATATAACATACTATGTTAAGTTTTCAGAGTATGATAGCACACAGTGGTGGATATTGCATTGAACATCTTTTGTTGTCATCTAAATATAATAAAACAGTGTAACGGTTTGGGTGAACCCATCTGTTCAAGCATGTGACTTCACGCTGTTATAATTCTGATATAATTTTATTATGGTTTACTTTTGTTTAGTTTGGAATAACTGAATTTAGTTAACTTCAAGTAAGTTTTATAAACTTGTACAGTTTGTTCATTCATAGCTGTGAGAAATTCTTATTTTTGTGTGAAATAAAATGTGCTTTAATATATTTTAAAATCTAAACTTGGAAATCTGTATTTGAATTTGTTGGCTTTTTATCATTTTCAAACCAAACAGCTTGATTGCAGAATATTAACACATTTTAGCTTAAAAAATATAAATAATTCAGCATTTGGTTCCAATTAATATAACAAAATTAAGACTTTATAATAAAATACAAATTAAAACAACAATTATCCATAAAGATTTGTTATTTAAACTCCAAAGATGATGGATTAACCTTATTTCATATAAAAATATATGAGAAATATACAAGAGGAATAAAGTGTATAATTTTTAATATAACAAAGTTCTATTATTTTTTTAATGATTTATGAATTAGTAATTGAAAAATACAATTAAATAATGACATGATTTAACAATATCCTGTTTTTTCTAAAGAAATAAAATTCTATAATTTGTGCAAGATTCCGGGCACACGGTTTTGAGATACTGTGGTATGCAGAAGTTTTTTACAAGAAACTAAAAAAAACAAGTTGAATTTTTTTTTTTTTTTTTTTTTTTTTTTTTTTCAAGCATTGTACATTTTGACAATTTTTAAAAAAGTGGGGGATCGAAATCTAAAAAATGGCCTAGGGAACAGTCAGTAATTATAGAATTAATTAATGTAAATGCCTGTCCCAGGAAAAAACAAATTTTTCATTAAAAAAAAAAAAAAAAAAAAATGCAGTATTTGCAAAAGTAACTAACAGTTGCACCAATATTCGGTAGACTTGAAATTCCATAATTTAAGAAACTCAAGAAGTAGGATGAAATATCATTTGAAATAATGTATCAGAAGGATTGAAATCTCAGTATCATTACCGTGATCTTAAAGAAATATCGTTATATAATGGTATTACAATATATTGTTCAGCCCTACTAGTGGCAAAAAGGCCCTTAAAATTTATTTTCAATGGTTCATAGGCAAATTGATGATTAAGGATATTAATACTACAGGGAATACATATTTGGCAATGGTTAGTAACACTTTATTTCCTTAAATAACAATGTTTTGTTAAAGATTATAGGGAGTGTTCGAAAGTGCTTCATAATCTATGCTTAATGCATTTTTTTTTTTTTTACTTGTTAGAGTTTTAAAAAAAAATTAAGATTTTTGTCCTCTGAAGTTTTAATATTGAATCTAGATTCTAGGATGGGAGGATATTATCAGTTTGAGTATACTGCCAACGATATTTGATGAAATAACATATTTTTATTATAAATTAAGCTTTTTTATCTCTGATGAATCAGTAAGCTATTTATAAATTCATGGTTTTTGTATTTTTGTTTCTCATGTTATTACTCCAATTTTATTTTTATATTTGTGATTTCATTTGTATTACATAGTATATACCGGGTGTCCTGAAAAGGACTGAACGATTTTAAAAATCAATAACTTGCAAACTTTTACAGATATTTAAAAAATTCTTGCACGAGAGTCATCTGAAAGATCAAAAGTTTTTTCCCTGCGAGTCTGGATTTTAGTTCGAATTACAAACAACAGATGGCGCTGAGAGCGCTAGATGCTGTGTTGAGGTGGATATTGACGTCACTTGGCACTGAAGCAAAATAAGGAGATTAAGCTGTGGAGTGGATCTCGTTTGACAATGCAATCTTTCTCTTAGGGCCCGATTTTGAACTTTTGTTTATTTGTTTTTATTGAACAACATGCATCTGACTTGTATACTCGACATGAAGCCCCGATTTTGAACTCAGTCGATATGATTTCAATGAAATGTGTTGTTGCCATGGAAATAATAAATCCTTTAACATAATAGCAGCGATTGAAATCGTGCATGAATTTAACGAGCAGCACTCGAGCTTGCAGACGATTTCACATTTAAAAAAGCTGTATTTTCTCGGATTAAATTACTTTTTGTTATCTAATTTAAAGAATATTTTGTGCGTCATATTTTAAAACAAAGTGAAACGATTTAGTAGGTTTTTTATGGTTAAAAATTAATAAATTTTGCCATTCTAAAAAAATGTTATATTCTAAGAAATACTAGTTCTTTTAAAGAAGTTCTTTAATAGAGTTTTATCTATGCTATTATTAAATCGCGGAAATGGTTTATTCCTTAGAAGAAAGAATATTTATAGTATTGGAGTATCATCGCTTGGATAAAAGTGTAACAGCAACAAGAAGGAGCTTCCAAGCAAAATTCAATACAAGTATTGTTCCGCAACCAAATACAATTAGACAATTGTATGATAAATTTATAAGAACTGATTGTGTTACTGACGATTTGGTGGCAAATGTTGGACGACAGAAATCGGCCGTGACAGCAGCTAACGTGAATGTTATTAAAAATGTTATTACTCAAGATTCGAAAAAATCTGTACGTAAAATTGCAGCTGCGTGTTCAGTGAGTAGAACAGCAATACATCAGATATTAAGAAAATGCTTGGAAATGTATCCGTATAAAATACAAACTCAGCAGCCACTTCCTGTTCTTATGAAACAAGAAAGACTAATATTTGCAAATGAAATGCTTAATTTAATAGATGGCGGTATTATCGATGTAAATCGAATTTGGTTTTCTGACGAAGCATATTTCCATCTCGATGGCTTCGTCAATAAGCAAAATTGGCGGATATGGGGCACTGAAAACCCCCATGTATGCGTGCCACGATCAGTCTATTCAAAGAAAATTACTGTATGGGCAGCGCTTTTCAGCCGTGGCATTATTGGGCCCATTTATTTGGAAGAGACGGTAAATTCAAGTCGCTATATCGAAATTTTGCACCAATTTGTAGCCGTATTGAATACCTTAGGAGATTTAAAAACAGATTGGTTCATGCAAGACGGTGCGAGACCTCATCGGACATCAGATGTTTTTACTCTTCTAGAAGAATATTTTGAAAACCTCGTAATTTCACTGCATTATCGAAAAGCAACAAGTAAGGGTATGGATTGGCCACCGATCATCATTGAATCTCAATCCGTGCGATTATTTTTTATGGGGCCACTTGAAGGATGCTGTTCATCAACAAAACCCCACCACTATATCTGAACTACAACAAATAATCAGCCGTGAATGTGAAAGTATTTCAGAGTTAACTTTGCAGAAAGTATGTAGTAATTTTGTGCTTCGTTTAAGACATTTGATTGTGTCGAATGGGGGACATTTTGAGAATATCGTAATGTGAATCTGAGCATCTAATTTCTGGTCTTTGCCCTTTTCTACTTTAATATAAGTATTTACACTCTTTTAAGGAGTTCCGGGGCAGATTTTTAAATAATTTTTATTTACTGAGCTAAAATTTTTTATTTTTTTGTGATGTTTAATCGTATCATTAGTAAACAAAATCACATAATAAAACTTATATTTTTTTAAAGAAATAAATTTAAATTTATTTAAAAAGGTTGAGTAAATTAAAATCGTTATAATTTGAAATATTATTTATAGAATATTATTTTTTTCCTATAAATAAACAGAAATATATAATCTTTAATTTTATTTCACCAGTTTTAAAGATATTAATTTAAATAAAAATTAAAATTATTTAAAGTAAAATTTTGAAAATGATGATGTAACTAAAAAAAAAAGTAAATATCGTTTCAAATTTACTGAATCAAAATGAAAGTAAATGCAGTTAAAAAAAAAACATGTTCCAAGTTTGAACCATTTATCTTAAGCGGTTCTTGAGTTATAACAATTTACATAGGAGAAATGAGGAAAAAATCCAGATGAAGAAATTTATCCTTTTTTAAAGATGTCGTTTCCATAACAACCATTGTTAGAAAGCTAGATTTTGAAATCGAATCCAAATATAAAAAATTATATTTCCTGTTCTGATTAAGATTCAATTCAAGATTAAGATTTCAATTTAAGACATGATTTAAACGTCATCTTAAACAGAAAAAAAAAATGGAGTAATTAAAATTATTAAGACTTTCCTGTTCTATTTAAGACATGATTTAAACGTCATTTTAAACAGAAAAAAAAAATAGAGCAATTAAAAAAAAGTAAAGATTTTTGCCCCTGATCCCCTAAAATCTGAATTTTAAAGGGTTGATATACTAAGAGAATTTTACGAAGTTGTACTTATTTCTTTTAATTTTTCTTAACTGTTTGGTTAATTCATTTAGTAATATAATATTTCTGATTACCGTAATTTTCAGAGTTTAATCTGTGGATTTAACAATTCTGTTTGAATCCAGAAATTTTATTTAGTAATTGAAGTCAAATGTTTACCGCAATCTAATACGTTACATTTTACTGATATACCAGCTTTGTAAGGTCTTCAGTTGGCAGAATGCCAAGCCGACTCCATTCAGACTTTGGGGGTAATAGCCTATGAGGCCGAGTTTGCTTTTACGTATTCATGGAAATGACATTAAATATTGTTTTCTATTTTTTGTTCCGAGTGAAATTTTATTTTAAAATAAATAGATTGTGGACCTATTATTAGTTCTCGGAATAACCTTTCCAAAATATATATATTCTCCTACATTTTTGTGAATTTTAATAAAAACTTGTCTGTTTTTTTTTTATTTTATTTTTTATTTATTTATTTATTTTTATATTTATGGCTAAAATGCAGTTTTAACGACTGCTTGGCATCTGATATGGCGGCTATGCAAGAAATTCGCCAATTCTAACAACCTAAATATTCAGGGCACTTGTGTGTTGTATACTCACTGGGATTTACTTGCCAAAATGGCGTTATTTTGCCTAATATGGCAACTCTGATATTGTTTATTTTTTGATAAATTGTTTTTTACCTTAATTTTTTTAATTATATAAAATGTGTTTTGCTCTATTGTTATTTGTTTTTAAAATTTAATATATTTAAAAATTGTTTTATTTATTGTTATTTTTTTAAATAATAGAAAATAATTTAAAACTGTATATTTAACCAGCATTCGAAAATGAGGTTTTCGCCAAATTGACGTTAGAATTTTTTTTTACCAAACCTTGCGCGTATATGATATCTGCGTCATTTCTCATTTTCATATCCAATGTATGCAAATAATATAAATAAATGATGTACACAATAATGTAGCGAAATAATTTTAAAAAATTGCTAATCTGGCAAGTTTTAAAATCACGCCATTCAGGCGTTAATTCTAAAAAGATTAAGTTACACTATATTGCGAGGGAAAAAGTTATAACCATACCTTTAAATCATCTTTTTTATTATATTTGTCTTTTTTTAACTTATTTTAGTGTAACAGAATTACAATGTAATGTTTAGAAACAGATAATTGAATTAGAGAAACAAAAAGGTATTCGCCTAAAAAATTCGACATATCTAGGATGTTTAATAAATAAACTCATCCTCGAGATGGTACGAACTCTCCCATTTTCGCATTGGACTCGCTCTTTTCGCCCATGCGCAGTTTTAACCAGGTCTCTATGAAACGTGGTTCATCAGTATTTTTCAAAAAAATTTAGGTCGAAAAATAATTATTTGATCCGCAGATTATACGCCGGAAATTACTTTAGCTATTTAAAAAAAAAAAAAAAAAAAAAAAAAAAAAAAAAAAAAACTTCAAATTTTTGATTTTTTAAATTTATCTATACTAATAAAATAACAAATCGCTCTGTCTGCGTGTGTGTGTGTGTGTGTATGTGTCTGCGATGGCTAGCAAAATCTATGGGACGTACGAAGCTCAAAATTTTTATGAGAGTAGCCCAATATCTCTCCTGATGCACCTGAGCTTCAGAATTTCGAAATTCTATTTATTAACTGAGTAATTAATTAAATTCCAAAGATCACTCTCATAAAAAATCGCCTTTTTTCTTCTTTTTTTCTCTTCATTCAGTTATGGTTGGTTGGTTGCATAAAATTTTCGCATAAATAATTAAAAAAGCTGGGAATAGACCTTTAAAATTCATAGACTGGCAAACTGTCAGTTTAAATGATGATTTTTTATCACAGCGGTTGTAAACCATGGAGGAAAAAGATAGGTGGTGGTGAAGTGAACCGAAAAAAGGGTTGCAATATTAAATCATTTATCGCTCAAATTTTAATGTCCCAAACAAAAGCATGTGGAAGTGATTTTGTATTAATAAGACGAATTGAAAGAAATGAATTACAGCCAAAGCGTATTTTATGAAGAAATAGTAATTTTTTAAAATGGTCTTTTTTCTATTATATTATTTATTTTTAAAAAAATGTTTGCTTTTAAAATAATTGAAATTGATAAATTCGAAATAATTAAATGTCAAAATAAAATAAAATAAAATATTGAAAACATTTGATTTGAACTAAAAATTGTATTACTAAAAGGTTTCTTTTTTTTCAGAACTTTTTAATACTTTATAACGTAGATGAAAATATGGTTTTAATATAACAACATATTAATAACTCTATATCAATATATAAAATATATTTATGAAAACATTCTTTTAAAATCATGCGCGAAAACTTAAATAACAAATATTAGTCTAAAATCTAGATTTCAGAGTGCAGACGATTTTAAGACATTAACGAAAGAATGCTAACTTTTCAAGCAAAATCTTAAATGATGCTTCTATATTGATATTTCAAAATGACGGCTAGGTTACATTTATGTTATATTTAAGTTACGGTAGGGTAATGTTAAGTCGCAGTTAGATTACAGACAGATTATGGTTATGGTACAAAAGTTTACGGTTAGGAATTTGTCCACAGAGTCAACATTACGCATGCTTTGATTAAAAATATACACTTTTGTTAAATGGCTCTGAAATTATAATACTATATACCAATCTTTTATCATCGCGTATCGATTCATTCAAGGTATAGTCGGATTTAAGAATGATATAATTAGTTTGAAATTCAAAATATTTCACTTGGGATTTCTATGTGAAAAAAATAATTAGTTACGTGATTTAACAGTGATTTTTACGGGTAAATATCAACACTTTAACACGAAACTAACGCAATCGTTGGATACATGTTCCCTCCCGTGTTTCTCATTGCTCATTTTAAGTATTTTTAGAGCTTAATATTAGTTGTTGTTTTTAAAACCGATTTTTCACAAAGTCAGCTGCAACGTATTTCAGACAATGCATTTCTGCATGCTTCCAGTTATTGATAAAATCATACAAATTTCAAGTTCGTTTAATATTGTTAATACGGACCCGGGCAACGCCGGGCGGGTCAGCTAGTGATAAATAAATAACGAGAGAAATATATGAAAACGCATTATTTATATTTTAAATTTTAATTTAACTTACGACAGTATGTAAGTTCTTGAAATTGAGGCGACAAATAAGTTTTTACAAGTGGTGCTTTAAAAAGAAATAGTCAAAATTATCTTAACAGGATGTAACACATAAAAATTCAAACAAAGATTATCGCAACTCAAAATAATTCATTCTAATTTGACTTCACTGTACATTTAAAATGCCACAATAAGTTCGCCATTTAATAAGTTGAAAGAATAAGTCGACTTAAACATTTCGAAAACGCATGATACAATTGAAAACTGGATTTGAATTATTATTATCCATAACCGAACAAGTTCCCTCTTCTTAAGTTGAAGCTCTGCAATAGAAACACTAAAAATGTGTATCCTCTACATTTTATTATTTATTTATTTATTTATTTATTTTATACAGACCTGTTCATTACTTATAAATTTTTAACACGTCATACAATTTAATTCAGACAAAAACATGTTGAAAAATGTTGAAAAAAAAAAAAAAAAAAAAAACAGACGTTTTTTAGCATGACCCTGTACATGATATTATTAAAATGCATAAATCGATTAAAAAACTCTTTTCAATAGGAATTCTTTGTGCATCCCTGTATGTAAACTACAGCAGAATGTACACTATGTATAATATTATGTAATGTGCAACAATATTTTTTAAAAAACATAGGATAATTGAAAGTGCACTTCCACAGCAATTATCGCTCATAGACAGTGCTCTGAATATTGCATTGTAAGCATTTTTTTCCCGTCTTTTTCAATGAGCGACAAATTTTATGCATGTAATATTATAAAATAAGTATCCCATAGTGAGCTTTAGTAAATTTTAAACCATTTATTTATATTTAAATTAGTGCAACACATTTAACATACACTGCAGACAATTTTTTCCCGTAGACCATTATGCAATTTTTTTTTTTTTTTTTTTTTTTTTTTTTTTTGCTGGCTTAGTAAACGAATAATAAATAAATTACATTCCAAATTATACAGAAAATATATTTTAGTGATAGTATTATGTATATTTTTGAATGTTATTTCTTAAACGTAAACAAATTTTATTATGTTTTCCACAGTGTGACATGAATAATATATGCCATAAACAAAATTTTTTCAATGTATAATCGCATAATAAAATTTCTTTGTGTAATATTGTAAGTGAACTATAATTTCTACACATACAATCGTCAACAGAAAAAAATCTTGTTGTGTACTTCAATGTTTTATATCAATTTTGATGAATTCGAAATTGTGTTACAATATTAAAATAGACTGTAAAGGATTTATTCTCATAAGCAACAATGCACCGGAACACTTTTGATTATGAAGCGCTTGACATTTAAAAAAGGTGAAAGGTGATGTTTCAATAAAGCATTTGGGAGAAGCATATCATATTTGAAAACCCAATTTCAGGAATTCAATATTTAGAAAAATATACGAATTCTCTTGCGAAGTCCTGTATATATTTTAAACATCTATAAGATATTCTACATAATATTAACAAAAGATTAGTTCAGTTAAAGAACGCATAACTTAGTTGAAAATTTTTCTTCAACAATTTCTATTAATACAAGGAAATGAATTAGAAATCTTTTGTTCTGACATGTATATGATCTAATATAGAAGTAAATGCTCTAAGTAATACAAAAACAAGAAAAAAAATCACGCGTCCAACATCGTTTATCGTCATTTCATCAGATGAATTTTTCGAGAGTGCGAAAAAAATAGTTCCGGTTAATCGAGGAAAATTTTAAGTCTCTATCTCCATTTGTTCGTGAGATAGAAAGTTTACAGACAGACAGACAGACGGACAGCAATTTTTTTTTCTAAAAATATGTTTTTCTAAATCTCCAGTATCTGAAACGTGTAAATCCGACAAATTTTTTTCGAGAGTCCGAAAAAAAATAGTTCCGGATAATCGAGGTTACTGATATTAAACAGGCTTCGTCCTATTCTTACTTACTAAGTACACACAAAATTTTAAGTCTCTATCTCCATTTGTTCGTGAAATAGAGCGTCTACAGACAGACAGACAGACGGACGGCAATTTTTTTTTCAAAAAATATGTTTTTCTAAATCTCTAGTATCTGAAACGTGTAAATCCGACAAATTTTTTTTCGAGAGTCCGAAAAAAAAAATAGTTCCGGATAATCGAGGTTACTGATATTAAATAGGCTTTGTCCTATTCTTACTTACTAAGTACACACAAAATTTTAAGTCATCTCCATTTGTACGTGAAATAGAGCGTCTACAGAGAGACAGACAGACGGACGGCAATTTTTTTTCTAAAAATATGTTTTTCTAAATCTCCAGTATCTGAAACGTGTAAATCCGACAATTTTTTTCGAGAGTCCGAAAAAAATAGTTCCGTATAATCGAGGTTACTGATATTAAACAGGCTTCGTCCTATTCTTACTTACTAAGTACATACAAAATTTTAAGTCTCTATCTCCATTTGTTCGTGAAATAGAGCGTCTACAGACAGACAGACAGACGGACGGCAATTTTTTTTCTAAAAATATGTTTTTCTAAATCTCCAGTATCTGAAACGGGTAAATCCGACAATTTTTTTTTCGAGAGTCCGGAAAAAAAATAGTTCCGGATAATCGAGGTTACTGATATTAAATAGGCTTTGTCCTATTCTTACTTACTAAGTATACACAAAATTTTAAGTCTCTATCTCCATTTGTTCGTGAGATAGAGCGTTTACAGACAGACAGACAAACAGACGGACGGCAATTTTTTTTTCAAAAAATATGTTTTTCTAAATCTCTAGTATCTGAAACGTGTAAATCCGACAAATTTTTTTTCGAGAGTCCGAAAAAAAAAATAGTTCCGGATAATCGAGGTTACTGATATTAAATAGGCTTTGTCCTATTCTTACTTACTAAGTACACACAAAATTTTAAGTCATCTCCATTTGTACGTGAGATAGAGCGTTTACAGACAGACAGACAAACAGACGGACGGCAATTTTTTTCTAAAAATATGTTTTTCTAAATCTCCAGTATCTGAAACGTGTAAATCCGACAATTTTTTTCGAGAGTCCGAAAAAAATAGTTCCGTATAATCGAGGTTACTGATATTAAACAGGCTTCGTCCTATTCTTACTTACTAAGTACATACAAAATTTTAAGCCTCTATCTCCATTTGTTTGTGAGATAGAGCGTTTACAGACAGACAGACGGACCACAATTTTTTTTTTCTAAAAATATGCTTTTCGGAATCTCCAGTATCTGAAACGTGTAAATCCGTCAAAATATTATTTTTTCGATTTTCAAAACGATTGCAAGTTTTACCCTATACTACGTATGATAGGTAAGTAAAAGTGGGCCACAATTTTTGACACGACACTTTTTAGCTTGTCTGAAAGAAATAGCATCAAAGGCTAAAAAAGTCGGTAATTCGAACGTTGTTTTTTCACGCATTTCGATTTCAAAGGATTCGCACCAATGTAAACAATATTTTTCTCTATGATTGCGCTGAAGCCAGCAAAATTAAAATTATATGGATTGCATTCAAAATCGGACGGTAAAAGCAAAAGTCCATATTCGAACAAGATCCACTCCACAGCGAAAACTCCTTATTTTGTTTCAGTGCCAAGTGACGTCAATATCCACCTCAACACAGCATCTAGCGCTCTCAGCGCCATCTATTGTTTGTAATTCGAACTAAAATCCAGACTCGCAGGGAAAAAACTTTTGACCTTTCAGATGACTCTCGTGCAAGAATTTTTTAAATATCTGTAAAAGTTTGCAAGTTATTGATTTTTAAAATCGTTCAGTCCTTTTCAGGACACCCGGTACATACATATATAATGCTACTGATAAGAAATGACAAAAAATAAAAAGTAAGTTAAGAAAATATACTTAAAATCAGTGATGTAGTTGGAACAAAATATTTGTAAGAACTCACCTTTTCATAGAATAGATGTTGATGCTGCCGGTTTTTTGCTAAGCAAAAAGTCAATTAAAACATATATAGCCAAAGGCCGACTTTTTAAGATTAGCAGTTATAATTATTATATTCTAGTTTTTATAACATTCATTTAAATGCAATTAATATTTAATCAATTTCCTAGTAACATTTTCAAAATTTAATTGAAATAATATAAATAGACCCTTATTATAATCAGGGTTGGCAAGACAGTGTGCGGTTTTATCCGGTTAAAACCGTGGTTTAAACCATCATGGCTAAAACCTCTTGTCAAAAACCTCAAATACTACACTGATCTGTAAAATTTCACATTAAACATCTGTCACAAATATACAATATTAGATGTAATATTAAAAATTCACTTTTACTATATTGTATATTATCATTTCCGGAAAAAAAATTGTCATAAATCTGAAAATTTGGCCTGCCTCCAAACTTGCTCAACTAGCAATGCTTCTGTTATCAAGCCCTGCTAGCTCAGCACCAATTGACAGAGTATTTTGTAACTTTGGCTTCATACACTCTAAACTCAAACTATTTGGGTGTAAATAAATGTGCTAAATTGGTTAAGTGCTATAGGATGCTGTGGGGTAAAATTGATCCAGATTATTAACTGTACAAAATCATTTTCTTCTGTTTGAACATTCTAAAAAACAATGTTTTATTGCAATTAAAGTAATTTAATTTTTTTGTAATTATTAAATTACAGTATACTTAATTTTAAATAAAAAATTACTCAATGTTTCTCTTAAAATGTTGAAAGCGTATTACACGTTTTTGACAGTTTAAGCCAGTTTTTGACAGTTTAAACCAGTTTTTGACACTTGTCATGTCAAAAACCAGTTTCTGACGTCAGAAACTCAACCCTGATTATAATTACTGTCACATCTGTACCAGAAATTTCCATAAAGAGGATAATAAAAGATGTTTTCTATAGTTTTTTGATTTACAACAAGCTATCTCATCTGTTTATCATCTTCCAGATTGCAATCAAAATTTCACATATGGTTTAGGATAAACTTCTTTTTAAGAAATGTCCTTACATGGCTTATGCATATAAGTGAACTGGCTTTTTCAATAAGGAGTGAATTGCTAACATCGGTCATGACATGATGCTATTCATACAGCTGAATACTCTTTCGCATTCAGACGTTAAAATGAGTATAATTTCCAGAGTTTGGAGAAGAGGATTTAATCTACTAGACTCATCTCTGGCATCAATAAACTTCATAATTAACGTTATAATAACTATACAATTACAATAATAATGCTATAATTATCGCTTAACTAAAAAAAAAAGGAAAATATCTATGCTCATGCGTGATATATATTTTTCTTTTTATAGTAAGAAACCAAATGTTCCCATGCGTTCCCGCCCAATTACAGCACTGCTTAAAATTTAAGTAAATACGTAAAAATACACATACTTTATTTCGAATTCTTCTTTCAACTCTAGGATCTTTATTCTGACATTCTACACTGCTACTATCACTTTTGGAATTTTCATTTGTCTCAGCAGTTTCATCACCGGTTACACTTTTAGTCGAATTCGTTAATGATCTGCTGGGCATCTTTGCCTCTTCCTTTTGACTACCGCCTGTTTCTACATTACCAGGACAACTATTGTCTCTTTTGTCTTTAGGAGACCACTGGTTATGAGCAGAACTTTTAGCACTATCTTCTTTGCTATCCTGAGTTGTAACTGCAGATTCCTTGGATTCATCATCTTCTGATTTTTTAGAAGTTTCAACATCTGTCTTTTTATTAATAAGCACTCTAAAAATAAAAATTAAACAGATGAAAACAATTACAAAATTCATTAATGGAGTCAAAAATAATATTTTTTTAATTCAGTCTGCCAAATCATATCTTGATGGAAAACACCTGAAAATCCAATTTTAGAGGCTTGTTTTTATGCTCCCAGTCCTGCATGTTTTCACATCTTTTGGTGCAGGAAAACACAATTGTAAACCCACAAATCAACCACTAAAATGACGTCTTCCATCAAGATATAACTTGGTATAAAGCAATTGCATTTTAATATGTAAATCGAGTTTTGGAATTTCAAATGTGAACTGGATAAAACGATTGCTGCCTCCCGGTCTAACTAGCATATGGTTTTATGCATGTGTTTGTTGGTATTTGTGAACCTAGTAACATGAAGGAGGATTTATTATAGTGCTGCAGATAATTTTAAAAATATTAATTAAGTCACATTTTGAGGATACTTCATTCTTGTATCACATGATCAATTTAAATATTTTATTAAATGCTTAAATAAATGAGAAAATCTTTGTTTTAACCTTAGAATCCTCATTTCAAAACCTTTGCAGCCATCTCCCTTGAAAAAATAGACACAATGAAGTTGTTTTTGAAAATTTTATTTATCAACTATCATAAGAAACATCACCCAGTAATTTCGGAGATTTATCTCCTACCAAGCACACATTTATTTTTCACAGTATTAATATGCCTTGATTCATATCATTATAAAAATTAAAATACTATTAAGTAAGAAGTTGGAAAACATCAATTTAGTATATTTAACTATCCTTTTGTACATGAAAAAGCTAATTTAGTAAGGATTTTTATCTAGTTGGAAACAAAATGCTTTATCATTATTATTAATTATAGCAGTTACTGGTAAATAGGCCAAGAATAGACATTTTACCATACAGAAATTAAATTTTATAACAAAATCCACAAGAATAAGCAATAAGTTAATTTCGATAATCAATTTACATTCATTATAAAAAATTTCTATGTATTTGAAATACCTTTTTCATAACTGAAGCAACTAAAAAAATATCGAATCTAACAGTTTCTGGTCATTCATTTTAAACGCAGACATAAATTCACTTGAAGAAACCATGCTCTAGCATGTAAAATCAATACTATTGACAATAACTAATACATATTCAAGCTAATTTTATTGGGTGTGATATATTAGATGCCTGGATATACAGTAGCTCAAAAACAATTATTTTTATATAATGTCAGTAAAAGTACCTAAAGTACCACAAGATACAAATCACAGACTTGAAAAAAATTGAAACCAAAAAAGCAGTAAGAATCCACAAGAGAGACAATAACAGTGTGATCAAAAACGTTTATGATTTTTTTAGAATATCATGTATTTTTCTGTAATAACTTTACTCATTTCAATTGAAAGAGCTTTCATTGTGAGTAATAATATCTATTTTCGCTTATTTTATATGGGAAAGGGGTCGACAGCGATGTTCAGGAGCTCATTCTTGAGATTAAGAAAGTTGGTAAATGCAACAAAGACTTAACTGCCGAATTTCAATTCATTTTTGCGATCTCATTTCTTTATAAACAATACTAGATCAGTAAATATTATTTGTAAGACTCCTTGGTTGTGAAGACCTCAAGTTTACTGCAAGAGATGATGAAGCAATCATTAGAGCAGCCATAGAAGATCCCAGATTGATAGCAATTGATATTCACAAATATATGGTTACTTATAGAGGTTTAAATGTTTTTGCAGATACAATAAGGCTTCACTTAGTTAAGAATAGACTGCCTGAATGCCCAACAAACAAGAAACTTTTAGTTAGTATGCAGAACAGGAAAAGCAAATAGCCTTTGCCATCAGAACTTTTAACAGCTTTCTCTATTGAACAAATTTCTCTATATAACAATTTTTTTCTTGGAACAATGGATTTCCAGGGATGCCACTCAGAAAATAGCAAAAAAGAGGAAATTATGCGTAAAGTAAAATTTACGACATTTTTCACCACTTTATGTGTGAATTTTGAAAATTATATTGTTTATAATAAACTAAATAAAGAATTACAGCTTTTCTTTTGTTGTAAACTTTTAATTTATAAGAGTAAGTTAAAATGATTTTTCTTTAGTTCACAGTATTTTACATCAATTAAGGTAACCCAGCAACAGGTTCAGTGAAGAATTTTATGTATCGCATCATTTTAAACCAATTCAAGTAACCCAGCAATAGATTCAATGAATATTCCACAAGTGAATAGCAAAATTTTGCAGGTTGTTTTTTTTATTTGACGAAAATAACTGTTATATTTCATGATCGTTTGGCGAAAATCGCCGTTTTATTTAGCGATCGTTTGACGAAAATCGCCGTTTCACATCATGATCGTTTGATGAAAATCATCATTCCACATCGTGATCTTTTGACAAAAATCGTCGTTTCACATTGCGATCGTTTCAGAAAAATCACCGCTTCGTTTAGCGATCGTTTGACGCAAATCGTCGTTTTACATTGCGATTGTTTGACGAAAATCGCCGTTTTATTTAGCGATCGTTTGACGAAAACCGCCGTTTCACATCATGATCGCTTGACGAAAATCATCGTTCCACATCGCGATCGTTTGACGAAAATCGCCACATCACACCATGATCGTTTGACAAAAATCAATCGTTTCACATCGCGATCCTTTGACAAAAATCGCCGTTTCGTTTCGCGATCGTTTGACGAAAATCGCCGCTTTATATCGCGATCGTTGGACGAAAATCGCCGTTTTATTTAGCGACAGTTTGACAAAAATAGCCGTTTCATATTGCGATCGTTTCAAGAAAATCACCGTTTCATTTCGCGATCGTTTGATGAAAATTGCTGCTTTATATCGCGACCGTTTGATAAAAATTGCTGCTTTATATCGCGACCGTTTGATGAAAATTGCTGCTTTATATCGCGACTGTTTATGAAAATAGCCGGTTTTTTTTCAATGTTTTAACGAAAGTCGATGTTATATTTCGCGATCGCTTGACGAAAAAGGCTGTTGTATTTCGCGATCGTTTGATGGAAAAGGCTGTTTTATTTCGCGATCGTTCGACGAAAATCGTTATTTTATCTCGTGATCGCTTAACGAAAATCGCGAATTCTTAAAAATTAAAAAAAGCGGAAATCCGCCAAAAGGCGGAAAAGTGGCATCCCTGGATTTCGTTATATAGAGACTCGACTGTATATAAAAAACTATTTTTCTAAATTATGAATTGTTTAATGCAATAAGTAACAATATATTGAGCTAATTTTGTTTTCCTTTGATGCTACAACCGTTGTATGTCTGTTTATGTAAATTTGCTGAATTAATAAAGTAATTTATCGCTAACTGTAATTTTTTTATAGCAAACAGTGTTGATGTTGAATGTCATAAAATCTTATGTGAGCAAAACGGTGAGGGGGGTCTAGTATTTGCTTTTTTCTCCTTAAGGGGAGAGGAACAGGGGTGTAGTCATAAAAATAACAGAGAATATACACTCTCAGCAGAAGGTATCCGCTCAAGACAGAGGATATACCAAGTGTGTATATACTATAGCTTTTTTGAGAAACAGAGGGCACTGTTTTCTTAAAAAATCCAGAAGATATACGACATACACTCCCCTATATCTTCCACTACATCCCTGAAGGAGAGGGGTACAAAATGACTAAGAATATGCATTTGTGTATGTAATATTTGAATGCCCCTTGTATATTATCTAAATTATTAAATTAATATTCAAAAAAATTATTAATTGCAACCTTCAATTTTTTTGATGGATTTAGATTTATTAATTATGTTTTATAGAAATTAAAATTTTAAAAATTTTCTTCCAAATAGTTTTTGAATTACGCTTAAAGAACAACAAAATGATGGTTTAAGGGACCATTTACAAACCGTTCAAAATATCTAGAAGCAACTAGATATTTTGAAACTTCCTATGCTATTTTGTAATCTAGCAGTTTTTAATGACTGCTTGAGTGGTGCCAAAGTTGCCTTGATCAATTGCCTCTCTCGATCAACGATTGAGTACCAAACATCAATTTATATATAGCTCCTAAAATATGCTTTAAATTATGTTTTAAAATAACTAACTTCTCAAAATATTATTGTATCAATTGCATGAAAATTTGTTTTTAAGTTAATTGGAGAGTGTAGAGTTCATTTATGTTATCAGAATTTGGTACTACTATTTGAAAAAAACAAAGTTAGTGTTTGTTTTAGTAAGTAGATGGCCCCCTAAGCAAATTTATATACATCATTTTAAAGTAGACTTTATTTTCAATCGTTTGGTACCAGTAACTCTTCTACAATAATTTTTTGCAGTTAGTAGGGTGTGTTTACCTTTTTTTTTTTTTTTCCACGAATGTACATGATATTTTGAAATAAAATGAACTGTCATGGTACTGCAATTGTACATTTTGTGTTGATTTTGATATGTCCCAATAGACTCCAAACTTAGGGATTAATGAGACAAATACAACAGTGTACAAAAATCAATATATGGGTCATTCTCAGATAAAGAGAAATTTTGGCTTCGATAAAATGATTAGATTCTAATATTTTAACTCTTGATTTTTGACACAAATTACACCAGAAATTTATGTAATGGGAATTTTTGCTAAGGAATAACAATGACTTTTTAAAAATTTCTAAAATTGTCATTAATATTGCCTTAAAATCATAAATATAATACGCATGATAATAACCATGGTAATGACATTTTTAACGTTAACCCTATTTTAGAACTAAACTATAACATTTAAAACTTATATTCTGAAAGCAGTCCCAAACTGTCTTTGTAATTGATTCTGTAAAGTTAAATTACTGAATAAGCATTTCAACAATAAGGAGCTTGGTAATGACACATGTTAAGTACACAGACTGTACTTTTGGAATAAAATTCATAAGTTGAGTAGTTCTTGCATAATTAATTAAAAATAGATACTACAGCTCGTAAGAAGATGTGGAAATATACAATCTAAGAGAATTTCCACATAAGAATTACTGTGGAGCATGATAATGACAGTTAATGCTAGGGACAAACTTTAAATATGTATAATCCATAAAAAAGTTTTCTGTTTTGTGTAAGGTGTTAAATGTATAAAAAGTAGAAACATCAAATATACCCATATAATCATAATTTTTTTCAAAATCTGAACAATAAGGGTTTGAATTAAAAAATTTGAATTTTGGGACAAGCCATGGTAATGACAGTTGCAAATTTACAACTTTTTTAAATATTGAAATTATTTTTATTTTTTTATTTAAATTAGTGCACATTGTAGTATTCAAACAGAAATGTTCACAAAAATGCAAACATTCATAGCTGACTTGATTAATTCAAATTTTTTTGGCCAAGGACATAAAATTTCCTTTTATCAGAGAATGAGCCATATTAAAAAAAAACAACAAATGCTATCTCTTGTAATTATACATATTTTTTTAAGTCAATACCGCTTTTTTATGCCTTGATTTAAAGAAAAAAAAAATTACTTTAGAATAACAAAATTTTTAAAATTGCCCTATTAGCCCCCACTGTCTCCTACATCTCGAAATACTTCACATTCAGTACATCACATTTTAAGTTTTACTCAAATAGTTTCAGAGCAATTTCATGAATATAGAACATTTTCTGTCATTTGATCGTTTTAAATCTTAAGTATTTCAACAAACATTCTGAGTGAGTATTAAAATCTTAAAACACATGACATGATAGACATGATCTCTAGACATGATATTTCATGTCTTAAACCTCAATAGATTAATAAAAAAAAAAAAAAGAAAAAAGAAAGAAAGAAAGAAAGAAAGAAAAGAAAAAAAAAGAAAATTTAAAAAGTTTTTGTTTTATAATAGCATTTTTTTAGGGCAACTGTACTTGAATAAAATATAATTTATTGTTAACGAGAGACTAAGCTTTCCTATTTTGAGTTCTATGGGCCCAAGAATGATGGGGTTTTGTTCCTTCTGCCTTATATGTTTTAGTTCCACTTCTAAGCACCAGGGATGCATTCCTATCTTTGGTTCTAAGGGCCCATTACAATGAGGTTTCGCTCAATCAACTTGTTTTTTGAGGCAGTTTGTTTAGAACAGAGTGTGTTTACTGGTCACAAAAGTAGAAACTATTAATGCTACCATATATCTAAGGATTTAAAGTACGTGTCAATAGTTTAAGCACAATAGCAATTTTAATGTAAAACTTTTAATATTCATTTTATTTGAATATCTCTCTTGCATATCTATATTATAAAAGCCAAACATATCTGTGCATAATGCATACATTTGCAAATGGCAACACTCTCCTCTGCAATTTCAGTTTTACAATTTTCGCTACTGCAAATTTTACACTTCTAAAATCACACATTTTTTAATTTTTACACCGTCAATATAGAGAAAAAAATGTACTTTTAAATTAATTTCTTTGAAAGTTGTATCTCAATTTATTCTTGGGATATTCATTTTTTATAGTTTTTAGTACCAATTTTGTAATTGTGGCAACAGAATCACTCCATTAAAAAAAATCAGTTTTGAAATGACTGACAATTAGATCTGATTTAAGCATTATAGAAAATATGTGGGGTATTCTCACTCATGCAATTTATCCAAATAGAAAGAGGTATTCTTCAGTTAAAGATTTGGAAGATGCCATTGAGAAAGCGTGATTTAAAACTGAACCAGAAACAAATACAGAACTTTATTTTATCAATGGAAGACTGCATATTTAAAGTAATTCAGCAGAATAGAAAAATAATCAAGTATTATTTTTATTATACTAAAAACTGAAGAACTATTTGCTTAAACTTTTGACACACTCATTTTTGTTCTTTTGATAATTTCTATTATTTGAGATAAAGCAGAAATCTGTTAAATATCTTTTTAAAACTACAATTTGTAGGTTATGTGAAAAGGAAAGTAACTTATAATAAAAAAATAATAATAAAATTTTATTTTGAGATTTTATGTTGTACTTAAACTTTTGACATGCATTATAATAATTACAAATTAACAATCAGGATTTATTAATTAAAAGATAAAGTGTTTTAAAAGAAATATTAATCAAAACTTTCTGGAAAATCTGCAATCACAATTATTCACTTGTTTATTAAGTATGTAACTTACTTTATGTATAGAAATATTCAAAACATTTTTTTCACGGCTTCAAATAATGGGGAAAAAAATATTTCTCTTCATAAAGTACAAATATATAGCCTTTGAACTATTCTTTATCTTCCAGCAACATTTTATAACAGTTTATTTTAATGATGCAGACCATAATGAAACCCAATTACAAATTAACATGGTTAATATAAAAACTGGGTTTTTTAGGGGAAAAAAAAGGTTTTTTGGTTTAAACCAGCTTTTTTTTTTAATTTAAACCAAGTTTTTTTTTTTTAATTATTATTTAAATAGCATTTGCAAGAAAAAAAATTAGAAAGTCATTATGTTTTTTTGTAATTAATAGTTAATTAACGTTAAACATTCACATTGGTACTTAATTTTTTGATATAATTAAATAATTAAAGCATATAAAAATTATAATGAAATTACCCATAAGTTCAGCTTTCTTTAGGAAAATATTTATTGTTTGAAAAATGTAAACTATTAATTTATTAGTGTACTTACATAAATCTTTAGATAATAATTAAAGAAATATTATGCAGGTTGATAATGCAGAACATAATGAGGAGTAAACAAACATATTTTACTAAATCAACAAAAAATAAGCTAAAATAGAAAACATTTTCCTGTGCTTAATTTATAAATCATTTACTGTATCAATAATATCAACATCAACAAATAATAAATAATCTTTTACAATACATATTTACTTTTAAAAAAACATCAATATGCATTTTTTTAATAATTAAAAAAAAAAAAAAAAAAAAATCACATGTATATTGACATACTTGATTTATCAATGAGTGTAATATTTATACAAATTGAGACATAAGTTTAAAAAAATCCTTATTATTTTCTTTTTTTTAATAGAAACTTTATTTTTCCTAGTTAAACATATTTAAGTATACAATTTCTTTATAAAAACAACTCAAGGTATTTAATTTTCGTTAAAAGCTTTAAATAAAAAGAAGTTTTGAGGCCTTTTCTAATCCTAACTTATTTCGTATTTTTGTTTGTACCAGTCAAATTGTTGAAAATATTCTTTCAACACTCACTGAAGAGGCTTTTGCTGTTATAAGTTGTTCAACTTCAGTAAAGATATTGTTATTTGTTGATTCGAATTTGCTGACTCTTTACATTTTATAAGAGGTAACTTCTTTTACTATATTCTGCTCAAAAAAATGTTCTTCAAAAAGTGAAAAATGGCATAAAACTTTACTATCAGTGCAAATTAGAGTTATATGGATATTCTAGTTTTGCAAAATTTAATGCATCCTCTTTTATCTTGCTCCGAAAGTTCACTTTGACTGTACTGTGAATCAAGCATATATACCAAACAGTGCATGGGTGTTAGAGCCATTTTATACCTGGGCTTCTTTACTAATCTTTTTTCTCTTAATATTTTTTGAAGATCTTTCCAAATATAAACTGCATCAGCAATGGAACAATTATTACTTTAGATATTATCCAGGGCAACTGCAATAGGCTTTAACAATTCAAACATATCTTCAACATTTTTTTTAGACATAGATACAAGCTTTTGAATATTTTTATTATTAACATTCCTATTTTCATCACAAATTTTAAGTGGGGGCAATTTTTAAGGTAAACATTTAAGACATCTTGAAAAACAATTCCCTCTAGCTAACTAATTTGGCAGCATTTGCATTGCATGCAATTTTTACATTTGGTTCTTGAGCTTGTTCTTAGTGTATTTCTTATTTTCTCAAATGAAGGCCAGATTATATCTTTCTTTTTTTCTAATTTTAGACAATTTTTTACTTCAATATTTTTAAGGACCCCAGAAGCCAAGGGGTATAAGTGACCAAATTGAAAAAAATAAACTAAATACACAGACAACCTAAAAATATACTTTTTTCATTTCAGGTAAAGAAATATAAGTGATTTTCTTATTATTTGCTGAGTTATAGAGGCAAACCACTTTTTTCGAAAAACAAAGAATATTAATTAATTATACATTTAAAGAAAATTGTACTTTATTTTTTAACAGTTATATAAGAGTTCAAAGACCAGAATGCAACAAGCAGAAATTTCCTATTTCAATTCACTCAATTGTTATTGATGTTCCAATTTAACACCAATTATCTTTAAACTCAATTTACTCCAAATCGAAATTTTGTCACTTGTATCCCTTAGCTTCTGGGGTCCTCATATAAGTAGCTTTCTTAAAATAAAATAAAGTACAAACAGAATAAAATCATTCTGTAAAAACTCCAATGCAAGAAAAACAAAAGCATATTAAAATTAACAGCTACAGAACAAAGAAAATTATCAGCCATTCATTAGCATGCAGAACAGAGTAACCAATAGGGAGAATGACTTATGTTATGTCATCATTAATGTTTTGATATATGATGCTACCTAAATGGTAAAATTGCATTTTTGGCTGCAATCTGCCATGTTGGCTATTTAAAAAAACAAAAAAAAAAGGCTTGAAGAAACAAAATAAAAAACTTTTTTTCCCACAGCTCATTTTAGAAAAATTAGTTTGCCATGTAGATCTATAGCTAATAAAACAAAGTTGAGGGGATTAAAAATGTTTGTCACTTAAAGAAAAAAAAAAAAAAAAAAAAAAAAAAAAGCTGTGCTTGTAACTTTTAAATAACTTGGATTTTGCATATTTTAATAATGTGTAAAATAAATGAAAATATTAGGAAAAAAGAAAAAAAACACTAGGTTTAAACCAAACAACCCTGCAAATTAATGACATAGGTTTTTTTTTTTTTTTTTTTTTTTTTTTCCCAATTTGAATTTAATAGAAAAAAATTAAAATTCTTGCAAAAATGTGTGAAGACCCTCTATATTTTAGAAATATTTTAACAACTAAAAAAAGGAGGGAGGTGGAGACATCCTTCGAAACACAGAAAAATAGAAGTTAAATTTTCTTGCAAAGATATTTTAAAAATACAAACACATCACAAGAACATAGGTTTAACATTAGTGAGGTTACCACTTACCACCAATCTTAGGTTCGAGCATGCAATGACAGAATTTTGAAATTGATTTCATTTTCCGATGTGCTAGAATTCTAAAAATTAAGTACAGTTGTGTATTCTTGAATGCAAAACAATATTTTCAGAACTCAATTATCTATTAATAAATTCATTTAAATTATATTTTGGTTATATAATTACTAAACAATTTAGAAATCCTAATTAGTCTAAATCATTTTCAAGCATGAATTTTTTCTATTAAACTCCAGAAAACATTAATTTGTTTTGATAATGTATAGTAACATCTGCAGAAACATAAAAATATTTTATTTTTTCCTGTTGCCACATCATTAAAAGGAGCTGAGTACAAATTTAAAGTTTTTGCTAACAATATATTATTATAAAATTTTTAATATGGTTTTTACATGGGAAATAGATCTTATATAAAGAGTGTGATTTTTCATTTATAAAGCATGAATTTATAATTCGAAATATTTCCCCTTTTAAACACAGTAATGAAAGTGTGTGTTTTTTAATGCTATTTTTATTTAAAATCTTATTCAAACAGCATTACTTACTTATAGTCGACTTTGTCTCTTCTGCTTCTGTCTTTCTCTCGTGAAATATAAGTTGTCTTCTCAATAATTTTTTGCCTTTCCTTAGGACGGATTCGTTCCCATTCTTTTTTAGGTCTTTCCTTTTCTTTGGCCAATTTTGGAGACACAAAATAATCTTTGGTTTTAGGAGGGGGAGGATGATGTTCTTTCTGATCCTTTTCTCGCTCTGGATTCTTTAATACCTAATGAGCAAAATTATACCACTCAAAATACAAAAAAATGTAACATCAAAAGATTTTCAGAGAATTATATTATTATATAAGAAGTTGCAACCATGATACACATCATGAAAACTTTATAGCAAATACAGTTGGACCCCGTTTTATAACAAAATCACTGGGACTGTAAACTTTATTTTTTAAATTGGAGTTATTCATAATATCGAGGTCCAAAACAAAAAATAAAAAAAAAATCTGCATTTACCCTATAGCAAAGTTCTAATAAGTCACTACCACACAAAATGTTTCCATAATTAAAAATTTTACACTGTTTTATTCAATAGTGAAAAATACAGCAAATAATTTGTACTAATTACTTTTTAATTTTAAAGTACTCTGTAATAGATGTTTGAAATTTTTTTTAATTCCTGATTCGAAAAAGTTTTTTTCAACTTTATGGAGAAAAGAAAATATTCAGTTATTTATGTCCTGCTGCTGAGTTATGTTTTTATTTTCCAAACCATGTAAAGCACGAAATAAAAGTAACAGGGTCATTCCATGCCAAATCAACCAGTGACTCAACCTGACCCTTTCCGGTTTCAATGAAACTGCTAGGGATCATTCTCTATGATCATACAAATCAGAGCATATTTCTATTTTTTGTTTAGCGCTTTAAATTTTTATACAATTAATTATTTAAATTTTGAAAAATCATAATTTTTTGACTTGCATAAATATTTTCAATTTTGACTTTCTCAAGTTCCATCAAACATAGAAAATTTTATGACCACTCATTTCAAAGAGGAGTTTATAAGGTTTAATTTGATATGCAAGTCGACTATGTATAATTAAAATAAATAAAATTAAAAAAAAATTAATTTAAAATTCGAAAAATTTTTAGATAGTCATTTTTAAAAAATTTGAAAAAATTGTATGTTTGTTGTAATATTACAAGCTTTAAATTCTGAAATTTTTAGGGTGGGATCTCAATGGGACCAGGAGTTATTAAATAAAAGAAAAAATTACCATTAAAATAGCAATTTAATTCTGTCTATTTTGTTATTTATTTATGATTTGTATGGTAATTTTCAGCTTTTATTTCATAACTCCTGATCCCATTGAAATCCCACTCTAAAAATTTCAGAATTTAAAGCTTATAATATTAGAACAAACTTACATTTTTTTCAAAAATTTTAAAAATAACTATCTAAAAAAATTTTTTATTTAAAATTAAATTTTTTTTTAATTTTATTTATTTTAATTACACATAGTCGAGTTGCATATCAAATTAAACCTTATAAACTCCTCTTTGAAATGAGTGGTCATAAAATTTTCTATGTTTGCTAGAACTTGAGAAATTTAAAATTGAAAATATTTATGCAAGTTATGATTGTGGTGGTTACTCGATAACCCCCCCCATATTTTTTGTTTTAATTCAATTTTATTAACTATTTTATTTCCTATCATCTCCTTTTTATTAATGTTCTCAATTTAAATATTATTTCGATTTCGTTTCTTTTGACATCGTCGCCTGTAAATTTTTCTTCCTTACATAGCTTATCGAATGTTCTAATCCGGTAAAATCTTGTCTGAATTCATTCCTTCCGGTTTAGAAAGCTTCTAGAATTATCTCGATCGTTCTATGGGTGGTATTTCCGGTTAATCGGGCCCTCCCCTTGGCCTATCAAATTCAAATCCACAGGTGACGTGATTTAACCAGCTAAGTGCCTGGCCACCTTCTTTGGCCTTCCTTCTTTAAGAGTTTGTCATTTTTTTCCTTATTAAATTTATATTTCACCATACATTAAAACGTAGCTTGGCTTCTTTTTCCTCGCTCTCCCCATTCGAACGTTGCCAACTTGGCGTATTCCGGGTTTACAGTAACCCTTGTTCTTTTCTCTCTCCTGGCTCTGTGCCACCAAGCAGTCCAGTTCAGTTGAGCGTCAGTTGAGTTCAGTTGAGTGTCACCGAGGCAGTTGAGAGTGATGCTGAGAAGTTCCGTAGATGCCGAGAAAATTTAGCGGGCACCGGGGCAAGTGAGCGCGCCCCGAGGCAGTTGAGCGGATGCTGCAAGATGGATGGTAAATCCTCCAAAATTGTCGTTAAGCTGCGAGCGGCAATGCACCTCTGCCGCTGCGATCTAAACTCCTTTGTTCATTTTATTCCGGCTACTCAGTATGTTCTAATGGTGTGATAAAAATCAGTTATTTGTCTTCATAAATGATTTATCATAGTTCTTTTCCAAAGAACTCTCTTCAATTTATTTAAAGTTTCTTCAAACCGATTTCCATATTATTTTTAGTGAATTTATTTTTCCTCTGAAGAGAATGCAGAGAATGTGATTCCTACTTAAAATATATCATAACTTAATTCCTCTTCGTTTCATGATAAATCGGCCATTAAGCGTAAATATAATTATCTGGGCATAAAACGGCATCCCCAATTGAAGGTATTGAATATCTTTTGTGATTTTTCAGGCATATTCCTTCTGAAGTAATATTTGGTTGATATTCTAAGATAATTTTTGTCTTCATATCATTAAGAAAATGTTATGTTATCAAAATGCATACGAATACATACATAAAGAAAGGTTGTGTTAAAATATGTCGACTTATGTATATCATCCTTGTGGAGCATTTTTGTACGAGAATCATAATAATTCTACTTATATAAAAATGTACATGATAACAAATATATATAAAAAAAATATTCAAGTCATGAAGTATTTCACAAGTGATTTTAAATAAATATGCTTGTCTTCTTCAATTTTTTTTCTCTTCATTTAATTGCGTCAAAGCCTATTCATTTGTCTACCTGAATTTGTCTTCATCAGCCAAGAAAATTCCAGGTAACTTTTTTTCTTATCATTTTATATTTTTACAGCTTTGCTTTGAGTTATTATTATTATAGTTAAAGATTGCACTATTCAAGAACTATAATGGTTGCCTTTTTTGGGTCGTTTGCTGGCATTCATCCAACACAATGTGCTTTATCCATTAATACGATCACCTAGCCTATATTTGAGATGAAACAAAAAATAAGTGTTCTCATCTTATCCTTTTCTTAAGCAATCACCACAGATTCAATCTTCTTTGATGCCGTGACCAACGCGTGACCATCTATTTCCTTTCCTGCTATTGTGTTTTCTTTATCTATGCATATATTCAACAAAAGAATAAATTATATCTTCATTATCGGGTCTTTATGCAGTGATCAATATTTTATATTTGTATTTTGTTGAGTGTGGTGTAATAAATGAATGCATAATATATATTGATTTTATGCTGAAATAGTATTTTTTTTTTTTTGGAGCAGTAGATTATATATAACATAATTTATTGATATATTTTTCTTGTCATGATATAATATATAACTAATATATATTTTATTTAACAAAGGTGCTGGTAAACATAATTGTTTATTTTAATATAAATTATTCTCTTCTCATAAATATAAGAATAGGTGTTTTGAGTGATATGATATATATTTACATAAAATTTTCTTGGGCCATGTTCTTTTGATCTGATCCTAAGAGAGATATGTTAGTATTTTTCTTCTCTTCATCATACATTTATTTTTCTTCTTAATATATAAAAATGATATATAATGTAGATGAAATTCGTCAATATTTTAAATACTGGGTCAATTTATATATTATTCATTATGTGACCAGTCTATAACCAAATTTAACCTGTCAATTATTGAGCTCTTATTTTAATTAACTCATCATGCCTCCCAAGTCAAAATTAAATATTGCAATTCAGCCGTTCGACGGCAACCCTCAGACTGTAGAATTCTTCTTTGATCAATTGTCTGATATACAAGAGTTAAATAATTTTTCCGATAAAGAACTTTTTGTTCTCTTCAAATCGAAACTTGAGAATAGCGCCTTACTCTTCTTTCTTGAAACACAGTCTCAGTTCAAGAACTATAATTTTCAAGACATTCGGAAAACTTTTATAGACTACTTCTTACCCTCAAAAAAGACTGTTTCTCTCAAATCCTTGCAGAATTTAAGCTTAGATTCAAATGAATCAGTCAAAAATTTTGCATTTCAGCTGGATAAACAACTTCGGCTTGCATACCCTAAATTGGATCCTCCTGCTCTCAATTCATTAAAATTCACTCATTTTCTTGAGGCTTTGCCTAAACAAATTAAGCGAAAAATTCTAGAAGAAAATATTTCATCTTTTGACTTAGCTCTTGAACGAGCAAATTTTCTTCAGGATATATATGACTCTCCCCCTAAAAAATCATACGAAAATTATAATCAAGCCTATTGTTTGGATTCTGAAAAAGTCCATGATAATTCTACTGCTTCTAATAATGTGCTCCATAAGACTCCTATAAAACATACGAAGGATAAAATTTATGTCAATTCTCAAACTACCTTCTCACCTTTACAAACTCAAAAAGACAATTCTCATGCTTCTAGTAATTTTAAAAGAAAAGCTAGAACATATTCTCCTTCTCCAAATAGACAAGAGGCTACAGATAAACATAAAAATAATTTTTGTCAACATAGATTTTATCGAAAACGTCCTTATCATCAACCCACCTTCGACAAGTTTTCTCACAAAAAAAATTCTGCATCCTTTTATCACAAACGAGATGTTGTGCAGTGTGCGTTCTGTGGAAAATTCAATCATCGTATGGACTCATGCTACAAATTTAAAAATATTATTAATGCTTCTAATCAAAACTCTTCTTCTCAATTTTCGTCTAATTCTCACAAAAGGAAAAACTACACCTCTTCTCAAAATAAAAACAATGTTTATCATTTAAACGAATAAGGGAGATTGGTTCTACTGACCGCCTTCTCTCCCGTAATTCTCATTCAGGGTCAGTACACTTTAGTGACAAAGGCAAACAACAATTTGACAAAAGCTCTTCAATCACTTTAGTATCGTCCACAGCTGTCCAAACTTCCCCTGTAACACCTAAATTTAACAAATCTTCATGTTCTTATAATTCGTTGACATCCAAACAAACTTTAGAAATTGATGATGATGTACAAGAAAGACATGTCATATGCAGTTCCTTTAATAACTCGTATGTTCTTCCATGCATACTGATAAACATACAACATAATGAAATCTCAACGTTAATTGATACTGGATCAAGTTTGTCCCTTTTGGATCAAGAATGCTTTAATAGCATTAAATCCAGGCTTCACTACAAATTCTTATCCAGAAATGTATCTGTGTCTACTATAAATTCTAAAGTTTTTTTCAAAGGATGCATAGAGATTGCATTTAAAATCGATAAATTCTTTTTTCATCATGTCTTTTACCTTACAAAGATACAAAATGTTCATTTTCAAGCCATACTTGGATTTGAGTTTATCAATAAACATTCCATAACCATTTCACCAAGCTTTAAGTCTATCTTGATTAAGGATAAACATATTCCTTTTCACAGTTATAACGAATCTCCTACTTGCTATTTCATGAATTCTGAATATACTTATGATAATTCAAATGTGCCATACTCTTTAGATGCACACAAAATACCTTGTTATGAAGATTGTATATCAAATAATCTAAGTAATGGTACTTATAATGATAATATATGTGCAAATTATGATGACACAAATTTACAATTAGTCAACAATTATACAACCTATCCTTATAATTATAATTTTCAAAATAGTGGTTTATTTACAAATAATGTTGCTAACACTGCTATGAATTTTCATAATCCTTATATTGATGGTAATTTTACTTATTTGTCTAACTATTGTCCAACTGATTATGGTAATGTTGTGAGCTATTTATCTACTAATAATAATATGCCTGACAAAAATCTTACATCTGAAAATACTAATGATCTTAGTTATGTTGGTGAAAAGCAAACTCATTTAAATATTGGTAATAAAATTTTGGTGAATTTCAACATGGTACAATTACTCAATAGGGAATTAATTCCCCCTAATTCATTTGTTTATTTACATGTCAAGTACTTGAATCCTCCATCTGAATATTTTATTTTCAAACCCAATTTAAAAAATAAAGGTCTTGTGTTACATGAATCTTTGCATTCCAAATCTTCAATTCAAAATGATTTATTTTTGGTTGTATGTCAGAATATATCAAAGCTGGACATTCATTTAAATAAAAATGCAATTATTGGCGAATGTATTAATGTAGATGAAAAAGATATTGAGGAATACTCTTTTGATTTAGATTTTGAAAACGAATATTCCAATTTAATTTTACCATCTGAAGAGGTTAAGAGAAAACGTATTCAAGAGCTGTCTCCAAATGACTTTGATCTAAAACACTTACCTCCTCATGAAAAAGAATCTTTAACAAAATTATTGTGCAGTAAAGCTTTAGCTTTTTCCAAATCTCTTGACACTTTAGGTCATACCGACCTGGTCAATCCTCAATTTACTATGCTAAATTCTCATCCAGTCAAAACTCTACCTTTTCCTGTGCCACAGGCACTCGAGCAAGAAGCTCTTGACCAAATTAATCAAATGTTAAATGCTGGCATTATTGAGAGATCAAATTCATCTTGGGCGTGTCCCATGCTTCTTGTTAAAAAAAAGAGAACTGATATGTCCAAGCCTCAAAAGTATCGTTTGGCTCTAGATTTAAGATTGCTAAATTCGATTATAATTCCATCTTCATATCCTCTTCCTAGAATTCAAAATCTATTAGTGCAATTATCAAAATTTAAGTATTATTCTACTCTTGACTTGCCCTCTGCATACTGGCAGATCGCTGTACCTAAAGATATGCAAGATAAGCTCAGTTTTACTACTCCATGGGGAATTTTTACCTACTTGCGTCTCGTATTTGGCTTGAAGACAGCTGCAAGCACTTTTCAACAATTAATTGATTCAGTTATTCAATTATCTCAAATTGATTCGTGTTATGCATACCAAGACGATATTGTAGTTGGCGCTAATTCATTTGAAGAAATGACCATGAAACTCACAAAGCTCTTAGACACTCTTATTGCTAACAACATTACTCTGTCTCCTGAAAAATGTTCCTTTATGCAAACAAGCATTAATTTTTTAGGATTCCAACTCACAGATCATAAAATTCTTCCTATTACAAGTAACATTTTAAAAATCACTTCTTTTCCAACGCCTAAAACCAAGAGGCAAACGAAAAGTTTTATAGGTTTATGTTCATTTTATAGGTCAATTATTCCTAATTTTGCTAAATTGATTACTCCTCTCATTGAAGTCACCAAACCTAAAAATAAATTTTCTTGGAAATCTGAACAAGAAAATGCATTTAAAAAATTACAAGACATATTCTTTCAGAAACCTATGCTCAATCTTCCTAAGTGGAATGAAACCTTTTATGTTAATACAGATGCATCAAAGACAGCAATATCAGCTGTTCTTATGCAGAAATTTGATGGTGAACTTAGACCCATCTCCTATTATTCTAAAACTTTGTCTCAGTCTGAAAGACAATACCCTGCCATCAAATTGGAACTTTATGCCATTTACAAAGGCATAACAGCTTTTAAATATTATATTTTTGGTCGACCCTTTATTCTATTATCCGACGCCAAACCTCTTAATAATTATAAAAAGGCTACATCACCAGCTGATATTACTACTCGATGGATGTTAGAACTGTCAGAATACTCGTACACATTCCAACATGTACCAGGCAAAGAAAATGTCTTAGCAGATTTTCTGAGTAGAACACCTCACATTCCTATTGAAGATCTCCATAATAATCCAGATCTTATTTCTACACAAGAACCACTACCAATTGTAGATAATCAAAAAGATCTACATAATGAAATTCCTCACTTTCCATGTGGTTTAGTTGACAAAATGCACCACACATGTCATCTTCAAATAGACTCTTCACCTCTAAATAATGATAATAATCAAGATCCATTATTAGAAATTCTTGATCACACCATCTTCTCTGAACAACAAAAGGACCCAAATATCAAAAAAATTTATGAAGATCTTAAAAATAACAAAAAATCTAAAAGTTTAAATGGTTACTATATTAACCCAAATAATGATTTACTTTGCTACAATGGACATTTTTCTTCAGAAGATATTGAGCTACATAAAGCTGTTTTACCTTTGTCACTTAGAGCAAAAGCCTTAAGAATTGCTCATGTTACTCATACTGGAATTCATAAAACTATTGTTAATTTAAAGAAAAGGTTTACCTGGAAAACCCTTGTTTCTGATACCATTAATTATGTCAACTCTTGTGAAATTTGTTTAGTAAACAAAAATCATAAAAAAAATACTGCTCCATACTTACCAGCACCACTTCCAACAGCTCCCAATCAAAAAGTTTCTATGGATTTACTCGGCCCATTGAGAAATCGCCAATATGTCATGACCGTTATTGATCACTTTTCTCGTCATTTAGAGTTATATGCCTTGAATAATATCAGCGCTGAGTCTGTTACAAAAGCTTTATTACATTACATTTCCACTCATGGAAAACCCGAATTAACTCTCACTGATCATGGCTCTCAGTTCACTAGTGATATGTTTTCTTATTTTAATAAAAAGCTTGGCATTAAATTGGAACACAGTTCTGTAGCACATCCCCAGGCTAACGGATTAAGTGAACGATGTAATTCTCAAATAAAATCATCTGTGAATACAATGGCTTCACAAAGATGTGATGTACCAACTGCTCTAAAAATTCACCAGTCCATATATAATGCTACACCTCATCCAGCCACAAAATTCACTCCAAATCTTCTTCATTTTGGAAGAGAGATAAATGACATTTATGCTAATTACAAATCTCAAGCTTCCTGGAAAATTCTCAATACTGCCTATGAAATTCATAAATTGATGGATGTCATTGAGAAAATATACTATCAAGCATACAAGAATAACGAATCTTCTAGACAAAGAGTGTACCAAAAATCGAGAGAAAAATTAAAATTTGCCAACATCAATGTTAATGACATTGTTTACGTAAAATTTCCCACTGTGTTTAACAAAAAAGTACAAGGCCCATACCTGGTGAAGAAAATAATTTCTCCTGTACTTATTCAAATTCAAGATTCCAATAATAGTCACGCTTCACCCATGTTGATTCACACTAACAGAATCTTGAAGCTTCAAAAGAGAAATGAAACATTGCAATATCCTTCAGTTTCTTCTAAAAATGCATCACATGATCAAACAGCTGTTGATAATGCATCTTCTACTCCTGTGAGACAACTCTCTCCTACTCAAGTGTCTAATCATGATGCTGCTTGTAACACATCTCCTCGAATTCTTTCTTCTTCTAAGTGCCAACAAACATCTTCATATTCAAGTAAATCGGTACAGTCACAAGCTCCTCCTGATAGCACTCATACTGATGTTAGAAACAAGTCTACTCAATATAAAAATTATGATCTTCGCCCTCGCACTCATAAAATGTATAAAAAATGAACTAATCTTCTTTTTCCTTTTTCAGGATGACTCTTGATTTGTAACATATTCAGTCAATACTAGTTCGACTGATATTCGAGTATGAAGAATGACTGTATAATTTTTTGTTTTCTTCCTCCAAGCTGCAGGCAGCTGTTATTTTTTTTTCTCTTCTTTTAAGTCTTCTTCTCCTTGAAGCAATACAATGGTCATCCTCCAACTGTATGTATGGTTTTAATATTTTTACTATTCACTGTATTCATTTCTAAACCATAAATATTGTAATAAGTATATATTCTCTCAAATATGCCATGTACTACTACTTCTAAACTTACAAAGTCTTTAATTGCAATAGTTGGTGCTAAAGTTGAGAAAGAATTTGTCTTTTTATATAGTTGTTGAAATATTATGTCATTATTTAAAGTTATTTTTGACAAATGTTTATCCTACTAAGAAAAGTGGATTGTAATTGATGTAAGGTAAACATGAATATGAGTACTCATGAAATCATTTTCCCTATTGTGACTTATATAATAATTTCTCTTTACAATGCATGCATGCTCTAACAATTAACCTCTTTTAACAAAAAAAAATGATAATGCATGATAAACTTATGCATACTAATAATTTTACTCTTATTATTGAACTATAGAAAAATGAATGACTCACAATAAGTATTATTTTTTTGTATACTTCTGAGTATTTGAAAGTTCTTAAAGATATAAACAAAAAAAAAAACAAAAAAACGGTTTCTGTTATACTATAATTATACTTTGGATCCAAAAAAAAAATGTTGGTTGAGTCATTATAAATTTATATAAAACGAATACTTGATATATGACAAATACAAAAATGATCACTTGATGTTTAAAAATGTTTGAAAAATTGCAATTAAACATTCAAAATATCTTATATAAATTTTTGATATAATTGATTTTTTTGTTTGTAAGATGACATTATCAAAGTCATATACAAGATTGATATATTTATATAAGTTCTTTTTATCAGAATATAAATATCATCTGTTTTATTTTTATTTTGAATGTAGTATTAAAGAGTATTTATGCAATTATTGTGAATTTATGTTGAAAGTCTTCAAGAATATTCTTTTATGAGAGTGTAAACATTCTCTCTTTGAAAATTATTATATTCATTTTAAAAATGTTTTTGTTGTAAGATAACATTGTATTTTTCTACCAATTTACATAGGCCTTTGGAATTTCTTATATTTTTCTTTGAAAATGTTGTTCTTGAATGATGCTAAGATTAATCAGTTAAGATTAGGTAAAAGCTTAAAAAGATACTATTATATATTGATATATGTACATTTTTATGAGAGCTTAAATAATCTCTCTGCACCATTTGTATGTATTCTTTTCAAATTTTCAACTTACAAATTTACTCAATTTATCATGTGTCATTTGAATCCATCCATTTTTATATACAGTTATAGTATGATTCATATACAGTTATAGTTTGATTCATTTTATTGACAACTGAAAATGTACATATACATGTTATTGTTGTACACTGAAATATTTTACATATGCTAAAGCATTTATTTATCATATTACATTTTGCACAGCTTAACAAGAGACTGTTGAATAGTTAAAGACTGTTGTTTCTGCAAATATATATAGACTTTAATAATAATTTTTGATGCATGATAGGTACCTCTGGAAGAAGCTTATCTTTTGTATACCTTCCATTTTAATATTTGCTATCTTTGGTGTATTAACATAAGGACTACTACCATAATAGTAATTATTTTATTATTTAATATCATGTAAAACAATTATTTGTATTCATATAACTATTTCTGGTGCACTTATTTTGTGTAATTATTTTATATCTTTGTACATGTTTTAGAAAATATTGTCTCGATGAAAAAATTATTGAATTTTTGTCATCTCTCCAATATTTTCTTTTGGGGAGGCCCGGGTAGATATGTGGTGGTTACTCGATAACCCCCCATATTTTTTGTTTTAATTCAATTTTATTAACTATTTTATTTCCTATCATCTCCTTTTTATTAATGTTCTCAATTTAAATATTATTTCGATTTCGTTTCTTTTGACATCGTCGCCTGTAAATTTTTCTTCCTTACATAGCTTATCGAATGTTCTAATCCAGTAAAATCTTGTTTGAATTCATTCCTTCCGGTTTAGAAAGCTTCTAGAATTATCTCGATCGTTCTATGGGTGGTATTTCCGGTTAATCGGGCCCTCCCCTTGGCCTATCAAATTCAAATCCACAGGTGACGTGATTTAACCAGCTAAGTGCCTGGCCACCTTCTTTGGCCTTCCTTCTTTAAGAGTTTGTCATTTTTTTCCTTATTAAATTTATATTTCACCATACATTAAAATGTAGCTTGGCTTCTTTTTCCTCGCTCTCCCCATTCGAACGTTGCCAACTTGGCGTATTCCGGGTTTACAGTAACCCTTGTTCTTTTCTCTCTCCTGGCTCTGTGCCACCAAGCAGTCCAGTTCAGTTGAGCGTCAGTTGAGTTCAGTTGAGTGTCACCGAGGCAGTTGAGAGTGATGCTGAGAAGTTCCGTAGATGCCGAGAAAATTTAGCGGGTACCGGGGCAAGTGAGCGCGCCCCGAGGCAGTTGAGCGGATGCTGCAAGATGGATGGTAAATCCTCCAAAATCGTCGTTAAGCTGCGAGCGGCAATGCACCTCTGCCGCTGCGATCTAAACTCCTTTGTTCATTTTATTCCGGCTACTCAGTATGTTCTAATGGTGTGATAAAAATCAGTTATTTGTCTTCATAAATGATTTATCATAGTTCTTTTCCAAAGAACTCTCTTCAATTTATTTCAAGTTTCTTCAAACCGATTTCCATATCATTATTTTTAGTGAATTTATTTTTCCTCTGAAGAGAATGCAGAGAATGTGATTCCTACTTAAAATATATCATAACTTAATTCCTCTTCGTTTCATGATAAATCAGCCATTAAGCGTAAATATAATTATCTGGGCATAAAACGGCATCCCCAATTGAAGGTATTGAATATCTTTTGTGATTTTTCAGGCATATTCCTTCTGAAGTAATATTTGGTTGATATTCTAAGATAATTTTTGTCTTCATATCATTAAGAAAATGTTATCATGTTATCAAAATGCATACGAATACATACATAAAGAAAGGTTGTGTTAAAATATGTCGACTTATGTATATCATCCTTGTGGAGCATTTTTGTACGAGAATCATAATAATTCTACTTATATAAAAATGTACATGATAACAAATATATATAAAAAAAATATTCAAGTCATGAAGTATTTCACAAGTGATTTTAAATAAATATGCTTGTCTTCTTCAATTTTTTTTCTCTTCATTTAATTGCGTCAAAGCCTATTCATTTGTCTACCTGAATTTGTCTTCATCAGCCAAGAAAATTCCAGGTAACTTTTTTTCTTATCATTTTATATTTTTACAGCTTTGCTTTGAGTTATTATTATTATAGTTAAAGATTGCACTATTCAAGAACTATAATGGTTGCCTTTTTTGGGTCGTTTGCTGGCATTCATCCAACACAATGTGCTTTATCCATTAATACGATCACCTAGCCTATATTTGAGATGAAACAAAAAATAAGTGTTCTCATCTTATCCTTTTCTTAAGCAATCACCACAATGATGATTTTTCAAAATTAAAATAATTAATTGTTTAAAAATTTAAAGTGATAAACAAAAAATAAAAATATGCTCTAATTTAAATCATCATAGAAAATGATCCCTAGCAGTTTCATCGAAATCGGAAATGGTCAGGTTGAATATTGAATTTTTTTGGTTGATTTGACATGGAATGACCCAACAATGAGAATTTCCTTATCAATTTCTGCATCAGAATTGCTATTCAATGGTTCTAACAAATTAACTATTTCATCAACTTCAATTGTATAGATAGACAATATCCATCAGCACATGTGATGTAGTCATTAAAGTCTATGTCAGAAGTGATTTTGTTCCATACAACTTTTTCTGAATTGGTAATATTTTCATCCCTTTCCACATGTGTATCTGGAAATCTCACTTTCTGAAAGCATTTTACAATTGTATTTTTAGAAGCTTGGTCCCAAGATTCTCCACAAAATATAGAGCACCCAAAATATTAACTTGTATCTTTTCTCCGTATTTCAGCCAATGAAGTTATAATTTTTCTCATAAGCAACTTTCTGTAATTGACTTTACAGAACGAATGATATCAAGGTCTAGTGGCTGAAGCATACTTGTGCAATACACAGTGAAAAACAAAAATTTGAAATTGTTTGAATTGCAAATTGGAGGATGAGCAGAACATTGATCAATAAACAAAAGAATTTTTCTCTTTTTTATCTGCATATATTTAAGATGTCAGAAAGTCTGTAAATAGAAAATAAGTCTTCATGATGCATATTTTGTCAGTAAGATCTTTATGTTTTCAAAACATTGCGGGTTTGCTAAACTTCCTATAACAAATAGCTTGAATTTTCCAGTTCCATCAGTATTAACCACCAGCAAAACGTAATCCTCAGCAGTTAACAGTTCTGTGTCTACTTATAAGAACTCTGTGGCTGTATTCTCCTCTGACAAAAATTACTGTGTGCAAAGTCTTTTTCTGTTCAAGACACAACCAAAAGACAATATCATTTGAAGAGCAATCCAATATTTTTGTAACATAAACTAACAAAAAAAAAATTGGGGGCTGTTGAAAAAAATCATTAATTGTAATGTAAGTGTGGCCGGTGGCTAAACAATCACTCTAGATATCTTATTACTGATTTTAATACAGAGAATCATTTACAATGTATACACATGGGATGGCTATGTACATGAATAATATTCTTTAAGTAACCATTAACAAATTACTTCGAACTTTCAGAAAGAATAACTTTACCTTGGGTGTGTTCCACGCACCCTACAAACATTTAAACACCTCTGTCACTTACCTGTGCATCTCTCTTCGCTTCTCTTCATTTCTTATTGGAAAACAGGTCTCTTGACTTCTTTTTATTTATCTTTTTAAAAAAAAGAGTTGGAAAGAGGATGGTTGCATGGCAACTAGTAAACATTTATAACGCATGTAAATTTCCCATTTTTCATTTTTGGGTGAAAAAAATCCGGGCCAGGATTCGAACCAGGGATGTATTGGCTGAAGCCCCCAATGCTCTACCAACTGAGCCATCCCGGACACAAACACTGGAGAACTATTTCACCCAATTAACCTCAACGATCATTTTATCTGGTCTGATACTCTGGATCAGCTCAACAGAATAAATCGAAGGTAAATATATGGAACTACAGAAAATCGCTGCATATGAAATTACATTAGATTAATTTTAAACACGATTATTAAATCGGTAAATTAATTATAAAAGATGTAAATTTTCAATTTTTCTACATCTGTTATAATTAATTTACCAATTGAATAATCATGCTTTAAATTAATCTGTATGCAGCGATTTTCTGCAGTTCCATATATCACCTTTGATTTATTCTGTTGAGCTGATCCAGAGTATCAGACCAGATAAAGTGATCGTTGAGGTTAATTGGGTGAAATAGACCACCAATGTTCGTGTCCGGGATAGCTCAGTTGGTAGAGCATTGGCGGCTTCAGCCAATACATCCCTGGTTCGAATCCTGGCCCGGACTTTTTTCACCCAAAAATGAAAAATGGAAAAATTTACATCTGTTATAATTAATTTACCGATTGAATAATCATATTTAAAATTAATCTAGTAAACATTTATCATTTACTTTAAGTCAAACTATTTAATCAACTTTCTTTCATTGATTTTTTTTTTAATCTTTTCCCTGCTCATTACGAAATAGTTATAATTTAGAACTCATTGTTATGAAACTACATACTGTGGAAACTTTCTCAAAGGTATAAGTTTAAGCCACTTCCCAGTATATTTTCTATTCTGGGGATTTATCATAAGATTTAGAGCAGATAAGATGCAAGATAAACCTCAAGTCTAGAGCTGAGGATCATTTTAAGGCATGAAAACATGGTACATGCACAGGCTCAATGTGCAGATGTTCCCAAATATGCTTAGTTGGGGATTAATTACATAATTGATAGAATTAAATAAAAAAATGCTTAGGAAAAACATCACGCCAGGTTTGGATAAGCAATCATTATCTAAAACTATTCTAATGTGATACTATTCTTTTATTTGCTAATGTATTTTGCGTACTGTAAGCTCTAAAATAGCATTCCTTCTTTATCTTGAATCTTAATCCAAGTATCGGAGTGACATAGCCTTGATTGAAAAAAGGTAGCATACAATAGATGGCCTTTTGCTTGTAATCAAAGCTCATAGATAAAGCAGGCAAACAGGTGATGAAGAGAAAGATATGTCTTGAAAGAGTGACCTTCCTTTTCGAGGATGAATCTGTGGGGGAAGATAAAAGAACTCCATTTGCTTATGGCTCGCTAGTGAGTGAGAGCTAAGATTTTAGTTTTCACCGGGTGAGAGAAGAGTGAGGTTGGTCAGAGAAGAGCTCTGGTCCGAAGAAAAGTGCACATTCAGCGAGGCTCTCAGAGAATTGAGCCTGGATGTGTGGAAAGATTAAAAGTGATCTCAGAGTTAATTTACGTGCTTAAGAGAGATATAGAGTAGGTTAACAGTGAACAGAATGGGTGTTTTGTATTTAATTTAATGTTGAACCGGATCACTTATATCCAAGTTTGTAATTGTAAATATTGTGTAAATAAATTGTTCATTAAATTTAATTGAAAGAGTTAGTCTTCTTCACAACATACCTCTCATGAGTGCTGGATATCACATAATTATATCGGTGGTGGCAGCATAACTAAAGTAAAGGACTATTCTTCAAAGTTTTGTGGACTTAAGGGTAACCTGGCATTGAAAGTAAAGGATTATTCTTCAAAGTTTTGTGGACATAGAGGAGAATCAGACACATTGTTTTCCATATTTTTTTTTTTTTAACTAATCACTAAAATTATAACTGTTATGCTACAATTTATAATTTACATAAAGGATCTTTACAACAATCATTTTTCAATTGACATTACATTTTTAAAAATAAATTGAAATAAATATCTGAAAAAAAAAAATTGCAGAATATTTACATAAAAACTAAGAAAAAAGGACATATTAACACAAAGTCAGGTTTTCATAATTTTAATTGATATAATTACCCGAATACAACTTGTAAAAGGACTATGTTTTCTTTTTCTTGTAAACTCTTTTTTTTTGTGTGTGTGTGTGTGTGTTGCTTATGATTGTTGCGCCATTTAATACTAAAAACAAAATTATTTTTATAGTTTTAACAAAATAGATATTTAGTCATAAAAAATTAGCTAAAACAATTTTTTAAATACTTCTAACTGTCTAGAGAACTTTTATACATGATGTACATTAAGTGTGCAAAGACCATGTGAAAAGATAGTGCTAAAATTTTAAAAGATACATGTAAAAATATTGTGTTTAAAAGATAAACATACTTGCACAACTGGTTCAGGCTGTTTGATGCTTTCTGGTGTAGGAGCTTCATCAACTTCATCAGTCACTTCTTTTTCAGACAAACTATCCTTATCTTTATACTTTTCTTTAATACGTTCCTTGTCTTTTTCAGCTTTTCTACGCCGCCTTTCTTCTTCTCTGATGCGTTTCTTTTCCATTTCTTTTCTCTTACGTTCTTCACGTTTCTCTTCACGAATTTTCTACGAAGTATATTCAGTCTTAGATAATAAATAAATGAATAAAAATTCATACAATAATCAATTAGGCTTAATCCATTCAAAAAATAGTTCTTGATATAACATTTGATAAATTTAAATTAGTTTAGCTAATTAAATTGAAACAGCAGAAATGAAGGTCATGCAATAAAAACAAATATCCATGAAATAAATTTTTTTTTTTTTCTTTTTTTTTTTTTTTCATTAAGGAAAACAGCAAAATTAAATAATGTTTAGCATATTTTATAAACATATATAAATGCTAATAAAATTAAAATCTTATTTAATATACAGCGGTGGCCAAAATTGTGGACACTTTTAGGTAGCTTTCATTACAAAAAGTAAAAAAAACTACCTATAGCAGCCATCCGGAGAAAGCCCATCAGTAAATTTTGCTATATTTTTGTCGATCATGACCCCTAGATCCTAAAACCATCCCCCATTGAAAAGTTGACTTATATATATATACTATATATATATATATATATATATATATATATATATATATATATATATATATATATATATATATATATATATCTGAAATTTGTTACACTGTAACTCTCGAATTTATGAACCAATTTGGATGAAATTTTTTATGTGCATAATAGGAGTAATAATGTCTCAACTGAGCTTATTGGCCAGCTTGATCCACCATCTTGTTTCAAAATGGCGGCCATTTGATTCTTTTGAAATTTTGATGTTTTTTAACTGTGTATATTTATAGGAAAAGTTCCGTTTCACAAAATGAAAACTCTTATATACCATTTTAAACGGAATGTTAGAAACATCAAAAGAAATGTTAAACAGTCACACAATGTAAGTAAACAACATAGGTCATTTTAAAGAAAAAGTTAGAAAACATAAAAATTTCCATAAGTGTCCACAAATTCAAATGGCCTCCATTTTGAAACAAGATGGCAGTTGAAGCTGGCTAATGAACTCAGTCGAGACATTAATACTTCAACTATGCATAAAAAGAATTTCATCCAAATTGGTTCATAAATTCAAGAGTTACAGCACAAAAAAATTCAGATATCTATATCTACATATACACACACACACATATATATATATATATATATTTATAAAATTGCTAAATTTATTGACTGATGTTATATATTAAAAAAATATATATATGATACACTAATAGGAAAAAATTCATAATTAATATTCAAAATGAAAAGATATCAATTACAAATATAAAATTTAATACATTCATAATTACTTGTGCTAAGCAGCATAATAATTTGAATGCTAATATAAGACCATTAATAGTAAACAATATTAACCATTTGAAATTAACCATTGAATTTAATAACTTATATCCCATTGAAAATGGAAGGAAAAAGAATAATATGAATACAAATGGAATTTGTAGAACCAAAGCAGAATCATCAGGTCCCAAATACTTTGGAGCTACAAATGGAGTGTGTGGTTTCATCTTCGTATTTGCCATGAGAAAGCAAAACAATACGAATTTGGGACTACCAACACACATAAAACCAAAATTAATTAAAGAAATACCAAGTAATCTGTAATGGATATTGAGAAATGAAACAATTAAGAGCTATAAAGTAGAATGAATCCCAAATGCACTACCTTAACCCTGATATCGCACATGGTAAATTAAAACATGAAGTATTCATATATCATATGACAGAAAAATGGAGACAATAAAAATAAAAAACGACTTATCGTACATCATAATATTAAATTAATAAATTAATTAAAAGCAGAATAATGTAATAACAGAAAAATTAAACCATACACCATAGTTTATTTTATTATTATTTAAATCAATAACATTCATTTTGACAATGCTAGGCTGAACTCAATATCTTAATTAAGGAAGATTAAAGATTAAAAAATAGGTTATTAAGAAATGTATCCTATACATTTAGTAGTGATATTGTACACTCATTTATTAAAAGTGAAGTGCAATTTAATAATGTAAATGATTAAAATTATTAATATAACAGATATAACTAAAGAATAATCCATACATTGGTGTTATTAAAACTCCATAGAAATTTTGTACCAACAAATGAATTTCCCACTCTCAAGATTTTTTTTTTTTTTATATATATATTAAATTAACCTTTGCGTATTATCCAGACAACACTGCCCTCCTCTGTATTTAAACATCTACCCACCCAACCAACCTATTATATACATTTTTTTATGCATATTTTTTTCATTTTTTATTTTTTATTCTTATTTTTTATGTTTAATTTTTTTTTTTTATGCAAAGTGTTAATTGTTAGATCATGTACTTACTAATTGTATATTAAAGAATATATGAATGTTTTAGGAAAACCATTATTCATAGCATCTTAAACAAGCTTTTTAATATTTGTATTAATTAAATGAGAAGAACATAAACATTTTATTCTATATAAATGATTAAGGATTATATTACGATATACAGAATTATGAAGACAGGATTTAAAATTAGTAAATGTATTAACTTTAAAATTAAATTCTTTCCGTTTGTCATGTATATCAGTTGCTTTCCTACAGACAGCTGCAAAAGGTAGCTTTTTATTTTTTGGAATGAAAGCTACCTAAAAGTGCCCACAATTTTGGCCACCACTGTATATAGATCACATAGTTTTTAGTAACACCTGTATTAGTGATATTTCGATATGAGATCTCTTAAGAAAGAACTTATCAAATACTGCACACCTGAGAACTACTCCATATTTGAAATCATGTAGGTGGTGACATTTTGTCTCTTATATTCATTTCATACACTAGACTCCCTTCAAATCTGCATTCCTAAAATCCGCACATAATTTACAGATGTAAACAATGAAACATTCAGTTCAGATGTAAGTGCAAACTTGACTCTTCTCTTTTTTTAGTTTTATATCAATTCCATACATTTTTTAATTTGTAATTTTTGTTAAGGTTATTGAATTCATGTTTATTACGAAGTAAGAATAATTTATTTCTGAAAAGATCAAGATATTGCTAATATCATTGGTAATCACAATCTCATACAAACATTTTTATGTATTAATCAAGCTTTTTTAGTTTGCTCAAGTCTGGCTAAACCTGAAAAAAAGCTTCGTTATTTTATAATCCTGATGTGAGTTAGTAATGTACCTTTATGAGGAAAGTTTCACTGAATAATTTAGGAAAAACGCATTTCTTTATAATGAATATTTAATTGTATATTATTGATTATTAACTTGACCTTTGCTTTTAGTATTTTAATCATTTTAAAAATTATCTAAATTTTTATTATTTTAGTTTATTACTTATTTTAATATTTTAGTATATTGTAAGCATTCATTATACTTTTGATTTCATTATTAATTACTGTATTTTCGGGTGTATAGCCCGCACCCTGTGTATAACCTGCACCCCTAAATCGAGCAGTGCAGTAAAAAAAGTTCGTGTATAATCCGCAGAGATGCATCGGTGTATAGTCCGCGGGCTATACACCATTTACGAACGTATATTTCGACCAGGGTTCGAAATTAGAAGCCATTAGTCATAATTTTTAACACAAATTTACCAATTTTTTTCATGATGCATAATATCTACAGTAATTGGGCTAAAAAATTAAGATTATCAGTACCGTAATTTTCGGAAGAAATGCCGCAGCGTTTACGTGTTTTAAGATAAAATTTCAAGCGATGCGGCGTTTACGCGCATTTTCTCAAAGAAGCGAGATATTTTTTAAAAAAAATTTCCGAAAAAAAAGTCGATGATAAATTTAAAATTTCGGACATAAAGTGTATATGTATCTTAGGTCATTGGTTCCCAAAAGGATCGAATCCTCGGAATCGATCCGAAATGCACCAACTCCGAAAAGGAACAATTCCTTGGACTCTATCTGAAATGAAACAACTCCAGAAAAGTTCGATTCCTAGAACTCGTTCCGAAATGAAACGACTCTGTAAAGGAACGATTCCTCGGAATCGTTTCGAAAAAGAACGACTGCTCTGAATCGTTCCGAAATGACATAAATCACGCACTTTTTTTTAATTCTTTGCAACAGGGTAAGGTACCAACTCCGAAAAGGAACGACTCCTTGGACTCTGTCTGAAATGAAACGACTCCGGAAAAGTTCGATTCCTTGAACTCTTTCCGAAATGAAACGACTCTGTAAAGGAACGATTCCTCGGAATCGTTTCGAAAAAGAACGACTGCTCTGAATCGTTCCGAAATGACATAAATCACACACTTTTTTTTAATTCTTTGCAACAGGGTAAGGTACCAACTCCGAAAAAGAACGACTCCTTGGACTCTATCTGAAATGAAACGACTCCGGAAAAGTTCGATTCCTTGAACTCCTTCCGAAATGAAATGACTCTGTAAAGGAACGATTCCTCGGAATCGTTTCGAAAAAGAACGACTGCTCTGAATCGTTCCGAAATGACATAAATCACGCACTTTTTTTTAATTCTTTGCAACAGGGTAAGGTACCAACTCCGAAAAGGAACGACTCCTTGGATTCTATCTGAAATGAAACGACTCCGGAAAAGTTCGATTCCTTGAACTCCTTCCGAAATGAAACGACTCTGTAAAGGAACGATTCCTCGGAATCGTTTCGAAAAAGAACGACTGCTCTGAATCGTTCCGAAATGACATAAATCACGCACTTTTTTTTAATTCTTTGCAACAGGGTAAGGTACCAACTCCGAAAAGGAACGACTCCTTGGACTCTATCTGAAATGAAACGATTCCGGAAAAGTTCGATTCCTTGAACTCCTTCCGAAATGAAACGACTCTGTAAAGGAACGATTCCTTGGAATCGTTTCGAAAAAGAACGACTGCTCTGAATCGTTCCGAAATGACATAAATCACGCACTTTTTTTTAATTCTTTGCAACAGGGTAGGGTACCAACTCCGAAAAGGAACGACTCCTTGGACTCTATCTGAAATGAAACGACTCCGGAAAAGTTCGATTCCTTGAACTCCTTCCGAAATGAAACGACTCTGTAAAGGAACGATTCCTCGGAATCGTTTCGAAAAAGAACGACTGCTCTGAATCGTTCCGAAATGATATAAATCATGCACTTTTTTTTGTTCTTTACAACAGGGTCGGTAGATTATTTTTTTGAAAAATAAACTAAAAATGATCTTAAATTCAGAATTGTCGAGATTGGAAGGGTTCCGGATTTTGGATTTTGTACTCTACAAACACAATGGCTATTATACATCTATCAGTGCAATACTTGGCGATAGTTACGACAGTTCTTCCATATCCAGAAGTAACTGTATTTAAGCAGTAAAAAAAAGCCTTTACAAACATGGGAGAACTCTCTAAATTTCAAGGCATAGTGAAAAAAATTTACAAATTTCGATGTTTTTTCAAATTTTTTAAGGTTTAAAAATTGTAGAAAAAATATCACGATTTCTAATTTTTTAAAAATAATCTTTGTATAACCCGCACCGTGTATAAGCCGCAGCGGCTTTTTGGGAGGTTTTTTTCTTGTATAAGCCGCGGACTATACACCCGAAAATACGGTACATTCAAATTAATTTTTAAAAAATATAAACAGAGCAATGACCAGAAATCTACAAAATTCTAAAATCTGCACAACCGCTGGTCTCAAGCTGTGTAGATTTGAAGGAGTCTACTGTATTCTTGAGGTTGTTTTCAAATCCACACTGGCTATTTTTTTAATTCATTTATATTTGCAAACATATCAAATTGTCAGAAATTCATTAGAATGGGCCGAAAAAAAAAAGACTTTTCCTTCAATTTTCAATCATGGGTAGTGCAGAAAAGTTGCCACAAAAAAAACCACACACAAAATTAAAGATTTTTTGGACAATTCCTTCATTTGCTACAAATGGCTTGAAGTTTTGCTCAAATGCTGATATTTGAACTTTTTTAGGAAAAGTTTTAAAAAATGTTAAATTAGATTTACTTTACATGAATTTCTTGAAATGTCTTGTTGAGTGAATATATAACAAAATAACGCCTTGACATTCTTTCTAATTTCTAACTAATTGGATGTGCAAATCCCAAAACTTTCTTCTATCTCATACGTACATTTTAATAAGTAAAAAAAGATAGTTACACATGTTAATGCTTTAATATTATTAATTCAATACTATGCCAACTTTGATTTTCATCTTATATTTCTGCTTCAGTCAATTAATCAGAGTAAAAATGAGTTTCTGTTTCTGCACTCTAATGTAGTTTTTGCTGTTGATTTGGAGAGGGTAAAAACAAAAGTACATCATGTTACCTATTTTAAACTTACTTTAACATTTACTTTAATCAATATTTTAAGTCAACATGACAACAATTTTTTAGTATTGAAAATGTGTTCTTTATATAAATCGCACACTTTTTTTTTGTTGTTGTTGTTGTATTTTGCAAGTGGGGAAGGGAAGGGTAGTTTTTTTTTTTTTTCAAAATAAATTTAAAAGGATCAGAAATTCAAAATTGTCGAGATCTGGAGGGTTCTAGATTTTGGATTTTTCACTGCCCAAGTACAGCCAGGTGCTGCAACACCGATTCACTAGCAAAATATTTTCTGATATTTTATTTTATGTTATTTATTTTTTTTAAGGTCTTGGGTATAAGTTGATCTCCTCACTTTAAAGTCTGTTTTTTGTCTAAAATTTCTCGACTTATATGCGAGTATGTATGGCAAATGATTCCCAACAAAAAGCGAATTTTGTCAAAAGACTATAAAAAATTGAGGGAAAAATGCAAATTTTATCAATGGGATGCGAAAAAAATGTGTTTTTTTTTTGTGATTTTTTTATGCAAACAGCCGGGTTTTTTTCGCAATTCTTTGTAAAAATTCACTTTTTTTTTGCAATCCCTGAATGAAATTTGCATCTTTTCACAGTCCTCTGACAAAATTTGTGTTTTTCTTGCATTCCTATGATGAATCCTATCGATTCGCACCTAGTGCTCATTAAAGGGTTACTTCACTTACACAAAAACACCTACTCACTAGTATGTCTACATTGCAAAAAAAAAAGTTATCTGATTTTTCCATGATTATATCAGACTTCCCTGATTTCTATTATTAACAATACACATACAAATTTTTTATGTATGCTTCTTCCTTATATAAAACTGCTTTCTAATGTCTTATTTGGGGGGGGGGGGGGGGAGGAACAAGAGAAAAAGACAAAAAGTGCCTAACATTCATAAAATATTTTTTGACAGTTTTGTAAATTCAAATTCAAAATTTAATCCAACTTCATATATTGGCCAATGGATATTGTAACCATAAAAAGTTTCTTATTTTCTGAAAAATGTTCAATTCTAAAACATATTTACATCTAATGGGATAGTTAATTGAATTAAGCTGGCCATAAGTGATTTAAAATTTTGAAAAATGGGTAGATTGCCTTCAACATAAGAGTTATCCACATAAAAAGAAGACATCTGATTACCTCAATTTCTGTTGCATATCAAAAACTCACATCATGTGTATCTTTTTAAAAATGCTAGCAAAGACTAAACAGCATGTGAAAAAAAATATGGTACAGTTAGCTCTCGTTAATTCGAAATCAGATATATCAAACTTTCACTTAGATCGAACTAAGCATGAAGTCCTGAACTTTTCAAGGACAAAATAATGTAAAAAGTTTTCATTTATTCAAACTCATTTTCTCTTGACTTTGTATAATTCGAACTAACGTGAATTCCAATTTTTCATTTTTCCCAGATTTCAGATCCTTGAGATAACTTTCTTGTTTTCATTTTTGCCAGAAATGTTCTGATCTAGTATACATATTGATATCCATTTTAACATGGCATCTGTCCATCAATGACACCTCCACTCCTTCTTACTTGAACTTGTTTCTAATCTCTTAATTAATTTATGTATTTATATCTTTTAATTTAATATAAGTCATATTCTAATGATAACAGCTGAAATAAATTTGAAAAATACTATAGTATAAATTCCTTTGTAATACTACTCCTTTAAACATGTTTTCTTCTCATACTTTCCATAGTTCGAACATTTCTGGTGGTCCTGACGAGTTTGAATTAACGAGAGCCGGTTGCATATAAAATAGACAAATCAGGCTCGTTGGCATGATGAAAATGCAAATATTTTTGCATAGAGACAAATACCTCTGATTTTCGAACATTTATACAAAATTCCTTGACTTTCCCCTGAATTTTCCATGATTTGCAGATTCTGCATACACTTTGCATTAATTTTATGGGAGATTTTGTTAAAAGCATCTTGTTTACATAAAAGCCCCATTCATGAAAAATTACTTTTTTTTTCATCCAATAGCTGAGATCAATCTTTACAAAGGTTGTTTTTTGCTTTTTTAATTTTGTCTATAGGCTTTATTAAAATCCTGTCATAAAAGTCACAAACACTACAGGTAAGAAAAAGTCATGAATCCTGGTAAATCATATGGCTTATATTCCTTAATTCTTTTTCATCTGCAGCATTAATGTCAATAATAATGTTAAACTTATTCTAAAACTGAACTGTACTTGTTGTATTTTTTTTTTCTTCACGACAAATTAATAGTTGGAACTAATGACAATGAATCTATGTATTGCTAATGTTTTACCTATTAGATTTAAATTGCTTTGTCATTGAAGAAAAATCATATTTGTTTATTATGTAGCACATTTTTTCATGCATAATAGTACTAAAAGTTTAGGTAATAATAATTTTGAGATGTTAAGATTAAAAGTGTTTTTAACTTGTGAACACAAGCTTAATGATGAAAATAAAATTAAAAGTACATTTAGAATGCATTAAAAATAATAACTTAAGTAATCCAATGCAAAATTTGGAAAGCGGACTGGAAAAATTGTCAAATGCATAAATTGCTAAAGACTGCGACATGTGATATTAAAAAGAAATTAACTCTGTTATGTAACATTAGCTCATACACTGTTATATTTAACCCTTTCCGGCACACTGTGCCCAGTCTGGGATATTTAATTTTAATTCCAAACTTGCAACCAACAATTTTTAGTAAAATTTTGCTTTTACAATAAAAGCTTAAATTAAGGATTTCAAAATATCTAAAAAAAAATTTTGTGAACTGTGGTGTCAATCGATAATTTCTCATTTTACTAATAGATTTTGCCTGTGCCAGAAAGAGGTAAATTCAGTAATACTTTATGTATATCTAGAATTTTAATTTAGATAGCATTATTTATTTCACTCCCTGTGACAGAATTTTATTAACTGTGTCTGCGACAAGTCTCATTAGCATCAAATTCTGTCTGCAACCACAATGCAATATTTTCTTCTAACTGTATATACACATTTACACATCATGTGTTTAGGAAAAAGAAAAGACACTGAAAAATGAATATATCACAAATCAGGTATTCTACATATTTTATATATAATATTCTTAACTACTTTTTAAATGCATATTTAAAAAAAAGTCCAAAAACCTAAATTTAATAAATTAGCATTAGAAAAATTATCTAGCATATTTACGTACGACGAAATTCGCCATTTTTTGCGATTCTATGACAAAATTCGTCGTTTTTTCGGATTCTTTCACAAAATTTGCCATTTTTTCTCGATCTTTCGATGAAATTCGTCTTTTTTTCTGCAGCCTATTGATGAAATCTTTCTTCTTTCTGCAATTCACCTACAAAATTTGGATTTTTTTTTTTTTTTTGGTGATTCCTTGACGAAATTAGTCTTTTTTTTTAATGATTCTTTATGAAAAACGCCATTTTTTCACGGTCCTTGGACGGAATTTCCATTTATTTCATGATTCTTTGAAGAATTTAAGTCTGTAAAAATTATGCGTCCCATGGGACGTCAAAAGAACTATTTTTTGCGTCTCAACTCCAATTTTTCCTGTAATTTAAGTGCTATAGTGCATACGCGGCATCGCAAATTGCTTTAGTGAGCACGATCAGACAGGGGGAAGAGAATGTCGGAAAAAGGCACTTCTAATCGCAAAAAAAAAAAAAAAAAAAAAAAAAAAAAAAAAAATGCAATTTTGTGGAAGAATTGCAGAAGAAAGAATTCTGTTTTGATTTTTAGCCTAAACATTTTTTTAAGTTTTTCAGCGAATTGCAGATATAATTAAAAAAAAAATTATATTTCTGTTGTTAATTGTACGATTTCGTTCAAATTTTCTGCAAGTTTCAATAATAATAAATTAGGTTGTGTACCAAATTTTTATTAAAATATCATAAGTTTTAAGAAAATTATTCCCAACGACAAAAAAGCCCACTTGCTAAACTTGCTAGAAAAAAAAAGGCTGATAACGACTTGTGGTTTGTTTATTTAGACAAAGAACTCGGACGCTTTTGGGATAAGCTTTCCTTTGATAATGTTTAGTACGAAAAAAAGATAATTTCAACAAAAATATTTCATGACTATATTTACATTATTTCTATTTAAATATAATCTACTTGACTTCCAACTTAAATGCTTGAATAAACAAAGCATTTGAATAAGCAAAACAAATGGCCAATATATATCTCATTTTTCATTGCTATTACTCTGTGATTGATGAGTTTTTTATGGATGCCCTAATTTTCAAATAAATAAAGTCCCATACTGTATACTAACAATAAGTAAATATAAATTATGTAACATTTATTTTTTATTGCTTGTAGAACATCAGTTAGAGTTGCAGAATTTTCATCGTCATATCTTGCTCGTTTCACAGCTCGATCATAAAGAAATCTTTTGCCGATATACCTTCATTATTGCTTTCAGGAATATTCTAGTTTCCATTGTTCTTATTATTTTCCAAGATATTTTCCTGATCATGATACTCATCAAATTCAGAGCTGATTTGTTCTTTTTTGGAATTAGAATCTTCCATTTTTTTAAAATAATTTCCAGTCATACTTTGACCAGGATGGCATCTTTAAAAATGTGTGCTCATTTTTTTTTTTTTTTTTTTTTTTTTTTTTTTTTTTTTTTAAAACCATTTTAGAATCACACACAGCACATAAAACTTTATCCCCGAACGCCATTCTAAGCACAAGTTCTTCGCAAAAACAGCTGCTAGCTGCTCATCTTAGCGGCCGCAGAATGACGCGGAACTCATATTGTCTTGTGCATTATCGGAATGTACAGAAGAAAGCAGGAATGAATTTAGAGGCGGGAATTTGTCGTCCAGATCAGGAGAACAGCTGTGTACTGCCGAAAGAAAAAAATGTCCAAAAGTTTTGGACAATTTTTTTAAATTTTTCGTTAGTGCAGACAAAAAGTGTCCGACAATTGCAGACAAAAAGTGTCTGACAGTTGCGGACAAAAGTGTCCGAAAGTTGCAGACAAATTTTTTTAATTGATTTCATTTGTACAGACAAAAACTGTCCGCAAGATATTTTCTGTGTCTGCGACTATGTCGCCGTGTTTCTGCCACGGGGATTTCACTTATGATACACATGAACAGGAAATTAACTAACTCTGATATTTATCATTACTTATAATTTGAATGTATGAGACACCAAAGCAAAATTCACGGATTACAAGAACAATGACTTTGGAATTTGAAAATCAAAAAAAAGACTGTCTTATATTATCATTGATATTATTATTAAAATTTCTGATAAAATAATGCATCGCGAATTACGCTACTAAATAAATGTTCATTACATATAAACTATTTCGTGTTTATGCTTCTTTCGAGGTACTTTTTATAAATCCTTTGTTTTTATCTTTGTTGTATACTATTAAAATGTATGTTTATAACTTTTGTGCACCATGAGTAACGATAACCAAAACAGTATTGCAACTTTCCTTGCCTCCAACAATTTATAAATCCCAACAAAAAAGTGCAGAAGGAATTTTTTTTCCTCCTTTCTCAAGCTTAAAAATTTAAATTTTATGACCTACATATTCTAAAACAAGATTTCAACATGAATTATACCTTTGTTTTAGAAGAATTTAATTTCAAAATATTCACCATTTATCTATCATCAAATTGTGCAAATTCATTTAAAATCTTTTTTCCATAATAAAATCACTTCTTCATTGAAAAAGGAAAATTTTGATACAAAACATAATTTATAAATGATGTTTATTAATTAGTTTATTTTAATTTGTCAATATGAAATAAACAGTTTATTACAATTGGTACTAATAGAAACATACCAGATTCACAGAAAATGCTATTTAAATATTAATATTAAATATTTACCTGCTGCTCCAATTTTCTTACTTTCAAATACTCAATCAAAGGAGTTGTCATTTTTGGAACACCATTATTAGCTAGAAACAAACAATTTCAATAAAATTAATTTTTTTTTTATATTAAGCTCTAAAGAATAATTTTTTTTTTTTAATTTCTAGTTAATTATTGGATGTTACAGCCAAGTATTAAGCCATTTTAAAATATTAGAGCTTTTTTTATTATAACAGTATCATAAATAAATAAATGAAATACATAAATAGAAATAGATATGTAGATTTAAAGTTTTCATAGTGCATAGGATATTTTACTTAATGTTTATTTAAGGTTAGAGAAAAATGTGCAATTCAGTAAAAAATTCATACAGCAGTGTACAAAAATGAGTTGTGGAAGTAATTTTCCTAAAATACAGATGTTTTGATATTGATTAGATGTTTTGATATTTATGAAATCTAATTAGTGCTAATTCCAGAATTATCTTAGCCTTATGGGTATTTTTTTTTTTTTTTTTTTTTTTTTTTTTTTTTAATTGTGTGTCAATCTTCCCCATTGGTGGGGAGATTTGATACAAAAGTAGCAATTCGAATTAACTGGGGTATACAAATTGAATATTTCCAACTGAGCGAAAAATTGCTCAGGCCGGGAATCGAACCCAGATATTTGGCTTACAAGGCTTTACATGTTAAGCTACCTGGGCGATAGCTGGCTGGGATTTTTCGCTCATATAACCTTATTGGTCATAACATCTGGTCTGTTATTTAGACAGCTCAACAGAATAGACTGCATGTAATGGAACTCCTTTACCAATCAATTAGATTGTGTTGAAAATAATAGTATAACTGGGGTATATTTTTTGAATGAATATTTTTAAAAGTCACTATGCTTTTAATAAATAAATAAAAAGTCACTTTATAAGAAAACATGAAAAAATTGTTTAAAAAAGCTTTCTAAGGGTTATAAATAATTATTTTTTAAAAAAGGTGCATCATACCTCCCCTACATGCTAAAAATAAAAATTTAATAACCCCTCAATATAATATTATCCCACCTTTCAATTCTTTTTCTCTGCTTTCTATTTCTTCTAAATAAACTTCAGCAGACGGAAGAGTTACTTCATCAGGATTTGCAAGACTTTCAAGAAACTTCAGGTAATCGGGATCTATGATAATGTTTAGGGAAAAAAGAAAGATTAACTGAAAGTCAAAAATAATTTAAGATCAGCTGCATAGATCATAAAATAATTATATTCTGAGTAACATACTGAGAATGTGTTATAAAATAAATATAAACCACAACCAACTGGTTTATACATGGTAATACTACTGCAATATTGTTAGTTCAATGTTTTAGAAACTTTGATTTTCATCTTAAAGGGTCTAGCCTGATAAGATAAACAAAATGGCCCCCACAACTGATGGCTGAAATAAGACATATGGTAATAAAGCTCAGCATGAGAATACAATATAAAGTGTTTTTAGCCTCTGATTTTAACTGTCCCTTGAGATAATTGGAGAAGTATGCGCTGGTGCTACTATTTTTCAAATGCATTTTTCTCAAAAAGTACAAAAGTAAAAAAAAATTGAGACCAACCCCAATTATTAAATGCTGGCATATATGTTGGACATATATATAAAATTCTAGAGTTATATGATTTTCTTTCTTACACCTTTATTTTTTAAATAAATATCTTTTATTTACTTTAAATTGCTCTTTTTAGCTAAATTGATACTCTTTCCTCATTTATCCAATACAACCACGAATTTCCCTCCATCACTTACTTTCATTGCCATTATCAACAACTATCCTTTCTTCTGCCATCAATGGCTTTCCCACGAATAGATTGCAGCAAAGGATCTACTCTCATAACATAAAAAATTATCAATCTTTCACTGCCAGCTGGCTTTCATTGATATGTAAATCAATGAATGACGTATTACTAGCTTTCTATCCAGAAAAACTGGCAGATATAATGTTTCAGCATAGAGAGTAGCTGGTGGTTTTCGATGGTTTTACTTTTGTGTTGTCATGTTTTTTTAAAATTGACTTCATCGGCTATAAAAGCATGACCATTCAATGGCATGCAAAAACTAGCCAGTTTACTTTTCCTTTGCCAGATGGCAGAAGCAGATTCATTGCATAAGTTAGCAGATGTAATCTGCTCCAACGAATCATTGCTCAGTCAAACTTTTCAGAAAGGGAGAGTGTCGGCACATGTACCATTCATTACTGTACACAAATTTTTCATTCCTTTTTGTTGCATCTTCACCCATTCATTGGCAGATCTTTTTTTGTACTATTGCACCTCATGTCAACTTCCGGCTTTTTCTGCTTCTAGAAATCATGTTTAAATGGTTGCAGACAAAAATATTTTAAACGGAATCTTATTTTGAATCATACATAGAAAGAAGTGGTGTTAAAGATATTATAGCATCAAACTGTGATTAATTAATATAAATATCTTTCATTTTATAAGCATTCTTATAAAAATACATGAAAACCCTTGGACGGTGAAAGAGTTAAAGTATTAATTACTATCTAATTATTAAAAATATTCAAAATTTTAATTTAAACAAGTTTTTTAAAATATTAGCAGAAAAAATACTAAGAATCCATTTATTGATCTCTCACTTTTGCTTTGTTAAAATTGCTGATGGCGCCATCTGTCAATCGAATACAAAAAATAAAATTGAGGATAATAATAAAAGAGTAAAAAAGGAGGAGTTTTTGGAAGACTCCAGATTTAAGAAGTTCTACCTGTAGTTCATAACATAACATATATATTGGCATTGATAGTAGTACAACTAAAAAATATATATGTATGTACATATAGGAAAGAATTTTTTTAATTACATTTTTTACAATTGAATTTTTTAAGATCTATTACTTATGAAATACAATTATATTTATTATTCATAATATAGATTCATTTGGATCAATTAAATCACAGTTTTAAAAAAATGAGAGGGAGAGTTGCGCCACTATCAACTAATGGTTAATATCAAATAATATCAATTTGCGACTTTTTTTGGCCAGTCTCAAATCTGAATAAAGGTGGGGAGAAAATGGTAATTCTTACATCTGCACTCAGTATTTAGATTAAATATATCTTCTCTAAAAACATGCTACATAAAGAAGAGGATGGCTTATTCGTACTCCAGGCAATGCCGAGCGGGTCATCTAGTATAAATATAAACAAACATAAAAGTTCAAGTTAAATAAATAAATAAAATGAATACAAATGGAATTTGTAGAACTACAGCAGAATTGTCAAGTCCAAAATACTTTGGAACTATAAATGAAGTGTGTGGTTTCATCTTCATATAAGCCATAAAAAAGCAAAATATTATGAATTTGGGGCTACCAACACACATAAAACAAAAATTAAATGAAGAAATAACATCAAAAACAAGACACAACAAAATTACTAAATTGGATAGAAAAATGAAAAGAGGGAAAAAATAAATAAAATTATTGTACACATAATAATAATAAACTAATAAATAAATTAAAAACAGAGTAATATGATAACAGAAAAAATAAGCCATACACCATAGTTTACCCTATTAAGATTTAAAACAAAAACATTTGATTTGACTATGCTAAATTAAACACAATATCTTAATATAAGATGATTTAAGATTTAAAAGTAGCTAATTTATATATATACCCTATACACTTAGAATAGCATTATAGGTCTCCCATTTATTAAAAGTTAAGTGCAATTTAATCATGTAAATTAATTAAATTATATCTATATTATAAAGGCCAAATGTATCTGTGCGTAACAGATACGTCATTTTGCGAATGGCAACCCTTTCAATTTTTAAATGAAACTCCGGTATTGCAATTTTTGCTACTACAAATTTTTATGCTTCTAAATATCGTATATTTTCAATTTTTACACCATCGTGTAAGGAAAAAAAATGTACTTTTAAATGAAATTTGTTTGAAAGTTGTATCTTAATTTGTTTTTGAAATATTAATTTTTTAGTAGTTTTTTAATGCCACTTTTCTAATCATGGCAACAGGATTACTCCATTTCTATTAAAAGCAAAGGTGAAAAGGGAAGAAATTGAATACTTTATCTTTATGTTGTCATTTTCTCATTAAAAGTGAAAAAATGGAAATTTAAATATCTTCTATTATAAAACCCGGTGACTTTTGATTTCATTTAGAAAATTTTATTTATGCGTAAAAGAATATCAACAGTTTAATATCTGTTTCAGATAATAGCATTGAGACTTCAAGTTTTGAATCAAATGATCAAATTAAAATGCCAATTTTTTCTGAAAAGGTGAATACAGATATGAAATGGGCATTTGTAAATTTTGATATGATGAAAATTATGCCGGATTTAGATATCACAGGAAATAAATCCTATGATGGAGTCAAAGTGGTATAAATTTTGCTTTTTTTTCATTTTGGAATACTAGCATAACAACCTAAATTGTTAATTTTATCATAATAACAGATCTTTATTATTTTTTACTCTTACATGTACGATTAAAATTTAATTTTAACAATTTCTACAACTGAGTTTTATAGAAATAGTATTTTGCTAATTTGACGTTAAATATCATTTAATTAAGAGTTAGACTTACTTTTAGGTGAATTTTTTACAATAACTAATTTTGTAGGTTTATTATAAATCAATGAAAGTTACATTTTCTTTCGTTGAAATTCGATGGGTTCTACCTTGTTAATATAATTGATATAACTATATTAGAAAGACCTTTGAAGTCATATGTAGTTATATTTTTTATACATTTAAGATTTTTCATAATTTTGATCAGTTCGTAGCTATTCTTTATACAGTGTGTATTAGCACTGGTTTTTGTTATATTTGATATTATTGTATATATTTGATTAAGAAATTTTAATAGAAATTTATTAGCTGTACTATTATAAGTATTGCAACCAATTGTAGCTGTTCTAAATTTAACAGGATTCTTATGAAATTTTGGCATAAGAACTAGATATGGATATTTAAAGTTAGTAGAGTTAATGTCTAATAATTTATAAAACCCCCTAATTTTACAATTGTTTACAATTATGTCATCATTAGTTTTTTTGAAAAGAGTTATTAGAAGATATACTGGATTTAAGTAGTTGATGATAATAGGATTTACATATGTACATATGCACAATTATTTGGAGATTTGTCCACATAAGTGATTACAAAGTTTTGTTGCAATTTAGTGATTTGCTGGAAAAGATGTTTTGTATTTACATACATTTCCATACATTAGTGTCAATTAAACATCCATTAGAATATGTTTTTCAATTTAACAAATGCATTTCCCACTCTCATTTTCTTTAATTAACCATTGCGTATCATCCAGACATTACCGCCCTCCTCTGTACTCTAACATTTACCCACCCAGCCATTCTATTATATACATGTTTTTATATTTTTTTTACATTTTTAATTTTTTATTATCATTTTTATGTTTTAATAATTTTTGTACTTTTTTTTTAAGCAATGTGTTACTTATTTTTGAGATCATGTAATAACTAATTGAATATTAAAGAATGTATGTTTTTTTTAGGAAAACCATTATTTATTGCATCATAAACTAGCTTTTTAATATTTGCATTAATTAGATGAGATGAACATAAACATTTTATTCTATATAAATGATTAAGGATTATATTACAATATACCAAATTATGAAGACAGGGTTTTAAATTAGTAAATGTTTTAACTTTAAAATTAAATTCATTCAGTTTGTCATACATATCAGTTATTAATTTGTTTTCTTTTAATATAATTTTAAGATCTAAAAAGTTAATGGTATTATTAGAAAACAGATTTTTGTAATTTCTAACTATTGGGAATTGAGATATACTGGTATTATCAGTGTCAATTAAAATTATACCATCAATATATCAATATAAATGTATTTTATTATTAAAATATTTTGTTCATAATGATATAAGTCTGATAATATACTAGATATACAACCACCTTGAGGTATACCGACTATTTGTATATATATTATGTTATTTTCCATTATAAAATTATTACAGATAATGAAATTTGTTAAAGTAAGAAAATAATCAGTATCAATGTTCTTTGATAGATTCAAATCATGTTGATATTTTTAAATAGTACATTTATTATATTATGTAGATCTAATAAATCTAAATTATTAGAAAGATCTTTGAAGTCATATGTAGTTATATTTTTTATACACTTAAGATTTTTCATAATATTGATCAGTTCATAACTATTCTTTATACAATGTGTATTATCACTGGTTTTTGTTATTGTATATATTTGATTAAGAATTTTTAATAGAAGTTTATTAACTGTACTGTTAAAAGTATTGCAACCTTGTAAATGTTCTAAATTTAACAGGATTCTTATGAAAGTTTGGTATAAGAACTAGATATGGATATTTAAAGTTAGTAGAGTTAATGTCTAATAATTTATAAAAACCTCTAATTTTACGATTGTTTACAATTATGTCATCATTAGTTTTTTTGGAATGAGTTATTAGAAGATATACGGGATTCAAACAGTTGATGATAATAGGATTTACACATAATTGCACAATTATTTGGAAATTTGTCCACATAAGAGATTACAAAGTTTTGTTGCAATTTAGTGATTTGCTGGAAAAGATGTTTTGTATTTACATAATCCAGATGTGAAATATTATACAGTAGACTCCCTCAAATCCACACTCCTAAAATCTGCAACTCTCTAAAATCTGCACATATTTTACGGATGTAAACAATGAAACATTCAGTTCAGATGTAGGTGCAAAAATTGATTTTTTTCAATTTTATATCAATTCCATACATTTTTTTAATTTATAATTTTTGTTAAGGTTATTGAATTCATGTTTTTTCATGAAGAAAGGATAATTTATTTCTGAAAAAATAAAGATATTGCTAATATCATTGGTAATCACAATCTTACCAAATATAGTTATGTATTAATCAAGCTTATTTAGTCTGGCTAAACCTGAAATAAAGTTTCATTATTTTATGATTCTGATGTGAATTAATAATGTATCTTTATGAGGCAAGTTTCATTGAATAATTTAGGAAAAACACATTTCCTCTTTTATAATGAATATTTAATTGTACATTATAGATTATTAACTTGACCTTTCCTTTTAGTATTTTAATCATTTTAAAAAATATCTAAATTTTTATTATTTTAGTTTATTACTTTTTTTAATATTTTAGTACATTGTATGCATTCATTATACTTTTGATTTTATTATTAATTACATTCAAATTATTTTTTTTTAAAATGTAAACAAAGCAATGACCAAAAATTCGCAAAATTCTAAAATCCGCAAAACCTCTGGTCCCAAGCTGTGCGGATTTGAGGGAGTCTACTGTATTTTAAATGCTTAGTAAATTTATCAATAAGTAAAATTTTCCATTGATTGAAATATTCAATAAGTTTGTTGTAATATATTGCAATTTTATAAATAAATATATATCTATATCATATGTAAATTGTTTTACTATAGAATTAATGTGTAATTTGGATGGAATTCTATACTTAGTACCATAACCCATTAATTTTTTTAATGTTAAATCATCTACAATATTTAGATTTCCAGTCATAATATGTCAATGATCATTATTAATGTAATTTTGTAGAGAGGATTCATTGCATTTACAGGGGAAAGTAGTATCAGCAGAAGTATTTTTTGTGTTATATATATATATATATATATATATATATATATATATATATATATATATATGTTGCGGCCAATACCCGGAGCCTGGCCAATTCTAGAACTGGCCGGCCAATACCCGAACTGGCCATGCTTCCTGGCCAAAACCCGAAATACATGAAATAAATAGCGTATTTCGGGTTTTGGCCGGCCAATTCGCAAACTGGTCGAGAAGCCTTAGCCAACATCCGAACTATGATGCATAGGTACCAATTTTTTTGTAATTAAGATAATGTAACATTAAAATGTACAGTAAAAATGATTCCCATTGATTATACTGAAACGAAATATTTTTTTGTACCCAACTAAATTAATCAAAAATAGTACACAATTCCCTTTCAATATCGAAATTAATTAATGAACCAAATATGATGACAATTACAAGTTAACCGGAAACTTTACTCGAGTTAGATCACGGACAGGCTGACGTCTAGACTATTTGAATTCATAGACACTTTCAACTATGTTAGAAAGAATTAAGCTGAGTACTTATATCTATTTCGTGAATTGGCCAATCACTACTGGCCAGTTCGCGAATTGGCCAGTCATTTTTTAACGTTGCTGGCCAATTCGGGAATTGGCCGGCCAGTTCTAGAATTGGCCAATTTCGGGTATTGGCTGCAACATATACATACTGACAATGAACCAAATTATTAGTCAAAAAGAACTTTTAAATGATAATATATATATATATATATATATATATATATATATATATATATATATTATTATTCAGAAAAAAAAATGCTTTTGAAAATTTAAATAAAAAATACTATACAATTTTATATTTTTATGTATAAGTTTTATTGGTTAATATCAAATCAATGTTTTGATATTAACCAAACTGTACTTATAAAGTTTTAATTATCTCTGAAGTAAAAATGATTTTGCTTAAAAATAAAAACTTATTTACAGAAGCTTGATTCTTAAAAAAATTTGTGTATAAAAATTACTGTGTTTTAAATATTTAAAATAATCATAAAAAGTACAATATTATTACAAAAAGAAATCACATTTACCATTTGCAATAGTACCACATTTTGCATCTCTTTTTTTACTTCTCTTCTTAGGAATTTTTTGAAAAGGAGCAAATTCAACAATTGCAGGATATTCATTTCCTAGAAATAGCAAAGTAATTTTTGACATTTTATGATCAATTAAACTAGTTATGCAAAAATTAAAACTTTGACAACAGTTCAAAAAATAAAATTTCTTTTAAAATCTTAGAGAAAAGAAGGGGAAGCTTTCATAAACAGAAAGGAGAAATGTTTATAAATATCATGTCTTTATTCTATCTTTAATTTAGTATAGCTCATATTCACTAACAACTAAATATAAAATGTCAGAGATCTTTAGCTAATAAGCAGAAACATAGAAATAAAGGTACTACATGTTATCGCGTCGACCATAAAACTATCGTCAAATTAAAAGATTAAATGCCAATAATGGATGATTGTGAATGTCGCATTCAATGACATTATACACACTACATGTTTAAAACATTGTCAAATGGTTTTTAATACCGCTTTTTATTTGTATTTTTATTCATGTTTTACTAATTTTTTTTTTCTTTCATTAATAAAAATTATATCAACATGCATAATTTGGCTATTAGTTTGGCAATTTTTATAATTTCGCTAAAATGGTCAACGGGATAACCAAGTAGTGCTGGAATAAATTTATATATGACACAAACAAAAATAATATAGATTGTTTTAAATATAATTTGAGTTTTGTTACATAAGTATAGTAATACAATGAATTTCAATATAACATGTACTAATTTATTTTCTAATTTATACTTCTTATTTTTGGTTCTGCTAAAAATAAGAAATGTTTACTTTTAAACCGTCATAATATTTTAGTATAAAGTAAAATATTTGCATAATGTTTATACAAAGAATATGAGAAAATTTTAATTTATATATGTGATTCCTTATTAGTTTAATTGCAAGTACTTTGATAAATTATAAGGCTTAAAATTAAATTTTACTTAGGAGAGTCTGCCCCAACCCCCCCTCCCAACTTAAAAAAAATGTTAAAAATGACAATTTATGGAAAGCTTTTTATCTTTTAGCTGCTTTTAGAGAACAACTAAAAATCATCTCACTCAGTCACCAATGAGATATCTTTCTGAATTTTTATGATATTCGACTACCGTAGTTGCACTGCAAAGTTGACAATTAAATCCCAAATATATATATATTTGTTATGTTTGCATGTGCAAATAAAAAATGTTTCATACAATTGTTCATATTTTATCAAATATTTAATATATTTACATTCTAATAGCACTATATTATGCCTACTATATTTTGTTAAATTTTCTAAAACTGGCATTAAATTTGGTGGGAAACCTGCATGATGTAAACAAAAAACATGCAAGAATTTTTTTCAACTTTAAAATATAAAAAAAAAAAAATTGGTATATTTTTATGAATATACACATTCTTACAGAAATGAGTACATATATTGGTAAAATATAATGATAGAACATTTTGTGCATTTTTTTACAGGATGATCACAAATATTTTTTCTTTGATTTTTTTGGCCCCATAATTGTATTTCTGATCAAATTGCCATTGATAATTATAAAGTCAAATATATTCTCCATTACTCTTAAAGTCACAGAAAAATCCACTATGCATACTTTTAAATATTCAACAAAATGTCTAAAATTGATAGTGTCCAGTGATTAATGGCCATATTGAGTATGTAAGGTACAATTTGCTTTTATTAGAAATCCAAATTAACTTTGCTCAATATGCCTACCATCTTCAGCTATGATGTATGTAAATGTATGCATATTGCAGTCAATAGTGGATATATTGAGTAACTTACTTGAATTTATTATTTAAAAAATTTATGTTGTTTAGGATAACATGTGGGCCCCCTTAAACATCACAAAATGGCTTCATTTCTGAAGCACATGATGTAAATAAATCAAAGTAAGAAAAAAAAAAAAAGGATCTACTATTGGAATTTTCCAATATCTAAGAGCAAATTAAAAACAGTTTTTAGCTGAACATCCATTTTGTATAGCTAATCTGACGTTTGCTGCTTATTTGTAGGAGATGGAAATTGTCAAGTGAAATCATCCGGTGTAAATACGATGATTATGGAAATGAATCTTAATGTTGATATGAAAATTATCCAGTTTCTGGAGACTTGCATCAGAAAGTCTTCAGAAACTAGTTGTCACCAGGTGTTTCATAAGCCTGTTGGCACTTCAAGAATTTACATAAATGTAGAATAATTTACTACTTTGGAGCGGTGTCTAGGGAATAAAGATGGTCCAGGCAATTTTTTAACAAAAATCTTGAATACTTTAATGGATAAATTTAATTGGCCATTTACACATATGTATATATATTGCAGCATAAATATCTTACATGTTGGTGTAATATGACATATAAAAACTGGCTGTCTGCCTATTAAAATTTGCTAAGGTCTGATGTAGCTGGTGGAGACATTCGGCTTACTGCATGCAGGTCTGTCTGCCTATCACATTAGCTGGCCCACCTGGCCATATTTTGCTCCAAGATGTTCGGGTGGCTTTTTTAGACCGCCTGTCTGCAGCTGACTCTATTTTGCATCTGCCTCAATTCTCATAAAAAGCCACTTAGTTCATCAAAATTTCTATTGTTCGCGAGTTTGATCCAATCATCCAGAGCCTCATTACAGAATGTGCTTATTTTGCAGTGCAGAGTTCAATCTTTGTTGCTAGGCATCTTTGTCGATAGATTCCACATAAATAATTTTATCAAACTATGTATTGCACCATAAGATTCGACAAAGAGTTGGATTTTTTGTACCAAAAGGAAAAATACTTCAAATTTTCCCACATAGGTAGTGTTATACAGTTTAGTTTTTGAAAAATATGAAAACTATATCATAAAATATGTGAAACGAACAATAGATGAAGTTAATGAAAAGCTTCTTTATTAGCAATTGATATGAAGAGAATTAATGGCATTGTTGAATTAATATCACTCACCTGCAAGAAAAATAATCTCAACAGAAGTAAATTTCACAGAAGAGGGAGAAGAAAACTAGCATACAGCATAAAAATCTTAAAAATGAAGACGTAGAAGGTTTGGAGAGTTGGGTCATTTTTCAAAAAAGGGCATATTTCAGAATTTTTTTACTTTTTTTTTCCATTTAATTTTTTTCTGGGTTTTATAAGCAAGTGAAGAACACTAATAAAACTATGGTCCTGTTCAATTAATTTTATTTATTTAGTAAAAAAATATTTTTAAAATTTATCGGTAACGGAGGTGAGACTCTGGTAACGGAGTGGAGATGTATGTTCTTATAAATGTATATATTGATATTGTATATAAATAATTATTATACATATTATATATGATATATTATATACTAGCAGCCCCCCCCCCCTTGCTTTGCTTCGGGTAGAGCAAGTCGTCCAGTCCCGTGCCACTACTGACACCGCAAATTGTTACTACCACTTCATTCCATTAATTTCAACTACTAAAAACATTACCCTCCTTTTAGGTAGTCGGGTAAAAAGTAGCCTATATGTTAATTTAAGGTGTCAAATACCTTCATACAAAATTTCATAAAAATCGATCCATTAGTTCTCGAGTTATAAATGGTGTAAAGAACCGGACCTTATTTTATGTATATAGATTATAATTATAATCTATATACATAAAATAAGGTCAGAATATAATACTATTATATATTATACTATATTATTATAATACATTGATTATAATACTATTGATTATAATCAATAGTATTCGCAGCGCACACGATGTAAGGATTTTTTAAGGTCATTTTTCTACACCTTGGGTTACATTATTGACATTTTAGTAAGGATCCCTAATTTTTTTTATACATAAAATAGCTTATGTTCACCGGAAATAGTGTAGCTTTCCAACGGTGAAAGAATTTTTCAAATCTGTCAAGTAGTTTCGGAGCCTATTCAATTCAAACAAACAATCAAATCTTTCCTCTTTATAATATTAGTATAAATAATCAATAGTATTGACAGTGCACGCAATGTAAGGACTTTTTAATGTCATTTTTTTATACCTTGGGTTATACATTACTGGCATTTTAGTAAAAATCCCTATTTTTTTATTTATTTTAATTTTTTTTTATTTATTTTTTTTTTTTTAAATATAATATAGTCTATGTTAACCCGAAATAGTGTAGCTTTCCAACGGTGAAAGAATTTTTCAAATCTGTCAAGTAGTTTCGGAGCTTATTCAATTCAAACAAACAAACAAATGTTTCCTCTTTATAATATTAGTATAGATGAAGTAACTAAAAATCTTAAAATAGAAAGGAATATAACATATTGAAATAAAAACAAATGCATATATTGTTCCAAAATTTTATATTTTGAAAATTATCAAAAACAAAGTTTATTTATTGCACACATAATGGCCTCTGTTGTTAAAAAAGGGGTTCATTTAGAATGTCTAGTATCTGTTTCTGATCAATAAAGTCTGTGTCATCATTCTCTGGAAAAATAAAAAACATTCCAATCTTCGATTTCTTCAGGAAGTTCACCTCATACATCTCATTCATTTCTACGGACATGATTTTACAAATGAATTGATGCTTTTTTTCGTTTTCCCAAATACTCAACCCTTACCCATGCACCAACATTGTAACAGATTGTGGAAGTACTAATTATGAGAGTGAAGGAAAAAAAGAATGTTTATGTGAATTTTATGAATTCTACAGCATAAGACACATGACAGAAAAAATAATATATATAAAACTCATTAATGCTCATTAAACTCACTAATTTTTGCCAAGTAATTAATTTCTCACAATCTTTCTTGCTTCACTTGATACCACTTTTCTATATTTTGTCTTTTGTTTTAAATTGTCTTTCAGCTGCTTTGTTATGACTTCTCCATACAATAACTTTTTTTTTTAATTGCTGGTGAAACATGCTGACCTTTAACAAATTATTTACATTTTTTTTTTTTTTTTTTTTTTTTTTTTTTTTTTTTTTTTTTACTGGAGTATCCAACTTTGCAATTTGAGATCTTTGTGCTCTTTTTTTGTACTTTTCCAGCTTTTAATAGATTTTTTAAGCTTGGCCTTTAACTTTAGAATCTCATTCTTCAGATCATGTATATTTTTTCTTCATCTTTTTCTATGCAGGCTTTCTCTACTTGTTGAAAGTACATTTCAATATTGGTAAACCTAAAGATGAGCTTGCTGAAGGAGTATTTATTTTCTTCAATCTTTTTCTCTAATTCTTTTTACTTACCCATCATACGTAGTATAGGGTAAGTCTTGCAATCGTTTTGAAAATCGAAAAAAAAATTTTGACGGATTTACACGTTTCGGACACTGGAGATTCCGAAAAACATATTTTTAGAAAAAAAAAATTTGCCGTCCGTCCGTCCGTCTGTGTGTCTGTCTGTCTGTCTGTCTGTAACTGCTCTATCTCTCGAACAAATTGAGATAGAGACTTGAAATTTTGTATGTGCTTAGTATGTAAGAATGGGACGAAGCCTATTTAATATCAGTAACCTCGATTATCCGGAACTATTTTTTTCGGACTCTCGAAAAATTCATTCTGATGAAAGGTATATAAAAATTTTCGATTTTTTTTATTTTAAGGAGTGGACATAAAAGGCAATAAAATAACACAAATTTTGCGCATAAAACAAAGTCGGTCGGATTATTAGTTGTCGAAATATTTCTAATCCTATTTTCCACATTCTTTGATTTTTCATGACCCTGTATTTCATTCAAATTTCAATTCAAAGATAGCTTTTAATTGGAAATGAGACGCTTAATTTGATGCAAGAAACCGTTAGTGAATATGATAATTATTTTTGGAGTTATAAGGATGTTTCTTTTATGCAATTCCGTGCTACCTGAATTATTTGGCGTTTCATACAATTTATCGAAATTGGTTCATCAAAAATTCATTAGTAGAGCATGATTATGTGTTAAAAATACTTAATTATACGTTTATATATTTTTTTTGGAATTGTAATGCATTTTATAAATTGTTTACATATGTTATGTTTCCATATATTATGTTATGCATATCCATGATGGGTAAGTATTACGGTGGCCTCCAACGACTAGTTTCCTTTTGCTTAGGTTATAGGATTTCTTGCTCTTTTCTTGTCAATTTTTTCTAACATTCCTTTGTTCTTGTGGTGTCATTTTAATAATGCTACCTGCTTTTCTCCTAGCATGGTACCTCTCTTTTTCCTTTCCCTTTGCCTATTCATATCTAAGTGAGTCATTTTTTATCGCATCACATAGTCTTTGCATGTTCTCTTTCTTTTTTTGATTGCTAATGCATTTTTTCCGTCCTTTTATACTATTATGCTCATTTCTTTTCTTCGTCATAGTACTAAAAAAAATGTAGGATTTATTGAATTAAAGTATATGATAGCTACCCTATATGTTTAATTTTATCCCACTAATAAAATAATAAGACATAAAAGTATTTAAAACACTTGAATTATGCTACTCATTTAATACCCATTATTGGAATCTCATAACAGAAAATTATTTAAAAGCATTTGAAATATAATAATTGTTATGCCCTCTGATAAATCTTAAAAATTCTTAATTATAATAGTTATTATTTTTTCTAGCACTTTTTTGCTTAGTTTGAGCAAAGAATTGATTAAATCAACTGAGGTAAATTATTAAAACATAGCTAGTGAAACCCACTAAATAGTTGATAACAACTAAATCAGAAATATAGGCTACAGTTAATCAGTCCTATAACAAAAATAAACTATATCAATATTTATTATATTAGTTAAATAATTGTTAAGTAAACAATTTTTATTTTGATTAATTTTAAGTACTTATATTTAATTTAATCTCACCTCCATTTAACTTTATCACCTCCGTGATTAATAAAGGTAATGGAGGTGAGGATATTTCATATAATGTGCAGTGTTTGTAAATATTGTAATCAAAATTAATGTTATTCACACAGGAATATATGTGTTGCAATATCTTTTAAATTCAAATGTAAAATGAATAAATATAATGCATTGCTTACCTTTCAGTGGCAGTAATGGAGTAGAGTATCCCAAAAGACAAAATAAAGAATTTCTATTTATTTGAATAAAATAAGCTTTAACTTAGAGCAAATGACAATTATTTTTCACAAAACTAACAAAGAGAGTTCTTTTCCTTTATTTTAATACGAATTACTTACTCTTTTTTTTTTTTTTTTACTGCCTTTTATGAATGAATGTTTGAAGCTAAAACTGTTAGTAACGGAGTTGAGAATTTCAATTGGGACAAACAAAAACATAACTTAAAAATGCATTTTCAAAAATTATTTAATTTATTGAAACCCATTTTTAAATTAGCCAAGGTTGATTTAAAAAGGAATTAACAGTAAAAATTATTTAACATTTAATTTATTTCACTTTTTAATAGAAGAATTTTTTTAAATGTGAATGGGAACACCCATGGAGGTGAGGTTTCATATGTATTACTTAATATTAAGACACAAAATAACTATAGAATAGTAAATTGTATGAAAGTATTATCTATTCTTTAAATATTCAATACAAAAAAAAAAAAAAAAAAAAAAAAAAAAATCACAATTAAATAAAGCAAAATTTTTAAAATAATGTCAGGATTGAAATAGACCCTTTTTTCAAGAATGACCCAGTTGGGTAATTTTACCTCCCCACACAATTCAACCCCCTTCGGTAGTCATAAATAGACATGTGATGACAAAGTGATTTTCTGCCATGGTTGGGTTTCTATCCTGTAGAAAAAACCTGTTTTTTCCAGGACAGTGGAAGAAACTGGAAAAAAATGGAAGGAACTGGGAGAAATAGAAAAAACTGGAAGAAATGGAAGAAACCACCAGAAACCAAAACAAATGCTCAAAGTTAAAGTATATTAACTATATAAAAGTATAATTACAAGAAATCTAAATTGGAAAATTTAATTATTAAAAATATTTTTGCAAAGATAAGCTATTTTTTTAATAACAAACTTCAAGTTCAGCAGACATTTTCAGGTGATGGATTTTTACTACTCTAGAAAAAGAGGATTTTTTTTTTTTTTTTTTTTTTTTTTTAATTATTAATTATGTTGTTTATGTAAAAAGAGAGAAAAAATCCACCTACAAATTGTTTATTTTTCATATAAAAATGTATTATTTTATATAAAAATGCCTTATTTTAAATTATGCAACATAGTAAATAAACAAATTTGTAATTTTTATACTTACTAACATCTAGCATGAATATCTCAATGCTGATTTTAAAAGATTAGTGTTCTAAAAATATTTATGGGTATGTAAAAATGCTTTTAAGCATTTTGACAAATGTAAGATCCTGAAGTGTAGGACTCGGGGGGGGGGGGGGGGGGGGGGGGGGGGACTTCATTTTTTGCATTTATCAAATTTAAGCTGAGAAACTGATTGCAGCATCCTACAGCTAAAAAACTTTTTTGCTATACTATGCTGCATTGTACTAAGAAAAATTAGAATTTTAATGATTTTTTTTAATACTAGGATCGACCAATACAGGTTTCTAAAGCCAAAACCAAATTTTGGTGACCTTTCTAGTTTCAGTCAAAAATGAAAACATCCAAAAAAATGTAAGTAATTAAAATGTATGTTTTAAAGTAATTAATACATACATAAATATACTTAACTGTAAATTAAGTATATGTATAGTATTTATTAATTATACACAATTGTTAATTATCCAAAAACTTTATTTTCATATACAATAAAACATAATTAATTCATCAATGACACGGGAAGATTTTCTAATTATACGAATTTCATTTGATTAAAAAATATTTTAGTTTAAAAGATACACATTTTGATTTTTCTTCTATAATGATTTTTGTAAATGATCATTTGTTATTCTAGAATTTTCTCAAATAATATTTGAAACACTAATGCAGTTAAAATTTAAAAAATTCTAAAAGATGATTGATAATTCATGACTGATAATTGTAAACAGTGAAATTTATTGCAATACACTCGTTAAAGCCGATACAGTTCAAATCAATGACTAATGTTGAAAATTTCCGAAAGAAGAAACAAGATTTTTGAAATACTGAGAGTTTCTGTCTAGACATACTTTCAGCCGCGTTTTTGGCAAAATTTGAATTTTGGGCTGAAAATGAAATCATATTTTTGATTGATCTCTATTTAATACAGTAATTATTGTACATTACTTACAATTATAAAATTGATGTAAATTAAAAGCTTTTCTTTAAATGGGTTTCATTCTACCATTGGTTAAGGATCACTATTATTTACTACTAGTTACAGAAATTTAAATAATTAAAAATATGTTGATTAAATTGAAATGAATAACATTTTATTAATTTTGTGTATTTTGGATAAAATTTCTTTTCATTTAGCCAATGGTTGAAGATCTTTAGACAGACATTGTGTGTGATTGTGGTTAAAAAACTGATGTAATTATTAATTTAGCATATATATTTAGTTAAATTTGTTTTGGTCCAATGGAATTAATTTATATAAGATTATAGAAAAAAGATATTTATAATATCTTACAAAATTGAAAGTACATGGTAAATTCTTGAAGAAAAACAGTTTCTTCCATTACTTCCACTTGGAAGAAACTTATTTCTTCCAGTCAGTCTTTTCCGTGGTTTTTTTCTACTACGGAAGAAACTTGCCAACCCTGTTTTCTACGTAGGTACACTAATGAAACTATTTGTATAGCAAGACGCACTTATGACAAATCTTATTAGTAGAATAAAATGCAAAATGAATTTTTGCAAGTATGAGTATAATGGAGATTCCATAATGTATTATTTTAATTCCTATATTTGTTCATTTTATGAAATTGCATTTCATTTAATCTTTCTAAATTTATACTTATGATTTCATTGTGCCCTCTTCCCACATTATACAATATTCTATTATGTATGAAAACGATTCTATTAAATGCTTTTTGCTACACTAGATTTATCTGCAGATGTATGGTTAAAGTAAATAAAATAAAGAAAAATAATTCTTTTTCAATCTGTGCTTCTCTAAGTAACTGTTAACAACTATTGCTGAGATTTTAAAAACTAAAGTATAACTAATTTTATTCAGCTGTCTATACTTTCCTTTCTCTTCAAAAACATACAGTTCTACAAATTGTTTTATTGATGCATCAAACCAATATCTATTTTAGGGTATAAATTGGACTGTCAACAGCTGTTTTTCTCTGATTGTTCTGAGAGATTTTTCGGTTCACAGGAAATTAATCCTTTTAATCCTTCTGTAATCTCTTCACATTTATCTGTTCAGCTATGTTACCTTAACAATGCGTTTCTGTCTCTCTCTGCATAATTGTCGCCAAATTGACAGACATACAAAGAGATTTGGTGCAAACTGAAAGCCAAGCACAATGTAACATCTGCACTGAATAAAACTTTCACTTAGATTTTATCTCTTGCCCTCTATAGACAGGATACAAAATGTAATGTGATTTCTTGTGTTCCAAAAGGGTCATAGCTTGAAGGGATCACCATATATGTTTATTCCCTTACATTAAAGAAAAACAAGAAGGTCTACTCTAAAGTGTAGTGTGTTTTTTTTTACTTACCTGATTTATTGCATATAATGCTAGACTATTATCAGTATGAAAATTCTTCTTTTATCTATCTATATATATATATGTAGCTACGTCAATAACCAGGATGTACTCGCACACTTCATTACATATATTGATTCTCATGATCTTTAGTAGAATAAAACACTCCAATATTTATGCAGGGAGTGACGACTCTTCATGCATCGTTCTTCATTTAACCTATCTCAAAGTTTGTGAAACTGGAATGAATCACCGCTGAGTATTTTCTGACCGAAAAGCAAAGTGTCTATTCATCGTATCTTACACTGTTAGCTGACCGAGGAACGCCGATTCATGCCAATCCAACTTTTCAACTTTTTGTTATGATTTTTGATATATGTTATTATTATAACATTAGAAATTTTATCATTTGAACTATCCATTAAATTTTAATAGAAAAAAGGCAGCAATTTAAACTGTACAAAAAAATAATCATACTTGTTGATTTGCCAGAAATACATGCAAAATTGTTTCATGTGAATAGAGAGCATGCACATAAAATGGCACAATATTTACAAGCTACAATAAAATTTTATTATAATAATTCTTGAAAAATTAACTGAATTGTTTTTAATAGTCTATTCGTGTTAAACAAAATTTAGTTCTTGTAAAATGGAAAAAAATGAATTTACCTTATACACTTATTAGTAATGGTGTTTATGTGCCAGAGAAACTTTCTTGACACCATTTTTTAATTTTGCCATCCCTGTGCATTATAGTTTATGCATTATTATAGAATAGAACAAATGCAGTTAAATTAAGTAATAATCAAAATATTATTTCCATAATTCTTCTTGTATTAAGCTATAATTTCATTCAGCAATCAAAAAGCTTTTTTTTTTTTTTTTTTTTTTTTAATTGACTATTCAATTTTTTAGTTTTATTCTTAGCTATCAGGTACCAATGAAATAACGCATTTTATTCAGCCAATTTTGAAAAAAAAAAAAAAAAACTACTCATTAAAAAAGGCATGCATTAATTTAAAAATATTACTTTGCAAAATACTGTTAATAATTTTAACTTACCTTTACTATCCAAGAAAACATAACCATCAAATTTATCTTTAAATATAAAAATATCCTCTGATATTAGGAAATTTATATAAGCACGGGAAAATGCATGCTGTCCAAGCCTAAAATAATAGAAGGAAAGCATAAATTTTACAAATTGAAAAACACAATTGAATGATTCTATCATGCAAACATAAGGATGAAAATTTACAATTCAAAGTTTCTAGAGAGTACTCAATACTGGACTTAATTTATCATCTAAAATTGAATATCATATATTCCCATATATATTTTATAAAATTATATCCTTGTAACAAGAACAAAAAAAATCATGTGTCAAGCACAGATTATGAAACACTTCCCAAATCCCAACACACTCAAAATACTGTAATAAGACTTCACAATTTAATAAAGTAAACAATGATGTCTAAGCAAACAAAATGTATAATACATTTGAAAAAAATTTCAACAATTACCATTAATAGTTGGAAAAATACTTGAATTCTTTTGTGGAACGGTGTGTATGTCCTATAGAGTTTTATATACAGTAGAACCCCGATAATCCGGATCGGTTTTTTCACTTTTATTTCAACTTTGAGAAGCGATTGGCGAAAAAGTTTTTGTTTTATTATTAAGAATACGACAATGCAACAAGTTAATATTAAAGAAATTAGCCAATCGCTTCTCAAATTTGAAAAAAAAGCGAAAAACCCGATCCGGATTATCGGGGTTCTACTGTACATGCATATACATACACACACATATATATATATATATATATCAGGGCTTGAAATTCAATTTTTTGAAGGAGGGGAGTCTCCCTACCAACATTTACAAATGGAGGGGAGTTTAGCTGTTTGGGAGGGAGAAAAAAATGCTTAAAACCCGCTATTATTTTATGTTCTATTTAAAGAATTACCAGAATACAGACATGACAAAAATGACAGTAGCAATTTTTATCAAGAATTCAGAATAATTATGCAAAATGTGTAAAAAAAAAAAAAACTGTCTAGATTTTATTTGGTGGTAAATTCTTTCCTGGTGCTAATTATTTTTGTTACAGGTCTAATTATTGTTTTGATAATAATTAATAAAACTTCTAATTAATTTGATATATTCATAATTAATTGTTACAATTAAAACCAATATTATTTTTCTGAATAAAATGTACAAGATACAAATTTAATTATAAAATAATGCTTATTTGAGTGTAGAAAATAAGAAGTATCACTATTGTTCGCATTTCTTTTAAAAAGGGGCAAGTCAAATTTATCGAAAAATATTTTTTCTTAAAGAACGAAAACTTTCGTTAAGTAAAAAGGTGCTTTTTGTTTAATGAACGGCTACTTTCAGGAATTGCATTAACTCAGAAAGATTTGGAGCTGTCAGAAACAGATTTTAAAGCAGCAAAGAAATAAATTTTAAAAAAAGTAAAGCAAGAAAATTAGCTTATGTAACAGAAATATGCACTTCTGGCAATATTTTTGGGGGGAGGCTGGGGTGAAAGGTTCTCTTTGATGAAATTTGCATTTTTTAGCTATCTTTTACAGAAATTTGTCTTTTTTACGATCTTTTCAGGAAATATGCCTTTTTTCGGGATTTTTTGACGAAATTTGTCGTTTTTTTCGCGAATCTTTTGAGGAAATTTGCCGTTTTTTCGCGAATTTTTTGAGGAAATTTGCCGTTTTTTCGCGAATTTTCTGAGGAAATTTGCCGTTTTTTCGCGATCTTTTGGAGAAATTTGTCGTTTATAGTGAATATTTTGTCGAAATTTGTTGTTTTTGCGATTTTTCGACGAAATTTGGCGTTTTCCCGCGACTTTTTTTGACGAAAACTGCCGTTTTACAGTTCGAAATTAGCCATTCTTTCGCGAATTTTTTGACGAAATGTGCGGAAATTAGGCTTTTTTTTTACAATATTTGCCATTTTTTACGAAATCACGCGTCCTGTGAGACGCATAATAGCTGTTTTTTGTGTGCCATCTCTGATTTTTTGCGTAATTTACAAGCTATAGCGCGTCCGTGGCATCACTGTTTCATAATTTTTTTAATTAAATACGTTAATTTTTTAATTTTAATTTTTTATTTATTTATTTCTTTTAATTTTTATTTATTTATTTATTTATGTGAAAATTCTGAACAAAATCACCTTTTATTCGCCGCGGAAAATAGACGAAACTCGTCAATCGATTGCTGGAAAAAAATTGTGAAATTTGTCGATCGGTCGCGGAAAAAATCGTGATTTTCAATGATCTTTCGCGGTAAAAAAAAAAAAAAAAAACTCGCAAAATGTGTCAATCAGTCGCACGAAAATATCACAAAATTCGCAAAACGGTCGTGGGAGTTGATCATAGTTTCAAAATGTAAAATTTTTTTGGGCGGGAGCCTTCTGTCCACGCAGGGACGTAGCATATTGGGGGGGGGGGGGAGCCTCCCCTCCCAATATGTTCATGTAGTAGGGCGCCAAAGAAGGTTTAAGAGCGCCGTTAGGCGCCCGGAAAAAAGGCTTTGTAAGTAATAACAAGTAATTATAAAATAACTTAATTTTAAATGTAAAATTACAAAGTAAGTTATTATTCACTTACAAAACATGAAAAAGGCACTTAATTTTAGACTTCTTACTACCTCTATTCCCCCACTCCTATCTAGAAGAAAATTTATGCATCCGAAATAAAAAATTTCAAAAGCAGACTTGTAATGAATTCCAGGATAGATGTATGATTATTTCCTTCTTATAGTAGTTGTTGGTCACCCTTGGAAATAGATAGAAAGGGAAAATGTGTGGAAACGACTGTAGTGCGTTTGAATGGTTCTATAATATGTTTTAATAGTAGGGCGCCACAGAAGGTTTGAAGGCGCAGTCAAGCACCTATAAAAGAGGGTTTCAAAAAGGGCGCCATGGAAGGTTTAAAGGCGCTGTTAGGCACCTAAAAGTTTTATTATTAATGTGACATTCTTAGATTATTTTTTACACACAAAAAAAGACAAAATAATTAAATAACAGTAACGTGATTTGGAATCAATATTATTGTAAATTTGTAAGAAAATAAATTATGGTTTCAAAAAAATATAGGAGATCCATTACATTTGAGACATTTTAAGATTACTACCAGGCGCTATCCCTAATGTGAAAACAAGAACACATTCCGGAAATAGGCATTGTTCGATCACTACATGTAATTTGATCTTTCGGAGAAAAGCTTTTCCCTTATTCCAATCCAAGGTTGGTGGTTCTCGACAGGGTCATCTGTTTGTTTGTATTTTTTTGTCGGCCAATTATCTACACTTGGGATATAGGCCCTAAGAGATGGGATGCCCTCCATGGGGGTCTTTTTAAGGGAACCTAACCTGTATTTACGCAAGGAAATCCAAGGTTCGAAGAAAACCACGGAAAACTCCGAACGGTTAGGCCAACGGTCGCGATTGGGTTTGAAACCAGCACCTACCGCCTACCAGTTTGGAGATCAGAACCTCGCGGCCACTGGTGGGGCAGACAGGGTCATCTGACCTTAACTATTTGAACTCCCCTCTTATATCCTTCCTTGTGTTAGGTTAGATAACTTCCGGGCGTCACCTACATACATCTTGGTTGTCCAGTCTCTAGTGCTGTCAGATTGTACTGAAGCTAATAATGCGACTTTTCAAAACTAGTGATTTTTTTCGTTCAATTTTTAAAATAAAATTTAAAAGCTGTCTTTCGTAGTCCTCCAGAGAAAAGAAATTCAGTCAAGAGTGATGACTGAAATAAAACATAAAAACAAAAAATCAGGATCTTACTACGGAGAACAAAACAGAAAAAAAAGTTATGAAGCGGAGAAATGATGCAAATTTATGAAAAAGTGGCTGAAAAACAATGATGCAGTCGAAGGTAAAAAATGTACATATTTTCCTTTAGTTAAGCATATTCTTAAAGTACAATGTTTATATTTCTCACGCAATTATGAGTTCATTTATTATCATTGCTATTATTAGTAGAAAAAAATCGAATAGCATTCTCAGTTTTCCGGTAAACTTAAGTTTTAATTATTTTTATTATTTATTTCCTAAACAGATCCCCCTATTTTTTGATAAATGGTGATTTCTGAAACTTTTACATTATTAATAATTGACCTAGTTTTAACCCAGGACTGGGCAGGAATGAAGCTTTCCCCAAAATTAAAAAAAGTATATGTTTAAGGATGTACTCGAAAACATGCTTTTCCACCTTCAACACCTCGAAATTTTCTGATAGAATTTCAGACTCATTTTTAAAAATAGAAACATGAAACTTGCTGGAGTGGTTTTCGAAGAGATGTACAAGGTGCCATATGATCTTATTTTTCGCTCCATTTATTAGAATTTGATTGATAAACAATCATTGCTTCAGCATGGTTCTTTTTTTCGTCTCCAGCTCTTCCGCTTTGGAAAATTCGGTTCACAGCGCCCACTTTGACAGCATTTTTCACACTATTTTCTGTCTTTATTAAAATATCGAACTTTACGGCACCTTGTATAGTTTCTGAATAAGATATTCTGTCAGTCTGATACATTTGAGAGCAAAAATTAATTCAAAATTAAACGCGAAAATAAGCAGTTTGGATCGGAATACACCCTTACAAACGTTTTTAGAAAAAGCAATCAAACATAGTAAGATGCAATCGAATGAAACCAAAAAAATATTCAGTTTTATATGGGGTTTTTTTTTTAATTTAGGTTTTTGGTATCCACATAATGCATTTTTACTGATTTTATTGTATAAAACACTGTATTTAAAATTGTAACATTATAATTAAAAATGCATTGTTACTGATCAAGTGGCACTGATTCCATTCTTGCAAGGATTACTGATCAAGTGGTAAAAAAAAATGTTTTTCAAAAATGTTTTCAACTGAGCAATAGATTTTTTTTTGTTCTATTTTTGTTTTATAATATAATTCCTAAATATAATTTTGTTATATTTTATCAATTGTACATATACATTTCAAGTTATTGTCACTCTTCTGATGGGTCTTTTTTCTGCCTTGCGGTGGACATTACAGCTTAAATTTGATTTATCTGAAAAAAAAAAAAAATGTTTTCAATTAACTCTATAAACATCACGATGTACCGATGTGCAAAGTGAACTCTTCTATCTGAAATTCCAAAATATATATGTACTATCTCTTTATTTTAAATCGAGATTGAAATGTTCTATGTATCTGCGTTTTTTGCATCGCTAATTGCTATTGTGATAAATTACTTTTGACAAAATTTAATGATATCCGGTATTCAGCATATTATTGCTAGATTGAACATGTTGCTTAAAGGGCTAAATAAGTTTTTATTCCAGTGAATGGATAAAGGAATTTGGAAAGAATTGATTTTTGCTTTTAAAGTAGCCATTGTCAAAACAGAAAATTAAATTTACATTGAACGACTGTCTTTTAATGCTAAAAAGTGACAGGGAAAAAAAGTATTCGTTAATGTACTGTATAATTAATAGAATAATTGTGCGACCGATTTAAAAAATGCACATGAAAAAAATAACTACTTTAACATTTTCTTTTATAATTGCAGTACGATACATATTATTTTTTACTTATATGTATTTACTGGGGAAGTAAGATAATAAAAGGGAAAATATGTTATTCCATTTTACAGAAACTGGAATATTCAGTATATTTGGTATATAGACCACCGTTACTTCCTTGAAAAGGGGTTGAATGTTCATCGAGAGCTTTAATATCCCTTTTTTACATTGGTGGGAGTGATAGTAGTGGGCCCGATATCAGAGGATCTCACCAGAAAAAATTGAAGGCTAAATTCAATTATATTGACCAGCAAGTTTCGGGCGGGAGTGGCGGCTTTGAAACCACTATAACTCTATTGTAATTAACTTTGCGTTTTGTATTTTTATTTTTCTTCCGAATACAATTGTTCTTATCATGTCAGAAAAATGAATTTAAGGATCCAGGATTCGGATTCTCTTCAAACATTCTACATTGCCTTTTTAGACCTTGAAAAAACAAGAGCTGGGAGAGATATTTTATAAACACATGTGCATTGCATGCTTAAAATGGAAATTTAACCATGGCTGCATCACTTATATCACCTAAATAGATGCCATTGCCATAAATAAATAATTAAAGATAAAAAGTAGCATAACTAACCTCCCCTCTCTTAAAAAATGTGCAAATAATTCAAGGGCGGCAAAACATTAAAAGGCACCAAATTTTGGTCCTCCCCCCCCCCCCCCCAATAAAAATTTCAAGCTACGCCCCTGCGTCCACGTTATTCTTTTGGGCAGGATTTCAAAATTTTGGTCGCAAATCCCGCCATCCCACCCTGAAATTCAAGCCCTGTATATACCGGGTGATCCAGAAGTCCCGGGACTTTTGAAATACTAATAATTAGAAAACCATAAACAATAGAAGTATGCGGTTTTCACAGAAATGCTGAGAAACTTGTGGGATTTGTTTTTTCGATGAAAAAAACATATTATGTTAGTTGCACTTTTTGGCAGCAGGTGGCGCTAAAATTGATGGTATTGTTTTTATAGTATGATACAGCTCATTTAAAAGAACGAATTAGTGTCCAAGGGTTACAAAGTTTAATCATGACGCTCATGGCTTATAAGTACCGCCGTGAGCCGATGCAAAACAGGGTGCACAGTATCCTAAGAGCAGAAAGAAATTCCAGAAGAAATTTCAGTTCATCGTGATATCACAAGTTTACTGCACTAACCATGAATTGGTGATTTCTACAGAGTATTGGCATAGAATCCTACCTAATATACGATTGTAACAGACATTTGGAATCTCTTGTTTCTATTACGATCTTCCAATGAGCCTTTTTCTCAAACCTTTCTTACCATAGCATTTCACATTTGCAATGGCCATCGATTCTTTTGCAGTTTTAACTTGACGTATTGTACGATATGAAAACAACGCGACATGCAAAGATGTGTCTAAACATAGTCTAGACAATGTCTAAACACTGCAGTTGCTCTTTAAATTTTGTATCAAATTTCCCTTACAATGCAATTTCATTTGCCTTACAAAAAATGTTTGAACATAAACCACCCTTAAAACGAAATCTCATCAATATCATAGAAAAGAAGTTTCGCAATGAACTCATGTGTCTATATAACGCATGGTATAGGTACATTCAGTCTTATACAACAGCGCCACCTGTTGCTAAAAATGGTAACTATATATATTTAAAAAAATTCATTCTAAACAAAAATCCCATATGTTACTGAGCATATATCTGAAAACAGAACCTTTGTATTATACATAGTTTCCTAATTATTAACTTTTCAAAACTCCCGAAACTTCTGGATCACCCGGTATATACACAGTGGGACTCTAATATTAACAACACTCACAACATCACTCAAAAATGTTGCTAAAAACGGGAAAATGTTACATCAGGGTTATGAGAAAAACACTATGTTATTTAAAGCATTGCCGAAATGATAAAATCAAGTTTTAATTAATTAAATTAAATAGAAAATAAAGCATTTATATGCAATTAACGCATTTTGTTTCCTTAATAAGAGATCAACTCTCACTTACTATCTGCAGAAACTGGTTTTTGACATGACAAGCATCAAAAATTGGTTTAAACTGTCAAAAACTGGCTTAAACCACCGAAAACATGGCAACCAGTTTGGTCACTTTAAAATGCATAAATAATTGACACCATGCTACAACCAGTTGTACATGACATGGCCAGGGATCAGGATAATATGTAACTAGCCAATCTGATTTATCAGTTGCAATATGCTTGCTAATGAGAAGATTTTAAACATATTACACAATCTTCCATAATCAGGTTTTCTGACAATTGTCAGATTTTAGTTAATACAACAACCAAAAGATCCACTGTCATATTTAAAAAAAATACTGTGGATTACACATTTATATTACAAAAATTTACCCAAAAATGTTCATAGTATACATCTTAAGGAAAAAAAGTTAATGTATAATTCTGCATTACAATTTTAATGCAGGTCATTCCTCATCAAGTACGAGATAAATGGTAAAATACACTTCAATATCAGAAGAGAAAATAAGATATAGCTAAAAAAAAATTATTTGTGTTCAGTGAATAGCGAACTCAGAATATGTGGTACAATTATAAAACTAAAATAAATTTCATTGGCTTATAAAGTCAAATGAAGTCATGAACAAAGTTGCATTTTGCCACAAGTTAATTTTTTTAAATTACTCTCTGAAAAACTAGTTTTATGAATGGTTATCTTCGTGGTTTAATATTTTTAATCACTTATGATGAATGAAACTCCATTGTTTGATTACCTTGATGGAATGAGATATTCAGGTTTTAACGAGATAACAGGAGTATTTACCAAATTTCTTGCCAATGTGGTCTTTCTTATACTGGCCATACTAAATATGTTCTTAGATTTCATTTAAAGGGGCATAAAAGGTATGTTAAAAAATAAAAATCAAGAGCTTAACTGCTCTTCTATTGCTCAACATTGTTGGTCTTCACAATATAGATTCAATTTTTCTTCAGCCCCATTATCCATAAGTATCTTTTTATTTTTTATCTTAATTTTTGGGAAACTTACCACATCATAAAAAATTCTCACTCTTTAGTCAATGACTTAACATTGATCACAATCAGGCAGTGAAAAATTCCTAATTTTACTGATCATGCAGGGAAAAATCATGAATTTTGTCAATCAGCTTCATAAAAATCATGAATTTCATAGATTGGGTGCAGAAAAATTGCACATTTGGTCAATCAGGTACAGAAAATAGTGTACCGTATTGATTGGCTTCTAAAAAGCACAAATTTGTTTGATCAAGGATAGAAAAATTGGAAACTTTGTTGAAAGACAGAAAATGAGAAAATCTTGCTGATTGGGTCCACCTTCCTTTCTTCATTCATATAATTCAGTTTTTTTTTTTTTTTTTTTTTTTTTTTTTTTTTTTTTTTTAACCAATCACTTATGTTTGTTTTTTATCACTTTTAATAAAACAAAATTTACCCTCCTGAGTAAAGTCAAGGATTATTATTATTACTTCTTAAAACAATCATTGCTATACCCAGGGCTGTTTTTTTTTATGTCAGAAACTGGTTTTTGACATGACAAGCATAAAAAATTGGTTTAAACTGTCAAAAACTGGCCTAAACCGTCGAAAACATGTAATGCACTTTAAAACATTTTAAGAACAAGAGAGAAACATAGAAAAACTCTCAATGATTTAAGTAATTTTTTATTTAACATTAATTACTGTAATTTAATAATTACAAAAAAAAATTAAATTATTTTAATTGTAATAAAACATTTTTGTTTTTTAGAATGTCCAAACAGAAGAAAACTGTTTTGTATAGTTAAATTATGTACAGTACAATTTTGTTGACAAAATCGTTTGACGTTTTCTCGTGATCTGCTGACAAAATTTGCCATTCTTCACAATCTGTTGATAAAAATTGTTGTTTTTTCGCGATCTGTTGGAGAAATTTGCCAATTGTTCATAATACTGACTAATACAGAGACATCCAAAACTTAAGTTCTCAACTTCATAACAGCCTATTAATCTATCCTGATTCTCCATCCGGTCAAACAATCAATATCAATCCCAAACCTGCTTTGCCAGTATTGTCTACTCCAAATATAACAAATATAGGGAAACCTAGAAAAATTTAAAACCACCTGCACGTTCAAAGACTATATTTCATATTTTATTTTTATTGAAAGACTTTTCATTCAAACTTTTCTTTGAACTCCTGAAATATATTTTTTTTTCTTAATATATATTTCTGCTTTTTATATTTTGAAAAGAAAGAGCATGTAGTACGTCCTAGTTCTACTGCAATTGTAACTATTGTTGTTCGAATGTTTATTTTTTAATTTTGGTTCGCTGCCATGTAAATTTAATATGAAAGGCCTGTGTGGCATATCTATTATGTGCTTACTTTAATATAATTAAGAGGAGTTAGCATAGAATTATAATTAATTATTTATTAAAGTAAAAAACATCATACGACTTCCTGTACATGTACGGGTGGTATCAATGTCACATACATTCTATAAAAAATTTTAAAAAATGCACCAAGAAGGAATCATCTGACTGCTTTGAAATTTTGCATAAATACTTCAACGAAATAAGCAAATGATTAAAATTTTGTGTCCATTGAATGAATATTGCGATTTCCAGCACATCACAACCCTACACCCAGCAGATGTATATAAGGAACTGTTATTGATCTTTTTAAAAAAATTTCTTTCTCAATGTGATTTAGGAGACCTTTCAACGACATTAAATATGCCTTGCTCAGGATTCAAGCTCATTATAAGCAACTTTCAGAGTTTGAAAGAGGTTGTATTATTAGATTGAAAGAGGCAGGTTGGACAAATCGAAAAATAGCTCAACATCTGAGTCGAAGCGATGTGGCGATCAGAAGATGCTGGCAAGAATGATTGGACAACAGTAGATTTCAACATCATAATGATAGTGTTCAACCTAGGACCACAACAGATCGAAAGGACAGACTGATTGTAAGATCAGATGTCACAGCACCTGATTCATCGCTATGAACCATCAGACATGCGACCACCATGACCATTCACAGACAACTGAAAGAGCGAAATCTATGCTCATACCAACTGTTATGCCATCTACCTCTCACGCCTGCACACTGCCAAGCCAGATTACAGTGGTGTTTAGCTCGATCAGGTTAGAATGAAGCTGACTTAGGGCATATAGCCTTTAGCAACAAATGCCATTTCCAATTGTGTCCTGACGATCATTGAAGACATGTCTGGACGCACCTAGGGCAACATGCCAATCTTGCTTTTATTATTGCACACTATATATAAGGGCGTAAATCCGGAAGGGGGGTGCAACACCCCCCATGAAAAAATCAGTCAGAAAATTCCCAGATCGATCAGAAAAAGCATGTTTAGTCGGAAAAAATGGTATTGCATATTAAAAAATGGAAAACTTATAAATTGAAAAAACGGAAAAATCAGTTGGTAAAACTCTTCTTCAATTGGAAAAAATGGTATTAACCAATAAAAACTTAGAAATTGGAAAAACGAAAATATCATTTGGGTCAGAAAAAATATTATGTATTAACCTATAAAAATTTATAAATTTGAAAAATGAAAATATCATGTAAAAAATTTCCCATTCCATCAGAAAAAGATGTTTAGTTGGAAAAAATAGTATTATGTATTAACTTATAAAAATTTATAAATTGGAAAAACAGAAAAGTCAGTCGGAAAAATTCTTGTTCAATTGGAAAAATGGTATTAATCTATAAAAATTTATAAATTTGAAAAACAAAAATATCATGTAGAAAATTTTCCGTTCCATTGGAAAAGCCATGTTTAATCAGAAAAAATAGTATTATGTATTAACCTAAAAAAAACTTATAAATTGGAAAAACGTAAATATCATTCGGAAAATTTCTCGTTCCATCCAAAAAGGCATGTTTAGTCGGAAAAAATAGTATTGCGTACTAACATATAAAAATTTATAAATTGGAAAAACAGAAAAGTAGGTCGAAAAAAAATGGTATTAACCTATAAAAATTTATAAATTGGAAAAACAGAAAAGTCAGTCGGAAAAATTCTTGTTCAATTGGAAAAATGATATTAACCTATAAAACCTTTTGAAGCAGAAAAACAGAAATATCATTCGGAAAATTTCTCATTCTATCAGAAAAGGCATATTTAGTTGGAAAAAATAGTATTACGTATTAATCTATAAAAATTTATAAATTGGGAAAACGGAAAAGTCAGTCGAAAAAATTCTTGTTCCATTCGAAAAATGGTAACCTTTATAAGCAGAAAAACGAAAATATTATTCGGAAAAGGCATATTTAGTCGGAAAAAATAGTATTATGTATTAACCAGAGTTTTCCCCAGGGTTAAAACGGGGCAGGGCACTACTGTTCTGAAAAGGGCACTTTTTACATACTTTGGGGCACTTTTATAGAGTTTAATTTTAAATCTAGCGGTTCAAAAAGGTCGAGGAAAAACAGAAATTTTCTCAAAAAATTGAAAAAAAGAATAAAAAAGGTAAATTTTGTTAAAAAGTTGCAAAAAAAAGGCAAATATTGTTAAAAGATCGTGAAAAAACGCTTAATTTTGTCAAACAATCGCAGAAAACATCAGATTTTGTTAAAAGATAGCAAATAACGGCACATTTTGCTAAAAAATCACGAAAAAAATGACAAATCTCGTGAAAAGATCATGAAAAAATGACAAATTTGATTAAAATATCGCAAAAAAATGGCATATTTAGTTAAAAGATCACAAATAATGGATTATTTTGCAAAAAAATGGCAAATCTCGTGAAAAGATCTAAAAAAAACAGAACTTTTCACAGAATTTTATGTTTTATTGCAATTTTTGGACGAAATTTGCCATTGTTCTTGTTTTCGCAAATCTTTTGATGAAATCTACTGTTTTATTGCAATTTTTTTTGAACGAAGTTGCCGTTTTTCGTGAATTGTTTGCAAAATTTTTCATTTTATTGCGATGTTTGTAAGAAATTTGTCCTTTTTATATGATCTTTTGAGGAAATCTGCCATTTTTGGGGATTTTGTGACGAAATTAGCTATTTTTTCTCGAATCTTGCTGGAAATCAGTAGATATTTCTCAATTTTTAACGAAATTTGCCGGTTTTTTAGTCATTTTTTGACGAAACTACCCATCTCACGGGACGCATAAGAGCTATTGCTTGCGTTCCGTTGTAGATTTTCTGTGTAACTTAAGCACTATCGCGCGTACGGATCATCGCTAAGGGGCTGCGTTTTTTAAATGTGGGGCAAGAAGGCTGCTATTTTTTGAATGAGTGACAAGAGAGGCACTATTTTTTAAACTAAAGGGCAGGAGGGGCAGAGCACCCCCCTGAAACCCTCTAGTCGAAACTCTGTATTAATTACTATATATACTCTGTATAATAGATATATATATATAAATATATATAATTACTATATATACTCTGTATTAAATACTATAAAAATTTATTAATTGGAAAAACGGAAATATCAGTCAGAAAAATTCTTGTTCGTTTGGAAAAAATGGCACTAACCTATAAAAACTTATAAATTAGAAAAACGAAAATATCATTCGGAAAATTTTTCATTACATCAGAAAAGGCATGTTTAGTCAGAAAAATTAGTATTACGTATTAACCTATAAAAATCTATAAATTGGAAAAATGGAAAAGTCCAGTCGGAAAAATTCTTTTGTGATTGGAAAAAAGTAAGTTAAGCCAAAAAAAATGATATAACCTATAAATATTTATGAATTAAAGAAATATTTTTTGTAGTTTTTAATTAAATAAGAAAAACAAGTTAGAGAGAGGAAAACCTATAATTTTTATTCTTAGACTGATTTATTTCTTCTTCAAGTTTCTAATTAAAAAATAAGAAAAAAAAACAATTTAGAACAAAGAAAACCTAAATTTATTCTTAGCCGGAACTATTATTAATTAATTTAACTAATTCATGATTTCCTAATTACTTTACTTTTCTAATTATTTAATATAACTTATAAATATATAGGATTTTATTTTCCTAATAAAACTATTTCAAAAAATTTTGCTTTGTCAAATATTGTGGACTCGGAAACCTAGATATGATGAAAAAAATATATCTATTAGGATTCACTTCGCTCATCCTCTACTAGCCTACTCAAATTACATTTTGTCGTACACTTTACAAAAAAACTATTCAGAATTTTGACTTGAAATTAAACATAAAAGTAAATTATGATCGGTAGATTTGCACAATATTATATTTTTACAGAATAACCTTTAAAAATTATTATTTTAAATACAGTAGACTCCCTCAAATCCGCACAGCTTGGGAGCAGAGGTTGTGCGGATTTTAGAATTTTGCGGATTTCTGGTCATAGTTTTATATTTTTTAAAAAGTAATTTGTAATTAATAATGAAATCAAAAGAGTAATGAATGTTCACAATATGCTAAAATATTAAAATAAGTAATGAACTAAAATAATTAAAATTTAGATATTTTTTAAAATGATTAAAATACTAAAAGCAAAGGTCTAGTTAATAATCAATAATGTACAATTAAATATTCATTATAAAGATGAAATGTGTTTTTCCTAAATTATTCAATGAAATGTGCCTCATAAAGGTACATTATTAATTCACATCAAGATCATAAAGTAACGAAGCTTTATTTCAGGTTTAATCAGATTTAATAACTAAAAAAGTTTGATTAATACATAAATATATTTGGTATGATTGTGATTACGAATGATAAATAGCAATATCTTGATTTTTTTTAAATAAATTATTCTTTCTTTATTTAAAAACATGAATTCAATAAGCTTAACAAAAATTACAAATAAAAATATATATATATGTAGAATTGATATAAAACTAAAAAAGGTCAAATTTTGCACTTACATCTGAACTGGATGTTTGATTGTTTACATTCGTAAATTATGTGCGGATTTTAGAGAATTGCGGATTTTAGGAGTGCGGTATAGAGGGAGTCTACTGTAATTTATTTTACATGTCTATTACAGACGATTTTTTGGAAATAAAAAATGAAACGTGTATATTCTCATAAACAAAAATAAATCATGGTAGTTATAGATAGAATCATGATTAATGGATCGCATTCCTGTGATGCAACACAAGGTAAATTAGCAGTTTTTATAGCCTCAAACCGAAAAGAAAAAAAAAAAAAAAGCTCCATTTCTTTATGGATTATTAATTGGAAATAAATGTAAAACTACTTGTATATTTTTAAGTGCAAACAAAATTTTTTGCAATCATTTGCTTGCAATGAGTTCAATTGATAAGATTATAATGAAGTCACATAAGGTAAAATGGCGATTTTTGTAGTTTTGAACCAAAAGAAAGAATAAGGTGCATTAAATAAATAAAATATATTTTTATTATTCTGCCAAAAAATACATTTTAATAGAGTATTTTATAAGATTGGTTCGAAATGGCGCATATTTTGGTACTCATTCCTTTTAATCATATAATAGTTTCACAATTTATTTTCTGAAATTTTTAAAATACCTTTTTTATGAAAACTATAGCATATGTTTAATAAATTAAAATTTGGGAAAATTCAATTATTTACATTTAATTATAAAAGAACTTTTCAGTGTTTATAATTCAAATACACAATTTATTCTCTTTATGCAAAATCATTTATGCAGACGATATTTATACTTCAGAAATACATATATACATATTATGATTTTTTTTGTTGTTGTTTTTGTAAAGTGGCAACAAAAGAATTGTAAACAAATAAAATTAATTGTTAATTTCATTACATAAAGTGTCATACGAATACAAAAATTGAAACTTGTATCAAATGAAATATATTTGACTACTAACTAGAAAAGTGCAAGAAGTGTAAGTCACCGATTTTGACGAAAGTGGTATCATTAGAAAGATTTTATCGTGAGCAGTAAAAAACTTAATTGAACTACCAGTCGCAAATGAGTCGTTTTCGAGATATTCGACAATTTATGTCACGTAGCTAGTGCACACTTAATGGGGGACCGCAAAAAATTTTAGTCGCGATCTTAACGAAACTGGTATTGTTGAAAATATATCATCGCAAGGATCGAAAAAGTCAATGGAACCACCTGTCATAAATGAGCCGTTTTCGAGATATCCCATAATTTATGTCACGTAGCTAGTGGATACTTGGCGTTTAGGCACAGTTAACGAGATACCATAAAAAATTGTTTTCTTAATTTTGACAAAAATGGTGTCGTTGGGAAGATATCGATGTGAGAAGTAAAAATCTTAATGGAATTATCTATCGGAAATGAGCCGTTTTCGAGATATCCGGCAAATCATGTCACTTAACGCAGTTTCTCAGTAAGTGTGCATTAGTGATGTAACAAAAATTGTCGGATATCTCAAAAACTTTTCATTTCTGACGGGTGGTTCCATTGAGTTTTTTAATCCTTATGATGATATCTTTTCAATAATACGAGTTTCATTAAGATAGTGACTAAAATTTTTTGTGGTCCCCCATCAAGTGTGCACTAGCTATGTGACATTAATTGTCGAATATCTCGAAAACGACTCATTTGCAACGGGTAGTTCCATTGAGTTTTTTACTGCTCATGATGAGGTCTTTCTAACGATATCACTTTCATCAAAATCGGTGACTTACACTTCTTGCACTTCCCTAGTAAGTAGTAATTACTATTAGTATTATTTTTAATAAATTTGGCTTTTAAAAACAATTTATGGAATTTGGCTGAATGTACATTTCTAAAATTAAAATGCGCCAAATCTTAAAATAACACTTTGCTTAATTAAGATGCAAAAAAAAATAATAATAAATAAATAAATAAATAAATAAATAATATTATTGCTATTTTCAAATATTTATCTTATGAAATAATGCTTCCCGAATCCAAACAAAGCTAGGCTTTTTCTAGTATAACATATTGTAGCAATGTTAATGTTAATTGTAACCTTGATGTTTTCGGTGAAATCTTGATATTCTGAATTTTTTTTCTTTGCCTTTTGACTTCGAGATATCGAAATTCACCTGTATTTATTTATTGTCAGGAAGTTTTCAGTTTAATCTCAAAATTTTAAATTTTCTAATTTAAAGAAAAAAAACTTTTTTTTTTCCCAACTTTAAATTTAATTTGCAATATTTATCACGGAATTTGGGTGGTATCCGACAAAAATTCAAAATTGAATTGTAAACATTTGGTTTATCATTTTACATTAAAAATTATACTTATAATAATAAATATAAATATCTGTGATTGTGCCGTTTTCTACAGAGACTGCTACCTTTTTTCTTTCAGTCTTTGATGAAATTCGCATTTTTTCTACGATCCTTTGATGAATGTAGTGTCTTTTCGCAATCTTTTAATAAAAATCACATTTTATAGTGAAATTTTAACGAAATTTGCATTTTTTTCTAAGATTTGTTGAAAAAAATTCTGTTTTTTCACGATCGTTTGATGAAATTTAACATTTTTTTTAGTGATCCTTTGACAAATCTTAATATTTTTTTTGCGATTGTTTGTCGAAAGGCGTGTTTTTTTTTCATGATCCTTTGATGAAATTAATATTTTTCTGCGAAACAACAATGAAATTTGTGGGGTTTTTTCCATGATCCTTTGACGAAATTTGTTTTTTTAAAATGCAATTCTTTGACAAAATTTGTGTTTTTTCGCGATCCTTTGACAAAATTTGCATTTTATTCGAGATCCTTAGACGAAATTTGCATTTTAAGCGCAATCCTTTGCCAAAATTTTCATTTTATTCGCGATCCTTTGACGAAATATTCATTAATTCCGCAGTCATTTGCAAAGAAATTGATTTTTTCAGCGTCTGTTAATCGAAATTCGCTGTACTTTTCTATATCTGAATTTTCGGACTGAGGACCAAAGTTTCATGATTTTCGGAAGCAAATGCTTTAAAGTTTTGGAATAAAATCGCTCCTGAATATGCCAATAGGTCGCAGAAAGAAACGGGCAATTTGAAATTTTTTGTTACATTCCAAACATTACAGTTTGTTCCAAACTGCTTTGTTACATAGCGATTTATCTTGTTACTAAACATACAAAATTTTATTAAAATACTAAGAAATAAATGAACATGAGTTTTGTTCATTCGAAAATTTTCAGTCTTGGTTACTTTTTATGTTGTAGACATACACGGATAGCAGGATTCCTTATGCTTGACTCAAAATTTACATGTCTATATCTATAGTGAAATCTATGTGAATAAGTGTGGCATACGCAGAAAAAGTAAAATGCATTAAGCCTTTTATTGGTAAAAAATGGACATCGAATCTCCAGATCTTCAATCCAGTTTCATCAGTTTTTGAATATAACTGCTATATATAACTGCTATCAAACAAAGCAGTTTAGAGTTCCAAACCATAATTTTCTACACATATTAATCATAGTACTTCAGCACTGATTTTTAGATAAATATAATAATATTTCAAAAAGAATGACTACCTCGATGCACTAAGTGATAATTATCTTGAGTACTATATATATATATATATATATATATTAGTCCTCATGTTAGCCATAGTACTCGGAAATTTTCCTTCGTGGAGTCGGAAATTTATGAGCCCAAAACCACCCTATGCGACTAGAGTGGTTTACGTCCCTGACCATATAGGCCCTCAATGGATAGTTATGGTCTGGGATGCCATTTTCCTTGATAGCTAGACCCCTTTGGTTGTTAATAGAGGCTTACTTACAACACACTGGTACATCAATGACATTCTGAGACCTGTTTTACTACCACATCTTTCGCAGTAACCTGGGCTTACTTTTCTGCAGGATAATGCCAGACCACATATGGCACGTGTTGCTATGAACTGTCTTTAAGCTTGTTGAACACTTCCTTGACCAGCCAGGTTGCCAGATCTCTCTCCCATTGAGGATATCTGCAGTGGCGTAGCTAGGTATTTTGTCGCCCGGGGCAAAAAGAAATTTTGGCCCTCAATGGATAGTTATGGTCTGGGATGCCATTTTCCTTGATAGCTAGACCCCTTTGGTTGTTAATAGAGGCTTACTTACAACACACTGGTACATCAATGACATTCTGAGACCTGTTTTACTACCACATCTTTCGCAGTAACCTGGGCTTACTTTTCAGCAGGATAATGCCAGACCACATATGGCACGTGTTGCTATGAACTGTCTTTAAGCTTGTTGAACACTTCCTTGACCAGCCAGGTTGCCAGATCTCTCTCCCATTGAGGATATCTGCAGTGGCGTAGCTATGTATTTTGTCGCCCGGGGCAAAAAGAAATTTTGCGCCCCCCTCCCCCCTCCCCCCCCCCCCCGAAAAAAAACTACATAATTTTTACCCAAGAGAAGAAAATGCCCTATTTTGGCTTGTACCGGGAGAAAAAGGAATCATCACTCTTCCTTGTTTTAAGGACTCAGCTGATTACACAAACATACGAAACTAAAATGTGTGGAACCCGATTATTAAAGATTAATAGTTTTTAGAGAATGTAAATTTTCCAAGTGGGTGAAAAAAGTCCAGTCCAGGATTTGAACCAGGGATGTATTGACTGAAGACGACTCTCTTCCAACTGAGCCATCCCGGATGAATACTGGAGTGCTGATTCACCCAATTAACCTCGACGAACGCAAAATTTGGTCTGATACTTTGGATCAGCTCAACAGAATAAATCGATGGTTAATATATGGAACTGCAGAAAGCGCTGCATACGAAATTAGATTAATTTATAAGACGGTTATTCAATAGATAAACATTGTCCATCACAGATCCCAGAGATTGTGCGATTCTTGACCAAATGTCAATCAAGAGCTAATTTATTAATTATACTAAATGTTCCTCTCAAATTGACAGATTCGCCGCAAGATAGAATAATATTACAATATCCAACATATTAACAAGAATCCTCATGGAAAAAAGATTAGGTTTTCTCCCTTTTGAGATGCATGCACAATGCGCAACCTACGACCATCATGTAGGTCCCGAGATTCATGTAAATGGCTCCTGGGACCTCCGATCGAACTTGCAGAGATGACTGTAAGATGCAGCAACGGAATAAACGAGTTCGGTCAGTATAGAGGTTGTCGAGTCAAATTCTTTTTTCATTATTTTCAGAGTTATTCCTGACATACATAGATGTAGGCATAGTCTTTTCTAATGCCTATGCGCTAAGTTAAAGTATATATCAAATATAAACTTTTAAAATGACAGAAACAGCCATTTGTACTGGTCGTACTAGGAAGACTGAAAAATTCTACTTTCATTTTATATAATTTAAGAAGTAAAAATTAGGGACTAGGTCGCCCACATTTTATTACAGTACTGGAAAAATTATAAAACCGATAGAAAATTTACAAAAATCAAAAAGTAATGGAATTGTTGATAACACAAATTATATTTTCATTTGCATGATCAACATTGCAATAATACGGACAAACTTAGATTAGAAAATATAAGAAAGATCATAAATTATGCTGATTTCTTACAACTAATGAAAAACAACTTGGAAAAAATTAAAAAGCCGATGGTTCTAGCCTTATTAATGACTGACTTGCAAAAGCAAGTCACCATGAAAATTTAGGTAAATGTAAACGTGTTATTTGCATTCATTTTTTTTTTGTGTGTGTGTGTGTGTGTGTGTGTGTGTGTGTTTAATACAATGCCATGATTAAAAAATTATCTTATGATGAACAAACTAAAATATTAACTTTAAATGAAGCTGGAATGTATGTTTCTAATATTGCAAGAAAAATAGGAAGGTCCAAGGCTGCGGCAGTTTTCTCATATATCTCGAAGATTATGGCAGTAAGAAGCGTACAGCAAGACCAAAATCCTTAACTGTAAAACAATCAAGGCAAATCCGGAAGCTAACTTGCGGACAAAAAAAATTTTGTCTGCCCAAATTCAAGAACAATTATAATTACCATGTACAAGCCGGTACAAGCCGAATGTTCAGAAATGTTTTAAGTAACAATTCCATTGTTCAAATTAAAAAATATTAAAAGAAAAGAAAACCCCCTATCTCTAAGCACCACAAATATGCTCACTTAGACTCCACGAAAACATTTCACCGAAGGTACAAACTGGGGAGATGTCTTTTCTGATGAAAAGAAATTTAATTTCGATGGACTCGACGGCTATAAATATTTTCGGCATGACTTACGACAGGAGCCTCATTTTTATTTTTTAAAGCGTCAATTTTGAGGTGGCTCGGTAATGGTTTGGGCTGCATTTGCTGCCTGTAGAACCACTCCAATTGTTTTCATGCATAACAAAATGAATTCAGTTATGTATCAGTATATGTTAGGAGATAATTTATTACCCATTGCTCCTCTTATAACTTTAGCAGACTGGACATTTCATCAGGACAATGCTTCTCTTCTTTTTTCAAAGTTAACTAAATCTTGACTGGAAGCTAATCAGGTGAAATGCCTTCAATGGCCAGCTCGTAGCCCCGATCTGAATGTAACAGAAAATCTTTAGGGAATTTTAGACTGAAATATTTACATAAATGGACAAGAATTCAATCCTAAGTTAGATTTCATGAATGCTAATAAAAACTGCTGGAACGGTATTGATCTTTGATTCATTGAGTTCTTTGCGTGATCTGATAGATTCAATGAACAAGAGACTAGTCAAAGTCATCAATAAAATAAAAAAATAAATTTTAAAAAAATGTGACAGAAATGGCTTAACCATACTTGCAAGAGTGAAAACTTGAGTGACGGTAGTCAAAAGCAGATCCTGATTCTCATGAGGCTCAGACTTTTTAATTTTTGGTAATTAGTTGGAATATTAATTAAAAACTCATCAAAAATGCGATTTTTTTTCACAAAAACCGAGTGTACATCTGACCTTGATTCCATAGCTAAAACGGAATAAATTAAGAATTTCCACTAATCAGCGAAAATTAAGAAAATTAATTAAGATATCGATTCGAAAATTTCAGGGAACATGTAGAAAAATATTTTGAATCTGTGTATAAGTTTTCTGAAAATCGATCGGTAATTTTTTTAAAAGATTTCCCAGAGCGTGATTGTTACAGTGCAGAAGTTCGGAGAAACAACCATTACAGGGATGAACATTCATTAATAATTAAACTAAAGAGATCATTTTCTTGCCGACACCTCCGTCTAATTTCCAAAAATTGGTGGATCAGAGACTATGACATATAGGCAATCGACTTAATTATTAAACGTTACACATACACAAAAAAGGGTTCAACAATTCTTATTTATGTCAAAATATATGAAATAACCTCGGTTTAAAGCTCCTCTCAATTTGGCACCCCCTATTCGATCATTTCGTTTGGAAAAATCGAAGGACGGGTAAGCTAGTATACAAATAAAAGATGTTCGTTTGATATCAGAAATGTGACTTCAAGTCGCCAAAACAGGCCTTTTGATTTATAAATTTAAGTTTATAAACATAATTTAAAAACATTTTTTCAACTTAATCTAAGATTATTAGAGTATTCAGTTAACGACGAATTTTATTTATGTTAAGTAAAATTCTTTTCTCGGATTTTCTGGGCCAGATTTCAACGGGGATTGATTCATTCAAATTAACATAAACATATGATTTCATAAATTTTTAGCTCCACCTTAAAATGAGAGGGGGGTACATTCTCAGACCCAATTTCAAATGGGGTTTGTTCATCCAACTTGGTTTTCAATTGTCTTACAAGTTTTAATTTTACCTTCACCGACAGGAAGTATTTTTATCTGAAGTTTCATGGGCCCGATTTCTGGGAAGAATTGCCAATGGGCTATTTTTTCAAAATTCAGATTTCTGATAGACACCAATTTTTTCAAATGACAAAATTTCCCTTGTAAAATTGGCAAAATTTCCCTTGTTTATTGCCTTAATAAATATGTCCTTAAGTAACACGAATTTTACAATTTCAAAAAAGTGGTGGCAATCAAAAAATCCGAATTACAAAATGTAGCCTGCTGGGAATACTGTTTCTGCAGAATTTTTATCTGTCAACTCATCTTACGATTCTTTAATGATTTTTATGACCATGTTATAGCCTATGCTATATGGGAATGCTAGAGGTCTTTGGGGGTAGGCTAGAGGCCTGCACGGGGCCGGGCCGACAAACAAAATAAACGGGCCGGCCCGAACCGATAAAAAAATTAGCAGGGCCTACCGGCCCATTATAGACTTATAAAAAGTAGATGAAATATGAGCTATTTTCAACGAATATGGCTTTAACGAGAATAAGTATAAGTGTGCGTCACGAGCCTATTCCTAGTTTGACAACATCAAAACAGAAATGCAACTTGTATAGTAGTGATCGGCATCGGACTGTTACTTTGTGTCTAACCCAGACTTATATTTTTTTAGCAGACTCGTGACGGGACGAGATCAGGTTTACATTGTTTTTCTACATATAGTCGAGCTAGGCCGGAATTAAACTTAATTGATCACAAAATGTGTTGGGAAGACAACATGATTTGTAAAAGTACTAATAGCAATAACGAACTTATGTTACCATAATCTTTGGAAATATACTTATAGGTGGTTCTTAAATTCGCTGCTCAACAACATGGAAATTTGACACATTTTCTGACTAATTTTTAACTGTAAAGGCATAATAAAATTGGCAAGCCTGACTATTGAAAGGATTTCGAATTATATAGCGTTTTCCTTTTTTGATAAATAAGATCTTGTATATACATGTAGAGGTATAAGAGACTCTTGTAACGTGGTTGCAGATTTTTCTCTTTTTCCATGCAGTCGCTTCCAGAAATTCAATTCAAAACGCTAACTTTCTAAAATTGCTTGTATAAAAAAAGTAGATAACGTCATTCGATTACATAAATTCTGAATAAAAACACTTACTATCCTTATGCGTTTCCGAAAAGAAATGAATTCAAAAATGTATCAGAAAGTAAATCCTTTGGTTTTTGAGAAAATCTTTAATAAAATGATATAGAAATATATTCATTAATCTACTTTTTCATATTGAAATTCAAGAGTTATGATATTTTCAACTTTTTTTTTTTAAATTAAACACAGTAAATTTTTAATGAATCTTTATTTGGATGTTGAAAATCTATTAATCTAAGTAAGTAATCATTAATATTGCTACAGTGTATTTCCTGTGAAATATACTGTAAAATCATCCTATAAATATGCATGCAGTATTTTTAAAAAAAATTCTAATTATATGATAAAAATCTGAATTTTTTCGAAATAGTAGAAATTGAGTCGGGCCAGGCCCGAATAACTTTCTTTCAGATCGGGTCGGGCCCGAGAATAGAAATTGAGACCCGTGCAGACCTCTAATGTAGGCAGCAAGGACCCGTGCAAGAGATTCATTTTGAAAGATATAAATACCAATGGAGGTCTGTAGTGGTTACAACTGCGTGCGTAGCACGTCAGGTCTGTTAGTCCGTGGATCTTTTGTATGTTGATGAGACCATATGTTGGTGAATCATGGCAAGAGAAAAATATTCAAAAATTTTCAAACTAAATTTCTTTATTTAAACTATGTTGATTAAACTATTGCATTAAAAACTTGTTAAAGATGAACTAAAATGAGCACAGCTCATATCCGCCTCTAAGGCACACAAACACAAAAACTATCTTAAAAACACTCATCTCCATCCAACTCTGGGAAAAAAAAAACAATTCTCATAAGTGCCATTTCATTGATGCTACCATCACTACTGCCAGGCTAGTGCTTTTTGCGATCTTAATTTAATTTTCTCTTCGTCGATCACCTTTCCAGCTGTATCTACTTTTTCTTCTAATTTGTCCTCAGTTGATATAAATTCATGTAGACCTTGGCTACACAGTAGCATGTTGACATTAAATGTCCAAGCCTTAAAATTATCTTGACCCAACTTTGGGAAGGACATTGTTGGAGTATCGGCCATCTTCAGCATTATGTATAACAACAGAGCAATATATTTTCTATTTAGTAGCAATATACACTTATCTTTAAGTAGCTGATTCCATTAAAACAACAACCACGCTCTGCTACCACTGTTAGTCCGTGGATCTTTTGTATGTTGATGAGACCATATGTTGGTGAATCATGGCAAGAGAAAAATATTCAAAAATTTTCAAACTAAATTTCTTTATTTAAACTATGTTAATTAAACTATTGCATTAAAAACTTGTTAAAGATGAACTAAAATGAGCACAGCTCATATCCGCCTCTAAGGCACACAAACACAAAAACTTTCTTAAAAACACTCATCTCCATCCAACTCTGGGAAAAAAAAAACAATTCTCATAAGTGCCATTTCATTGATGCTACCATCACTACTGCCAGGCTAGTGCTACACAATCTCACCAACAGCTTGGTCTTTTTAATGAACTTATAATTAATACAATAAGGGTATTTTTTTTTTCCCAGAGTTGGATGGAGATGAGTGTTTTTAAGAAAGTTTTTGTGTTTGTGTGCCTTAGAGGCGGATATGAGCTGTGCTCATTTTAGTTCATCTTTAACAAGTTTTTAATGCAATAGTTTAATTAACATAGTTTAAATAAAGAAATTTAGTTTGAAAATTTTTGAATATTTTTCTCTTGCCATGATTCACCAACATATGGTCTCATCAACATACAAAAGATCCACGGACTAACAAGGTCTACATCGGGGGGGAAAAACGGACAATTTTACGTAAATTGTACTGGTAATCGGGATGCCAAGTACAGTTTACTGTTTTTTAACAGAAGCATTTCCGTAAATTTCAAATCTCCCCCCTTCCTTACCCCCCTCCCCTCCTCCCCCCCCCCCAAAAAAAAAAATCCGAAGAAATTTCTGGAAAATTTTCCCAAATTCCGTTAAAAAGCAATTATTGGCGTTCAGATTACCAATACAATTTCCGTAAAATCGTCCGTTTTTTGCTTTTACAGTATACGCTGCCGAAGACGGCATAGATACGTAGGTTCATTTCTGAGAGGTTTTTTTAAACATTCGCAATTTGTTTGGAAAAATCATCGGATGGGTGATCACTAAGCAAAGGAAAAATGTTATTTTCATGCCAAAATTATGGTTACGAGTCACCAACAAGCCTTTCGATTTATAAACTGGAGGATAAACAGTTAAAAATCTCCATCAGTGATTGACAATTACGGATATCTCCATTTCTCCCATCTTCACCGAATTCCTTTAAAACATTCATACACACGCATACTCACAAAAAAGTCAACAATTCTTATTTATTTTCAAAATATGTGAAATAATTTCGATTTAAAGCTGCTCTCAATTTGGTGCCCCCTTAAAGAAAAAAAAAAGAAAACAAATCACAAATTTTTTATTTATTGTCAAAGTATGTGAGATAATTTCATTTTATTTTAAACCTCTCTCAATTTGGCGCCCCTTGGTCTTGGCGCCCGGGGCGACCGCCCCCCTTGCCCCCCCCCCCCTTAGCTACGCCACTGGATATCTGGGATATGATGGGATGGCAATTACATCTACCAAAAAATGTTGATAACCTAGCTGGACAACTTGAGTAAATTTGGCAAGAAATACCACAGGAGACCATCGACAGGCACTTTATCAATCTATGCTTTGTCATGTGGCAGCTTGCATCCAGGCTAAAGGTGGGTCAACACCTTATTGAGTTTGTTATTTTGAAACTCTGAAATAAATCATTCGTGGTTCTGAAATTTTAATCATTTTATATTCTGAATATAATCTTCCTATCCACCAATTTTTGTCTTCATTGGACAACTCCTTCTTGATTATCAAAGTGTATATACCCATATATGCATAACATTAGTGCCCAGCTAACTGAAGAATACCGAATAGTTTTAATAAGTCTTAAATTTTGTAAAATTAAAAGAAATGTGTTAAAAGAAAAAACAGAAAACAATAAATTATTTTTTAAAAAAATGACAAAATTCACAATAAATATAATATAGAATAAAACTACTTATATAACTTATGGACATATGCTTACCGCAAATCAGCTTTCACGAAATAAAAGTAATCATGTTCTGGTAAAGGAGAAATTTGCTCAAGAAACTGCTCCTCTGACATAGTAGGAGGCAAACGTCGGACAATCACCTATACATTAAAATTAAAATATAATAATAATAATGCAAAAAACAAACTTAACACTGACAGTAGGGTGCCCCAAAATTCAATGAAAAAAAAATTAAAGAAAGGTGACTCTCACCTTCTACAAGTTTCTTTTACTCTTTTTATCTTTTATTAAAGTAGGTACTATATGAAGTTAGAGCTCATTTGGAAAAGATTAAGAGATCCCTCTAGATCACACAAGTTCACAGACTTACATGTAAAAATATAGAATTTAAGCCAAAAGCATAAAAAAATTACATATTTTATTTTCATTAATATTTTGTTAATATCTATTATAACAACAAAAAATAAATAAAAGAATAATTAAATATAAAAATATAGTTATTAAAAGCTGCAAACACTTGTTAGTTTTTATATTTTCAGCATAAGAAGTTTTCAATCAATGATAGCATGCTGTTCTTTTTCTCGAATACAACAATGAATTATTTTGATATTAGTACATAGGAATCATATAAAAAACTGGTGGAATCAGAGAGAAAAGTAGAGCTCAATCTAAAAAAAGTTACAGTAAAAATTGGGAAATATTTTCAATCTAAAAATGTGCGTAGAAAAGAAATGGAATCAGATTATCTGTAAAGCTCATAAAATAACCCAAATTTTTATTAGATGAAAATGAGGACGGAGCTTTCTGGTTCCTTAAAATCAATCAGGAAAAAAGAGGCATTTTTAACTCAATCATCCATAACCAGTTTAAAAATTCAGGTTCATAACTATATGTTAAAGGTTGATATAATGAAGTATGAGAACAGTTTGTTCAGTACTTCCATTCCAGCAGTTTTGATAAGTGGAAGATCAATACTCCAAATAACCTCAAAACCTTGAACACATACGATTCAACCATACACTTAATATTTGTGTTTAGACATATTTATCTACATCAATTCCTCAACAACCTGATTATATTAATGTTATACTTTAATTATTACTTTATGGTTTATATTCGTTTAGTGTTGTGGAGCTTAACTGATTTGAAACAACATAACAATACATTCTATTGACTACTTTTCTCCTACTTTCATTTTGAGTGGATCATAGTATAATTCTGAATATAAGGCAATATAAATTATTTTTCCCTATGAACCCATTTTAGGCCCACTATGAAAGTTTCAGAATTTGTAGATTATCACATTTTGCAACAAATATATTTTTTTCAGATTTTAAAAAATACTACTTTTTAAAATTTAAAAAAAAATTTAAGTTATTTAAAATTTTATTTTATCGTACCAAATTATATGTCATATTAAAGTACAATTCAAAAGCTTTCAAATGACACTAAATTTAGAGCTGTACCTTAATTAGGAGCTGAGTTACAGAAATTCAAAAAATTTAAATTTTCAAATTTTTGATGAGCTATAAATCAATGACCCAAGGTCCAAAAAATCTTAAAAAAAATAATTTATTACTTTTCTTATATGTTCTAATAGTGGACCAATTTTCATTGAAATCTGTGGGGGTCAGGTCAGAAAACGTATTTTTTTCTGTTGATTTGACATGGAATGCCCCTATTGCTTTTTTGATAATTACAATAATTGATTCAAACAGTGAATGATTATCACAAATATTTTATTAATTATTGGAGTGCCAATAGTTAAATTTATTTGAAAATAACTTTTCTGTTTCATTGGTATGTTTTGGTTAAATTCTGGTTCTAAATACTATTAGAAAATCAATTATATTTACTTTTTACGAGGTATCCATTGCTGGGATTTCAATATTGTTCTATTATTTAAAAAAAAAAAATAGATTTTTACTGGGAAATAAGGCTATAAGAATGGTTGAATATTGTTAACAGATAATATAATATTGAAAGAAATTACTTATGAGTGTCCATTACTGGCACTTCTACCCTACCTAAAATATTATGGAATTAAAAACATTTAGCGACCTTGAGAAACCTCTAAGTATTTATCTTAAGCTGAAAATTCACAGGAGATTTTAAGTACCCGAAAGAAACTTTTCAAGGGAGCGAGAGTCAAAATATTTAAAAATTATTTTTTTTTTTTTGGAACTGACATAAATCTAAAATAATAATAATAAGTGTACAGGTAAAGATTACAAATTTAACCTTTGTCTGAAAAGCTTTATCTCGCTTCATCTTCGATTTATAATTTTCACTAGAATTATATTTTTCTCTCTGATTAAACTCTTTCTTGTCTAATGCCATAATATAAAAAATATTAAAATAAACAAATCTACTTATTAAAAATCCGATACTGCATGCGCAATCGCATGTTTACAAATCCTCAGGGCGCAGAAACTCGCGAATGGCAACAGCGTCATTGGCCACATCTCAGAATTTGTTCATGAGTGGCTATCGGTCGAATGCTCGTAAAGGAGACTGAACAGTATCGAGTAGGTTTAATGGGCGTAAAGGAACGGAATCGGAATTCAGTTCATCCGGAATGTGGACTTTATTCCTGTTAGAATGGCGAACACTGTAAAAAATTCGAGAAAAAATTTTACCCTTTTGCTACATCGTCCCTCCCCCGCTTTTATAGAGTATCTCTATTTTGACCCGTAAGAATGTTCCATAATAGGGAGAATTAATCGTTTCTATAAAGCGGTGGAGTGATGATGCAGCAAAAGGGTCAAATTTTAATGTAAATTCCATACATATACATTTTTGTTTGTAAAGACAAACAAAATCTTCATTTGGTACCCCTTTCGCCTTTCGTTTTGGCTTCCGAGACACATGCCCCCTGTGCAACCCCTAGGAAAATCGCTTGGTTTCACGCTGTGAGACATGTTTATACATACATATACATTTTTGTATGTAAAGGCAAACAAAATCTTCATTTGGTGCCCCTTTCGCCTTTCGTTTTGGCTTCCGAGACACATGCCCCCTGTGCAACCCCTAGGAAAATCGCTTGGTTTCACGCTGTGAGACATGTTTATACATACATATACATTTTTGTATGTAAAGGCAAACAAAATCTTCATTTGGTGCCCCTTTCGCCTTTCGTTTTAGCTTTCTAGACACATGCCCCCTGTGCAACCCCTAGGAAGATCGCTTGGTTTCAGGCTGTGAGACATTTTTATGCAAATTCCACACAATTACATTTTTGTATGTAAAAACAAACAAAATCTTCATTTGGCGCCCCTTTCGACTGTCGTTTTGGCGTCCGAGACACATGCGCCCTCTGCAACACCTAATGAAATCGTTTGGTTTCAGGCTGTGAGACATTTTTATGCAAATTCCATACTTATACTTTTTTTTATGTGAAGACAAAAAAATCTTCATTTGGCGCCTCTTTCGCCTTTCCTTTTGGCGTCCGAGACACATGCCCCCTCTGCAACCCTTAGGAAAATCACTTGGTTTCAGGCTGTGAGACATTTTTAAGCAAATACCATACATATACATTTTTGTATGTAAAGACAAAAAAAAAACTTCATTTGGCGTCCCGTCTGCAACCTCTAGGGAAATCGCTTGGTTTCAGGCTGTGAGACATTTTTATGCATTTTCTATGCTTATATTTTTTTGTCTTATATTTTTTTGTATGTAAATACAAAAAATATCTTCTTTTGGCGCCCCCCCCCCCCCTGCAACCCCTAGGAAATCGCTTGGTTTCAGGCTGTGAGACATTTTAATCCAAATTCTATACTTATACATTTTTGTATGTAAAGACAAAAAAAATCTTCATTTGGCGCCCCCTCTGCAGCCCCTAGGAAAATCGCTTGGTTACAGGCTGTGAGACATTTTTATGCATTTTCCATGCTTATACATTTTTGTATGTAAAGACAAAAAAAATCTTCATTTGGCGCCCCCTCTGCAACTCCTAGGGAAATCGCTTGGTTTCAGGCTGTGAGACATTTTTATGCAAATTCCATACTTATGCATTTTTGCATGTAAAGACAAAAAAAAACTTCATTTGGCGCCCCCTCTGCAACCTCTAGGGAAATCGCTAGGTTTCAGGCTGTAAGACATTTTTATACAAATTCCATACTTATACATTTTTGTATGTGAAGACAAACAAAATCTTCATTTGGCGCCCCCTTCGTCTTTCGTTTTGGCGCCAGAGACACATGCCCCTTCTTCATCTCCTATGGAAATCACTTGGATTTTGGTAATTATTGGTGAGACATAGTTTCACACAGAAGAGGATGTTTGAGTTGAGTCTGACCTATTTAAATCTAATAACGCGTATAGATGCATTTGGTCTTTTAAATTTTTCGGCTGTGAAGACTTTTTTTTATGCAAATTCAATATATACACATATATATTTTTGTAGTTAAAGAGAAACAAATCTTCATTTCACGTCCCCTTCGCCCTTCGTTTTGGCCTCCGAAACACATGCCATCTCTGCGACCCCTAGGGAAATCGCTTGGTTTTTGGCAATTGTCGGTAGAGGTACAGTTTCAAACAGAAGAGGGTTTTTTGAGTAGACTGATTTATTTAAATGACAGAATGCATAAAGATACACTTGATTCAGTTTTCTTGCTTTTAAGATTCTTGCTTTTAAATTTTCCATTTGTGAGATCTTTTTATGGAAATTCGATACATATACACATTTTTTCATGTAAAGACAAAAAAGCCTTTATTTGGCGCCCCTGCGATTTCTGTTCTGGCGCCCGGGTACAGATGATTGGGGGGGGGGGCATATTCCCCCCCCACTCAGACGCTAAGCCTATGCTTGCCATAATCATTTTTTATATTGCATTCATTTCATTTAAAATATGAGTCATTTATTATTTTATTCAAATAAAGAGGAAGAAAAACAGAAAATAATAAGGCAAACCAAGACATTTTATTTCAATATTAAAGCATTATTTTTATCTATATCACAAAAAATAAAAACTGCACTGGCGAGGTAAAAAATACTATTGAAACAACTTACTTTCAGTTAACATAAAAGTACTTAAACAAAAGGTTATTATTAAGCTAAATTTAGTTTTATGAAATGTGAAATGAAGTTTAAATATGCAGTACCTTTTATTCTCAGTACCAAGTTAAATTCCTTATACATAGATAAGAATAAGATAAAAAAAAAAAGATACAGTTATACAGAATAGCAATATTTGATATTATTTTGGCTTCATATTTCTTTGAATTTTTATAGTATATCCATTCTTACTTTTCTAGTACATACAGCTATAACGAACCCTACTTTCCATAGTTTTTTACCAAGTCTTATTATTCTAGCAGCAATGATTTTCTTTTAATAATACAGTTAGCTCTTTCACAATGTTTAATTTTTAATCTTTAACCACCGATATTTCAAAACAGAAATTTTCTGTACTTAAATAGTGTAATACTCCAATTAAATAAGGTAAACTTTACAATAAAAAATAACTGGTGAGAATAATGAAGGATTCTGAGAATTTTAACTGCCACATATATCAGTCGCTCATCTCCAAGGGATTAATAATATATATACGTATGATACATATGTTTGTTGTTTTTCTGTTTATAGCAGGATTCCGTTATGAACAGGCTTTATTATCTATACTAATAAAAGAACAAAACGCTCTGTCTGCGTGTGTGTGTGTCTGCGATGGCTAGCAAAGTCTAAAGCACGTACGAAGCTAAAAAAAAAATTTTGAGAGTAGCCCAATACCTTTCCTGATGCATCTGAGACTCAGAATTTTAATTTTTTGATTAGTTTCATAGATATTAATTATGAAGCGGAACTCACTCTCATCAAAAAGTCATTTTTTAAATGTTCTGGGAAAGAAAACGCTTGCACATGCGCAGAAACTCAATGACGCATCTAAACGGAGGAAGAACCTTTTTCCCCCGTTTATTTCTGTTTTTGGATCCTTTTGTTTAAATCCAAAAACTGCTCGACGTAGTTAAACTTAAGAGACATATTTCGAAAGATCATATTTTTAAGTCTCAAATGCAATAATCAATTCGAAAAAATGTTGCAGTTAACTCTTTGAAAACAAATATTCAAAAATAGTCGTTTTTTCCAAAACTGTTTTTCTCCCTTTTGTCAATGCCCCTCCAGGGCGTAATTTTTAAGATATAAACAAATCAAAAAAAATATCTTAATGTTGAAACTTTCTTCTAACCGATGGTGCAATTGGTTTTAAAATATTTGGATTTTAACCCTTTCAAATACACTGGCAAAAGAAAGTAATTTTGCGACTCGCAGTGAGGATATTTTTTCCATGCTAAAATTATCTTAACGTGCATATTTCAACTCAATCTTTTAAAATCTTCTCAATAGACCAAATTGATACTCCCTACAAAAAAATTCGACACGTTCGGAAGGATAAAAATATTTTTTACAAAATAAAATGTGCGAAAAATTTGATGAAATCAATAAAAAACAGATCGTTTTCATTGCGGTTTTGACTTAGCAAAACGCAATCTTATAGGTACCGGTAAACAAAAAACATATTCTTTAAGCTTAAAAACGTTTTTATAATCTATGATGCAATCGGTTTTTAAAATATAAGATTTAACCCTTTCAAATACACCGGCAAAAGGAGGCACTTTGCGACTCACAAATAGAATATTTTTGCTACGCTAAAAGTATCTAAGTATACATATTTCAGCCCAAACTTTTAAAAGCATCTCAATAGGTCAAGTTTACACCTTCTTAAAAATTATTAAAACGTTCGGATGAGTAGAAATAATTTTTACAAAATAAAAAGTGCGAAAAATTTGAGGAAATCAATAAAAACCAGATCGTTTCATTGCGGTTTTGCCTTTGCAGGCAGTGGCGCAGCCAAGGGGGTGGTTTTAGGGTTAAAACCCCTCCCAGAGCTGAGAAAGATCGCTATAATTGCTACTATAAATGAAATCCAAACTTAATATTTAAATGTTTTGGCGCATTTCGTAATCCGCCACTTTATTGAATCAGATTTCATTTAATAAAGTGATTCTATTAAATGGCGAAAATTCTAATTAAAATTGTGAAAGTGCATATTACATGAATCAGTTAAGTAAAAATTGGTTATTTGAACTAAATTACTTTTCTTATATGCTTCATGCTAAAAAAAAAAAAAAAAAAAAAAAAAAGATGATTTCCGGCCACACAGACGCTTATTGAGTTTAAGTATTATACAGTAAATATTCTAATTAGTACTGATTCTATTAACCGGCGATTCAAATAACCGGCAATCACCTTTATCAGAAACTCAAAACCCCCCTTAGAACCGAATTCTGGCTGCGCCACTGTTTGCAGGGCACAATTCTATATACGTCTTGACAAACCGAAAATATTTTCTTAAAGCTAAAACATTCTCATAATTTATGTTGCAATTTGTTTTTAAAAAAATGAGATTTAACCCTTTCAAATACACCAACAAACACGAATTACATCCCGGCTAAAAGTAACTAGATGCCTATATTTTAGCATAATCTTTTTAGAGCCTTTCAATAAACCAGATTTACATTACTTTCAAAAATTTTAGAACTTTCGTATGGATAGAATCCTTTTTTTACAAAATAAAATGTGTGAAATTTTTTACGAATTCAGTAAAAACCTGAGTGTTCCGTCGCGGTTTCGTTCGCTTTCGGTTCGCATAGTTTCCAAAAAATCAAATTACATAGAAAACAAAATACTAAACAGCATGTGCTTTCAATTCAATATCTTTTCGCGATTTTTCCGTTTTAAAAATATAAATTTTGACAAAATGGACTTAAAGATATAAAATCATAGAAATTTGAGTTTAATTTAAGGGTCATTTAGAAAGCAATTAACACATTTGAAAAGTGAATAACATCACGGGCCCGGGCAACGCCGGGCAGGACGGCTAGTAGATAATAAATTTATTGGACATTACCATTTAATAAAAAATCTATAAAGTATTATTTGTATACATTAGTATAGGATTAGCATTAATGAATGGATCTTTTCATTTGACTGAAGTAGCCCCTTAAGATATGAAAGAAAAAAAAATGCTAAACCTTCTTGTGACTTTATTCAACCTAGAGGTCTGCACGGGCCGGAATTTCCAGGCCCGGCCCGGCCCGTTTACATTTTCATATTTTAGGCCCGGCCCGTTTTGGCCCGTTACAATTTCTACGATTTCTAAAAAATTCAGATTTTTATCATATACAGTATATTTTACAGCAAATACACATTAACAACATTAACGATTACTTAGATTCTTAGGCTTTCAACATTCGAATAAAGATTCATTAAAAAATTAATATGGCTTAGAATAAAAGAAAAAAGAAAGAAAGCTAAAAACATGGTTAATTTTGAAACTGTTTAATAAAAGAAGATTTATAAATATATTTCTATATCATTTTATTATAGATTTCAAATCTAAATTCATTCTTAAATACAAAGAAGCTCCTTTCTGATATACATTTCTAAATTCATTTTTTTTTCCTCAGAAACGCATAAGATTAGCAGATATCTTTATTCAGAAACTATATAATCGAATGGCGTTATCCATTTTTTTGATACAAGCAATTTAAGAATACTGCAAACAAATAAAATACTGTGATAATTAGCGTTTTGAATAGAATTTCCTGATGCAATAGCAAGGGAAGGGAGAAAAACCTGCAATCATTTGAGAAACTATTATAACTCAACAAGGTTATACAAGTATTTTATTTACCAAAAATGAAAAACGCTATTCGATTCCAAATCCCTTCAATAGTTAGGCTTATCACTTTTATACTTTTACAATTTAAATTTAATCAGAAAATGTGTCAAACTTTCGCATTATTGAGAAATTAATTTAAAAATCATCAAGAAGTATATATCCGAAGACTAAGCTAACATAAGTTCTTTATCGCTGTTAATAATTTTACAAATAATGTTTTCTGCCAATAATTAAGTCCAGTACCGGTCCGGCCAGTCTATATGTAGAAAAATAGTGCAAGCGTGATCTCGGATCGGCATGAATCAGCTAAAAAAATATTAAAACGGGTTACACATAATGTAATTCTCCGATGCCGATACACTGTGCAATTTTTATATTGATGCTGTCAAACTAGTGGCTGGCCACATTTATACTTATTCTCGTTAAAACCATTTTCGTTGAAAGTAGCTCATATTTTATCGTTTCTGCTTAAATCTTCAGAACGGGCCGGCAGGCCCGAAAATTTTTTTTATCAGCCCGGCCCGGCCCGTCTGGCCCGTTCAATTTTTTTGCCGGCCCGGCCCGGCCCGGCCCGTTTATGTTGTTTGTCGGCCCGGCCCGTTGAAAAGACTATTATAAATCTGCCGGCCAGGCCCGGGCCCGTGCAGACCTCTAATTCAACCTTCTATTTGATTAATTCCTGTTTGCATGTCTGGAATTAGCCATGTCATAAAAATAGAGGCACCATATCGAAACTTTCTTGATAAAAATGAATTTTCAAATATTTGTGTTTGTTTTTATAACTGAAGCGAAAACTGTAAGACGAGCCAGGCCCTGGTAATGTTTAACCACTCTACTACTCTCTGTTTGGGACTGAATTTAATTAAATATTATCATCATCACCAAGATTATTATTATTATCATTACCATAACTGCAAAAACAAAAACTTTAGTAGCTATAATTAAAAAAAGTTTTTATTTATTTGACATAAAATTTTGCATTAGAAATTAAACTAAAACCTTTCTAAATACTATTAAAAAAAAGAAAAGATATTTAATAGAGAAATGTTAATGGTAGTTGTTAAATGAGAAAAGTAAAATGATTGTGAATGTACAAAAAAGGATATATGTAAGTATAACGGCAGATCCTAAAGGGAGGTCACGGGCAGGCTCAGACTGGCCCGCCGGCCGGTGCACCATTGTCTCAAGAAAACTTTGCACGCCTAAATTCTTAAGCTGCTCAAATATTCTTTTTCTTATTGAACACATGTATTCTAACTAGTGCACTAATTTTTGAGAATTCTTTAAGGGAATAATCCTCAATCAACAAACAAGCAGCACAAAAGAAGTTTTTTTTTTTTTTTTTTTTTTTTTTTTTTCACAACAAAAAAAATTAAAGATAGATAGAAACAATTTTATAATAGGAAACCAAAGTAATCATCTTTGCATACGATTGAGAGAGAAAACATGCACCCAAGAAAATATTTAATAACCATGGCGCCCTGGGTTAGATTTTCACCAAATAATTTGCAAATTATCAATACTTTAGGTCTTGATACCTTGTTTCTCCCCCCCCCCCTATTTTTAAAGTCATATCTGAATGCACCTATAATTAAAACTATGCTTTAGGAATATAATTTGAGAAAAAAAGACAAAAATATCAGATGGTAAAAAACATTTTGTTGTTGATTTAAAAACATAATCTTTGTTTACGAGGAATCTAAACCTGACAATTTTGGACTCTGCAAGCTTTGGAATTAAACAGCGAGTGATTTTTTTTTAAATTCACAAAATCTACAATTTAATTTTCAGTTAGTAATATTTGCTCTATTTAATGACTAACTTTCCGTGGTTAAATAACTATAAAGAAATTCTAGTTCTAGAAATTCTAGTATTTCAAATTAAAAATTTTTTAATTTAATCACGGAAAGATCTATTATTAAATAAAATGATGATTGTATTGAGAAATTGTGATAGTTTTTTTAAAATAATAATAATAAAACATGCTGGACACAAAATCCTGTAACTTCTAGGAATAAAATCCGTGGGACATTTCTCTCAATTTTTGAAATTTAAATATTTCTCTTGAACTCTAATTATCAGGAGTGATTGTGGGTTCATGAAAAAATACCTGAAATTTTATCGAGGAAATGTTTCTGTATGAGAACCAATGGCGGATCTAAGGGGGTGGGCGATGGGGCGAACGCCCTCCCCCCCCCCCCCACCTTGAGCCCAAAAAAGGATTTGCAGAACGATATTAGATGCCCTCACAGAAAAGTTGTTGGTCCTAAACTCGAGTCCGGCGCGACCCGACCCGGGTTTAATTTATTAACTTTAATTTATTATACTAAGACTGGGTCAGGTCTTATTTTTTTCTCTTAGCTGGACCGAGCCACACCGTTTTTTTTTTTTTTTTTTTTTTTTTTTTTTCAAGTCGAGTCTGGCGTGGACTTACTTTTTACTAGAGGTATACACGGACCAAAATTTTCAGGCCCAGGTTCCGTCCGGTATAAAGGCTAAACGCTCGATATGGGATCGACACAGCTCGTATTCTGTGCCGGTTGTAAGGGGTGGGGGAGAGGGCGAGATCCCCCCTTTTGGGCTAATTTTCTCCCCCCCCCCTTGAGCTAATAAAGGATTTACAAAGTAACATATGCATCCTCACGAGAAATAACTTGTAGTGAAGATCGAGCCCGTCACGGTCAGACACAGGTCGCGCCAGTTTAAGTCCACGAGACTCGGACTGGATAAGGATTTCTCTCATTTTGAGTTGGGTCGTGGCCTGATTTTGCTTTTTTTGCAGATTCGGGTGGGGGCAGGCTTCTTTTTCCAGACCGAGCCTGGTCTGGATTTCATTTTTCCTAGAAGTTTGCATTAAACAAAACTTTCAAGTCATGATTCGGCTCGGAATAAAAGCTAAATATTCAGTCCGTCTCTGATCTAAATAATATGATAAATATTATTGGCTCGACCGCGACCCGTGCATTCCTCTAAATTCTTTCCCACGCGCCCAAGTTGGGTTGAAAACTTTCTTACTTGTTAATTGTAAAAATTATTAAACAGAGAAAAGCTAATTTCATCAAATAGCCACAAATAAGGACAAATTTCATTAAAGAAACAAGAATTTCTTCAAAAGGCCTCAAATTTTGTGAAAGGATCACACAGAAAAACGTGAATTTCTTCAAAGGATCACGTTCACAGATAAAAGCGAATTTTGTTAAAGGATCGCGGAAAAACGCAAATTTCGTCTAAGGATCGCGATCATAACTGGGTCAACCATTGTCGCAAGAGTATAAACCGAATCTGTTTACTCAAATCCGAAATGTATGACAGTCTGCCCCGATGCGCTAAGCACAGCTAAAAAATAAAAGTGAACCCGACCAATAGCAAAATATAGTTGTTAATCGGACCCAGGCCCGACCCAAAGGAAAAAAATACGAAATTAACTTGACCTGCAACAAACAGTAGAAGTTAACCGAATCCAAACGCGACCCACAACAAGTAAAAATTAACCCGACAGCAGCAAAATATAGAACACAACCGGACATCAAATTTTGTGAAATGATCACGTAGAAAACACAAATTTCTTCAAAGGATCGTGAAACAGACGCACATTTCGTGCAAAGATTGTGAAATAGAATGAACATTTTATCAAAGGATTCACCGCAATCAAAATCGGGTCAACCCGAACCCTTCTCCCGAAAGTAAAAACCATATTGTAAACTGCCCCAAATCAGAATTATATGCCAAGCTGTTCTAAATGTGCTAAGCACAGCTAAAAAGTAAATGTCAACACGATCAACAACAAAATATAGTAGTCGACCGGACCCAAACTCGACGCAAAAGCAAAAAATCAAAAATTAACTCGAACCTATAGCAGACTCAGTTGGACCCAAACACGACCCAAGTAGAAATTAACCCGACCAGGAGCAGAAAATGGAAGCTAATCGGACCCAAACCCGACCCACAGCATAAAAGTAGACGAAACACCACCCGCATTAAACGAATTTAATTAAATATTATCATCATCACCAAGATTATTATTATTATCATTACCATAACTGCAAAAACAAAAACTTTAGTAGCTATAATTAAAAAAAGTTTTTATTTATTTGACATAAAATTTTGCATTAGAAATTAAACTAAAACCTTTCTAAATACTATTAAAAAAAAAAGAAAAGATATTTAATAGAGAAATGTTAATGGTAGTTGTTAAATGAGAAAAGTAAAATGATTGTGAATGTACAAAAAAGGATATATATAAGTATAACGGCAGATCCTAAAGGGAGGTCACGGGCAGGCTCAGACTGGCCCGCCGGCCGGTGCACCATTGTCTCAAGAAAACTTTGCACGCCTAAATTCTTAAGCTGCTCAAATATTCTTTTTCTTATTGAACACATGTATTCTAACTAGTGCACTAATTTTTGAGAATTCTTTAAGGGAATAATCCTCAATCAACAGACAAGCAGCACAAGAAAAGTTTTTTTTTTTTTTTTTTTTTTTTTTTTTTTTTTTCACAACAAAAAAAATTAAAGATAGATAGAAACAATTTTTAACCGACTTCAAGGAGGAGGTTATGATTTCGACCTGTATGTATTTGTTGTTCACGCATATCTTTCGTAAATATGAACCGATTTTGATAATTCTTTTTTTGTTTGAAAGCGTATGGGGCCCATGTGGTCCCATTCAAATTTCATAAAAATCTGTTGATTAGAACTTTTTAAAAAATTAAAACATTAAAATTCAATATCTTTTCGAAGCAATCGACCAATTAGAAACGTTCATTTTTCATGTTTTTAAGTTACACTTACATAGACACACGATCTTTTCAAAGTGTGAAATCCTAACTGGACAATGTTCACATTTATTAACAGTGTACACTGTAAAAAAATTGACCCTTTTGCTGCATAATCACTCCCCCGTTTTTATAGAATATCTCTCTCTTGACCCATGAGAATTCTCCACGATAGGCTGAAGTAATCGTTTTCTTTAAAAGCGGTGGATTGACGATGCAGCGAAAGGGCCAAATTTTTTACAGTGTACACTGTAAAAATTTTGATCTTTTTGCTGTATCGTCACTCCCCCGCTTTTATAGAATATCTCTCCTTTGACCCATGAGAATGCTCCGTGATACATTGTTAAAAATTTGACCTATTTGCTGCAGCGTCACACCACAGCTTTTATAGAATATGTCTTTTATGACCAATAAGAATGCTCCATAACACAGTAAAGTAATCGTTTTCTATAAAAGCGGTGGACTGATGATGCAGCAAAAGGCTCAAAGTTTTTGCAGTGTAATGGGGACAAAAGAGTCTGTAAAAGAAATATTTGGGAATAAAATGCTGTCACTCTCTTATAGAGGCAGCCAGGTATAGGTAATGAGTTTCAGATTCCTCCTCGAATACGCCACCGCTCATTTCCGATTACAGTGTCACTGTAAAAAATGTGACCCTTTTGCTGCATCGTCACTCCCCTGCTTTTGTAGAATATCTCTCTTTTGACCCATGAGAATGCTTCGTAATTGGGTGAAGTAATCGTTTTCTATAAAAGCAATAGAGTGATGATATAGCAAAAGTGTCAATTTTTTTACAGTGTAGGATTCCTCGATATGAATATGACGACACATGTAGCACAGTATATAATTGGTTGAAACGATTCTGGACAAAAACGAGTCACCAAGCATCTTGTTGAGCGGGCAATTTTCGTCAATCTTGTTAACTTCTCATACGAGTACAATCGAATTCTTCCAGGAAATCATCATCAAATTCCATAATAAAAAATGCCTGGCAATGCAATGCACTGTTAAAAATTTGCAACTTTTGCTGCATCGTCACTCCATCGCTTTTATAGAATATCTTTATTTTTATCAATGAGAATTCTTCATAATGCATTTAACTAATCGTTTTCTATATAAGCGGTGAAGTGATAATATACTTTTAAAAATCTGCTGCATTTTGTTGCAACGCACTCCGCCGCTTGTATGTCTCGACTGCGACCTATGAGAATGCTCCTTAATACAGTCAAGTAACCTTTTCTATACAAGCGCTGGAGTGCGTAGCAAAAAATGCAGCAGATTTTTAACAGTGTACAGCAAAAGTTTCAAATTTTTAACAGTGTAGTTGGGACAAAAGCGTCTGTAAAAGAAATATTTGGGAATCAAATGCTGTCACTCTCTTATAGAGGCAGCCAGGTATTGGTTATGAGTTTCAGATTCCTTGTCGAATCGCCACTGCTCATTTCCGATGCCATTACTGCCTGTATAGGTATTAGATTGTTGCTGTTTATCGATTGAAGCATAGTGCGATTTTTGCTAAAATCTTTCTTTTTACTTTTTCTGAGTGAAGGGGGAGTACTTTTGACTGACTACACTAGAAAAGCATTTTACTATACATCAATATATGAAGTCATTTTGCTGCGTGCTCATATATAGAAGCACTATGTCGCGCTCTTATGTGTAAGGAACTTTACTTGATGGATTGTGACCTTTTGATACCCACTTTCGATGACCGTAGGATTCGATGCAGACTAAGATTTCATAAATGCGGTAGCTTTTCGAAGTGGAAGATCTCGTCTGAAAATTTTACCATACAAAGAAATTCTTAAGATTCACAACGATACTAACCGATATTGTAAGTGGTTTCAGAAAAGTTGACAATCAAACAGTGACAAGTAAACTGAATACATCAGAACTTAGCAAAGTGCGTACATTAGTAATGCATTGCAAAGAGCTATCATGTGCCAGTACACATAATTATGTATTACGGTATGCATAACTAAAAAGTAGGAAATAAAATAAGCTTTTTAAGAAAAAAATATCAACCGACTTCAAAAAAGCGCTAAAAAGAATTAAATAATTCTTTAAAATTCTCTAATGACAAAACGTTATCCAATAAGCACACATCGGATATCAGGTACCGGCATAAAAAACGGTTAAATTTAATATGTATAATTTAATATCCACCAAACATAGATTTTAGAGATAATATTATTTTACAAGAGATGAATTGACATATTTATGATTTATTTTATGAATATATACATATAAAAAGTAATGAATTACTTTTTGAAGTTGGTGCCAAACTATTTGATGTATATTAAGAATTGTAGCTAAATTATGCCTAGTACCATAATTAAAATGGGGATAATCATTATCGATTGTGATTGTTTGGCACCAACTTCAAAAAGTAATTCATTACTTTTTATATGTATATATTCATAAATTAAATCATAAATATGTCAATTCATCTCTTGTAAAATAATATTATCTCTAAAATCTATGTTTGGTGGATATTAAATTATACATATTAAATTTAACCGTTTTTTATGCCGGTACCTGATATCCGATGTGTGCTTATTGGATAACGTTTTGTCATTAGAGAATTTTAAAGAATTATTTAATTCTTTTTAGCGCTTTTTTGAAGTCGGTTGATATTTTTTTCTTAAAAAGCTTATTTTATATAATAGGAAACCAAAGTAATCATCTTTGCATACGATTGAGAGAGAAAACATGCACTCAAGAAAATATTTAATAACCATGGCGCCCTGGGTTAGATTTTCACCAAATAATTTGCAAATTATCAATACCTTGGTCTTGATACCTTGTTTCTCCCCCCCCCCCCCTATTTTTAAAGTCATATCTGAATGCACCTATAATTAAAACTATGCTTTAGGAATATAATTTGAGAAAAAAAGACAAAAATATCAGATGGTAAAAAACATTTTGTTGTTGATTTAAAAACATAATCTTTGTTTACGAGGAATCTAAACCTGACAATTTTGGACTCTGCAAGCTTTGGAATTAAACAGCGAGTGATTTTTTTTTAAATTCACAAAATCTACAATTTAATTTTCAGTTAGTAATATTTGCTCTATTTAATGACTAACTTTCCGTGGTTAAATAACTATAAAGAAATTCTAGTTCTAGAAATTCTAGTATTTCAAATTAAAAATTTTTTAATTTAATCACGGAAAGATCTATTATTAAATAAAATGATGATTGTATTGAGAAATTGTGATAGTTTTTTTAAAATAATAATAATAAAACATGCTGGACACAAAATCCTGTAACTTCTAGGAATAAAATCCGTGGGACATTTCTCTCAATTTTTGAAATTTAAATATTTCTCTTGAACTCTAATTATCAGGAGTGATTGTGGGTTCATGAAAAAATACCTGAAATTTTATCGAGGAAATGTTTCTGTATGAGAACCAATGGCGGATCTAAGGAGGTGGGCGATGGGGCGAACGCCCTCCCCCCCCACCTTGAGCCCAACAAAGGATTTGCAGAACGATATTAGATGCCCTCACAGAAAAGTTGTTGGTCCTAAACTCGAGTCCGGCGCGACCCGACCCGGGTTTAATTTATTAACTTTAATTTATTATACTAAGACTGGGTCAGGTCTTATTTTTTTCTCTTAGCTGGACCGAGCCACACCGTTTTTTTTTTTTTTTTTTTTTTTTTTTTTCAAGTCGAGTCTGGCGTGGACTTACTTTTTACTAGAGGTATACACGGACCAAAATTTTCAGGCCCAGGTTCCGTCCGGTATAAAGGCTAAACGCTCGATATGGGATCGACACAGCTCGTATTCTGTGCCGGTTGTAAGGGGTGGGGGAGAGGGCGAGATCCCCCCCTTTTGGGCTAATTGTCTCCCCCCCCCCCTTGAGCTAATAAAGGATTTACAAAGTAACATATGCATCCTCACGAGAAATAACTTGTAGTGAAGATCGAGCCCGTCACGGTCAGACACAGGTCGCGCCAGTTTAAGTCCACGAGACTCGGACTGGATAAGGATTTCTCTCATTTTGAGTTGGGTCGTGGCCTGATTTTGCTTTTTTTGCAGATTCGGGTGGGGGCAGGCTTCTTTTTCCAGACCGAGCCTGGTCTGGATTTCATTTTTCCTAGAAGTTTGCATTAAACAAAACTTTCAAGTCATGATTCGGCTCGGAATAAAAGCTAAATATTCAGTCCGTCTCTGATCTAAATAATATGATAAATATTATTGGCTCGACCGCGACCCGTGCACTCCTCTAAATTCTTTCCCACGCGCCCAAGTTGGGTTGAAAACTTTCTTACTTGTTAATTGTAAAAATTATTAAACAGAGAAAAGCTAATTTCATCAAATAGCCACAAATAAGGACAAATTTCATTAAAGAAACAAGAATTTCTTCAAAAGGCCTCAAATTTTGTGAAAGGATCACACAGAAAAACGTGAATTTCTTCAAAGGATCACGTTCACAGATAAAAGCGAATTTTGTTAAAGGATCGCGGAAAAACGCAAATTTCGTCTAAGGATCGCGATCATAACTGGGTCAACCATTGTCGCAAGAGTATAAACCGAATCTGTTTACTCAAATCCGAAATGTATGACAGTCTGCCCCGATGCGCTAAGCACAGCTAAAAAATAAAAGTGAACCCGACCAATAGCAAAATATAGTTGTTAATCGCACCCAGGCCCGACCCAAAGGAAAAAAATACGAAATTAACTTGACCTGCAACAAACAGTAGAAGTTAACCGAATCCAAACGCGACCCACAACAAGTAAAAATTAACCCGACAGCAGCAAAATATAGAACACAACCGGACATCAAATTTTGTGAAATGATCACAGAGAAAACACAAATTTCTTCAAAGGATCGTGAAACAGACGCACATTTCGTGCAAAGATTGTGAAATAGAATGAACATTTTATCAAAGGATTCACCGCAATCAAAATCGGGTCAACCCGAACCCTTCTCCCGAAAGTAAAAACCATATTGTAAACTGCCCCAAATCAGAATTATATGCCAAGCTGTTCTAAATGTGCTAAGCACAGCTAAAAAGTAAATGTCAACACGATCAACAACAAAATATAGTAGTCGACCGGACCCAAACTCGACGCAAAAGCAAAAAATCAAAAATTAACTCGAACCTATAGCAGACTCAGTTGGACCCAAACACGACCCAAGTAGAAATTAACCCGACCAGGAGCAGAAAATGGAAGCTAATCGGACCCAAACCCGACCCACAGCATAAAAGTAGACGAAACACCACCCGCATTAAACAAATGAACTCCTACCTGTACATTAGACTTGATTTTCCAAGTTTCTAAACTCGCCCCCCCCCCCCACTCTCCAGATCCGCCTTTGATGAGAACAAGGGGGGAAAGACAACATATTTATAACAGGCAGGCCAAATTACATCCTTATATATATTATAAATGTGAAAGTGTGTCCTAAAAATTGGAATGAACTTGTCCTTATTATTATAAATGTGAAAGTGTGTCCGAAAAATTGGAATGAACTTGGCTTCAAAACGGATGGATTAATGTCTTTGAATCTTTGCATATAGATAGATTATAGGAGTGGAATGAACATAGGCTAATTTTTATTTATTTTATTCAAATATTTTCCTTAATAATGCAAAATTTAATTATTTTTCATACAAAATCAATAGGCATTTTTCAGATAAAATGTAACCATTTTCCTTTCCTGTGTCCAAGAAAATAAAAAATTGGAATAATAATTTTTCAGCGGCAATGAATTTTTAATAAAAAACTTCCACGCGAAAAATTATAATAAAATAATTTAAAAGAAAATAAATATGACGTCATGTTTGAAATAAAAATAAAAGGTCTATTTTTTATAACATATTTAACAAGGATATTTGTTTAGTTAATGGGAATTTTTGTGTAAAATATGGCGACATAAATTAAAAGTAAAAAAATGAAAAAGAATTATATTTTTAATAAAATGGTTCACTTATGAAAATGTGACGTCATAGTTGAAATAAAACAGGTACTTTATAGCAGTCGTTAAAAATACAAGGGGTATGAACAGGGGCGTAGCTACAGGGGGGGGGGGGTGCGACCCCCCCCCCACATTCGGTATACTCATTTCATTCGGTAAATTCACTTTCGTCCAAAAACTGTATCATTTCTCACTGTATTCTTTTCCTTCTAAGAAATTAAAAAAAATAAATAAACTTATTACAAAACATAAAACAATGTGAAATATTTTCGGAATACTCATACCCCACATACTCATTACATTCGGTAATTTCACTTTCGTTCAAAAATTGCATTATTCCGTGCAGAATTTTCCCTTATAAGAATTGCCCCACCAGTGGCCGAGACGTTTTGCCCCCGAAAGTGGTAGACGGCAGGTGCTGGGTTCGAACCGAATCGCGGCCTTCGGCCATTCGGAATTTTCTGTGGTTTTCTTCGAACCTTGGATTTCCTTGAATAAACACGGACTAAGTTCACTTAAAAAGACCCCCACGGAGGGCACCCCACCCCATTAGGGCCTATATCCCACGTGCTGATAATTGGTTGTCATAAACACAAAACAAAAACAAAGCCCTTGTAAGAATTTAAAAAAAATTATTACAAGCCATAAAACAATGTTAAAACATATTTAAAACTATTAAATATTTTTAAAATGCTCATACCTCACATTATTCAAAAATTGCAATATTTTGCGCTGTATTTTTCCCTTCTAAGCAAATTTTTTTAAGAAATGAAAAATACATTACAAAAAATAAACGAATGTCAAAACATATTTAAAACTATTAATCGGAATATTCATACTTAATATTCGGTATGCTCGTTACATTCGGTAATTTAATTTTTGTTCAAAAATTGCTTCATTTCGTGCTATATTTTCCTTTTCTAAAAAAATTAAAAATATATTTTTAAAAATATTACGAAACATAAAACAATGTAAAAAGTGATGGGACAGAAATTGACAATATTATTTTCGGAATATTCTTACACCAAATTCGGAATATACATCACATTCGGTAATTTCACTTTTGTTCAAAAATTGCATCATTTAGTCTATAATTTCTCCTTTTAAGATTTTTTGAAAATATATTTAAAAAATATTAACAGACATATAACAATGTCAATTTTTTTTTTTTAAACTATTAAATATTTTCAAAATACTCATACCCCACATTCGGGATACTAATTACATTCGGTAATTTATTTATTTCAAAAAATGCATCATTTCATGCTGTATTTTTTCCCTTCTAAGAATTTTAAAAATATATTTAAAAATGTATTACAAAACATACAACAATGTCAAAACATATTTAAAACTACTAAATATTTTCTTAATTGTTAACGCTCTACTATTTACATTATGTTATTATTATTATTATTATTATTCATTCTGAATTGATTACCCTTTTCCGTCATTCTCCTGTAAAAATGCAACAAGATAGAGACAAATTTGCCTTGCCTTCAGAGTCGTAACGTTCACTCCAACGCCCCCGTAATCTTTTTTTTTCCGATCTGAAGTTTGTAAATTTTTCCTTAAAAAAAGTACATGTTTGTAAATTAGGAAAGCACAACCTGTGAATCGCGGATCAAAAGAGGAAAGCGATGGGTCAACGTGCGGCCAGTGAATTTCTTCAGTATATAACTGGATCAATTTACAATTTTCAGCGTAGGTCGCAGGAAAAAATCCCAAATTTCGTTGATTAGTCACGGAAAAATAGCGAATTTTGTTGATGAAGTGCGAAAATGTATAGAATTTTACCGATGAGGCGCAGAAAAAAAAGCAAATTTTGCCGTTCGGTCACAAAAAAATCACAGATTTTGTCGATTAGGCTCGAAAATATCACGCATTTTATCCATCGGATGCGGAAAATCTCAGATTTCGATCATCGATCAAGAAAGAAATTCTAAATTTTTTCATGATGCGTGAAAAAATTGTAAATTTTGTTCATAGGTTGCGGAAAACTCGCCTATTTCGTCTGTTTACCGCACGATTAAAACGCGGATTTCGTTGACTGGACAAGGAAAAATTGCCAATTTCGTCTATCAGGCACGAAAAAAATTGCCAATTTTATCGATTCGCGATGAAAAAATCGCTAATTTCGTTGATAGTCCATGGAAAAACCACAGATTTTGTCGATGATTCGCGGAACATTGAAAAATTCTTTGAGCGGCTGCAGAACAATCGTGAGTTTCGTTAGTTTATCTCAAGAAAAAAAAGACGGATTTCATCAATTTTTGGCAGAAAAAAATGCAGATTTCGTCAGTCAGTTAATAATCACAAATTTCATTGTTCGTACGTCGATCAAAGGCGGAAAAAGGCACTAATTTTGTCGATTGGGCACAGAAAAATTGCGAATATGGTCGATCGTCATCGTAATACGGCACGAATTTAGTCGATTGGGAACGAGAAAATAGCGAATTTTGTTGATCGAGTGCGAAAAAAGTATCGAATTTTACCGATGAGGCGCGGGGAAAAAAAAAGCAGATTTCGTCAGTCAGTTAATAATCGCAAATTTTATCGTTCGTACGTTGATCAAGAATGGAAAAAATCGAATTTTATCGACCAGACTCGGAAAAATAACGAATTTTGTCGATCGGATGCGAAAACTCTCAGATTTCGTCGATTGGGCGAGAATAAAAACCTAAATTTTTTTATTATGCGTGAAAAAATTGCAAATTTTGTTCATAGATTTCGGAAAAGTCGCCTGTTTCGTCTGTTTATCGCTAAAAAAAAACACGAATTTTGTTGACCGGGTGCGGAAAATTCGAAATTATTGTTTATCGGACATGAAAAAATCGCGAATTATATCTATCGACCTTCGGAAACTCTCGAATTTTGTTTATAATCTCGAAAAATTGCGATTGAGCACGAAAAAAAACCTTTTGTCGATCTGGGATGGAAAAATCGCGAATTTTATTGAGAGGGCGTGGAAAAATCGCCAGTTTCGTCGATCAGGCATGGAAAAATCGTGAATTTTGTCGATCGGGAACAAAAAATCGTGAATGTGGGCGATCGGCTCCTAAAAAAGCGCGAATTTAGTCGATCGGGAATAGAATAATCGCGAAATTTGTCGATCCGCTTCGTAAAAAACGGCAATCAGGTACGAAAAACACGCTAATTTTGTCGATTCGCAACGAAAAATCCGCTAATAACGTAGATAGGGCACGGAAAAACTGCAGATTTTGTCGATGATGCGCGGAAAATTGGAAATTTCTTTGAGCAGCTGCAGAACTATTATGGGTTCCGTCAGCTTATTGCAGGAAAAAATCACGGATTTCATCAATTTACGGCGGAAAAAAAATCAGGTTCCGTCTGTCGGTTAGGAATCGCGAATTTCACTGTTCGTGTGCGGAAAAATGCGTCTTTCATCGATCAAGGACGAAAAAAGGCACTAATTTCGTCGATTGGGCATGGAAAAACCACGAATATGGTCGATCGCTTTCATAAAAAGCGCGAATTTAGTCCATCGGGAGCCAAAATATCGCGAATCTCGTCGATAGAGAACGAAAGAATCGCGAAATATAGTCAATTAGCTTTGTAAAAAGTATGAATTTGGGCAATCCGGTATGAAAAACTAGCGAATTTTGTCGACTCGGAACGACAAAGTCGTTAATTTTATTGTTAGGGTATGGAAAAACCGTAGATTTTGACGATGAGGCGAGGAAAAAATGAAAATTTCTTTGATTGGCTGCTGAACTATTGTGAGTTTCGTGAGTTTATCGTGAGAAAAAATCACAGAGTTCATCAATTTGTGGCGCCAAAAAATGCAGATTTCATCAGTCAGTGAAGAATCGCGAATTTCATTGTTCGTAAGCGGAAAAATGTGTATTTCATTGATTGAGGACGGAAAAAGGCGCTAATTTCGTCAATTGCGCACGAAAAAATCGCGAATTTTGTCGATTCTGTGAAAAAGAAATGCAAATGTTTGCCGATCATTTGCGGAAAAATCTCAAATTTCGTCAATCAGACCCAGAAAAATTGTGAATTTCATCGATCACGCTCAAAAAAATCGTAGATTTCATCAATCAGACGTAGAAAAATTGCGAATTTTGTTGATCAGCTTTGCAAAAAATGCGAATTTGACCGATCGGGTGCGCGGAAAAATTGTGAAATATATCAAACAGGTGCGGAAAAATCGAGAATTTTCACGATCGGCTACGAAAAAAAGCGCAAATACTTTCGAGTAGGCGTGGTAAAATTGCAAATTTCATTAGTGGGGCGCGGAAAAAACGGAATTTTGTTGATCAGGAAAATCTTGTTGATAAGTTCCTCTCTTGCATCGGCACCACTTTCTTTAGCACTTTCGATTAAACAAAATTTAGTCTCCCGAAAAGTCACAGATTGTTATTATAACTTGAAAATAATCCTTGCGATATCTGTTATATATATACAAACATAAAAACTTTTAATATATCCTTACCAATTAAACTGAATATTTTGACTAGTAAGTGAACCTAGAGGAGTACCTCCCCCCACTTCTCACTGATACTAAATTCTTATCTTATTATAGGACATAGATTGCTTCCTTAAATTAGAATTCTCTTCGTGTTATTGATGTGGCCCTCGATCACCTTGGCGTATTTGTTAAGTGGCCTTTCTCTTGAAAAGGTTCTGCATCCCTACTGCAGATACAATTATTTTCACAGTGCTCCTTTTAAAATATAATAAGCTTAAATATACAAGAATAGAAAATTGAAAAGTTAAATCACAATCATTCGGTGATTTTTAATTAACATTCGGTAAATTCGATCTCCACACCCCCCCAAACTAAATCCTCTAGCTACGCCACTGGGTATGAATATCAGCAGCTAATGAAGCGAGATAAATAATGACGTCATATTTAAAATGAATCAGAAATATTTTTTACTTATACTAATTAATAAGTTATAAGTTACATACAAATGAATATTTTTATTCAAAACTCATAATTATCAATGGAAGAATTTTTTTGTGGGGAAAAGTCGGAAAACAAAACTACTGATTAATATATTTTTGGCTCGATTTTTTAACACTTTCGAACAAAGTTGAAAAGTTATTATGCTTTCGGTTTGTCTGTCTGTCTGGTCGCTTTCTAACTTTCATAAATATACTCCGATTTTCATGAAATTTTTGGACGCTATTAACGTTTACCTAGCACGAATACCTATTGAAAATGAAGTTTCTACCATAATTAGTTTATTTACAGGGATAGTCAAAAAATTTCTTTACATTACGGCATTATGGGGAAAAATCGTTTTAATTAAATTTAACGATGTGAACGTTAAATTAACGTTCGTTAAATTAGCGTTAACGTTCGCCCTGTGAAACATATTCAAATTTATGTGCATTTACAAAGTGCACTAAAATAAGCATTTTGTAAAGTATGTAGTGAAAAGGACACTTATTATTCATTTACAGGGTCACACAGAAGAATTCCATTACATAAGAATAAAGGGAGGAACAGTTTCCGACATATTTTAATTATGGTAAACGATTTCATGTATAATCAAATTGATATACGTTGCTGAAGGTTAATGTGGGTTATTTCATGCATAATTACGAAGTGTATAGCATTTACAGGGACACACAAAAGATTTCAAATAGTATATATTCTATCCGAAGTACTGTATATGATGGATGATGACTGTTGCATGGATGAAATGCATTTTGAATTATGATATGTTCTTTTAAGTATCGCTAAATGTATGCATATTAAATGGAGAGTATAAATGGTAATAGTTTAAATAGTTAAATTTAGGTATACAAGCCTCTTTTATTTAACACAAAACAAAATTAAACGGTTGGATAGTTTAGGAGTAATCGGTGAACATACATAGAAAAAAATACATGCGTTTCAAATTGATAACTTGCTCTTCCTTTTCTGAAGTCAGTAAATAATAAATATTATAATACGGAAAAAATATTATAAATTATACATGGATGTAAGTTATGTCAGGAGTGGGGTTTGAACCCTTGCTTTCTTCCGAGAACAAGTGCTTAAGTCTGGCGCCTTAGACCACTCGGCCACCCTGATAACGCTACAGCCGGCGAGCTTATTCAAAGTCCATGTTACTTTTAATTTGCGAGAAATCACAAATTTTGTTAAATTTTGCCTAACTACTAAAAAAGTACTGAACCAATTTCAATGAAATGGAAGTGGTACCAATTGGAGAGTACACTGTCAGAAAAATTCGTCAATATACACTAAGTTATCGTTATTTTTTCACAAATAATTTCTGTTCTCCCAGAAAACGTATTTGTTCTGTGAGTTCATTCCGAGCGTCGAAAAATGAGGAAAAGTTTCCGTTTCTATCCAGCACGCATGCGCATTGGGTCTGTTAGTAATAAGTTCGAATTTATTTTTAAAATGAAAAACAAAAATATTCTATTGATTAAAATGTCTAATTTAGTTTTAAAAGACAAAAATGTTTTCGAATTTAAAAATAAATAACAATTACTTTCTTTATTCGTTCAAAAATTCTCACAAATAGAACATCCATGTTTTTTCTCTAACATTCTACGTAATATATTTAAAATTCACATTTTTATACTATATTAATACTAAACGTAAAAAAAACCCAGCCACAGTTTCAATAAAGATGAAATCTTTCCGAGATTAACTGCATAATTAAAAGCTTTTTAACGAAATACACCAACCCACACCATATGAAATGAAGAGTTCTATTTTAAAGCACAATCATCATGAGCAGCCGTAGCGCCGTGGATTAGCGTTGGTCTGGTAATCCTGGGGTCCTTGGTTCGATCCCCGCCTCTTCCGCATTGATTTTTTCCAAACTTTTTTCAAGTGACGGATATTTTTCCTCTTTTGACAGAGAAAAAAATAAACAGAAAATCGTCAATATACAGACAATTTCTGGCAGCAGTGCTGCCAGTGCATTTTCTGTGAAAAGACGGAAGTTTTTTTGAGAGTGTAGCCTCTTTTATTAAATACAAAAACCAAATTAATAGGTTGGATAGTTTCAGAGTAATTGATGAACATACATAGAAAAAAATACATACGCGTCAAATTGATAACTTCCTCTTCCTTTTCTGAAGCCGGTTAAAAATAAAAATTGTAATACGGAAAAAAATTGTAAATTTTACATAGATGTAAATAATGTCAGGAGTGGGGGTTCGAACCCACGCTCTCTTTCGCAAAACAGAGCTTCAATCTAGCACCTTAGACCGCTCGGCCATGCTGTCTACAGTCCATTCAGCGAACGTATTCAACACTTTTAATTAGCGAAAAATCACTAATCTTATTAGTTTTTGCCTAATTATTAAAAAAGTACTGAACCAATTTCGATGAAACTGAAGTGGTACCAATTCGAGAGCATCGTCTTTCATTTAACACCAAAACCAAGTTAATCGGTTGCATGGTTTCGGAGTAATCTGTGAACATACATAAAAAAATACATATGCGTCGAATTGATAACCTCCTCTCCTTTTTGGAAGTCGGTTAAAAATATATACATATATTACTAGAAAACACTCTGATATTAACTTTCCAGATTAATTGCTATCGCGTAAGCAAAACAAAACAAGCGTGAATTTTTATTTTGTGGATTATTAAATAATCTCTCAAATTATTTCGGTTGTTTTTGAGATTTTATGTTTCTTATTAATTAAAATTAAAGATAAGGAAAATGAATCTTGAAATCTGATAATGCAAACATTAGAAATAAATATATAAAGTTATTACAATACACAGAGAGAGAGAGAAAAAAAATCACATTGTGTATTTTCACATTTCTCTCACAATGCTCAATTCGGCACAGTTCAAAATTGAATTTTCCCATGTTATATCCTGTTCGCACTGAGAAAGTTAAGTCACTTAACTTGAAGTTTTTTGAAGCGGTCGTACCCAGAATCAAGATTCTTGCTTGAGCAAGATTTTGAAACTTGCTTAAGTGAGCTTGCTCTCTTAACTATGAGTTGAGTGTGTGATAATTCAGAATTATCACAGGTTTTTAAAGCAAAGTAGCAGAAATAGGCATTTATTTCTGAAAGAGGTTTCACCATGAAACTGCAAACACAAAGTGACCCTTATTCTCAAGGTGAGACTGCCGGCGATATTAAAGAATCGCTACATCATTAACAATCAACGGAACCGACAATTGGATGACAGTGGGGTGAATGGGACGACCGCCAGGGTCTTGCCTTTGATGGCACTCCGACACGAAGCGAAAGTACGAGATGACCAGAAGGCCAGACAGCATGGCGCCGTGGGAGTGAAAACTCAGGTGCCAATAATCGCACGATTTTACTAATCATTTAATGAGGAAAAGATCATTAAGGTTCATGATTGGTTTGTGACCTCTAAGGGGAGGTCTAGAGGAAAACCTGGATCGGAAAAAAGGAGAAGCCAGGGGCTTGCAGAGGAGATTCTCGCAGAGTAAGAGAGAGAGCAGAGCGGTGAGCTTGGAGTGTTCTCTTGGATAAGTGAAGCAGCTCGGATTTGAGAGCTGGAAGAAGAAAGATCCCGTCAGCGGATCTGAGAGGGTGTTCTGATCGCAGAGCCCGTGCAGCATCGCGGGGTGTACTCTCGCCAGGAGAAACAGCGATAACTCTTGTCTTGAGAGGCTTGATAACGCAGTTATCTGTGAATTATTTTACTTCTACGTTGCGTGTAATTTAGCGAGACTTTACGTCAATCACGAACTTTGTATTTACGGAACTCAAACTGAACATTTGTTGAAGCTGGTTGGTATAAGAGCCTACGTGCTTTTTAATAATTTTAATGCTGTAAATATCTCTCCAGAGGATCTTTTTTGTTCAATAGATTCTCCATTAAATATTCTTGCCTGAATTATTCGCCGAGGGGCACACACGCTGCTACGTACCACTTAAGATTACAATCTACTAACAAGGAAGGTCTCCATTGGGGGCATACTCAGAATTTTTTGAAAAAAATACGAATTAAACTACTCATGTAGGTAATAAAGGATCAGTGAAAATTAGCGGCGGAATTACATTATTAGATATGTAAAAAAATAAAATAGTTTGGAATAATTGGCGTGAAAAGCTGAAAGCGACGCGGGATTTGGCGGGGCAGTGCATTTCCTCGCCAAAAGCAGACGATTTACTTTACTTTAAGTGTAATTTTGTCATATATGTTTATATGTACTTATAACAAAATGAAATTAATATATTTTATCATTTAAAACACAATTTAAATTGATTAAAATTGTTCCAAATTGAAAAATACACTGTCAAAAATCTGCTGCATTTTGTTGCAACGCACTCCCTTACTTGTATAGAAAACGGTTACTTGGCCGTGAAATGGAGCTTTCTCATTGGTTGGAATAGATATATTATATACAAGCGGTGGAGTGCGTTGCAACAAAATGCAGCAGATTTTTAACAGTGTATGACATGGTCAATTCACAGTGCTAGGGAGCATTCTCATTGGTCAGAAGAGAGATATTCTATAAAAGTAGTGGAGTGACGTTGCAGTAAATGCTGCAGATTTTTAACAGTGAAGTCAATTAAAATCAATTTTCAGATTCGTTATTTTAATCAATTTAAATTGTGTTTTAAATGATAAAATATATTAATTTCATTTTGTTATAAGTACATATAAACGTATATGACAAAATTACACTTAAAGTAAAGTAAAAATGCAAAACTAAAATTACTTAAACTAAAGTTATTTAAATAAATTGAACATAGAAAGTTTTTTCTTTTAAAAGTATTCGAAGCGTAAAAGCGTATTTTTCAAAATTTCGTTTTTTCGCCAACCGGAGATAAATCGCCAAATAAACGAAATTTTTATTATTTTTTTACGGACGTTATAAGGAGGTTCCGCCGAAATTTTTTTTATAAACATATATAACTATATGAGAAGTACATTCTGTAATTTTTTCAGATTTTTCTGAGTATGCCCGTATGGAGACCTTCCTTGTAAGAGCTAAGTTATTACAAGTGGAAATATGCTTTCTGAATATTTAATTATTATTTATGAATTTTAGAATATTCAATTCTTATTATTAAATTACTGGAGTTGAATCCTACAAAGAATTATAAATTATTTCAAATTGTTATTTGTTCACCCCAATAGCTTAACACGTGTGTTTGTGGGGGGGGGGGGGGGGGGGTTGTAATCAAAGGTTAAAAATGGAAAGTGTTGAACCTGCTATTTCCTCCCGCAAAATAAATTGGGATCATGACGAAATTAATTTTTTAATTGAAATATGGCAGGATAATTACTGTGTAAACAAAAAAGCAGTTAGAAGTTGCAGTTACAAATTTCAGAACTTATGCGCATGCCCAGATGTCAGTTTGGCCAAGTTAAGTCACTTATAATATTTAGCAAGTGCGAACAGGTGAAGCCTAATTCCGGGTATCCCGCTTCAAAAAATCTAAGTGACTCAACATCTCAGTGCGAACACAGTATTAATAACATGATGAATTAAAACTTAGCAGAGCTTTCCGTCATTTAATTCCCCAAAAAATGAAAAAAAAAAAAAAAAACAATAGCAGTTGTATACACACTGTTAAAAATCTGCTGCATTTTGCTGCAACGCCCTCCACCACTTGTATATAATATCTCTATTCCAACCAATGAGAAAGCGCCATTTCACGACCAAGTAACCGTTTTCTATACAAGCAGGGGAGTGCGTTGCAGCAAAATGCAGCAGATTTTTAACAGTGCAGCATGTGTATATAAGTCGAATATAAACAAACCTAATGAACCTTTCACGTGATCAAATTACCCCGGGATGAAGAGAGGGTGGAAAAATACACTCAGGGCAGCCCTCGGTGTAGGGTTTCTTCCTTCTTGAACGCCTGCCCTGGTCACGTGATTTCGTCTCTGAACGAACTCCCTCTTGACAAGGGTACAAAGGGCAGCCCGGGGTGGAGACGCTGAAAGCTTCCTTATGCTTTCGGTTTGTCTGGCCTTATGTCCGCACTCTAACCCTCATAAATATGCTCAGATTGCCATGAAAATTATGGACGTTATTAACATTTGCCCTAGCATGAACCCTATTGGAAATGAAGTTTCTATCACCATTAGTTTATTTACAGGGTCAGTCAAAAGTTTTCCCGTTACATTACGGCTTATGGGGGAAAAATCGTTTCAAATAATTTTTAAAGGTGCTACACCCGATCAAACATACTCAAATTTATATGCATCAACAAATTGCACTGAAGTATGTATTCTGTAAAATATGCAGTGAAAATAATAGTTATTATTCATTTACAGGGCCACACAAAAGAATTCCATTACATAATAATAAAGGGGGAAATTATTTGTGAAATATATTTAATTATGATAAACGATTTCATGTGTAATTAAATTGATATACATCGCTGAGGCTTAATATCAGCTATTTTTTGCATAATACGAAGTGCATAGAATTTAAAGGAACACACAAAATATTTCAAACAGCATATTCTATTTGAAGTACTGTGTACTATAGATGTTGCTGTTGGATGGATCAAATGCATTTTCAATTATGATATGCACTTTTAAGTTTCACTAAGTATATGTACATTATATTGTGTGTATAAATGTTAATAGCTACACAATTTAGATATACAGGGTTACACAAAAGAGTTTGGAAAGGTAACTGAATAATAAGCGTAATTTACTTAAAGTTAGTTTTAAATAAGTGATGCATTTTTATGTTGAAATCCATACAATTTACTAAGAAATGTTTGTAGAATATAGATAAAATGATATACAGGGTCACACAAAGAACTGGATACAGAGTCGCTTGTGGATGGTAATTTCTGGAAATGTGATTTAAGTAATTTAAAGAGTATTTTTATATGAAGTAAATTTTAGAAAAATACTTTCATGTAATAAAGGTACTAGATAAACTACAGGGCTGAACAAAAGTATTGAAGTATGTTTCCATCTATTAATATAAATTGCTGAAAGAAAATTTTCAACTAGATAGGCGTTTTCTTGCAAGATTAAATTTACTCATTACGTAGTATACACTACATGGCCATTGATGACCGTCCACTTGCGATTTTAGACATTTTGTTAAATATCTTCTAGAAAAATACATGAGGAATTATCCCGAATCTCTTAGTGCATAAATATAATAATACAAGTCATACATTTCCGTGAAGATTTTTTTCCGAAACTCCATAGGAGACCATCAAGAAATTAAAAAAGAATGAATATCTTTTGGATAACCCTGTCAAAACTAATGTAGCAAAAACGCTCAAACTGTAGATTCTGATTAAGTGGCTTATTATAACAAATTGTGTTCATTTTTATGCAAATAGCATGTGTATACTCATAAATAAATTAAGGTTTTTATAAAAATGGTCCCAAATTTTGCCAAGTTTTTTTGCTTATAATTTGCAAAGTTCTTAAAATAAAGTAACATTCTTTTCTAAAAATATGACAAATAATATTGCACATAATACCCTGTAATCAGAATTTAAAAATAATAAAAATTGTATGATTAATGAGTAGGTTTACTAAATAATTTTTCACTGTGCATGTGTCAACGATATCAAAATTTCATTTCCATATTGTGTTAGCTAAATATAGGGCAACTTTTGTGAAAGTCTCAAAATCATAGCTTGAAAATTCAGAAAGTAATCGTCTATAGAATAAGCACAAAATCCGTTGTTCCCAAAATTAAGCAAAAAAAAATGACGGATTTTATCCAAATGTAGTAATACGTCCCTCATTGTGCATTCTATATTGACACTAATCAATGAATATATGGATACAACCCCTCTTGGTTTTGCTTCATTTTGTGAATAACGGATTTTCAACTTATTCTATTGATGATTATTTTCAGAATTTTCAAGCTATGATTTTGCGACTTTCACAAAAATTGCTCTATATATTTAGCTAACATAATATGGAAATGAAATTTTGATATCCTTGACACATGCACAGTGAAAAATTATTTAGTAAACCTATTCATTTTTCATACAATTTTTATTATTTTTTAATTCTGATTGCAAAATATTATGTGCAATGTTGTTTGTCATATTTTCAGAAAAGAATATTATTTTACATTAAGAACTCTGCAAATTATAAGCAAAAATCTTGGAAAAATTTGGCACTGTTTCTATAAAAGTCTTAATTTTTCTACGAATATACATGCTATCGACATAAAAATAAACACAGTTTAATACAATAAGCCACTTAATCATTATGTACAGTTTGAGAACTTTTGCTACATTAATTTTGACAGGGTCGTCCAAAATATATTTATTCTCTTTTAATTTGTTGACGGTCCCCTATAAAGTTTCGGGAAAAAACCTTCACGGAAATATATGACCTGTACTACTTTTTTTATACACTTAGAGTTTCAGGATAATACCTCATCTATTTTTCTAGATGTTTAACAAAATGTTTAAATTTGCAAGTGGACTGTCGTCAATGGCCATGTAGTGTATATATATCAACCGGCATATCAAATATATGGCTGTCCAAAAGTATCGGAATATATATTTGGCTGTGGACAGTAACACCTTATTTTTCTAGATAACGAAGTTTTGTTAACGATTTCAAGAAGTGTTAGAATGTGTTTCATAATCTATGCTTAAGGCATGATTTTTCTTACTTGTTTAACCTAAATGAGCTCAGAAAATTCATAAACTGTGTTATTTTACTTGATATTTATTCGATTTCATTTCATTTAAATAAAACTTTTAGCAAATAAAATACTTATTTGATTAGAAAAAAAATGGGAAAGTTGGCAGATATATGTCTTTATATTAATAGGTCGGCAAAATTAACTGTTTTAAAAGTAAAAAACTCTAATAAAATATTTTTAAATATATATTTTCTGTGAAGAATTGTGAATATATCTTGCAGGAACTAGAAGGAAGTATTGTAGTTGCGTATAAGGAAAGGGCATGTTTACAAACAAACACTTTCGTCAACCAATCTACCATGACATTTTTTTCAAAGCGATCATTGCAGGAATCGTCTTGGCAACGTAAGCCAATCGTATCATCGCCCACCACAGAGCTGCCAAACGTGGACCAATCAAATTCCCAGAGCTCATCCGTACAGTATCAGTCTTTAAAGAACGGACAGGTTTTTCTCGCTTATCCACAGTAATTCGTCCACAGTGACGTCAGCTGCCCTTTCCTTATGATAAATAAGCTTTAATATAAAAATATACAAAAAGTTTACAGTTTTACAAGTATTTGAAAAGCAGGCATGCTTATAGCTCTAGAAATATTATTATTTACTTAACAGACAAAAAATTATACGAAATATTGAACAAGAAGTAATCGGACAGATTATTGAATAAAAAACAATTACAAAAGACTTACCTAATATATTTCTTTCATTTACATTCAAGTCTGGATAGCGCAAAGATTTCTGAATTTTCTACTAGAACAAATGATTAAGACTAGCTTAAATAAAGCAATTGGCGATTAAATCAAGTACGATAAAGCAACCAAAATGGTAACCATACATTCACTTGAAAGATACCAATAATATGTGCATTAAGTTGCGCAGATAGAAGATTTTGGGGGCAATATGCCTGACGTCATATTGGAATGCCCTATTACGGTGCTTCAGCGTAGTCCTCGCGCTTAGGCGTAAATCCTCTTGCTTTCAGCCAATCAGAGGCCGTAGTCACATTTATTGTGGTTGCGCGCCCATCCATTTGTGTTTAAACTTACGACTGCTTTCAAGCTGCCTTAAGTTACGCCGTAATACCCTTGCTCATTCATTATCACGACGTAACAAAAGGTGGCTGGCTGCTATCTGCGATTGGTACAAACCACTGCCCCCTCAACAGAGAGGCAGGAGGCAGTGTACAAACAGGGCCAAAGTGACGCATCCATCGTTTTGTACCAATCGCTGGATGTCATTCAGCCACCACTTGTGACGTCATGAAAGGAATGAGCAAGCCCGGTATCTATAATAGAGCTTCTATAACTATTATAGAAGCCTTAATCTATAAGGAAAGAGCAGCTGACGTCACTGTGGACGAATTAGTGTGGATAAGGGAGAAAAACCAGTCCGTTCTTTAACGACTGACACTGTACGGATGAACTCCGGGAATATGATTAGTCTAGGTTTGCCATTGCATATATAAGTATGATATGATTGGGCTACATCGTCAAGATGATTCCTACAATGATCGCTATGACAAAAAATGTAGCGGTAGAATGGTTGAGAGAAGTGTTTGTTTGTAAACATGCCTAGAGCCGTCCCTAGCAAAGGCGAGGCCGGGTGCGAGAACTTTTGCGAGGCCTTTTTCTTCTAGAGCCTCATATCGAATCAGGGCTGCAACTAGAGGGGTGCCAGGGGGTGGTTGGCACAGCCCCCCATTCTAAAACATTTTGGGCCTTCTCTGGAAAAGATTTTAAAGTCATTAAAGGAATTTCTGTTCCAAAAATCTAAATGAAATTCTGTTAAAAAAATCGAATTTAGTTTTGAGGCCCATGTTTTGCAGAAGTACTAAATTGTAGCATTTGTACAAAAAGTACAAATTAGTGTGTTTCATTTGCACATCCTTTTTGCATATATGAAACTAAGAGGAGCATAATTTTGAACTAACTGAACACTTGAATTTTTTATTCTGCATTCTACTTTTTAATTAGCATAAAATGAAGTTATTACAAACCGTTTAGTAAGAAACATAGTGCTTAAAATGTGCTTGTGCGTGCGTTTGTCAGAGAGAGAAAGAGAGAGAAATGAGCCCCTCTCCTTACATTTTCCTGGACTCCCATGACTATGTGAATATCCGCGCCTAACTTTTGATTGATAGAAGTTTTACATTTTATAAATAACCATTTTTAAATATCTAAATTTAATCATAAAATAAATAACTTGCAGAAATTTTAAAAAAAATGTTTAGATATTTAAAAATTTAATTGTTTTTCTTTTTTATTTTTCTTTTATCCCAGCGCGAGGCCCTGTGCGACCGCACCTTTCGCACACCCCTAAGGACGGCTCTGATACAAGCCCTTTCCTTATAGATACCGCGCTTGCCTTTGTAATACGGGGCGTGTTCAGAGCAACTTACCGAAGTAACCAATGTTACCGACCGATTGTAGGGCAGTACGAAAGCGAATTGAGGCACCAGTGAAAACTATTCTGTTGAATTGTAGCTGACGTCACACTTCGCCTTAATTTTCATTTCGTACATATCTACAATCGGATAGTGACCGATAAGTAATCGATAAGTTGTGCTGAACACGCACACGGTTTACACTTTGTTTACATCGTAAGTCCTTTACATCGATCTTAAGTGAGACACCGTAATCTCATCTTTAAAGAAAGAAAAGTTTCCAAAAATGCAATATTTCGATTATCCAATCATGTTTTCTAAATACCATGCGCTATTTGTTAGAACAACATACATCTGATTTGTGTGCTCGACATGAAGCTCCACGCAAAGAGTGCGTGCAATGGAGCCAGTGCGACACGAACCCCCATCCTTCTATGCTCGAAGGCGATTAGCGGTGTGGTGCTTTGACCACTCTCCAAGAAGGCCCCCTTTTATTAGAAAGTTTAAGCTCGTTGCTGTCGGAACATAAGCTTAAGGGCTAAAACATTAAGCCCATTTCTAACTTGTTCATCATCATTTTTTTGCAGAACTCTATCTTTTATATGACATCAATAAATTACCTGTTAGATGAAAAATAAAAAATATTCGAAATTTAATTTATAGATCATTCGACAATTACTTTCTGAAAGAAACTGTTTACCGGGCAATGGGGAAACACCATTAAAATATTCTTTAATCTTGTGTGGTTGTTTTGGCAAACTTTTGTTTAGTTTGTCTAGTAAATTTACTACCATCATTACTGTAGCTTAAACATGCTATCTTTCAAAATTAAAAAAATTCTAGAAATGAAAGTATTTAAGTATTTTCCGTTTTATTTTGAATTATAAAATATTTTTTCAAAAATAAAATTATCGTAAGTCGCAGTTTGACCGCAAAATAAACGCGTATCTCCTCGCGTATCTCTTAAATAATCTCAACACAAGAGAATTTCTAAAGTGATCAATAATTCTAAAAACTGTTTCCGATGTTTAAAAAAAATATGTAAAATTTTGAATAGTAATAAATAAAAGTTATTTGAAATCTCTTTTATCAAACTATCAGAATTAAATAATGTTAATTGCTACTGTGTTCCAGCTTTTTAAAGGCAAAATTTAAAAATAGCTTGTTTCATAATTTTATTTTAACTAACAGTCAGATCAGCAGATCCGAACATTTCATTAAAAAATAACTGACATTGCTTACCTAATAAATTTTTATTATGGATTAATTGAGTCATGAGTCTGATAAAAATAATGATATAAAAAACCTTTTAATGCCAAGAAGATTGCTTAGAATATGAGATAGTAGTGACATCTAGTAGCTCATCTATTTGTCGGCTGTCAACTGGCTTCCTGTCGTAATGGAGTTGCGTATTAGAGAGAAATTGGGCTTTACACATGGTCGCCATTTTCGGGCTGAAAATCGGTGAACTTGTTTATTAAGGCTATTGTTTTGCCGGCATTAATTCTGCTGCTTAAATTATTTATCATTCTGTGATCTCATTATGATCAACTACATATGTTGCTTCACGATAAATATATACCTTTCTCAGTGAATCTACAAGCGGTGGTGGTATTCCACATAGAAGTGAAGTGTACAAATTGCATTTTTTGCGTTCAGTGCATTTCTATCATGGCTGACAGTGACAAGACGTTAATCGGAGATGGTAATCTTAGCAATAGTAATCGAAAATCGAGTGCCCCTAGCATTGTTCCTCATTCAACAGGAACTGTGCATTCAGACACACACCCCACACATCATGTTGCTATGAGTGAACCTTCTACTTTGAAAAGAAAACAAACATCATTTCAAATTACTAGTGTAACTGTTAAAGGCTCCCGTTTGAGTACTGACGGGGGAGAAGATAGTGCCGATGATTTAGACGAAAGTCATACAGAAGATGCAAATTCAGACAATTTAGACTGCTCTCGAACGACAGACGTAGACAATGACCAATTATCTGAAGAATGTAGTAACGTACACAACGACGAATCGTCAGTCCATGTTCCATCCATTCCTGTAACATGCAAAACAGAAATGTTGGTTAAGAAAGATGCACAAATCAATGCTAATAATTTTCCATCCGAATCTTCCAAAGATAAACAAATGGCACCATCCGAAGAAAACCAAAGTCAGCATGTGGTCAATCCGCCACCCCTTTTAGATCAGTGGCAGCATAGGTTTAGAGTTGTTAAAATTGTTAGTAGTGAACCATTTAAAAGAGGCAGGTGGTTGTGTATGGATTTTATGGATCCTCCAGCCCCTGCTGTAGAAGCAAAGCCAGAAGTTTCAGAATCAACCACCAGCTCTAGCACACAATTATTACCTAGCACTTGTTTTCCAAGTACTGTAGCTACAGACAGAGTTGCACATATTTATGAAATTTCTCCAAGTGATGCTTATCCTGGCAGCATATCTGTAGCTGTTGGCCCTGATCATATACAACAACCAATGTATGGAATATTTCTTCCTGTCAATAATGGTCAGTATCCTTTTATTACTGGAATTAATACTACTGCATTGTCTATTCAAAGTGAGGTTAAACAACCAGAACCTCCACAATCTGCAACTTCAACTCCTCTTGTGATTCAACAACCACAACATTTTAGTACTAGCCAAACAACTCTTACTGAAGCCCAACCATCGGTTCCATCTCAACAGCCACAAGCTGTAACAACATCTGTATCCCAAAAACCTGTACAGCCTCCTGTGGCAGCTCAGGTAATTACACAACATCAATCTCAAACTACTGTTCAAGCACCAACACCTGCCATTTCTGTACAGCAACAGGCTGTTAGTGCTCCAGTAGCACAAAGTTCTACTGGTACTCCTGTAACGTCTACACAGTCTGCAATACCCCCTCAATCCCAAATAACTCCAGAGTCTCAACAAGCTATGCAACAACGGGTGCAACCTTCGGTTGTTCCACAAAGTCATTCAGTGCCTGTCAGCACTAACCAGACTATATCATTAGCTACTCCGAATGTAACTTTAATCTCTTCTGCTTCCCAAGTTAGTGATTTACTGCAGACTGTCGTAAATCCTCAAATTCCAGCAGGTTCAAGTATGCCTGTTGCACAGACTTCTAATGTAGGAACTCAAGCATCTGCTGCTGCTGCTGCCGCCGCTGCTGTTGCTGCAGCTGCTGCAGTATCAAACATTCCAGATGTTTCGTTAGCATCTAGTATCAAAAAGCAAGAGCCAGCAGCAGTTCCTAGTCAAGTTATTCAGAATCATGCCGAGGTTAAGGAACTTGGTACACCACCTTCAACAAATCCTCAACTTTTGCAAGAAGTGGCAAGTGAAGTTGCCACTGCGAAAAGTGATATCAATGGAGAAGATCCTGAGAGGTTTGTCATTAATTTGTTTTATTGATAATCCCCCCTCCTTATCAAATAAATCTTATTTTTAGCTTGTTGGATTTAAGTTAATAATGTAATACAGTAGACTCTAGGGATGCACCGAATATTCGGTATCTATTCGGTATTCAGCCATGTTACCGAATATTCGGTTAGGCCGAATATCAAAGTATTCGGCCGAGTCCAATACTTAATAAAACCTTTTAAAAAATTTTCACTATTTTTACTTTTAACTATCAATTTTTTAATTTATATTTAAAATAATTAGAAACAAAATCATTTTTAAATAAAATAGAATGTTTTTACATTATTTATTTGCTGTTTGTAAAGTATAACTTAAGAAAATTAACCATGAGAAGGATTAAAATGGTGATTTATTAGGATTCTCCGTAGGAATAAATTATGTGCTGATACAAGTTTCTAAATTTTGTTTAGTAAATAATCTGTTTCTTGCTTTTCCCCAAATAAAAGTCCCTTAAAAGAAAAAAAAAAAAAACTTTTGAGACTAGTAATAGCTATTAAGGCAGACAATTTTTGTTCATGAAACCATAATCATAATCAACTTATTGAGTCATAAGTACATTGTATTTCATCTCACTCTAGGTCAAAACTTGTGTGTTCGTTTATAACATTAACAACAAATAAGATAACATATTTTCAACTCACATGCTTTGATTTCTGTAAAATATGATATGATGGGAAGGGTGGAAAATACCACCATTCATAAGAAAAGAACTATGAGCCAAACATATCTTTATTCAGAATTAAGTTGAAAGTATTTGTACTTTATATTGAAAAAAATCTGCCTTGAGTTATTTAAAAAGGACAATTATCAAACTGTAAAATTTTTCTTCGGCCATTTTTTCATTATTTGATTTTAAAATGTTTGTTTTGATTCGTGGAAAATTTTATTAATTAAAGTTTCATAATTGCGCTTCTTAAATAACTCAAGGCAGATTTTTTTTCAATACTAAATGTTCTTATAAAAAGCTCTTGCTTATCAAAATGTAAGTTTCTTTTATTAAATATTATGTAAAACTGTTTTAAAAAGTAACATTTTAATACCTATAAATTTTGAAATATAAAAAGTATTTGGAAAGCCGAACATTCGGTATTCGCCCAAAATCACTATTCGGTGCATCCCTAGTAGACTCCCTCAAATCCGCACATTATTTCCAGATGTAAACAATGAAACATTTAATTCAGATATAGGGACAAAAATCGACTTTTTAAATTTTTATATCAATTCCATATATTTTAAAATTTTATAATTTTTATTATTTCTGATTTTTTTTTTTTTTACGAAGGAGGAATAAATTTATTTCTGAAAAAATTCAAGATATTGCTGATATTGTTAGTAATCACAATCTTCTTACCAAATTTAAGTATATATGTATTAATAAAGCTTTTTTTTTATCAAGTCTGAGTATCCCTGAGATACAACTTCCTTATTTTGATTTTCATGTGAATTAGTAATGTACCTTGATGAGCCAAGTTTCATTGCATAATTTAGGAAAAATACATTTCACCTGTATAATGAATATTTCACCACTGCTATATATTATTATTAACTTGACCTTTTGCTTTTAATATTTTAACCATTTAAAAAAATATCTACATTTTTAATTTTTATTATTTCAGTTTGACTTATTTTCATAATTTAATATATTGTAAGCAGTCATTGTAGTTTTGATTGCATTATTACATTCAAATTACTGTTTAAAAATTGTAAACAAAGTAATGATCAGAAATCCACAAAATTCTAAAATCTGCAAAACCTCTGGTCTCAAGCTGTGCGGGTTTGAGAGAGCCTACTGTATTTGCGTAGTTTTATCAGAAATTTTTGTAGAACTAATAACATTTGCTATGTTTTTATTAGTTATGCGATAATTTTTTAGCTTAGCATTTTATTATTATGCTGTTGCATTAGTTTTCCCTCAGGTTTAAAAAAAGTATTGCTGGTGAGAAAAAGGCTTTTTTTTTCCTTTGGAGTATTTTCAGATTCTTAAAAACATTAATGTCGCTTTTTTGAAGAGAAGAAGGGAACTTAATTAAAAAATATCAATAATGTAACATCTCATAAGTAATTATGTGGATAAATTAATAATTTTATTCATAATTAAAAATGCACACGTAAGTAACATTAAGGAAAAAATTTTAGTTTGATGAAACATGACAGAGTACAAAAGAAAAAAAAAATTATGGCTAAATTTCTAATAACATTTCAAAAATTCTGAAAGCAATTGGATAAATTACTTGCCTTGTACATGAAAAACAGCGACAATAAGATCGATTCGAAAAAGATAGCAATTTTGTTATGAGAATTTTTTTTTTTCAATATTTAGAATTTATATTTTATGTTTAAAAAAGACACAATATAAAGAAAAAAAATATCAGAGATGGAATTCTTTAGCCATCGTCTTTTTCTAAATCTCTGCTTAAGGGTGCTTTCTTGGTTTTTAAAGTTGCTTTTAATATTTAAAGTTCGGGGTGCTCAAGATAATATTGAATTTTTACTATACAAGCAAATTTTTTAATTCAGAAAAGTAAAACAGATTTTGAAGCTGCCTGGTAGATACTCTGGTTACATTCAATTCAGTATTTAATGCAGCAAATTAAAATTTTTAGTTTTGTTTTGATTTTCTGTAAATACCTTTGTGTAAATATGTACTTTATCCTCTTCCTCTTCAGTTGCAAAGCTGAAATAATTTATACAAATACTTATTCATTGTTTTTTTTTTTTTTTTTTTCAAACAAAATGACAGAAAAAGTATCTTTTCTGAAATTGCTCCTTTAGGTACTTAGTAATTTAGGTTAAAAAAAAATAGAAATCTAAAACTACAAACCCCCCTTAGAACATCAATTTAATAACCATTAAACCTAAATTCATGGAATCGCAAATTTAAGATCTTAAAACAAGTAAATGTTCAAATCATGGAAAAAAATTATTGAATAAAATTTAAAGGTACTACTGTTATCCCGTCCCAATTTCACCAAATTACACTAATCGCCAAACTAATAGCCAAATTATACATATTGGTATAAATTTTATTTTAAAAAATGAAAAAACATACAATTAGTAGATTAGAATATTAATAAAAATATTAATAAAAAGTCAAAATAAAAATCATTTAATGATATTTTAAACACATGAATCCTATTTAATGTCATTGAATATGACATTCATGAACATCCATCAGGGGTCGATCCAGACAAAATTTGGGGCCTATTTAGGGCTCCTTCACAAAAATAAATTTATTAAAATGGGCCCCTTCACAAAAATTAATTTAATAAAATAGGCCCCCTTCATATAATTCTTTTCCACAAAAACTTATTTTTATTATTTTGTTAATTTTAAACACTGTAATTTGTACATAAAACCAGTTCTTAAGAAACAAAAACTTTAGAAAAGGGTTTAAAGAAGTTAGTTTTTGTTAATAAATACTTGGTTCGAACTTGAGTCACTACATTTCAGCTGTCGTCGCAAAATGTTGTTTTTCACAAAAATATAATAAAATTCACAAAAATGTAGTGAAATTCATAAAAATAACTGCTACTTTTCACAAAATGGGCCCCAAGAAAAAAACCCTGCATCGACCCCTGTCCATTATTGGCATTTAATCTTATAATTTGGGCATAATTTTTTGGTCGACGGGATAACCTAGTTGTACTGATTTAAATACAAAATTTATCACTTTTTTGGTCATGCTTCTGGACACTTTTAGATATTTTGCAAACTTGGCTGAAAGTAAACTTTATTTTATGAGATTCAGCCTAGATGCAAGCAATTATTCATTTGCTCTCAACACAAAAAAACTTCAGTCATTAAGAAGTGATGTAAAAGTATAAAAAAATCGGACATTTTAGTTTTTATAAGTAAACAAACAGAGGTTCCTGAATGGGGACCAAAGAGATTATGGTAACCAATGCAATAAATTTTTCATCTCAAATTTTATAAACATTGAATTTTTAAAAGGAAGGATATACAGTAGACTCCCTCAAATCCGCAACTCTCTAAAATCCGCACGTTTTACGGATGTAAACAATGAAGCATTCAGTTCAGATGTAGGTACAAAATTTTATTTTTATATCAATTCCATATATTTTTTTAATTTGTAATTTTTGTTAAGGTTATTGAATTCGTGTTTTTTTCATGAAGAAAGAATAATTTATTTCTGAAAAAATAAAGATATTGCTGATATTATTGGTAATCACAATCTTATCCAAGGGTGCAAGTTTTCTGTCTTCTAAAAGTTCCCGAGGACGGAAGTGGGATGGAAAAATCTCCGACGGCGAAAAATGATCACGAAAATGACACATTTTTTGCCAAAAGAGTACGAAAAAAGACACGATTTTTCGTCAAAAGAATATGAATAAAACGTGATTTGTGTCAAATGATTCCGAAAAAAGACGTTATTTCTGCCAAAAGATCGCAGGAAAAAGCACTATTTCATTCAAAACATCGTAAAAAGAAGCGTTTTTCGTCAAAAAATTGCAGAATAAATGTGATTCCTGCCAATTGATCTCAAGAAAAACGTTATTTCCGTCGAAGAATTGCAGAAATGATGCAGCCTCTGTCAAGGAATCGCAGAAAAAACATGATTTTCCTCAAATGATTGTGGGAAAAATGTTATTTTTGTCAGAATTGCAGAGAAAATGTAATTTCTGTCAAAATATGGCATAAAAAAGCACTATTTCTGACAAAAGATTGCAAAAAGAAACGTGTATTTTGTTAAAAAAATAGCAAAATAAATGCGATTCCTGTCGAAAGATTGCAAAAGTAATGGTCTCTTACAAAGAATCGCAAAAAAGATGTGATTTTCATCACGTGATCACAGAAAAAACACAATTTTTTGTCAGAATTGCAAAATTTTGTCAAAAGATCGTGGAAAAAATGCAATCTTGTCAAAGGATCGCAAAGAAGTCGCGAATTTTTGTCAATTGATTGCGAAAAAGTCATGAATTTTTGTTAAAGGATCGCGAAAAAATCGTGAGTTTTTGTCAAAGGATTGCGAAAAAGTCATGAGTTTTTGTCAAAGGATCGCGAAAAAGTCATGAATTTTTGTCAAAGGATCGCAAAAAACATGATTTTTGGTCTAAGGATTGCGATAGAGACGCGATTCCTGTCAAAAAATCTTGGAAAAAAGCGAATTTCGTCAAACTGTCGTGGAAAAAACGTGAATCATGCATGTGCTTATTGTTCACTCATGAGGAAGGGGGGGGGGGATTCAAAATATTTTCAGTCTTGGCAAAATTTCAAACTTGCACCCATGATCTTACCAAATATATTTATATATTAATCAAGCTTTTTTAGTTAAGTCTAGCTAAACCTGAAATAAAGCTTCATTATTTTATGATCTTGATGTGAATTAGTAATGTGCCTTTATGAGGCAATTTCATTGAATAATTTAGGAAAAACACATTTCATCTTTATAATGAATATTTAATTGTACATTGATTATTAATTTGACCTTTGCTTTTAGTATTTTTTTTATCATTTTAAAAACTATCTAAATTTTTAATTTTTTAGTTTATCACTTATTTTAATATTTTAGCATATTGTAAGCATTCATTAAACTTTTGATTTCATTATTAATTACATTCAAATTATAGGTGAAAACTGGGAAAATTGATTAGTAGCCAGTGGCCAGTAGACTCAGTTTCATTAGTGGCCACTTTTCAAAAGTTAGTAGCCACTTTTTAAATACAGGTCAAAAGGATTTTTCTTTTCTTTATTTAGTGGCTAGTAACAAAGTTACAAATATTTGGTTAAAAATAAAACTCACATACCACTGAATGGAAAAATGTGAATTAGTAATTAATACTGCAGATAAAATTATAAGTGATAAACTATATTTAAATATATATTAATGCATTATATAAAACAAACAAGGGAATTGTATTTTTAAATTTTAAATATATTAAATTAAAAAAAAAAATTGTCTTTTTTGGATATTTTATTTTTACTTAAAACTTAGTATGATGTAATATCATCAAAACTGGCAAGTGGTAATTATTAAGTTTGGCGAATGTGCAGATAAAAATAAATATTCTTTGCTTTGGCTGAGATTTCAAAATTCTAGATGTCTTATTAAGGCAATCAGAGAGTGTCAATGTGTTGTTAAGTTGGAGGAATTCTGCTTTGTGGCAGTTAAGTCAGATGCTAAATTTGCAATATTACTCGCCTAGTGGCAAGTGCTAATTTTGTCCTATATTTTTCAAGCAATTGGCTATAATGTTTCAATCATTTTTGACACATACATAAACTTTGATCATAAATATTTTTTAAAAAATTGTACCAGTCAACTATTACTGGTACAGTTATTGAGCATATGGTAAGAGTGAAAGATATAAGATGCAGCAATGTCCTTAAAATTTTCTTGCATCCAGAGGTAAAAATGGTATAATTAATTTGAAATGCATGTAGAATTAAAATTGATGACTATATTTTGTAGGAAAAAACTATTTCTTGAAAATATAATCCAAATAAAGAGTTCATGGTAAAAAGCCAAAATATAGAAAATACAACAAAGTGTTAAATCTGCATGCATCCGATAGAAAGAAAGAATTCACTAATTAGATGTAAACAAAGTAGAGATGCATATATCCCTGAAAAAAAGCTGTATTTCACAAAGCAAATTAAAAAGATTTCTAATCGCCGAGTGGCGATTAAGGTGGCAATCGATCGCCGATTTTTAATCGCCTCTTTACATCTTTAATTGGCGAGTGGCGACCGTTAATTTATACCTATAATTCAAATTACTTTTTTAAAAATGTAAACAAAGCAATGACCAGAAATCCATAAAATCTGCAAAACCTCTGGTCCCAAGCTGTGTGGATTTGAGGGAGTCTACTGTATATGCATAAACTTTGACTTTGTTCTGTATTTTCCCTAGACAGTTTAAGCTGTGTTCTCTTTGATTTACAAATAAACTCTTGCCACTCATTTAAAAGGCATTTTTCCTTTTTTAGATTAGATTAAACAATTTACATGCATAAAACTTTTTGTTCAGTGTTGTCTTATAAAGAGTGCCCAGACTTTGTTTTGAATAGTAAAAGCAACATAAAAAAATCAAAAGAATGCCTTAAAAAGCCAAACCGCACCCCTAAGAATTAAAGTGCTCTTTTCTTTTTAAGTCCTGGAGAGACTTTGCTGATGTTATTATTATAACATAATGAATGAACCATGATTTTGTTTTAATACATTTGTATGCATTTTTATTTTTATTGGTTGAATTGCAAAGAATTGCGAAAAACAAACGCAAATATCGTCAAAGTATCGCAAAAAACAAATGCAAACATCGGGGAAAAAAACGCTAATTTCGACGTTGAAGAATCACGGGAAAAAAACGCTAATATCGACAAAGAATTGTGAAAATAATGCAAATATTGTCAAAAAATCGCAAATATCAACAAAAAATTGCAAAAAAAAAACCCCTGCAAATATGACAAAAATGCGAAACAAACCTGCAAATATCGACAAAAAAGCTTGAAAAAACCCCCGCAAATATCATCAAAGAATCGAGAAAAAGGCAAATATTATAAAATAATTACGGAAAAACATAAATATCGTCAAAGAATTGAGAAAAAAACGCTAATTTCGGCAAAGAATCGCGAAAAGAATGCAAATATCATTGAAAAATCGCAAATATCGACAAAAAATCGCGAAAAACCATCAAATTTTATCAAAGAATCTAGAAAATGCAAATATCGTTAAAGAATTACAAAAACCACAAATATTGTCAAAGAATCGTGTGAAAAAACACAAATATCGTCAAAGAATCACGTGAAAAAATGCAAATAGCGTTAAAGCATTGCGAAAGTAACGAAAAATCATCAAAGATGCAAACAAACATTGTCATAAAACCGAGAAAATGACGCAAAAAACATGAATTTTGTCAAAGAATGACAAAAAACACTGCAAACAATCACAAAAAATGCAAATTTTGTCAAAGAATCTAAAAAAAAGTGACTCGTCAAAAAATTGCAATAACGAACATGAATTTCGTCAAAAATCGTGAAATGGACGCAAATTTCATTAAAAAGTTGTAGAAACAAACACAAATTTTGTCAAAAGATCGCAAAAAAAAAATAGCATGTCATCCTGAAAAAAAAAAAAAAAACGTATAATGTTAGTCTCAGAAAAGACCCCTCTTTTTTAGAAAATTTTTTGTGAATTTTAATTTTTTTACATATAGGTTATATAATCAAACCTGCTAATCAGTGTGCATAAACTTTTTTTTTTTTTTTTTTTGCTAGATTTTAATTTTAGACAAATAATTATAAAAAAGAGCGTAGGGGTTTATTTATCTTGTTAGATACATAAGTATCCTAAGTATAGTTGGATTTATGTAGCTTGCTACATACACATGTTGCATAATTTAATTTAAAATGGGTTGGAAATACTGGCTATTAAAAAAATGAGCCTCTAGCCAGTGGCTACTAAGGAAAATTCCTTATTTTCATCTTTATATGAAATAAATATGTTGTAAATAAATAAAAAATAGTAAAATTTAAAAAACAAATTAAATATTAATTTAATGCTATTTATTATGGAATAAAAATCGCAATTAATTCAATATTTTTAAGCAAATAAAAATAAATCGGGGTTTAATCGTTTGAGCAAATACACTAATTTAGAAGGTCTGTCCACTCCTAATTTATTATGAAGGCTTGAATAAACTAGTCCAAAAGAAGAAAATTGTCTTTCTACTCCAGCAGATGAAGCCATGGCAGTTGTTATTTGGTAAATAAATTCAATTTCAATTTCGCTGACTCTCTCTCTCTTTACCCCCCCATTACATAAAAGGACTTCACCAAGCATAATCTGTCATACTATCTGAAACTTTTTTCTCAAGCAATGATAATTATTGGAATGAGCCATTTTTTGCTTGAAAATGTGCTACAGTGGTAAGAAGATTTGGACAATTTTCTTTAATGAATCTCAAACCTTCATAATTTTTTTCTCTACATTAAGTGAAATTTCATTTTGATTTAAAACAGAGAGATTTAATAAAACTCCAGCAAGGTAGACAGTTCAATAAAATGTTCCCAAATGGGATCTCTTTTCCTTCCAGAATTTGCCACTAAATTAAATTTTAAAAACAAACCAACATAGGTAAAACCAAGGTAACCGGCACATTTGTTTTTTAAACAAGACAAAAAAAAAAAAAAGTTGGAACTTATTATGTCTACCAAATTATCGCGCAAGCTCGGATTCTGCCTGTAGGTGGCATTTAACATTTAAATTATAATTTAAAAAAAAAACTGTCAATTAAAAAAAAAATTATAGCATATTATTAATAATAAGATCAAAGTTAAAATTAATTTGTAAAACATTATATAAAAAGTAAATACAGTAGACTGACTCCCTTAAATCCACTTCTCTAAAATCCACGAACGCCAGAAATCTGCAAATTTTTCAGATGTAAACAATGAATGAAATTAAAGATGGTGCTGAAGTCAGCGACTAATGCAATACAAATAATTCTATAACAATATCTATTTTTAAATAATTTTCAACTTCCTTTTTTTATTAATTTCTTTCAATTTAAATTCTGCAGTGTTAAATAATGTTTCTTAGATGAGATGATCGATATTTTAATCAAAATAATCATTATCGTATCATAGTTTCAGCTTAATAAAACTTTCAACGGTCCTTTGGTAGTGTTTGTAATTTGTGTGGGAAGATAATTTTTGCTAGGGATGCACCGAATATTCGGTATCTATTCGGTATTCGGCCTATTCGGCCATGTTACCGAATATTCGGTTAGGCCGAATATCAAACTATTCGGTTGAGCCGAATATTCGGCTTGGCCGAATATCAAACTATTCGGCCTGCCGAATATTCGGTTTGGCCGAATACCAAAGTATTAGACCGAATCCAATACTGAATATAGCCTTTTAAAACACATTTTTAAAAACTTTCTACAATTTCTACTTTTAACTGTCAATTTATAAATATATTTAATATAATTAGAAAGAAAATCATATTTAAATAAAATAGAATGTTTTTACATTATTTATTTGCTATTTGTAAAGTATAACTTAAGAAAATTGACCATGAGAAGGCTTAAAATGGTGATTTATTAGGATTCTACTTAGGAATAAATGATATGAATGCAGATGCAAGTTCCTAAATTTTATTTAGTAAATAATCTGTTTTTTGTTTTTCTCAAATAAAAGTCCTTAAACAAGAAAGAAAATTTTTTTGAGATTAGTAATAGCTATCGGGACAGACAATTTTTGTTCATGAAACCATAATCATAATAAACTTATTGAGTCACAAGTACATTGTATTTTATCTCACTCAAGGTCAAAATTATGTTTCTTTTCTTGCATTAACAATAAATAACATTATCATAACTATAGTTTTAACTCACATGCTTAGATTTCTGTAAAATATCATATGATGGAAAGGATTGAAAATGCCACCATTCATAAGAAAAGAACTATGAGTTAGACATTCTTTTATTCATAATTAAGTTGAAAGTATACATATTTTATATTGAAAAAAATCTGCCTTGAGTTATTTTAAAGAACAATTATGTGACTACAGTTTTTCTTCAACCATTTTTTCATTATTCCTCTTTGATTTTAAAATGTTTATTTCAATTCGTAGAAGAAATCTTGAAATTAAAATTTTTATTAATTAAAAAAGTCTCATAATTGTGCTTCTTAAATAAATAAAGGCAGAATTTTTTCAATACTAAATGTTTCTATAAAAGGCTTTTGTTTATCAAAATATAAGTTTCTCTTATTAAATATTATGTAAAATTGTTTTAAAAAGTAACATTTTAATAACTTTGAACTTTGAAATATAAAAAGTATTTGGAAAGCCGAATATTCGGTATTCGGCCGAATAGTTATTATTCGGCTGGCCGAATATTCGGTATTCGGCCCAACAATTACTATTCGGCTTGCCGAATATTCGGTATTCGGTTCAGCTGTTGGCCGAATATTCGGCATTCGGTATTCGGCCAAAATCACTATTCGGTGCATCCCTAATTTTTGCAATATAAAATTATTTTATTGTTCGATTACTCCCTGCTAGTTATGAAACTAATTTGGGATCTATATCCGGTTTACTAATTATGATGATCAATATTTAATTGAAATAATCATTATCGTATCGTAGTCCCAGCGTAATGTAACTTTCAATGACCATTTGGTAGTGTTTGAAATTCGAGGGGCGGGATCATTTTTGTTGTATAAAGTGAATATTTTAAAATTAATCAAGCTTTTTTTTGTTTTAACAAAAAGGCAAATATCTTTCTTTATAAAAAAAGGTAACTTTTTCTCATCATTATTTATATTTAGTATTGTACCTTAATTATCTACTTTATTTTAATATTTTTCTATTACAGTAGACTCCCTACAGCTTGGGACCAAGGATTTTGCGGATTTTAGAATTTTGCAGATTTCTGGTCACTGCTTTGTTTACATTTTTAAAATAATAATTTAAATGTAATTAACAATGAAATTGAAACTATAATGTATACTTGTAATATAATAAAATATTAAAATAAGTAATAAACAAAAATAATAAAAATTAGCTAATTTTTAACATGATTAAAATATTATTAAAAGCAAAGGTCAAGTTAATAATCAATGTATGATACAGTATTTATTAAAAAGATAAGACACATTTTTCATATGATATTTGGTTTATAAAGATACATTACTAATTCACATTAAAATCATAATATAAGAAAGTTTTATTTCAGCTCTAACCAGACTTACCAAAAAAGTTTGGTTAATGCATAAATATCTTTGGTAAAAAAATTGTGATTACCAGTGATATCAGCAATATCTTATTTTTTTCAAAAATAAATTTAGTCTTTCTTCATAAAAACACATGAATTGAATAACGTTAATGAAAATTACAAATTAAAATACATATGGAATTGATATAAAAATAAAAAAGTCAAATTTTGCACCTATATCTGAACTAAATGTTTCATTGTTTACATCTGTAAATTATGTGTGGATTTTAGAGAGTTGCAGATTTTAGGAGTGCGGATTTGAGGAAGTCTACTGTATTTTGTTTCACTTAACTTTTTTTGCATAATTACTTGCTTTTTAACTATTTACTTATTTTAATGTTTAAATTTATTATATGCATTTATTTTAAGGCTTAATGAAATTCAAATTAATGTTTCAAAAATGTAAACAAATCAATAACCAGGCATCCGAAAAATTCTAAAATCCACACAACCCATAGTCCCAAGCTTTACAGATTTGAGGGAGTCTGCTGTATTTTAAAATTTTAGGTTTTAAATTAAAACAACAACAATGTATTACTATGCCCGCGTCATTCGTCTGCAATCTGTGACTACAGTCAACAAACTAGTTATTTTGATTTCAGAATGCTTTTTAAAAATTTGCAAGTTTTGATTGAAATTTGACAGTGTAATATATGACAAGTTTTAAAACTTATTCCTTGCACATAGTATATAATGTTTTGGTGAACATTAATAAATTTATTTAATTATTAACTTGTGAAACAAAAAAAAGATTCAAATCATTTAGTTGCCGATTGGTAAACGAAATACGATTTATAAAGTGTTTCTGTGTTTCACCTCATCGTCTAAAGTTTATCACAAAAGAACAAAGAATTAAAGAATTGGGAGGGGGGGGGGGCACCTGGATTTAACCTTTATCTGCCACATTCTTTCTGATAGCAATTCTGGAAATACCAGAAAAACACCTGCTACTTATTTATACCTATATCTATATTTCTCTGTTAACTTTAATTGGTTGCAGAGTGTTTAACTGAAACACCCTGCATATTAAAAAAAGATTCACATAATATCAGAGAGCTGCTGAAGCTAAACGATGTTGGGAGAACTGATAGGTTTTTACAGGATTGTTTGGAACTTCTGCTAGAAATGAATATCGAACATGACATACCAAGATTCCTAAATAGCAACAATAGTTTTCAACAGAGGATGCTAAGGGATACTTCTCTTGACCAAAGTTTGATTGTTTGACATAAAAGTGCAAAAAACTATGTCTATAATACATGGATTAAAAAAAAAGCAAAGCAGCATCACGCAATGGCACTGTCAATGTAAAGTAGGTGCAAGTGTCTAAGAAAGAATTGGGTTGTTTGGCATGTTTCTTCCGTACTATGGTTTCTGGTTTACTACTTGTGCCATAACTCAACCGAAACTTAAACAAGTATTGAATATGCTCATATACTACAAGACGCGGCCAATGGATGGTCCAGTAGTGATTCTGGTGAAGCAACCAAGCAGGAAAATAATCTGAAACATATTGCCAAAAGTGTCTGAAACTGTATGATTATATTTCCTGTTATTATTTCCTATATTTCATATATTGAAATAAGTCTTATTTAATAAGCTCCATTCATTGTAATTTTGCATTTAGTGTTGTATTTGTTATAGATTTCTTGGATTAAAACTAATATCAATAGTGTCTATCTTTAATATACATGGTATTTACTTAAATATTATTTTTCCATCAATTATTAGACTTTCATTCAAGATATTATTTTCTTATTTGTTATGGGGTACACTAATGAAAAAAATGTATATCACATCTAGGTGCTGATGGGCGAAAAATAGCCCTTATTAGCCCACCTCCTTTGTCGAAAATTAGTCATTATTTCGCAATTTTTTTTATGAAATTTGTCATTTTTTGCGATCTTTAGACGAAATTACACATAAGTTATTTATTTATTTTTTTGCGTAATTTACGCGTTATAGCGCGTCCATGGCATCACTGTTTGCCCTATTTTCAATATTGTTCTTTGAATAGTCAGTAGCACTTTTTGAGTCTCAATGTATGACAGAAGTTCCATATATTTATTGATTAGTGTCAATATAGTATACAAAAAATAGCACATACTACTTTATTTGGATACAGCCCCTCATGTTTTTGCTTCATTTTGGGAATAAAGGATTTTGAGCTTATTCTATCGACAAACACTTTTAGAATTTTCAAGCTATGTACAGTAGACTCTCTCAAATTCGCACAGCTTGGGACCAGAGGTTGTGCGGATTTTAGAATTTTGCTGATTTCTGGTCATTGTTTTGTTTATATTTTTTAAACAGTAATTTGAGTGCAATTAATAGTGCAATCGGAACTATAATGAATGCTTACAATATAATAAAATATTAAAATAAGTAATAAACTAAAATAATAAAAATTTAGATAATTTTTAAAATGATTAAAGTACTAATAGCAGAGGTCAAGTTAATATTCAATAGTGTATGATTAAATGTATCTTTCCAAAATTATTCAACAAAACTTGCCTCTTGAAAGTACATTACTAATTCACATCAATATCATAAAATAAGGATTTTTTTCCCAGTTTAGCCAGGCTTAATAACCAAAAAATCTTGATTTATGCATAAATATATTTGGTAAGAAGATTGTGATTACCAATAATATAAGAAATTCTTGAATTTTTTCCAAAAGAAAATTATTCTTCCTTCATGAACTAGTTGGATGTGTCAATCCCGAAACTTTCTTCTATCTCATAAGTACATTTTAATATTAAAAAAAAATGTGGTGACCCCGAAGTTACCCACTATCGAATTTCCTCGAACATTTGACCTAGCCTAATGAGATTCTGGTATCCGAAAAGCCTAAAACGCAAAATTTAATTAATATTCTGAGAAAATGAGCTTAGTAGTGCCTCATGTTGGGTAATTTATACTAAAACCTAATAAGCATCTATTGATGTCAAGACCTAACAGAATCTGAAATTTGATGGAATTTCGTTCATTAGTTCTTGAGATATAGTTATAACAAAAAATTTGCAAAACGTAGCACTAGACGTAGAGATGGTAATGCTCGGAAAAAACCCGGAAAAATTGGGAAAAAAAAGTTTTTTTCGTTTTTTTCCGAAGGCTTATTTTTCAATTTTTCCGAACTGGAAAAATTGAAATTTCATTTATGAAATAATATAGTGAAAATTTTGTAATAGCTACATTCTCATACTTTTTATTTTATTTTTATGTTGAGTGTCTCACATGAAAACTTTAATGTGGGTAATCTGATCTCTGAGCAGAAATCTGTTTGAGAAGACTTGAAAGAATCCTTCACATTTTTTCTTGTTGAAACACAAGACCCTTTCAGGGTTGCTACGGCACCTGGAAAACTGGGAAAACACAGGGAATTTTAAAATCCTCTCCCAAAACAGGGAAAATCCAGGGAATTTTTTAAAAATCCTAAAAAATCTGGAAAGCACAGGGAATTTTTTCCCTACTACATTCAAATAAATTTGCCCATTTGGGTAAACTGAGTTTTAACCCACTTCTTGGCGGCAGCAGCCTATTTTTTGCGCACTCAACATAGAATAAACGTGTTGCAGTACAGGGAAAACACAGGGAATTTTTTTTCAAGATTAGAGTGGCAACCCTGCCTTTGCAAAATTTCTCTTGAAAATAGACTTTTCAGAAAAAAATTTAATCTACAAATTGAATCTTTCGCAAATGTAGTGATTGAAGAAAAAAAAAAATCTCATGCCATATAGCAGCTGAATCTTATCAAGTTGTATATAGACATTTTTAATAAGGTTATTTATACATAAATAGGACTCTAAAAATAGTAATTTCTTATTCACAAATTCTGAATATATTTTGTATAAGTATATATACAAGAAATTCACAATTTCACAAAAACAGGATTACATGAAAAAAATCTAGATATATAATTAAATGCAACTTCTCTTTTTAAAAATTAATTCATGTGCAAAATTATTTCAATAATATGCTGATGCTGATTAATAGAAATGGTAAAATTAAAAAATTAACATAAAATTTGAAGCATGCATTTATTACTTTTTTCTATCTTTTCAAGAAGTAAGTATTGAATTCATGAAAATTTTGACTTCCAGTTTTTGGTGCATTTAAACGTTTTAGAAGGTCCTGAAGACGATTTGATAGTTTTTGGAAAATATCTGCCACTCTGTGTGTCTATGGGACAAAAAATTTATGGGCACACGATCTCAAGAACTGATGCACATAATTTCACAAAACTTTAGATTCAGTTACACCTTGATATAAACTCGAGATGTTTAGTTATTAGTGTATATCGTCAAACTGATGGCGCTGCTATGCTGCATTATTCATAATTTCCACAATAGTTCTATCTCAAGAATTAATGTATGTATTTTCATAAAACTTCAGATTAAGTTAATCTTTGGTATAACTTTGTGCACATTACTTTTTGGTGTAAATCGCTCAACGGATGACGCTGCTATGCTGCATTATTCATGATTATCGCAATAGCTCTATCTCAAAGACTAGAGGGCGATTTTTTTTTTTTTTTTTTTTTTTTTTTTTTTTTTTTTTTTAATCAAACTACAGATTCAGACAGTTCCTGATATATATTAATGTTGTTTAGTTTTTGGTGTAAATTGTCCTATAGGTGGCACTACTATGCTGCATTTTTCAAGTTTTCGTTATAGCTGATTAATTGAATGTTTTTTCAAGGTATTGAATCTAAAGTTGACCTCCATTTTACCTCCATAATGTACAGTAGGGTGGGCCGAAAAAAACTTTTTTTCGATTTTCGATTATGGCGGGTGCGGAAAAGTGGCCACTCATGGCACTCAGTTCATACAAAAAATTTGAGATTTTTTGGACTTTTCCTTACCTTGCCGCAAAAGGCTTAAAAATTTGCAAAAATGCCGATTTTTGCACTTTTTTATCTAAAAAGTTAAAAATGTTAAATTAAATTTATTTTGGCTGTATTTATTTGAAAAGGCAACTTTAACGTACCAAATGCTTAAATAAGTTCTGATAATGGATTATTTAGTTGCTAAGTGTATTTTAAATAAGCCGATTTTCATAGATTTTTCACGTATAACAGACAAAAATTGTATTGGTTTGAATCGTTCGTTAATTTCTCTCTTATTTATGTTTCTTGGTCCTTAAATTTTTTTTGTGCATCAAAGGTCATATATTTGGGCAATGGACAGCAGCATAACTCAAAAACAAATCTGGAAGGTGAGCAGGGGTGAAGCAGGACTCTAAGAGTGCGTAATGCCTCATCGTAATGTTGAGGGAGTTAAGGAAGAAATAAAAGAGAAGAGAAAATTTCGAAAAGGGATTGTTATTAATTTACTATGCTCAAAACCTGCGATATACGTTCCGTGTGGACGTGAAACCTTTTCCTAGAGAGATTTGGTACTTTTTGGATCATTTGACGTACCATTTCAGTGTTTTGTGCGTTTTATTACGACGAGCTTAGAAATGGTAAGTATGAAGGTCCGTGGCAATGTAAAAGACACGCGACAGCATGAAAAGTATCCTCTATGGGGCATCATGCTTATTGAAAGACTTGCAATCGTTAACTTATACTGATATCATGTACCACTACTACTGGTTGCGAAGCGATACGGCAGAAAATCGAGAAATCCAATATTAGTCAATACATGATGTTATTAAAATGGTAGATGAAAAAGTTACGGAAATCTAAAGAAAAGCTTCCATACCAGTGTTTTCCCAACGATCAATTTACAAAAAAGATTAAAAACTATTAAAAGATTTCACCATATCGTACGAATTCTTCGCGGGTTGTCTTTACTTTCAAGCCCATACGATTACAGTATTTCCCCAATGATCTACACTTCTTTTAATAGTGATAGTTTAAAATAATAGTTTAATGGTAGGTGAAAACGTTTCCGAAATCTGAAAAAAAACTTCCATACCAGTGTTTTCCCAACGATCAATTTACAAAAAGATTAAAAACTACTAAAAGGTTTCACCATTTCGTACGAATTCTTCGCGGGTTGTCTTTACTTTCAAGCCCATACGATTTCAGGATTTCTCCAATGATCTACACTTCTTGTAATATTTTTTAATCTTTTTGTAAATTGATCGTTGGGAAAACACTGGCTTTTATTCAGATTTCGGTAACTTTTTCATCTACCATTTTAATAATATCATCTATTGACTAATATTGGATTTCTCGATTTTCTGCCATATCGCTTCGCAACCAGTAGTAGTTGCGCATGATATCAGTATAAATTGGCAATTGCAATAAGCATGGTTCCCCATAAAGGATACTTTTCATGCTGTCGCGTGTCTTTTACATTGCCATGGACCTTCATACTTCCCATTTCTAAGCTCGTCGTAATAAAACGCACAAAACACTGTAATGGTATGCCAAACGATCCAAAAAGTACTGAATGTCTCTAGGAAAAGGTTTCACATCCACATTGAACAAATGTTGCAGATTTTGAGCATGGTAAAATAATAACAATCCCTTATCGAAATTTTCTCTTCTATTTTATATATTCCTTCACTCCCTCAACATTAATGAGGCACTGCGCACGCTTAGAGTTCGGTTTCACCCTCCTTCTCGCCTTCCAGCTTTGTGTTTGAGTTATACTGCTGTCCGCTGCCCAAATATATGAACTTTGACGCATCGAAAAAATTTAAAGATCAAGGAACATAAATAAGAGAGAAATTAACGAACGATTCAAACCAATACAATTCTTGCCTGTTATACGTGTAAAAACTATGAAAATCGGCATATTTAAAATACACTAAGCAATTAAATAATGCATTATCAGAACTTATTTAAGCATTCGGTACGTTAAAGATGCCTTTTCAAGTAAATACAACCAAAATAAATTTAATTTAACATTTTTAACTTTTTAACAAAAAAGTTCAAAAATCAGCATTTTTGCAAATTTTGAAACCATTTGCGGCAGGGTAAGGAAATGTCCAAAAATTCTCAAATTTTTTGTGTGAACTGAGTGCCACCAGTGGCCACTTTTCCGCACCCGCCATTATCGAAAATCGAAAAAAAGTTTTTTTCGGCCCACCCTAATGTACAGTAATGTTGCAAAAACATGGGCAGTTTGCATTAGAAAAGTACAACTGCGATGAAAAAAAACTTATATTTTATTACAAGTAATTATGTTCCAAATTATACATTCCCTCTTGATTAAACTTTGAATTTTTGTAGTTTTTAAAGCACACTAGAAGTTTATCTCTGTATGTTACTGCTTTTGTTAATTCCTCAAATAGCGAGCATTTTCTATTTGTAGTGTTCTGTTTTCATAACTTTTGAGTTCCATTCTTAGAAATATGAAATTACCATATGGAAACATTATTGAATATGGTTTCTTACTCAAGAATAGAATACCAGATTTCAGGATTAAAAAAAAAAAAAAATTACGTTTAATTAAACTTAAAAAAAATATATTTTTCTGGTTTCAGTGAGTAAATCTTATGCTATTTTTTAGTTGCAGACCTGAGTAAGCCAAACTAAAACTTAGTTTTGTTTGAATTTAGATTATAAAGCTAAATCAAAACTTTGAGTTGAGATTGTAAAGCTATACCAAAACTAAACATATTTTTTAAAGGAAATAAAATTATAATTGTAAGAAAACCGTGTAATATAGTAAAAATATACATTTTTTAAACAAACAATGGAATTTTTCAATACTGATATTGATAATAATGACAAAACTGCAACAATTTCTTTAAACTAGTATCATTTACTTAAAAACTATACTTATATAAATGGAATGCATAATTTATTTCATTCCAAACTGCAGACATATTGGCTCAGGTTATTACATTATGTCTATTGGTAGTTAAACATGTAACTGAAAAATCATTTCAACAGAGATATGATATAACAAACAATAGTGTTTTAATAATTCTTAGGCTGTGGAAAAAAAACTGAACTTTTAAAAGTAGGCTTTGCTACTTTCTTTTTACTTTGTAATATAAAGTGAAAATAATTTTCATTTAATACAAACAAATGGGAAAAAATGTTTATTATTCAATATTCTCCAAGAAAATATAATTTATTTGGGAGAAAGTCATGAAAAATCAAATTTTCTGTTTTTTTCCGAAAAAAACCCAGTAAAAAACCAGTTTTTTTTACCACTTATATTTTTCCGGAAAATTTACATCTCTAAGCACAGCAACACCATATCTTGGACAATTTATGCCAAAACATAAAAAAGCGTCTAATTATGTTATGGTGTAAAAGAATGTGAAGTTTGATGAAATTCTGTGCATTAGTTCTTGAGATATAGCTAGTTTAAAAAAAACCGTGTAAAATATAGCAAAGCAGCACCATCAGTTGAAGGATATATAGCAAAATGTAATCATCGTGTAATTATATTATGTCATTTTGTAACAAAATCTGAAGTTTGATGAAATTCTGTGCGTTGGTTGTTGAGATATAGCTATCGGAAAAATCGTGCAAAATGCAGCATAGCTGCACCACCTGTTGCAAGGTTAATACCAAAATGTAATGAGCGTCTAATTATGTTATATATTCTAGTGTAAAAGAAACTAAAATTTGATGAAGTTCTCTGCATTAGTTCTTGAGATATAGCTATCGCAAAAATCATGCAAAATGTAACATAGCAGTGCCACCTATAGAGCAGTTCACACCAAAACCTTATCAGTGGCTATGTATCTCAAGGTATCGCGGAATCTGAAGTTTGGTGAAATTCTGTGCATTAGTTCTTGAGATATAGCTATCATGAAAATCGTGAAAAACGTGGCATAGCAGCGCCACCTGCTGGCCAATTTACACCAAAACTTAATCAGCGTCTATGTATATCAAGGGGTCACAGAATCTGAAGTTTGGCGAAATTCTGTGCATTAATTCTTGAGCTATAGCAATCTTGAAAATCATGAAAAACGTAGTATAGCAGCGCCACCTGCAGGCCAATTTTCACCAAAAACCATTAGGCACTAGTTCATATCAAGGTCTAACTGAATATAAAATTTTATTAAATTTCGAGCATTAGTTCTTGAGATAGAGCGCCCACAAATTTGTCACAGACAGACAGACTCAGAGACAGACATTTTCTAAAAAATGGTCAAAACGTGTTCTTGACTTTCTAAAATGTATAAATCCGTCGAAAACTCCAAGTCGAAAATTTTCATGAATCCAATACTTTCTTCTTGTAAAGATAGAAGAAAGTAAAAATACATGAATAGAATACTATTAAGAAAATTACAAATAAAAAAAATATATGGAATTGATACAAAACTAAAAAAATGAATTTTTGTCCCAATATCTGAACTGAAAGTTTCATTGTTTACATCCATAAAATATGTGCGGATTTTAGAGAGTTGTGGATTTCTGGTTTGCGGATTTGAGGGAGTCTACTGTATTTTAAACTTTCACAAAAGTTACTTTATAGACTTAGCTAACACATTATGCAAATTATATTTTGATTGCTTTTACGCTTATGTAATAAAACAATATTTAATAAATTTGCTCATTTTTCATACAATTATTATTTTTTTATTTCTGATTACAGGGTAATGTGTACAATGTTGTTTGTCAAATTTTCTGAAAAGAACTTTTTTAAATTAAGAACTGTAAATTATAAGCAAAAAAAACTTGTCAAAATTAGGGACTGTTTTCATAAAAACCTTAATTTCTTTAAGAGTATACATGCTGTCCTCACAAAAATGAACACAATTTATTACAATAAGCCACTTAATCATAATCTGCATTTTGAATGCTTTAGTTGCATTAGTATTGCCTGGGTTATCCAAAAGATTTTTATTTTTCAATTTGTTGATGGTCTAAGAGATGGAATTTAAGGGGAAAATCTTCGCGGAATTAAATGACCTGTGCTGTTTTGTTCCCACACCTGGAATTTCAGAATAATTCCCCATGTATTTTTTTTTTTTACATTTAAAAAAAGTCTGAAATTGCAAGTGGCTGGTTACCTTTGGTCATATAGTATTTATGCATATAAGATATACTTATTATAACAGTGGTACCCAACTAACTGAAAAGTACCAATTTTTCTTTTGTTCTGTAATTTATTCTTTACTCCCAATAAAATCACTTTGAGTTGGCTATAAGTATGTTTTCCTTAAATTTAAACTTATCTCTACTCAAAACAGGCAGGGGAAGAAGTAAACTTGTTTTTGTTTTCAAGGTTGATAAATTTCTCTGAAAACTTAACAAATATACCTACACTATTATTTTAAATTGTATTATGTAACTAAATTTCTGTGATGCTTTCTTTTTTGCCTAAAGGCTTCAGCAGAGAGCATTATGTTCAAAGCTACTTAGTGGCTTCAGTGAGTATAGGTAGGTTTTTTCTGTAAATGTTACTTTGATGCAATGTTGATATATGTTTGAATTTTAGTTTGCTTTATTTGCTGTTACTTCTGTATAAGGTCTGCTCCACTAGTCTGATTTTAGTGTAATTTTTCCAAAAGAATTTTAACAAAATGTAAATCCAAAAATTGTGTATAAGAAATAGTGCTTGTCAATTTCCTCAAAAATAATAAATACAGTGGTGGAAGTATTTATATATAGGGGGAACTGGGGCACATTGATGCAGTTTTCTTATAAGAATTTTTTTGGTGTCCAGAAAGCAGAAATTTCAAGTTATTTTTCATGTGGTGTCAGCAAACTTTCTGTATTGTTATAAAAATGTACAATTGTTATTATATATGTGTATATATATATATATATATATATATATATATATTATTTTTGCATGTAATTAAAAGGTCATTTGTATAAATGTGTCCCATCCCCAGGGCAGATTGATATACCTCATGGGGCACTTTGATACGCCTGGGAAAAATGGAGACAAAATAACACCAATGAATATTTTTCATAGAAAAATAGTTAGCAAACCATTTTATATTTATTTATAGAAATTAAAATCACCCACAATTTATTTGTAAGCAATATAAAGCAATCAAAATGAAATGTATAATGACCTGATGTTCTGTTCTGGCTGTTCCTTGTCTAATTGTTGGCTGTAGTAACTTTGTCATATCTGGCATTTCAACCCCAGCATTATCTTCTTTCTTTGGAAATATGAAAAAATTACCAGGTTTTCTGTTTATAAACAGAAAATAAAGGATAATTATATTAAAAATTCTGTTTATAATATAATTATCTTGTGCTGTTCTGTAGCTTGTTTCTCTTACTTAGCATTTCTCATGTCGAAAATACTTTTCTCTGGAGAATCAATATAAATTTGAGATTTTCCAGGCTGCCGTCCTTTTCTTTTGTTAGTTCTACAAGCACTATATGTTGGGTAAGTTCGTACGTCTTCTGTTTGCAAAAATACTATAAAAATGTTCTAATATTAAGAAATTACAGCTATTTCACTTCCATAAAAACTAATATTAGAAATTTTTGGCGAAGAATGGAGTTAAGGAGTTTATGGTAAAAAAAATAATAATAATGAAAAAATGAACTAGAAAAGAATTTAGGTTGTATCAATGTGTCCCATACAGCCATTTTGAATAAAATGAGTCTCCTCAAATCCAACACTTCATAACTTATCCAACAATAAAGAATGAGGAACTGATAAAGAGTAGCTTTACTTGCCAGGGAGAGTATTCTTTTTGGTTGAAAGTACAGGAACAGTGGTATAATACCATTTCAATTTTACAACTCAAATTTACTTTTGGCCAACAAAAACAATAAATCACCCGTCCCATTTCATCAAACTACTGGATCATTCCAAGACTTTCTGTATGTAGTTGAGTGCTCTAGCATCACCTTTTGGAGCTGTTTTGAAACTTCCTGTAAGACCCTGTGAGCAGTAGAGGGGGTGTATCAATGTGCCCCAGTTCCCCTTACAGTACTCCCTCAAATCCGCAACCTTCAAATTTGCACGTAATTTATAGATGTAATCATAACAATGAAAAATTCAATTCAAATATAGGGACAAAATTTGACTTTTGGGTTTTATATCAATTCCATATATATTTTAATTATAATTTTTGTAAATATTACTAAATTCGTGTCTTTTCATGAATAAAAAATTTTTTTTTTTTAAAAATTAAAGATTGCTGATATTATTGGTTATCACAATCACAATATTCTTATCAAATATATTTTTGTATTAATCAAGCTTTTTTGGTTGTCTGGCTAAACCTGAAATAAAACTTCCTTATTTTGTGATTTTAATATGAATCAGTGATCTCCTTTGAGGCAAGTTTAATTGAATAATTTAGGAAAAATACATTTCATCATTATAATGAATATTTAAGCATAAATTATTATTAACTTGAACCTTTTTGCTTTTAATATTTTAAAAATTAAATTTTTGTTATTTTAGTTTCTTATATTAATATTTTATTATATTGTAAGCATTCATTATACTTTTTTGTTTTCATTATTAATTACATTCAAATTACTTTTTAAAAAAATGTGAATAAAGTAATGACCAGAAATCCACAAAATTCTAAAATTCATGCAACCTCTGGTCCCAAGCTGTGCGGATTTGAGGGAGTCTACTGTATAAAAAAAAGTCCTTTGTAATTTGTAATAGTTTTGTATTTATCAGGGTTGCCAGCTTAAATCGGACCAAAAAAGCCAGTTGGCCCTTTTTTTTCTCCTTTAAAAAAACCCAGCTTTAATTGAAAAAGTAAATTTTTATTTTTTTAAAACGTTGTTTCAATTAATTTGTATTAAGTTTGGATTAATTTATTTTTAATGCACTAATTTCATAAAGAAAAATTGATAAATTTCTGTTAAATTTTGACAAATTAGTTCTTATAATTGCTAGAAAACAATTGTTAAGGCCCCTGTCCTCGCTCGAGGAAACGCTCGCGAGCTAATGCTATTCCTATGGGGCAGCATTTTTCTAATAACTCTTTTGCATTTTCACATTTTTGAATATTTTTTTTTGCATTGGATAGCTGAGGTGCATGCCGACAGCGCACCTTTTTTACTTTTTCGATTTTGATTGCAGATATTTTTTACAAAGTTAGTTTCACTTTCAAAACCGGTTTCGAAACTGAAAGTGCTTTTTAAAAAAATATCTGCAACCAAAATCGAAAAAGTAAAAAAGGTGCGCTGTCGGCATGCACCTCAGCTATCCAATGCAAAAAAAAAATATTCAAAAATGTCAAAATGCAAAAGAGTTATTAGAAAAATGCTTCCTCATAGGAATAGCATTAGCTCACGTTTCCTCGAGCGAGGACAGGGGCCTTAAGGTATTATGTCTAAAAAAGCAAAATACTCAGGAATATATTTTAAGTCAGACTTGAGAGTGGTGGTTTGGACAAAATGTCACACTTTAAAGTAGAAACAATCTTGTTTACTGCTATTTCTCTTTAAAATTGATTAAAACTAAATAGCTTAAATATGTTTAATAAATGAAAATATCATATGTAATATTTGATACCTAGAAATAAGTAATTTTTTTTTTTTTTTTTTTTTTTTTTTTTTGATAATTTTAAAAACAATATGTAAAAAGTTTTTTTTGCTACTGAGCGATTAGTAGCTATTAGTAACTAGGAAGGATATATGTTGGATTAAAATTGCGATAAGCTTGTTATTTAAGAGTGCATTTTCATGCGTATGTTATTCATAATACAGTTTTGAGAAATAATATTTTTATTAAATGACTATGTATGGTAAAATGTTTATGAGAAATAAAATGACACGTATATTAATAGCTCTTAAAATTAATTAAATAATAAATCATGTAACTAAGTGAGCATTGATCACATTAATTATATAAAGCAGTAAAAAAAAAAGGGGGGGGGGTTAAAGATACAGATTTAAAAAAATTGAAATATAATAAATAACAAAGGTAACAGATAAAACATTTGGTATGGCCGTTTTAAAATTTAGCTGACATATTGCAATTCTGACTACAAATTACTAGCAGCTCGATCAAATCGGTGTTGAATTTAAGGGATGGCCCAAGTGGATATTCCCCACTCCCCCCCTAACCCTGAAGTCACAGAAGTTCCTCCCGTAGAAAAGTGTCTGAATTCAAAACCAGGGGCGATTCTCGTCCGAAAATTCAGAAATTTCCGAAAGTTTAAGGCATCCTCTTCCGAAAATTTGAAATTGGGTTATCAGTTCCGCATAGTTGCCAACTTGTACGGTTTTGCGCACGAAAAAAAACAGTTGCGTAGAAATGTAAATTTTGTGATAGGATCGCTGAAATAGCATACGTTTCGTCAATATTTCGTGGAAAAACGACGATTTCGTCAATGTTTTTGTAAATGAACTTTGTCAAAAAATCGATGAAAAACACTAATTTCCTGTGCGGATCGCAGAAAAAACGGCAATATCACCAAATATCGCATATAAAACGCTGATTTCTTCTGAAGACGATGGGAAAACGCTGATTTCGTCTAAAGATTGCGGTTATAACGCTGATTTCATTAAAAGATCGAGAAAAAAACTCCGTTTTCGATAAAAGATCGCAACAAAAATATTTTGTCAAAAGAATATTTGAAAAAATACGCCGATTTCATCAAAAAATCACAGAAAAAACGCCGTTTTTGAGAAAAAATGACATAAAAAAGCAAATTTTGTCTAAAGATCGCCGAAAAAACGCAGATTTCACTTAAAAAACATGGGAAAATGCCGATTTTGTCAAAAGATCGCAATAAATCGCCAATTTTGCTAAAACATTGCTAATTTCGTCTGAAGATAGCGGGAAAACACCGATTTTGTCCGAAGATTGCTGGAGGGGGGAGGGAGAACTCACCCCCCCCCCCCTGCGCTGATTTCCGAAAATGTGATGTGAATTTCCGAAAAAAAAATTTCATCTAGAATCACCCCTGTTCAAAACACAGAGCTCAATTTATGTGTTTTTCCAATACAATAGTCTAAAATATGCATTGATTTCAAAATGTAAACGCTAAAAATAGCAGTTAAAAAGTATTCTTTAATAATCTTTGTTCTAAATATTAGTGAACAAAAATAAAGCTATTTTTAACATAAATTTATGAGAAAATAGTAATGAGAAAGGATATTTCAAAAATTAAAAGCTCATATGGATCAGGGTATTGATTCATACAGGTCCATAGTGTAAAATGTCAGTACAAATGAATTTTTCATAGCAGAAAATTAATGCTGATTTTTCATAAACAATAGAAAAGTCCAAAAAAAAAAAAAATAGTGTAAAAGACAGTATTTATTTAATTGATGAAGTATGAGCTTCTACTAAAAAAGATCCTTTAATTGATATATGGCATAAAGTATGGCCTGATTTTTTAGTTATTGAAAATCAGGATGAAGATAGATTTTCAGTTAACCTCAAACTAAAGCATCTGAACTGTTTAATTATGCAAAAAATATAAAAAATGGATTTACAAGAGCTTTTCAAAAGAAGAAATTGTTGAATAGATGAACAATAAACAAATTTTGGTAAATCATGTTGCAGGTGAGGAAGATTTTTTCTTCATTGATGAACCCAGCCAAAGTCAAATAAACAGAGTATGACAGTGATTGTAAGGGAAAGGGGGGAGTGAAGAAGGTTTGGTTTTTGGTGAATTTTTTAAAAAAGTTCTTGGAGCAACAGAATTGTGTAAATCAATAGAAAATAATGGCTATTTACAAAATTCAAAAGAAAGGGACTGTGCACATATAATGTTATAATATTTTAGGGGGGGGGGGGGTGTCTGGCACATGAAATCGTAAAATATCTTTAGGTGGGTGGTTGCATTTGATATCTATATCATTTTTGATCTAATCCAATCTAATCAAACAGAAACACAATTGTTTGCCCCTCTTCTAAAACTAATTAAAATGCTTCACTGTTGTACAAAAGCTAATTGTGGCCAGTTATGTAATAAAATGTATCCTACTTTATTGCTTTCTTTATAATTCCCTCCTCCCTCTATACATACACACATAAAATAATTATAAAATAATATAAATTAGCAGGATAAGATCATAGTGCTGGATATTTTTAGAGGTTGTAAATAAAGCAAATCAGACCTTATATAGAATTTTTATTTTTAAAGCATTGCTAATGTTTGGAAGTTAAGTTTGTTGTAAAATCATTTTGCTTCATATTTATTTGTGGGCTTATTGTTAGTTGCTGAATGAAGTAATAACAGCCTTAATAAACAATATTTTATTTGCTCCTTTTCTGTTCAATGTCAGTAGGTTATTTTATCTTAAGATGCAACTGTATTTACTGTCTTTTCATTGCATCCTTGTTTCATATCAGTAGACTTTGATCTTTTCTGAGACAGGCTATGCTTTTTTCTTTAATAATGGCTGACATGAATTACAGAGTTTACCAACGGTGCATATCTAATTTGATATTTATATATTTGAATTGTTAAAAAAAAATTTTTTTACAATATTTTTTAATGATGTATAACTTTTTTCCTTAATTTTAGTGTTCCCAGTGGGACCAGCACTGTAGCTATTGATAATAAAATAGAACAGGCAATGGTATGTACATTTTATTAAACAGATTTTTGTTTATGTTAATTTTACTTACTATATAGTTTGTTCTTATTCTTTAAGGCATAAACATTTGCAATATAATTTTTATTTAAAAATTTATTTTATTTGCTAAAATTTATTTAAATATATTGTTTAATTTTATAAATATTAACATTTTGAATTCTGTTCATATTTTATAGATTGACTGTTATATCATTTGATATATCTATTTATTTTTAAAATAGGTAATAATGGGTTCTAACTTGTTTTTTAATAATCCAGAAATAGATAGATTAGCATAATTTTGACATTTTGCCACCTGTTTCTTCCATTCTCTTCCCCATTGTTATTTAAAAAACTAAAATGAAGTGCACTCAGCTGTATAAGAAACATAGGAAATTATTTCATCTGTTTTTATGCAGAATTATGTTTGCTACTTATGAATTGATGTACAAAGTATCTTACTTTAGGTGGTCATTTTTTAATTTTAAAATGAGTGAAGTGGAGTGGACTAAGTTTTTTCAAGGATAATTAAAACAAGAGAGTGTCTTTTAAAATACTATCTATACTTATTATAATTAAATTTTTAAGTTTTTTTTAAAGTTTAATTTAAAACCTAAACTGCTTCATAAGAATAGATGATTCTGCTTAATTTGTCAAATTCTCGCAGAAAAGCTGTTTTGTAAAGTTTAAAAATCTGGCATTAAATTAAATGCAGTAGCAACTGTGTCAGTGATTTGCATGCTAGAAGCTATGATATTTTTGATCCGTGTTTATAATTAGTCCAGTTAATCTATAATTCTGATTGCACAGCTAGATTGATGTGCATGAATGTGACAGTTAATGCTTATAAACGTTGTATTTGGTTATTTTTTGATTATGCAAGAACATCTTTTAAAATGTTAAAATATTTATTTCACACATTTAAAGATTGTATTTATATCTCACAATAAAAACAATTTTTGTAAATGTTTTAAATTTGAACAAATCCCTTATCAGTGTAATGTTTATGTATACCCAAAGTTGTTCAATGTGCTACTTACAGTAAAAATAGGCAGTTAAATTAGTAAAACACTATAGAGTATACATTAGAGTAGATCCATCTATGCAATTCTACTCTGACGTAAACTTTGACAATTTTAGAAGTATGTTTAGGAAGATTGTATATAAAGACTTGTGTATAAGTAACAGTGCTGTAAAAATAACAACAAAAGTAATGATCGTAATGATACCCATACGATATCATTAATTTTGAACTCTCTACCCGTTAGAAAGTTCTTGTTATTGTTCAGAAAATGGGTATTCACATCACAAGTCATTGAGCGTACTACAAAACTCTATATACCATACTTAAGCCCTTGGAAGAATTCACATTTGTTATGGGCTGACATCTGTATGTAAAACTTACATTTAATACAGTATCCAAGTTTTAATAAAAAATTAAAGCAAAAAATTTAAATGCAAAGCATAATTATACAAGTTATTCTCTACAATACTGCAAATTTGACCAAGCAGTCTGACTTGAATGTTACATAGGTAGTGCATAAATTGTTAGTAATTGGTCAATTATTGAAGATTTTAATAGCAGCAGAAATCATTATAAAATTTTAAACAAAAGTACATATTCCCCATTCACTTTTCATTAACTCATAACAATAAATGTGAGGGAATGACGAGTGAGGGAATGATGAAATTAAGATGCTTTTACTAATTGTCATGAAAAATGCAAAATTATGGAAAAAACCAAACTGATTCCTTAAAGAAGAACACATAATACACTATATTGCCATTGATTATGGGACACTTGCGATTTTAGACATTTTACTAAATATCTAGAAAAATACATGAGGAATCATCTCGAAACTCTTAGTGTATAAATATAATAGTATACGTCATACATCTCCGTGAAGATTTTTTACCGAAACGCCATAGGGGACCGTCAACAAATTAAAAAAGAATGAATATCTTTTGAATAACCCTGTCAAAACTAATGTAGCAAAAGCGCTCAAAATCTAGATTATGATTGAATGCCTTATTGTAATACACTGTGTTCATTTTTATGAAAATAGCATACACACTCGCAGAGTAATTAAGGTTTTTATAAAAATGACCCCAAATTTTTCCAAGTTTTTCCATTATAATTTTCAGAGTTCTTAATATAAAATAATATTTTTTTCAGAAAATATGACAAACAACATTGCACACAGTACCCTGTAATCAGAATTAAAAAATAATAAAAATTGTATGAAAAATGAGTAGGTTTACTATATAATTTTTTACTGCGCATGCGTCAAAGATATCAAAATTTCATTTGCATATTATGTTAGCTAAATGTATAGAGCAACTTTTGTAAAAGTCTCAAAATCATAGCTTGAAAATTCTGAAAGTAATCGTCTATAGAAAAAGGACAAAATCCGTTGTTTCCAAAATGAAGCAAAAAAATGAGGGATTTTATTCAAATGCAGTAGTGCATCCCATATTGTGTATTCTCTATTGACACTAATCAATGAATATATGGATACAACCCCTCTTGTTTTTGCTTCATTTTGAGAATAACGGATTTTCGACTTATTCAATTGACGATTATTGTCAGAATTTTCAAGTTATGATTTTGTGACTTTAACAAAAGTTGCTCTATACATTTAGCTAACATAATATGCAAATGAAATTTTGATATCGTTGACGCATGCGCAGTAAAAAATTATTTAGTAAACCAACTCATTTTTTATACAATTTTCATTATTTTTTAATTCTGATTACAGGGTACTGTGTGCAATGTTGTTTGTCATATTTTCTGAAAAAAATAATATTTTATATTAAGAACTCTGAAAATTATAAGGAAAAAACTTGGAAAAATTTGGGATCATTTTTATAAAAACCTTAATTACTCTGCGAGTATGCATGCTATTTGCATAAAAATGAACAAGGCTTATTACAATAAGGCATTCAATTACAATCTAGAGTTTGAGCTCTTTTGCTACATTAGTTTTGACAGGGTTATTCAAAAGATATTCATTCTTTTTTAATTTGTTGACGGCCCCCTTTGGAGTTTCGGGAAAAAAATCTTCACGGAGATGTATGACTTATACTATTATATTTATACACTAAGAGTTTCGAGATGATTCCTCATGTATTTTTCTAGATATTTAGTAAAATGTCTAAAATCGCAAGTGTCCCATAATCAATGGCAATATAGTGTATATAATGTATGATAAAATTAAATTTTGAAAATTGCTAAAAATTTAGCATTCTGTGTAAGGGAATGATTCCTAATAAAAATATTCCCAGATTTTCTGATTGAAAAAAATTTCTAGAAAATTAACAAAAACTTACACCACCAATTTATGTTGTTGGACTGACAAGTATTCAAATTAGCTTCCTCTCTGTAAAGAATGCTAGACTGCTGCTCATCTTTAGTGATAGGATATTTGCAATAATAGCAAGGTGTGAGGGAATGATGGTCTAACATAGGAAGACTTATAATTGATTGAGTAGACTACATAATTATAGTAGAAAAATATTTTTATTATTTTTTGTAAGGTACCAATTAAGAACTTTATTTTGCTTAGGGTGTTTTTAATTATTTTTACTTCTGAATGGAAAAAATCGGGCAGTAAAGTATGGTAGTATGGGTAGGGAGAGGTGAGGGAATGATATTTGGATGATATATCTTACATTTTTTAAATATTAAATTTGTTTATTTTTAAAATTTACACCCTGCCCCTAATAAACAAACTTTAGACCTTCTAATAAAAGTATAAATAAATAAAATAAAATGAAATTTAGAGCATTTATATGGCTTGGAAACACTTTTTGCACTATTGCAGAGAATAACCCATACTGCATTAATAAGCTGTAATTAGAAGTGAATAATAGTGGTGGGGGGGGGGGGTCTCAATAAAATATAGGGTAAGGTTGGTGCTCACATCTTTGCTAGTTCTGTTTGACACTTGCACACACAAACGAACGTCCCCACATGCAGATATATAAGATCAAAGTATTATATAGAATGATTAATTAGTGCATATTCACTCTGTAGGCTTATTATTAAACTGTTTGTAATACAGTCAAACCTCGTTAACATGAACCTCAAGGAGAATTGAATTTTTGTTCATGTTATTCCTAGTTCATACTATCAGTAACAAAAAAATATTTTTTAATGTGTCATTTATATTCAATAAATATTTGTTTTAATTAACAATTAAATCAGTTTTCAATAATAACATTTATTATGAAACTTAGATACTATACTTATTTTTAATCATTATTTCGTACAAAACAATTTACAATAAGCTTAAATGTAATGGTAAAGAATTCAGGGACAAATGTGCATTTTACACAGAGTTTAATGGGAGAAAACTTTGTTTTAGATTGTATATTTTTTATCTATTAATAGAAAACTGTTAAAAGTAATTATGTAAATAAAACATGAATGTTATAAATTGTATTTTTTGCGGCATAAAAAGTAAAGTATGTCCCATTAACTGCAGTAGGAATAGGTATATCAAATAATGAATCATATATTTGTAACTAAATTACAAAAAATTAATTCTGTTTACACTCAGAAGACTAAATTATAACAAAAATAATAATTAGATTCTTCCCTTATTTATAACTTATTGACACCAGAAAAAAAATCTAAATTACATGTTAAAAAAAAATTGGTTAGCTGCGATTGTTTTCTGCTTCTATCAACAGTTCTTTTGCAGAAATCTTTGTACAATTTTTAAAGTATTAAATGCTTCAATACTGGATACATTGTTGTATTCGGAACAGTTACTGTTATTATCTTCCTCTTCTGTTTCAGAAGAATAAATTATCGGCAGTGATTTTAGCACACTCAATTCCTTAACTATTTCTTCATCTGTAACCAGGGTTGGTAAAACACCGGGTTTTTTTGAAAAAAACCAAAAACCATGGTTTTTTTTTTTGGTTTAAACTGGGTTTTTTTAAGTATGATTTCCTATTACAAATACATGCATATTTATTTATCAATAAAAATAAATATTTTTAAATATAATAAGTAATAACTTGATTTAAAAGTATTTCTAATCAATGTAATTATTTAATATATAATTAGTTATGCAGAAAATTGAAATCATTTAAAAATTAAAGATTTTTAGAAAAAGCTATGTCTTTTATTTCATAAATAAAATGTTCTACATAATCAAAATTGATACCTTAAAAATCTTAATATACAATCTTTTAACTATTAGCACTATAAATAAATATATGGTGCAATTTCATAAATAAAATTTCATATATTAATTTCACAAGGCTATTCAAAATAATTTCTTTGAAATACTTGTTATGAGATATCTGATTTTTCTGTTAGAAGACTACATGAATTGCAATAATTTGACACACTTAAATTACAAAAATGAGAAAATATTAGGGATGCACCGAATATTTGGTATCTATTCGGTATTCGGCCATGTTACCGAATATTTGGTTAGGTCAAATATCACACTATTCGGTTAAGCCGAATATTCGGCTTGGCTGAATATGAAACTATTTGGCCTGCCGAATATCAAGGTATTTGGCCAAATTCAATACTTAATAAAACCTTTTAAAACACATTTTTTAAAACTTCTCACAATTTCTACTTTTAACTGTCAATCTATAAATATATTTAAAATAATTAGAAAGAAAATCATATTTAAGTAAAATGAATGTTTTTACATTATTTATTTGTTGTTTGTAAAGTATAATTTAAAAAAATTAGCCATGAGTAGGATTAAAATGGTGATTTATGAGGATTCTCATAAGGAATAAATGATGTGCAAATGCAAATTCCTAAATGTTTAGTAAATAATCTGTTATGCTTTTCCCAAATAAAAGTCCTTAAACAAGAAAGAAAAACTTTTGAGAATTGTAATAGCTATCAAGGCAATTTTTGTTCATGAAACCATAATCATAATTAACTTATTGAGTCATAAATACATTTTATTTCATCTCGCTCTAGGTCAAACTTGTGTTTTCGTTTGCTGCTTTAACAATAAATAAGATACCAAAACTATATTTTCAACTCGCATGCTTTGATTTCTGTAAAATATGATATGATGGGAAGGGTGAAAAATGCCATCATTCATAAGAAAAAAACTATGAACTAGCTATTCCTTTTTCAGAATTAAGCTCAAAGTATTTGTACTTTATATTGAAAAAAAATGTCTTGAATTATCAAAAAAGGACAATTAAGAGACTGTAAAGTTTTTCTTCGACCATTCTTTCATTATTTCTCTTTGATTTTGAAATGTTTGTTTTAATTCGTAGAAGAAACCATAAAATTTAAAATTTTAATAATTAAAATCTCATAAATGTGCTGAATAACTCAAGACAGATTTTTTTCATTATTGAATGTTCTTATAAAAACTATTGTTTATCAAAATGCAAGTTTCTTTTTTTAAATATTATGTAAAATTGTTTTAAAAAGTAACATTTTAATACCTTTAAACTTTGAAATGTACAAAGTATTTGGAAAGCCGAATAATTACTATTCGGTTGGCTGAATATTCAGTGTTCGGCCCAACAATTACTATTTGGCTAGTGAATATTCGGTATTCGGTTCACCTGTCGTTCGAATATTCGGCATTCGGTATTCCGCCAAAATATTCGGTGCATCCCTAAAAAATATTATATTAGATTTGTTCTAAAAAACCAATTGGTTTAAACAATGCCAACCCAGTTAGAAATATAATAAAATCATAGTGCAAAATCCCCATTCCCAATCTTGGATTTTGCATTTTACAATGTGTAAAATAAAACAAAAAAACCAGATGAAAAAAAACCATTGGTTTAAACCATGGTTTAAACCACGGTTTAAACCAACTTGGTTTAAACCAAACAACCCTGTCTGTAACTTTGTAGGTTTTCATTATTTCATCGTCCATTATTACATTTTCCTCAAATGTGACATTTTCTGGAAGTATGCCGCATACTTTTGCTTATGAAGAATCAAATTTTATTGTTTCTTCTGTTTGTGAAGGAGTTTCTTTGGTAGAAAATCCAGCTTTTCAAAAACAACTTTTGATAGTACTGGAAGAAACTTCTTTCCAGGCAGATCGAAGTACATTAAAAGCATATAACAAGTTGATGGAAAAGGATGTTCCTTGATCAAACAAGAAACTGTTAGGAGACTTTCTCTTCCATAGGATGTTTTTATGTATTTAATTATCCCTTGATCATATGGTTGTATTTAGAAGTAAAAAATCAATAGGGATTGCTTTGAGTCCGGAAACGGCACAATGAACGCTGCAATTGTCTAAAATCAAACCTATATTTCTGCCTTCTGTTTCAAATTTTCAGTCGTTTGACCCACTTCCGGTAATACATGCCTTTTTGTTGGACTCGTACATCACTGGTAATTTGTGTTCTTGCTGTCGTTCGCCATTGCACCAAAATGCGACTAAATTCTTCATTTGGCGAGTAAACAAGCAGTTAGATGCGCCAAATTGCTAGTGCTCAATTTTTGCTTTTTTTATCTTTTTCTTTTTCGTTTTTTATACATACGCATATATGCATATATACAGAGTCTCCCCCAGAGGGTTTCAGGAGGGCGCTCTGCTCCTATTGCCCTTCAGTTTAAAAAATAGTGCCCCACTTGCCTCTCATCCAAAAACTAGCGCCCCTCTTGTCATTAATTCAAAAAATTAGTGCCCTTCTGGCCCATATTTGAAAAAACGCAGCCCTGACGTGATGATCTGAATGCGCTGTAGCGCATAAATTATGCAAAAAATCGGCGATGGAACGTAAAAAATAGCTTCATACGCGTCCCGTGGGACGGGTAATTTCGTCAAAAAACGGCAAGATTTCCAAAAAAAATGGCTAATTTCGTCACAAAATTTTACAAAATGGCAGATTTCCTCAAAAGATCGTGGAAAAATGACAAATTTCTTCAAAAAATCGCAATAAAACAGAAAATTTTGTCTAATGAGTTGCAAAAAATTGCAACTTTCGTCAAAAGATTTGCGAAAAAATGGCAAATTTTGTCCAAAAATCACAATAAAATGGAAACTTCTGTGAAAAGTTCCGTTTTTTCGTGATTTTCTAGCAAAATATGCCGTTTTTGCGATCTTTTAGCAAAAACTGCTGTTTATGCGATCTTTTAATAAAATTTGTCGTTTTTCTGCGATTCTTTTACGAAATTTGACGTTTTTTTCGCGATTTTTTAACAAAGTTAACCTTTTTTTTTTCTTTTTTTCAATTTTTTAATGAAATTTCTGTTTTTTCACGACATTTTGAACCACTAGATTCTAGATTCAACTCTATAAAAGTGCCCTTAAAAATGAAAAAGTGCCCTGAAAAATGTAAAAAGTGCCCTTTTCAGAATAGTAGCGCTCTGCCCTTTTTTAAACCTGGGGGAAACTCTGCATATATATATTTTTAATATATTTGTAGCGGATAGTTGAAATTAGATTAATAACAATCGTTGTTGCAGTTATAAAGACTTAGGTTATTTTAGAACATATTGAAAAAAAGGGGGTACAATAAAGGATTAAAGTTATTTTTTTTGTGTGTGCTACACAGCAAATTTAGTTTGCTAATACTTTTTCATTTGGCAAATGTTTTTTAATTTTAACTAGCCAAATTGCTAACATTGATAAAATGTCAGCGAGAACACTACTGGTAATATATCTTTAAAACAGCAAGGTTTTATAGCCTTTCCAATGACCATTAATGGTAATTTTTCTGTTCCAGTCATGTTGCAACAATTAAAAGGGTTAATCTTTCTTTGCTGTATTTTCTACCTGAATATTTCATATTTATTATCGTTAAAGTTTGTGAATGAAGTGCTTTGCAGAACAAAGATGTCTCATTCACATTAAAAATATCTTCTTCAACATATTTGCTTAAAATTGATTGAAGTTTATTTAATACGAAAACATTTGCTATTTCATTATTTACTGCAGCTGCTTCCCCAAAAATTTTCTTGCAAACTATTCCGTGTCTATCCTTAAATCATTGAAGCCATCCTGATGAGCCTAAAAAATCTTACACTTAAAGCATCGGTGAAAATGTGAGTCTTTTATAGCAAAATCGCACCATTAATGGGAAAATTCAGGCTTGTTGCTTCATTCATCCATTTGATTAATGCTGTTTCAACTTCTTCATTATTGGTGACTCTCATTCTTTTTTGACTTGGTTCAGACTTGTTTAGTATATAAGCAGTTTCAAATTTGTCTCAACTTTTTAAAATAATTGATCTTGTACTTTTAGCTATTCCATATTTCTTAGCAATATCAGGTTTGTTTTAATTTCGCGAATCTACGGCATGTAATATATTGAGCTTGTTTTGCAAACTTAAGAATTGCTGAACTTTGTGATTCATTTTGAGCAACTATTCCTCTCCATTTCTAATTCATGTTCCATCCTTAATTTTTCAGCCCTCTCTTCTCTTTCTAACTTTTTGCATTCTAATTTTTCCTGTTTTTCTAACTTCTCGCGCTCTAGTCGTTCTGCAACAATAGTGTTAGATAATTTCAGAATAATTTCCTCGTCATAGTCATCACTGTCCATTATCTTTTTCGTAAGCTGAATTCTGGTATCATCTTCTGTGAATTCAACACCCAATTCTTCGGCTATCATCTGAAGATCCACCCTTTTTGGTTTCAATAAGAAAGCCATACCTTCACCGATCGTTATTACCACCCTACAATACAATATTTAAACCTACCAAATTAATATTTCCTAAATTTCTGCCTTAGTACAGTTATACCTCCTCTTATTATACTAATTAATACCTTTCAAATATTCTCTGTATTACATTTTTAATTAACCTACTGTATAATCTGATTTTCCTCAACCATTGATATCAGAAAATTTACTTCCAATAAAACAAAAGGTAAAACAGTAATTTCGATTTTATTACTATGCAATACAGATTCTAATTTATACAATTAGATAATAACATACAATTTACATAATAATACTGATACGTTGCAATTGAATAAAAGTATTGATGTCAATAGAAACATCCACATAAAAAAAATTGTATAACATATGCATATAAATTTCTACAAATTATCCTCACCAAGGGCGGCGCCAGAGGGGGGGCCGGGGGGGCATATGCCCCCCCATCGGGCATACCTGGCCCCCCCATCGGGGTCAAAATTCGATTTCGTCGGGGAAAATATTTTGACTTTTGAAATTCGACCCCGTCAAATTGGGTCAACATATGAAGTTTTTTTTTTTTTTTTTATTATTATTATTAAACACAGATTGAATAAAGTAATCATTCTAGGTACGAGTCGGTTTCTGAATGAATTTTGATTCTTGCAGATTAAGTTCAGATAAACCTGATCTTTCCAAAAAAATATCGAATTTCTTAAAATAAAAATTTACATATATGACTGCACAGGGTGATATATGAATGACTCTACACATGTATATTTTTTTAACAAAAAAGATAAAATTTACACTAAAGTTTTGTCGGGCAGTCTTGGATGACAAATAGAATGCTGCATCGGATCGGGCAAACTGAACCTGACGCGACTCGCAATCGGTATCCGATCGGGTTGAATTTAATCTTTTGTCGCTGTGGGTCGAATTCCATTTGGGTTATTTTTAATTGTTTCAGGTTCGGGAAGGATGTTGACACTTACGGTTTCTGATTTAAGATTGATCTCTCAAAAGAATTTGCAAAACTTATTTTAAATTGAAAAATTATGTATTGAATGTTAATGAGTTTATATATATTTTTTCATCAGTTATGGTTGGGGTCTAGTTGAGGTTGAAATATTTCGGGTTCAGATAGGAATTTGAAGATGTCGGGCTCAGATTGCGTTTCGGGTAGAGTCCTGCATCACCTTGGAAAATTAAACCCAACTCGACTGGCGATTTGAGTCGGATCTGGCTAAAGTTAATATTTTTTCGGAGTGGTTCGGATTGACTTCTATTTTTCGAGTCGGGTTAGTTTTAATTGTTTAAGCGTATGTGTTCGATTCTACCTCATTTCTCAAAAGTATCGCTGAAATATATTTTAAAATGTAAAATTATATTATTTGAATGTCAATGAGTGCATATATAGATACATTAATTTTTCTACATAAAATATATAATTGATATTGGAAATATTATTGTAGACTATTTTTCCATTATTGCTTTACAAGTTCGAATTTTCTTTTTCAATTTTCTCTTGCATTTCGAGTTGGATTAAGTTCGAATTGAATACTTTTAGGTCGAAGTTTGTGGAGTTCGGGTCATTTACTTTTTAAAAACTGGTTTAGGTTGAATGGATATAGAATTAACCAGTTCAGCTTGGGTATAACCCAATCCGGGGAGGACTCTATGCTAGCAAAATAATCCGTGAATTAAACTATTTTTTCCCTTGATATTCCGTTAAAACAGAAAAATTTACTTTAAATTTTGATTTCAAGCGCTTTAATTTTACTATTTTTACCCTTCCCCTCCCGCAAAAAATACATAAAAATCACCAATTACCTGAAATACTCACATCTAAAGCAATATATTCGTCAATTTATGGGTGTTCTGGCAGCTATGCTGTTTAGTACTTTTTCGTATTAGAACGAAATTTATAAATCCGATTTTTCCAAATATACATAAAAAAACAAAAATCTAAGATCAAAATTTTCAAAAAATGTCCAATAAGAAGGCAGAAATTGCTTAAAATAATAGAAAAGTCTCTTCAAATCACAGGGCTATTTCGGCATTGTCGCCACGGACTCGAGCGAGAAATTTTGGCCCGCGCAGACTTTCTAACCCGCAGTTAGACCTCCTGTATAACCCGTGGTTCGGATAGGTGATATATTTTTAATTGCGGGTCGCTTTTTACTGATATTAAAATAACGCACTTTTAGATTTCCAACTATTTTACAAGTTTTCACTTCATTTACATTTATCTTTTGTTTTTAATTTGGGAATTTTGTATTTAAGTTTTTGTTTCAGATTTAAGTTTTGTATCTTATCAAAATTTGATACATCGCACTTTCTGCATTCGATTAATATACAGTCTAAAACAAAATGGAAATTGAAGGTGTTTTCCCCATTGTTTTTATTATTACTACTATAGGTTAAAAATTCTGTTTTAATTTACACATTTCCTCGAAAATACAGAAAATTCATCAATCTAATGCTAAAACTACCTGAAATCCTCCAATATCTTAAGTTACATTTTTGTTAAATCAAAAGATTGTTCAGTTAACTGAGCAGTAACACTTTGCACGAGATTTTTCTATTCGAAACTGATTGTTTGCGTATCTCTAATTTCTCTTAAAATAATGAAAAGTTCGTGAACCGAATCTCAAATTTTTTTGAAATTCTACAATGAAAACACCAACATTTCTTCAAGTAATAGAAAGATCCATTCCAATAACATGTGCGTTCCGGCAACTTATTGTCTGTATATTTTATTTTTGGTGAAATGTTTTTTGAGAATGTATGGAATAATAATTACATTTTCCCAAAAGTGTCAAAAATAGAAAATAATGAAAAAAGTAAAACGCGGCACTAATAAAGTAATACAAGGTGCATAATTTAAAAATTGTAGTTTGAATTAATTAATTTCACTCCAGCAAATATATTCAATTCAAATAAAGAAAACTAATATTTAGCACAGAAACGTGTTCAGATGAACGAAAAAGGATATGAAGATATTTCAATTTTATACAAGATTTGTTCTTAGTAAGTATGCTGTTTCTTTATACTTGTATTCTTACTTAGATTTCAATCTAGGATTTTTATACCGCACAGCTGCGATTCACTAAAAGGAAATACATACAGTCGACTCTCGTTAATTCGAAATCGGATACCGTAATTTCGGGTGTATAAGCCGCGGATCAAACAATTCTTTTTTGACCCAGAAATCTTATTTAGTGATTGAGAACAGATATTTACGGCGATCTAACTAGTTATATTTGTTTTTAAAAAAATTCTGGGTCGAAAAAGAATTGTTTGACCTGCGGCTTATACACCCGAAATTACGGTAATTCGAATCTTCGCTTAATTCGAACTAAACATGAAGTCCCGAAATTTTCAATGGCAGAATAACGTTAAACATTTTCATTAATTCGAACATATTTTCTCTTGACTTCGTTTAATTCGAACTAACGAGAATTCCGATTTTTCATTTTTCTTTTCATTCACACGGATTTCAGATCATTTGAATAACTTTCTTTCTTTGATTTTTGTGAAAATTGTTCCGAACGAGTATACAAAGAATGCAATGCATTTGATATTCACTTTCTTTAGTGCCCCATCTGTCCATCAGTGACGCTTTAAATTTTTCTTCCATTGTGCTTGCTTCTAATCTTTTAATTAGTTTATGTATTTATATATTCTAATTTAATATTAAGTCATATTCTAATGATAACAGACGAAATAAATTCAAAAATCACGATAACATTAATTCCTTTGTAACAGTACCATATTGAGCATGTTTTCATTTCATATTTTCCTTAATTTCGGATAATTCGAACATTTCTTGTGGTCCCAACGAGTTCGAATTAACGAGAGCCGACTGTACCTTCTCTTTTGACTTGTTTTCAAATTCTGGTGTGCAAGTTAATATAAAACAAACTTTTCGACAACCGGAATAAAGAGATTGATAAATAATATTGTTTAGCTTCAGCAGACGTATTCTTGCTGAATGGTTTGTAAACCAAAAAACACCTGTATTGTGATAGACCGGAAGGACATTTCAGAGTTACAAAGGTGCAGTACTCAATTTTCGTCAATTGTCCATTGACCACAGATATAAGGAGTTTTTTTTTTTTTCTGATGTAGTATTTTTTTTAATATATAGAAATAAGATTTTAAAAATTATTATTCATTTGTTTAATGCACTTTTTTTTTTTTTACAAAATTCATATAATTAATCAGACAGTAATCGTAAAAACAATGCTACAATGAAGTTTTAAAGAAAAAAATTGACTGTGAAAAAATAGAATTTATGACTTTGCAAATTTTGCATTATAATTATCATTTCTACTAGTTATAAATATTTTATGAGTTCTGTCTTTTTACGAAGATATCAACTTTAATTTGTCTCTGCTGTATATAAAAAGTTTCAAGACTTTTATAAGTCCAAATGATTTCTAATTTATTTGCGTTTATATGTGATTTGCTATTTTTACACGAGTGTTTTAATTTTAAAACTGCTTTATACTCAGAATTCGTCCTTTTGTTGATAATAATAATTTAACTAATATTTATGGAAGTTTTTCACTCATGTTTTTGCATTCAGCAATAAATACAGTAGAGCTTCTATTATTCGGACTTGTCGACATCTAGTCCGATCCGGTTAATAAAAAATACGGAAAATAGGACAACTTTAAAAAATGCATATGCATATGTTTTTTAGTAACTTCCCTTCACGTTTTTTCCAGTTTAAGACTGGCAATTGTGGTAATGCATATTTTAGCAAATTGAAAATGGCGTATTTAGAAGGGTTTTTATTTTATTTACTTATTTTTTTAAAATAAAATTTACAATTTTATTTTCTGCAGAATTGGTACAAAATTATGTATAGAAGTACACATAAAAACTTCATGATTTCCGATATAATTATGTATAAAAAACTAACGCACAAAATTTAATCCAATTTCATTCTTTTTTTAGATCTTCAAATAAATAACTGCAGATAAAATTTGTCATGCAACAGTAAACAGTGGTTTTGTTATGCTTTGTTTTTAATAATTAAAATTTACAATTTTAATAATTTTAATAATTTAAATTAAAATACACTTTTTTTTTCCAAAAATCAAAATGATCCTATTTACAAATCAAATTAAAACGAAATAAGTACCACGTAAAAGCTTACCTTTCTAAATAATTTTCTGTTTTATAATACATTTATTTGATTGTTAAAAAGCTTAAGTTGGCAGGTGTGCCGTGAGACCGGGAGAATTATTTCTCAAAAAGTTAAACACAGAATTTTATCAAACTTCATCATATTCAGTTAGTATTAATGACATTTTGGTGTTTATCGCCCTACAGATGGTGTTTTTATGCTGTGTTTTTTTCCCAAAAATTTTTTATCTCTGTACCTATTGAATATAGAATTGTACAAAACATTTTATGCGTAAAAAAAAAAAAGCAATATTGTCTCTATTTTGTACTCACTCAATAGGCTGCGCTGGTTTCCTTATCCACTCCAGAATCAATTGACGTGGATTAGCGAGCATGGTTTGCCATATTATTTATTCCTGGTGAATAACCCAAGTTAGGAAAGAATTTTTCACCGAGCTCCAGTTCCTGGATAAACCTCGATAGAGGTCTGCATTGGCCGGGTCCGGGCCTATTTTCTTTTACGACACTGGAGCCGGTTCATGCCTGGTTTTCACTCTTTTCATGGTTTAAAGGTGTTCTTAAATCAAAAAGGGCAACTTTGTGACACATGCTTTAATTTATTTTTGTTCGGACATGCATGAAACTAGCAGATGTTGTTATTCAGTAACTGTCTAATTGCTCTCTGAAAGATGAATTTTAAAATGTTTCAAAACGTATTGCGCTTGTTGAGCGGATCAGTTGAGAACATCCTTAACTAACTTTTTCGATACCGAGCTGGGACTGACTTCATTCTTCCTAGGATTGCACGGGTCGAAATTTTCAGTCTCGGTTTCGATTCAGCCCGTATGAAAATCAACCTCACGAAACGACTTTGGCCGTGCAAAAATCAGTAAAGTTTGGCCCGTTCCAAACATTATTTTTATAAGTTTAATACCCCATTATTCTATAATTAAACTTTAGAATTTATTAAAAGAATAGTAGATTCTTAGGCAATAAAATTAAAATGCAGTAAAACCTGCCTATGACCCCCAAAAAGTACTTTTAGTTTCAAAACCGTACCTGAAAGTGAAAGTATTTAAAAAAAAAAATTTTGCTACCGAAATCAAAAAAGCAAAAAAAAGTCATATTAAAAAGCAACTTCAGGTGTCTCATGCAAGAAAAAAAAAATTGTTTAAAAATATTCAAATTAAAACGAGAAATTTGAAAATAATCTGTGTTTAACATGACAATGCTTGTGTTCTCAGGTAAGTGAAGAGTCCCCTTAAACGCAAAATATGTTGATTCAAAATTAATATAATAATACATGTAAAAAGAATATAATACATTACACCTGCTACGAGGGCAACTCGACCATAACTCGCTCTTTTTTTTTGGGTTACTATGCGACTTTGTCTTGGAAAATTTTACTGTGTGGTATTTTTCTGATTTTTTAGTCTCCAATACATGATATAAGTATTAACGATAACTGAATGATAATTGAAACATTTACATGCAAATAGATATTCATTCAAAATAAATAAATATTGCCGCCTAGAACACTTCTTAAAAAGACTATTTTTTATCAGACACCCCTCATCCAAAATATTTTATAACCGTATCGAAGTAAAAATTCACGTTTTTTATAAATGGAGTCGGGCGGACCGAGATTTTAATCTTTTTTTTTTTGGTTAGGTTATATTATATATGTATGTATTTGTATTTCCTAGACCGTATAATCAGGCAGATTTTCTAAATTTTATGTCGACCGGAACATTAATCTATTTAGCACAAACCGGATCGGTCCTGGGCCTAAAATTTTTGCCACGCATTTTTTAGAACCCGGAACAATACGCGGGTACCTCTAATATGTATTATAAACTTGGCCCCCCTGTCGGGGATACAGTGCCCTCACGTCGGGCAAACTCTGGCGCCGCCCTTGATCCTCACTAAAATATTTCTAAATTCAATACTGGTTCTCACACTTAAAACAAATATACTCAAGAACTTCACTTTTATTTTTCATCACTGTGAGCTCCCCCCCCCCTTTTTTTTTTTCCACTGTGAGCCCCCCCCCCCTTTTTTTTTTTTTTTTTTTTTTTGTCTTTTGAACTTTACTTCTAGCCAATTAAAATTCTAAGCAAATGTTCATTGCTCATTTGTTATCAACTCTTCAAACTTAAAACTGTATTGCTTCATTTAAATATTACTTTAATAATAATTTAAACTTAAGTAAATTCAATTATTCCTTCCAACTACTATTATTAGTAAAAAAAAAAAAAAAAAAAAAAAAAAAAAATAGAAAATCAATATTAGTACAAGTTATTATGACCTTTTCTTAAAACAACAGTAAACATGGTTATTAATACCTCTTATCTATCTGAACACAATTATTTGATTGCACATAAATTATCTAGACAATTTATTTTAAATTACTATTAATTATATAACAACAAATACATTTGGATCGAGAATGTCAGCAGAAGGACATGATCAAAACATCTTACCTTATACTTTATCTTCTGGGGTACTCTGCTGTTCACAGGTAGTTCCACGATGTAGCGATGATAGGGCACAAACACCAATTCTGTTCGCCATAACAACGATAGGGCACAACACTTTAGTTCGTTTTGCTGTAATGATGATAGGGCACACACACTCTGTATTTCTACTGGACGCTTGGTTTTTCTCTCTCTAAAATTCCGTTCGACGATCTGGCATTATTACGCAAGAATTCCACTGGGTGCTCCAGCACTAACACACTGCAACACGGCTTGCTGGTCACTGGTCTCAGATGATTCTATCCCGTCGCTGCAATCAATCATGTGAATGTCCTTATGAATGCATATCAGTACACGAAAAAAAAAAAAAAAATGACTGCATGACCTTTTGTTTTGGAAATTGCAATACCAAACTTTAAATTTTCTATGTTTAAATGCAGAGACAATGCACAAAAATACTCCTTTTTAAATAGGAAACATACCTAGTCCTGGTGAATGTAGTTGATGACAGGTATTCTATTGTCCGAGAGTGGGAACATTTCATGGCAATAGTACCTTTTCATGAAGTTCTAAAGAATAATACATTGTGCCTTAATGGAAAAAAGTTTTGTTACTTTTCTCAGAATTTTGTTCATGTTAACCGTCAAAATCTCTCATGGGACATCGAGAATTGTTCATATTAAGCGAATTTTCATGTTAAAAGGAGAAAAAACACTATAATCCCTATTCATTACTTTTAACATATGTGAAAAGTATTTCATGTTAAGCATGTTCACGTTAACAAGGTTCAACTGTAGCTTCATTTTATGCTAAAACCAGAATAGGATGCAGAATGAAAAATTCGAGTGTATAACTAGTGCAAAATTATATATCATATTAGCTTCATATATGCAAATAAGATGTGCAAGTGTCGAAACACTTATTTGTATTTTTTGTATGAATACTACATTTTAGTATTTCTGAAAACTGAAAGAGCCCTGAACCTAAATTTGATTTTTGAACAGAACTTAATTTGGCTTTTCAGAACATTACAGAATGTAAAGATTTCATAGTCCCTGCTTAATCAGTATAACACGGATAACTGCTCAATTCAAAAACCTCCCCAAAACTGTATTTTGTCTGTAAAAAAATATTTTTCATTTTAGACATGTACATTTTTCATAGATCTTGCATGCAGTGGTGTAGTTGTAAAAAAAAGAAAAGGTTTATGCTCAAAAGAGAGGGTATACCCTAGAGCAGTGGTTCCCAAAGTGTGTTCCACGGAGCTCTTGGGGCTCTGCCTGCACTTCTCAGGGGTTCCATGGTACTGAAGAAAATAACAAAACATGAAAAAAATTAATATAGTGCAAGGGAAAATTCTCGAAAGTGCTGGAATTTTTGACTGTGTATATCAAAATTAAATACATCATCTGGTTTAAAAATGCTATAAAACACTTCCCAGAATTGCAAAAAAAATTATAGATGTATTTATTTTCTATAAAATATCTTTTGATTTGAGCTACTTTATTTTATGTTTCTACATTCAATGTGTTTTAATTCCTTTTTACATGTTTATATTATTTGTATATTTAATTTTTTCTATGCTTTTTTCATAATAAAATGTTTGTCTATTAAAACACCTCATTTTACATCATTTAATGAACCACTAATTAGATTCTTTTAATATTTGTTTGTATACATTGTGCATATAGTTTTCTGTTTTTGCTTATTGTAACTTCATTTTTTTAAAAAATCTTTTATTTTTATTAATTGTTAGTTATTTAAATTTTCTTTGCAGTTTTATAAAAATTGTATTTTATTTTTGAAGCAATCTGTGCTGCTGAAATATCTCATTTTTATCACATTTTGTACCACTTAATATGTTGGTTCTTTACATTTGTCATCACACTGACAATCTAAATTTTTGATTACCTCCACTGTTTGATTAGACTTTTTGTCAAATAGTACCAGCCTTGATATAAATTTACCGCCACCGATCTATCCTATTTTGTTTGTAAAGTTTTTCTACTAGCTACACTTCATTTAACGTGTGTATTTTTTAGCCATATATATATTTTTAAGGCAAAAACCAATGATGAAATTAATATACTTAATAGCTAAATACTTCAAATTAATTATCCAAAAAAGGTAAGCTATGCTGCAACTAATAATGCAGGTTATAGATTTGCTCCATCTACTTAAACACTGAAACAATAATTTAATTCTTAATGTATTTAAAAATAAGGTTCAAAAGAAGATACTTAGAGGTTTTTCGTTGCATGTTTAGACATACTAGAAACGTAAAGAACAAGAAAAGAATAAATAATCGTATGATTATATTACGTGTGGCTGGGACAAGCAAAAATTAGTTATATAATTATTCCTGGGCGACTGAGCCTACGATTTTCTTTCTTTTCCGAGAAGGATATCGAGACAGAAGTCTCTCTTTGTAAATGAAAACTATACAACTCGCATTCTTTTCTGTATGCGTGTGGTTAATAAATAAAAGTTTCACATAAGCACCAATGCAATGAATGATCCAGGCAGTGTTATCATTTTCATCTTTAATTTCAGAGGTCATACTGGATGGAAATTCTAAAATAATTTTTATTTTAAAAATGGATGTCATTACCTTAACAACATTATTCAAACATCGCTCGGGTAAGAAATATTCGTTTTCTTTGATACAAAATGCTTTCAGAAACCACAAATTTTTACCTAAATTTTCACTCAATTTGGCAGAGATATCTCAATAATATTCGGCAGATAGATATTTTAATTCAAAAAAGCAGTTTTTAGTCCTTATTTTTAATTTATTGTGTCTAATAATTGTAATATTAAAAATCTGTTAAGAATGTTAAATAGAAAATTTTAATTTCAAAATTTCTATTATGAATTCCAAATTTCTGCATTAAGAAAGTCCAAACTGAAAATTTTGGCCCTATGTTGCAAACTACTGGTTCATACTCTTATCCAGCAGATCTTTCTCTACTCCAAAGGAAAAAAAAACTTGTAAACCATAGAGTATGTGGGGTTAAGGGGCTCCACCTTAGAAATGATTTCCAAAAGGGGTTCCACGAGCTCAAAAGCTTGGAAATTGTTGCTCTAGAGTGTATATACTATAGCTTTCTTGAGAAACACAGGGAATTACAGTGTTCCTTAAAATCCAGAAGGTATATGGTGTATGTCTTCGTCCACTACATTCCTGCTTACATGTGTTTTTACACGTATATTTTTCATAAGATTTACACTATTTTTATGTCCTGATTAAAAAAACATTGTTCTGTTCAGGGGTTGATTTAGAAAAAGTTGCATAGCAGTAACTGCTATACAAAGTCAGTTTTGAATAGCAGTTAGACATTTTTGTATAGCAAGTAAAAACTAGCTAACGTAACTTTTAAATCTTGAAAATTTACATTATCTAGCATATCCTCCTCCTAGAATCTGTGCTGTCTGTTTCGATGCATAAAGTAAAAGGATTGTAACAGTGAGTGTTCATTTTAGAACCACTACAACACGCAAGTCAAACTTCTATGAGCAAATGCCGTGATTAGTGAGTAACAGTGATTCAGTAATCAATCACAGCGTCAGGGCAAGAACAAAACATGTTTGCTGGGGTGCCCAGCAATGGCGTCTTGGTGTACTTCCATAGTAAATAAACACTTGGGGAGAGTGAAAACACAACGTATGTCGTGTAAAAACATCTTTAAATTTTAACTTTAAATGTACATGACATAACAAAGGGTGTGGGAAATATGCATCGCAATGATTGCGATTTAATGCATTTCTTGGATCGCATTTTAATTAAATTTGAATCGCAAATTGTGATGCGATACCGCTTAAATCGAACCCTGGTTCTGTTGTTTGTGACAATGAACCTGGCGGCACTATTTAAGATCCTCGTGAACTCTTGTATCGCACTTTTTCATTTGGCCTTCAATCTTATTGTATTATGGACTCTGAATAATTGATTTTTTCAATTGCATTTCATAAAAATATTAAATGATAAAAATGAAAGGCAATATTAAGCATTATATTTAATGGGATTTAATCTCATTCTAGTGATGATTCCTATAAATATATGTAACTGTAATAAAAAAAATCGCCTTTTTTTCTTCCTATAAATTTACTAAAGTATCATAATTTACCTTAAAATTCAAACCCTCTTATTATAGTGTCAAGCTCTATTACTTCATACATCATATTATACTAAAGCTCCTGTCTTTATAGGACTTGGTGAAAAGTCATCTGATGTTTGCTGTTCGAGAAGAAGTAGATGTGTTAAAAGAAAAGATCACTGAATTAATGGATAGAATATCTCAACTTGAATATGAAAATGGATTCCTTAGGGCTAATGCTACCCAACAGACTCTAGAACAACTTAATCAAACTCAGCTTTTACAGCAACAACAACAACAAAATCAGCCTTCTGCGGTTTCTATAAACTCTTTTCAAGCTCCCCAACAACCGACTACACAGCAACAAATAAATATTCAAAATCCACAATCTACATCATAACATTTAAAGTAACATTATGTAGTGCTCTAATCAATATATTTAATATCTAATTTTGGTAGTTTTGCACTGTGGTTAGCATCTTTCAAATAATTATGTACTGCTTTAATATATTTTGGTTTGTTTAAATGCCTTGAAATATGAAATGTTCTAGTACTATGCATGTACAGGAATTTATAATGCATAAATTTGTCATTAGTAATGATATTCTTTGCAATATACCAGATTTTAATTAATATGACAAAAAGAAAGAAAAAAATGCAATTTTATCACCAAGCTTAAATGTTACTTTTATCTAGCATATATTTTTTATTTTCAGTCATTTGATCTTATACATACTATATGTGCAATACTACCAAATAATGTAATGCATAGATTTAGTTAAATATTTATAGCGATATGCCTAAATATCTTGGAATTGAACAATTCAATAAAATTAACATTTGAAAGCATCACTATTTGTTGCCTCCAGATTGTAAAAAAGGAAAAAAAAAAAAAAAAGAAATTCTAGACTAAAATAATTCTTTAGTACTGTTGTAAATGTCTTTTATAATGCTTTTTGTAAGATAAATTTTTAAAAATGTTTGTGTAGTATTTTTACCTGTGAACAGGGAATTAACTTTATTTGTAATTGGTTATTTATATCCCAATCTAGCGACTAATACAAATATTTGTGTATTTGTATATGTTTTCCCTGAGTTTGAAAGATCTGCCCTCCTTTTTTAAATAGATTATTAAAAGCTTTATTTGTATTTTTAACTTCTCCCTTTTAAATCATCATTAGATATTTTGTTTGTAATTTATTTTTGTCAGTATTAATATACTTGGTTTATGTATGCTTACAGTGTTAGTGTATGCTGGTCTTACACACAAACTGCTTTGTTTCAAAGAAATTCATTCCTTAATGTGAACGAACAATGTGCCACAATTTATGTCTGTGTCATGTCTGAGAAGTGTGTGCAAAAGAAAATGCAATGCTCCAGTTGGACCAATGCAAGATGTACAGGAAACTTTTGTATTTCATGAAAAACTGTTACAAATAAGTGGACTATGTCTAACTCTCATACCTTCGAGTTCACTGTAAAAAGTGTTTTCGATTTGAAGAAACAAATGCTTTGTATAGAGATTTAAAACTCTTCAGAAATGGAAACAGTTCTGATAAAATATATATATTCGCCTTATAGGTTACAAATTGTGATATAAAAAATTGCATACTGTAGAGGTTGTGGTATTGTCTAATGTAACCTTATACATGCCAAGGGAAATTAAATAAGCAACCACTTAAGAATGTGATAAGTGTATTAAATTTGAAGATATCTTTATTGTCTTCAGTCTTCTCTCTTCCTTTTTTTTCTTAAATGTTTTATTTTTTTTGCACTTTTTTTTTCTTTTTCTGCTAAGTCACTTGAAATAGAACATTCCTTACACCTTATGTTGGTGCTCAGCTCATGGGTGCACTTTTCAAGTTTTCAATTTGTTAGGTGCTATTGTGATCATCAGTTTTACCGTTCCTATTCACAAGTATTTTGTACTGTGATGTATAATATATAGAGCTCTCTGCTTCTGTAGAAATAACAAACAAAAAAGGGCTTATGTACATTAGTATGTAAATTAAAATTGCATTGGGGCAAAGGAGCTGAATCAGTCGACTTTGATGAATTTCAGTATATGTAGATAAATAGCCAGAATAGCTTTTTTTTTTTTTTTCTTTTTTTTTTTCTTTCCTTCCTGTTATAGGAACTCTGACTCCTCTGCTTCAATGCTTAATTTAACATTCTTTCTTTTTACAGTGTGATATAGTCATCAGCTTGTACAGTGAATAATTTTGACTTGAACATTTTTGTTTTTCACACTTTTAGCAAGATTTTACTTTTCAAAAGGTAATAAAAATTAACCTTGTTAGATTTTTTTTTTCAATTACTTTTTCATTATTTATTTTACTTAAATTTGATTTTACTTTTTAAAAATTGACTACTACTGTATAGTATATTTAAAAAAATGTCAGTATCAGGTATCTTTGTTAACTTTTTCCCTTTTACTTGCAGGTTATTTTCAAATATATCAAAATCTATGTTAAAACATGCTGCAAGTAAAATTACCAGATATGTGACGGAAAATATTAATATCTATCTATCAACAGCCTATTTATTAGTTTTACTCAAATAAAGATTTACAAAATTTGCAGTGTTTTCATACAAAGTTGTTGTTTTCTGTTATTCTGTTCAATAATCTTCATTTGACAATATGAATTTAATATTGAAGTTTCGATTCTTCATCAGTAGTGCTGTTGATGTTTTTGATCGGTTTGACTTACAAACACTATCTTAAAAGTACATAAAGTGTCGGTGGTCTAAATATTATTTCCAGAAAATAATACTGCTACAACTTAAGTTTTTCCTTTTTGGATTTCAATGCTTCCTTTTTTTTTTTTTTTTTTTTTTTTTGTCAAATACATTACACTACATTCCATGTTATGCAGTAGCACAATATGAGTTTTGTTCCATATTCAAAGTAACAAAGTTTTAAATGATACTGATACAGTCTACTTTGATAACACCATTATGTTTAATAATGTACATTTTGTTTTACAAAAATGTATTAATGTGAAACAAGTATTAATTGTAATATTTCATGCATTTAAAAAAAAAAAAAAAAAAAAAAAAAATCAGAAAGTGAAATATTTTAAGCTAGCATATTATATTCTATTTTAATATTTGTCACACTACTTAAGTTGGATAAACTGTACTTTGTTCCATACTTGTCGCAAATGACGCAATAGAACATTTCAACTAAAAATTTGAAGCATTTAAAAAAAGAACTTTTAAATATCTGATAATATCAATTAGTATTTTGAATTTGCATAGTCTCACAGGCTAAAAATAAAGTAACAAATATCATGATCTAAACTTAAAGAGCATTTTAAATATTTTGAATAGTCTGTAATGGTGTAATACAAGTTAAAAATTGTAATTATGAAAATAATGACATTAACAGGTAGGTATTGTTAAAGAACATAGTGTAGTTATTTTTGTTTTTTACTTAATTTATTGACAATTTAGCACAAGGAGCATATTGAAATAAATAATTGATTTCATCAACTAAAAGAAATTTTTGTTACTTTCATTAAAGCAGTTTTAATGATTTAAGAAAATGCACACAAAGACCATCGTCTAAGTGCCTTACCATCCTCATCCCCTTTGAAATGAGGCCCTACCAGTGGCTGAGAGGTTCTGCTCTTGAAGCTGGTAGTTGGAATGTGCTGGGTTAAATCCCAGTCGTGTCCATTGACCTAATCGTTCAGAGTTTTCTGTGGTTTTTTTTAACCTTGGATTTCCTTGCTTAAATATGGGTTAGGTCTCCTTAGAAAAAGCTCCTTTTAAATCAGGGTTGGCGAGTTTTTGCCGAAGGTGGAAAAAACCGCGGAAAAAACCTGGTAAAAACCGTCCTGGCAAAAATAGGTTTTTGCCAAAGAGGTGGCAAAATTAGGCTGTTCATTTAATTTTTTTTCCCCAGAAAGAGAAAAAATATTTCCCGAAATAAAAAATAAACTGCATATTTAATTAAAAAATTAATATTATTCTAAATTTATTTTAACTTTTAAGTTAAATAAGTGTAATTATGCATTTTATGAAAGAATATTAATTTTTATAACAAGATTATAAATGAAAAAAATACCAATTTTATATAAATAGAAACTTCATTTATTCATGTCTATACAATTATTAATAATTCACATAATAGAACTGTTGAGACTGAGTAAAGCATTTATGTTTATAGTTTATATATGTTAGAAATTCGAAGAAACAGTTATAGTAACCTAAATTAAATTTAATATAAAATTATATTTAAAGCAGAAAATATTAAATTTCAAATATTTCAGCAATATCTTCCTCATAACCTAAATTTTGCTGCTTTAGAATGGCATAACAGTAAACAAGTTTTGAAAGAGTATCTGTTGATAGCTTATTTCGAATCTTAGTTTGCATAAATGAAAAATTTGAAAAAAAAAAAAAAAAAAAAAAAAAAAAAAAACTTTCAATTGCAGCATTACTTGCTGGACATATTTGAAGGCGTGCTACTATGGTATGCTTAAATTTGTGAAAAGCTCAATTTGAAGGTGAAATGTCCATTTGAGAGACAAATAATTTTATGAAGGGTCCTGTTTGAGGTTAAATAATTTTGTGAAGGGTCCTGTTTTAAGATAAATTATTTTATGAAGGGTCTTTTAAAGGACCTAAAATTTTCCTAAATATATCCCTGACTTAAGGTAAAAACAAATTAGGTGTGTAATTTTTTATTTTGTTCTTAAATTCCTAAGTAAGACTGAATCCCACTTATTTTTCAAAGATTTAAAATATTTAATATTAATTAATTAGAAAATTAAAATATTAAATAGTGCACTGTTAAATTTAATTGTTTATACCATTACTATCCTTATTAGTGTGCAGATTTTATTACACATTAAACACAAATAGGTTTTTTCCATTTTTGCCGGTTTTTTCCATTTTTTCCCTGGTTTTTTCCAGTTTTTGCCACTGTCCTGGCAAAAATACCTTTTTGCCGGCAAAAATGCCAACCCTGTTTTAAATATAGCAAATGTATAAGCGCAGTTATCTATCAAGAAATGTTAGCATAGTTGCAGAATTCTTATAAAGCATTGGCACAGATTTTATATGTGTACCACATTGGAAACATTGCAACAAAATGACGATTTTATGTCTCACATGGTAACCTGGCTATTGTTATTTATTAAATTGTTTTACTTTTATTTTCCTTTTTAAAATTACATGAGCATTTTTTTTTTAATGTATTATTAAACTGTTTTATTCTCTTTTTAAAAATATATATGTAACTGATATTTAAAAATGTTTTTGCCAAATTAGCATCAGAAAAAAATTGTGTCAATGTGGCTCGCATATGACATCTGTGTCAGATATTTTATGTATATCAATGACATTTTATATATATATTTTTTTATTTTTTTCTTAATTTGTATATTAAGCCCTACCTTTTAACCATATTTTAAGTTTCTAGGGCTACAGGATGTACCTTGGATTTTTTACTTTTTTTTCTTTTGATCGGTGAGTCAGTCGGCCAGTGTAAAAAAAGTGAAGCTTTCAGTTCGTATATTTTCTGAACAAGAAATGATAGGAATGTGGGAATTTAAACATTTGACTTCTATTTGAAGAGTAGTTTAATAAAAACTAAGTTTCAAGTTCCTGGAAAACTCCAAAGATGAGGTGTCAAAAGTATCCTGAGTTGCTTCCAGAAAAGGCTGCTTATGGCTGTGCTTTATCAACTTGGCATTGGCACTGCCATGCTAACCGATTTTTTTTTTCATTCTGCGACATTGTAACTATTATTCTGGCATGGGGAGTGTGTGGATGTTCAACTAGCAGACATGCCAAGTCTACCGTTCTCCAGACTATCTTGAAATATCTCCAGTTTTATTAAATTTTGAACATATAAGTTTTGTTATAAGTCTGTTATGTTATATAATTACTTATCTTACATAATGTGTACCCATATGTACACAAAAACTTGCAGCAGACAGAAAAACTGCTGAATATTTTATTGACAAGTGTTCCTCACTGGAGGCTGCAGAAAACTTAAATTCAGAAGAAATATTCAATATGGATGTAACTAGCTTTTTCTGGAAGGACATTTGTGGTATGTGATTTCTCCATCAGGAATAAAGGAAACTAAAGAAAGAACAACAGTCTTAATGTGCAGTAATGCAGCTGGAGCATGTAAATTTCTAGTTGCTAAAAGCAAACAATCTCATGCTTTTATTTTGAAGGGAATTAGATCTTTACCTGTGCTATATAAGTCAATAAACAGACTTAGATTGCTAAAGAAATGATAACAGATTAGTTCATCTGTCATTTTGTAAAAGAGAACCAAAATTATGGTACAAATATTGGTTTGTATTGTTTGTAAAATTTTACTCCTCCTCCATAACTACACTGGCCATCCTGATTTATCGGTAATGTCGCCCAAGAATGTTGTTGCACATCTACTACCTCTTACTACAACTTTCTTAAATCAAGTGATGAACCAGGCTACCATTCAAAGCTTTAGGGCTAGATTTAGGCATTAATCTTGCTGCTTGAGGTAAGCATTATTTAGCCTGCCTCTATGATGTAAAGATGCAGTTGCTTTTTCAATACTACCCAAATGTTATTAAAAATCTGTAAATTAATGCAGGATTCCCTTCCACATGGAAAATTTGGAAAGTCAGGGAATTTCAAAGTAGTCTAAGAAATTAAAAAGTATATCAATTATCATGCAAAAGTATATAAAGAAATTAAAAGTAGGGAAAATTATGGAGTTTACAAGTATTTTCTAAAAATTCATTGGAAAAAAAAGTCACAAAATTCATTGAATAACTACAAAAAATTAAAACTTTTGTCAAAAGATTGCTGAAATAGAGAATTTTGCTATGTCACTGTTTGATTGTGGAATTTTTTGAGATCGTCAGGGAAATTGCCTGACACATTTTGTTGGAAACCCTGTTATATATTAACTGCAGTTTATTTTATACATGATGGTCATAAAAAAAAAAAAAACTTGGCTGATATATACACACACCTCTAGCGGCTGGTCTGTTCCACTGATCAAAATATTCCAAGTATAATTATTCAGAGGTATGTGCTTGGAAATCTGCAAATGGAAACAGAGGCACTCACAATTACTGTTATAGCTACAGAGACTCAGTTTTCGAATGGCAATTCTATTTTTTCATATCACAAAATGTTCATTGTATATGCAAACTCTTAAGAGAGTTGTAATGACATTGTACTTTCATAGCAGTTTCTCAGGAACAATTGGTTATTCAGATAGTAGTCTATCACAGGTGCAGCCAGTTTTTTTGAATTTCTTTAATAAATCATGCAGAGCTTGCAGTTTATACACAGGCAATGGTGTTGGCAATAGTTTAAACAGCTAACATGCAAGGCTTTTACAGCAATCTTTCATTTCAATTTGATAACATAGTTTTACCAATTCAAACTTTTCATGGCAGCCATTTCATTGGTATGTGTGAGTGCCTGATTGAAGAATAAACATTGCCAACTTGCATCTTTTATCCATTTTCTGTGCTGAATGTCTGACAAACTGTGTTAGTTGTCTGAATGTCTTTTTTCAAGTACAGTAGAACTCCGCTAATCTGGACCCTGTTAATCCTGATTGATTTGGTCATTTTTTTTTTTTTTTTTTCAAGTTTGAGAAGCGATTTCGCTAATTTCCATAACATTAACTCGTTTCATCGTCGTATTCTAAATAAAAAAACTTTTTTCTGAAATCTTTTTGGAAGAATACCTAATGCTTTCTTACTTAAATTCTACTTTAAACTACACCCAACGAACTACTTATGCTCAAGCGGATGCGTGACCGTACAGCTCGTGAAAGGTATAGAAAACTGGCACAGCAAAAAATTACAAACTTTTTTATTACAAAGTAAACATTTTTACTGTCTGTAAATAATCAATAAGTTAAAGGTGATTTTCTGTAAGTATGTTTTATTTTATTTCATTTTTTTCCTAATTCTCCAGATAATCCGGATTGGGTCTGGTCCCAATTAATCCGAATTATCGGGGTTTTACTGCAATTTGATTGCTCAAAAAAATTAACAATATGATTCGGATATAAAAGAAACACTTCAGAGGTACTAAATTTGAAATGCAAATGGATAACTCAACCAGTGTCACTGGATTAGTGGTTTTTACATGTATTTACGAAGCTATTAGGGCAATATTCTTTGAGCATTACTTTAAACTAACACACTATGAAGAACAAAGCATTTTTGGACAAATATTTATCAAATACATCTAATACAATGTTATATTGGGAAACCTGTGCGCATGTACGCCATATGGCCAAAGGTGATCAGTAACGTATGATTTTAGACATTTTGTTAAATATCTAGAAAAATACATAAGGAATTATCTTAACTCTAAGTGTGTAAACATAATAGTACAGGTCATATGTTTCCATGAAGAGCTTTTTTCAAAACTCCATATGGGACTGTCAACAAATTGGAAAAGAATAAATATCTCTTGAATAAACCAGTCAAAACTACTGTAGCAAAAGCATTTAAACTGTAGATTATGATGGGGTTTATTGCAAATTTATTCTGTGCTCATTTGTGTGTGAAAATTTCCAAGTATTTTGCTTATAATTTACTGTGTTCTTAACATGAAATAATGTTGTTTTCTGAAAATATGACAAACATTGTACACAATAACCTGTAATCAAACTTTAAAAAATAACAAAAATTGTATGAAAAATGAGCAAGTTTCTAAATTTTTCAATGTGCACGTGTGAACACAATCAAAATTTCATATTCATATAGTGTTAGCTAAATGTATAGAGCAACTTTTGTAAAAGTCTCAAAATCAGTTATCCCAAAATGAAGCAAAAAAGATGAGGGGCTATATCCATATATCCATTGACAGTCAATATAGAATACACAATATGGCACATACTACTGTATTTAAATACAATCTTTAATTTTTTTGCTTCATTTTGGGAAGAACAAATTTTGAACTTATTCTATCGACGATCACTTTCAGAATTTTCAAGCTATTTTTTGAGACTTTTACAAAAGCTGCTCTATACATTTAGCTTGCACAATATTCAAATGAAATTCTGATAACATTCACACATGCACAGTGAAAAATTAAGTAAATCTGCTTATTTTTCAAACAATTTTTATTATTCTTTAATTCTAATTGCAGAGTTACGTACAATGTTTGTCATATTTTTTTGGAAGGGCATTTTTTTATATTAAAAACTTCTCAAATTATAAACAAAAAAATTTGGGACTTTTTTTTATAAAAAATTTAATTTCTCTATGAGCACACAGTTTTAGGAAAAAATCTTCACAGTAATATATGACCTGTACTATTATGCTTACACATCTGGAGTTTCTGGAAGATTCCTCGTATTTTTTAGATGTTTAACAAAATGTCTAAAATCACAAGTAGGCTGTCACCTTTGGCCATATAGTGTATGCATTGATGATAAAGCAATGATGGGTTGCAACACTTGACTCATTGCAAAAGTTACAGTTAAAGTAAATCATTTAACTCTCTGATTGAGAAGCCCATGTTAATATGTTATCTGCACTCCAGGTTTCACTGCAATAAACATTTAAAGTAAAATAATTCCTTTTTATTTAATGTATTTTTAATACACTGAATAAGGATTAATATTCTCAAGCATTTATATTTACAATAAAATTTTTATATAGTATTGAAAGAATCATCCTTTTTTAGCATTTAAACAGAAATACAGAGGAAACAATACAATTTTGTCCTTTTGTAAGATTGTCGGAGGATTAAGCAACATCTGTTGCAGTGCTGAATTCACTTTTCATTAGGAAGGATTTCTGTTGCTCTGGCAGGAAGATGTAATTCAAAGGTATGTTTATTGACAGGAGTAAAAGAGTTTGTCTTAGACAGGTTTTTGTTATAAGCATTTTTTGTTTACACAATATCTATTAAAACTTATTCACTCTATAATATACGCTATATGCAGGGCTGCCAGTTGGTCCCTATTTTCCTAAATGGTACCTATTTTTGAGCTTGGTCCCTAAAAGTCCCAATTTTCACTAAGAGGTCCCTAAAAGTCCCTATTTTTATCAATATTTTGTCCAAATTAATTTTTTCCTTACATTTTTCCAAAATTTATCAAGAAAATTTACTTTTTTTAAAAATTTAATATTGTAGATGATAGCATATAACTGATCATAGTGGAAGAAATGAAAAAATTGTAGTGAAAAAACCCTGCAATTTTGGTCAAAGAGTCCTGAAAAAACCCCGCAATTTTGTTCAAAAAATCTCGAGAAAACACCTTTATCGGCAAAATTTCGCGAGAAAAATGTGATTTTTATCAAAAGATCGCTAGAAAAATGCGATTTTTGCTTAAGATCGTGAGAAAAGCGTGATTTTCGTCAAGGGATCGTGAATAAATGCTATTTTCATAAGGAATTTTCGCCAAATGACCAGGGAAAAACTGCGATTTTCGTCTTAAGATTGAAAAGAAACAGGATTTTTATCAAAAGATTGCGAGAAAAACACGATTCTTTTCGAAACATTGCAAGAAAAATGCGGTTTTCGTCCAAAGATTGCGAAAAAAGCACTATTTTTGTCTAAAGATTGTGAGAAAAACAAACTCAGTCAAGAAGAATCGGAAGTAACTAGGATTGATTCATTTTGGGCTACTTCTATTAATGCAAAAGAGGAAAAGGGAGGATTAAAATATCCGAATCTCTCTTTTTTTTTGAAGAGTAGCCTCAGTTTGTACCATGGCAGTGCAGACGTAGAACGAGGATTTTCGCTTTCACATCAAATTCTTTCCGAAGACCGGGCCTCTATGAAAGAACGGATGCTAAATGCTAGGTTAAAGATAGCAGATGCTTTAAGACATCATTATGAAAACCATGCAGCTCTAGTATCAGTAACCAGTAAAATGATAAAAAAGGCTAATATTGCATATCAAGATTATCAAAGTTACCTAGAAAATGAAAAGAGAGAAAAAGAACAAAAAAGGAAAGTACAACTTGAAATGGAAAAAGCTGCAGAAGAGGAAGAAATCAGAAAAAAAGAAGCTGAAAAAGATCAAAGTGGTAAACGGAGTGATAAAAGTACAATTGTAGTTCTTGAAAAAAAGTTGGAAGATTTAAACAAAGCTGTGAATGAAGAAGCAACTGTATTGGACAGATTGATCGATGAAGGCAATGAAAGGTTAAAAATTGCTTTAGAAAAAGAAAATTTAACTGAAGCTAAAGTGGCACAAAATTTTATTGCAGCTGGTATAACAGCTAACAAAGAGCTGAAAGTAAAAAAGGATAAAGCTGATAGCTTGTCGACTGTTATAAATAAAAGAAAAAATAGTTTAATTACAAATTTTATGAGTAAGAAACCTAAAAAAGGTTAATTTAAGAAATTTGTAAATATTATATTTGTGATTTAAAAAAGTTAAAAATAAAATTGGCTTTTATTTGTTAAAAATTGTATTTTATTTGTATAAATACTATGTTTTTCTTTTCAGGTCCCTAAAAGGTCCCTATTTCAGACTTTTGGTCCCTAAAAAGTCCCTATTTTTTAATCATTAGGTCCCTAAGTCCCTACTATTTTGTACCAAAGTTGCTGGCAGCCCTGTATATGGTAAAGGGTGATCTGCCACTTGTGATATTAGGTATTTTCTTAAATGCCTAGAAAAATACATGAGGAATTATCCTGAAACTCTTTAGTGTATAAATATAATAGTACATGTCATACATTTCCGTGAAATTGTTTCCCGAAACTCCATAGAGGACCATCAACAAATTGAAAAAGAACGAATATCTTTTGGATAACCTTGTCAAAACTAATGTAGCTAAAGCACTCAAACTGTAGATTATGATTAAGTGGCTTATTGTAATAAGCTGTGTTTATTTTTATGTGGATAACTGGTATACTCGTAGAGTTTTTATAAAAGCAATCCCAAAATTTTCCAAGTTTTTAGCTTATAATTTGCAGAGTTCTTAATATAAAATAATGTTCTTTTCTGAAAATATGACAATGTTGTACATAATACCCTGTTATAATTTTATAAAAAATGAGGAGGTTTACTAAATTTTTCACTATGCATGTGTCAACTATATCAAAATTTCATTTGCATATTGTGTTAGATAAATGTATAAAGCAACTTTTGTAAAAGACTCAAAAACATAACTTGAAAATTCTGAAAGTAATTGTCCATAAAATAAGCTTAAAATATGTTGTTCCCAAAATGAAACACAGACATGTTACTTTTCCATGTAAACAAAGAATTCCACTTTTTTGGCTCTAGATTTTATCAATCATGGGATCAATACAATTATGTATTAAAATTTGATGACAATTTTAATTAAAGGGGGGGGGGGGGTAGAAGATAGCGGTAGCGGAGGAATAAGACAAAAGTGTAAGCACGAACTGCACCAAATTGAGCAAATTTCTTCAAAGGATCACAGAAAAAACAAACAGTTGAAGTGTCACGGAAGAAATGCAATTTTCATCAACAAATAGCGAAAAAAATTCAATTTTTGTCCAAGACTCATGAAAAAAAAAAAATCCAGTTTCCATCAAAAATTTGCATAGGAAAATGCAATTTCCATCAAAAAATTGCAACAAAAATGACATTTCTGTTAAAAGATTGCAGCATAAAAAATTACATTTCCGTCAAAGGTTATGATTTTTGTGGAGGATTACGAAAATGATGCAATTTTCTCAAAAGATTGTGAAAAAATGTGAATTTCTTCAAAAAATCGTTTAAAATATGCGATTTTAATAAAAAAATCTTGTAAAATACATAATATTTGGCAAAAGATCGTGTAAAATACACAAATTTCGTTGAAAGATCACTGAAAAAAACATCAAATTTGTCAAATAATCACGAAAAAGATTGGAATTCCATTGAAGAAATGTGAAAAAACACAAATATTGATAATCGCAAAAAAATGTGAATTTTGGCAAATAATTGTGAAATAATGTGAATTATATCAAATCATTGTGAAAAAAACTCGAATTTTGGTGAAAGATCATGGAAAATATGCAAATTTTCATGAAAAATCGTTTGAAAGACCTCAAATTTTGTTGGAGGATTATGAAAAAAAAGCAAATTCTGTCAAAAGATCGCATAAAAAAACACGAATTTCGTCAAAAGTCCATTAGGCCATAAAAGTTCAGCTTTTTCTTTGCTGTACCATGTCTGAAAAAAAAAAAGAGAGGGGTTTTATCCAAGTATAGTAATACTTGTCATATTGTGTATTCTATATTGACATTAATCAATGGATATATGGATACAACCGCTCATCTTTTTGCTTCATTTTGGGAATAATGAATTTTGGTGGACAGTCACTTTTGTAATTTTCAAGCTATGTTTTTGAGACTTTTACGAAAGTTGCTCTATACATTTAGTTACCACAATATGCAAATTAAATCTATCTTTAACACATGCACAGTGAAAAATTGTTTAGTGAACAACCTGCTCATTTTTAATACAATTTTTATTTTTTTTAATCTGTTTTCAAGGTATTATGTTCAATGTTGTTTGTCATATTTTCTGATAAGAACATTATTTTGCATTAAGAACTTTGCAAATTATAAGCAAAAAAATTTGGGCCTGTTTTTATAAAAACCTTACTTTCTTTGTGAGTATGCATGCTATTCACATAAAAATGAGCATGGTTTATTACAATAAGCCACTGAATCATAATGTACAGTTTGAGTGCTTTTGCTACATTAGTTTTGACAGGGTTATCTAAAAGATATTCGTTCTTTTTCAATTTGTTGACGGTCCCCTATAGAGTTGCAGGAAAAAATCATCACGGAAATGTATGACCTGTACTATTATATTTACTCACTTACAGTTTCAGGATATTTCCTCATGTATTTTTCTAGATATTTAACAAAATGTCTAAAATTACAATTGACTGGTCACCCTTGGGCCTATAGTGTACCTTCGAAGAGCATTAATGTATGTGCATTACAATAAATTTTTCCTTCGACCTATATCAAAGGAAAACAATTCCAGATTAGACTAAAACAATGCTATATTTATGCTTGCTCATGTTTGAAATCTGTGCGAAATGGAACTTTTTCCAATTGTGGTTCCTTCTTGGCAGGTTTTTTGCTAACATGGAAACCTCTTGTTAATTGGAAACCTTAAACGACCCAAGAAAAAAGTATAACAATAGAAATACACCTGCAATTTAATTTGCATAAATTTACTGTAACTAGATTAAACATAAAACGTCTATCTTGAACTTCAGTGGGACTGTTTCTGACACTTATAGGAAAAGATTAGTTTATATGAATGCAATAATACCACATTGGTAAGTTTTGTGATCCTTATTTTTGTTCAATTAATAATGAGCACTATAATAAAATATTTTAAATCTACTGCCTGCAATTAATAACTTTATTTGTGGACTATTATTTGTAATTTTCAAAATACTCGGGTGAGAAGGAACAACCATAAAAAGATGCTTTTTGTTAAATATACTAAAGTAACTTCCATGAAAGTAATTGTTTGTTGTTTGATAACTCAAGGTCAACATTATCACATAGTCCAATGGGATTAACTTTCACTAAAAAAATATTCAAAATTTTTAATTCATTCTTTTGATTCATGTGTGGAAAGGAGTGCATATGAGGGATTTGAAGTCTAATTTCAAGGATTCTATGTGTAGTTAGGAAAACTTTTTTGGGTTTGTAGGAGGTAAAATATGTCCTCTCAGAAAAGACTTGATCATTTGTGAGAAATGGTGCATGATAGGGTGAATGGAAACACGACACTTACTCTCAAGGGTCTGTATAGCCAAAAGCGTGTGTCAAGAATTGGTAAAGATACTGATAATCTGCACAGACAACCAGGTTAAGGTAAAAAATGTGCCAGAATGGGCTTTACCCTCATATTGCAACAACCATGCCTCTGCAGGAAAATATTCTCTGAAAAAGAGTGTTAGACAAAGGTCAAACAAGATTCTCTTCAGGCCTATTGGTGTTTTCTTCTGTTTACCTGCGGCTGACATCATGTAAATAAAGTTCATAGGTTTTTAATTTTTCTGCTTCATTTTGGAAAGAACGAATTTTGAACTTATTCTATCGACGATCACTTTCAGAATTTTTAAGCTATGTTTTTGAGGCTTTTTACAAAAATTTCTCTATACATTTAGCTAACATATCGTTATTTCGCAATGAATGCTAAAAGAAACAGGCAACTGATATCAGTTCAGATTACAAGGGAATTCACAGATATTCTATAGATCTTAATATTACTGAATTCATGTTTTTTCATGAAGGAAGAATAAATTTATTTCTGAAAAAAAATTAAAATATTGTTGATATCACTGGTAATCATAATCTTCTTACCAAATATATTTGTGTATTAAACAAGCTTTTCTGGTTTTTAAGTCTGGCTAAACTAGAAGTAAAACTTCACTATATTATGATTTGATGTGAATTGGTGATCTACCTTTATAAGGCAAGTTTCATTAAATAATTTAGGAAAAATACATTTCATCTTTAAAATAACTATTTAATCATACATTATTTATTGATTATTAACTTGACCTTTGATTTTAATTATTTTAAAAATTATCTAAATTTTTATTTTAGTTTATTTTAATATTTTATTATATCGTAAGCATTCATTATAATCGCAATCGCATTATTAATTACATTGAAATTACTGCTTTAAAAATATAAACAAAAAATGCCTAGAAATCAGCAAAATTCTAAAATCTGCACAACATCTGGTCCCAAGCTGTGTGGATTTGAGGGAGCCTATTGCACTTCCAAAATCTACTTCTAATCAATCATGAAAAAATTTATTACAAAAATTTAACTTTCTTAAATATGACCAGATGTTGGAAGTAACTATTAGATTAAATATGGTATCAAAAATGGCTAGAACATAAAATCTCAAAGGCATTATGACTGTTTTAGGCAGTTGTAACAAAACTTTTTCCCTCATAAACTATATTATTTGATGTGTGTGCTTCTTACATCACTAATTTCTATAGCTAAAATTTCAACATATTTATCTTACAGGAGACATAACTGGCTGCAATCCTTATGGAAAATATGCCAGCATTAAAAACCATTTCCTCGGAAACTACCCAACCGATTTTGATAAAATTTGAAATCCTAGATTATGCTCAAAATTTATGGAAGTTTTTTTTAATGCTACTAAAACTTTTTATTTTAGAGCAATGTTAAAATTTTCAAAAATTGTCCATTTTTCAGATTTTTTTTTTTTTTTTTTTTTTTAAACTAACTTTTTAAAAAAATGTTTGCCATATATAATCTTATATTTATGCTTAACCATCAAAAAAGAAATCAAAATCGCTCAAGTACTTTGTGAGATAATGACAATTTTACCAGAAAAGCACAATTTATTAGGAGAAACAAAAAACTTAGATATTTCTAACTTGTGTGAAATTCTTGCACAATTTTATCAAATGCATGAAGTATATATAAATACTTGGATAAAATTTAGTTTCAAACAATAAATGTGATAATGTTTAAACTTTTATTGGTTCTATGTCACTTCCCATATGACTTTTGGACAGCATATCTTATTCATGTTTTATTCAGTTTGCACCACTTCTTTTTATACTTTGTACTTTGAGAACATGTGCATTCTACAATATTTATTTTAAAAATATAGTAGTGCAAATAGAATTTAGAAATAGAAATAACTATATGTTAGCGTAAAATTAATGTGAATGAGTGTGGTGTCTGAGTCATCATATTTCCTTGAATTTTCACTATTTCTAATGTCCAGAAAAGCAAAACGAGCATACCAAAAGATTCTGGAATGGTCAAAGAACTTTTTAAGCCAATAAACCAAAAATCAATGTTTTCTAAAAGTATCCCTTGGGTCTTCTATTAAAGATAAAACCTCAGGGCTTGAAATGTAAAAATTCACGAACCGGACTGCTGTTTCGAAATTATTGTTGATTTTAAAATTTTTAAAGAAAGCATAGCCAAATTTATTTTTAACCATACAGAAACATTCTAAAAAATGTATTCAAGATTTTAAAAGTTAGAAAGAACACAATCAAGTATACATCTGTATCTGTACCATAGGTTCCCAACGGGGGCGGTACCGCCCCCCAGTGGGCGCTGGAGCTTTCCAGGGGGGCGGTAGCAAGTCTACAGAAAAAAGGGGGGTGTTAGGAGACTCAAAGCGGACGGCATAGTCCATGTCAATTCAGGCAGCCAAAGAAAAAATCTTACTTTCATAGTCTCAGAAGTTCTTTGACTGAACATATGTTAAAATTCAGGAAAAAATAAAATTCCCATAATTTTTGGTTTTTCCCAAAAAAATTTCTGGACCGAGATACAAGGTGCCAAAGATGGCATCCCGAGCACCTTTTCCCGTTTGTGATTTTCGAAAAAAAAGTTTAAAGTGCTCTATCTCTGAAACGATGCAAGATATCTCATTGCAGTTTATTTTATTTTAAAGATAATATTTTTCTGCTTAAAAAGATATACTCTATTTTGAAATATGTATTTAATTATTTTTACAGCAGCCTTCTAAAAAAAATTTTTTTTAATCAAAAATATTTTTTTTTTTCAAAAATGCCAATTTCAAAAATTTTGATTTTTTTTACTGTTTGTCAATACTATTGAGGACTACCTTCACTGTAAAGGAGAACTTCCACTTTTGAGTTTAACAAGTTTTAGAATCATTTCAAGAATTTAGAGAATTTTACAGGAACTGCATGTCAAAAGTTCCATTAAAAGTCTCTCAATTTTTGTTTATTTGTATCATATGTAGCCTATTACATATCCTAAACAAGTTAGAAATCACACGTCAAACATGGTAAATGAGGTGCATTCATATTATGACAAGTTTTACAAATATTTAGATCTTGGTGCAATAAGTATTACATTCTTGTGAAAACTGGCATGAATACAAAATTTATTATGTTTCTATATATTAAATTCAATAATATGGAAGTAATATGAATCCATCTTAAAAAGAATGTAATCACCAGGGCAATCTAGAATCATTACCTATCATGGGATATTTAATTATGTATGATAGAATTTAATAGAATGAGCAATCATCCATTAATATCATAGTGATGGGTATATTCATCTATTGCTATCATAGTACCTATATTGCACAAACTTTGAACAGCAAGAAAGAAGAAATTTCATTTGTCCAACCAAGATCTCTGAAACAATTTCAAAATATTCAGATTCACAATTTATAAAAAGGAATTTTTGTTGTCTGTGTATATTACTGTGAATGGTGGGTTGCAAAGGTAAATGATATCAGTTGTTTATGAAATTGTCATTGACTTTATGCTCCCACTTAGATCGGCTGTTGAGTATAGATTTCCGCCTGCAAGACAGCAACATCATTACCAGTGTTCACTTTCTATTCACGATGTTTTAAGGATTATGGAAGCTCCAGACCCTATTAGTTAAACAGGAAGGCATCACTAAATATCAAAGGAAGATACAGATACTGTTCAACAAATTATAAAGTCTATGAATTTCTAATTTCAGTTCTAAACAGAGTACACTGGAAGTAATATGCTTTGAAACTTATACATATATTTTGTAAACTTTACTGCATGTTTTTTTTTCTTTTGTAAGCTATTTTTAAAGCTGTCAGTTTCTTATACTTATTAAGAAATAAAATCCTATGTCAAACAGGACTAAGATTTTGATTTCCCGAGACCAGTATGTGATTGTCATACAGGAACTGGTAAAATATATGGCAAAATTTTACATGTGTTTCGATAACTTGTCAAAATCAAAAGTGGAAGTTTTCCGAAATAAGGAAGGCAGTAAGTACTCAATGGTATTAATCAACAGCAAAATAAATAAATAAATAAATTTAGGATTGGCATTTTTGAATTCTTTTAATAAAAAAAAAATCAAAAGGCTGCATCAGAAAATATGAATACAATTTTACAAAATTGAATATATCATTTCAAACAAAAAAAGTTACCTTCAAAAAAAAAAAAAAATGTGAAAAAGGTTGTCAGATGTTATGAAAGTTAAATTAAAACTTTGAAAAAAAGACACTCATAAACATTTTATTCATCCTGTTAAATCCTATCACGCATAATTAATTCAAACATATCCCATGATAGGTAATGATTCTAGGTTACCCTGGTGATTACATTCTTTTTAAGATAGATTCATATTACTTCTGTATTACTGAATTTAATATATAGAAACATAATAAATTTTGTATTAATGCCAGTTTTCACAAGAGTGTAATACTTATTGCATCAAGATCTAAATATTTTTAAAACTAGTCATAGTATGAATGCACCTCATTTACCATGTTTGATGTGTGATTTCTAACTTGTTTAGGATATGTAATAGGCTCCATATGATACAAATAAACAAAAATTGGGAGACTTTTATTGGAACTTTTGATATGAAGTTCCTGTAAAATTCTCTAAATTCTTGAAAGGATTCTAAAACTTGTTAAACTCAAAAGTGGAAGTTCTCCTTTACAGTGAAGGTAGTCCTCAATGGTATTGACTAACAGTAAAAAAATCAAAATTTTTGAGATTGGCATTTTTGAGAAAAAAATTATTTTTGATAAAAAAAATTTTTTTTTTTAGAAGGCTGCTGTAAAAATAATTAAATATGTATTTCAAAATGGAGTATATCTTTTTAAGCAGAAAAGTATTGTCTTTAAAATAAAATAAACTGCAATGAAATATCTTGCATCGTTTCAGAGATAGAGCACTTTAAACTTTTTTTTTGAAAATCGCAAACGGGAAAAGGTGCTTGGGATGCCATCTTTGGCACCCTGTATCTCGGTCCAAAACTTTTTTTGGGAAGAACCAAAAATTACGGGAATTTTATTTTTTCCTGAATTTTAACATATGTTCAATGAAAGAACTTCTGAGACTATGAAGGTAACCCCCCTGCCTGAATCGACATGGATTCGGCCGGACGGTGATGGCGTACCTACCTATTAAGGAAGTACAGTATAGGATCCGTTATCCAGAATGCTTGGGACCCAGAGCATTCTGGATAAGGGGTTTTTCCGTAATTCGGAACACTTTACTGTAAGTATAAAAAATGCGCGAAATAATTTCATAAACAGGAAAATGTGAATAGCTTAATTTATAGATTAATTTACACAAAATAAAAAAATAATCTCTATAAATAAAAGGAATTCTGAGGATAATTAATTGAATAATTATTTGAGGCACAGAAAAAATCGTCTGCTAAGAAAATCTTTTTTCATTTTGAACTTCTATAAATAAAAGGACAGATAGGCTCTCAAACAGTGAATCGTCGAATATAATTGAAGAACAAATGGAAGAACAAATGGAAGAACAAATGGAAGAACAGATGGAAGAACAGAAAGAAGAACAGATGGAAGAACAAATGGAAGACCTCTTCATTAACAATAAAAAAAGATATGCAAACGAAACCCCAGACAAATGGAAGAACAAATGGAAGAACAAATGGAAGAACAAATGGAAGAACAGATGGAAGAACAGAAAGAAGAACAGATGGAAGAACAAATGGAAGACCTCTTCATTAACAATAAAAAAAGATATGCAAACGAAACCCCAGAACACCGAGAGAACTGGCATTCAGATAGTCTTCGGGCTACTGAGGGCGGGCAACCGTCTAGTTATGATAAAGGAAAAAAAATACATATGAAATTTAATTTTGAGATTCTGAAACAGAATCTTTTGTTTGAGATTTAGCAAACATTTCTATGATAGTCTTTTGCTTACAGTGTGTCTCTTGCACTAATTGTTCTTGTATTTTGTACTGAGACATGATTTGCTGGTCATGGAAGTAGCTCCTCTGTTGCTTGCCTGAAATTAATTGTTTGGTATAAAATACAAATTTTTCATTTGATACCTTTTCAACTGATTCATTCTGCTTTTCATCATCACTTTCATCAGATATATTGTTTGTCATCATTTCACAAATCTCACTGTCAGTCATGTGATTAGTGGCAGGAATGTTTTCATCAGCTTCTAAACAATCTTCCACTGCTTCTTGATTAAGCAATTTAGCTTCTGGACAATTAAAGCCTTTGGCATATGCCAACAGATCAGCAATAATTTGCTTCACTTTCGAAATCTTGAAGCCTTGAAAGGCTCATTTTCGTCATCGAAAAATAATGCAGGTGTGGCCACAGATTGTACCATCCATGGATAAGTGTATCCTGATCCACAGCCTGCCATGCTTTAGCAGCACTCCACAAAGCATCTTTGATTGTGAAGCTTCTCTAGAAATTTTTTATCCCAATTCCTTTGTTGCACTTTGTGAGCATTTTTTTTAAGAAGTCATTTTTATAGTGAGTTTTTAAAGATCTGTTATGTTCAATTTGGAGGCAAACACATTATTAATTTCTAAGAATTCTGCTTCAGGATGGGCTTTTTTTTTTTTTTTTTTTTTTTCGTGATCTTTTGAAGAAATTTGCCTTTTGTCGTGATTTTATGACGAAAGTTGCCGTTTTTCGTGATCTTTTGTTGAAATTTGCCGTTTTTCGCGAATCTTTTGTCAAAATTTGCCGTTTTATCGCGATTTTTTGGACCATATTTGTTATTTTTTCGCGATCTTTTGGGGGATTTTGCGACGGGATTACCCATTTTTTCGCAAATCTTTTGACATAGTTTGCCGAAAAATAGTCGGTATTTCGCGATTTTTAATGAAATTTGTCGTTTTTTTGTGATTTTTTGACGAGATTCTTTTGATTTTAAGAGCTATTTTTTCGCGTCCCGTCGCCGATCTTTTGTGTAATTTACCCGCTATAGTGCGTCCGCGGCATCGCTGAAAAAAAAAAAAAAAAAACTAATCAATCTTAATCTAATCACCCTAAAACTAATCAATCTAATATCGTGATTATCGCTGAAAATTAGCTGATTTTTAACGAATTTTGCCGTTTTTAAATGATCTTTTGACAAAATCTGCCGTTTTTCGGGGTTTTTTTTTTGACAAATTTGCTGGGTTTTTTTTTCGTGATTTTTTAAAGAAATTAGTCTAATCGCGATTTTTTGACGAAAGTTGCCGTTTTTCGCGATTGACGATTTGACGAGATACGCGTCCTTTGGGACGCGTAAGAGCTATCTTTTTGTGTCCCGTCGCCGATCTTTTGCGTAATTTACGCGCTAGCGCGTCCGTGGCATCGCTGAAAAGAAAAACTAATCAATCTAATATCGTGATTATCGCTGAAAATTAGCTGATTTTTAACGAATTTTGCGGTTTTTCCATGATTTTTTGACGAAATTTGTCGTTTTTCGCGGATTTTTTTGTCAAAATTTGCTGTTTTATCGCGATTTTTTGGACCATATTTATTTTTTCGCGATCTTTTGGGGGTAATCTGTTTTTTTTATGGAGGATTTTGTGACGGAATTACCCATTTTCTCGCAAATCTTTTGACATAATTTGCCAAAAAATAGTCGGTATTTCGTGATTTTTAACGAAATTTGTCGTTTTTTTGCAATTCTTTGACGAGATTACGCGTTTCTTGGGACGCATGAGAGCTATTTTTCGTGTCCCGTCGCCGATCTTTTGTGCAATTTACGCACTATAGCACGTCCGCAGCATCGCTGGAGAAAAGAAAAAAAGGTACCGATTTGCATTCCGGTTTTCGAAGCGTTCCGGATACTGGGACGCCGGATAACGGATCCTATACTGTAATATAGAGTAAATAGTGATCTCCTCTGGATTGCCCAGTCCGTGACAAAAACTTTAACTGCACTTTTAAATGGAATTCTATGCAGACGAGCATAGCTCTGAAGAGGGGGGGGGGGATTAAATTTATTTTACTAATGTCAAAAAATCACCATGAATGCGAAGAAAGACTAAAATCTCAGAGAACAAAATTTTATTATCAGGTTTAAAACGTTGTTGCAATTATTTCTTGAATGTATCACAGCGAAACACGAAAAATCGCAAAAAACCTGCATTAAAAATAATTATGAATTGAAAAATTGTGGAAGTACAAAACTTGTGATAATTGGCTGGATAAAAATTTTAAACAGAATTCTTTTTTATTAACCTGTATTTCGAAAAATTCTGAAGTATGGGGACATATGCCTGAACAGAGATTTAAAAACAAATCCGTGATTTGAATCAGTTCAAGAAATTCGTTATTCTTTGTGAAAGTGATGAAAATCATTAAATTTATAAATTTGTTCAAAAGAAAATTTATTTAAACTTAAATAAGAAAAAAAATTATATTTCAAAATATCTTAATCGAAGAAGAAATGCCAGCAGTACATTGTTGAGTAATTTAAATATGGATCTACGCACTTTCCTACCAAACAATCGTTACCTATGTGCTTAATTTACCAAAATATTTTTTTAAATGAAATTGTGCTTTGAAAGCCTTTTAAACTACAAGAACATTTGAATAAATGCGTTCTGATATAAAAGACAAAGATGCGTCTTATTTTTCAAAGATTGGAAAAGAAAATTTTAAACAGTCAGCTACGTATATCAAACTTTTTTCAGTCGTCTTCTAAAGAAGAAGATGACGCATTACAAGCCTCATATAATATTATATTGTTAATTGTAAATGTATGAAAACCGCACACAATCGGCAAGAAATTAATGTTGCCAGTAGTCAGAGAGGAAATAAAAACTGCTCTTCATCATAAGAAACCATCGGATATCATCAGAAAAAAATCCTGATTAATAATTTGGTACAAAGAGGAACTGATGGCTAAAGACATTGAAATATCATTATGATATTACTTAAAGACCTGCAAATTTTTCATTCAACTCAATCTATTAACATTACCAAATAACAAAAACTCATAAAAGAAGAAAACAAATGTCAAGTGTAATTATTTGCGAAAAATTTGGAAATTGATACACAGAGAGAATCTATATTTAATACTTCTAAGTTAGTCAAAGAGAAATAAATTCGTTTTCATAGTACTTTCTTAATTTCTACTAATGTTGCTCCAGCAACGACAGTACATCAGAAGGGATTCATTAACGCATTTCAAACAAGCAGTACTAAATGTGCTTTCTGTACATTCCGTTACACATCATCAGCATTTGCTTTAAAAAATTTGGAATGAACACCTATATATGTCACTTCATTACATTATTAGAGCAGTCAACAATAATACAAGCAATTCAATAAATGACAGTATATTTAGTCAATTTTATTTTGAAAATGATTTCAAAACAAAATAAAAGAATAGTTTCACTTTATAGTGCAGTTGCCATTATCACTTTGCATCAAACTTGCAAATGATTACATTCAATCGCTGGCTCACACAGATGTTCGTCGTCTCTGTAAAGGTATTTGAATCATTTTTCAATACATTTGATTCAGTATTACACTTAACTGAAAACAGAAATGTAAAAATATGGAAAAACCTGATTATATTAAAAAATGACACCGATTATTTGACAGACATGTTTAGAATCTTTAATTAAATCAATTTAAATGTTCTAAATATTGGTGATTCGAAGATAATAAGTTGAATTTAATTAAAACAAAAAAACCTCATAGCTGCTTGTGTGGGTAAACTTTTTTTGTTCAAACAAAATTTAAGTAGAGAAGAATACAGCCATTTTGCCACATTATTCGCAGTGTGTGAAAACAGGAATATTTACTTATTTACTATCAACACTTGGATGTTCTTCATGAAATTTTCTCAAAGCGATTCCAAGATATTTATACGTGAATAAGCGAGTTTGCTTTTAGATCTTTTCCCAAATGATACAGCAGTATCACCATATTTGGAGGAAGAAATCGTGGAACTAACAGCAAACAAGAATTAAAAGTAAAATTCAGAATTGAATACCAGGAATTCTAACTTCAAAAGCCAATACAGCTAGCTCTCTAATCTGGATTGCGAGCGAGACTACATAAAATTTTTAAATTATTTTCCTTCATCAGGTTTGGCTGAGAGTGCGTTCCGCGTGCAGTAGCTAATTTACTATCCAAGAAAATGAACAGACATTTTTGAACCTGACAATTTGTGACTAATATTAAAGAAATCGGAATCCGACATGAACAAATTGTTAAAACTCCATCAACCTCAACCATTTCGTTATTTTTTAAAAATTCTTATTGGTTTTGTGTTTATTTTTCAATTTTTAATAAACAATTTTTTACTATATTTGACGATCGTTTTAATTATTTCTACTTTTTGATTTTTAATAGATAGATAAACAGATAACTATAGATAATTTGAAACAATATTTTAACATTATGTATAATTAACTATTATGGGAGAGGAGGCGTTGACATTTTTTTTTCTTGTAAAGGGGGCGGTGGTCCAGAAAAGGTTGGGAACCTGTGATCTATTCTATTAAAAGAAACTTTAGCACTGTATTTATGTGTGTTTGATTCTGTAATCTTCAATGAATACTGAAATCTATTGCATGTGCAAGTCTGAAAATTTAGTGAGGTTATTCTAAGACAAATCCTGATGCACCCGTGGCTCATATTGTTAACTTTTTAAGGCACATGCCATCTGACTTTAAGATGTCTGTAAATTGTTAATAATATGCCCCTCTTTTCATCAGATAGTCTTCATTTTTGGGCCCTTTTCTCCATTTATTTAAACTATAAATTTCATTTTATTATGCATATAACTATCGATATAACGAAATTATACTTAAAACAAACTAAAACTGGCAAAACTAAAGTTATTTAAATTAAATTTATCTAAACAAGTTCAACATGAAACTTTTTTTCTCCTTAAACTGTATTTAACATTAAAAAAAACATTTTTTTATTCTATCACCAACCAATGAAAAATCACCAAATAAGGAAATTTTCACTATTTTTTTTTTGCAGATGTTTTATGGAGATTCTGCCGAAATTTTTTTTATAAACATATATATCTTTATGAGAAGAACATTCTGTATTTTTTTCAAATTTTTCAGAGCATGTCCGTATTGAGACCTTCCTTGTAAGTTCACTCTTGTTAATCATCAATCCATTCCGGAAATTGACTCAGTGAATCTGACATGAAGTAAATGATTTGCATAGAATGACTTCATAGACATTCAAGAACTTTGCATTGGTCAACATTCAGGTTTAAATGAAAATGCAGGTTAATATTCAGGAACATCTTAAAATTTTGAAAGAGCCACTGAACTATATTTTTTAACACGGCTGAAAGTTTTGGACTTTAAACTGAGTGAAACACGAAGTCCTATTTGATATCTCACAGCAGATTAAAGGTTGTTTTCCAAAACCAAAGTATAGTTTTGATTCCATTTGTCAGATGAGTTTAAAATCTTGTTTTGGAAGGGGGGGGGGGAGAAACAAAAGTTTTCTTGCCATTTTCAACGACATATCTGTGTTAATTGCAATTCTTGGCTTACACATACACCAAAATGAAGTAAAGATCTAGTTTAGTGCAGAATGACACATTCTCTTGCATTTATAAAGTGGTCTGAAATTCAGAAAAATGCACAACAATCAAATTGCAGAATTTTCATTATTATGTTTATGCATTGCTGCTTGTACCAACAACGTATAAGTTACTGTCAGATAAATGGTATCATTTTTAAATTTTCGAATATTTTTATTATAAGAATCTTTTGACAATATTGCTTGTTAGCTCATAGGCTATCAAAGGCTGAGGCTTGTGTCCACCCGTTCTGTATGCATGTGCATAACCTGATAACTCATAATAAAAATGTCCAATTTACTTGAAATTATGGATATAGGTTTATCCTGATAAGACGCTTCTCTGATTAGTTTTGGGAGTTCATTTGATAAGTATATTGGAGGGGGGGGGGGTAATGCCCTTCCCCTTAATTTATATAAATGGGTTTTTCATGCAGAATTTTCAAATTTTAGATACAGGATCATTCTGATGAGGCATTTCCATTATTAGTTTTGAGAGTTCTTTGGTTAAATAAAAAGGGGTGGGGGAACGGGAGCTAATGACCCTCTCCTTAATTTATATAAATGGGTTTTTCATGCAGAATTATCAGATTTCATTCAAATTTTAAATACAGGATCATTCTAAAAAGGCATTTCCATGATTAGTTTTAAGAGTTCACTGGATGGAATGGGGGCTAAATCACCCACCCTCTTAAATTGGAAAAATGGGTTTTTAATGCAGATTTATCAAATTTCATTCAAATTATAGACACACGATCATTCCATTGAAGGAACCTCCATGATTAATTTTGGGAGTTCATTGGATAAGTATAACAGGAGGGGGGGAGCTACACTCCCTTTAACTTAGATAGATTTTTCATACAAAATTATCAGATTTCATTCAAATTTTAGATATGGGATCATTTTGATGAAGTGCCTCCGTGATTAGTATTGGATATACATTGGATAAATGTAAAGGGTGGGCCTTTAATTTTGATTTATGGGTTTTTCACTCAAACTTTACCCATTTGCTTCAAATTTTGGATGTAGGCTCATTCTGATAAGCCACTTCTCCAATTTATTTTTGGAATTCATTGGATAAGTATAAAGAGCGATAAGGGAAACCACTCCTCTTAATTTAGGTAAATGTTTTTTCATGCAGAATTAACGAATTTGCTTCAATTATTGGATAGAGTTTCACAGTGATAAGATGCTTCCCTGATTAGTTTTATGATTCCTTTGTTACATATAAAGGAATGTACGGGCAATTACCCCCCCCCCCCCCAAGTTAACTAAATGGAACTTTATGCATAATTATCAGATTTGCTTTAAATTTTAGGTATGGTTTCTTTCTGATAAGTTGAATTTCTCAATTGTTATGGAGGCTTAATGGTTAAGTATAAAGGAGGGAATGGGGATAACTCTTCTTAAATTACATAAATGGATTTTTATGCAGAATTATCCGATTTGCTTTGATTTTTTCGATACAGGTTTATTATATGATAAGGTATATTCCTAATTAGTTTTTGGGGTTCAGTGATTAAGTATAATAGTCCAAGAGCTGAAGCACAAAAATTTATGTCATTGAGCACAAGAAAAAAAAAACCTTTGTTTTATGAAAGAGTAGTAATAGGGGAATCTAATGATCCATGTCTCCCAAAAGTGAAATGGTACATAAGCGAAAAATTAATGCCACCACTTCACTTCCGGCAGACATGGAACATTAGATTCCCCTATTACAACTTTTCCATAAAATAAGGGTTTTTTTGTGCTTGATAATATAGGTTTTGGTGCTGTCGGCTCTTGGACTATTAAAAGAGGATATGAGGAAAGCCTATTTCTCCTCCCTTAATTTTTTTTTTTCAAAGGCCTCCAACCCCCCCCCCCCCCTTCCCCCTTCCCCATATTTTTTCAGTCGCATTTCCCCATTATTACAAATAAAATTTCAACATTTTTTGCATGCCTGATGAGATTTTATAGATAATTCGAAGAAATGGATAGAAAATTGCAATTTAAATACAAAATATTAAAAAAGTCCATACATTTATAAGAAAGCCTATTTTGATTTTAATTTATTAAATAAACTTTTGTAAACTTATACTGTATTTCTTTATTGTAATAAACTTATGTTATGATTCTATATGCTTATTATTTTTTTCTATGATTATTGCTTCATTTGTTTAACTGTTATTTCAAAAAATTACCTGTCCATATACTTATGAGATACAGTATAGTTTACAACCTAAAGTTTATGCTTTCTTGGAATTAAAGGCTGCAGACACAGACTAAAGTATAGATTATATTATGTCTTAATATAGATTATATTGTATGCGGGTGCAATCGCTTAAAAGGGGTAAAGGAACACATGGCATTTATAACACAGTAAATGACCAAACTTTTCCTTATTTACCTTCAGACTTTCCATATAAGAAACCACAGGGGGCAACTCATAACTCATACCATAGTTTGCATAAGTCAAAGCAGTGTTTATACGTAGAAAAAAACCTTTTTTTTTTATTTTGCTTTTGTTACACACTCGGAAAAATAGGTTTCTGTTCCTGGCACATATCTTATTCAGACACCCCATTCTGTGTAAAATTTCAGATTCTCCAAGAAAAGAAAATTACACTTGCTTGGTGCGCTAGAAATTTAATTTAATTTTAGAATTCTTTCCAAAACTTTTATAAAATTATAGTACAGTATGGAACCATTTATCCGAAAACAAGTTATCCGGAATGATACTCCTAATAGATTGATGTTAGAATCTTTTTAGAAAAAAATGTCATACACAATCAGTTTGACATACACATTGCTTGAAAAAATTGAATAGTTGGATAACAGCATCTAGTGTTTGAAATAGAAGTATATAATCATATTATAGATTGATTAATAAATAATATTATGGATGTTTTAATTTTTATGCCGAGAAAACAGAAGAATTTTTGTTCCCAAGTTGTTTCCATAAATTATCTTCTTTCAAACCCTAACAATTAATCTTACTTGCATCAGATTCTTGGTTCAAATAACCTAATAATCAATTTAAAATTAAAGTAATACCACAACTACATATGTTTCACAAAACTTATCAAATGGATGCTCTTTTAATGCCCAACCAGTTAACTGGAAAAACCAGTTATCCGGAATACATCTGATCCCAACCATTCCAGATAAATGATTTTGTATTTGAAAATAAAGATTGGGTGTCACTCGGGGGGACTGTTCCTCTGCTATGCCACTGCTCTGTTGGCATCTAAACATTTGTAAAAAGGTAACAGCAGATCCAAATGCTCATATGTATATGTCTGTACACTCAGATTTTTAATTAGCTGAGATATTAATTAAAAATCACAATGAACTTTCATTGAAAACATTTATCATTCCGGACTGGCAAATATGTATGCACATGCCCAGAACTCGCTTTTCATAGCAGAAAAAAAAAATAAATGCAGGGTTTTTTGGGTTTCTCACTGTTTCCTTTTAAACTTTTGCCAAACTGTTACATAAGGTACCTAGTACAACTACCAATGTCTTTTAAATTTAAATATTATCAAGTTTTTCTACAATCTGTTCATTGTTGAAATCAAAAAATGATAAAGATTTCAAAGCATTGAGAATATTATGGTTTTGTTCTGTTACTGTCATTTTATAGTTTATCATAATTTGTTTCTTTTATCTCTTTTCAGCTATGTTGTAAAATTCAATATGAGTCTCCTCCCTAATTTTCAGCACATATCATTAAAAAAAAATCAGTTTGTAAGATTCCATACTAAGAATTTTTGGTTCGGATGAGTTTTCATCCATCTTCTGATAAAACTTTTTATAATGTTGATAAATGTGCTTTAAAGTTTCTTTGTTTTCGTATTTCCATTTGACAGTTTTTAGAGGGTGCTGCAAATAGTTTTCTTGTTTTAAGTGCCCTGCGTTTTTTTTTTAAACTTAGAAAATAAATCCTGCCCTTTTTTATGTTTTTTCTTTGTGCTTTGTATACTTTGAAAATTTTTTTTGAAGAAAAACACATGACAATATTTGTTTAGTTAAAAGAAAAAAATCTATGATCTGTTTTGCATAATGAAACATATTGATCCACAGCCGATAATCTAATTTTGATAATGTTAGACTTCACAGAGTTCAATAAGCAAAACAAATGGCAGATAATCTTTTTTGTGAGGTAATCAAACTTTCTTATAACTTATCTCTACTAATAAAAGAAAGGTTGTCTCTCTCTGTGTGTGTATGATAACTAGCAAAATCTATGGCACAAACAAGACTGAAAATTTTTGTGAGGCTTGCTCAAAATGTCTCCTAATGCACAGACTAATAATTTTAAATTTCCAATAATTTGTTAATCGAAAATTCCAATTTAAAGAATGGAAAAGATTTCATAATTCAACTAAAGCCAGTATTTTTATAAAACTGCAGAAAATCTCTTCAAGAACCTATGACATGGGAGCAAGGCCTGACTATCCAAAAGGCACTTAATTAGTAATTGTACAGCTGTTAAAAAAGAGAGATAATTTAATTGCTAAATCACCACTGAGAGACATGTAAGTTACTGTTCAACTCGGAATTGTGTAAAGATTTAAAAGAGGTTAAAGTTTGAGTATGCTAAAGTTAATTCACATGACAAACTTTTATCATCTTCTTAAAAATCATCTGACTGATTTTAATTAATGCATAGATGGAAAGATACATAGACATTCTTTTTTAATTAAAAAAAGGAATAATTAATAAAATCAATAAATTATTAGTTATTAATCAATGATTAATTACTTATTAATCATTGTTACATTTTTTATTTAATAAAATCATTGTCAAAAATTTTCAATTATGATTAACATTTTTCACAGAAAACAAACCACAATTGTAATTAATTGCATGGTTATGCAAATGTATAACTTATTCCAGTCATTGTTTTTTGAGATCAAGATAAATTTTACTTTTTGTTAGTCTAAAAAGACCCAATATTGTTATCAAATCATCCACAGAAAAGAAAATGTTTGAGAATAACAAGAAATATAATTGATACTTTCTTACATTTAGTGAGTTTGTTTTTCATCTAAAAATTCTCTATAGTTTTTCTGGTAACTAATTGAATGTTCCCAATACATAAGATAGATCTATTTTTCTAAATTTCTGAATAACTTGCTTCCTAACACATTTACTTTTAATCCCCTGGGGATGAGTGATCGGTATATGTGCCACATGAAATCTCAGTATCCTTGTTTTTCTTCCACCAGTAAAATTTGCCTAATTTAATCAGAGCGTTTTCTCAATTCAATGAGTCACAAATTTCAGTTTTAAAAAAAATCGGTGACAAAAGATTAAAAATTTTCTAAAAGGCTTCTGTCACGAAGAGCTTAAAACTCTATGAAGATTTAAAAGAAATATGTAATTTTTCCCCCCTATTTGCCTTCATAAGGAAAAAAAAAAAAAAACTCAAATGCTGTGCCAAAAGTGGGTGTTTATTTATAAAGTTTAAGAATTTTTATTAATTTATTAAGCATTTTTGCTACATAATTATTGCTCCCTTATTAATGTTTTCTAATAGTTTATGCATCGATAAACATTTACTTATTTTGTTTACATACTTTCACATATAATTTTGTAATATGAGCGTGTGTGTGTATGCCTTAAAAAGAAAACTGCTTAGTGTTATGCATGAATTAAGACTACCATTTACAGAAACATTTTACTTTTGTAGACTTATTCTGACTAATACTATTGCTTTTGAATTGCTTTTCTAACAATAAGCCATCACTGCATTGGACAATAGAGAAGTTCCTGGGATATCTATGATAGGTATATGTTTTATTTTACCAGGGAGTAAAAATCTGTTCCAAACAGCAATGTTGAAGTCATTACAAAAAAAAAAAAAAAAAAAAAAAGAATATATGCTGACATAGTAAACATTCATAGATAGGGTATATGTTAATGCTTTATTTGAGAAACAGATATACGGAGTTTAAAAAAAAAAAAAAAAAATCAGTAGTTACACAGCATTCATTCCCATATACATTCCACTACATCCCTGCCGAGCAGGTTAGAAAATGACAGTGGTAGAGCAGTGTTTGCAAATGGGGAACCACACGAAAACAAATATTCAGAAAAGCAGGCATTTTCTGTTTGTTAAACATTTATTGTTTATTAATTTAAAAAAAAAAAAAAATTGGCCTACCCTGATGAAAGAAAATCAAATATCTACTACAGTAGAACCCTGCTAATTCGGACCTCCTGATAATTTGGATTGGTTTGGTCAATTTTTTTTCAAGTTTGAGAAGCGATTGTCTAATTTCCATAACATTAACTTGTTTCATTGTCGTATTCTGATTAATAATTAAAAAAAACTTTTTGAAATCTTTTGGGAAGAATACCTTAAGTTTCTAATTTAAACTCTTTGATGTTATCGTTCAAAGAAACAGCAATGTATCACAAAGTTTGGCAATTCCAATTTTCCCAATTTTCTATTTAAACTGCTTAGAAATGCAATAAAAATCATACCACAGCAGAAAATTACAAACTTTCTTATTATAAAGTAAAAATTTTTACTGTCTATAAATATTCAATAAGTTTAACATAAAGGTGATTTTCTGTAAGTAAGTATGTAAGCTTTATTTAATTTTTTTCTAGCTCTCCAGATTTTCGATAATCCGGATACGGTCTGGTCCCAATTAATCCGAATTATCGGTGTTTTACTGTATCTGTACTATAAACCAAAAACAATTCTATTAGTAATGGTGACCATATCGATGGTGGCAAAACCTAACCAATCTATTCTGCATTTTTCACAGACTCCCAATGTCTTAAAAAGAAAAATTGTTAGAAAAATAAAAAGTACTTTCAAATGTCATTTGTCTTAAAACCATCTCCATGTACTGATTTTCTATGGTCTAAGAGCATTTGTTTCAGTCTAATATTCAATAATGAAATTACTATTTCATCAACAAATAAATAAATAAAGCACAAATTTAACAGATATTCAAATTATGTGCTTAAACATTGAAGTAATCAATCACAGGTTGCTGTAAATAGAAAAATCTTTGGTGATTTCTTTGGCTGTTACCCTTGGCATAAAAGTAATAAGAAATATTGCTTTAAATAAATTCTAAAACTCAACTTGAATAATTGTTATTTTTTATATAAAAAAAGCTTTTTATTGTTGTTTGTGGACAATTAAAAAATAAATATAAAAAAAATCTATTATAATTTTCTATTAAAACTGATTTTCACTCACACACTGTAATTCGATTATCTATAAAATACAATTGATAAAATTAAAATTTCAAGTGTGATGTTTATTGTAATTTACAAAACAACATTAAAAGAATTCATAACAGAAAATAAATACCACAACAAGATTATTTTTTTTCTCTAAAACTTTCACTTATAATTATTTATAGTTAAAAATCACATTACAATTGAAAACATATTAACAAAATATAAAACTTGCACCATACTATCAATAAAAGCACAGAATTCAAAGCTTTGAATTAAAATGTTTTGATCTTATGCACAGCTACAGCAAGAAGTAATTGATATAGTTTTCTTGTCCTACATATTTTTTTTACTTAGCCTTAGTTCTTATTGATGAAAAAGTGTCTTATTTTTAAAATGTTGGAATAACAAGGTGGATGCTTTAGCAAATATCCTGGATAATTACTAATTTTTATGCTCAAAACATTTATGTTTATTAAATTTGTGTGCAATTTTTAAAGACTTCTTTTAATCAAACCTAAAATGGCTGCTAGATCTTTATTATTTTCCCCTCCAATGGAATTCCTGTTTTTATATAGTTATATAATCAAAACACTTAAGTTTTGCTAACATCTGACTTGCCTAAATGCTGTGAATACTGAAATTTTATGTGATTCCATCAATATGCATTTATAGTAGACAACCAACATTGTGACAATACTTATAAGATACTTGAAGACCAATTATGTTTTAACATAAAATGATTTCACATATTCTTTCATCATTATGTTTTAATATTGAATGATTTTATGTATCCTTTCAGCGTGCAATAAACAACCGTATTAAAACAATCATAAATATTGATCACAATACTTAGTTACATTCATGCTCAAGGGCGGCGCCAGAGGGGGGGCCGTGGGGGCATATGCCCCCCCGTCGGGCATACCTGGCCCCCCCATCGGGGTCAAAATTCAATTTCGTCGGGGAAAATATTTTGACTTTTGAATTTCAGCCCATTCAAGTTGGCTCGAAATATGGAGCTTTTTTTTTTTTTTTTTTTTTTTTTTTTTAAAGTCGGATTGACTAAACTAATTATTTTTTGTACATCGCTTTCTGACTGAAGTTTGATTCTTGTAATTTGAGTTTAGATAAACCCGAATTGTCGAAAAAAAATCTGAATTTTTAAAATAAAAATCTACATGGATGACAGCATAGGATGATGCATGTTTATTTTTCAACAAAAAGATAAAATTTATACTAAAAATCAATTTTATACTTTTTTTTAACTACATTAAATTTGTGGATCAGTTTTCGCTTATTTTGGATTTACGATCGGCTTGGTAATGAAGAATTTTTAGTTCAGTTAAAATACGAAAACGAAAATTATTTTGTCGGGGTTGTCTTGGATAACAAGTGTGGGGCAAACTGCACCTGACATGACTCGCAGTCTGGACCGGATCGGGTTGAGCCTAAATTTTTGTCGTTGAGTGTCGGATTAAAGTCGGATTAACTTTGTTTCAGGTTCGGGTTGGATGTTGATACTTATGGTTCTTGATTCGAGAAGAATTGATCTCTCAAAAGAATTTACAAAACTTATTTTAAGATGAAAAACTGTATTTGAATGTCAATGAATTTATGTATACTAATTTTTTTTACTTGAAATCTGAAATTGTTACTGAATATATATTTGTAAACATATTCTTACATAACTGCATTACAGCATGGATATATTTTTTCATCAGCTACAATTAGGGTTTGGTTGGGTTGAAATATTTCGGGTTCAGGTCGAAATGTAGAGATGTCTAGCTCAAATCGGGTTTCGGGTAGAAACCCGATCCTGCATCTCCTCGGAAAATTAAACTCAACTCGACTGGTGGTTTTAGTCGGACCTGGCTAAAGTTATTTCGCTTATTTTGGATTTACGATCGGCTTGGTAATGAAGAATTTTTAGTTCAGTTAAAATACGAAAACGAAAATTATTTTGTCGGGGTTGTCTTGGATAACAAGTGTGGGGCAAACTGCACCTGACATGACTCGCAGTCTGGACCGGATCGGGTTGAGCCTAAATTTTTGTCGTTGAGTGTCGGATTAAAGTCGGATTAACTTTGTTTCAGGTTCGGGTTGGATGTTGATACTTATGGTTCTTGATTCGAGAAGAATTGATCTCTCAAAAGAATTTACAAAACTTATTTTAAGATGAAAAACTGTATTTGAATGTCAATGAATTTATGTATACTAATTTTTTTTACTTGAAATCTGAAATTGTTACTGAATATATATTTGTAAACATATTCTTACATAACTGCATTACAGCATGGATATATTTTTTCATCAGCTACAATTAGGGTTTGGTTCAGGGTTGGCAAAAACCCGGGTTTTTGTACAAAAACCCAACCCACCTGTGTTTTTGTGGGTTTTTCTGGGTATTTGTGGGCTTTTCTGGGTTTTTGTGGGTTTTAGTTTTTTTCTGTATATTTATTTGTATATTTAATAATATATGTGTGTATCATTTAAAAATATCCTTATTAAGTTGCATTTTTTAATTACATCTGATCTATTTATTACTAATTAATATTATTTATTATATCAGTTAATTTATTCTATTCTGATATTAGAATTAATACTAATATCAATAGAAAACATAAAACTAATATCAGAATAAGTTTATTGATTGATATAAAATAATTTTCATATTATTAATAATTCATGTTAATTATTAATACTATTATTGACTATTATTAATACTAATAATAATAGTACTATTATAATTAACTTAATACTATTTTAAGTGATAAAAGTGAGATCTTATCTCTTTTAAATATATTTTAGTTATCATAATGAATAATTAATTTTATTTTTGTAGTAACTATAATAATTAAAAATGTTATAATAATTAGTAACTATGATGATTAAACTAGCTAGCTTTGCCTGCTAGCAGGGATGGTTCTTTTTATATGTAAATCTCGAAGCGAAAAAACTTTGAATCGGATCCCCGCAGCCTATGCCACCGCATAACAGGTCAAAAGCATGCACTACTGAGTCCCTCCTTTTAAACAAAACTCTAATTTAGATACACATCTCAAACCGTATCTGCGCTGCCTACAACATCATGTAAAGGATGCTGCGCATGCACAGAAGGATCCTTTTTTTTAAAAATAAATCTGTAATTGATATGCAAATGCCGTGCCGAACATATCTAAAACTAGGTTCCAGCTGCATACAGCACTGTATAGCTGGCACACTGTGCACATACTACCATGTAGTGCACTATATTCTTAACAAGAATATATTTGAACAAAACTCTGTTAAACAAGCTATCTGTAGACATATAAGTCTGGATAGTGGCATTTTAAAGCAAAAAATTAAGATTTTTGCAGAAATTATTACAGAAAATAGCAGCATTTGGCACTGCATTCTTTTTTATAAATTTTTATTGTATGTTATAAGATAAGCTGTCTTAAAGTTTGAAACAGATCCAGCAAGAATTTCAGATTTTTACAAAAATTAATAATAAAAAATAGTGGTATTTGAGAGAAGGAGTGCTTGAATTTAAAAAAAGACTCTAACAATTATATCTTCAGCTCTTGATGAGCTGCAAAAAGATACAACCACACTGTCATGTTCTGTTAAGATTTGGAGAAATTTGATGGAATCAGGAGATTATGCTGAAATACTACAAACAGATCATCGGGACTGAGCATTTTTTGGCTAATATAATGGATGCAAAGTTTAGATGAGAAAGGCTTAATTTAACAAAAGAGGGCCCCACTAAAAAAACTCAAGAAAATCTTAAGAAAAAATCTGTAGGGAATTGGCCCATTTTTAAAATATTCCGCAGATATTTTTAAGGATATCCTAAAATAATCTGCAGACAGTTTTGAGGTAAAATTACGTTTTCAAAATTTCTTCATCTTTATGTAGAATTTCTGAAAAAAGTGAAAATATCTTCAGATAATTTTAAGATTATTTTTAGTGGGGTCAGAAACTGATGAATGGATAATGCAGTATCATTCAAAGTGATTACCTGCGATAAATGGCATTTAAAATTAAATTTTCCTAAATCATTTTTCTCAGAAAGTATTATGTCACAATTCTCAGCATGGTGGGAAATTCTTAAAAGAAAAATTCAGAAAAAGAAAAACAAATTAGATTCTATTTTTTTTTTTTTTTTTTTTTTTAAATCTCTGCATTTTGTTCCATCTAGCTCTGCTTCCCTCAAGAGAATTTTCTCTGCATTTGGATTCATATAGTCTAAATTACAGAACAGACTAGACTCAGAGCAGTGAGAAAAATATAAACTATCACCTGATTACCAAAAAATATGAGTCTTTCTTTTTTTTTTTTTTTTTATGTGATTTTGTAAAAGAAACCACCTAGATTTTTGGGCTTAAAAGGAATTGTATTATACTATTTGGAGGATTTGCAGATTCAGAAATGATTTTTAGCAAAAACCCACTTTTAACAAAAATCCAGGTGGGTTTTTGTTGGTGGACCCACCCAGAAAAACCCGGGTGGATTTTTCTGGGCTGGGCCCACTTTGCCAACCCTGGTTTGGTTGGGTTGAAATATTTCGGGTTCAGGTCGAAATGTAGAGATGTCTAGCTCAAATCGGGTTTCGGGTAGAAACCCGATCCTGCATCTCCTCGGAAAATTAAACTCAACTCGACTGGTGGTTTTAGTCGGACCTGGCTAAAGTTATTTTTTTTTCGGAAAGTTTAGGATTGACTTCTATTTTTCGAGTCGGGTAATTTTAATTGTTTATAGCGTATGGGCTCGATTCTATCAGATTGCTCAAAAGTATCCCCAAAATATATTTTAAAATGAAAAATTACATTATTTGAATGTCAATGAATCAATATACAGATATATCGATTTTTCTACATAAAAAATATAATTGATACTAGACTACTTTTCCATTATTGCTTTACAAGATGGAATTTTGTTTTTTCATACTGAGTTGGGATTGCGTTCGGAATGAATACTATTGATTTTAGAAGTTTTGTCAAGTTCGGGTTATCTATTTTTTAAAAACTGGTTCAGGTTGAATGGATATATAATTAATTAGCTCAGGTCAGGTATAACCCATTCCGCGGATGATTCCGTGCTCGGTAAACAATCCGTGAATTGAACTATCCCCCCGCTCCATTGATTAGATTCCGTAAAAACAGAAAAAATTGCACTTTAATTTTGCCATTTCTACTCCACCTCCCGCAAAAAATACAGAAAAACACCAAATACCTGAAATACTCACACTTAAACAGCATGTTCGTCAAATTACATGGGTATTTTGGGTTTCATGGGTTACATGGGTATTCTGGCATCTGTGTTGCTTAGTACTATTCGTGTTAGAAAAGGAATTTAAATCCCTTTTATCTATAAAAATGTAAAAATGAGAAATCTAAGATCAAAATTTAAAAAAAAATCTTATGTCAGAAGGCAGAAATTAATTAAAATAATAGAAAAGATGAAAATCAAAGGAATGCTTCGGCAATGTTGAGCGGGAAATTTTGGTCCTCGCAGACCTCTAACCCGCAGCTAGATCTCATGCATAACCCACAGTTTGAATCAGCGATATATTTATAATTGCAGATCGCTTTTCGCTGATATTAAAATAATTCACTTTTAGATTCCCAACTATTTTACTATTTTTCACTTCATTTACATTTCTCTTGGAAATTTTGTGTTAAAGTTTTTGTTTCAGATTTAAATTCTGATCTTATCAAAATTTGGAACATCACACTTTGTGCATTTGATCAATATACACTCTAAAACAAAATGGAAATTGAAGATATTTTCCCCCATTGTTTTTATTATTATTTCTGTAGCTAAAAAAGTCTGCTTTAATTTAAACATTTTTTCGAAAATAAAGAAAATTAATCAATTTAATGCTAAAACTACCCGAAATCCTCCAATATCTACAGATGCATTTTTTTAATTAAAGGACTGTTTAATTAACTGTGCAACAACGCTGTGTACTAGGATTTTCTATTATAAACTGATTTTTTACTTACCTCTATTTTCTCTCAAAATATGAAAAATTCATGAATCAAATCTCAATTTTTTAAAGAATTCTACAATCAAAAGACAGAAAATTCTTCAAGTAATAGAAAAATCCGTTCCAACCACACGTGCGTTCCAGCAAATTACTGCCTGTATGTTTTATTTTTTGCGAAATGTTTTTTGAGAGTTTATAAAATAATTACATTTTCTCAAAAATGACAAAATTAGAAAATGATGAAAAAAGTAAAACGCGGTACTTATAAACTCTTAAAATTTATATATTTCAAAAATTCTAGTTCGATTAATTACTTTCACATTAATTTCAAGGAAATTAGTATTTAGTACAGCAACGTGTTCAGATTTAACGAAAAAGGATATGAAAGAAATTTCAATTTTATACAGATTTTGTTCTAGCCAAGTATGTTGTTTCTTTATACTCGTATTCTTATTTAGATTTCAATCTAACGATGTTTAAACTGCAAAGAACAGCTGCGGTTCACCAAAAGGAAATGCATGACTATCTGTTTTGAGTAGTTTTCAAATTCTGTTCTGCAAGTTAATATAAAACAAACTTTTCGACTGCTGGAATGATAAAGAGATCGATGAATATGTTGTTTAGCTTCAGTAAACGTATTCTTGCTGATTGGTTGTAAAAAGAACCTTTTTACATCTCAATGTTGTTGTGTGAATTACTAGAAAAACATCTGCTCTGATAGTCTTGAAGGATATTTCAGAGTTACATAAGGTGCAGTTCCCTATTATCGACATTTGTCCATTGACCACAGATATAAGGAGTTAATTCTTTTTCCTAATCTAGTATTTTTATTTAAAAATATCAAAATCGTCTATTTAATGCTTTTTTTTTTTTACAAAAATTATATAATTAATAATACAGTAACCGTAAGAACAATGGTACAATGACCTTTTAAAGAACGAATCTGACTATAAAACAATGAAATTTATGACTTTGCAAATTTTGCATTTGAATTATTATTTCTACTAATTATAAATACTTTATGAGTTTAATATTTTTACGAATGTGTGAAGTATACTATTTTTCTGCAGTACATAAAAAGTTTCAAGTCTTTCATACGAGTAAGTTCAAATGATTTCTTATTTCTTTGCGTTTGTATGTAATTTGATATTTTTACCCGAGTGCTTTAATTTTAAAACTTCTTTATACGCAGAATTCGTAATTTTGTTGATAATAATAATTTAACTTTTTAAAGAAATTATGTAAGTTTTTCATTTGTATTTTTGCATTCAGTAATACATACAGTAGAGCACCCATTATTACGCCTCATATATTACGTACGACATGGATTAAACATTAATATTCCTGGGCCCAACATAAACAAGGTTTAAATGAAATTTCAGTTTTACAATTTTCGGAACTGCGAATTTTTAAACTTCTAAATATCGCACATTTTAAATTTTTACACAGTGACATAGAGAAAAAAATGCTCTTTTAAATGAAATTTGTTTGCAAACTTTACCACAATTTGTTTTCAAATTATTAATATTTTAAAAGTTTTTATTACATTTTTTGTCATTGTGTCAACAGAAGTATTCCATTTTTGGACATTAAATATGGACCAATCACAAAACGAATAAAGTAAAATAAGTTCCGGAATTCAACCAATAAAAAGATTCAGATCTGCTTCAGATTTTCCAGTTCTCCACCGAGATCAACAACTATTTTCCAAATAGTTAAAAAAAAAAAGATTAATTCTTTTTGATCAGAACTCTTCGTGTAAAACAGTTTATAACAATATCGAAGTAAAAATTCATGTTTTGTAGAAATAGAGTCAAGTCGGGTCGAGATTTTAACTTTTTTTTTGGGGGGGGGGGGGGAGGGGGAAGGGGCTAATATATATATACTTTCTAGACCATATAAGCAGGACAACTTTTTAAATTTTACGCAGACCGGAACATTAATTTATTTTGTACGAACTGGGCCCTTGAAATTTTTGCCCACGCAATTTTTAGGACCTGCTCCAGCACGCAGTGACCTCTGATATATGTTATGAACTTGGCCCCCCTGTCGGGGATACAGTGCCCCCACGTCGGGCAAATTCTGGCGCCGCCCTTGTTCATGCTATGCTTAGTGGAGGAAAACTAAGTGGTTCTCCAGGGCTACTAAAATTTTAAATATACATAGCAAAAATTGATTTGGACTTATTCTCAATCTTTAAATTTCTTCGATAACATAAAACCAATATTAAAAAAATTAATTCTTCTGAAAGTTTGGCTGTTTTTTTTTTTTTTTTTTTTTTTTTAATTTTCTTTATATCTTCTTTAAGTCATATAAAGCGAAATGCTCTTACAGCCCTAATAATTTTGAATCATTATTGTCTATTCTTAAGGTTTTTTGTTTATGTATGTTCCAGATATCTGAAATAAACTAGTTAACAAAGAATTTTCTATTTGCCACCTATTTATCTCAATACCAAAGCAATTTTCATATTGTATCCATGTTAAAAACAATAATTTTGCATGTTTTTGTTAAATATATATCATTTAACAATCAATATAAGTTGATTGTATTAAGTAATCATTTAAGATAAGTTAATTGTTTAATATAAGTTGAATTTTGATGTTTTTTGTTTTATATATTTGTTTTTAATTATTCATACAGATTTTTGAAACAAACAAAAAATGCTAGTAAAGCATCTCTTTATTGTTTTTACTTACCCATCATATGTAGTATAGGGTAAGTCTTGCAATCGTTTTGAAAATCGAAAAAAAAATTTTGACGGAATTACACGTTTCAGACACTGAAGATTACGAAAAACATATTTTTAGGAAAAAAAAAAAAATTGCCGTCCATCCGTTTGTCTGTCAGTCTGTAAATGCTCTATCTCCCGAACAAATTGAGACAGAGACTTGAAATTTTGTAGTATGTACTTACAAGGAAGGTCTCCATACGGGCATACTCAGAAAAATCTGAAAAAAATACAGAATGTTCTTCTCATATAGTTATACATGTTTATAAAAAACATTTCGGCGGAATCTCCTTATAACGTCCGTAAAAAAATTATAAAAATTTCGTTTATTTGGCGATTTATCTCCGGTTGGCGAAAAAACGAAATTTTGAAAAATACGCTTTTACGCTTCGAATACTTTTTAAAGAAAAAACTTTCTATGTTCAATTTATTTAAATAAGTTTAGTTTAAGTAATTTTAGTTTTGCATTTTTACTTTACTTTAAGTGTAATTTTGTCACATACGTTTATACGTACTTAAACAAAATGAAATTAATATATTTTATCATTTAAAACACAATTTAAATTGATTAAAATTGTTCCAAATTGAAAAATACACTGTTAAAAATCTGCTGCATTTTGTTGCAACGCATTCCCTTGCTTGCATAGAAAACGGTTACTTGGCCGTGAAATGGAGCTTTCTCATTGGTTGGAATAGAGATATTATATACAAGCGGAGGAGTGCGTTGCAACAAAATGCAGCAGATTTTTAACAGTGTATGACACGGCCAATTCACGGTGCTATGGAGCATTCTCATTGGTCAGAAGAAAGATATTCTTTAAAAGTAGTGGAGTGACGTTGCAGTAAATGCTGCAGATTTTTAACAGTGGAGTCAATTGAAATCAATTTTCAGATTCGTTAAAATCGTCTGCTTTTGGCGAGGAAATGCACTGTACGCCAAATCCCGCGTCGCTTTCAGCTTTTCACGCCAATTATTCCAAACTATTTTATTTTTTTACATATGTAATAATGTAATTCCGCCACTAATTTTCACTGATCCTTTATTACCTACATGAGTAGTTTAATTCGTATTTTTTTCAAAAAATTCTGAGTATGCCCCCAATGGAGACCTTCCTTGTTAGTATGTAAGAATGGGACGAAGCCTATTGAATTTCAGCAACCTCGATTATCCGGAACTATTTTTTTTTTGGACTCTCGAAAAATTCGTTCTGATGAAAGGTACATAAAAATTTTCGCATTTTTTTATTTCAAGGAGTGGACATAAAAGACAATAAAATAACACAAATTTTGCATAAAGAACGAAGTCGATCGCATTGTTAATTGCTGAGATATTTGTAATCCTGTTTTCCACATTCTTTGATTTTTCATGACCCTGTATTTCATTCAAATTTCAATTCAAAGATATCTTTTAATTGGAAATCAGACACTTAATACGACGCAGCAAATTGTTAGTTAATATAATTATTTTTGGAGTTATAAGGGTGGTTCTTTTATGCAATTGGATACTACTTGAGTAGATTGGTGTTTTATATATTTTGTCGAAATGGGTTAGTCAGCAATTCATTAATAGAGCATTACTATGCATATTAAAAGTATTTAAATATACGTTAACTTTTGTTTTGGAATTGCAATGCATTTTGTATATAGTTTACACATGTTTTGTGTTCATATTTATATTATGCATATCCATGATGGGTAAGTATTACGGTGGCCTCCAATGACTAGTTTTTCATTTGGCTGAATAGTAATTGACATCTTTAGAAATTAGTTTAGGTTTTGATAAATAGCTTAGGATATGCTTTTTCTTAAACAATCCGAGTAAACTTCTTCACTCCTTAAAAACTTGTAAAAACAATTTCTTGGCATCCTTATTGGCCAATATTTTCTATGGTGTAAAATAATAAGCTAATCTGTTTGTGAATAAAATCCTGTTACACTAGACCTAAAGGTTACATTTGTGCTCTTTTCAAAAGATGATTTTGAAAAGGAAAGGAAAAAAAGTGATGCAATGCAGTGTGCTTGGCACAATTCAGAGAAGTTTTTAGGCTAGTTTATAATGTGATTGATGGAATAGCTTTTTGCCACTAGCTGCTGCTGTAGATATTTTTAAACTTTAAAGAGCCACTCCAAAAATTATCTTTATTTATGCTTACTTATGTCTTTGCAGTTATTGACATAAAGTTTGTCTAACTATACTTTAAGTATTTGTATTAATTCAGCCTGGCATTTCTGGAATTGTTGCAACAATGTAAGCAAAAATTGTTTATTTTACTAACATCTCATTAATCTCTGACAATAAAAACTTTAAAAATAAACATCTTTACATGCAAGGCTGCTAAAATACTTTACTTAGGGCTGCTAAAATTCAAAACATGGTGCCGGTTTTATTACATAATGATTAAGCCTGGTACATTGAATAAATATTCATGCAAATGATAATAAAGGAATTATTTGCTGTTAGATTGCATAACATTTCATGTTTTCTACAAAGTTTAGATAAGTTAGACCTCATTAGTAGAAACTGTGCATTCCCTGACAGAACAAAAGGTAGTGCAGATAATTTTAAAACTTGCAGCTTAAACAGAAATGCTGGACTTTAAAAGAAAATTCTAAATTTTACTTTGTTTTTAGATCATAGCATCTTCTTACTGTATTCTCTTTATATATACAAATTTTGCTTATTTTATGGGTTACTGTTATTTGTTATGGTAGTAGTTATTATACTGAGAACAGATAAATTTTAGTTTGCTATAGATTGACACAGAAAAATCTGCTACTGGGTGTCAAACCATATTGTATTGTTAAAAAAACACCCTCTATGTTAAGTCATGAAAGTAAAACCTTATAACAAAAGAACATTTTAGGCATGGTTTAAAAAAAAACCCCTATTTATAAAAACAATGGGCAAACTTTTGAGAAAAGGGAAATTTTATTATGTATATCAAAAACATACAGAATGCAGTACAGTAGACTCTCTCAAATCTGCACATAATTTACAGATGTAAACAATGAAACATTCAGTTCAGATGTAGGTGCAAAATTTGACTTTTTTAGTTTTATATCAATTCTATACATTTTTTACTTTGTAAATTTTGTTAAGGTTATTGAATTCATGTTTTTTCATGAAGAAAGAATAATTCATTTCTGAAAATATCAAAATATTGCTGATATCATTGGTAATCACAATCTTACCAAATGTATTTATGTATTAATCAAGCTTTTTTTTGTTATTGAATCTGGCTAAACCTGAAATAAAGCTTCATTATTTTATGATCCTGATGTGAATTAGTAATGTACCTTTGAATTGTTCATTGAAATTCAATGAAAAAATAGTTTCATTGAATAATTTAGGAAAAACACATTTCATCTTTATAATGAATATTTAATTGTACATTATTGATTATTAACTAGACCTTTGTTTTTAATATTTTAATCATTTTAAAAATTATCTAAATTTTTATTATTTTATTGCTTAATATTTTAGTGCATTGTAAGCAGTGATAGAAATTGGGAGATAAAAGGAAGGCGTCAAATGACGACTATTGTAAAAATCTTAGGTGTCAAATTAAGATTTTTAGTTCCAGTAAAATTCATATTAATGTTACTGTAATACTGTATATAATTTAGGAATAATTTTGACTAAAATTTTTTTTTGAAATTCGCATCAAATTTTCTGACAAGAAAGAAATCCGCTTTTATTTTGCGCCCCTTTTACAAAATTCGCGTTTTTTTGCTATCTTTTGACGAAACTTGACGCTTTTTCGCGATCTTTTGACAAAACTTGACATTTTTTTGCGATCTTTTGATGAAATTTGCCGGGGTTTTTTTAAAAATTTTTTGCTGATACTTGCTGTTTTTTCGAGGTCTTTTGATAAAACTTGCCAGGTTTTTTTGCGATTTTTTGAAGAAACTTGCCAGTTTTTTCATGATTTTTTGAAGAAACTTGCCGTTTTTTGGTGATATTTTGATGAAACTGCCGGTTTATTCGCGATTTTTTGATGAAACTTACCGTTTTTCGCAATTTTCTGACGAAACGTGCCTTTTTTGCATTATTTTGACAAAACTTATTGGTTTTTTCGATCTTTCGACTAAATTGGTCATGTTTTTTTGATGAAATTTGCCAATTTTTGCGATTTGTTGCCAAAATTTACCGTTTTTCCACGATTTATTATTATTATTATTTTTTTAATTTTTATCTTTGATCTTTTGTTTGAATTCAGATTTTTTCCACGATCCCTTGAAAAAATTGGCAATTTTTCTTAGAACGATTGTCTAAATTGATTTTTTCGGCGACCAATTCTCGAAATTTGCAACATATTTCATGTCCGAATTTTTGGATTTATGACCTATTTTTTGCAGTTTTCGGAAATGATTACCTTAATTTATCAGAAAATTCGGAGCATAATTTTTATGACACTACTTTAAAAAAAAAAAAAAAAAAAACACAAATACTTATTTTTATTTAAAATTATAGAAATTAATTTTTAAGATTATAATAATTGAAGCAACTGTAAAAATGGTGTAAAGCTTTTCTAATTATTATTGCTATATTTAGAAAATAATAGAAAAATGCACTTAATCTGCAAATAAATAAATAAAATAAAATAAAATAAACTTGGCAACTTCTTTAGTATTGGTAATTACAGTTGAATTTAGTAAAATAATAATAAAAAATATAATGCATCTACCAGGGCCGGTGAGAGGGGGGGGGGGGGGGCAAATGCCCAGGGGCCCGGTTTCAAATGGAAAAATTACCGGAATTTCATAATGTTCCAAATCTTAATTTGGTCATACTTTTTTTCCTTTACTAGCTGAAAAACATTTCCAGGAATTGTAACTGAAGATTTCCAACAAAGGTACGGGAAATTTCCCATTGAGAGTTCGATAAAAACTGTGAAATAGTTGATAGTGTTAGAAAAATTCGAGAACTTCCTGTTTTCTTCTCAGATAGCCGATCACCGTGCTTATGCCTTTAAGGCAAAAAAGGGTCATCGCTTAGTTTCATCATGTGTTTCCCATGTCATTCATTGTAATCCTGATGTTTCATTACACATTGTATTGGTATCAGGCTGTAAGTTTCGGTAATTACTTTAGCCAAAATATTATTGTGGGAATGATTGGAACATGCACAAAAGGCGATAGGAGATACAGTTGTATTGGGCTCTAAGCTGAAAAGAGCACTGTCGAATCGATTTTGTATTTAATATATGCATACATTATATACAGGATATGCAATAGGGCCCATCTCACCTTTGTTCCAGGCTTCCAGTTTTTTTCTCCTAGACCTGACGAGCGAGCTTAAATAAAAACCATTATTATGAAAAGATAAAAAGAGAAAGAAAAATCTCTGAAAACAGAAATACGTTAATATATTTCTATTAGTATCTTTTAAAATATCAAACTCACTTATAACTTTATTGAAATCGAAATTCAGTACGAGTAAATTTTAAAATAATATTCAAAATCCACCTCCTCCTTTAAAATTACTGGTCCCTAGTCCAGCGCCATAGCGACCAATTCCCAATTCAGAGGCCCTAGTAATAAGTTATTGTTTCTTTGAGCCGAGCAATATATTTTTTAATCTTTTAAATCATTGTTTTAAATGTATTTTTTTAATAACATTTTATTTTGTTTTATTGGAATTCTCTCTCTTTTTTTTTTTTTTTTTGGTCAAAGATTTTAGTTAAATTTTGAAAACAAATAGGTATCTGCTTTCTTTCTATATCCACCATTCTTTATAAAGATGTCCAGATGGAAGAGCTTTTGAAGGCTCTAAATTCTATTTTAAAAATAAAATGGCATTTTAGTCTTTTTGGGGGGGCCTTATCCATGGGAAAAAAGGCGAAACCAAAGATTCAAACTTCCATACCAAAAGCTTCCTTAATACTATATATTTTTAAAAACCAAAACAGATATGTGCAGTGTCAAATTCAGATACTTTTCTGTGGGAGGGATTTCTCTGACTCCGGGGTAGGAGGGGGGGGGGGGACTGCACTTTTTGACCATTGAAAATGCAAATCTTAAATCTTTCGAAGAGGGACATGTCTTTGCTACGTCGTGAATGTCCCCCTTCCCCGGGCCATCCCCAGAATTTAACACTGAATATATGCTCTCTTCCTACAGCAACCACTCTTTTTAAAGGTGCCCAGATGTAAAAAATTCTGCAAGCTTTAAATTCTTTTAAATTTTTTATTTTTTTTTTTTAGACATTTTTATAAAAGTGCAGAAAAGTTTTTAACCCCCCCCCTTTTTTTTCCATTCAAATGTTTAAAAAATATGCTTATTTAATCTCGTTAGGGCCATAACAAGTTTCATAACATCCTTATTACTATTACTTCCATTAAATAAAAGTGTTTTCTTTGTATATAATAGTCAGCATTCTTTTTAATGGTACCCTGATGAAATTTTGCAGGCTCTAAATTTTTGGGGATCCCCTAAAAGTCTAAAATTCATGAAAAGTTGGAACTCAAAATTCAAACCTTTTAATCCTCATTTTTATTATTCAAACTTTTTTAAAATGTGCTTTTTAATCTTGCTGGGAGGCCCAATAAGTTCAAATACTTCCTTAATACTATTACTTCTTTTAACCAAAACAGATATGTGCTTTTTTACTATAGCCAGCATTCTTTTTAAAGGTGCCCAGATGAAAAAAATTTTGCAGGCTCTAAATTCTTTTTAAATTCTCTTTTCTAAGGTTTCTTATAAAAATGAGGAAAAATTAGAGCCCAAGATTAAAAAATCTTAAACCCCTTTTTTTATTCAAAGGTTAAAAAAATAATTATAAATGATGAGCACGGTGCAAGGTTTCACAAAGATATCTCTGTAATGGAACACAGATATCATAGTCGTTGGTATGAGTCAATGCTGGCCGGCTACTGCTGGACTGTTACAAGAGATGCTACGGCGTTGACATACAAGAGGCAATTCAAAAGGAAACGTTTGCAACAATAGGCTAAAAACAACCACTGCTTTCTGAAAAATGAACATTGTTCAATGAAACAAGCCTATTGTATTGCATTTATTACATAGGATTGTTTTTCTTCTTTAATTTGCATTAAATCGAGGTGTGGAATGTTGTGTGTCTTTCTCCAGTGAGCTGTATTGTATCTTGAAAACAAGAGCTAATAAAAAAAAAATCATTTACATATTCGTTTTTTTTTAACCCAAAATTAGTAAGAATTGACTATCTAGAACCAGGAAACTGACAAAAATATTTTTTTGTTGGCTAGTATTATACTTTTGATTTCATTATTAATTACATTCAAATTACTTTTTAAAAAATATAAACAAAGCAATGACCAGAAATCTGCAAAATTCTAAAATCCGTACAACCTCTAGTCCCAAGCTGTGCGGATTTGAGGGAGTCTACTGTAATTTGGAAAATGGACTGTAAACATCTCAGAAACAGAACAAAGTAAAAATATGGAGTAAAGCTTTCGTAAGGAAGTGTGCAGCTAATACAAGAGATTTTATACACTGTTTTCAGTGTCAATGACACAGTCATTTCAAGGATTTCTTTTTTTCTCCTTCTTTTAAGAGAAAAAAAAAAAAAAAGCCTAAAAAGTTCCAATTTTTTTGGTAGCATATTGGTGAATTTTCAGGTCATTTGGATCAGTGGTTTTTTGTTATAGAATTTTACTTTCATGACTTAAAAACACCCGGTCCTTAATAATGAAAACTTTTATTTTAATGAAGAATCATTAATAAATGTCAAAGCCAACACAGTATTAAACAATTATCACCATCATTATTAACAGTAATTTAAATTAATACAAAGTATAAAAAGAAACATATTAAATATAATTTAATTGAAAATGTACATTTTCTAATCATTTGAAATGCATTATAACAAAATCTACAATTTTTTTTTTTAATTTAATGATCGTATGAACTGGAACAATATGTTTAAAACATTTTCCTAGCAATATTCAACAGCATACAAATTCAGGTGTATTTTTTTTTTAATGATCATATGAACTGGAACAATAATAGGTTTTAAACATTTTCCTAGCAATATTCAACAGCATACAAATTCAGGTGTAACCTAATAAAGAAATTAGACAATAATAAACATGAATATTCAAAGGGATGTATTAAAATATTGTAAATTATTGTTTTCAACTTTTTTCATCACTACATGGTTTCCTTAAAAAAAAATTATATATATGCAACCAAAGCAAAAAAAAAAAAAAAAAAAAAAAAAAAAAAAAGGGCTATATTAGAAGTAATAACTGACAAATGATTTGTACATTTATGCAACTTTATAATAATAATAGTCCAGGCTAAATGCTTCTACTCTTTTTTTAAAATACATTTTTCCTGTAATATAATGATTTTGACAATATGATGTGTTTTCTTGAATTATTATTATTATAACAAGTTTAATGCACTTTGTAATGATAAGAAATGGTACTTAAAAACTGTTTCTCTTCTTTCATAATATTGTAAAAAACATACAAATATTGCTTAAGAAAGTTATTTACAAAAATTCAAAACTTTGAATTAACTACAATACAATGATTTTGCAAAATCAGTCTTAAATTTTAGAAGGAAGAAGGGGAGTTTTATATACAAACATAGTTTTATAGAATAAAATTAGACAAGAATTTTCATATTTTGCAAATATTCTCAAATTTTTTTATTTTAAATAAATATATATATACTATATTAACCTTAATTCAAAGAAAACACAGCAGTTTTATAGACATAACATCAGCTACTAAGAATATAAGCTAAAAATGTGCAGGAACTAATATTTAAAGTATGAAACTACAGGAAATTTATAATCAAATTTTCTACATTTACACACGCACACACAAGAGGAAAAAAAAACTTATTAAGCAATGTTTTCAAGAATGCATGCATTATTATTTTGAGGAAAAAAATGAAATAAATACAAAAATTACTAACTATAGTGATCAACTACAAGATAATATGAGTAAATAGAATTGATATCATAAAATATTTTTAATTCAAGTTTTGGAAAAGGAATGTTATTTTTTAAAATAAATTCTTTCCTTCTAATCTTGATTGATAATTTGCAAAGACAGAATATAAATTTTTTCTTCTGTATTTATGTAATCATATAACAGTGAAATTCTTTTTTTAATGAAGCCTCATACTTACACCTAAACACTTCAACAACTTAAGAAATCAACTTAAATTCAAAAAGTTTTTTTTATAAAATATATGAAAATTTTATATTGAATTAGTTGAATGTGCCAATCCCAAAACTTTCTCATGTACATCTTAACCCTTTGAGCTTTGTGGGTAAATTTCTTCAAAATTCCAAATGTCACATTGACACCAGTATTTTGCAGAGAAAAAAATTGGAAAAATACATTGTCTTTTTCAAATAACTTTGGTTGAATATTCCGGTGGCATTGTGACATTTCGGAATTAAAATTAAGTGGTAGAAAATTCTACCATCAGAGCTCAAAGGGTTAATACAGTAAAACCTCTGAATAGAAGTCACCACTGGGAGCACGATAAAGTGATGGTACTACGCAGGTTGCCGTTATTCACAGGCTCCAAATTTTAAAAACTCAAAATTGCATTGCACCACATATATGACCAAAATTATTTTATTTTTACAGTTAAAAAAAATTACTATTATTTTACAAATCACTTATTCGCAGGTTTTTTTTTTAAGCAAATCTCTTTTTCTAAATGTATAATAATTTCCACAGATTTGTTGTTGAATTCGTTATCAATTTGAGTGAGCGTAAAATTTTTTATTTCAGTTTCTCTGAAATTTCTGGGATACTTTCTTGTGACATTGGTCCAGAAATTGAATGTTTTTTCTCTTGACAATTTGGAAGGCATTCCAAAAACAACTTATCTACTCTTTGATGTTTAGTTTTAAATTCTAAATTTACACTTTAAAACTTCTTTTCAAAATAAGTCACTTTTTTTCAGAATGTCATCTATTTGGGTCCTTACGCCATTGTAATTTCAGCCAACTTTTGTGCACTTTCACTTCTTTTGCTGTCTTGGATAGCTTTCAATTAAAATTTAAAAAAAATGCAAAATGATGCAAATTCTGTAAAAAAAAAAAAAAAAAAAAAAAAAAAAATCTTCAAAAAAAGTTAATTTTATCCAGGTATATAAAAAAAAAAAAAAAAATACAATCGTCAAAGAATTGCTGAAAAATGCAGTTTTTGTCAAAGGATAGGAGAAAAACACAATTTTGGTTAGAGGATCATGAAAAAGCATGCGATTTTTGTCAGAAGATTACAAAAAATGGGATTTTTTTCAAATGAATGCGAGAAAAAAAAAAAAAAAAAAAAAAAATGTAAAATTTGCCAAAGGATGGTGACTTAGACACCAAAAATTAGTAATCCAGTCAAAAAATTTAGTCATGTTGTGGAGACTGGCAACTGAATCTGCAAAACCATTCTTTTTGTGAAAAACACATGCTACACATAAACAAGAAATATCAAATGATTAACAAAGAGTACAAGTAGCTTCTTGCTCACACTGGAATTTAAATTTCATCACCCCCACCTCACTCTCGCCACACTTATTTATGAACAGGGATTTGCTAAGCAACCTGTAGAGATTTGTAGAGAAATTGTAAGCCCGTTGAATAAGGGAAAAAAAAAGACCACCTTTACATTCCTTGAAGTTGCAATCTCAGTTGCAGTTAAAACATAATGTTAAAAGAAAAATGCTTGGGATGGCCGTTATTCGGAGGTTTAGTGTAATGTTATTTTTATGGAAGAAATTTGGTAGCACTAAAACATGATTGATATTGGGAGGTTACTGTTGTTCAGAGTGACTGTTGTAGGAGGTTTCATTGCATTTCAAAAAGTAGTTACACACTATTATTAGTTGAAACTATGTAAACTTTGATTCTCATCTTAATTTCTGTTTCAGTCATTTAATCAAGAGTATAAAAAAGAGATAATGTAGATCATGATACAGTCGACTCTCATTAATTCGAAATCTGATAATTCGAATCTTCGCTTAATTCGAATTGAACATGAAGTCCCGAAATTTTCAATGGCATAATAACATTAAAAACTTTCATTAATTTGAACTCATTTTCTCTTGACATCGTTTAATTCGAACTAACGAGAATTCAGATTTTTCATTTTTCTTTTCTTTCTCATGGATTTCAGATCATTTGAATAACTTTCTTTGGTTTTTGTGAAAATTGTTTTGTGAAAACGAGTATACATATAATCAAATGCATTTGATATCCACTTTCTTAGAGCACCGTCTGTCCATAAGTGACACCTCAAATTTTTCTTCCATTGTGCTTATTTCTAATCATTTAATTAGTTTATGTATTTATACATTTTAATTTATTATTAAATCATATTATAATGATAACAGATGAAATATATTTAAAAAACACTATAACATCAATTCCTTTGTAATAGTACCCTATTAAGCATGTTTTTATTTCATATTTTCCATAATTTGAACATTTCTTGTGGTCCTGACGAGTTCGAATTAACGAGAGCTGACTGTACTTATTAAAATCAATAGCTTTTCCTTTTTTTCTCTTATTGTCAGCTGTTTGCAAATAGGCCGCTTAGCAAGAAGCAAATTAATAGACAATAGAACTACAAAGAATCGAGAAAATGATACAAAAATTGCTATCTGACTGCTCCTTTCCCTCTGAATATTTCCAAATTCAATGAAGATCTGTTGGCCAAAAACAAACACAAAATTTGGTTTAATTCTATGCATAACTTCATACACTTTTCTATGGTAAAATAATGAAAATGGCACAGAAATTACTATTATGAAATTACTATTATTTTTGGCATAGTATTTCAAAATTGAAGACAAACCTGCCACGGCCAAAAAATTTGGATCAATTTTATGCAGATCTTCATATACTTTCTGATGGTGTCATAATGACAGACAGACATTTTGGATTAACATTTTTTTTTTAAATCTCTAGCCCTAAAACGTGTAAATCGGTCAAAAAACAGAAGTCGAAAAAATTTTGATTACAAAAAAATCTTATTAATTTGAAGATAGCAGAAAGTATTAAGTTATATTTATCCCAGGGTTTTCTAAAAAAATCTGCATCTCTAAAAGGATAGAAAGCAGTATGGTTTTAAATATTTGATTGCGTCCCTCCCACCTTAAAAAAATTATTGCCTCCCTACCTTATAATTTGATGCCTCCTAGTCTGCAAAATCTTTATTAAGTATTATAAACTATTTGAAAGTTTTATATTGTATGAGTAATATTTATTCCAGGGTTTTGTCAAAATCTAAGACGGTAGAAAACACTACAACTTTAAAATATTTGACCGGGAGAACTTTCTTTTGTTAGTACAGAAAAATTATATCATAAATGACTGGGATTATTCTCATGAAACTTGCCTCCTATCTTAAATTGACCACAAGAAAATAATCTATCTAAGTTCTGAATTTGAGAAAATTAATTTTGATCAGTTAAAACAAACTACGTTGAAAATTCTGCTTGCCAAAAATCAAAAAATGTTCAGATTTACACATGAAACATATTTTTTATACTGATTCAAATAGGAAAAACCCATCCAGCTAAGTTTCAAATTTGGGAAAGTTTGTTTTGAGCAATTAAAACAAATGCAGCACTGAAAATGCTGCTCTATCTTGGAAACAGCTCTAATAATTTTCCAATTTTTTCAGAAAACTTGGTTTCTATATTAATTTAAGCATAAGAAAAGAAATTAACTACAATAATTGGACAAATTATAAAACATACTCATTTTTTCTTGTGTAGCATCATATTACTAGCTTCATAGAGATAATATTACTGTGTTTATAGTTACAATTCATTATATACATCATCTGTAGGATTATACTTAAAAACATGCCAATGACTTTAAAATTATTTATTTTTGTAAATTAAATCAAAAATTTCAAAACTTTGTCATGAACTAAAAAAAAGTCAATATTTTGTGGAGCCTCCTTTTGCGTCAATGAGTTCCTCAATTCTTCGTGGCATGCTGTTAATACAAAATTGAATTGTTTTTTGCATGCGTGGGTGATGATTCCAGACTCAGATAAGTTTTTCTATGAGCTGGGCTTAGTTTATTAGGATCTCTTTAGCCAATTCTCTCTTCATCAGCTCCCAAACATTTTCAATGGGATTTGTCTGGTGAATTACCTGGCCAGTCAAACATAGGGATATATCTATACTAATAAAATAACAAATCGCTCTGTCTGCGTGTGTGTGTGTGTGTGTGTGTGTGTCTGCGATGGCTAGCAAAATCTATGGGACGTACGAAGCTCAAAATTTCTATGAGAGTAGCCCAATATCTCTCCTGATGCACCTGAGCTTCAGAATTTCGAAATTCTATTTATTAACTGAGTAATTAATTAAATTCCAAAGATCACTCTCATAAAAAATCGCCTTTTTTCTTCTTTTTTTTCTCTTCATTTGGTTATGGTTGGTTGGTTGCATAAAATTTTCGCATAAATAATTTAAAAAGCTGGAACAGACCTTTAAAATTCATAGACTGGCAAACTGTCAGTTTAAATAATGATTTTTTATCACAGCGGTTGCAAACCATGGAGGAAAAAGATAGGTGGTGGTGAAGTAAACCGAAAAAAGAGTTGCAATATTAAACCATTTATCGCTCAAATATTAATGTCCCAAACAAAAGCATGTGGAAGGGATTTTGTATTAATAAGACGAATTGAAAGAATTGAATAACAGCTGAAGCGTATTTTATGAAGAAATAGTAATTTTTTAAAATGGTCTTTTTTCTATTATATTATTTATTTTTAAAAAATGTTTGCTTTTAAAATAATTGAAATTGATAAATTCGAAATAATTTAAATGTCAAAATAAAATTAAATAAAATATTGAAAACATTTGATTTGAACTAAAAATTGTATTACTAAAAGCTTTCTTTTTTTTCAGAACTTTTTAATACTTTATAACGTAGATGAAAATATGTTTTTAATTTAACAACATATTAATAACTCTATGTCAATATATAAAATATATTTATGAAAACATTCTTTTAAAATCATGCGCGAAAACTTAAATAACAAATATTAGTCTAAAATATAGATTTCAGAGTGCAGACGATTTTAAGACATTAACGAAAGAATGTTAACTTTTCAAGCAAAATCTTAAATGATGCTTCTATATTGATATTTCAAAGTGACGGCTAGGTTACATTTATGTTATATTTAAGTTACGGTAGGGTAATGTTAAGTCGCAGTTAGGTTACAGACAGATTATGGTTATGGTACAAAAGTTTACGGTTAGGAATTTGTCCACAGAGTCAACATTACGCATGCTTTGATTAAAAATATACACTTTTGTTAAATGGCTCTGAAATTATAATACTATATACCAATCTTTTATCATTGCGTATCGATTCATTCACGGTATAGTCGGATTTAAGAATGATATAATTAGTTTGAAATTCAAAATTTTTCACTTGGGATTTCTATGCGAAAAAAATAATTAGTTACGTGATTTAACAGTGATTTTTACGGGTAAATATCAACACTTTAACACGAAACTAACGCAATCGTTGGATACATGTTCCCTCCCGTGTTTCTCATTGCTCATTTTAAGTATTTCTAGAGCTTAATATTAGTTGTTGTTTTTAAAACCGATTTTTCACAAAGTCAGCTGCGACGTATTTCAGACAATGCATTTCTGCATGCTTCCAGTTATTGATAAAATCATACAAATTTCAAGTTCGTTTAATATTGTTAATACGGACCCGGGCAACGCCGGGCGGGTCAGCTAGTATATATATATATATTTTTTTTTTTTGTAAGTAAGCCTTGACTGATGGTGCTGTGTGACAAGGAGCTCCATCTTACATAATTTCAAAAGGATTTAGAAACCATCTTTTTAGCTGTAGAATCAGCTGATTTTGCAACACCTCTTAATATTAATCTTGAAAATTAGCCAAAGAGATCATAACAAACAAAACCTAGCACATAGAAAAACTTATCCATGTATGGAATCATCACCCACACATGCAAGAAACAATTCAATTTTGTATTAAGGTTGCTCTCCCTGCTAGCAAAGACAATCACAAAATAATTGTATTCCTATGGGGAGGTTATTTTCTAATAACTCGTTTGCACTTTGACATTTTTAATTTTTTTGCATTGGATAGCTGAGGTCCCTCTCTACATTGCTCTTTTTTTACTTTTTCAATTTTGGTTGCAGATATTTTTTGTAACGTTACTTTCACTTTCAAATCTGATTCTGAAAATGAAAATGTCATTCTAAAAAACATCTTCAATCGAAAAAATAAAAAAGGAGTGATGTAGAGAAAGACCTTGGCTATCCACTGCCAAAAAAAAAAAAAAAAAAAAGGTAAATGTCGAAATGCAAGGTAGTTATTAGAAAGTAACTTCTCCTGGGCTGGGGAATTACATCATTGTACTCGCCACTGGCGAGTAAATTTTCTTTCAGGGCGAGTGAAGTTTTAAGTTATTTTTTCAAACTTCAAACTCTAAAAATGCCAGAATCTTTATTTATTTATTTATTTTTATTAGTTCCCTATATTTTGCAACTTTTGTAATATAAATATTATACTAAATTCTACGCTATAGTACTAATATTTTTTCTCTTGTATATATTTCTTATTTTTATCGAACAAAAATATGAAAATGCATTGTAGTATTAGTAATTAACTGTTTTTTCAGTTGTTTAAATTTTGTCTTAACTATTTTCAACTGTATATTGTATTTTGCTGGCTGGTAAAATAAATCCGTGGCTGATGAAATTTTTCGAAAATTCCCCACCCCTGAACTTCTCCATAGGAATAGCATTAATTTGCAAGTGTCTGTGCTTGCACAGACAGGAGCTTTAACATGTCATGAAGAATAGAGGCACTCATTGCTGCCAAAGAGGCTCCACAAAATATTGAAATTATTTTTAGTTTTGCAATTTCAACAATTTTTAATTTAATTTACAAAAATAAATATTTTTAAAGTCATTGGAATTTTTTTTTTTTTTACTATAATGCTATAGATTATGTATGTAATCATTTGTAACTATTAACACAGTAATATTATCTCTATGAAGCTAGTAACAAGATTCTATACAAGAAAAAGTTAGCGTGTCTAATAATTTATCCAGGAAGGTCAAAGCCAATGGGGAGGATCACCAGGGCTTGACCCCTTTCCAATATTTTTACTTGGATAAGTATAAAAAGGATATTAAATATTTGTCAAAATAAAAAATATATATATCTATTGTTAAAAATCAAACGTGCTGACATCTTTTAAGATTTATTTGTTGCCAAAATGATTACCATTTGTAGGATTCTTTAAAATTTAGGCAATGTTTTAATCTTTTTAAGCAAAATGATCTGATACAGATTGTACAGTTTGTTTAAATGAAACCCTTGAAGAATGTAGTTAGAGATTTATTTCAAAATTTTAATATTTTTTTAAAATTTTGACTAACTTGGTTGTTTCAACATATGTTCCTGTTAATCTTGACTTTAGACACCATTCACATGCAAATTAATGTCCATATTATGAAAAATATATCCCATATAATGAAGTTTGTTCCACTTTCGTGCATGTACAGCATTCAAATATAGAGGTTGCTGTTGCGACAGACACCGTATTTACTTGTGTATAAGGCACACTTTTTTTTCCCAAAAAATTATGGCAAAACTCCTAGGTGTGCTTTATACACGGAATAAATTTTACTGTTGGATGCAGTCGAACAATATACATATAAAACAAGAAATTATTCAAAGAAGATATTAAAACTCGGAAAATGTTACTTAATTGAAGTATTACTGCATATTTATTTCATTCCTTGCAGTTTTTTTATACAACAGAGCTAATGACATTATCTAAACGCTAATTAGCAATTCTCTTTACCATCACTTCCTATTTCCTGTCATTCTCTTACAACCCGAAGTCTAAAAATGCATTTTCGTCTTGTTTTCTGGGCAAATGTAATGTTTGTTGACTTTTTTTTTTACTCAAATTCATTTGGTCATTCTTCATTAGCGTATCAAATTTATGGTGCGTGTTATACACGAGATTTTAAGAAATCGCCAATTTTACTTCTAAAGTAGGGGAGCGCCTTATACAAGCATGCGCCCTATACACGAGTAAATACGGTATATGAATTTATTTCAGCAGATTGTATAAACGTGAAATTATTTATTGAATCATTTCTGTTCTTCTTTTGTGCTAAACAAAAAAATTTTTTAACCCTAAAATAAACATTTGCAATCGCTAGTCTCACACACAATCTGCGTTGACAGTGGAAAGAAGTCTTCGATCCAATGAGAAGGGGATTCCAGTTTCACAAAAACGTTACAGATGAACAATTTTAATGAACAGTGTAATTTTTTTAAAATAAGAAACCTGTACAAAGTAATACAATAAATCTGCACAGCTTGGGACCAGAGATTGTGCAGATTTCTGGTAATTAGTTTGTTTACATTTTTTAATGTAATTTGAATGTAATACAGTAGACTCCCTCAAATCTGCACAGTTTGGGACCACAGGTTGTGCAAATTTTATTATTTTCAGATTTCTGGCCATTGCTTTGTTTACATTTTTTAAATAGTAATTTGATTGCAATTAATAAGACAATTGAAACTATATTGAATGTTTACAATATAATAAAATATTAAAACTAATAATAAACCAAAATAATAAAAATTTAGATAATTTTTAAAAATATTAAAAAATGGCAAAGGTCAAATTAATAATTGTATGATTAAATATTCATTCTAACAATGAAATGTATTTTTCCTAAATTATTCTTATCTCATAAAGGTACATTATTAATTCACATCAAAATTATGAAATAAGGAAGCTTTATTTCAATTTTAGCCATACTTAATAACCAAAAAAGTTTGCTTATTACATAAATATATTTGGTAAAAAGATTGTGAATACCAATGATATCAGCAAGAAAAAACATGAATTTAGTAATATTTAAAAATTACAAATTAAGATATATAATATATGGAATTGATATTAAACTAAAAAAGTCAAATTTTATCCCTATATCTGAATTGAATGTTTCATTGTTTACATGCATTTAAAGTATGTGCAGATTTCAGGGAGTCTACAATACAGTAGTAGTGGACATTACAGTGTAATGGAATCAAAATTATACAGAATGCTTGCAGCTAGCAGTATAATAAAGTATTAAAATAATCAAGTAAAAAGAATAAACTAATTAAAAGTAAGAAAAATTTAAAAATGATTAAATTATGAAAAGTAAAGATCAAGTAAATAATTAATAATGTATATAATTAAGTATGCATAATAAAAATGAGATACATTTTCCTTGAATTATTCAATGAAACTTTCCTCATAAAGACACTATTTTCATTCACATCAAAATAATAAAGCAAGAAAGTTTTATTTCGGTTTAGCCAGTCTTAATAACCAAATAAGCTTGATTAATACATAAATATATTTGGTAATAAGGTTGTAATAACCATACCAGTGATCTCATTAATATATTTTTTTATTTATTTTATTTTTCAGAAATAAATTTATACTTCCTTCATGAGTAAGTCATATTATCTGAGAATTAAATATTAAATCACATACAGAATTACATAAAACAAAAAAATTTATTAATGTATTTTGCTCTTACATCTGAGCTGAAAGTTTTATTGTTAACGTCTGCAAAGATGTAAGGATTTTAGGCATCAGTAGATTTTAGGGTTGTGGATCTGAGGGAGTCTATTGTTTTGTTTTACAGACTTTTTAAAAATTAAGAATCTGCAATACTGAGAAAAAAGACAAAAATATTGAATATTTAATTATCACATTGCTAGTCAAGCATAGAACCAACAGAGTGAAAAATGTCCAAGCTGGGATCGAACCCGAAACCTTTGTAATAGCACTCTAACATTTAAGCTATGAGGATGATGCTTAGCTTGGCACTCTCATTCATTATTCTCATTAGAGCACTGGGAGTGTTCTGGCTTCAATCCCCAGCTTGGACACTTTTTACTCTGTTGGCTCTACGCAACACTTAATTAGTAATGTGTTAGTCACTTATTAAATATTCAATAATTTCAAGTGTATTTTCACTGGCTGTTAATTAATTGAAAAATTGGTACAACTTAGTTATCCTGTCGACCAATTTTGCCAAATTATATATGTTGACATAATTTTTATTTCAAATAATGAAAACACAAATAAATTAGTAAAAAAATAATAAAAATACAAATAAAAAGTGGAATTAAAAATAACTAAATGATATTCTAAACATGTGTAGAATGTGACACTCACAATCATCCATTATTGGCAATCTTAAAGTTTGGCGACAGTCTTTTGGTGGACAGGATAATCAAGTAATACTGAAAAATTAATTATATAAGAGAAAAATATGCTACATTTTCGTTTTGTTAATCTCTCTCTTCATTTTATCCTTTTTATTACTATTAAATGTTTCTCATGTGATTACATTGCATAAAAATTCAATGCCCGAATTAAATTACATTTTTCCAATATTTCTGTTCCTAAGCCAGTAATAGGTACTTCTACAAAACAATAGTTTTTTGTTTATAAAAAATAACCAATAAAAATTTAGCTTATTATTTTTTTATAACTCCTCCCCCTTGTGTATTTTATAATCTTGCATTATCAAGGGAGGGGAAATCCATTATTTTTCTTGTCAGTGGTGAATGGATTTTCTGGCAAGGCGAGTGCATTTTTAGTTGATGAAAAACTGTAAGCAATAGTCATTATCACAGATGTTTTTTAAAATCTAGATTTTTAACTTTCCAAATTATTTCAGTGTAAATATGGTACTTAGTTCTATCTTATATTAAACTTACCTCTGTTGTATATATTTCCTTATGTTATAGGGGAAAAAAAAAATTATGAAAATGCATTGTATTAATAAAGTAATTTCGTATGTAATCACATGCGATTTTGTCATAACTATTTTCAACTGTGTGTGTGTTGCATCTTGTGGGCTGCTGAAACAAATCCTTGGCTGGAAAGATTTTTGACCTCTGTGCATAATTGTTGACACTCTTAATCAAACTAATCAGAAAACAGAAAATAATGTTTTAAAGTTCCCCTGTTTTTCAATGGAAATCTTAATGAACATGTTAAGAGTTTGCTTTATTTAATATGCTTATATATTCTTCATTTTCATGCAAAATTTATAGCTTTTTGTTTTGGTAGAAATTGAAAACTTCGAGTTTTATGGTACTAACAATTAGTGTTTCCCCAAGAATAAAATAAGAGCAGGGTGCTCCTATAAAAAAGGGCACTTCAGTTGAACAGGGCACATTTTCAACCCTTTTGGATACAGAAAAATTCTGTTCATAAAATAAGATAAATAAAACGATTGATTGACACCAGGATTTACAAACAACTTTATTAGAAATTAAAAACTTGTTAATTTAAACTTTCATTGTAAAAGAAAAAATGTATTAAAATATTTTCGGTGTTTCTAAGTTTGAAATTAAAATTAGGTGGTCCCAACATAGGATCATTGCATCAAAAACAGTTTAAAAAAAGTATCTTTGAAAATTTTGTTTTGATTTCTATTTAACCGTAGAGTAAATGTATGCGCTAATGGACATTGTACTGTGTGATGGTGTGCTGTGATTGGTTTATTAAAATATGGTTAAAAACTTTGTTTATTTAATAAGACATATATTGTATCAAAATATGTTATATTTTTGTTTCATATTATTCTAATACAACTTAATAAAAAAGAAAGTTATTTTAAAACAAAATATGGAGTCAGTCTGATGCCACACAATCGAGGGTGTAATTTTTTGAGACAAAGACTGCTCAAAGATTAATCAGGGATGATTCTGAGTAGAAAGAAAAAATCTGAAAGGATACAGCAGAGAGAGGAAGCGAGGGACAAGAAAAATACACTTCACTCACAAAATTTTTTTGGGTGACCATTTGACAAAATTTATAGTATTTTTATGCCTGAATTTCTCGACTAACTGATTTTTTCATTTTCGGAATCAAATGCCTTAAAATTTCAAAATCCAATCATTCCTGTGTTTAAAATATGGTGAGGGAAAAATATAATTAAGATTAAAATATTTTTTTTCCCCATGATTCTTGATTTGACAAAATCTGCTTTTTTTCATGAATCTTTTGACGAAATCTAAAGTTTTTCGAAATTTTTTATAACATACTTTATTGTTTTTCTGGGATTTTTTTAATGAAATCTGCCATTTTTTTGTGAATTTTATGACACAATTTGTCATTTTATTGCGATTTTTTGACAAATTTACTGTTTTATAGCGATTTTTTGACGAAATCTGTCATTTTATCACAATCTTTTAATGAAATCTGCTGTTTTTCTGGATTTTTTGATGAAATCTGCTATTTTTCTGGGAGTTTTTACACGAAATTTGTCTTTTTTTTTTTTCACAATTTTTTGGTGAAAATTGCCGTTTTATCGAGATTTTTTTGTCAAATTTTGCCTTTTCTGTGATCTTTTGAAGGAATTTGCCAGTTTTTGACAGTGTTATACTTTTTCGGGATTGTCGAAATTTTTCGTTTCTGAGTGATTTTTCCGACAAAGTCTGCCACTTTATTGCAATTTTTTGACGAAAGTTGTTGTTTATTGCGATTTTTTGACAAAATTTGTCATTTTATTGTGATTTTTGTGACGAATTTTGCCATTATTTCATGATTTTTTGAAGAAATTAGTCGTTTTTCACCAGTTTTTAACAAATGTTTCTGTTTTTTTGCAATCTTTTAACAAACTTTTCTGTTTTTAACAAATTTTTTATTTTTTTGCTGTTTTTCAAAAACTTTTCTGATTTTTCTTTTTTGCCATTTTTTAACAAATTTTTCTGTTATTTCACGATTTTTGAAGAAATTAGTTGTTTTTTCGCCAGTTTTTAACAAATGTTTCTGTTTTTTGCAATCTTTTAACAAACTTTTCTGTTTTTTAACAATTTTTTTTATTTTTTTGCCATTTTTTAACAAACTTTTACGTTTTTTCGATGAAGTTTGTGTCTATTCTCGCGATCGTTTGATGAAATTCTGACTTTTTCCGTGATACTTTGGTGGAATAACATGTCCCACGGGTCGCATAAGAGCTATTTTTTTGTGTAACTTTTTTGTGCACTATAGCGTGTCCGTGGCTTAAAATATGCTGACGGCAAAATTTTGCAAACCCAAAATGGGCAGGGCGCATTTGCAGCTATAAATAAAACAGGCAGACTGCTGCGCCCTCCCGAAAATGCATAGGGGAAACACTAAACAATTATCTATAAAATTTCATTTATTTTAAAAGTTTTAAGAGAGGTGTTCATTACTGGGATGTTTTATTAGTCATTTTCTAGTTGTTAAAAATATTTTTTCAATAACGTTTATAGAGCATAAAATATTTTGACTTAACTGAAAATCTAAATAATCAAATTTAATTTTAAATTATACTTACCAAAACTTTTATAAATGGCTGCTTTTAAGTTATTTTAAGTGATTAATAAAATTTCATTATTTTATTCTTTTTTTTATGTATACAGCTCTGCCCGGGAGCAGAATCGGCGCAACACTGCGATGCATGTCACAGACTCTTGGGAAGGTCTGCAGACTATTTTTCAACTGTTAAAAGTTTAGCAAAATAAAAAAAAAAGTTATTCCTAAATCCAAAAATTCGGACATAAAACGTATCGCGAATTTCGATAAATAGTCTTCGAACAGAAATCAATTTCGTCATAGATCGCTAAAAACACGTGAATTTCGTCCAAAGATCACGAAAAAAATGACAAATTTCTTCAAAAGATCGTGAAAAAAACAGCAAATTTTTAAAAACATCGCAAAAAAAGCAAATTTCTTCAAAAGATCATGAAAAAATTGCAGTATTTGTCCAAAAACAAAATCACGAAAAAATGGTAAATTTCTTCATAAAATTGCAAAATAATGGAAAATTTCTTCAAAAGACGACGAGAAATGACAGATTTCGTCAAAAAATTACTAAAAAACAACAAATTTCTTCAAAAAATCGTGAAAAAACGGCAAATTTCTTCAAAAGATTGAAAAAAACGGCAGTTTTCGTTAAAAGATAGCGAGAAAACAGCAGTTTTTTGCAAAAAAAATCATGAAACAATGGCGAATTTCTTAAAAAAAGAAAAAATAGAAAATTTCATCAAAAGATCACGAAAAACGGCAGTTTTCGTCAAAAAATCACAAAAAACTGGCAAATTTTCACAATAAATTGCGAAAAAAACAGCTAATTTTGTCAAAAAAAATCATGAAAAAACGGCAAATGAATTCCAGAAAACAGCAATTTTCTTCAAAATAATTGAAAATATTTTCAAAAGATCATGAAAAAATGGCAGTTTTCGTCAAAAAATCACAAAAAGACATCAAATCTCTTTAAAAGATCATGAAAAAACGGCAGTTTTCGTTAAAAAATTACAAAAAATGCAAATTTTGTTAAAAAATTACAAAAAAATGACAAATTTCTTAATAAATGCGAAAAAACAACAAATTTTGTCAAAAATCACGAAAAAAGGGGTGAATTACTTCAAGAGATCGCAACAAAACGGCAATTTTCTTCAAAAGATAGCAAAAAAGGCAGCTTCCTTTAAAAGATCACAATGAATCGGGAAATTTATTCAAAAGATCACAAAAAACGCAAATTTCGTCAAAAGATTGTGAAAAATCCACAAATTTTGTCAAAGGGGAGCCCCTTCCTCTTCCTGACAATAATGACATGTTAAATTATGAGAACAAAGACAATTTTTTTAAAGTATACTTTTCTTTTATGCCTATCAAATACACTTGGGAGATTTGAGTGCAGACTGTTTTTTAAGTTTTTATTTGTGTTGTAGATTGCAGAAAAAAACTCTGCTGCTGGGTAGCTCTGTTTTGCATATCTGATAAATCTGGCAATCAAAGCAATCAGGAAGCAGAAAATATTGCTTAAGGAGACAGTTGAAGAGGAGCTCCTAGAACTTAAATCCATCACCACTTAGAAACACTAAAGTTACAGAAACTGTTTTAAAAGTTTATTTTCTGTCGTAAACATTCCTTTCTGACAATATATAAATCTTATTACCAATAAAACAACAAATTGTTCTGTTTGTGTGTGTGTCTGTGATGCCTAGTGAAAATTATGGCACGTACGGGGTTAATTTTTTTATTTTTTGTATGTGTGAAGTTAGTCCAAGATCTCCCCTGATGTACCTGAAGCTCAGAATTGAATTTTTTAATTAGTTTCTGGGATATTAATTATGAAGCGCAACTCACTATCATTAAAAAGTCAATTCTTTGATGCTCAGGGAAGGAAAATGCTTGCACATGCGCACAAACACATTTACACACCAAAACAACAGAAGAAACATTTTTCCGAGTTTATTTCTATTTTTGGATCATTTTATTTAAATTCAAATCGACTAAACAGCTCATCACAGTTAAACTAGAAAGACATGTACGAAAGATCTATTTTTAGGTCTCAAAAGTTACAACTAATTGGAAAAAATGTTGCAGTTAATCCTTTGAAAAAGAAATTTCAAAAAGGGTCATTTTTCAGACAAAAGATTTTCTTCCTTATCTTAACGCCCTTTAAGGGTGCAAGTTTTAAAAGTTATAAACAAACCAAAAGTATGCTCATAAAGTTAAAACTTTCTTTTAAACAATGATGTAATCGTTTTTTTTTAAATATGGATTTTAACCCTTTTAAATACACTGACAAAAGGTGGTCACTTTGCGACTCACAGATAGAATATTTTTTCTATGAAAAAAGTATCTAAACATACATATTTTAGCACAATCTTTTATCCGAATTTCAATAGACCAGATTTCCAGCCACTTCTAACAACCTTTTTCAAAAGACAACCCAAAAAATTAAATGTTCAAATAATTTATAGGTAATATCAAGAGGAGGGGGAAAGAATGAATTTAAACTTAAAATTATGTTTGAAATGTCATATTTTTTATTTTTAAATAATAAAATTTTATACTGCAATAGTAACAAAAGTTTTTTTTAAACTTTCAAAACGACATTTGAATTGCAGAATTGAAATTCAAATATAAAACATTTTAATTTAATAAAACAAAATTTTACTGATGCCCAATTTGTTTAAATTGGTTTATACTAAATTATATTAAAATCTAATCTCTAATGCTTGTGATAAAGAAATATAACAATTTTTTCTCACAAATAACTTTTAAAATTATTAACAATACAATTCTTTCTTTCTTTTTTTTAATTGATATAAATACCTTTTCTCTACAGAGCTAATTAAATTTGATTTCCATATGGTATAAAAATTATATATATATATATATTTATATATGGACAAACATTTTTTATTTATATCTGGTTTAAAATATAATCTCTCTGTATAATTATTATTTACACATAATTAACTAGCAGAAGATACTGAAATCTGTGACTGTAACAATTTCTCAACTTCAAATTTTGCTGCAGTATCATTCACAGCATCTGCTTCAACTAATCTGTGAGAAATACTGCGGCAAACAATTTTAAAGAAGTCTTTACTAATTCGCTTTGATTTATATTCTGGGTTTAAATGTTTCCGTACTAAATCAGCAGCTTTTTTAAGATTATCATTTCTTATTTGTGAAGTAGTTTTGGTTTTTTCACTTTTGTGACTCGCCCTATCTGTTTCAGGAGAATGAGAAGCTATTTTACGTTTACTTTTGCTAGGCGATACAGATGAAGATCTTTTTGAATGACCCGATTTTTCAGATGTCCTACTAGTAGGTGAAAGTAAATTGTAATTTCTTGATTGTCTGGGTGATAGAGATCCCTTATGATTTTCTGTAGCAGGCAGACACACACTTTCAAAAAAATATTTCATAATAGGCTTTTCTTCCTCTATACTACTACGTGAACTTGCAGAATTTTCTGATTTTGCATTTTTTCTTGGAGTGTGTTTTTCTGTCCTATCACTATCTGTATCATGAAATGTTCCAGCATCTTTCTGTGTTTCAAAACTATCATAGTGATGATTTGAAGGTGAAGATGAAGAATTTCTCTTTGGAGAATCAGTACATGACAATGAGCAATTGACATTTTCTGATCTTCTTAAGTTGTTAGACCTTTGTTTTGAAAAATAATCAACGATTGTATGCAATCGTTCTTTAGAAGGAGATTTTAAATTCTGAGAAGGATCAAACTTGGTGAATACTGGATGAATTTCAATTTGCCTCGAAGCTTCTCTTAATGATTTGGTAAGATTTACAATTTCTCTCCTATACATATGGATATTGCCTTTGGAATTAAAAAAATTCCATTCCGTTTCTGCAGCACATCTTCGAATTTCTTTGTCAGTTAAATTTGGACAATGATTATTTGAAACACAAGATTTCAAGTGAGCATCGAACTCTTGTACCAACTTATCAAAATATTTTTCTCTCATTACAACCGAAACTTCAGGTATTTTACTTAATGATGGTTGTAAAACTTTACTACTTGTAGTGCGTTTGTATTTATCTGATTTTTCTTTATTTCCTCTACGTTTTTCAAATTCCTCACTTATGAGATTAGACAAGGCAGCTGCAGCATTTTTTTCTCGAGATGACCCTTCTTCTCCATCAGATTCACCAAGGTAATCTTGATATTCTCTTTTCACTCCACTCCTACCTCCTCCATACAAATCACTATCATCAGCACATACACTTCTTGATTTTACCTTTGAACCTAAATTCAAATTTTTAAAAGCAGAAATTTTCTGAGAAACCAACTTTGGATTACAGCAAACATCACAATACTTTCTGCAATCTGGAATATCATCGCCAAATTCTCGGGCAAGCAGATAATGTCGACAAGTTGACTCTTCACAATACTTAATCATAGTTTTAAAGCTTTTAATTGAGGCAGCGATTTTCATTTTAGCCGCAGCTGATTTCGCAGTTGATTCATCTTTTTTCAGCAAAAATAATATTGTTTCCCTATCTTTACGAGAATAATAAATGCGACATCTCGATAGCTTTCCATCCCTGCCAGCTCTTCCAGATTCTTGATAATATCCAGCAGGTGATTGTGATACACACCAATGGGCAACAAATCTGACACTTGCTTTATCAATGCCCATACCAAAGCTCACAGTGGCAGCAATTACAGGTATTTTACCATCGAACCAATTATTTTGTGTTTCTTTACGTATATTTGGCTTTATGCCTGCATGATAAGGTTGAGTGACTAAACCTAATTTTGTGAGTTTATGTGCTAATTCTTCACACCCATCACGTGTACGGCAATACACAATACCACAGCCTCTCTTAGAAGCACTGTCCTTTTCCCAATCATCTCCCAAAGCAGTAAATGCAAATTGCGCTAAATCAGTATATGGATCATCGATGGTTTCTTTGAAGACAACATCATAGTAAAGGTTTGAACGGAAGCATGATGTCTTAATTAATGCAATAGGAGGTGAGAATTTTAATTGGACAAGAATATCATCCATAACTTTCACAGAAGCAGTTGCAGTTAAAGCTACCCAAGGTATAGATGCATATTTTTCTTTCAGATCACCCAATCGCAGATAGTCAGGTCTGAAACTATGCCCCCATTGTGAAACACAATGTGCTTCATCAACAACAATTCTTGCAATATAATTTATTTTGTATAAATGATCCATTAATGTATAAAATCCTTGCGTACTAGCTAATTCTGGTGTAATATACAACAATTTTGTCTTGGGAGACTTACTCATTAAGTCCTTTTTCACTCTATCTCGCTCTGCAACTGACATTTTTGAATTTATAGTTTCTGTACGTATTCCCAAGGATATCATTTGCTGCATTTGATTAATCATTAAGGCAATTAAAGGAGATACCACAATAGTTATACCTTTTCTTTCACTTACTAAGGATGGTAACTGATAGCAAAGTGATTTTCCCGCTCCTGTGGGCATAGACACAAACACATCTTGATTGCTATTAGCAACTGCTTCAACAGCACGTTTTTGAACAAGACTTCGATAACTGTCATATTTAAAAACATCTTTTAAAGTTTTATAAAGCTGTTTTTCGATTTCCTTGACAACGCAACCAGGTGTTTCTACCTCCTCAGGAGGTGGTGGAGGTTTTGCCATATTTTATTATACAATTTAAGTAATGGAAGAAAGAAATTGAACTATGTTTATAAGGTACATTAATGTATTGAATAAATGTTTTAGATCAAACAGATCTCAATCATTATAGCAAATAATTTAGGCCTTTCAAGGAAACTGCACTCAAAAGTCTAATGAATCAAAAACTAGATCAACGCACTTTAAATCAACGAAATTCAACAAATTCTAATTTTGTTTTATTTAATTTATTTTTTTAACTGGTTAACATAACATGTCACGTCTACCGCGTAAAACTGTTGGCGAAATGTTTACAGTAATTTTGCCGATATATATTGGCACTTACAGCACCATCTATTTAAGCCAAGTACCAGATAATAAATTTATGATTATTTTGCTCGTTATTTTAACAAATGAGAAATTAAATAAACATCATAATCTTGGATTTAAACTATTATTCAAATTACACTATAAATTCTGATAATCAGATCAGGATTTGATAATCTAGCAAAATAGCTGTTTTCCTGAAAATTAAAAACGGAAAACAGTCCTTACTCCATAAACATCTCAACCATTGACTTCTAATATAATAAATGTCCTGTTATTTTTTAAATTAATAGCTAAATAAATTTTAAACAATTTAGCTATTTATTTTCTGTGTTCCATTATAATCAGTGAATTGGCAACGGTAGTGAAGTTTTTGTTTTGGAGTACCGTTTGTCGTATTTTTTTTCAGTAACGTCCACAGTCATGAAAATGCAAAATACGCAGCCTAAGTTTTATACATTAAATATTAAAAAGTAACATGTTTTCTCTTTTTTATGTCCTATGTTTGTTATTTTTTTTAAGCCCTTGTTTTCATTGTAATCCTGATTCGGACTCTATAAATTTTCTGTTGATTAATGGAAATGATACTTTACTTCCAGAAATAGGTAATTGAAAATCTACTTCTTTAAATGTAAAATTACTCTAAATATATTTTTTAATTTAATTCCATATATATTTTTAGTTTTAAAGGCAGTAAATTCCTTCAAGAAATATAGTTTTTTTTTTCTACTATTTATCGCATATTACAATTCAAGTATAAATTTGATACGATTAATGTGTATGTAAATCATCGCAGTACTGTTGCAAAAATTATTGATAAACAAATCTTATGATTTAAGAGCAGAGCAATGAATAAAGAACTGTCATGGGTAGGTTTACATTTATCAAATTCTCCAGAAAGATATTCCAGTATAAAATTAAAAGACCACTAGTTTTTTTAGTAACCTAGAGTAAAAAAAGAAAAAAAAACATTTAAAAAAACAACTAAATTTAATAATAAAAAAGGGAGGTTGGTGTGTGTGTATGGGAGGGGGGAGGGATGTTCGATAAAGATTCAAATTACCAACATAATATTTTTTTCTTAATTAAAGAGGAAAAAAAAAAGCATTGGAATAGTCTAAAAAACAAATGTTTAAGTTTTCATAGTTTGAACTACAGCTTTTTAATTTTACTTTTTAGCGTTCTTCTGGGTGCAACATTTTAGACACTGTTTTTTTCCCTTTTTGTCTAATTTATTTACATCTGTATAAAATTTATTTTGTGTATTATCATCTGATTTAAAAAAAGAAAAAAAAAATTCTTATGTGTAAGTTTCTGTATATTTTGTAAGAAATTATATTATAATTTTAATGAAGATTTTTTTTTGATGATAATTGCAAATTAAGATTTTATGGTTCTTTATTATAGCTGCCCCTACAGTTATGATTATGTCAAGATTGTAGTTATGATTTTTTTCAAACTTAACTTTTATTTAGATGCTTTAGTGAGAGATTTAAAGCACACTGAGACTGTTTCACAACTCTTAATCCCACTTTAAAATTTTCAAAATTTTAAGCTTATAACCTCACAACAAACATGCAATTTGTTCAAAATTTTTAAAAATAACTATCTAAAGAATTTTCAAATTTAAAATCTAAAAAAATGTAAATTTTATTTATTTTTTAACTATGCATTGTCAACTTGCATACTAAATTAAACCTTATAAACTCCACTCAGAGTTTCCCCCAGGTTTAAAAAGGAGCAGGGCACTACTGTTCTGAAAAGGGCACTTTTTACATTCTTTAGAGCACTTTTTTGATTTTTAAGGGCACTTTTATAGAGTTGAATCTAGAATCTAGCAGTTCAAAAAATTGAAAAAAGGGTAAATAGTGTTAAAACATCACAAAAAACGGCAGATTTTGCTAAAAAAAAATCATGGTACTACTAGGTTATCCTGTCGACCAAAAAATTATCGCCAAACTATAAGATTAAATACCAATAATAGGTGATCGTAAATGTCATATTCAATGACATTAAGTACTATTCACGTGTTTAAAATGTCATTAAGTGATTTTTATTTTGACTTTTTATTAATATATTTATATTAATATTCTACTAATTATTTGATTTTTTGTTATTTAGAATAAAAATTATGTCAATATGTATAAATTGGCAATTAGTTTGACGATTTGTATAATTTGGCGAAATTGGTCGATGGGATAACGGAGTAGTACTAAAATCACAAAAAAAAAACAACAAATTTCATGAAAAAATTGCCAAAACACATCAAATTTTGTCAAAAAATGGCAAGTTTCTTCAACAGATCTCAAAAAACCACCAATTTTGTCACGTTTAAACATGAAAAAACACAAATTTAAAAAAAGAGGCACAAAAAAAAGCACATAGTTCGTAACAAGAGAGCAATCTTGTTTGCATTTCTTTAAAAAAAAAAAAGGGGGGGGGCAAGACATATTTATTGAAAAGACATTTATTTAAAAAAAAAAGAATACTTTTGTTGAATAAAGAGTTCTTTTTGTTTAATGAGCGGATGCTTTTAGGAGCCACATTTAGAATGATTTGGAAAGTCAAAAATGGATTGTGAACAGAACCATGCAGGGGAGTCGCACCATGCACGGAAATTTAGGAGGCGCCAAATTTATACTACACACATCATTTTGGGGCTGTCACACCTATTAATAAACTCACCCTCGCCAAGCTCAAAGATCCTATAGATTTATCTAATTGGGTCATTCCATGCCAAATCAACCAGTGACTCAACCTGACCTTTTCCGATTTCAGTGAAACTGCTAGGGATCATTCTCTATGATCCCGAAAGCAGAATACTATGAAATTTGCGTCATACGTCGCAGAACAAATGCCTGAGCTGCAGAATTCTGTTCTAAAGTGGGGGGAAAAATCTTCAGAACAACCACTCATTTTCTGAGAATGGGGAAAATGCTGTGCTGTGTCGTAAGATGGTTTGAACAACACTATCTCGTACGATCTTGGAGCTCTCATGATGTTTTAAACCAACATTTTATGCATAGAAGAAATATGTCAAAATATTTTTCATCTAAAGTTATCCATAAAACTAGGAACCAGGGCTCGAAAAATAGAGATCCCGGGGAACGCAGAAATCCTTTCTGGGAGCATATATTTTTTCACTCGAGTTCCCTCCCGGGAACCTCACAAGTCACCATAACCGGCAGCGATGCCGGACATGTTTTAGCGCGTAAATTATGCAAAAAATACCTCTTATGCGTCCCGTGGGATGCATCATTTCATCAAAATATGACAAAAAAAAAACCCAAATTTCGTCAAAAAATCATGATAAAAAGGTATATTTCGGCAAACAATCCCAAAAAAACAATAAATTTTGTCAAAAAAATCCTGAAAAAGTGGTAAAATTTGTCAAAAAAAATCACGGTAAAACGGCAAATTTTGTCAAATCCCTTAAAACGGCTACTTTTGTTCAAAAAATAAAATCTAGATTAAACGGCAAATTTCGTCAAAAAATTCGTGAGAAAAACGCTAATTTCGTCAAAAAAAAAAAAAAAAAAAAAAAAAAAAAGATTTCGTCAAAATATTGCGAAAAACAATGCAAAATCCATCAAAATTCGCAAAAAAAAAAGACAAATTTTGTCAAAAAATTTGCGCAAAAACGCTATTTTCGTAAAAAAATTACTGAAAAAAACACAAGATTTCGTCAAAAAAAAAAAAAAAAAAAGCAGAAAATAATGCAAATTTCATCGAAATTCTCGAAAAAATAGCAAATTTTATCAAAAAATATCAAGAAATGACAGATTTTGACAAATAGTCCCAAAAAACGGTAAATGTTGTCAAAAAAATCCCAGAAAAACAGTAAAAATTTCCAAAAAAAATCGCGATAAAACCTCGAATTTCATCAAATTCCTTAAAATGGCAACTTTTTTTTTTTTTTTTTTTTTTTTTTAATCATGAATCAATGGCTTATTTCGTCAAAAAATTCATGAAAAACACTAATTTTGTAAAAAAAAAAAAACCCAAAAAAACAAGATTTCGTCAAAATTTGTGAAAAAACCGGCAAATTTCATCAAAAAATTCGCAAAAAAAACGCTAATTTTGTAGAAAATTTACCGAAAAAAGAAATTCCTCAAAAAATAGCAGAAAACGACGCAAATTTCATCAAACATTGCAAAAAACGACAAATTTCGTCAAAAAATTCATGAAAAACAGCAAATTTTATCAAAAAATATTGAAAAACGGCAGATTTTGTCAAAAGATCACGAAAAAACGAAAAATTTCACCAAAAAATCGTGATAAAACGGCAAATTTTGTCAAAATACTTGCACATAAATTTTTCAGGGAGTCTATACTTTTCATCTGTGAACCTATATTTTTCATGTAAGTTCCCAACCGGGAACCTTAAAATTTTTAGAATTTTCAAGACCTGCTGTGAATTCTATATCAAATATTTGAATATAAAATTATTGAAATATATCCTTTTCTGATTTAAAATTTGATTGTATTTCATTAATTTCTAAATTGCATTGCAATAAACACATATTTAAGTAATTTTATTTTTGTAAGTTTTGGAAGATAAATTGAAAATGTATGAATTTATCTTGCAGAATAATTTTGGTCAAATACATTTGAGTTGCAGAACATCACAAAGTATTCTGCTTTGGGGTCTATGATGGTATAAATTAGAGCATATTTTTATTTTTTATCGCTTTAAGTTTTTATACAATTAATTATTTAAATTTTGAAAAATCATCATTTTTTGACTTGCATAAATATTTTCAATTTTGAATTTCTCAAGTTCTATCAAACATAGAAAATTTTATGACCACTCATTTCAAAGAGGAGTTTATAAGGTTTAATTTGATATGCAAGTCGACTATGTATAGTTAAAATAAATAAAATTTTAAATTTTTTAAAATTTTAAATTTGAAAATTTTTTAGTTAGTCATTTTTAAAAATTTTGAAAAAATTGTATGTTTGTTGAAATATTATAAGCTTTAAATTCTGAAATTTTTAGAGTGGGATCTCAATGGGATCAGGAGTTATAAAATAAAAGCAAAAATTACCATAAAAATAGCAATTTAATTCTGTCTATTTTGTTATTTATTTATGATTTGTATGGTAATTTTCAGCTTTTATTTCATAACTCCTGATCCCATTGAGATCCCACTCTAAAAATTTCGGAATTTAAAGCTTATAATATTACAACAAACATACAATTTTTTCAAAAATTTTAAAAATAACAATCTAAAAAATTTAAAAATTTTAAAAAAATTAAAATTTTATTTATTTTAATTATACATAGTCGACTTTCATTTCAAATTAAACCTTATAAACTCCTCTTTGAAATGAGTGGTCATAAAATTTTCTATGTTTGATAGAACGTGAGAAATTCAAAATTGAAAATATTTATGCAAGTGAAAACTAGTCGTTGGGGGCCACCGTAATACTTACCCATCATGGATATGTATATGAAAATAAAACATGTGAAAACTATTTATACAATGCATTGCAATTCATAAACAAAATTTATATATTGTTAATATGCATAGTAATGCTCTATTAAAGAACTGCTGATTACCGATATCGACATTATATAAAACGCCAAACTACTCAAGTAGTACCGAACTGCGTAAAAGAAACATCCTTATAACTCCAAAAATAATAACTCTATTAACTAACAATTAACTGCATCGGATTAAGCGTCTCATTTCCAATTCAAATATACCTCTGAATTAAAATTTGAATGAAATACAGGATCATAAAAAATCGAAGAATCTGGAAAACAGGATTACAAATATCTCGGCAACTAATAATCCGATTGACTTCGTTTTATATGCAAAATGTGTATTATTTTATTGCCTTTTACGTCCATTCCTTAGAACAAAAAAATTCGAAAATTTTTATACACCTTTCATCAGAACGAATTTTTCGAGAGTCCGAAAAAAATAGTTCCGGATAATCGAGGTTGCTGATATTAAATAGGGTTCGTCCCATTCTTACATACTAACTACATACAAAATTTCAAGTCTCTATATCAATTCGTTCGGGAGATAGAGCGTTTACAGACAGACAGACGGACGGAAATTTTTTTTTTCTAAAAATATGTTTTTCGGAATCTCCACTATCTAAAACGTGTAAATCCGTCAAAATTTTTTTTTCGATTTTCAAAACGATTGCAAGACTTACCCTATACTACGTATGATGGATAAGTAAAATGATGATTTTTCAAAATACAAATAATTAATTTTATAATAATTTAGAGCGATAAACAAAAAATAAAAATATGCTCTAATTTATATCATCATAGAGAATGATCCCTAGCAGTTTCATTAAAATCGGAAATGGTCAGGTTGAATATTGAATTTTTTTGGTTGATTTGACTTGGAATGACCCAATTCATGGGGAATTTACAGTATTAATTGTCAGTGCGGTTTTTCCTACATTGGACAAACCAAACACTTTTTTAAAAAAAAACGAACATAAAAATTATATTAAGAAACAAAAAATCAGTAAATCCTCTATTGCTAAACATTGCTGGGAGATGAACCATACTTTAGATTTCGGTTCAGCGAAAATAATTTCCAAACCTACCTCCATTCATGAACTTAACTTCCTTTGAAGCATTTCACATTCACATTTATAAAAATTTTGACAAAATTGTCAATTGTGAATTTACTATCCCTCCTCTTTTGAATTGTTGGAAATATTACATTAAAACCGTAATGATTAGAGATTTGTAATTGATTTCGTAATGATTAGAGATGTAAATTTTCCGGAAAAATATAAGTGGCGGAAAAAACTGTTTTTTTACCGGTTTTTTTTTTCGGGAAAAAACGGAAAAATTGATTTTTATGACTGTTTCTCCCAAATAAATTATATTTTCTTAGAGAATATTAAATAATAAACATTTTCATTTTGTTGTATTAAATGAAAATTATTTTCACTTTATATTACAAAATAAAAAGAAAGTAGCAAAGCCTGCTTTTAAAAGCTCAGTTTTTTTTTTTTTCCTCAGCCTAAGAATTTTTAAAACACTATTGTTTGTTATATCATATCTCTGTTGAAATGATTTTTCAGTTACATGTTTGACTACCAATTGACCTAATGTAAGAACCTGAACCAATATGTCTGCAGTTTGGAAGGAAATAAATTACAGTCAAGGATCTATAATCCGCGTACCCATAATCCACGTTACTTTGCAAATGTAAACAATGAAATAAAGTCAAGAAAATTTGCAAATCCGTGATTTTAAAAAAAGATTTTTTTAAACAAATAATAAAAAAATTAATAAAAATCATAATAAAATGCATTTAAAAAAAAAAAAAATTACTCTTTTATTTTATTAACAGTAAAAAACTACACTGTATTACGGAACGCACCTAAGCTTACTGAATGTTCGAAATGCCGACTAAGTTCAGGAGAGTCAATAACTAATGAAAACGTACTATTTTGTGTGCTTGTCGTGCCTCCTAACAGTAACGCAGCACCACCTTATAACTAGGTATTAGGGGTTGGAAAGGTCGAATCAATATAACCAATCATAATGATCGATTGCAGAGGTTTCGCCAAAATCAGGAAAGGCAAACGGGAACCTTCAACTACAAGCGAACTCTGATTGATTTCTCAAGATCCGATCTTTCGAGAAACTAAGCTTTAGCCAGGGAGCTCTTTTTTCATTCTATTTACGTTCTTAATTTGGCCCCAAGCACAGTCAATGAGTTGATGTTAATGAATTTACAGATCACGTGTCATCTAGTATTGATTTTACTTTTTACCCTAATGCATATGCAACATGAATAGCGGAAAGTGTAGTAATTCGCGTTTGTACTGAAAGAAAGGTGGTGCTTTTTTCACTGCTAATGTTTGTAAACAGTCCCATGTGAGTGCGGCTATCACTCCCGGCTTTTGCTTGAGTTTGCCTCGCGTAATTTGGTTGCTTGTGTTTTTTTAAGTCCTTTAATGAAAAACCGGTTTACTTTAGTACAAACTTTAAAGTTTGTGGACAGTTATGAGCAAAGTATATGTTTGATTAAAGCGTTCTAAATTTTAGCTTCAAATCATTAAGAAATGTGCAGGATAAAGTGTAAATGGAAATAGACATGTACATAGAAACACATATATATAATTTTTTTAAAAATAAAATAACATTAAAAATGCATTTTTTGAAATTACTTATTAATTTAATTACTAGATTTCATATTTGTCTTTCCATATTACACTGATTATTGAATTAAAATGCTGTCTAAGTTTAATAAAGTGACGCATAATCCATTATTCTCTATAATCCGCAATATTCCATAATCCATGCAACCTTTGGCCCCAACTTGTGCGGATTATAGATCCTTGACTGTATGCATTCCATTTACATAAGTATAGTTTTTAAGTAAATGGTACTAATTTAAAGAAATTGTAGCAGTTTTGTCCTTACTATCAATATCAGTATTAAAAAAATTCCATTGTTTGTTTAAAAAAATGTATATTTTTACATTATTACACTTTTTTCTTACAATTATAATTTTATTTCTTTTAAAAAATATGTTTAGTTTTGGTATAGCTTTTCAATCTCAGCTCAAAGTTTTGATTTAGTTTTATAATCTAAATTCAAACAAAACTAAGTTTTAGTTTGGCTTACTCAGGTTTGCAACTAAAAAATAGCATAGGATTTATTGACTGTTAGATTTTTACTCACTGAAACCAGAAAAATATTTTTTTTTTAAAGTTTAATTAAACATATTTTTTTTCTTTTTATCCTGAAATCTGGTATTCTATTCTTGAATGAGAAACCATATTCAATAATGTTTTCATATGATAATTTCATATTTCTAAGATTGGAACTCAAAAGTTATGAAAACAGAACACTACAAATAGAAAATGAGGAATTTTTGAGGAATCAACAAAAGCAGTTACATACAGAGATAAACTTCTAGTGTGCTTTAAAAAACTACAAAAATTCAAAGTTTAATCAAGAGGGAATGTATAATTTGGAACATAGTTACTTGTAATAAACATGGGTGCAAGTTTTTCCGTATTGAGACGGAATTCCGTCTTTTAAAAATTCCCGAGGACGGAAACGAAACGAAAGAATCTTCGAGGGCGGAAGCAGCTCGCTAAAAACTCGCTTTTTTCGTCAAAAGATCATGAAAAGAAAGCATTATTTTCGGGAAATGATCATGTAAAAAAGCGCTATTTCTGTCAAAGGATTGCAAAAAAAGACCCGTTTGCCGTCAAAAGCTTGCGAGAAAAAACTCGATTCCTGTCGAAGGATCGCGGAAAACACACTATTTTTGTCGAAAGATTGTGAAAAACATACTCTAATATCATCAAAGTATTGCAAAAAAAAAAAGGCGCGATTTTCGTCAAAAGCTTGTGAAGGAAACGCGATTCCTGTTAAAAGATCACGGAAAAGACGTCATCTTGGTCAAAGAATGCGAAATAGACGAGGTCTCTGTCAAAGGATCGCAAAAAAGATGAGTTTTTTGTCAAAAGGTTGTAGAAAAAACGCAATTCCTGTTGAAGAATCACGAAAAAGATGCTATTTCCGGTCATATTGATGCAATTTTTGTCAAAGGATCGAAAAAAGATGTGAATTTAATGAAAGGATCGTGGAAAATACGTAAATTTAGTCAAAGGATCGTGGAAAAGATGCAAATTTTGCCAAAGGATCAAGAAAAAGACGCGATTTCCGTCAAATGATCGCAAAAAATTCCACGATTTTCATCAAATGATTGCAGAAAAATGCTATTTTTGCCAAAGGATTGCGAAAAGACGTAATTTCTGTTAAAGGATCACGAAAAAGATGCTATTTCCGTCGAATAATTGCGAAAAAGACTATTTCCAGTTATAGAATACAAAATAGGTACAATGTTTGTCAAAGGACCGCAATAAAGATGTGAATTAAATCGAAGGATCATAAAAAGACGCGAATTTTGCCAAAAGATGGAGAAAAAAATTGCGATTTCCGTGAAATGATCGCAAAAAAAAACACGATTTTCATCAAATGATAGCAGAGAAAACACAGTTTTTTCACAGGATCGCAAAAAAGTTGTGATTTCTGTAGAAGGATCGGGATAAAGACTTGATTTCTGTCAAAGGATCGCGAAAAAGACACGAATTTCGACAAATGATCGTATAAAATAGTTGGATTTCATCGAAAAATCGCAGATTTCGGCTAAAACCGTAGAAAAATGGCACAATTTTAGCTAAAACCTTAGAAAAATCACAAATTTTGGCAAAATAGCATAGAAAAGTCGTACATTTTCGTGAAAGATCGGGAAAAAAACTAATTTCGTCATATGGTTGTGGAAAAAACACGAGTTACGTGCGTATGTGCTCACTTAGTGGGGAACAGAGTCAAAATATTTTCAGTCTTGGCAAAATTTCAAACTTGCACCCATGGTAATAAAATATGGGGTGTTTTTTCATCGCAGTTGTACTTTTCTAATGCAAACTGTCCATGTTTTTGCAACATTACTCTACATTATGGAAGTAAAATAGAGGTCAATTTTAGATTCAATACCTTGAAAAAACATTCAATTAATCAGCTATAACGAAATCTTGAAAAATGCAGCATAGTAGTGCCACCTATAGGGCAATTTGCACCAAAAACTAAACATCAATATATATCAGGAACTGTCTTAATCTGTAGTTTGATATTAAAAAAAAAAAAAAAAATCGTCCTTTAGTCTTTGAGATAGAGCTATTGCGATAATCATGAATAATGCAACATAGCAGCATCATCTGTTGAGCGATTTGCACCAAAAAGTAATGTGCACAAAGTTATGTCAAAGATTAACCTAATCTGAAGTTTTATGAAAATACATACATTAATTCTTGAGAACTTGAGATAGAACTATTGTGGAAATTATGAATAATGCAACATCGCAGCGCCATCAATTAGGTGATATACACTAATAACTAAACATCTCGAGTTTATATCAAGGTGTAACTGAATCTAAAGTTTTGTGAAATTATGTGCATTGTGCACCAGTTCTTAAGATCGAGTGCCCATAAAATTTTTGTTCCATACAGAATCACAGAGTGACAGATATTTTCCAAAAACTATCAAATTGTGTTCAGGACCTTCTAAAATGTTTAAATTCACCAAAAACTGGAATTCAAAATTTTCACAAATTCAATACGTACTTCTTGAAAAGATAGAAAAAAGTAATAAATGCATGTTTCAAATTTTATGTTAAATAGTTAATTCTACCATTTCTATTAATCGGCATATTATTGAAATAATTTTGCACATGAATTAATTTTTAAAAAAAGAAGTTGCATTTAATTATATATCTAGATTTTTTTCATGTAATCCTGCTTTTGTGAAATTGTGAATTTTTGTATATATACTTATACAAAATATATTCAGAATTTGTGAATAAGAAATTATTACTATTTTTAGAGTCCTATTTAGACATTTTTAATAAGGTTATTTATGATTATACAACTTGATAAGATTCAGCTGCTATATGGCATGAGATTTTTTTTTTCTTCAATCGCTGCATTTGCGAAAGATTCAATTTGTAGATTAAACTTTTTTCTGAAATGTCTATTTTCAAGAGAAATTTTGCGAAGTGTCTTGTGTTTCAAACAAGAAAAAAATGTGAATGATCCTTTCAAGTCTTCTCAAACAGATTTCTGCGCAGAGATCAGATTACCCACATTAAAGTTTTCATGTGGGACACTCAAGATAAAAATAAACAAAATAAAAAGTATGAGAATGTAGCTATTACAAAATTTTCACTATATTATTTCATAAATGAAATTTCAATTTTTCCAGTTCGGAAAAATTGAAAAATAAGCCTTCGGAAAAAACCGCTTTTTTTCCCAATTTTTCCGGTTTTTTTCCGAGCATTCCCATCTCTAGTAATGATTATTATTATTTTTTTTCCCCACTCCTTTTTACCCTTTTCTCTCCCCTTCGGTCCCTTTCCACATGCGCTTTCCTATTGGCCCTTACTTGCAGTCCTCTGCCATCCTATTGGTTGCCTTCAATCCGCAGTCTCTACCAGGGCCATAAATCTTGGGGAGGGTGACACCCCCCCCCCCCTCGAGGAAATCAGTCAGAAAATTTCCCATTGAATTGGAAAACCGTACACTTAGTCAGAAAAAATGGTGTTTACTTAGAAAAACTTACAAATTGGGAAAGCGAAAAAATCAGTTGGAAAAATGTATGTTTAGTCAGAAAAATGGTACGAACCTATAAGGACTTACAAATTGGAAAAACCTACAAATCAATCAGGAAAATTCCCATATGATCAGGAAAATGTACATTTAGTCGGGAAAATGGTATTTACCTATAAGAACTTACAAATTGGAAAAACGAAGAAATTGGTCAGAAAAATTTCCGTTTTATTAGAAAAATGGACGTTTATTCGGAAAAATGGTACTCACCTATAAGGATTTACAAATTGAAAAAATCCTGTACGATTGGAAAAATGTACATTTAGTCGGGAAAATAATATTTACCTATAAGAACTTACAAATTAGAAAAACGAAAAAATCAGTCGGAAAATTTTGTGTTTCATTGGAAAAATGGACGTTTATTCGGAAAAATGGTACTCACCAATAAGGACTTAGAAATTAAAAAAAACCAACAAATCAATCGGAAAAATTCCCGTATGACTGGAAAAATGTACGTTTAGTCAGGAAAATTGTATTTGGGTCATTCCATGCCAAATCAACCAGTGTCTCAACCTGACCCTTTCAGATTTTGATGAAACTTGCAGGGATCCTTCTCAATGATGATATAAATGAAAATATATCAACAAAAAATTTTTATCTCATTGGATTTTCATAAAATTAATTTTTTTAATTTTCAAAAATCGCCCTTTTTTGGCTTTCATTGACATATTCAATTTTGAATTTCTCAAGTTCTATCAGACATAGAGAGTTGTTTAACCCCTCATTTTAAAGACAATTTAATAAGGTTCAATTTGATATGCAATTTGACTATTTAAAATTTTTTTTTAATTTTAAATTTTAATTTAAAAATTTAAAAATAAGATAGTCATTTTTAAAAAATTTGAAAAAAATATATGTTTTTTGTAATAACATCAGCTTTAAGTTCTGAAATTTTTAGAGTGGGATCGCAATGGGATCAGGAATTATAAAATAAAAGCTCAAAGTCACTATAGAAATTGTAGGGTCATTCATTCCATGCCAAATCAACCAGTGTCTCAACCTGACCCTTTTAGATTTTGATGAAACTTGCAGGGATCCTTCTCAATGATGATATAAATGAGAATATATCAACAAAAAATTTTTACCTCATTGGATTTTCATAAAAATTAATTTTTTTAATTTTCAAAAATCACCATTTTTGGGCTTTCATTGACAAATTCAATTTTGAATTTATCAAGTTCCATCAGACATAAAGAGTTGTTTAACCTCTCATTTTAAAGACAATTTAATAAAGTTCAATTTGATATGCAATTTGACTATTTTAAATTTTAATTTAAAAATTTAAAATTTAAAAAAATTTAATATAGTCATTTTTAAAAACTTTGAAAAAAATATGTTTTTTGTAATATTATCAGCTTTAAGTTCTGAAATTTTTAGAGTGGGATCTCAATGGGATCAGGAATTATAAAATAAAAGCTCAAAGTCACTATACAAATAGTAATTTAAATCATTCCACAACAAATCAACCAGCGATTCAATCTGACTATTTCAGATTTTGATGAAACTTGCATGGATCATTCTCCTTAATGATATAAATGAAAATATATTATAAATTTTTATCTCATAAATTTCCATAAAATTATTTTTTAAATAAAAAATTGCTATATTTTTTGTCTAGCATAATATTTTCTATTTTTAGTTCCTCAAGTCCTATTTTATGTAAAGAGATGCTTGACCCCTTCATTTTAAAGAGAATTTAATATGGTTCAATTTGATTTATAAATTGACTATTTGGTTTAAAATGTTAAATTAAAAAAAAAAAAAATTTTAATTTATTATTTTTCTTAGTTCAATAAATTGTAAGTTCTGAAATTTGTTAAGTAGAATCTCAGTGGGATAAGGAGTTACCATACAAATAAAGGTAGCTTTCCTTCATGTTTGCATGATAAATGACATAATATTAAAATTTTACAAAGATATGCATTATATTAATACCATTGGTAGTCATAAAAAAAGAAAAATTAGTCCAAATGAAAAAAGTTTTACCTGGTTTTAGATTCAAGCATTGTAGATAAGAAACGCAAACTTGAGCTTCCAATTATCTTTTTTTCTTCTGGTGATTTTCTTGAAATATTTTTATATCGTTCTCTGAATCAAGGGTCTTTAGACAATAGTGAGATACAATTTTTAGTAAAGTTAGTCTTTTCAAACCATTTAAAACTAAGGTTTGAAAAAAAAAAAAAAAAAAAAATGATGACTTTCGCATAGTGCAATAAGTTCAAAAGTAGTTTTCTCAAAAATCTTTCCCCAAAATCAGCCTTTGCATCATCAATACTTCAATTAATAAAACTGTTTTGGTAATTAGAACTCAGAGATCAAAATAATGATTTTTTTTATTGCCTCTTAAGTTTCATAAATAATTTCTTATTTGCCTTTTTGGTTTCTGATTCAGTAAGTTGATATACTCTTCCTGTAGCTGTTGTGGGATCAACTTTTGTTAAAATTGCACTTTTATGCACAACTAATATGTCAGAAAATTGAGGGTATTTGAAAGATGGAGAAGGGCCATGTGGTTCCAGAAAACTTATTTTTACTTCACATCCTTCTATTCTCAATACACAACCTAACCACCATTTATCTGAGTATTCACATGTTATAAAGCCAACTATGTCTTTAATATCCAGATTGTCATCGGTATCATTAATTGAAACTATTTCTACAGATGATTCCTCTGAAAATGAATAGCTTTTCACTAAAACTCTAGTCTCATTCACAGGACTGAAACTATGAAATTGTTGTGTACCCTTTATTAATTTTGCTTCTTGAAATCTGACCTCCAAGATCTTTGCCTCTGCCTCATATGCCTCTGTAGTAGAATACAAAAAATTAATATTAGCAATATTGTCTTTAGCCCAAACATAAAGTTGGCGAGGTGTCATAATTTGATCATTGTAGACCATTCGTAGATTAGCCAATGTTGCTAATCATTTAACTGTTCCCCCAACACCATCACTTGCATTTTTTCCATGTGACGATGCGAAGAAGTTCTGCCTTAACTTCAAAATCATTCTCATGATGACAGAGATTAAGAAAGTTTGATTTATTTTTATATTGTGAGGCCGCTCCATCTGAAAAATAATTCATCTTTTCGAATTTATGAGGAAGATTTTGTTTAAGAAAATCAGTCATGAGATGTTGAAATAAATGAACAGCAACTGCATTATGCACCATGCAATCAGAAATAATAACTAAACTTAAATGTGTTAATTTGGTTTCTTCTACAATGTAATAAATAACAAATGGATGTATCGTTGCTTGAGCATTGTTCCAATGGAAACCTTGTACTGAATCTTGAAGTAAAAATGCATAATTTTCAGAAAAATCAGCAATTACAATGCATTCGTTTTGAGGCAAATTTTCTTTTAAGTGTCTCAAATAGGAAGACTGCTGAGAAGCAATGAATGAGTGTCTTAAAAGCTTTGGCAAACTCTGTAACAAATAATCTAAAAACTCTTCTGTGGGTTTTGTGATAGTTTCTAAGATGCACTTGTTGTCTATTTGCATCCATTGTTTGAAACTTAAATTTTCAATGCTATTAAGCTGAAAAGCTTCTTCAAACCGAGTCTTCAAATTGTCACTTCCTGGGCAATTAACACAGTTTGAAAAGTAACATTTAGATGTAGGTTCTTTGAAAATGATGTTGCTAAGTACATCTTTGTATGTTTTAATTGGGAATTCACCATTTGTCAATTCAGGTATATTACACTGAGTAATAATTAATTTGGCATTCTGGTGTATTGTGCAAACACACACAGAATGTGTCCCACTATATCCAGGAAGTACACAATGCTTAGGACGAAGTTCACAGAATTTAGAAATTCCAATTTTTTTATCAGGATAAAGCTCTTTAAATAGTTCATATGATTCTCTTAATGTACTTAGCATTAAATATTTCTGAAAGTGTTCACGTTTGCCATCTTTTATCACAGAAACAAAGTCTTTTTTACCAGGCATCTGACGACTGATGTCATCACTTTCATAAAACTGTGTAACTAAGGCTGTCGTTGAAGGGTCCAATGATCTTCCTGGCTTTGGATCAGGAGATGACATTACACCTTTTTCGCTTAACAGTTTTTTTTGCCTTTCTAGGGGTAAAGTTCGATACTCCAAATTCAGTTTCAATTTTTTTAAGAGTCCAACTTTTGGGAAGTGTAGTTAGAATTTGCATTCTAACACTTTTATCTGTAGTGCTATTGAACTTTTCTTTCAGTTGTTTAATTATTTCACAATCAAAACATTCTGCAGAATCAAAGCTAGAACTGCATGGATTTAAATCTAGTATTTTTGTTCGGAAAGCATCTGTCACTTTTTGAATTTTTGCTTCTGGATATTTTTTTTCAGTTAGGCGTTTTGTTTTAATAGGTGTTTCTTCAATAGCAATCAGACTTTTGTTCAAAGATTCAATTGCTTCTTTTTTTTTGTGGAGTTGACAATTCAACTGGAACATGTATTTCAGGTACATTTAAGTCATCTTGAGAATCTGAGCTGTCTGAATGCAAGGTTTCTTCAGTTAAATTCTCTGGAAGCTTCAGTACAGCTTTACGGCACCCATCACATATCTTGTCACATTTATTTAAATTGACATTACGTTTCAAAATATTTTCATTTACTGATCTCAAGTTTTTTCTATAATAATTATGATCCGGTTTCTTAAATGGATTACAGCAATATACGGTAAAATGTTTTGATGTACTGGTATTGGAATCATCCATATTATAACAAATTATTTAAAATTATAAATCATATAATGAAAATGACTTAAATAATAACAGCTTGAAACAATATAATACTAGTTCTATAAGACTATAGAATTGATTACACTTTTAAACTGGATAAAAACCTCATTGTTCAAAAAAAATTAAAAAGTTATTACTTCATAAATATAGTATACTTATTTCACTTCCATTGGAAAAAAATAATCCTGATAAATGTATTCCATTTTTTTTTCTATGAAACACTTTAACACTGCTTATAAAACTAGCTGTTCACTCACTGAAATCTTGAAGAAAACTAATCTGAAGTTGAACTAATGTGAGTGAACATCTGCAAGAACACTAACCAGACATGAATCATGCTCTTGAAAAACATGAATCACACAACTCTGTTCTGGTGTAAGCAATAACATCTCTAATTGGCAAACTGTTTACTCACAATCATTTTATCTCTAAGTTCAGTAAATATCTGTATGTAACAGACAGCAATTTAAATTGGTTATCTAAAAGCACATTTTAATTATTTATTTTTTTAATTTGTAAAAGTTAAAGGGAGAGAAATATCAATAAAGATAGCCCCATCTCATGCTTAAATTTTTTTTTCTTTTGACTGCTAATCCTATTGGAAACCTATTCTACAAAATTCAGAATTTAAACCTTATATTATAAAAACCTTTTTTTTTTTCATTTTAAAAATTATTATAATTATTATTTGTAACCAAACACAGTCAGTTTACATAATTGAACTTTAAATTAATATTAAATTAAATTTTACATAATTGAACTTTATTAAATTCTCTTTAAAATTAAGGATTAAAAAAAAACTATGTTTGACAGAACTTGAGAAATTTAAGATATTTATGCAAAACAAAAAAGGTGACTTTTCAAAATATAAAAAATTATTTTATAAAAATCGAATTAGAATTTTTTAAAAATATATATACTTCTCATTTATATCATCAGAGAGAACAGTGTGTCTGTGGGGACATTATAAAGTTTCAGAAGGAGGGAGGGAATTGCACTTTTTGATTATTGCAAACACAAAATCTCACATTTTTTTTTTTTTGGGGGGGGGATCATCCCCCCCCCACCAAGCCACCTCCTGAATTCAAAACTGAGGGAGAAAGATCTTTGCAAGTTTCATCAAAAACTGAAATGGTCAGGTTGAGTCAAGTTGATTTGGCATGGGAATGATTTAAATTATTATTTTTATTTGTATAATGACTTTGAGCTTTTATTTTATAATTCCTGATCCCATTAAGATCCCACTCTAAAAATTTCAGAATTTAAAGCTGATAATATTACAAAAAACATATATTTTTTTCAATTTTTTTAAAAATGACTATCTTAAATTTTTTAAAATTTTAAATTTTTAAAAATTTTTAAAATAGTCAAATTGCATATCAAATTGAACCTTATTAAATTATCTTTAAAATAAGGGGTTAAACAACTCTCTATGTCTGATAGAACTTGAGAAATTCAAAATTGAATATGTCAATGAAAGCCAAAAAATGGCAATTTTTGAAAATTAAAAAAATTAATTTTATGAAAATCCAATGAGATAAAATTTTTTTGTTGATATATTCTCATTTATATCATCATTGAGAAGGAACCCTGCAAGTTTCATCAAAATCTAAAATGGTCAGGTTGAAAATTGAAATTTTTTGGTTGATTTGGCATGGAATGACCCATTTACCTATAAGAACTTACAAGTTAAAATAACGAAAAAATCAGTCGGAAAAATTTCCGCTTTATTGGAAAAATGGACGTTTATTAAGAAAAATGGTACTCACCTATAAGGATTCATAAATTATATAAACCAATAAATCAATCGAAAAAATTCTCGTACAATCAGAAAAAGGTACGTTTAGTCGGAAAAATGGTATTTACCTATAAACACTTACAAATTGAAAAATTAAAAAAAATCAATCTGAAAAATTTCCGTTTTATTGGAAAAATGTATGTTTAGTCGAAAAAAAAAAAATACTAAACTATAAAAATTAATGAATTAGAGAAATTAATTTTTTTACTGTAGTTTTTAATTAGAAGAAAAAACAATTAAGAAAAAGAAAATTTTTACAAATATGGTCTTAATCGAAAGTATTTCGGATTTTATTTTTTATTTTTTTGGTAAAATTATACAGAAAAACTTTGATTTGTGGTATATTCTGAATTTAAAAACCTCAATATGACGAAAAAAAAACTTATATGCATATCCCAGCGATGTTGTAATATTATATGAAACCTTGATATTTTAATCGAAAATATTCATATTCCGAATTTTTTTCTGTTTCCTTTGTATCGAGATACTTTGAGATATCGAAATCTATCTTTTTTTTAATACACTGGTTTCCAAAAATTAAGGAAAAATCACAAAAATAGCGATAACTCGTTCGAAAAGAAAGCAATCCGTATGAAATTTGCATATATTGTTAAATAAAATATGCTGAATAAAAATACCAAACGCAAATTAGTGGCGCTGCAATCGCATTGTGTCATCCGTGAGGCACATAAAAATGCACATTCGAGAGTAAGGCTGCAGTTGTCGCTGTGATAGTGATATTGTAAATCTAGGATAGCCAATTCATTACAATGACCTCGAGGCATCATTTGCTTGCAGAGCTGCGATCTGGAGCTATTGGGAGATTGGTGGCAGGACAAAGTCAGGCAGAAGTGGCTAGATGGCTAAATGTGAGTCCTTCGGTGGTTCATAGGCTTTGGCAACAATTTCAAACCACTGGTTCGGGTTCAAGAAGGTTCAGCCAAGGACGGCCAAGGGTTTCGACAGGCGCCGATGACCGATATTTGCTGTTATGTGTACAAAGGAATAGAACGTAGAACCCCAAACCCATCTCACTTTCGATCCTGCCTTGCTGCAGCCACTGGAAGATTGGTGTTAATGTCTACTGTGCGTAGAAGGCTTCACGAAGATGGACTTTACGCGAGGCGACCAGCAATTTGTGTGCTGCTCACCTCACGTCACCGAAGAGAATGTTTGATGTGGGCACGTCAACATGTCCACTGGACGGTTGATCAATGGAGGCATGTTCTCTTCACGGATGAGTCCCGGTTTAGCCTATAAAGCGATAGTAGGCGTTGTTTGATTTGGAGAGAACAGGGAACCCGCTCTCATCCATCAAACACTCGTGAAAGAGATTCATATGGAGGAGGCAGTGTCTGCGTTTGGGGTGGTATCTCATTGGGTGGACGCACAGACCTCCATGTCTTTCTACATGGAACAGTGAATGCTCATGTCTATAGAGATGACATCCTTGATGCTTATGTGTGGCCTTATGCCAGTGCAATAGGTAATGATATCCTGTTACAGGATGACAACGCTAGACCGCACAGGGCTCGCATCGTGGAAGATTATCTTCAGCACCAAACAATTCAGCGCATGGAATGGCCAGCTCGATCACCGGACTTGAATCCCATCGAACATGTTTGAGATGCTTTAGGGCAGAGGTTCCCAAAGTGTGCTCCGCGGAGCCCTTGGGGCTCCTTTTGAACTTTCCAGGGGCTCCGCGGCGTTCCACGAAAATAAGCAAAACTTTAAAGTAATTAGCATATTGTCAGTGAAAGATTTTCAAATGTATGTAGATATTTTTGTGCGTGTGTTTCGTCTAAAATAAATGTATCGATAACTGGGTTGAAAAATACGATAGGTTTCAATCCGTTGAAATTTTTGCATTCTACACGTATCTTCTGTATAATATTCTTGGTTCGAATTGATTTATTTTATGTTTTCACATTAAATGTGTTTTAAAATTCGATTTAACCCTTTAACGATCATAGCATTTTCCTTGCTAAGATGTCGAAATAAATGATTGACACCAGTAATTAAGAACAAATATATTTCTAAATCAGAAAACGTGGTTTTTCGCATACAAAATAAAAGGGATATTTTTAGATAAAAATACCGGTGTCAGTGTTGCGTATCGGAATTAAAATTTTGTGGTTTCGTGGCGAAACCAATGAACGTTAAAGGGTTAAATTAAACTACAAGAAATAATATTCTGGATCGGATGTACAAAACAGAAAAGGCCCGCCATTGCTGTTAGCTCTGCTTGTCGAGCAAAAGGGAGAACAGTTTTGTTTTGTGTACACCACCTATTCATAAGTTTACACTTAATTCTTTTTTGCTTAGTAACAAGGTTTTAACGTCCTAATGAGATAAGTGTGTCTGACATTATTTATATTTTTCACTTCACTCTTCTCAATGAGGTATTTTATACTCTATTACTTGCTATATTTACTGAGAAATGTGTTAGTTAAGCTTTGATTGTTTCAATGATGGACTTATAATTGTCTTTCACTTTTCGTTAATATTTTAAGTTGAGAAATTTAATATCAAATTACATGTTCTATTTCAGTTTAAAATTTGCCATTGCTAAAATTAAGTGAAAGGAATGTAGCAGTAGCCATAGTGTTCTTCACAAACACGCGCTAGCATCAAGAAAAATCCCTCTTGAACTTATTACAGTTCTGATCTGAATGATGCTATAAAAAATATATAAGAATTTTAATGCTATAAAAACTTTATAAAATCAAGACCTCTTAAAAGTAAACATTTCAAACTAATTTGAGAAGATATGGGAAGATCAGTCCCTGCTGCTGCGTACTGATGTAAGATGGTTATCCCAAGGAAAAGCGTTGACACGTTGCTGGAGCTGCGTGCAGAGGTTGGAGTCTTTTTGCCAGATCACAACCCTCAATTAGCAACAATTTTAAATCATGGAGATTGGACATGTAAATTGGCATATTTGGTGGAAATTTTTAGTAAAATGAACGAAATGATTTATCGTTGCAAGGAGAAAGTGTTACTGTTTTTGATGCGAACTCCAAAGTGTCGGCATTTAAGAAGAAACTTACCTTCTGGTCTGAATGTGTATAAAAGGCTTATATAAGTTGCTTTCCTCTTAATAATGGTTTCTTAAATGACTATAGCATCAAGTTTGAAAAAAAAAATATTCAGAAAATTGTTTAAGATTATCTCCAAGCTTTGATAGAATCATTTGAGCATTTCTTTCTAGCTGCTCAAAATAGGATGCTGGACGATTTTGAATGGATACTAAATTCATTCAGCGTAAAAACAAAACCACACAGCTTAAGTTCTGTGGAATACGAAACTCTCATTGATTTACTATCTCAAAGCGATCTAGAAATCTCTTCTCAAAGCAAATCTATCTCAATTTTGCTGTCATTTGACAGATGAATACAAAATCTTGCCAGGCAGAGCAAAATTAATTTTACTCCCATTTTCAAAGACATATCTGTGAGAAGCTGGATTCTCCACTTACACAAGTATCAAAGCAAAACACAGAAATCGGTTAAATGCAGAACCAAACATTCGCTTACAATTGTCGAAAATGACAATTGCATATTAAAAAAAAGGGTTAAACAATTCAAGCGCATTTATCACACTAAACTTTTTTATATTATTGTTCGTCAAGCTTTATGAAAAAAAAAAAAACTGCAATTTAATATTTGTATATTGGATGTTGTTTTTTTCATTTTTGGAATTTTTATTTTCATAAATTGTTTATTTTTATTAAATTTTACTTATTTAAATCTTCTATCCTAGTTTTCAAAACTGTATTTTATTTTTAATATAATGTCTGTCGCTGAAAATGTCTTTTTTTAAAGATCTTGTATCATTTAAGCCAGTAAGCACAAGTCGTGTAAACAAACTCATTTTGCAGTGATGATTTTTTTAAAGTTTTGCGTGAAGAAGTTAAAAATTCGACGTCTTCAATGTCACGTTACTAATCCTAAATCCTAAGTATTTAATTTAGTTGAGTATAAAGTGTGATAGCCTATTATTTACTTGTTATTTTAACGTTTTGTATTGGTGTCTATGAGTTGTCTGAACAATGTTAGAGTAACATTTCTTCAAAATGGCGTAGTCGGACAAAACCGGGATGCAGGTGATCGGACATAACAGGGAAGTTCCCAGTTTTGTACAGCCCATTTATTTGCGTGATTGAAATAGAATTAACTTGTTTAAAATACAAAAATTAAATTATTATTTAAATTAAGTTGTTACATGGAAAAGTGTTTTTAGTCTTTTATATTCCAAAATAAGTAGAAGAAAGATACAGGAAATTATCGATTTTTATCAACTGAAAAGCCCATGGAAATAGAAAATAATCCTTTGGCAGAATTTCAAAAATTTTTAGCCAAAAACAAAATTCTGATATAGACCTGCTTATAGAACACTGTTAGCCTCAGTCTGAGTAACAAAATGGGTCTAAGCAGCCAACGCCGACTTCGAAGGCTCCAGGTCCTTTAGAAGACGACGATGTGAACTTTCTGGTTGCTGTGCAACCTTCTACTTCTTCTCATGGCCTGGGCAGAGATATCAGGCGTCATTTTGCTGTCTCACTACATGATATAAAGCCTTTTCTAGTACAAAGGGACCCTAGGACCATCGAGAATTCCGACAAGTGGCGAGGGTTTGTTTGTTTGTTTGTTTGTATTTATGTCGGCCGATTATCTGCGCTATGAGACATAGGCCCTATGCGGTGAGATGCCCTCCGTGGGGGTCTTTCTAAGGGAACCTAACCCGTATTTACGCAAGGTTCGAAGAAAACCACGGAAAACTCCGAACGGTTAGGCCGACGGTCGCGATTGGGTTCGAACCCAGCACCTACCGTCTACCAGTTTGAGGTCTGAACCTCGCGGCCACCGGTGGGGCCAAGTGTCGAGGGAAAACAGCTGTTCTTACTTCAATCCCCCCCCCCCCTACAAATTAGAACTCCAACGAGAAGAAAAAGAAAGGATGAAATAGAAAGACAAGAAGAACTTAGCCATGAAGAAAAACTTTTCAAGAGGACAGAAAAAGTTGTAAGAAAACTGAATTGAAAAAAGAAAGTGGTTAAAGAAAAAAAAATTAACATCAAACAAGGAGAAGGATAAAAGTGAAACTGCATCTTTTGCAACGGCTTATATGAACAAACTAAATCTAAGGAGACTTGGATACCATGACTTCACCAAAGAGTAGTCACATGAAACTTGTATCAATGCAGATGAACAAGATCGAAGTTTCATTTGTGATTTTTGTGCCTAACATTTTAAACTCTGAAACAGAACTTAGTAGATTTAGTATAGATTCACATTCTATAAGTATAATATGACAGTTTCTGCAAATTTTTCTTTAATAAATGGTATTATTGCAAAGTTACAATGTGCTTTTATTTTTTCCAAGTTATGATCTCAATTGCAATTGTTCGCAAGTTAATGAATACTATTCTTCTTCGCAAGGAATCAATTTATCGTTTTAATAGAAATTTTGATCGTTTTGTTCACATAGTGCACAATAATAAAAAGGAAAACATTAGGGTCCCGGCTTTATCCGACTTTCCCCTACAAGATAGGTATTTTAATTAAAAAAAGAAGGTTTTAATTCTTATTTTTATTTTATTGTATATAATACTAGTAATATTAAATGAAATTGCTAAAGGGTCATATAACAAAAAAAAAAAAAAAAAAAAAAAAAAAAAAATTGATTTTTAAAATTTGTAGTATGAATTCAGAATTTCTATATCAGGAAAGGTCCAAACTGAGAACCGAGGCTCAATGTAGTAAATTACTGGCTTGGATTTTTATCCAGCGGATTTTTCTCTGCTCCATATAGTTATAAAATATATATATTACAGTAAAAACCCAATAATTCAGATTAATTGGGACCGGACTCAATCCGGATAATCGAAAATCCGGATTATCCGGAGAATTAGGAAAAAATAAAATAAAATAAAACATACTTATAGAAAATCTGCTTTATGTTAAACTTATGTTATTCAATATTTACAGACTGTAAAAATGCTTACTTTGTTTAATTCTTCCAAAAAGATTTCAGAAAAAGTTTTTTTATTTAGAATACGACGATGAAACAAGTTAATGTTATGGAAATTAGCCAATCGCTTCTCAAATTTGAAAAAAAAAAATGACGAATCCGATCCGGATTAACGGGGTCTGAATTAGCAGGGTTCTACTGTAATTTGTAAACCACAGCGAATTCTTTGGTTTAGGGGCTCCGCCTTAGAAACTCTTCCCAAAAAGGGCTCCGCAAGCCCAAAAGTTTGGGAACCGCTGCTTTAGGGAGACGTGTCTCTGTTCTCAATCCCCCTCCTCTAACCCTTGCTATGCTTACAACTGCTTTGGAAGAGCAATGGCTCTTACTTCCCAGCGAACTTATCGACCGCATAATTGGTAGTATGACACATTGCTGTATGTCCTGTATTGCTACTAGGGCTGATCATACGGCATATTAAAGGTACTTTTCCTATACCAAACTGGCAAACTGATTTTGTTAATTTTAAAATTATGCTATTTTTAGAAACACCATAATTGTCTGATAATTACTTTTCATGTTATTTTATACCTTACTATGCGTTGTATATTGTGGCTGAGTTTCATTAAAATCTACATGTAACATTTTGAATTATCGCTATTTTTGTGATTTTTCCTTAATTTTTGGTAACCAGTGTAGGGTCATTCCACGTGAAATCAACCAATTTAAGGAAAACTTGTTGCATCATAGTCACAGATTTTTTTTAAATTTTTATCATAGACAGACATAGTACTGAAACCCTCAAATCTGAAATTTAAAAGTAATTTTCACAATATTGGCCGAGATATGGCCATTTGAAAACTGGCCATTTTTACAAAATGGCGGCCATCTTGGAATTGTATCACTGTCTAAATATGGCCATAACTTGACAACTAATGGCTCAAAGTTTATATATCTGGTACCAATTTGAAGCTATTTGTACAAAGAATGAATATTTCACATCAAAACAATAATAAATTTTCATTTTTTTTACTTTTTATTATGTGCAAAGTGAAAATTTCACCCCAAAAAAGGGCAGATTGTAATGGCTCATAAAAAAAATGAATCATCATGAATTTTTCTGAAACTTGGTAAAAACGTTGCTCCATCTGTGTGCTTTAAATAAAAAAAAATTGGAAAGGTAAAATTTGTTGTTTTAAAATAAATGGTTTTTTACAGATAAGGTGTCATTAACCAAATAATGATATTTTTAGAATCTGTGAGCATTCCTGATTCAAAAAATAATGGTTAAAATAAAATTTTCTAACATCTAAATTAATGTAAAAGTATAATCAAAACCTCATTTGTACTAATTTTGTAGAAATCTGCCTCCAGCCCCCCTCCCCCCCACCCAAAAAAAAAAAAAAAAAAAAAAAAAAAAAAAAAAAAAAAAAAAACAATTCAAAAAAATTTTACATTGAAAAAGATAAGATAATAATTAAGGAATATAATGTATAATTATAAAATACCTATAAATGCAATGCATACATATGGTGATTTACTTCACATATAGGGGCAAGTGGGGTAGAATGGGACAGTAGGTTTTTCTCTTTATGTATCATTCTAAATATTTCATCAATCACATATTAGATGAAGTAATGGTACCCCAATCTTCAGTTGAAAAAAGTAGCTAATTTACACAAGCTTGCAATTATAATAAAGAAAAAGATTATTTCAAGAATCAAAACATGAATTCAAAATTTTAAATTTTGAATTCAAAACATGATGTAAAAATTTCATTATGTTTCTATAAGCTGATGTAATATTGCATCATGTTCTATATAAGCTGATGCAATTTAAAGAAAAGATTGCTACTGTACCTTCATCTGCTTCTTAATTGGCTATAATCAAAGTATGATGCTATCTTGCATCATGTTCTATATGAGCTGATGCAATTTAAAGAAAAGATTGCTGCTTTACTTCATCTGCTTCTTAATTGGCTATAATTAAAGTATGATGTAATCTTGCATCATAATGTCCAAGAAACTTGAGTAATTCCTTTTAAATACCATATACCACTTCTAAAGTTTTCAATGAAGTGTATTTAGACATACAATAATTATTTTGTACTTATTATACAGTGGAGATGGAGTGTTTTGTATGTAAAAAACTCAATGTTTCTCTGAGTACTGATGTTATTTCTGTTCTTCAATTATCCCCACGGGATTTACATTTATTAAAAAAAAGGTTACATTATATAATCCCAGATGAAAAAAGTTTTTTGCATGCGAATATATGCAAGGTTCACAAGGATAAATTTCTAAAATTTTATAGTTTAAATCAGAGACAGTGTTGTGATCCATTTAATAAACATCCAAATAGTAACAGAGCAAAATCACTGAAAACAATTTCTTTAGATATGTCTATGACAAATCCAGACATCCTCATTCCAGGAAAAAAATTATGTACTTCCTGCTATTCATCTATAATAATAAAGAGAGAAGGATGTTTGTCTGTGAGCGCTGTTCTGAAGAGACTGCTGCACGTAGAGTTACAAAATTTGGAGGGAAGGTACTTTTTTACATGTAGTTTTGCACCTCGAAGCCCGATTTTCGATTTTCTGTTTAGATTTTTTTAAATAATTTTTTTAAGCGATTTTTAGCGTTATTTTTGCGGTTTTATCCCATTAGTGAAAGGAGCACGGTTTTATTCTTTTAACCCAAAATAGCAATTTTTTTTCTCTTTTCAACAAAGTTTATTCAGAATTTGTACAACGATTTTTGAATTTTTAACGAATCTTTAATGCGATTTTTTGTGTTTTTTCTCATTTTGCGGCTATTTTTTGAGATTGATAAAAAGAAAATCGTTTTAAACTTTTAGCCTAATGCCCTAAATTTTGTGTTTGTTACGATTTTTAGATTTTAACGATTTTTAATACGATTTTCAATGCGATTTTTAACGTTTTTTTTAAAGATTTTTGCGTTTAGCATCTATTTTTTTCATAGTTGTTCTATCAAAAACTTGAGCTGTTGAGAATGCAATAAGTAGTATTTTTTTGTGAAATCTACCTAAAATGTCAAACATTTAGGAACCACTATTTTCGAATAGCAATTTCATAAACTATCTTAAATTCTTGCTTAAGACCGCTACCCCCTCGAGTTATATATCACCTGATAGGTTATTTAACAGAGTATGGTTTTGATAAAGTTTTTGAAGATTAGAGTGCTTTACCTGGTGATGGAAAACGGAACTAATAGAACGCTATTTTTTTAAATCTATAATAATAAAGAGACAAGTTTGTGTGTGTGTCAGCGCTATTCTGAAGAGTCTGCTGTACATAGAGTTACAAAATGTGGAGGGAAGGTACTTTTATACATGTAGTTTTGCACCTCGAAGCCCGATTTTCAGTTTTTTGATTAGATTTTTTTTTGATAATTTTTTTAGGCGATTTTTAGCGTTCTTTTTGCAGTTTTATCCCATTAGTGAAAGAAATACGGTTTCATTCTTTTAACCCAATATAGCATTTTTTTTCTCTTTTCAGCAAAGTTTATTCGGAATTTGTACCGCGATTTTTGAATTTTTAACGAATTTTTAATGAGATTTTTAGAGTTTTTTCTCATTTTGCGGGGTTTTTTTTTTTTTTTTTTGAGATTGATAAAAAGAAAACCGTTTCAAACTTTTAGCCTTAAATTTTGTGTTTGTTACGAATTTTAGATTTTAACGATTTTTAATGCGATTTTCAATGTGATTTTTAACGCTTTTCCAAGATTTTTTGCGTTTAGCATCTATTTTTTTCACAGTTGTTCTATCAAAATCTTGAGCTGTTGAGAATGCAATAAGTAGTATTTTTTTGCGAAATTTACCTAAAATGTCAAAAATTTAGTTACCACTATTTTCGAATAGCAATTTCATAAAATATCTTAAATTCTTGCTTAAGACCGCTACCCCCTCGAGTAATATATCACCTGATAGGTTGTTTAACAGAGTATCGTTTTGACAAAGTTTTTGAAGAATAGCTAGCTGGTGGTGTGCTAGCTGGTGGTGAAAAATGGAACTAACAGAACGCGATTTTGTTAAAACTTGGAAATATAACAATGTGATTTATTTTAAATTTTAAAATGGTTTATAATACATGATAAAAAATGTAAACAAAGAATGGTGTGACACATTTCAATATGCGTGAAAGGAGAGGCGCGAACAAAATTAGGAAATGTAATAAGGCGATCTGTTTTACGCTTTAAGGTAGTTTATAACGCATGTTAAAAATTTTAAAGTACTGGCGATGCTCTGGAGAGACCGCTGCACGAAGTTATGTATGAAATTTTACACCTTGAAGGCCGATTTTCAGTTTTTTTAATTTAATTCATATGCGAATTTTAGTGGGTTTCGATTTTTGCACATTAGCGAAAAGGAAAGCGGTTTCATTCTTTCGACCTAAATTAGTGAATTTTGTTCTCTTTTCAATATAATTTATTTGGATTTCGTGAAACGATGTTTGGATTTTTAGTGAATTATTTAATGTAAATTTTGCCGCTATTATTCGACATTAGTAAAAGGAATTTTGCTTAAAACTTTCAGGCTGATGCATTAAATTTTATCTGTTAAGATTTATGAATTTCAGCTAATTTTAATGCGATTTTTCGAGATTTTTTGCATTTGATGTCGGATTTTTGTCATTCATGAAATATTTCCAATTACAACGTTTTACCCTATTAGAGTAAATATTGACCCCTGTGATTTTTTAATATTAGTGATTTTTAATGCATTTTTCAATGCAATTTTTAGAAATTTTTCGAGTTTTATGGTGATTTTTTGATATTCGGAAGTAAAAATTGATTTCAAATGTTTAATCTAATATAATTTTAGAGATTTTTAACGCGATTTTTCAAGAATTGTTGTGTTCCGTGTCAATTTTTTATTATCTATAAAGGATTTCATTTTACTACGTGATTATCCTGTCGACCAATTTCGCCAAATTATATTAATCGTGAAACAAGCCAAATTATGCAAATAGATGTAATTTTTATGTTAAATAATGAAAGAAGAGATAATTTAGAAAAGCATTAATACAAATACATATAAAAATAAGAAGTAAAAACCACTTGATGACATAAGAAACATATGTAACATGTTTAATATCAAGTGAATAGTGAATTTATAATCTGCCATTATTGTAGTTTAATCTTATGGTTTGACCCAGATAGTTTCTTGGTCAATCGGATAATCAAATAGTTCAGATTTCCGATTAGAATGTTTTATCCGTTTGATGAAATTCTGATTATTGCGATTTAAAAAATAACTAGCGATATTTAGTGCATTTTTCAATGCGTTTTTAATGAACTTTTACGGCGATTTTTTTCAGATACGGAAAAGGAATTCGGTTTTTAATTTCTTCGCTAATGTGATAAATTTTCACCTGTGCAATTAAAGATTTTTATTGCGATTTTTTTGCAGTTTTTTTTTTCGTATTTCAATGCTTTTTACATTATCAAATTAATTAGATTCAAAACATTTATCCAAGTAGAGTAAATTTTGAGTGCCGTGATTTTTGAAAATTTTGCCATTTTTAAGCGTATTACGTTTCTTCGCGACCCGCTTCGATTTTTAAAGGTTCAATTTTTGGCCGAATTTATTAAATTCTGATATCTTTTCTTCAAAGTTTATTCGAATTTTGAAACACAATTTTTTAATTTTGTTTTATATTTTTATGAGATTTTTAATGTTTTTTGCGATTTGTAAGATTTAGACTAGAAACTTCAATTTTCTAGCCCATCTCTTTTCAACGAAGTTTAAACGAAATTTGTGCAGCATTTTTAAAATTTTTCGAGGTTTTTATTATGATTTTTAAAGTTTTTTCGCAATTCTTGCTATTTTTTGATGAACCCGGGCAACGCCGGGCAGAACAGCTAGTCAATAAATAAGATGATTTCTATTGTTGACATGAAAAGCATCTCTGATCCAGAATTTAGTGAACCCACAGTAGTAATGGAACAATTAAACAAAAGCTGTGAAATGTTAGAGTTATCGCCAATAAAAATGAATAGGCGTAGCTCAAAGAGGAAACTTGGTTATTTGCAGACAAAAGTTACAAAAATCAGCAAGTGTATTGAAACTAAAGCAGCTACAGTATTAGGTGTTGAAACCATCAGTAAGCCTCAAAATATTAAAGACATGACTTGCCCCGACTGTACATCTATGATGGACTATGATATCTATGAACCATTTTTAAAACAACAAATTTTACCTCTCTAATTTTACAGTATAATGTTCCATATATAGAGAAACTGTTACATCTATGCATAATCAAATCATTATACAGAAAGCGTAAAAAGTATATGAACTAAATTTACTTTTCATTTTTGAAATAATCTTTTTTTTTATATAATTGCAAGCTTATGTAAATCAGCTACTTTTTTCAACTGAAGATTGGGGTACCATTACTTCACCTAATGTGTGATTGATGAAATATTTAGAATGATACTTAAAGAGAAAAACCTACTGTCCCATTCCACCCCACTCGCCCCTATATGTGAAGTAAATTATCATATATATATGCACTGCATTTATAGGTATTTTATAATTATACATTATATTCCTGAATTATTTTCTTATCTTTTTCAGTGTAAAATTTTTTGAATTGTCTAATTTTTTTTGGGGGGGGGGGTGGGGGGAGGCGGGCTGGGGGCAGATTTCTACAAAATTAGTACAAATGAGGTTTTGATTATACTTTTACATTAATTTAGATGTTAGAAAATTTTATTTTAACCATTATTTTTTGAATCAGGAATGCTTACAGATTCTAAAAATATCATTATTTGGTTAATGACACCTTATGTGTAAAAAACCATTTATTTTAAAACAACAAATTTTACCTTTCCAATTTTTTTTTTATTTAAAGCACACAGATGGAGCAACGTTTTTACCAAGTTTCAGAAAAATTCATGATGATTCATTTTTTTTATGAGCCATTACAATCTGCCCTTTTTTGGGGTGAAATTTTCACTTTGCACATTATAAAAAGTAAAAAAATGAAAATTTATTATTGTTTTGATGTGAAATATTCATTCTTTGTACAAATAGCTTCAAATTGGTACCAGATATATAAAATTTGAGCCATTAGTTGTCAAGTTATGGCCATATTTAGACAGTGATACAATTCCAAGATGGCCGCCATTTCGTAAAAATGGCCAGTTTTCAAATGGCCATATTTCGGCCAATATTGTGAAAATTACTTTTAAATTTCAGATTTGAGGGTTTCACTACTATGTCTATCTATGATAAAATTAAAAAAAAAATCTGTGACTATGATGCAACACCCATTGGTTGAATTCATGTGGAATGACCCTGTAGTCAGAAAATTTTTGACTTTAGTGTGAATTTTTTAAGAAATGCTGATTGAAGTGAAAAGACTTTTACTTTTTATCTAACTTTAAATTCAGTTGCAAATGTATATCACTGAATTTAGGTGATATCCAATAAAAATTCAAAAATGAATTGCAAATATTTAGTGCTTTTCTGTATCAATCTAGATATTTTCCACACTACACGAATTTAACCTTTAGTTGAAAATAATTACGGTTTTATTTTTTCTTTTAATTAATTTTGTGTTTTTTTTTATTTTATTTTAAAAAAAGTCAATTTTGTTTACTTTACATAATTTTAATGATACAGGATTAAAAATTTAAAACACCCAAAATACATTGAATCATTACCTCAAAATAATCTAGATATTTTACAACATTCTATATGAGTTTACTTCTATCAGAAATAATACATCCATTTTCTTTTTCCTTAATCAGTGCCATTTGATTGTTTTTCATAATATTTTTGTTGTATTTTGTTTAGTCGGAAAAACAGAGATGATACCAGGTTACGCAGTTTTAAAGTATTCGTTAGAAAGAATGATAAACTTAAATTAAAAAATCCCATATATCAATCTTTGTCTTAAAAACAGTTCTTTAGCAATCAAATTTCAATTTTACTCGTAAAAGAATTAAACCATTAGTATTCTGGCTCATCATCATATAGCATGAAATCGTTCAATTATAAGTTGTTATTGCTGGGAATATTTTTGTATACATTTATTAATTCTACATTTTTTGTATCAATTATGTCACCACCTAATTGTAAAATACAAAAAATGCAATGTAGGTTGTGTTATTCGGTTTTGTTGCAACATTGTTTCATAGATCGACTGGCCATATCTCAGCACTCGTTTTAGGTGGGATCGTGACATTCCAGAAAAAAAAATCTACTAAACAAATATTTTATAACGTATTTCAGCATATTAGAAATTCTCCACGTAAAGAGTAGGGTAAAATTTTTTAGAACATATGCCGTATCTCATCAGTCGTCTTAGACTCTCAAAAAAACTACCGTCTTTTCACAGAAAATGTACTGGCAGCACTGCTGCCAGTAATTGTCTGTAGATTGACGAATATCCGTTTATTTTTTTTTCTCCGTCAAAAAAGGAAAAATATCCGTCATTTGAAAAAAGATAAATGCGGCGGATATGAGGATCGAACCCACAGCCCCGGCATTGGAAGGCAAGCACGCTGGCTCTGCGTCACGGTTGTACATCAGGAAAGCGCTGTAGCGCATGTAGAAGCGTTCATTTCATATGGGTGTGTTTTGGTCTATATTGTTAAAAAGCTTTTGATTTTGAAGTTAATTTCAGAAAGATTTTATCTTTAATGAAACTGTGGCTGGGTTTTTTTTACGCTTAGTATTAATATAGCATAAAAATGTGAATTTTAAATATATTACGTAGATTGTTAGAGGAAAAATATGGATGTTCTATTTTTATTTGATAAGATTTTTTTGAATAATATATATATTTTTTTTTTGCATTTTATTTTTTAATTAAAATATCTTTTAAATGTGTTCACTTAAAGTATATTTTAAATGCAAATATTTATTATATAAATAACTTAGTATATTCAACTTTATTCAACTTATCCAACTTTGAATAACAAATTGTGAGATATTTTGAATGAATGAAGAAAGTAATTGTTATATATTTTTAAATTCAAAAACATTTTTGTTTTTTTAAAAACTAAATTAGACATTTTAATCTATAGAATATTTTGTTTTTCATTTTAAAAATAAATTCGAATTTATTACTAACAGACCCAATACGCATGCGTGCTAGAAATAAACGGAATCTCTTCCCCATTTTTCCATGTTCGGAATGAATTCACTGATCAAATACGTTTTCTGGGAGTATGGAAATTATTTGTGAAAAAATAAGGATAACTTAGTGTATATTGACGAATTTTTCTGACAGTGTAGCTAAGAATGTAGAATTAACGAAAATAAAACTAAAAAATAATTAAACACTCATTTCAGGACTTTAGAAAATTTCCCCTAAGTGAGTTAAAGGGGGTCAAAAATTCTAGAATATTTGGCAATATCCTGGTAGCAGTTTTAGGTAGGAGCTTAAAATTCAAAATAACAAACTAATTAAAAAATAATTTAACATGCATTTGAGAGATTTTGGAAATTTTTTTGCCTTTCAGGAGATTAAAGGAGGATATTGAAACTCTTCATTCATTTCACAATATTTCAGCAGCTGTTATAGATAAATGATGTGATTCAGGATAATTTATATACTAAAACATACTTAAACTATATTTTATTGATTTCAGAATTTTCCAGAGATTAAAGAGATTTAATGGGCAGTGGCAAATTTTAAGTCAATTTCATCATATCTAAACAGCAGTTTTAAATTGGAAAGAGAAATTCAGGATAACATATGTATTGAAAGAAATAATACATATTTCAGCTATTGAAGAAATCCCCCATCTCCACTTTTAGGGAGTTAAAGGGATAGTCGAAAATTGTAGTGCATTTCGACTTATCTCAGCAACAGTTTTAGGTAGAAGCGAGAAATTTAGTATCACAAACCTACCGAAATATTTTTAAGTACAGTATTTCAGTGATTTTAGAGCTTTTTTGTCTATTATATCGTCAACACTGACTTTGAACAGGATAATGTAAGACTTTACAAATAAGATAACAATAATAGATAATTGATTAGATTTTAAGAAAATGTAGGTTTATTTTAATCTCACTGTGCAATAACATTGTGCTGTTTCGTTTGATTCAATATTCTTTTAAGAAAACCGACCAATGTACTGTGTGAAGGCCTCTCTTTTTCTCTCTATATATAGGTGTATATGTGTGTGAGTGTGTGCGTTATATAAATATTTCATTTCACAATATTCATCTAAATTTCTGGCATATTCACTATTTCCCTTTTTTTTTAAATAATACATATTATTTATTTCTATTTAATTTTCCTTTAATTTTAAAATTTGCTTGTTAATAATTATCTTATTCTAAATCTTAAACTAAAGTTTTTAGTCTTTCATAAATTTTATCAGCTATCCAATGTGTAATATTCTGAGAGAAATTAGTATTTATTTTCGAATGTTTGAAAAGCCATTTCAGTATTTTCGTTTCCAATCTTAATCCATGAATTTATGTTCCGGCGCCTTTTAGACACCAGGCTTTTTACTTCAAACTTCTTCTTTTTTCTACGAGGTATAGGGTCCTTCACTCCACTCTTATTAGCTGCCCATCTCTAGAAGTTCCCCTCTCACTGATTGGCTCATTTCCTTAGTATGCCGATATCTGTTGTCCTCTGCCTATCTAACAAAAACCAGATGAAATGATTTCAGAGCTTAGATTTCTCTCTACTAGGGTTCTCGTTGTCGCTCGCCATTGTGCCAAATTGCGACTAAATTCTTCATTTGGCGAGTAAACAAGAGATTAGATTCGCCAAATTGTTAGTGCTCAATTTTTGTTTTACTTTCTTTTCTTTTATGTTTTTCATACACATGCATATATACATATTTTTAATATATACATATTTTCAATATATTTGTAGTGGATAGTTGAAATTAGATTAATAACAATTGTCTCAGTTGTAAAAACTGTGGTTAATTTAGAACATATTGAAAAAAATGAGGCACATCAAAGGATTAAAGATAATATATATACATACTGGGTGTCCCAAAAATGACTGATGGATTTTAAAATTCAATAGCTTTCAAACGGTGACAGCTATTTAAAAAACTTTTGCGGGAGGGTTATGTATAATATCGAAGGAGTTTTTTTACAGTAATTTTTTATTTTAGTTCGGATTTCAAACAATAGGTGGCACTGACAGCAATTGAAGCCCAGGTTGACGACGCCGAAACTGACCTCACTCAACACTGATCACCTAGCCTTCGATTGCATCAGTGCCACCTATTGTTTGAAATTCGAACTAAAATAAAAAATTACGGTAAAAAAGCTCCTGATATTATACATAACCTTCTGACTAAATTTTTTTAAATAGCTGTCACCGTTTGCAAGTTACTGAATTTTAAAATCCATCAGTCATTTTTGGTTATACCCGGTATATATACATTATATATATGTTACACGACGAATTTGTTTTGCTAATACTTTTTTCATTTGGTGAAATTTTTTTATTTTTAATTAGTCAAATTACTAACGTTGGTCAAATGTCAGCGAGAACACTGCTCTCTATGTTTCAAGTGTTTCGAAATACACTATCTCCTGTCTATGACTCTTGTAGTTTTCTAAATTTTCTTTTTAAAATCATATAGTATGACATAGAAATTCATGCCCAAGCATGAAGGCTTTACAAATTTTTTTCATATTGTGAAGTTTTCATGTTTGATGAATAAAAGCCTTAAAACAAAAAATTGGCTCCGTTTCTTATGGAGAAATAAACAGATTATCTAATCCATTGTCATGTACACTTACGTCCTCACCGTATGAATTAGTAGCACGACTGCAAAACAACTACCTTGTGTTGTCAGTTAGAATTTTCTGATATTAGTTATTACCAACAATTTCATACAAGTTCACTGGAATTGTCGACTGCAAAATAACACAATCTTTATCATAAGCCTCCAGGTTTCCGCGAATTTAATGCATGACATTTACACACACACACATATATATATATACATTAGTCGGTATTTTGTTTTTCATAGCACTCGAAAATTTTTCTTCTTGGAGTCGGAACTTTATGAGCCTACACCCCCCTATGCAACGAGGGTGGTTTACGCCTCTGGTCTCTACTATACATATATGAGCGAATTTCTACCTCTGCCAGCTCTGACGAAGGTACGCTAAATGCTACTGAAACTGTTCTGCTGTTTATATACAATATTTGGTGCTTTTTAACGTTGCTAGTTTTTTATATTCCATTGCATTGCACCAAGCTCTATCTGAATACTAATATTTTTTCCTAATTTATTTTTTTTCCCTACTTTTTTGGGGGGAAAAGTCGCTTTGGGGTCTGAGCATTTTTATGCAACATCTATGTTACCACACACAAATTCAGTTACTCCCTGATATAAATGAGTATTCTTTAGTTTTTAGAGTAAATCACTCAACAAAAGGCACTTCTATCCAGTTTTTTTTTTTTTTTTTTTTTTTTTTTTTAAATCATTTCTGCTATAATTCTATCTTAAAAACACAGATTTTCACCAATTTTCAGATTCAGTTAGAACTCTAAATAAGTTGTTGCAGATTAGATTTTGTTGTAAATTACCTGACCAGTCACACTGCTTTATTTCATTTTTCTGAAAATATTATTGTGTATGAGATAAAACAAAGTTTTGAGATTGTCAGATCCAACTTGTTTAGCATGGAATGAAATTATTTAAAATTAGTAGTAGTAGTAACATTAGTTTTTTCAATTAATTGTAAGTTTATTACATTAATGTTGGTTCCATAACTCATAAAATTTGACTTATATGCAAGTAATAACTCATAAAATTTGAATAATTAATATATATGTATATTGTTGAAGTTTTATGTTTTTATTTTCTTTAGGTATATCAGTTTGGAGCTCCATAAAGTCTACCAAGAAACCTCTAATAAAACTTAAAATAAACAAAAGATCATCAAAGAAGAATTTGGGTGATAAATGTTCTACTTATAGTGAATGTCCCCCTGCAGCTTTTTGTATAAGTGGTGTATGTTCTTGTCCTTATGAATACTATACTTATATACCCTCTTCTCAACCTGATCTTGCTGTATGTCGCAAAAAAATTAAGTTTGGCTTTAACTGTAATTTAACTGAAGATTGTGTGGGCTATGATGCTAATTCAGCTTGCTATGATGGCATATGCAAATGCATAAACGGAACTCACTATATTGGTTCCCGAAATTTACTTTCGTATCATAAACGTTGCTATAAAATTTTAGAAAGAGAGGGAGATATATGTGAAATAGATGAACAGTGTAGTCGACTAGCTGATAACCATCATAAGTGTCGATGTATCGGAAGATGCGACTGTGCTAGCATAAACAGGTATGGTGGCTGTAGCATATGCCATGAAAACATTAAAAGAACCTTCTTTGGTGGTGCTGCGTTCATTGTAATTTTACTTTCATCTCGTGTATTTTCTAAAATGAGAAATCGAACTACTTCTCGACAGCAACAAAATATTCCTAGCAGTGGTTCCCGTTTTTACAGACTGAATACCAGTCGAACAGTGCCTCTGCGATCTGTATCTTATACACGCAGTAACCTACGTGCTAATCGTCATGTCACCACTTCATTACCAGATGTATTTTTAATAGAAAGTCATAGTCTCATAGGAATTCACTCATCAAATACTACAGATTTTTACCCGCAGACCACCAGTCCTTCAACAACTGACAGATCTGCTGAAAGAAATGAAGATGCACCTCCATCGTATGAAGATATTATTGGGGATGATTGTATTGTGTGGAATGAGCCACCGCCAGCCTACCATGAAGTAACTGCGAAAAATTCATAGCTTAGTTTTATTTTTTAGTGGGATCTTGTTTGTTGAAATCACTTATTTATTTTATTTATATTTGTTTTATGCACCAGCAAGTATATAGCTTTGTAGCTCAGAGGTAGACACATCCTGTTATCTCCACCTGAGCTGTACATGTGTTATGCATTTGAAAAATATTTTATTTTAAAATAATTACGGAACACTTTTATGGAACGTTGAATTTTATTCATATTAAAGCATACTTCTTTTTAAACTTTATTTTAGTTAACATTTGGTATTTTGAAATTTTAACTGCATAGAATTGTACCTTACTATAAACTTGTAATGACGTGGGAAGCATAAAAACATCTTGTTGGACAATTTGTATGTTTTTAATTATAATTCTGTCAATGCATAAATAATATTTATTAATATTTCTTATTGACTTATGTTATTAAATTACAGTAAAATCTCATTATAACACATCACTAGAAATCATGGATTAAATTTGTTATGATAAAAAGTTTAATGTGAAATTCTAAAATGATGCATTTTTAAAAATATTTGCATACACATTCAATCAGGGGTCAATTTAGAAAAAGAAAGTTGCATAGCAGTAACTGCTATACAAAGTCAGTTTTGAATAGCAGTTAGACACTTTTGTATAGCAAGTAAAAAATAGCATTTTTAAATCTTGAAAATTTACAAAAAAATTTTTGTAAAAAAGCAATATTTAACCAAAAGCATAACTGAAAGCACTGTGTGTTTCGGTGCATAAATAAAGTAAAAGGATCGTAACAGTGAGTGTTCATTTTAGAACCACTACAACACTCACGTCAAACTTAAACACCGTGATTAGCAAGTAACAGTGATTCAGTAATAAATCACAGCATCAGGGCGGGAACAAATCATGAGTTTACTGGGAAAACTGCGCCCAGCAATGGCGTCTTGCTGTACTTCCATTGTAAACACTTGGGGAGAGTGAAAACAACGTATGTCTTGTAAAAACATCTTTAAATTTTAACTTTAGGTGTACGTGACATAACAAAGGGTGTGGGAAATAAGCATCGCAATGATTGCGATATAATGCATTTCCTGGATCGCATTTCAGTTAAATTTGAATCTCAAATTGCGATGTGATACTGCTTAAATCGAACCCTGCATTCAATGAAATTACATCTTTTTATTATATCTACGAAGTTTTTTCATTGTCATGGTATGTTTTTCTAGAAGAAAAAATAAATAAATCAGCTCTATTTTTATTGAAAATATTCTGTGGTGGATATTTCTCTAATTTGTACAAGTATTTTCTTTTCATTTATGTGCAGCTGACACATTGCAATTTCTTACTTTTCCAAAAATTATTTCAATGCTATGTAATATCTTTCATGCAAACAAAATACCCAGAACTTGTATCATATCTCTCTATTTTTGGGGTCTTTGAAAATTTTTAGATTATATCTTGCAATGTAGGAAATGGAAACATTGTATGATCTGATTATCTTTAAACCAAGTGCATAAAGCTTCGTCCTTAAATAACAGTCTCCAGTTCACAATTGTTTTGGGTATATGTTAAACCAGCACAATTTCAATTTTTTGTCTTGTTTTTTTAAAATGATAGGCTACTGTAAAAGTAGTAATAACAAATTCTTTTGCTGTATTTGCCTATCTTCTTCTAGTACTTACTGATTCTATAGTAATATTTTCTTTTGATGAAAATACTTTCTTATTTCTTTTCTCTGCAATAAAAAAACTAAATAAATTAAACTTCAAATTGGAATTGTTGTAGACTAGAAAAGTTCTAATGGGAACAGTTATTTATTATAAAATGTAATAGCATTTAAAGTTAAGGTACAATACTATAATAAATTTTTTTGGACTCTTTACATTTTTAAAAATGTATGTGTGACACTAACAGAATAAAGAAAAACGATTAGATGTGAATGTAAAGGAAGAGCTTATTATTTTGGAAGTTGCATATAGAGGAGCAGTTCTATATTTCTCTCAAAATAGCTGTGAGACATACTGAAATTTTAGGAATATGTAGCAGTAAAAATGATTTTTAAAAATCTTCTGGAATTCTAATTTTTCAATAAAAGATTTCTTGTAACTTCAGTGTTTGCAAAACTGAAATGATTATTTTTTTAAAGCCAAATTTATTAATATGAAATTTGTTAAAATGAATATTTAATGCCAAAGCTTTTTTTTTTTTTTTTTTTTTAATCCAAATAGCATCTGTTAAAGTGACATTTGTTGTAATGAGATTCTACTGTACATATAAAAATGTGAAAGTGTGTGATTCATAGCAACATACAAGATCACCTGGAAATATTTATACAGGGCATGTAAAAAAAAAAAAAATTATAATTGTTAAAAATTACCTGAATTCGTATCTAGAAAACATAATAATATGAAGAGAAGTTTGACATTTTTTTAAAAGTAAAAAACAAAAAAAAAAGTTTAATTTGAAAAAAAAAAAAAAAATATTAAGCTGATATTGAACTTTATTCAAATTTATTAAGTTGCTTTTCAATTTCCAGCAAATTAAATTTAGAAAAATTCAACTAGTCTTAATTAGTGTATTTTTATGCAATTTTGATTTAATTTTGATAATAATATGAAGAAAAGTTTGACATTTTTTTAAAAGTAAAAAGCAACAACAAAGAAAAGTTTTACTTAATAAACTGATTTGTTTTATTTGTTGTGATAATATAAGTGAAAAAGAGAGAAAAAAGTTGCATTTGTATTCTGCAATTGTACGAAATTAAGGAACATAAATTTTCTTTAAGATGGTATTTACTTTAGATGGATGCAATTAGCAGTATCAGCCATGGATGTTAATAGAGTTTAAAATCCTTGAATTTTTTTTTTTTTTTTTCCTGGGGATAATGAACCTATGGCGCATGGCAGAATTTTCAGCATGTCATTGAATGAGGTTCTAAATCAAAATTGCATACAAATACGCTAATTAAGACTAGTTGAATTTGTCTAAATTTAATTTGCTGGAAATTGAAAAGCAACTTAATAAATTCGAATGGAGTTCAATATCAGCTTAATATTTTTTTTCAAATTAACCTTTTAGATCACTATGAAAATAACTTTTCTCTATAGCTCACAAATATAGTCTGAAATTCCTTGAAGATTATTGATATTCTACAATTTATTACTTTTTTGGGAGAATAAAATCAATTTTTGAGATTTAAAAAATGCACATCTTTGTCTTCTTACATGCTTAGAATTTTTTATGAAATAATCTTATTGCTTCATTTTTAATACTTGGTACTGCTTCTCTAAATGTATATTTTTGGATTTTTTTTTTTTCTGTCTGTTTGTTTTTAAATGTCCGTCCTTAACTTTTAATTTTTTTCTATTGATACCAGTAATTGCTTTTCTAACATGTATCTGTTATTACTTTTGCATACAGACCTGGTTTTGTTGCCAGAGCTGTCTTTCTTAGAGTTATGTTGCATTTGTAACTGTGTAATTTGCCAAAATCTTGTTGTGTTATAAAAAGTATGACATGCTTATTCCTGAGAAAAATATTCAGCATCTCTGCTAAAAGATTAAGGATAGATTTAGAAAGGCTATAAAAAAAAGAAAGATAATTCAGCCATCAAAAGTTTTAATAAAAGGATCTAAATTCGAAATCTAATTCTAGACACCAAGAACTGTTTTAAAAAATTGGTATTTGCCATTTTTATTTTTCTCCAAGTTGTTATTTTCAGAATTGAATATTATGTAAAAACTTAGGTAAAAACCTCTTGTTTGATGTATCTAGTTCAACTTCATATTCTTAAAGATAACAAAGTATAAACTTGATATTAATTTTTTTGCATTTCAGATGCAACAATAAACATCGCAATTTTCTTTTTGATTACTCTCTAAAATATAACATTGTATTTTAACCATATTGCTTTTTAACTTAATATATTTTTTTTTCGTGCATTATAATTTCCTCCACCGAAAGCTTTGGTTACTGGCCCATCATTATCATGTAAAATACTTTTTGGGAAACAAATGGCTTACAGATATGAAAAAATTCCCAAAATTGAGGCAAAACTATGATATCTTGAAATATCATTTGATAACTATATTATTACCTAGAAATAAGAATTTAAGTAGGTTCTCATCTGATAGCATCTGCATTTTCAAGATCATTAAAGAATTCTCCAAAGTTAGATTTGTTAACCAAATGTGATTAGAGTCTATTATAAATGCTCAATTTGACTACTTTCCAAATTCTTTAATTTTATAATAGCTAAAAATTTTTTACATGCCCTATAAGTGAACCATTTTTAGATTTCAAAATGCTTGGTATATCCTACAATCAAGAAGCATTATTGTATGCCCTGCTGTTGGAGGGACAAATGCAATTAATTAAAAAGGTATTCCATTAAAAGAATGGAACAAGGATTTGTGAACATTTCTTGCTCTAGGCCTTGCAAGCCTTTGGCTAGCTCTGGATTACAACTGCTTTTGCCTTTTATTAACATAGAGCCTTAAACAAATGGGAACATAGTGACTTTATTTTAGCTATTTTGAAATATCCTTGTTATATATTTTTTCGTAAATTTATTTGTGATAGAATGGATATAAATGTTTTCATATAATATTATTTAACTAGTCACTTTCTACTTATTTATTTTGATGTAATGAGCCTTTTATTAAATATGTACTTTGTCATGTGTTTTAAAAATATTGCATGTATCTAATTTTTATAAGCTTTTTTAATGTGAATTTTTATAAGGATATTTCTCTAACTTTTCAATCTTTATGTATTTAGGTTAAAATTACCATTCATGTTGATGCAATACTAGTTCTACATAATCATCTTTCTATGTTATTAGTCATGAGATGTAACTAATACAATTTAGAAATATAATATACAAAATTATTAATTTATCAGAAGATCAAGTAAATTTCATGTTGGATTATACCAGTGTAACAATTTGAGACTGGTGACCTCTCACGTGTCCCTGTATTATGTTCTAAAACATTGGCTATATTGCTCATGTTGTCTGAACTATTAATATTCTAGTTTTAATTTAAAAAAGAAAATGTCTAATTGATCACATTAATTTATGTTTATAGATTAACATCTTTTTAAAATTTTAAGGAGAGTGAAATATTTAATGAAATTTGCATTTGAAACATTGCCTAGTTTCAACTTTCATGAAATTATAATTCCCCCCCCCCCCCAACTATTAGAAATAAATGCCAAGACATTAAGCATACTTTTGTAATAATTTGACAATTTCCAGTTAAACTTTTACTAAGAAAATCATTTTCTACAATTGTTTTTATTGTCAAAATATTGAATTGTCAATTTAAGGAATGTAAATCTATGACAGGTTTAGCCAATTAATTATAGTAATTAAAAGGCATCAATTTAAATAAATTTTTTATTCCTATTAAAGATATAGTAGGAAATAAATCTTAATCCCTTAATTGAAAACGTAATCTGGTGTGATCTCATGTGTCTTATTTAATAATTCTACAATTAAATAAGGTGATGATTACTTTTCTGAAACAACAGTAAGAAAACGTACATGTTATACATATGCAAAACACGGCTCTATTAGGGGAAATTTCCTACTATAATGAAAGTTCCCTATTTCTCTAACATGTGCAGGCATTCTCTGAATATGTTTAAATATGTCCGAAGCAGTTAAGGGATTAACGGGTTAATTGATCTAATTATTTGAAGAAATAATGTCACTAAAATAACAATTTGTTAAGGGAAATAATAAGCAGAGTGACATGTAATAAACATTTTGATATATTTAATGAAGAATTGCAAAATAACAGTATCTATTGGTTTTGCAGTTATTGCTTGCATGAATTTTTGACATTAATTCAAAGATTAAAATGTAATATTGATTATTTTTGAATTACCTCAAAATAATGCATTGCAATTTAAGACATTTTAACTGAGAAATAAAGTTTATTAAATTCATTCCATTTATTTAAATAATCAAAAGACTTTTTCTCGATAGCATTTACTATATTAGAATTTTGTAACCAAAAAATTTTTCTATTATCTTTAAAAAATTAAATTTTTACTTATTCTAATATATTTAGTAATAGTGTCCCTAAAGATAATTCCTATATCTCTTTAGAATAATTAGCACACTATCTTTTGAAATTATTCTTATATATTTAATAATTTTAGTAACCAAATGCTTTTCATAATTAACTAAAGGCTTTCTCAAATGATTGATTCGATTTTTTTTAATTCATGTCTTTAGTTAAATAATGAACTCTCATATAGGCTTTAGAAATTAGGTGTAGACAGAACTAATGATGGCAAAAATTTTCTAAGTATTAATATATCAATTTTTCTATACGTTGTCTTAAAAACATTGATAGGCAAAAAATATCAGACAGAAAATATCAATACATTATTTATTTTTTTCGATATATTGGAATGTTTTCATTGTTACTTAATGTTTTAATGCAAAGAATAATTTATTTTTGCTTATGTTAAATAATATTGCATTTAAAAATTGTTTCTAAACTTTTTACCACATTTTTAACATCAATGTTTATAAAGTCAATAAAATTATTTATAATATTTTTGAGGCAATCCATTTGTAAATTGTAATTTTGATAATAGCTGCTACTTATGTGATTTCTTTTTTCTGTAATTGTATTTTTTCCTTCAAAACACAGACTTTTAGTTGAGGCAGAAGTCATAACAGCATGCAAGTATTGTCTTGAAAAAGCATAAGATTTAGAATTAAAATGTTTTAGATCTACCCAGATTTACAAAAGAGTTTCATGTTACAGGTATTATGATAAATACAAAGGTATCATAGAATTCTTATTCGCAGAAGAGGTTTGAGACACAACCACATGAAGTTATCAAATTTATTTATTTTCTAATCTTTTTATGAGTGCTAAAGAGTTTTTTAAAGATGACATATGAGGTTTTTTTTTTTTTATATTGATGTTTGTTGTTGTTTGTTTAAAGTATGCTTTAACTTCATTTTGATTAATTTTAGGAAAACATTATCATACATTATTTTTAGAAACCATATTACTTCTATAAACTTACTCTTTCGACAGCAATAATAATAAAAAAAATGTATATTAAACAAAACTACTTCTTTGGCACAGCACATAAAAAACTCAGTAATCCACCCATTAGATAAGATTCACAAACAAAGACAAAAATATAGGTATCTTTGACACCTTGGCTATTAAAAACATCATTAGAGATAATAGGATGGAGTGAGGGTTTTCCCTAGTATCAGAGTTAAGTTTTATTTTTTAGTATCACTCTTTATTAAGGATGTTTGGCCAAAAATCTCTTAAATTGTTGTGGAATGATTTTGTTATTGGGTGGAAGGTATTTTCATATTAACCACTTCACCGGCGAAGGGTATGGGGAAACAGTGCTTTTACCCCCGACTTATCTCAGGGCAGCCGGTTAAGTGGTTAACTAAAATTCATTAAACGACTAATACAATAATTTTATTTATTTATTAATTTTTTTTTTTTTTAAATAAAATCTTTTTAGTTGAATTTATTTAGAAAAATGCTTTAAGTTGATTTAGAGTTGTAAAATATCAATTTCCAGTATGATACATTGTATGTAAAAAAATACTATTATCAACATTTTGTGAGAATCTAATATTTTTTAGCCAGATATATTATATTTTAGGGCCATCTCTTGAGACAGAGCCTTGAAAGGGATTATGGATTCAAAGGAAATTATTTATTCATAATTAGGGGCTCAAAATGCAGATCTCAACAAAGAATCCGGATAGGAAAATGTAAATTGTGAGAAAAAATTCGAATTTAGTCAAAACTTACTGTACTGGGCTGAAAAATTGGAACTGGGCTTGTCTTATAAATGTAACAAAAATGTTGCAAAATGACAAGAAACTTCAAAATCGTATAAAAAGTTTTAGGGAAATTTTTTTTTTATTGAATCGAAAGACTGAAACCCTATTACTATTACTTTATGAATGTCAAAAAGTGGCGACAAAAAAACAACCAACCAACTTCCAGATTAATTTGAGTTTTTTGTGCTATGATTTCTCATTTTCAAAGGTTGGCAGGTCTGGGTTGACTATTTATATAAGAAAAGAATGTAGCATTTTTATAAAATAATGATAAAAGTGACATTTGTATTAAAAAACAGTTATACTTCACAATTTTATCCTCTAATCTCTCTTCCCTACCCCATTTTTTTCATTTAATATATTTTATCCATTTGAAATTTAAATAGCTACAATTTATTTTCCAAACTTCCCTCTTTGTGAGATATATTACTATCAGAATTCCTTTTTCTTCTTTCGTAAATATATTTTATGTAATAGAATATTACAAGCAGATTGGGATCTGTTAATCATGTAAAATAGAAAAGTCGTTCTTGTAAAGTTGTAGTTTTTACCATCATTATATATCATTCGATAGTTTTATGGAATGAAAAACAGTAATTAAGAAAATAGCTGTGATGTAAAATAGCCAATAAGACTGCATATGTATATAACAGGTATTTTACAAGAAAAGATAGAAATAAAGTATGTTTTAGCTGATGAAAAGAGCTATAGAATTATTATTCTTAAAATTAGTTTCATAATTTTAATTTAAATATTTCAGAATTTTTAAAAGTTGTGTAACTGTTATATTTATTAGTTTCAGTACTACCAAATATTTACATAACTATGAATGATAAGTTATAAATTTCTTTATCAAAGTTTGATAACTAATTAATAAACATTGTCTTATCTAAATTAAATATAATCAATTAGATTTTATGCATCATAAAACATTTGCAACATTCATGTTAGATATCGGGTAATAGAATTATATCTCATGTATTGTATATTTAAAAAAAAAGGATAAATGCAGCAATTAGCTTTCTAGTTTTTAGTTTTATCAAAAACCATTTCTTCTACTAATTAAAAAAAATCTGTTCAAATTTGACTTGATCCTTTAAATGTTTTATATAGTGTATTAGCACATGGTTAGTAATCTGTAATGTGTATATTTTTTTAAAACTTGTACTGTTCTATGAATAATTAGATATCTAATGTTGTTATATCATCACTATCATTGCTATATCACTTATACAGCTCATATTCAAAATATTAGAATAATTACCTTTTTTTTAGAAATTAAAAATATCGTTTGGTAATTTAATGTCTTTTAATGAAAATATGCAAATGATATTTTTATTAAGAACTTATTGTTGATTAAACTTACTTGTTATCTTAAATTTAATATCATTTTTGAAAAGATTAATTGCAAAAAAAATTATTTTGAAAAGTCAAAATATTAGAATATTTATTCAAGTGGTTCAAAATATTAGAATATTTCACATTAATTCTCCTTTAATTATTACCAATTCTTAACTGGTGGCATCATTGATTAAATTCAGACTATTTTATTTAAAATCAGTATTCTTTTTTGCAGTTTGTTTCTTTTTCGTCTTAAAATGGGCCGTGTGAGTGATATTCCTGAATCTACTAAACTTCGTATGGTTGATTTGTATCGGCACGGTAAAAATCAATGTTTTATAGCGAATTATTTACATTGTTTGCAATCGAGCGTTAGTAAAATACTAACACAATATTCAAAAATTGGAAAATTTCAAAATAATCGCCGAAATGGTGGCCGAAAACCAAAAACATCTGCTAGAGATGACAGGAAACTGAAGCGTATAGTTAAGAAAAACCGTTTTAAAAGTGTGCGATTCTTGCACCGAAAATGGAAAGAAGAAGGAGTTGAAGTTTCTACATCGACAACATTAAGACGTCTCCATAAATTTAAATTTGAATCTCGTGTACCGAAAACAAAACCTTTCATGACTGCAAGACAAAAGCGTATAAGATTGAATTGGTGTAAATCAAGACGTTTATGGAGCAATGAAGATTGGAAAAACATATTATTTAGTGATGAAAGTATGTTTTGTGTTTCATATGGTAATCAATGTATTCGAGTTTGGAGAATGAAGCAAGAAACATTTGATAAAGAATGCCTTAAACTTTCCGTAAAATTTGCTGCTAGTGTCATGGTTTGGGGTTGTATGAGTGCAGAAGGACCTGGAAAGTTATGCATCGTCTACGAAAAGGTTAACTCTCTGTTATATCAAGAAATTTTAGAATATTACATGATTCCATCATCAGAAGATTTATTTGAAGATGATTTCATCTTTTAACAAGATTTAGCGTCCTCGCATACCTCAGTGTCAACTAAGAATTGGTTCCGCTAACGCAACATTAAGGTACTTCCTTGGCCACCAAATTCACCAGATCTAAATCCCATCGAAAACTTATGGTGTACAATGAAGAAAAAACTTCAAGAAAATCCTCCTTCAAGTAAAACTGAGTTAGTGGCACGTATAAAGTCTATTTGGGCTAATGTTGATAGAAATGTTTGTAAACACCTTGTATATAGTATGCAAGATCGATTGTACGCTGTTATGAAAGCTAAAGGGGATGCTACAAAATATTAACTACCATTTACTTCATATTCATAAGGTAATATTGTTGCGTAAAATAAAATATTCTAATATTTTGAACCAATCTAAATTTTATTCTAATATTCTGGTGTGTTTAAGGAAGCTGTATACCTAATTTATTGTGCTGTATTTTATATTTTATAAATGTTAAAATCTTATCTAAACATTCCAGATTTAATTTATAAGAAATTTAATTGCATTTACTTAGTATAAAAAAATAAATAAATGACAAATAATTTTTTCTTATTACTTTTTCTCAATTATTCTAATATTTTGAATATGAGCTGTACTACATCATTATAAAGCAATAATATTCATTCTATGAAGAACAAACATAAACCTATTTTGTGAAAATTTGAAATAAAATATTCAATAATTGAATTATATTAAAACTGAATGAATTGTTTAATTATTTTGTGTATTTCAGCATTTAAAAGGTTGAGCAAGCAATTTGAAATAATAAGATAACCTTACAGTCAAAGTGGAATTTTTAAAATAAAATCCTGAGGTATCTTTTATTTTTGCTATGTTTATTCCATGATGTTGATGACATTTAATTTTAGAATTATTTGAACAGTCATTTTAATGAATAATGAAAGGATTTTAGTGATGTTGCTTTTATTGTAAATGATAAAATGCTTAGAAACATGTTAGAAAGTTAGTTATTTAATTTGAAATATTAATAAAAAATGTGCCTTTTTTTATTTTATTAATTACTTCATGAACAAAAAATTGATGTTAATGCTTTTGCAAAAATAAATCAGTAAATTAGATAGCTACTTATTTATAATTAATATTGCTGAGCTTCCTTTGAGTTTGTTATGTATATACAGTAGACTCCCTCAAATCCGCACAGCTTGGGAACAGAGGTTTTGCAGGATTTCAGAATTTTGTGGATTTCTGGTCATTGCTTTGTTTACAATTTTTAAACAGTAATTTGAATGTAATTAATAATGAAATCAAAAGTATAATGAATGCTTACAATATACTAAAATATTAAAATAAGTAATAAACTAAAATAATAAAAATTTAGATAATTTTTAAAATGATTAAAATACTAAAAGCAAAGGTCAAGTTAATAATCATTAATGTACAATTAAATATTCATTATAAATATGAAATGTGTTTTTCCTAAATTATTCAATGAAACTTGCCTCATAAAAGTACATTACTAATTCACATCAGGATCATAAAATAATGAAGCTTTATTTCAGGTTTAGCCAGATTTAATAACTAAAAAAGCTTGATTATAATACATAAGTATATATGGTAAGATTGTGTTTACCAATGATATCAGCAATATCTTTATTTTTTTTCAGAAATAAATTATTCTTTTTTCATGAAAAAACATCAATTCAATAACCTTAACAAAAATTACAAATAAAAAAATGTATGGAATGGATATAAAACTAAAAAAGTGTAATTTTGCACCTACATCTGAACTGACTGTTTCATTGTTTACATCTGTAAAATATGTGCAGATTTTAGAGAGTTGCGGATTTTAGGAGTGCGGATTTGAGGGAGTCTACTGTATATATAAACTTGAAATATTTTTAATAGTAGCAGTCTTGAATCATTTTAATTCTAAAATAATAGAAAGGAGATCTTATTACTTAAACATCTATTTTCATCAATTCTGCATTGGTTGAATTATCTGAAATTGTAATTTCACTTAGCTTTATATCACCTCTCTTCATACTAAACTCAATTTTAGGAATTTTAAGAAATATTTATTCTATTAAAATGATTGCTCCTATATTTCAGTTAATACATGTGTATTTGCATCTTTTATCAGAAAAGTTAATTTAGTTTGTCATGCTTAAATTATTCTTCTTATCAATATAGGTATATTATACCTGTAACAAGAAAATGAATTTCCTCATGGCGCTGAAATTTCGTGTGAATTAATTAATATAATAGTGAAGTAAAAAAAGATCAGTTGACACGTTACAACATTTATAGTTAAAATGTAATTGATTACTTCATTGTTAATGTTTTATTAAATGATTGTGAATTCTCAAATTCATAAATACCTCGTAGAAGATTTTTTTCACAATCCAAATAGATAACATTGGAGTAAATTTTTCTAATTTTTAAAAATGAGTAATGTATCTTTCAGTTCTTTCATTCAGGGTATATATAATAACAGTTATTGGATAATTTTAATACATCTAGCTAAGTTTTGGTTTCTTCACCATTTTTATTGTAATTTTTTTTTTTTCAAAATTTGTTCATTAAACCTTGCAAAAATACAATTGTATATGTTAGTTGTTATATGAAAAAAATATATATATTATAGAAATTATGTAAAATATTAAAATGTATATAATAATGTTTTATGTTTTATTATTTATGAAAGTACACTTTTTACGTTTTACTTCCACAATAAAAAAGTTCTAAATGAATTGTTGCAAATGATAGTTTTTGTATAAAAGCATCCTGCTCAGAATCCCCCCACCCTCCCCCCAAAAAGCATTATTGAGAATTTAAGCAATCAATATGTTAGTAATGTAACTGAAAAAGATTTTTGTAAATTGCCAGTTAAAACTAGGGTGTAAAAAAAATCAATCAAATCAGATTTAAAAAAAAATTTAAATTGGATTTTTATGATTTTCCCCCTGCATTAAAATAGAGATTTACAATACAATACAGTACAATAATTTTAGATTTCCAAAACAGTTAAACCTTTAATTGCTAATGTAATCTTGTTTTTAAGCTTTAGTTAATGATAAATATAAATTAGTAGCCACAATAATTATAAAAACTGCATTCATTTTCATGAATAGTAAAAAAAAATATATGCATTAACATTTTATAATTATCTAAAACTACATTAAATATTACTGATATTTACAGTTATTAAAATTACTAATAACTGCATTTAATATTAATAATACTGCTTAAAATTAATAATTATTAAACAATTTACTTTCTAACAGGGTTGGGTTTCTGACGTCAGAAACTGGTTTTTGACATGACAAGCATCAAAAACTGGCTTAAACCGTCAAAAAAGTGTAATGTGCTTTAAACAATTTAAGAACAAGAGAGAAACATTGAGTAATTTTTTATTTAAAATTAATTATACTGTAATTTAATAACTACAAAAAAATTAAATTACTTTAATTGCAATAAAACATTGTTTTCTAGAATGTTCAGACAGAAGAAAATGATTTTGTACAGTTAATAATCTGGATCAATTTTACCCCACAGCATCCTATAGCACTTAACCAATTTAGCACATTTATTTACACCTAAATAGTTTATGAGTTTAGAATATATGAAGCCAAAGTTACAAAATACTCTCTCAATTGGTGCAGAGCTAGCAGGGCTTGAGAGCAGAAGCATTGCTAGTTGAGCAAGTTTGGAGGCAGGCCAAATTTTCAGATTTATGACAAAAAAATTGTTTTCGGAAATGATAATATACAATACAGTAAAACTGAATTTTTAATATTACATCTAATATTGTATATTTGTGACATATGTTTGATGTGAAATTTTACAGATCAGTGTAGAATTTGAGGTTTCTGACGAGGTTTTTGACAAAAGGTTTTAGCCATGACAGTTTAAACCACGATTTTAACCGGATAAAACCGTACACTGTCAAAAACTTGCCAACCCTGCTTTCTAATTAGAAAAATTCCCAATGCTTATTGAAATATAATAGTGAAAATTAGGGATGGGACGAATAGTGATTTGGCCGAATAGCCGAATACCGAATATTCGGCCAAATTTTAGGCTGAATACTAACTTTTTTTCCCAATAAAGAAAAACAAAATTTTGATTATATATAATTTTAAAAATAGGCACTCATTAATAATTATTACTCTTAAATATGCTTTTAAATGTATTCTTAAATTTGAAACACTTATTTTAACACAAAAAAATTATGAAATTGCATTATATTCTTTTATCTTAATGTACATCAAATTGATTTTCAGTAAGTTAGGATGGTAAAATATTTCCATTAAAATATGAACAATGTATTTCACTTTTACTATCAAATGATACTTTTATCTTTTCTTGCATCCAAAATTAATAATATTCTTAATCTCTCTCTCTCAGAATTCACAAGGAAATATTTTCTGAGGTAACCTTTAATGAAGTAAATTTGATCATTAAGAGTTTTTGTCCCTAATAATAAGCAAATTCGTAAGAATGAGACTGTTTGGAAATCAGTTGTCAATCTTTAAATTACAAGTTACGTTAAAGCAAAAGGTTATGCTTAAAGTAGAATGCATATGTTAACAAAATCTTTGACATTTGAATTGGCGCATACAATATTCAACTTCAATATTCCACTTATTCAACAAGCATTAAAAGGATAAACAGAAATTGATAACAACATGAATGAAGGAAGATGTAAATTAGAAATATATACATAATAATGTTACATATTTAAGCCAGTAATTATGCATATAATTATTTAAAAGTGAAAACTATAGAATAAAAAAATTATTTTGTTCAGCATTTAGAATTTATGTTTAAATATTTATAAAACCATCTTCATAAAGCAAGTTATGTCATCTAATGTGTATCTAGTTTGACACCAGTTCTGTTTTCAGATGTATCGTTGTATTTGGAATAGTAATATTTGATATTTAATTTTGAAAATGAATCTTTGTTAATACACCTAGTGAATGAATTTTTTCATTTCTTACTTCATAGAAAATAAGTTATGAATTTCATAAGAGCCTTTTTTTACATGTGCATGAAATTTGAAGACATTAATAAATATTCGAGTGTTTTAAAATAAGGTAGTGTTTTTTTTTCCGATAAGTGTTTTTATATAATCATTCTCTAATGAACACATTTCCTGTACAATTAAATCTCCAACTTGGGCAGCATTTTCTAAAATATCACCAACCTTTATAGGAAATACAGAAAGGCTGTATATTTTTTAGTATCTGAATAACTATATGTTTTGCAAGTAAGAATGAGAATGACTTCATAAATGAAGTAACCAATTTGGATTAGAGGAAAAAAAATTGCAAGAAATGAAATTCTTCAAATCCTAAATTTATTTGGCAAGATATCTTTCACTATTCGGCGACATTTCAGCAATATTCGGCGAGATATCTCTAAATATTCGGCTATAGGTATTCGGCTGAAGTATTCGGCCAACAAGCCTTAAATATTCGGCCAACCGAATATTCGGCAAAAGGGCCGAATAGGCCGAATACCGAATAGTGGCCGAATATTCGTCCCATCCCTAGTGAAAATGCCATTTGCGTTGTTTTCGGCAATTTGGAACAACATCATAAGTGAAGGTGCATATTGCTTTAAAGTACAGTGTCAAAATAACCAATATATTTAATTCAATTCAAGGTTTATTTTGAAGAAATGCATCTGCAAAGCAGGAGTAACCAGTTAGTATATATATAGCTTTGCTGCATATGCATATATTATTTTTAATACAGGGTTCGAAATTGGTAGTTTTAAGAATATTGTCAAATGACGCATATAATTTTTTTTCTAGGTGCCAAACAGCATTTCATGGTTGCAAATTTATGTTGCGTCATATGTTCTCATTTCTTTTTGTAAACGTGTTAACAATAATACTATTTCTATATGTTAAGGCAGAGGGAAGATGTATATATTAAACGCTATATTCCTGTCTTAATTATTAAATGAAACTAAAAACTGGCTTTGTATAAAACTATAAAATCTGCTTAAACTGCAATATATGGATTCTAGAAAATTGTTTAACTAATACTTTTTACAAAGCTAATATGAATACAAAAATTAACAATATAAAATATGAATATACAAACAAATAATACAAAAACTAAAATCATGATATTTAGTTTTTAAAATAAGGTATCTTAACTTGACCATGCATTACATCTGAATACCTTAAATTAAAGGCCTTCTCAGCAGTAAAATCTTTCAGTTAGGGTCCTTATAATTTTAGAAAGATGGCTTTAAGGTCAGTTTTATATGGCATTGGTTAAAGTGAAGTCAGCTTAGATTTGATTGATAGGTGCATGGGAGTTTTAAACATGCTTTCAAACAGGGTGTGCAAAAGTTTTAGTACCATGCGGCTCTGTGTGGTCCTAGGTAAATTTTATTAGTCATTGGTTTGAGTTTAAATCTGATTGACAAATGCAAGAGTTGTCTTAAATACATGCTACTGTCCAATATTTTATGGAAAACAGTATTCTTCAAGTATGTGCAGTGGAGGGGCAAAACTTATGCTAAAGTTAGAATAATAACATTTGTTGAGGAAAAAAAAAAAAAAAAAAACGCTGGGCATCAAATTTCACGGCAAGGTACAATTTTGTGGTCTTCAAATGTAATAATTTAGTTGCATTTGTTGACTAATGTCTATTAATTTCTCACCCTGGTTTTATACCTCATTATTCCAGCATTTATAATGGTACTCTCTTTATGAAGTAAAAATTATAGCCTCATTATTCTGGCATTTATAATGATACTCTCTTTATCAAGTAAAAATTATAGCCTCATTATTCTGGCATTTATAATGGTACTCTCTTTATCAAGTAAAAATTATAGCCTCATTATTCTGGCATTTATAATGGTACTCTCTTTATCTAATAAAAAGTAACTTTAGCTTGGTAAATAAATTAATTTTAGCTATTTACCAAGCTTTTTTAGGTATTTTAGTTATTAAAATAGTAGGGTTGGCAAGTTTCTTCTGCAGTATGAAAAACCATAGAAAAAACCGGCTGGAAGAAATGAAAGAAACTGTTTTTCTTCAAGAATTTACCATATACTTTCAATTTTGTAAGATATAATAAATATCTTCTTCCTATAATCATTATATATTATAAAGCAGAAGTTCTGAAACTTTGGCTCGAGTGTTTTCAAAAACTACCCGATGGATTTTTTTTCAGATTGCATAATTCAATAGGAAATATTTTTGTGGAGGTTTATGATTCAAATATACAGGGATAACTCTGATTTTTGGTAATAAATTTCATATTTTTCAGTTATTTTTGACGAAAGGGTTGCCAATAGTTATTTTTTGGCAAAAATTATAACTAAAAAAATTAAAAAAATATATCTGTTAGAAATCTTACAAATATTTTGCAAATTAAAGCAAAAAATAACTACTGATAATAATAATAATACTAATAATAAAAAAAAACTGTTTAATGAGGCATAATATTTAAAAATATATATTTTTATTAAAAATAAAAGAAATATTTGTAATGCTGAAAAAAATAACTTAATTAGAAATATTACAATTGATGCAGATTTGGCGATATATCCCTTGCGTTAGAACAAAAAATCAACTTGAAAATTTTATTAAATGAATTTTGAATGATAGTTATTTTCCTTTTTATTATTTTTTTTCTCTTTTTTATCAAATTTCCGTATCATATGACTTACAGCAGAAAAAAGAAGATCTAATTCTAAAAGTTACTGTAAGTTGTGAGTTATATATTTTTTTGTTTGCGATTTTTATTTTGCTTTTGTTGCCAAAGAATGTGATTTTAAGCCAAAAATGCATATGTCTGATATGTTGCTGATGGTCGCAATAATAAGTGACGTTTTTGGAGTATATTTAAATATTCAATTAAAAATTATGTAGATATGAGTTAATATTTTAAAAATTGGAAACATATTTAAATTTTAGCTTAAGTGTGAATTTCTGCCACACATATATTGTAAAATAATATCATTCTTTTTCAAAAGTTTTTCACCGTAATTTTGAAGGATGTGATCAACGAATATAATCCCTTTTTTAGCAAACATTTTTTGTTGTTTATTTCATTTTTCTTGCGGCATTTCATCAAATTCACTTACGGGAAAAAATACAGTTTTAAAATTTAGAAACTGAAGAATCAAATCTATGCGATTCAAAGTAAGTTTATGCATTATTATTATCGATAAATTAAACATTTTGAAATGAAAATGCCTTCTGTAAAAAATTTACAAGTCTTTTTTATTTAGCCATTTCTTCAATTTTCTTCTTATTTTCCCTGTGTTAGGTAGTATTTAAAATCATATTGGACTAATCTTCGATAATTGAGTGCCGCCAAATCGCAATTTATTGTATTATTGGAAGTTTTGTTTGCACAGATATCGTTTATGCACTGAGGTAACTAATGGACTCTAAATTGATGTTAAATTGCCTGATATGGTAACTCGACTTTTGTTATTTATTTATGACTAAAACATTTATTTACTTCCATTCTCTTCTTTAAAATTATATAAATTGTTTTGTTCTATACTTATTAAAGTAGCATTTGTTTATCCCGTTTGACCATAAAACTATCACCAAATATAAGATTAAATGCCAATAATGGATGATCATGAATGCCACATGTTTAAAAACGTCATTAAGTGATTTTTATTTCGACTTTGCATTTTTATTAAAATTCTACTAAATCTTTTGTTTTTTCGTTATTTATAATAAAATTTATGTCAGTATGTATAATTTAGCTATTAGTTTGGCGATTTGTAAAATTTGGCTATTAGTTTGGCGATTTGTATAATTTGGCTATTAGTTTGGCGATTTGCATAATTTGGCGAAATCGGTTGACGGCATAACAAGTAGTACTTTTATTAATTAAACTTTTTTTACTAATTGTTATAATTTTTTTAAATAATAGAAAGTAATTTAAATGTATATATGAAACTGATATTCAAAAACTATGTTTCCGCCAAATATAGCGTAAAAAGTTTTCGCTACATAACAACTGCGCTGTTTTGTTTATGCATTTAAGGACACTTTTAGATCATAAATCCAATTACAGAAAATTGGTCAGATTATTTAATTAGAAATTTATGTTTTTTTATTATGAAACAAACGAAGAAAAAAATTTGCCTCCGACTGGAGAATTAAACTTGATTTTATTTGAATTTAAGTTTGATGTTATTTAAAGAAATGATCGAAATGGCGATTTTATAATTAATTGTTTACTTTTTTTGTTTATATTATTGTAAACATTTTCCATTTTTATGCACTCAACACCTTGGCATGATTTTTTTTTATGATGCCAATTTGGAGAACACTGCATTTTCAAATACCAATTACTTTTATATTACTTTTATTTATTTTCTATTATTTTAAAAAGGAAATAATAATAAATAAAGTCAACGAATAATTATGGAACAAAACAATTTATATGACTTTAAAAGGGAAAAGAAGAATAATGAAATAGTTTACTGATAAATAAACAACTATTACCGGATTACCGCGTGAGGCATAAAATTGCAATTTTATTGCAATCGCACCAACATGGTCCGAAGATGACATCTGCACCTAAATATTATTCGCAATATTATTGTTTATATAATTTGGTAATACTTTATTGACCAAAAAACTGCCGCCAAAATATAAGGTTAAATATCAATAATGGATGATAGTAAATCTCACATTCATTTGGCCCCACCAGTGGCCAAAAGGTTCAGACCTCTCAACTGGTAGACGGCAGGTGCTGGGTACGAACCCAATCGCGGCTGTCGGCCTAACCGTTCGGAGTTTTCGTGGTTTTCTTCGAACCTTGTGTAAATACGGGTTAGGTTCCCTTAGAAAGACCCCCACGAAGGGCATTCCCCCCTGGTCCTATATCCCTAGCGCAGATAATCGGACGTCAAAAATCAATCAATCAATCTCACATTCATTTGACATTAAATATGTTATTTGTAATTTCTACGTCATCCACTAATTTTAATTCGATGTTTTATTTTTATTTCTCTTAATATTTTAGTAATTTATTGATTCTTTGGTTATTTAAAATAAAAATTACGTCCTTTTGTATAATTTGGTGAAATTGATCAACAGAATAATCAAGTAGTACCCATTATTTGTTTACATTCTATCCAGATATTTAGGTTGATAAAATTAGCATACTTATCGAGTCTCCACCAAACAGTCGTTAAGTTTATGTTTTAGCCTTGCTATTATATCTTTTTCATCTGCTTTTATTGTACTATCACTAAAAAAGCAATGTTTTCAATGTGCAGGAAAAATCCTTATAATGAAAAAATATTTGATATTAATTTAACACTCATTCTAATAAAAAAAAAAAAATGTAAGGAAAATAAACATACCTTAAAATTGGTTAAGAAAAAAGTATACATGAAATCTCGACAACCGAAAATTTTGTTTTTGATGATTATGTAGCAGTTTTGATTAATGATAAGTCCTATCAACAGAACTTTGTCAAATATGAACTATTAGATGCCACTTCATTATCTGAATCACAATCTGATCTCTGAGCAGAAATCTGTTTGAGAAGACTTGAAAGGATCCTTCACATTTTTTTCTTGTTTCTTGTGAAACTCAAGACCCTTCACAAAATTTCTCTTGAAAATAGACATTTCAGAAAAAAGTTTAATCTACAAATTGAATCTTTCGCAAATGCAGTGATTGAAGAAAGAAAAAAAATCTCGTGCCATATAGCAGCTGAATCTTATCAAGTTGTATATATGCATAAATAAGCTTGTTAAAAATGTCTAAATAGGACTTTAAATATAGTAATAACTTCTTATTCACAAATTTTGAATATATTTTGTTCAAATATATATACAAGAAATTCACATTTTCACAAAAACAGGATTACATGAAAAAAAATCTAGTTATATAATTAAATGCAATTTCTCTTTTTAAAAATTAATTCATGCGCAAAATTATTCCAGTAATATGCCGATTAATAGAAATGGTAAAATTAAAAATTTAACATAAAATTTGAAGCATGCATTTGTTAATTTTTTCTATCTTTTCAAGAAGTAAATATTGAATTCGTGAAAAATTTGACTTCCAGTTTTTGGTGTATTTAAACGTTTTAGAAGGTCCTGAACACGATTTGATGGTTTCTGGAAAATATCTGTCACTCTGTATGGAATAAACTTTAGATTCAGTTACACATTAATATAAACTCGAGATGTTTAGTTATTAGTATATATCGCCCAACCGATGGCGCTGCTATGCTGCATTATTCATAATTTCCACAATAGTTCTGTCTCAAGAATTAATGTATGTATTTTCATAAAACTTCAGATTAACTTAATCTTTAATGTAACTTTGTGCTCATTACTTTTTGGTGTAAATCGCTCAACAGATGACACTGCTATGCTGCATTATTCATGATTATCGCAATAGCTCTATCTCAAGGATTAAAGGACTATTTTTTTTTTTTTTTTAATCAAACTATAGATTCAAACAGTTTCTGATATATATTAATGTTGTTTAGTTTTTGGTTAAATTGCCCTATAGGTGGCACTACTATGCTGCATTTTTCAAGATTTCGTTTTAGCTGATTGAATGTTGTATTGAATCTAAAATTCCTCCATAATGTACAGTAATGTTGCAAAAATGTGGGCAACTTGCATAAGAAAAGTACAACTGCGATAGAAAAAAAAACATTTTATTACAAGTAACTATGTTCCACATTATACTTTCCCTCTTGATTAAATTTTGAATTATTGTAGTTTTCTAAAGCACAGTAGAAGTTTATCTCTGTATGTAACTGCTTTTGTTAATTCCTCAAATAGCCAGCATTTTCTATTTGTAAGTGTTCTGTTTTCATAACTTTTGAGTTCCACTCTTAGAAATATGAAAATTACCATATGGAAACATTATTGAATATGGTTTCTTGCTCTAGAATAGAATACCAGAATTCAGGATAAAAAGAAAAAAATTACATTTAATTAAACTTAAAAAAAAAATATTTTTTTCTGGTTTCAGTGAGTAAAAATCTAACAGTCAATAAATCCTATGCTATTTTTTAGTTGCAGACCTGAGTAAGCCAAATTAAAACTTAGTTTCAGGGCCGTGCTTAAGGGGGGGCGAGCCGGACATTTGCCCAGGACCGCCAAAATTTGGGGGGGGGCCGCAAAAAATTTTATGTTGTTTTTACATTTCACCAGTTTTTATATAGATACTAGCTGACCTGCCCATGATGAATGACCTTTAAATTAACCTCAAATTTGTAGGATTTTATATCTTAAGACTTCTATCTAAATTTATATTTTTAAGTAAAAAAACAATAAATTGAAAGTGGCCTCTATTTTGCGTTTTATTTTCTACAATTTGATTGTTGGAGTTCTTGCGCACCGAAAGAGAGTGAAACTGCGACGAAACACTCAGATTTTTACTGATTTTGTCGAAATATCTCATATTTCATATCTCATTTATTTTCTACAATTTGATTGTTGGAGTTCTTGCGCACCGAAAGAGAGTGAAACTGCGACGAAACACTCAGATTTTTACTGATTTTGTCGAAATATCTCATATTTCATATTCATTTTGTAAAGAATATCTCTATCCGTCCGAACGTTTCATAGTTTTTGTAAGTTACGTAAATCTGATACAATGAGGGGCTCAAAAAATATTTTGTTAAAATGTGGACGTTTAGTCATTTTTAGCGCAGGAAATATCGTATCATTAGGCGCAAAGTGACCTGCATTCGCCAATGTATTTCAAAACGTTAAAATTCATATATTTTAAAACTAGTTGCACCAATGATTAGAAAGTTTCATCTGTAAGAGTATACTTTTGGTTTTTCGAAAATTCTAAAACTGTGCTGTAGAGAGGCGAAGCATTCAATTTTTTTACAGATTTCGTCAAAATTACTACCCATTTTCTTTTGTAAAAAATATTTCTACCATCAGAACGTTTCAAGATTTTTGTAGGTGTTAAATCTGATCTATTGGAATGCTCTAAAAAGATTGTATTAAAATATGGACGTTCAGTTACTTTTAGTATAAAAAAGATAGCGTCTCTGTTTTTGCTGGTACATTAGAAATGATTAAAATTCTTGTTTTTTAAAACCAAATACATTATCTATTAGAAGTAAATTTCAGCTTTTAAGCACATATTTTTGGTTTGTCGATAGGATAACTCTAAAACTGCATCCTGGTGATGCATTGCAATAAGAGTGAAAAACGATTTTCAGTAAAACGACCTTTAAAAAATAAATAAACCATATCAAGAATCTAACTGCTGTTTTTATTTTTATTTATTTATTTTTTTTTTTTATTGCAGCATTTCAGATGTAAGAGTATGATCTTTATGAACATGTCTTCCGTTTTTAAATTTTCAAAACGGTTTGGACGATGTAAGTTAATACATATTACAAAATTCCTCGTAAATTTTCTTTTCCAGTTTGTCATTTTCCACGATGCATGAATGAACCTTCAGACCATGTGCCATAGCTTTTCATTTCTTGCAACGACCAAGATAAGTTTTAAGTGAGAGTGAGTTTAATTTTTAATTAACAAATCGAATAATTATAAGAGTTTTTAAATTCCGAGTTCAAAAGTTTCAGATTTGACTTTAGACTTAGCCTCACAAACTATTTCAATCTCGTACGTGCTGTGTAGGTTCTGCTAGCCATTGTATACAGACGTACATGCAGACGGAAAAAAAAGAGAATTTATTTAAAAAATGCAAAAAAATTGCAAATTTCCACCAAGGATCCCGAAAGAAAGGCTAATTTTGCCTTAAAGTCGCAAGAAAAACGCAAATTTCAGCAAAGGTTTGTGCAAAAAAATGCTTATAAATTTTGTCAAAAGTGTCGCAAAAAAAAAAAAAAAAAAAAAAAGTAAATCTCTTTAAAAAGTTGCGGGAAAAAATATGAAATTCGTTTTAAAAAAATAGCGGAAAACGCAAATTTCACAAAATATTGCAAAAAATGCAAATTTTGTCAAACGGCCACAGAGAAAACGCGAATCTTGTTACAGGACCATGAAAAAAAAAAAAAAAAATTCGGCAAAGGATTGAAAAAAAAAAAACACATTCCACGAAAGGGCCGCGCAAGAAAAGCAAAACTCTTCAAATGGCAATGGTAAAATGCGAATTTGGTCCAACGGCCGTGAAAAAGAAGCGAATTTCGTCAAATGGTCATGATAAAAACCTGAATTTTACCAAGCAGTCTTGGAAAAAATGCAGCGGTTCCTTCTAAAAAACAGCACATATAAACAACAATGTTTATTTCTTACTATAGGTAAAGTTTTTAAATGGAAATAACATACTGAACTATTTTTTTTTAAAGTCTGTTTGAGTCAAACTGAGTTTCCAGGAATTTACACTTAGCCAGAAATTAGAATTAAACCAAACCGTACCATAAATAATTAGTGCCGGGAAGGGTTTCCCCCTCCTTCACCGCTCTGCTGTAACTTTTCATAAAATTTGCTATGAATTTTAGATTTTTTTTCAAATGGAGAATTATTTTTGGGGGCGGGGGTGGGGTGGGGGTAATCCCGAGTCTGCCTCACGTCGAAATAAGTTGAAAAATGTTAATGGATTTTTTATATACTACGTCTGACAATAAAGTTCGGTGAATAGTTCTGTAACATTAATATGGATGAAATATTAACGAAAGTTACTGTACCATCCTTCAAAATAGTCATCTCCCATTAATATGCACTGCTGAGATTTGCTATACATGTCCTGGAAATTTCGCAAGAAGTCTTCTTTTAGGATGGAGCTCAAAAGTTTTGTCACGTTTCGTTGGATGTCAGTACTATGGACATATCTCTTTCAAGGAGAACTTGAGTCGTGAAAATAGGAAGAAGTCTGGAGGATTGTGATCTGGAGAGTATGGTGGATGTTCTATTTGCACCATCCCTCATGAATTTCTTTCAGTGTCTTGCAAGGCTTAAAACCAAACTTTAAACTGATCTTTTATTTCTTCATTTCCTGTTCTCAGTTAAGAACCAAAACACTGAACAAGCACTTAGTAAAGAACGTCTTACACAGAACATAAACGACGCTCAACTGAACAACGGTGAGGGAAGATGGTCAACACTTGCCTCTATGCAGGTGCGGAGTTCTGTTTCCCCAGGTTGCCAGATTAGTCGTTCTGAATTCATTCACAGAACTTTATTCTCAGAGGTAGTATATACTTTCATTTAAAAGAAAATCATTGTAGCTTAAAATCTATAAAATTGATCCCTCACCACTAAAAATAAATTCTTCTTCACCTTCTTTGGGTATGTGGTGTCAATAAAAAATAATATGAAATATGCCAGAATGGCTAATCCGCGGAAAAATCAGCACCGTTTTCATTTCATTTTCGAGTATTTCAAAAGGGGGACTTTAACCTCATCAGCCCATTTCACCAAGTTGAGTATACTGTGTAACTATGCGCTGATATGGAACTAACCAGAATCATTAGTTCGTTATAATACTGCAGAAAACAAAGTTTATCGCAAAAAAGTAAAAAAACTCTATTTTTTTTTTCATTTTTGACTATTTAGGGTGGGGTTGTAACCCTATTACCCCTTCTCACTTCTTTGAGTATAATGTGGTGTGACTGTGCAATAACTAAAGAGACTCGAAGTAAAGAGAAGAGATCGGGTAGACGCTGAATAAGTTAAAAAATACAAATTTATCTCAAACGGAAAAAAGCACATTTTTTTCATTTGATTTTCGGATGAGGAGGGGGTTGTAATTCCATCAGCCCCTTCTCCTTCTTTCGGTATGCTGTGATGTCAATGATTACTAACATAGGACTAACAAGAATGGTTATTTCATTATATGACAGAAGAAAAAATTACAGATTTATCTAAAAAGATAAGGATTATAAAAAACAAAATTTCAAATTTATCTCAAACAAAAAGAAAAAAATAAGTATTTTTTTCATTTCATTTTCAATTATTTTGGGAAATCGCTGCAACTGCATTAGCTCCCTTCCACTTTTTAGGATATAATGTAGTGCCATCGTGTACTAATATGGAGCAAGGACTGATGTCATTTTGACATTATTTTTTAAATCGGTTCGTTACTTCCCGCCATTGATTAAAAATCTCAACTTAGGAAGTGTTTAGATCACTTTTCGTGCATTTGTATCTATAACAATTTTTATATATCTTAGGAACTGTTCTTAGAAATCAATTATATCTTATAAGTAATTAACATGACAAATTTTATATTTCTAAGTCCTTCAGTAACACAAAAATCGCATTTTTAGAACATATTTTACTCCTTCACCCCTTTTGGGGTAATGACACTGGCATAAGATCTAGCCTATGTTGGAGCAAGGTCTGTCACAGTTGGAGCAAGGTTGGAGGAGGTCTGTCAGCATCATTTTGACGTAATTATTTTTAGATACATCCGTTACTTCCAGAGATTATCGCATTTTAAAACGCTTTTCGCGCATTTGCATACTTTTTAAATTTTGTACTTTTTAGGAAATTTCAGATCATTAGATCTTAGAGATCATTTATATCTTATAAATAATTAACATACCAAATTTTATATCTCTACGTTCTTCAATAACACAAAAGTCTCATTACTAGAACATTTTTTGCTCCTGCATCCCCTATGTTCGAATGGGGGCAAAGATCATCATTTTGGCGCCAGTACTTTTGAAATCGGTTCGGTAGTTACAGAGATTAGCCCCTACAAATAAACAAAATTTACTGCTCTATAATATAGGTATGATATGATTATGTAATATTTATGATGTTGAAACCTCTAAATTTAGATGAACTGATATTTGTCATAGGAGAAAAAGGCAAATAAAAATTATTATTTTAAATACTGATGGGCAAAGAAAATTTGATTTTTTTAGTAATAATTTTTACGACCTTTTTTTTACAACTTTTTGTGTTAAAAAATTCATACAAATTTCACTTTTGTGATACATTTTGTACAGTTTATAACATTTTATACCTGTTTAAAAAATTTCAGAAAAAAGGGCCGTCAAAATATATTTCGTCCAGGGCCTCCAAACCTGCTTAGTTTTGTTTGAATTTAGATTATAAAACTAAATCAAAACTTTGAGTTGGGATTGGAAAGCTATACCAAAACTAAACATATTTTTTAAAGGAAATAAAATTATAATTGTAAGAAAAAAGTGTAATAATGTAAAAATATACATTTTTTTAAACAAACAATGGAATTTTTTGAATACTGATATTGTTAATAATGACAAAACTGCAACAATTTCTTTAAACTAGTATCATTTACTTAAAAACTATATTTATGTAAATGGAATACATAATTTATTTCATTCCAAACTGCAGACATATTGGCTTAGGTTCTCGCATTAAGTCAATTGGTACTTAAACATGTAACTGAAAAATCATTTCAACAGAGATATAATGTAACAAACAATAGTGTTTAATAAAAATTCTTAGACTGTGGAAAAAAAAACTAAACTTTTAAAAGCAGGCTTTGCTACTTTCTTTTTATTTTGTAAAATAAAGTGAAAATAATATTCATTTAATACAAATAAATGGGAAAAAACGTTTATTATTTAATATTCTCTAAGAAAATATAACTTATTTGGGAGAAACAGTCATGAAAAATCGATTTTTCCAATTTTTTCGAAAAAACCCAGTAAAAAACCAGTTTTTTTCCACCACTTATATTTTTCCAGAAAATTTACATCTCTATGGTAGGTATTCAATTTCCGCCATCCCTCCTGAATTTCTTTCGGTGTCTTGCAAAGCTTAAAACCAAACTTTAAACTCATCTTTCATTCGTTCATTTTCCTGTTCACTGTTAAGAACCAACACACTGAACAAGCACTTAGTAAAGCACGTCTTACGCAGAACATAAACGGCGCTCAACTAATAACGGTGGGGAAGATGGTCTACACTTGCCTCTATGCAGGTGCAGCATTTTGTTTCCCCAGTGTTGCCAGATCAGTCGTTCTGAATTCATTCACCGAACTTTATTGTAAGAGGTAGTATATGGATTAGACATTTCCAAATTTCTTAACTTATACATATTTTTTGGTTATGATTAATGGGGTAATGGTAGAAATGTGTCGATAAAATAATTTTGGATTAAATTTGACTTTTGTAGAGTGAGCTTAAGCTAATTTTGCTAATGCAGTACAGGGTGAATTTAATCTAATATCTGTTTCATACCTCTTAATCGACTTTTAAATCCATCCCATATTGCTTAGTAAGATTAGCTGAAACTCAGCCTATAAAAGTAAAATTAAGGCCAAAATTATTTCCTGTACAAATAACGACCAAGAAGCTATTGCACACTGTTTCTAAAAAAGATGGTTTGTAATGATCCATTATCATATGATGTTTATGGAATTTAGAAGGAATTGTTAGATAATAGATGAAAGCATGTTTTTGATGGACACTTGAGTGTCTTTTTCTGTTATCTTGTCTTTCATATCACATTCAATCCAGAATGGTCTGTTCTGGACGATTCTCGTGTATACATAAATAGACGTGACGACCTTTCATTTTCCAGTAATGATGACCGACTGCATTTTTTTTGGAATTTAATGGATTTTTAATATATTTTTATACATGTATGCACTTTTTAGTATTTCGGAACATTTTATTTGGGTTTTCCCCCCCTTTTCTGCAATTTTAATGACGGATACAAAAATGAATACCCAAAAAGATAACAAAAATCTTAAAAATCTACTCTCGTTGGATCATAAGTGAGAAAATCATAAAAAAAATTAAATATTGAATTTTTGTTAATGTGCAAATTGCTTGTTTTAAGTGTCCTAATGTTAGTCAGACTCGTACTAACAGAGTTTGATGTTTTCACCCATCGCTTTTTGTTGGAGAATATCAACAATTATAGATGTTGAGAGGATGTCGATAAAATCTGAAATAAAATTGTTGGTTTTAGTTACACTTTTTAACTAAAAGTGAGCCAACCAGTTTCCACAGCTAACTCACTTTTAGAGATTACATCTCTTTTAGTCAAAAAAGTGACTAACTTGCAACCCTGCATAGATAACACTTTGCCATGCACTTAACGATACATACCAATTTCATTACAATTTAGATAATGTAATAACATTAAAATGCAGTCATGTCAACAGTTAATCAATATTAAATATATTCTAAATTTTTCTTGTTTAATAATGCATCTTATCATCTTATTCTTTTTTCCCCTTTAAAAAATTGTATAATTTCAACATGCCATTTTTTTCCCCATTTGGCAAAACAACAGTAATACATGTTTCTCTTTTCAATGTATTACAATTTGGAACATTTTATTCTGATCCAGATTCTTTCGAGATTGTTCTAGAACCTTTTTCTGTGTGTGTTTCAAGGAACTTCATTACACAGAAATGCTTTCGCAATAGATAATTAATATTTTTGATTGTATGAATTCTATTATTGGATGTATTTTTGTGGTCAGCTTCACAAGACAACTTTTTGTGTGTTTGTCCTCTGCTTCAAAGTAATCATGTCATAAGAATCCCCCCCCCCCCTTTTTTTTAAATTTCATTGTTAACATATTTTACAAAACACTTATTGATTAACCCAAGAATGCTTTATTTATTTTGTGAAGAACAATGGCTGATTTAGGGCAGGGCCTTCGGGGCACAGGCCTAGGACCCCCAATTTTCAGGGGCCCCCAAATGCTGCTGAAAAGTTTTCAACTATTGTCCAAAGTCAATACCAACTGCTTACAAAATCTAGTGGAATTTTACTTTTCATTCTACATTCTACTGCGTTCATATTTTATTTTTACAACAGTGTGTATTTTGGTTGAAACATCCGTATTTAATCACTTTATTATAGTGAATATTTTCTTTTTATCTTTATCACTTTAAAAATACATTGTATTTTTAATTTTTATTTAATCATGTTCCTGTTCTTGTCAAATTATTTGGTGTTGGTGAGTGCAGTTCATAGGTGGCAGAGTCCCACAGTATTTTAAATAACTATAGTTTGGTATTGTGGAATATTTCTGATTAGTTGTTGCATACTTTATCATTCCAGACATATAAACTTGCATAACAAAAGATAATTATCAATACACATTTTATTGTACTACTTCTACTTATTTAGATTTCATATTTTGAAATAGTTATTTAAAATCCTAAATAAATGATTATCATATTTAATTTTTTAATTGATATTTAAAAGTGATTCGATTGTGAAGTCTGTCGTGGTTATCTTAATAAGTAACTTTTTTTTGGGGGGAGGAGGATCTCAATCTTTTTGTAAGCAACTTTCCAAGGGGGCCAAGCATCTGTGCCCAGGGCCCCCAAATTTGTAAATCGGTCCCTGGTGAAGAATATGGCAATGAAGAAATTAAACTCAGGCTGTTTGATTTTTCTTGGTAAAACATACAGGATTATCTGTGTTTGCCACACCTGTTTTTAAGTCATATTTGCAAGTTGTATAATTGCATGATTAATAACTATAGTTGCACATTTAATTGACTGCCCAATAGCAGAGAGTTTCAGACAGAAGATGTATATCACAGATTTTCTTTTTTCCAGATTCTTTCTCATTGAACCTTTATTACTTAATACAAAATGTTATAATTATTATTAAAAAAAAAAAACCCTGAAAATGTTGCAGGTAAGTGCTTGTTTGATTAATTAATGCTTATACTGTAAAAAAAAAAAAAAAAAAATACCTGCAGATTATTTTCTGTCCCTGAATTATGTATTGTAGAGATTTGGAGGATTTTCTACTAGTGGGATTGACTGCAAGTTCTTGTTTTTAAGTTATATCTGCATATTGATATGACTCCAAATTAACATTCTCTCTTTCCAATACCATTGAATATGTGATTGTTCAGTGTATTATCTTTAATCATTGACAGGCTAATGTTTTTGACAATAAAAAATTATTAAGTTCATGAAGCATATTTACATTTAAATACGAAAATTTATGGAAATGATGAATCTGAATTTTTAAACATCTGGCTGATATTGGGAATTTGATATTACTTTTCCATTCACGTTGTGCACATGTTTGAATTTTATACTCATAAATATTGGTTCATCGAAATCTGAATTCAATCAAAAATATGAATAGCCAATTATCACAAAATCAGTATTTTTGTGTAATTTGAAAAAGAGGAAAATATTATGTATTATGCAATAACTAAAGCTATTCTAATAATTAAAAAAAATTTGTTTGTGATTGTCTTATTTGTCTACGATGGCTATCAAAATCTGTATCAGAATAGTTCAAAGCCTGCCCTGAAACACAGATTCTACATTTTTGGTTAATTAACCAAGATAATTAAAAACCAGAACCTGAAAAGTATGAACTTTTGATGTCATCTAAAGTCACACCCACAGTTTGGCCAGTCAGGAGAATGAACAAAAAGAGAAACATTTGTTTTATCATGATTCAACTGCATACAGTGAGCTGGGAGAAAAAGCAAGCTAAAAAGAGAGAGGGAAAAGCGGATAAGACAGAAAAGTGATTATTCCTTTGCTGTTTTACAGCCATTCTTAAGATTTTTTTTTTTCTAATATCACATTTGTGTACAAAATGGAGAGGGAGAGCATTTGATCAGAAGATACCAACATTTAATAGGACATTTATTCTTTTACTTCTTCACCAATTTGTAAAAATCTGCATTTTATGTGTTGATAATTTTTCCACTTGTATTTTGCTGTCTGCTTTCAATTGTTCTAAAAACCTAATTCCCAAGCACCTGCCTCTAAACTTCAAAGCTAAATTTTGTGTTTCATTTTATTTGTAATTTTTATTATAATTTTAGATTACATATCTTTTATTTACCTTTTTATAGTAAATAAAAAATATAATTACTTTTATTTAATTGTGCTTTATTGAATTATTTCAACAAAGGGTTTTTAATATTATGTTAACCTGTATTTTAAATTTATATATCTTAAAATATTTGTGGTAGTATTCTGAATTATAGAAAAAAACATTTTATCTAAAATGTCCTATGTCTCAATGATTCTGAATAGCAAATCCTAAACTGTACTATAATTTTTTTTTTTTTTTTTTTTTTGTAAAAAACTCCGCTTTATGGAGAATCTATATATTTAAAACGCTAAGCATTTCCATTTGACAGTCCGTGAGAGCAAACTACTGCATCAAATCACATCATTCTTTTTTTAAACAAAAGGTATTTGGCCACAGATTTGTTATCATACATTTGTTTGTTCAAAAATTTTATTAATTAGTCATAATTTTCAATTAAAATTTCACGTATGCACATGCGTAGTACATAAGTACAAGTCTGCCTTTGGAGTGACCTACTGCACATGCGTAGAGATCCTTGCTCAGTTGAACTATCACTTCACATCTATAAGTTTAGTTTTAAATGCGTCTGCATCTCAAATATAATTTATGCGATCTTATTGTAAACAAGCTCTTCTTTTTATCATTAAGTTATTATTCGTCTCTTTCAGTGTTATTGACAATTCAAAAATATGGTTTATTTCTGAAGTTGTCGTACTACACTTAGAAGATAAACTGAATGATCTGAGGCTAAAAGTTAAGACTGGAAATCCTTCTTAAAAATTGCCGTTACACACGAAGATTGGAAATGTTAGTATTTTAAGTTGTAGCTGATATCAATATATCAAAAAAGTTATCATAATCATTAAAACACAAAACAGTTTCTGTAAAATCTAGATCCAAATTCCAGACAATTGCGCATGCGTCAACTGATTCTAGAACTTCTCCATTATAGAAGATTACTCGGTATGTTCCTGGTAGCGTAGTGGGTTAAGGCAGCTGTTTGAAATTTTGAGTTTTTGCAGAGGATGCAGGCTTGAATCCAAGCCCGGCAAAATTAATTGTGTAGAATTTTTTGTCGATAATTCATTTCAATAATAACTATTTTATTAGTAAGAAAAGTTTTAGTATTATTATTATTTGAATGCTTTATAATCGAACAAAATTTAACACTGAAGAATATCTTGAAAAAATAATTATTTTATATTTAAAGTACTTAACCTAAAATATTTTACATGCAATTATCAATTACATAAGTTGAACTGATCTACAATTTTCATTGCATTTTTTCTACCATTATCAAAAATATAAATGCCTGTACGAAAGAAAAGTTTGTCATTCATTAAAAAAAGGGAAAGAAATAAAAATATTAGTATAACAGCTATAAAATAAATTACATCGATACCCTTTATTTAATATTTGAAAAGATGTATAAAAATGTATAAGAAAATTCGAGTAATAAAAAAAATTATATTATAAATAGTTAGCTGCATCAAATTTCAAATTTAGGATTTTAGAGAATGAGACAGATAAAAATAAAACTCATGGCAGCTTTGAATGGTCGCGTAAATATTGTTACTTGAGAGAAGGGGGGGGGGGGGGGGCAGAAAGAAAATAGGCCGTAGTAAGCAAAAATAAATACCTTACATGTATTTTTAGTTAAATTTCTGATAAAATACAAACATAATTAGTCGTAAATTATTAACTTGAAACTATTTTACTTCATTAGACCATCTATCGTCTTAAAAATAAAAAAGAAAAGAAAAGAAATCATTTATGTAATATAGTAATTCATCATAATTTGAATAGACAAATTTAAAACCAACTAATTAAAAATTCAAGAATTTTTCTGATGAAACATTCAAGTTATTTTCCGTCAAATCTTGACGGGCATTATCTAGTATGACTTAAAAAGGAAAGAATCAGTCATCACATAAAAACATTTATTTACATTATATAACCATTAGTAAATAAATATTACTTTGCAAAATTTAAAACTAAATTTTAACAATGAAATTTCATCCTAAAAAAATTACAATCAATAGAATTTCAGCAAAACTTGCATACAACTTATATAGATAGATAGTATCAAAATAATTTTCAAAATCAAGTAAACATTCTAGCCTACCACTGAATTTCTGAATATGTACAAAATTTTATGCTTACAAAAATGTGGCAATACTTCATCTATTTTATATTTTCTCTTGAATGTTGCAAGCAAACAAAATATAATATTTATGTATACATCTATTTACAAATATATTGTAGGAATATTTATAATATCATATAAAACAAAATAAAAATTAAATGCAATTTCTGAAATAAAAATGAAAAATATCACTCAGACGTTGCCTAGAATTTAAAATTCTATCACATGTAACACATTCTGATCACAGCTGAATCCACACTGATATTTCATTTTATATACATTGTGCTTTGTAACCAAATATGCTAAATAGAATATTTATGAATCAACTAGAAATTGAACGTTTTCAAACACAAATAAATATTTTTCTTAATGATTGATAGAACAGAACAGATATAAAAAATGATTTTTAAAGTATTTATACATATACAGTTTATTTTCAATTGTATGCATGTTGTATACTGATTACATTAAATATTATTATTTTTGCCACTGGATTCTATATTTTTCAGTCCTAAAAAATAACAGTAGTTGAAATTCAAATTTGTAACAAAATTTACTGATATTAAAATTACAAATTAAATGAATGACTATAATTTAAAATTACAATCCTGAAATACTAGCATTCAGTTCTTAGCTTGGATTCTGAAACTTATGAACAGAAAAATACATTGAATTATAAATGTTTGATGAATTCAGCCACCATTGAAAGTAAACATTTGACTAGTAGGCAATTTATCATGGCTGAATTCCTCAACATTCATATTTTTCAAGATAGTACAATTCAGGATTATTGTTATGTATTTAATGTTATACATTGCTCAATTATAACAGCGTAATTTTTACAGATAGAAAAAGCAACCTCCTTAATATTTTTATAATCAATTCACAAATTTAAAAAATAAAAAATATGTACTGTCTTAGTCCTAAAACTTTTTAATGTTGTTCATAGCATAAATAATAATTCATCTGCTGTCACCATACCTTACAAAATTAAAAGAAAGAAATTATTATTAACAGTATATTTTTAGTATGATTTGTAAGATTAACTAGAATTTCAATCTTTTAAGTGAAAATTTTATTTATTTAACAAAACATTTCACATATATTCATGCAATACCTAATGATAGAGTGGATTTTATTAAAAATAACTCCTGATGCTACTGTAGTACAGAGGACAAATTAAGTTAAAAAATTACAGAATGAAATTTCTATATAATTTGTGCCATGTTAACAAATGATAAATATAAACAAATACACGGTGGCCATGAAAAAATGTTAATAATTAATGATTTCTTTTAATTATGAAGTTTTATGTTTTTGTATTATCAGACTTATTAAAAATGATACCTTTATGCAAATTTTGACCATCATTTAATGTAAAATCCGATGGTAAATAAACTAGATTCATATTCACTGATAAACTAATTAATGCACTGAATTTTAAAAAGTATCTTGACAGAATACTAAATCTGTTAATTGCCCTACAACATTGCTTGATTTATATTAAGATTTAATAAATACATTTTCTAAAGAACCCCCCCCCCCTAAAAGTTTTTAAAAATCCTTCATAAATTTCCATCAGTAAAAAAATACTTATATAAAGATCGTTGTAAACCTACCCTTTCCACTAATATAAAAGAATCCTTGAAAAATATTAGACTTCATGTATAATGAACAAAGTAGAAGATATGAACTCCAAATATATTTGCATCTTGGGTTTCCAAAAAGTAACTTGATCACACAATAATGTGTGTCTTTAGATTACATTACATTCATGTTCTCCATTCATTTTACTATTTCATTGTAATTATTGAAAAAACTTATTCAGAATGCTAAAATGATTAATAATTTATAAAAATAAATTTATTATGAAGACACTTTGAAAATACATAGGATGTTTTAAAATTTAGTTTTTTAACTTTTGCAGTGAATATTCTTATTCTAGAACTTACCTGCTTGCAATATTATGATAGAAGTGAATCATCTAATTTAATAACACTTTTTCTTGGCTACCTTTTTTAGATATTTCTTTCACCTCATCGAAAACTTTAATTACATTTTTTAAAGTAAATGTACAATTGGATACATGATGAAGCTCCATCATACTTTGTTGAGAGTTATCATATAAATAAGTACCGATTTACCCCACAAGCAAAATGTTTTCTTATTTTCCCAGTTTAAGTACATAACAGATATTAAAAATGCATATACATTTCATAAAATTTAAATCTCTACACTTTTTACAGAATGCACTTGAATTAATATAAACAGCAAACATTCTAGTGGCAAGCAGACATGTTATAAACAAGATAAATGGTACTTTCGATTATTTTTTATGTATATCATATTAAAAAACTGCTTTATGGTTATAATCATTTGTTATGTTAAAAATATGATTTGACTTTTCACATAACAAATGAATAGTTTGAGATATACCAGCAGTTATTAATAACATATGAATTATGAACACAGTGAAAGTTTTGTAGATGCTTTTAGTTAAACCTATCTTTCGGAATCTTGCGATGTGGAATGGTATGAAGCATCATCTTTGTGACTGTCAGACAAACACTGGTCTAGGAAATCATCCATTGTTTGATAAAGATGGAGTTTTACATGGCCCAGTCCATGATTTTCATCGGGATACACCTGTTAGTAACGCAAAGAATTTTCTTTAAAATATTATTAATGCAATTTATAAAATTCATACCTACACAAAGGAAATGTAGTTAATTAAATCTGAAAATCCAGAGAGAGGCATTTGCTGCCCCATCCCACGTTCTCTATACACAATAGCTGAAAAGTATTCAGCACTCTAATAATATAAAATAAAATTAAGCATGTAATATTATATTTAAAAGTTAAGCAAGATTTTTCACAAATTGTAAATTTCAAAGTTCAAATTCAACTTTTCACCCATTTCATCGGATCCTCAGCTGTTTGCTGCATTCAAAGTATAAGCCAAAAAATTGAATAAATTATTGAAAATAACAAAATTAAGTAAAACAAAAAAAAGGCCTTCCATCTATTTTATGATAACAGATTTTTGCTACATTTTAACTACATTTTCTTGACATTTACGATTTGCAAAAAAAATTTTAGATGATGGTTAAAAATGAAGGTCATTGTCAGATTACATAAAAATGGATTATTAAAAGTTAAAAAACACAGCCATCTCCTTTATTTTATAATATCCGATTTTTGTTATTTTTTTCCCTTTGGCAATTTATCATTTACAAAAAATCCTGACATGGTGGTTAAAAATTCAGTGATAAAAAATACACAATAGTTAAAAACACAACCATCATATTCTTGTATTATTTAATCTTAAACTTCTTGGTGAAATATGTCCAAAATTTTATGTGTTATCCTCTAAAATAAGTATAAATGCATGGTAACCAAAGAATAACATCACAATATTAGATTGTCATCGGATTTATGTCAGTATGTAAAATTTAATCTTGTTCGGATATTTGAAAGTGAGTTAATGTTCAAGTACAAACTAAAAAACATACATACGATCATTGAAATTCAATAAAAACTTATAAAAATAACATAATTTTTGTTAAAAAAAATCATGAAAAGGAAGAGTCTCAAATCCTTACAAAATAAAACTTATGTTAAAATACAATTATTTTAGACTATCTAAAACTTAATAAAAGTTAACTCAATTGTAAACATGTACGATTTTTTTCAAAGCACAGATATATACATGAAATAAGTTCTTTGATTACTGTAAGCACTTGGCATGTAACCCCCCCCCCCCCCCCCTCTTAAAGTAAGTTGAACTCATTGCGAGTTTCTAAACTCATGTAATTTTAGTGTTATATAAACAGGACTTTCTTTGTCAGTGTGTAGGAAAATTCTACTAAATATAATTTATAGGAACAAAAGACCACATAAAAATTAAAATGTCATAATTTTTTAAGAAATATTTTTATTGATGCAAATCGCTTTTAAAATATTTCTTTATCTCATTTAAAATATCTTTTATAATTGGAAACTATATGCCTATGACTAATGCTTAAGGAATTAGCCATTGGCCACTGTTAAGAGTGGACACCCCACATCAGGCCTGTCCAACCTTTTACTAATCAGGGGCGCACCTCAGCTTTTGGCAAGCAATGAAGGGCGCCATTGTTAACATGGCTCAAAGCATACAAGAAAATGTAGCAATATATGTATGCGAATGAGGCATAATGTCCCTATAGATATAAAGCACCATATAAAAAACAGTAAAAGTAATAAATTTTGAATTATACATGTTTCTGCGAGGGGTTATCTCAAATATTTTTGAATTGGAAGGAGCCAAAAAATGAAATATCATTCATTATTAAAATAAAATGATAATCACAGATATAATTATGTTTTTGGGGAACGCAAATACTTTACATTGAGTACAATTTTTTGGGCCAATTTTGGGTACTTTTTTTTGGAGGCGTAATTTTGCCATTGTAAAAAATACAGAAACAAAGTCATGGGTGGTTCCCAAGAGAGAGCCTGAAAGATCTTTCATTCAGTATACCTTTCGCAATATTTTATAGATTTTTTTAAAAAACAAAATTTTCAAAAGGTCTGGCGGATAAAAAGACAGACTTTATCCCATCTTATAAAGCACCCAAATGACCAGTGAAACAACGTTAATAACAAAAATGGTGAACTTTCATGCACGAAAGAAAAGAAGGATCGCATATATTTTTCTACAATTTACTTCTTAACGTATTAAAAATATACTGCCAACATTTATTAATTCCTATCGACATTATTTTCCTAAAAAGACTTATAAAGCATAACTATAAATTAGTAAAGAAATACAACAGCACATGATTAATTAAAAAAATTAATTATGTGCTGTTGCTTTTCTTTTAGTACGCTGCGTACTTATAACTGTTGATGAGTGAAATACAGTTTTAGAAATTTTTAAAACATCTCTCATGAAAATATCAAGGATTTTAAATAAAGATCCTTTACAACGAAATTGTATTTAAAAAAAAAATACTAGTAACATGAAACCTTCAAAAGGGCGGCATGAAAACCTGCAAAGGGCGCTATGGCGCCCGTGTTCGCCGCGTTGGACAGCCCTGCCCTACATAATAGTTAGTGCTAAAATAGCACAGCATTCACAGTATAGTTTACTTTTTTTGTGTAAATTTAAGTACATAAATGCTAGTGAACTAATGCAGTGACTAACAGTCATATAAAAAGTACACTTTAATTTTTAAAGTATATTTTAAAGGATAAAAACCACATGGCACATACTAAAGGGAAAAGGGATTTTTTTTGTTGTTGTTGTTGTTTGTTTGTTAAGAATAGCAGTAATTACTTAAATTTTGCATTTTTAAATGAGCAGACTTTTTATTTTACTTCTGCCATACATTCTTAAAAAAGACAGTAATATAAGCATTATCATGTAAAATATAACAAGTTTCCATTTACTACTCTTACATACTTTAATTAAATGACTGAGCAAAGCTAAGTATTGGTTCATCTTAATTTAAGGGGCTTTTAAGAAGCATTTTATTAATTTAAGGAGTTAGAAGTACTCTTTTAAAATTGTTTTATTATTTCTGAAGAGTTTCTAAGTAGCAATCTAATGAGTCTGTACTAATTCTGTTATAAATAATTCACCATTTTAAAATCCTGGGAAAATAAAACAAAATAATCTCACATAGTAAAATTACTTTAAACTCGAATGATTGCCAGGTAAAAACAGAAAAAAAAAAAAAAAAAAAAAAAAAAACAAATCGCTCACTGAATGGAATAAACACATTAAATCTTATAATTCCACAAGATAACAACAACAAAAAAGTTAAGTTGAATTTTTGGTTTTTCCCTATAATTTCATGATTGTTAGATACCTTATGTAAAAAGTTTGAGTGAAAAATTATGGTGTAGTTTATTTATTTACCTGCATTCTAAACAAAACTCCAGCATCTGTTAAAGATTTTGCTAACATCATAGACTGCTGCCAATGAACATTATCTAAGAAAAATGCAAATAAGATATTTAGCCAATAATCTACAGAAAAAATCATTTTACAATTTTAAAAACAAAGTTATGAAAATATCTAAGTAATTTGAAAAGAAATGTCAAAATTTATAGAAAATACACTTTAATTATTATCCTCGTGATTATTAATAGGAGTAAAGAAACTATTCTTTTTATATATATTTTTTTAACATTGAGATGCAATTTACTTAAGTGATATTTTATCAACATTTTAGTTTGAAGGATTATAGAATAAAACTATGAAGACCATAGTATTTACTTTTAATGCCTTTTACCAACCTTCTTTGGATTTCCTTCCCTAGTGTATGCTATTAGTTACAGCTACAACTGCAATATTAATGCCATAATGAAACAAATATCAATATGTTTTATTAGCAAATCATGACTTAAATTTGTGTGAATAATTTAAAAAATAAAAAAACTTCATTTATCACGTTAAAGCACAATCTACTCTAAATAAATAAATAAATAAATAAAAATAAAATAAATAATTTTAATGCACAAATAATATGGCATTTGAAATTTATTGTACTTTTTTAATTTTTAGAACTTCATATATGTCCTAACACAGAATTTTGCCGATTCAATACACAGAACACTGTCTTAAATTCAGAATTTTTGATATTTCTGTTTGAAATTTTATTCTTATTTTCTTATATCATCTATAGTTAAAATTTCAGAAATATAGACAATTCTACAGAGATATGAGAGAAAAGCAGTATTCTCGCTGTCGCTCGCCATTGTGCCAAATTGCGACTAAATTCTTCATTTGGCGAGTAAACAAGCGATTAGATTCGCCAAATTGCTAGTGCTCAATTTTTGCTTTTTCTTTCTTTTTTTTTTACTTTTTTGTTTTTCATGCATATTTTTAATATATACATATTTTTAACGTATTTGTAGCGAATAGTTGAATTTAGATTAATAACAATCATTATTTAGAACATATTGAAACAAGTTGGAAATTGCACGTGAACGTAGCAAATGAGGTGCGTTTGTACGATAACGAAGTTTTAAAAATATTCAGATCTTGCTGATATAGTAGAGCGTACTTCGGATAAAGTATAGTAGTCGAAATCTTTGTGTTTCTGTAAATATGATGGAAATAATTTTAATTACACCTCAGAAAACTATATCTTATTCATAAAATGTGAAATAGTTGAATATAATTAAAACATGCCCCAAACAATGTTTCCCCGTATAGCATTATGCAGGGGAATACTTTTGTGTGGCCCTGCAATTTAATAATAAAAATTCTTTGCATCACAGATTGTACAGAATGCATATTTTAGTATATATTTCATAGATTCATGCCAATTCTATTATGTTCGAATGAGTGTAACATCATAAAAATGCATTTGAATCTTTTTTCCCATTGACCGTAATGTAATGGAATACCTTTGATTGTCCCTGTAAATGATTTATGCATCCGACTTTCATAACATTTGAAATGACTCTATAAAATTACGTAATAATTATATGTTTTAACTTTCAAACGATTAAAATGCATTTGAATTTTTTTCCCATTGACCGTAATGTAACGGAATCATTTTGATTGTCCCTGTAATTGATCTATCCATCCGATTTTCATAACATTTGAAATTACTCGACAAAATTACGCAATAATTATATGTTTTAAATTTCAAACGATTAAAATGCATTTGAATTTTTTTTCCCCATTGACCGTAATGTAATGGAATCCTTTTGATTGTCCCTGTAATTGATCTATCCATCCGATTTTCATAAAATTTGAAATGGCTCGACAAAATTATGTTATAATTATGTATTTTAAATTTCAAATGATTCAGTTGGGTAGTTTTTGCGTTGTTATATGCGGACAGACAGACGGACGGACTGAGCGACAACAATAGGTGCTACGTATTTACATAATTACGAATGCACCTAAAAAGGGGGTACATTAAGGGATTAAAAATATTTTTTTAGTGGTACACGGTGAATCTTACTTGGTTAATTAGCCAAATTACTAACATTGGTCAAATGTCAGCAAGGACGCTGGAGAAAAGTAGAAGGAAGTATAATACTTCCATTCAACAGTAAAAAAAAAGTTAATTCTGATTCCCAACTTCATCACTCACTTCTGAACTCAATAAGAAGACACACTTTTATGAACTAGTACAAGCTAGAGCCCATGTACTCTGCCAGTCTCCATTCCTAACAAGATAACTAGTAAGTTGTCACTTACTGTATCCCAGCAACAAGCCGACTGATCAGCTAATTGATGCACATGGGACCAATATAAATATTCTGTCTACTTTAAGCACAGACCAAAGCATCAAATCATTTTCTTTCAACTACCATGAATTGCCTTTTTAGGGACACAGAATGTCATGTGCTATAAACACGCAGTTAGTTTTAAATTTCCTGTAAGTCAACAGACAGAGTGATATTGGCTTATGGGGAATCGATCTCTACTTCAAAGAAAAAAAATCATAATGAGAATGAAGTAAAGAGAAAAGAATAGACAAGAAAGAAATGAAGAAATAATTTTAAAAAGAAAGGGAAATTGGAAAAAGCAAGATCATTCAGCAGTTTTCAAGGTCACAAAGTCTGTGTAATATAAAGTATAAGGAGGCTTAAAGAAAGTGTTTACATGGGGGTGAGCAGGGAGAAAGAATAAATTTAAAGATACGATGACTTTCCCAGTGAATAGGTAAGTTTAAACTCTACTCATCATCTGATCAAGGTTCTAAATTAGGAGACCAACTTGAGTAACCATTTGCAGTACAAACAACAGGATGTAATGTCGAGTAACCAGAACAACAAAGTATACTCAAAACGAGAAACAAATACTGCAGATATGATGACGTGCGAAGTGAAGATATCAGGTTTATTGCAATTGAGCGATCACCTGCCCCAATACCAGGTATCTAACCCATTAAGCTGAGGTATCTCGGAAGGTAGGGGCCTGGTCATTGGTTAGAAAGAAAGAAAAAAAGTTTAAACTCTAAGGTAAATGTGAAAGTGCATATTTAAAATAAATAAATAAATAAACATTTTAGAGAAAGATTAGCTTGAAGGAAAAAAATACTGGTAACTGATATTTTTTTTCTTTTGTAACACTTTAATTTTCATATAATTACAGTCAATAATAAAGTACTCTCTGATTTTATTAACCAACAAATTTCTTTTATGCACAAACTCACAAACAAAGACATATTTAATTTTAAATGGAGTTTTGTTAATGGTTGCATATTTAAGACAGTATGAATCAGTAATAAAGCATACATTAATATATAAATTTGTAATGAAAATTAAGTTTTGTGTCAGTTTTAAAGTTTCTTTTTTAATAATTATATATCAGATTAAAAAATGTTTATCAATAATGACTTATAGGAAAAATTATACATATTTTTTAATAAAATTATTCTAAGTAATGCAATAATAATAATAATGCAGAAAGTGTATTGAAAGTTGGAATGTATGAAACATTCCAAAATGTAAAAACAGAATAGATAAATAATATTATATAATAACTATTATTTTATTGAGAGCTGTTACTTTGATGAATAACATTTTCCTGTTTTTAATCTTTTTTTTTTAAATTATTATTTGCTATTTTTAATGGTTTTACTTGAACAAAATAAAAGTAATCAAAAATTTTATTAAAGCCAGCAGACATAGAACTGATTATCAGACATAAAACACAGAACAACAACAATGATTAAAATAAAGAAATATTTTCCATAGAAAAAAAAAAAAAAAAAAAATTACCATCAGCTGTTCCATGAACAAGTAGATATTTCTTCCCTTTAAAATAGGGGGCTTTCTTCATAACATCTGATTTCTCATAATTAATAAGATTGTCAGAGCTTGTTGGCATTCTCATATATCGTTCAGTGTAAACAGAATCTTAAATAAAAAGAAACATTGGTGAAATTCCTATTTCTTATTTCAAAAATTCTCTTTTTACTATTTTATCTTAATTTTTTTTACATAAAGTATATTTTGTGTACAAATTATGTGTTACAAAAATGTCTTGAATTTGAAAATTTTATGCAGCGTTATAACAATATAATCTCTGTTATGATTATCATCAAAATATGACATGCATAAAATTTTACCAATTGGACACCAGACAAAAATAATTAAAGCAAAGTTTCTCCCAATCAGTTTCAGGAGAGTCCTACATCCTTTAGTTTTTAAAATAGCACCCTTTTTGACACCCAACCAAAAAAAAAACTGTGCTTTGATATAAAAAAAATTTACTTGTATTATGATAAAAACTGAGAATTTTTTTTGTGATTCTTTGACAGAATTAGTGTTTTTTTTCTGTGATATTTCCAAAGTTTGTGCTTTTTCTGCGATCTTTTGACGAAAATTATGCAATTTTTCCACAACGTTTTCACGAAATTCGTGTTTCTTCTGTGATCATTTGACGAAAATTGCATTTTTCCAGCAATCTTTTTACGGGAGCCGAATTTTTTTTTTTTTTTTTTAATCTGTTAACAAAAACCACATTTTTTTGCAATCTTTCAGTGAATACTGCGTTTTTTCACAGTTTTTTGACAATAATTTTTCACAATCTTTTGACGAAAATCAAGTATTTTTTGCAATCTGTTGACAAAAACTTCATTTTTTTCACAATCTTTTGACAATGACTGCATTTTCTTTTTGATCCTTTGATAAAAAAAACTTTTTTTTTTGTAATTTTTCAACAAAATTCACATTTTTTCCGGCAATTATTTAACATAATTGGCCTTTTTTTTTGTGATCCTTTGATGAAATTCATGTTTTTTCTGCGCGATCTTTTGGCAAAATTCCCTTTTGTGATTTTTTGAGGGAAAAAAAAAATCTCCCCCCCCCCAAAGCTTTTGACAAAATGTATGCTTATTACACGATTTCTTTTGGCAAAAATCTCAGTTTTTCCAAGATCTTTGGAAGAAGTCTGAATTTTCTCCCTATACTTTGACAAAATTTGCATTTTCTCCTGTTATTCTTTAATAGAACTCACATTTTTTTGTGATCCTTTGATGGAATTCATGTTTTTCCTGCAATCCTTTGTGACATCTGCATTTCTACTGTGCCCCTCTGACGGAATTTGAATGTTTCTCATGATCCTTTGACAAAATTTGCGTTTTTTTTAGTGAAATTTTGTTGAATTGACTATTTTTACTGCGAACAGTTGACAAAATTGTTTTTTCAGCGACTGTTTCTTGAAATTTGTAATATCTTTTATGTTCAAATTTCCAGATTTATGACTAATTTTTTTAAATTTTGGAAGAAATCAACCTTTATGAGAAGCAGAAAATCGTGGATCCACAGAGGAATCTCATGCCTGGATAAAGAAACTGTTTCATTCAGAATGCAAAGTCATTTGCACATGGTGTATGTAGAATATTTCCATTAAGATTTCACACTATTTAATCAAAACAACTGTAAGTATTTAAAGTAAAAAAAAGCGGGTGGGTTCATATGCATTAGTTTTATATTATATTGACGATATGTTATTTGAACATTTGTACTGCATAACAATTTTAATAGTTTGAATGCTACATGCAAATTTTAATTGAACATTTTCACTTATAAAATGCATAAAATTTTAAATTCACTCAAGATTCAATAGTTCAACTGTACAATTTGATTGTACTGCCTCTCTTTTTAATTTGCTGATATTACTGTACACACTCACTCACACACACACACACACACACACACACACACACATATTATATATATATATATATATATATATATATATATATATATATATATATATATATATATATATATATACAGTAGAGCACCACAAATCTGCACAGGCTTGCAGATGTAAACATCTTTCTTCCATGGCGCTAAAAGAACGAAGTTAAAGAAATGATGACGTCATTCCAAAGCAAATGATCGATTCAGAACGTTTTCATTGATGACTGAAACCAGACAGATTTTCCACTGATTAGCGAAACAAGTTTTACAAATCAGAAACCTGTGTTTTTGGGCAATTTTCGCTGTTTGCGAAAATGCAGCCTTCTGATTAATCATCATCTTTCGCTAATGGGCGAAAGTCTACCTGAATCCCAGTGAATTTTTACAAAGAAAGCAGCAAAAATTGGGGCTGAAGTAAAGAGAAAAAGATTAGATACACACATGCGTATCTTGCTGTTTTTATCATGTGTGAGATCTTTATTCATTATTTAAGTTATTTTATGATATTTTTTTCCCTATGAAGAATCTAAAATATGGAAAAGTGAAAGCATGCTGCACTTAGTGTTAAAAAAAGTGGAAATCATTAAAAAATTGAGTGATGGAGCAATGACTAGGTACATAGCCGATACGTATAGCATTATTATTTCAATGGCTCAAAATCTGCACAACATCCTTTCCCAAACAGTGCAGATTTCTTTCCCTCTACTGTATATATATATATATATAGAATCATTAGATAATACTACAGATCAACATCAAAATATGGAATAACTCGTTAACCCCTTGAAGGGCGGTGGTATAAAATATATACCACTTAATTTTAATTACGAAATATCACATTGACGACAGAATTTAATAGGTAAATCTTAAGTTCATTCAGTACATAAAGAAAAGGATTTATTTATTTTGAAATAAATTTGTTTTAAAATTCTGGTGTCAATCAATTATTTCAGCATTTTATGAAAAGAAGTGCTTTGCCCCTCAAAGGGTTAAATAACAAACTATATCAAACATAGGAGTTAGCAAAAATTGGAACAATATTGGAAATGTGGTATTTAGCTCGTTCTCAAAGGGCAGTGCTAAATAGACACATTAATTGTGATTAATTTCTGATTAGAAATCATGATAAACTTGAAAATGATTTCTAAATTGCCCGATTAATCACAATGGAAAATATAGTTCAAAGAAAATATTAGAAAAATAATAAGACAATAATTAAATTATCATATATATATATATCTTATACTATAATACGAGCAAAAATTGTGTGTAAATTTTATCTCAAAAACAGCTCTAATGATTTTTGCAAAAACTTGGATTTTACCATTTCCGGGCACGAGAAGACCACTGGGTTAGGTCCCATGTTCGAGAAAATTTGATTATTGGGTCATAATTGGTCAGGATCAAGCTATTTATATCTAGAGAACGGCTGGATTGATTTTAAGGAAATTTTGTATCCAATCGTTTTTTAGCACGAGAAAACTATTGGGCTGGATCACATGTTCAAAAAATTTTGATTAGTGGGTCATTATGGGTCAAGCCATTTTTATCTAAAAAACGGCTCTAACGATTTTGACCAAATTTTATATTTTATCGTTTTGGATTACAAGAAGACCATTGGGTTAGGTTACATGTTCGAGAAAATTCAGTTAGTGGGTTATTTTTGGGGTCATTGTGGGTCATGCTATTTTTATTTAGAGATTTTTTCATGCAATTTTGATTAAAAATTGGTTTTCGGGCACGAGAAAAATATTGGGCTAGGTTAAATGTTCAAGAAAAAATTTTAATGGGTCATATTGGGTCATAAAGGGTCTGGCTCAAGCTATTTATATTTAAACGACAACATGATCGATTTTAACGGAATTTTGTACATAACAGTTTTTTGACTTGAGAAAATAATTGGGTTAAGTCACAAGTTTGAGAGATTTCGATTACAGTCGTAATTTGTGGGTCATGATGGATCATTATGGGTCATGTCAAGCTATAACTAAAGAACAGGTGGATTGATTTTAATGAAATTTTGTATATAACATTTTTTGGCTCGAGAAAATCATTGGGCTAGGTCAAATGTTCGAGAAATTTCGATTAATGGGTCATAATAACTAGCTTTGGTCAAGCTAGTTATATTTAAAGAACGGCAGGATCGATTTAATGAAATTTTATATTAACAATTTTTAGACATGAGAAAACTAATGGGCTAAGTCACATGTTTGAGAGATTTCGATTTTAAGGGTCATTTGTGGGTCATGATGGGTCATGGTCAAGCTGTATCTAAAGAATGAGTGGATCGATTTTAACGAAACTTTGTGTACAACATGTTTTTGGCATGAGAAAATCATTGGGCTAGGTCACATGTTTGAGAAATTTTGATTAGTGGGTCACTTTTAGGTCATTTTAATTTTATCTAGACAATGTCTCGCGCAATTTTGACTAAATTTTGTATTTTATTGTTTTCAGACACAAGAAAATCATTGGGTTAGGTCAGATGTTTGCGAAAATTCGATTAATGGGTCATAATGGGTCAGGGTCAAACTAATTATATCTAAAATCAGCTCCATTTATTTTATCTAAATTTTGTATCTAACATTTTTCAGCACACAAAAAAATGAGCTAGGTCACATGTTCGAGAGATATCGATTATAAGGGTCATTTGAGGGTCATTCATGGGTCATGCTAATTATATGTAGAAAATGGCTCTCACCATTTTGACTATATTTTGTATTATGATGTTTTCGAGCAAGAGAAAACCATTGGATCAGGACATATGCTCACGAAAATTTTATTAATGGGTCATAATGGGTTAGGGTTATTCTAATTATATATAACAACGATTCAATCAATTTTACCTAAATTTTGTAACGAAACGACTTTTGTCACGAGGAGACTATTGGGCTGAGTCGCATGTTAAAAAAATTATATTTGTGGGCCATTTCGCTTCATTGCTGAATGCTGTCAAGCTAATTTTATCTAAGAAATGACTTAAACGATTTTGATTCAATTTTATATTCTACTGTTTTTGATTACCTGAAGACCATTGAGTTAAGTCACATGTTTGATCAAATTTGATTAGTGGGTCATTTTGGGTAATATAGGTCAGGGTCACGAGAAAATGGCAGCAACCAATAAGTTGGCGATATTTGACAAAATATTGGTGACCATTTGGCCGAAAAATTGATTATTATGATTATGAAAGCCACAACACGTATTTGGTGCCAAATAAGAGAATGTCTCCAAATTTGGCTATATCTGGCAAAAAATGTCATCTTTCAGAATATGAAGAATTTTTTTTATACATTCTTAATAGGATTCGAGATGCATGGTTAAATTAACCAGAGTCAAGCTAAAAAAGTGATTTGGATCGATGTCCTTTCGTTGTAAATTTTGAAATAAAATAAAATTTATGAACATGTGCATACAAACAGTTTTCTTATTGATTGTTTTTGTAATAACATGTTTTACAGTAATAATACAGAGTGAATGATACAATGAAAATACTATATCGAGTTGAATATAAAGTTAATTTTGACCGAGCTTAGCTCGGTCACCCCTGCTAGTATATAGAAAGCTAACAAGATAAGGAAATATCTTTTTTTTTGGGAGGGGGTGGATACTTTTATTATTATTATTATAAAATAAAACATTTAAACATAAAGAAAACTTCTGCTATTACTAGAACATAAAACATTGAAATGATTAAAAACTATAGCATGTTTGCACATTTATAAATTCTACAAAAAGTCTTATTTTGCAACCCAAGAAAATTAAATTATCTTTCATTTTAATTATAGCTGAAAAATAAATAAATAAATAAATCTGAATTTCAAATTACTGGCTGTTTATTAGATTTATTTTTAACACAATTATTCAATTGATAAATAAATCATAGCAATTGTAATTTTCAAAGGCAACTCTTGGAAACTTACAACTGTTATGACTTAGTTACTAATTGAAAAATTGTATTGATGCATGTATCGTTTACTGTAGTTACAAAAATAACCTCCAATTTATTCTGTTGAGCTGATTCATATATCAGATCGGATACTGTGATCGTTAAGAGTTAGTTGGATGAATTTGTCCGGAAGTCTCAGTCGGTAGAGCATTGATGGTTTCAAATAGTAAATCTCTGGTTCAAATCCTGGCCTGGGCTTTTTTCATCCACTTGGAAATTTAAACTTGTTATTGGCTGCTTTTTAAAACTATCAAATATTTTCTTATTGAAATTAAAATATTGATACTCATTAACGCAAATTTATTTCCATATCTTATTTAAATACAGCTGCTGTGCAACTGGCCTGTGTATATAAAGCATTTTCTTCTGAACAATTATGACAATTCATTTTTGGTAATTTAAAATTACATAATTTCAACAATTAATTAGACAAGAAATGAATACTAATCTTACCATAATACAACCAGCTTGTAACTGGAGCCACAGAAATGCCACATGAAAAAACATTTTCTTCATTAGCAAGGGCTAAAGCTGACACATAACCACCATATGACCAACCAAATATTGCAACATGCTTGCCATCTATGTATGGCAAAGTTTCTTTAATGTGACTAAAAAAAATATACACACACACTAAATTAACTATAAGTCAATAAACAAGATTAATACAATAGAAGCAATAATTTTTTTAAGTTCCAGAAATATAATATTAAAAAAACTAATTTTAAAAAATAATATTACTTTTTGTATTAGCATATATGCAAGTAAGGAAGGTGGGGAAGGTATTACCCTTTTGGATTTAAAAATTTAATTAACTAAATTTTCTTTCTCTCAGATTATATTAAAGAAAAAAAAAAAAAAACCAAGAAAATAGTATAATTTATTTTTTCCAAGTAACTATGTCTGATAATTAATTGTAGCACTTTAAATTTAAATAGGGGAAGGGAGGGATAATAAACATATGTAACAAATTAAAAAATTCTCAATATTTCCTAATCTTGACATTGTATTAGGATTCTCCAGTAAATTTTACCTCAGGCTATCAAATGACATGCCACTCGTTTACATAGTTTAAAAATAATTTAGGTTTAAAATTTGGAATTCTTAGTGTTGAATTTTTTTTTTTTTTTTTAACTGTTGCAAAACAGATGCAATGCAGATAGTTTTGAAAGTAAAACTTAAAAACTACTTGAGCTATAATTTTGAATCTGAAGATTTGAAACTTCTACATATCAATTTCTGTTCAGAACTTCATAAGTTACAATACAAATACATATATATATATATATTTCAAAATAACTTTGAAAATATTGCAATCTGTTTTGCAACATTAAACATTAATTTAACTTTAAACCTGCCCAATTTCTAAACTACTTGATTGAATGATCTGTCCCTTGGTATCCTAAAGTTAGTTTTACTGAAAAATTCAAATATGATGCCAAAATAAGCATAAATATTGAAAATGTTCAAGTTTAGAACAATTTCTATATGCAGATGACTGCTTAAGCAAAATTTCACCAAGGGTTAATTAGCAGATGTTACTTTAGAATGGTGTGTTCTCTCTTGCCTTCCCCCCCCCTTTTGATTGTACATCTGTTTTAAAATATTGCCCCTTTCCTTTGCTACCTCTGGATTTCATTCAGATGACATCTATGGTAACATCTTATAGGATATAAATGGAAAGGTTTTACTAATAAACATTATTTAAATTTTGTGTATTTTTTTACAGTGTAATTGAAAATGTTTTGTTAACAGGTCACTTAATTAAAACATACCATTGGTCAAAAATGTATGTGAGTGGTTAATATAAAAATTAAAGCTAAAAAAAGATGAAATTTATTTTAATATGAGCAAATATTTTAGAATCAATTCTCAAAAGAAAAACTCCAGTTTTATATGGCAAAGATATCAATAAAAAATGAAGTTCATATGAACAAATTTTCAAATCAACTCTGGTACATTTACCAAACAATCACAAATGGAGAAAATGTGTTTAAAGAAAAACTTATTGAAAATTCAAGCAAGCACGATAGCCAAGAGGAAAGACTCTCAAACAGAGTCAAAATATTGCATGAAATACAGAATTTAAACACAGAAATTATGAAAATTCTTTACATAAAATGAAAAAAAAAAAAAAAAAAAATATTCTTTTTAAAATTTAAGGCCTGATTTAGGCAGAATTCTGCTCCCTTTTCTTTGAATTTAAAAAAGAAATAAAGACCATGTATCATGAATGGATTATAAAACACTTTCCAACATTTACAGAATACTGTATCTGTTTATAGAATGATTAATAAGGTCAAAAAGGACATTTAGAGAATGTACAACCCTTTGGAAGCCCATTTTCATCCTTTATTATCTATAGTTAAAAAAAAAAAAAAAAAAAAAAAAAAAAAAAAAAAAAAAATCTGAATTTTTTTGCATAATCCTGTGTATGATTTTTAGGGTTATTCTTCATAGTCTGCAAAAATTTAATTCAGCTAAAAATTCATTTTCAGGAAATTTCACCCATAAGCAGAAATGTACTCAAATTCTTTTGTGCAGTCCTGTACATTATCTATAGTTTTATACACATCACGAATTAGGAAAATTTAATTTAAACTTTAAAACACAAAACAAAATTAAAATTGTGCTTTCCCAACTATTCCACACAGACAGTACTGCAAATGAATTTTTCGAGTGTCAATGTACATGAACCATAAATGCAATGCACACCATACTTTTCAGAAAGCAACTTCTAGCGATCTCAGTAATGCATAGAAATTTAATTACATTTTAAATAGTCTAACATCATTAAAGTACACAGAAAACGATTTTTCCTCATAGACAATATATAACAGAATTATTCTGTGTGAACCTATAATTGAATAATAAATGCTTTGTACTCTTAATTTTAAAGAAAGTACACCTTAGAAATGCATAAAAAATTTTCATATTGACCATAAAATAATGGAAAACTATGACAGTCAATATAAACAATGCTACAACTTTATATTCAATAACAGTCATGTTATAGTAAACATTAATAACACACAAAAATAACAAGGTAATCAGAGTATATTTATGAGAGCTACAGCACAGACAAATCAAAGTCATAAACATTTTTCAACTATGCTGGAAAGACCTAAGAAATAAATAAAAAAAGTTAAATATTCTAGGAGGTCTCAAATAGATGACTATCCCAGATATCTAAATTAATAAACCAGTTCCTGCAAACACTTACTCTATTACTGGTAACTTTAACGTCTAAATTCTAGCATTCAAAATTGTAACATTATAAAAACTCTGATTAATATATATATATATATATGAGGAGCCCAGAAGCCAAGGGGTACAAGTGACAAAATGTCGATTTGGAGTAAATTGAGTTTAAAGATAATTGATGTTAAATTGGAACATCAATAACAATTGACTAAATTGAAATAGGAAACATCTGCTTGTTGCATCCTAATCTTTGAACTCACATTTCAATAACTGACAAAAAAATAGAGTACAATTTTCTTTAAATGTATAATTAATCAATATTGTTTGTTTTTCGAAAAAAGTGGTTTATCTCTATAACTCCCCAAATAATAAGAAAATGACCTATATTTCTTTACCTGAAATGGAAAAAGCATATTTCCAGATACCCTGTGCACTTAACTCAATTTTTTTCAATTTTGTCACTTATACCCCTAGGCTTCTGGGGTCCTCATATATATTAGAAAAAAAAAATACTTATTGGACACAATATATATTTATTTATTACTTATTTATAACAATAACTATAAATGCATGATAGTTTATAGATATAATATAGATGATATAATAGTAATTTTAATTTTTGAACATACCTTGCGACAGCTAGTTGATCCATTACTTCTACTGTGCCAAGTTTCAGGTATAATTCATGTAAAAATTTATCTCCTTGAAAGCCACTTCCTCTGCCATCAATTTGGGCATAAATTATGTTTTTTTTACTTGCAAGGAAAGTACCCCAGTTCACATTGAATTTCTCATTAACCATCTGACTGCCAGGTCCACCATAACTAAATATAAAAAAATTCACATAGAAAAGGAATTTATAATTTATATAAATGAAATACAAAATTCATATAAAATTGTTGAATTTTTTTTTTTAAGTGACTTAAAAATATATTTTTAATGAAATCAATAAGAAGATAGAAATTAAAAGTATAACATGTCATCTAAGACTGTAATACTTTGGTTGCCAGATGTCGAAGCATGTTCAGAGTTAAAAATCTGTCCTTGTAAGTATTTGCAAGCACTTTTAAATGATAAATATGACAAATATTAAGTTTTATTTGCTTATTTCATAACTGTTCGAAGTAGTGCCAATTAATCACACAAAAAACATTGAAGTGACAGTCCATTTTTCATATTAATATTTTTGTTATTTTAGCAGGAAAATACAGGGTGTAAGGAAAAGATTGACCTATTTTAAATGAACATAATTTAATTACAAAAAATGATCAAATGCAACTTTAAACACAATACCAAAGGAAGCTCAAAATTTTATTTGTTTATTTTATAACTGTTCTAAGAGGCTCCTATTAATCACACACACAAACAAGCAAAAGTAAGAAAAATCATGCATTAAGCATAGATTATGAAACACGTTCCTAAAATCTCTAACAAAACTTCGTTATTTAGCAAAAGAAGGCATTACTATCCATAGCCAAATATGTTTTCCAATACTTTTGAACAAACCTGTATTTGATCTGTCAATTGATATATACTAAACAATGGGGAAATTTAGTTTAGCAAGAAAACGGCTACCTGGTTGAAATTTTCATTTTTGCAATTTATACTAATAGATGGAATCATACCTGTGTTCAGCCCTGTAGTTTACCTAGTACCTTTAATACACAAAAGTATTTTGCTAAAATTTAGTTCCAGACTGAAATTTCTCTTTCAGCAATTTATATTAATAGACGGTAACATGCTTGAATACTTTTGTTCAGCCTGTAGTTTACCTAGTACCTTTATTACATGCCAATATTTAGTCAAAATTAGTTCGAACTAAAATATTCTTAAAACTACCGAAATCACATTTCCAGAAATTATCATCCATAGGCAACCATGTATCCAATTCTTTGCATTGCCTTATATATCACTTTATCTATATTCTACAAACATTTCTTAGAAAACTGAATGCAGTTCAACGTAAAAATACATAATTTATTTTTAAAAAACCTTTACATAAATTACATTCATATTCAGTACCCTTTACAAACTTTTTTGTGTAACCCTGTATATCTAAATTGTGCAACTACAGCATTTATACACATTGTATAATATGCATACATTTAATGAAACTTAAAATGCATATCTTAATTAAAAATCCAATTCATCCATCCATGAGCCATTAATGATAATATGCAATACTTCGGATAGAATATAATATTTGAAATCTTTTGTGTGTCCCTGTAAATGTTACTCTTCATATTATGCATGAAATATTAAGCCTCAGCGAAGTATATCAATTTTATTATGCATGAAATTGTTTGACATAATCCAAGTATGTTGCAAACGATTCCTCCTTTTCTTAGTGTATGTAATGGAATTCTTTTGTGTGGCCCTGTAAATGAATATTAACTATTTTTTTAACTTCATATTTTACTGAATGCATAATTTAGTGCATTTCATAAATGCATATAAATTTGAATATGTTTAACAGGCATGACACCTTTAAAATTCATTTGAAAAGATTTTTCCCCATAGACCATAATGTGATGGAAAACTTTTGACTGTTGCTATAAATAAACTAATCATGGTAGAAATTTCATTTTCAATAGGGTTTGTGAAGGTAAATGTCAATAACTTTAATAAATTTCATGACAATCTGAGTATATTTATGAGAGTTAGAGTACAAGCACACAAACCAAAAGCATAAACACTTTTCAACTTTGTTGGAAAGTGTTAAAAATCAAAGTGATAGTCCATTTTACACCAGATATTGTAAAAACATTACATATGAAACCTTTCAACTTTTTTTTTTTTTTTGCTGTTTTTTGCATACAACAGTGAACAAACTGAAGATATGTTTAGAAAATACACTATATTGCCATTGATTATTGGACACTTGTGAATTTAGACATTTTGTTAAATATCTAGAAAAATACATGAGGAATCATCTCGAAACTCTTAGTGTATAAATATAATGGTATACGTCATACATCTCCATGAAGATATTTTCCCGAAACTCCATAGGGGACCGTCAACAAATTAAAAAAGAATGAATATCTTTTGAATAACCCTGTCAAAACTAATGTAGCAAAAGCGCTCAAACTCTAGATTATGATTGAATGCCTTATTGTAATACGCCTTGTTCATTTTTATGCAAATAGCATGCATACTCGCAGAGTAATTAAGGTTTTTATAAAAATGGTCCCAAATTTTTCCAAGTTTTTTCCTTATAATTTTCAGAGTTCTTAATATAAAATAGTATTTTTTTTTCAGAAAATATGACAAACAACATTGCACACAGTACCCTGTAATCAGAATTAAAAAATAATGAAAATTGTACACAAAATGAGTTGGTTTACTAAATAATTTTTTACTGCGCATGCGTCAACGATATCAAAATTTCATTTGCATATTATGTTAGCTGAATGTATAGAGCAACTTTTGTGAAAGTCACAAAATCATAACTTGAAAATTCTGAAAATAATCGTCAATTGAATAAGTTGAAAATCCGTAATTCTCAAAATGAAGGAAAAACAAGAGGGGTTGTATCCATATATTCATTGATTAGTGTCAATATAGAATACACAATACGGGATGTACTACTACATTTGGATAAAATCCCTCATTTTTTTGCTTCATTTTGGAAACAACGGATTTTGTCCTTTTTCTATAGACGATTACTTTCAGAATTTTCAAGCTATGATTTTGAGACTTTTACAAAAGTTGCTCTATACATTTAGCTAACATAATATGCAAATGAAATTTTGATATCTTTGACGCATGCGCAGTAAAAAATTATTTAGTAAACCTACTCATTTTTCATACAATTTTTATTATTTTTTAATTCTGATTACAGGGTACTGTGTGTAATGTTGTTTGTCATATTTTCTGAAAAAAAATATTTTTTATTAAGAACTCTGAAAATTATAAGGGAAAAACTTGGGAAAATTTGGGACCATTTTTATAAAAACCTTAATTACTCTGCGAGTATGCATTCTATTTGCATAAAAATGAACACAGTGTATTGCAATAAGGCATTCAATCATAATCTAGAGTTTGAGCGCTTTTGCTACATTAGTTTTGACAGGGTTATTCAAAAGATATTCATTATTTTTTAATTTGTTGACGGTCCCCTATGGAGTTTCGGTAAAAAATCTTCATGGAGATGTATGAAGTATATTATTATATTTATACACTAAGAGTTTCGAGATGATTCCTCATGTATTTTTCTAGATATTTAGTAAAATGTCTAAAATCGCAAGTGTCCCATAATCAATGGCAATATAGTGTATGCTGACACCAGTGTTTATTAGAGCATGCTTTTATCTGGGGAAAGACAGATTTTTAGTAGATGTTTTCTGTATGTTTTTTTAAATAGGTTATTTAGAAGAACTATGAAGTGTACAAACAAAACATTGGGATTTTTCCAGTGTTTTGTTTAAAGCATTTCTATCCGTAATTGTTTGCAACAAAGTTACTGTCACTCTGCATATACCTTTTCTCTTAAAAAAACATTCACACTCTTAATTATTTGAAAATATTAAATGAATGTTACAGAAGTTTAATCTATTAATTTTTATAGCTCTTTCAAACAATCTATATACACATTAATTATAAATAGAAGTTTTCATATACGTCCATTGAAAACATTTCAAAAATATGCATTAAAATATTTAATTGCTATAAAGGACGTTAAATACTAATAAAAACATTAAAAGATCTTAATAATTTTTACATGTTTCGATCGAATTTACTCAATCATCATCAGAAAAAGAAAATACAAATAAACACAAAGATGGAAAATGACAAAAAACTATTACAAATGAGATTTAAAAATTTTTATAAATAAAAATCACGCGCGTTATATTTTAATTATAAAAAAAAAAAAAAAAATAAGCAACGTGATACATAATTAAAATATAACGCGCGTGATTTTTATTTAAAAAAATTTTTAAATCTCATTTGTAATAGTTTTTTGTCATTTTCCATCTTTGTGTTTATTTGTATTTTCTTTTTCTGATGATGATTGAGTAAATTCAATCGAAACATGTAAAAATTACTAAGATCTTTTAATGTTTTTATTAGTATTTAACGTCCTTTATAGCAATTAAATATTTTAATGCATATTTTTGAAATCTATATACAGTCGAGTCTCTCTATAACGAAACTCCATACATCGAATTTCACTATATAAAAAACTTTTAGTAAGAACAGTCCCCTTTTTGCATGATTACATTAAAAACAGTCTCTATATAGCGAAATATCAATCTCCATATAACGAATTTTTTCATAAATTGGTCTTAATTTATTCAGTTTTAAAAAAGCTTCAAAATCATATGGAATCAATTTTCCATCACTCTTTTTTTGAAACAGCTTAAATAATTAAGAAATAAAATGTTAGGTTAATAAAAGAAATTTAATAAAAGATTATAAACATTTCAAAGCATCAAAAATAATATTTGTTCAAATTTCACACATTAAATATGATTTTTAAGATCACTCTCTATATATCGAATTTCTCTATATAACAAATTTTTTATTGGAACAGTGGATTTCGTTATAGAGAGACTCGACTGTATTTAAAAGACTAGGCTGTTTCTTTTAGTCATTAACTTTGAAGTTTCCTACTGAACCGATTTTGATACGTATTTATTTAATTGTAAGCTATTCATTTGTAGTTGTGCTCATTATAGCCATTTTTTAATTTATTTCCAATTTTATACTTTATTTTAATTTTTAAAAGTTTTTTATGATATTTCTAGAAAATGGTGGCAATCCAGCTCAACTTTTCTCAGTATAATAAAAATTCAACTTGTCTTACATAATGGAAATTTAAGTTCAATCTAAGCTATCAAATTATCAATTGAAATATTAAAATTTTGTCTCATCTTCTGATTATACTCATTCACTAAAGCAAAAAATATATCTTTTAAAATGAAATTGAAAAAGTATTTATTAATCTTAGTTACTCCAGAGAATAAAATAATATCTGGCAATAAATCAGTCTTCTTTCCGAAACCTATATTTTTTTTCTGCCATTTACAATATAGTAAAACATGTCAAAACATAATTAATAATTAAAAAAAATCCATGGTTCTGAAGAAAAAAATGCAATATCATTGCATTTAGGAATGTAATAAACAAAGTGCTTTGGCCAAATGTAAACTTTTTATTTTATCAAAAATACACATTGTTTATAATATCTTTCTCAAATTTTAAAATAGAAATTAAAAAAACTAAACACAGATTAAAATTGATCCTTTATCATTTATGTATTTAAAATTTTTAATTGCTTGGTGCATTTTTATAATATTTCAAGCACTTTGAAACTAATAATGAAGCATTGCAAAAATCATACAATGTATTATTATTATTATTTTTTTTTTTCATGGAAAAGTTGCCACTACTGACATTAAGTTCACTCATAAACTTCCTATACCTGCCCCAAATGGCTTAAAATTTTGAAAAAATGCTGATTTTTGAACTTTTGTAGATTTTTTTTTTTTAAATGATAAATTTATTTTGGCTGTATTCAGTTGAAAAGACATATTTAATGTGCCAAATGTTTAAATTATCTCTGATTATGCATCATTTTAGTGTTATGTTCTTTGCATTTAGTACCAACGTGAAACAACCCAGAACTCACCACGAGGAGGTAGCTCCATGCCAAGTTGCACTCGTCCTACAGAATATTACATTCTAAATGCATAACTTTTTACGCTACAAATTCATTCTTAGAAATGAATTTTGGCATCATTTTCTGTGCTTGCAGTTTTGCTCTACTGAAGATATCTCTTCCTTCACTCCCACATACTTTTAATTCAACTTCTGTCACAATTTTAAAGACTCTTTCCACAGCCTGGGAGTGACTTGGAAAGCAGACTAATGACTCCTCTAATATGGATCCTGAAATTATGTTTTCTTCAATTTTTTCTAATGAAAAGATTTCTGTTATAGGAGGCTCACTGATTTTAGCGGCGACCCAGTCAATACACTCATAGTATTCTGTTGCTTAGGTGTCAAGAGACCAAAGTATTTCAAAACCAGGTTCAGACAGCATGGTGATGGGTTTTTCAACAAGTGTTACTTTTAATCCTTTTTATCTAAGAAGATAGTTTTATCCTTTATACCATCAAAAAATATGCTTTTATTAATCCTTGCTACAAGAACAACTTCCACTTGTATCTTCTTGCAATTTTTTTTTTTTTTTTTTTCTCTCTTCTCACCTTGTTTTTATCGATGACGTGATTCTTATCCTCTGCTGTCACAACTTTTACATCTTGAAGTATGGATAAAGCTATTAATGTATCTTTCCTCTCTGATATACCAGCCATAAATGTGGCAGACACTGTGTGAGAAAGGGATAAGCATTTAGAAGTGTTTGGCTTTGAAGGGGCTGGTTCAAATTTTGATTCAGTTGAACTGCTTGCGTGAAAACTTCCACTACTTGAATGTTCTAACGATATATCTGTCTTAAATCTAGATCTAACTTCACGCATTGAGGGTTCTGGCACAGAATCACTATCTCTCATTAAAATTGCATCTCTTTTAATTTTTTGCAGCATTTTTGCTTCTTTTTAAATCAATACTTCCACTAAGCATTTTTTTAATCTGTTCTTTGATCCTTCAAAAAGTCCGCCACACAAAATGGAACTTTACATTTTGATGTTGCAGCTACAATTGTTCAAGTCTCTACACTCAGAAGCTGCAATGTCAAACAGAGAGGATTCAGCATTTCGTACAAATCCTCGCGGGTCATCTTATCCTTCACGCCCCATGCTTTCTCCAATGATCTACACTTGTTGTAATAGTTTTTAATCTTTCTGTAAACTGTTCATTGGGAAACCACTGGTATGAAAGTCAGATTTCAGTAACTTTTTCACCTACCATTTTAATAACATCATCCACTGGCTAATGTTGAATTTCTTGATTTTCTTCCACATCAGTTCACAAAAGTGCAGACACGGAAGTAGTAGTGCATGATATCAGCATAAGTTGGCAATTGCAAATCTTTCAATATGCATGGTGCCCAAAAAAGGCTATTTTTCATGACATTGCGAGTCTTTACATGGCCATGGCCCTTCATAGCAGCGATTTCTAAACTCGTCATAATAAAACGCACAAAACACATTAATGGCACATTAAATGATCCAAAAACGATCATTCAGATAAAAGTATATCCCTAATAAAAGTAAAATATTTAAGTATGATTTTCAAAATAAAGCCAAAATTATATTTCTATAATAAGAAAAATTTCAAAAAGAAAGGATTGATAATGAAAATATGTGAAAAATTAAAACGAAAAGGATGATGTACGGAGTACACTAAATAGGATTCCATGATTAAATTTCTATTATATATGTGTCATTCAAAAATATGGAAACCAATAAATGGAAGTAGAAAAACAAATATCTCAAATTTTTTTGAAATAATGAATTATGTAATGAAATAATGAATTATGTAATTAAAATTTTCAAAATAAACAAAAAACATGAAACTTACACTTGGACAAGCATGGGATATTTGGTGATTTCATATTCTTGTAGAGTAGGAGGTACATAGAGACGAACATTGGCATCTAAAATAGTTAAACAGAATTAGATTGAATAACAGGAAAATTTTTCAAGCATTGAACAATTACAGGAACATACGAATTTTCAACTTTAATTAGCAATTTTTACTTACACAGCAGATTTTATAATATGTACAATCAGTCAAAAAGAAAGAAAGAAAAAAAAGAACAAAGACTATACGTTTGCATAATTATTAAACTTCTCCAAGGAATGACTTCTCATTTAGTACAGTCAAACCTTGTTATCCTGTCACTTCACTTATCATATCAGTCTTTCAAAGTTCCGATTTTCTGTATATGATTTTAATGTAAATAAACTCAGGATTTTAAACATTGTTGAATAATTTTCTTCTTGGGATATCCCAAAGGTTTCGGAAAATCGTTCATTTTTCATAATCCATCTTACAAGGACTGAAATTAAGCAGTAAAAAAATCTTAGCCAAACTTTTCACAGAAGTGTCCAAAATATCTTTTGAAAGAAAAAAAAAAAACTTTTTTTTTCAATATTTTTTTATATGAATACACAAATCCACACATTATGAGTGACCCATTTAAATCAGTGAAGGAGAGATTTCTTCCCCTCTTCCTGTGTGTTCTCTATCCCCCACCTCAACAATTACTTACCCACTGTATGTTTCACACACAGCATACTATATGTAAAGTTGCTATTCAAATAGGATAATGAAATTCTCTGACTTTTCCAGGTATATTTTAAGAAAATTTCAGTTAAATGGCATGCGAACTGGACATGTAAAAGTAAAATAAATAAATATATTAATTGAAAATAGAAAAAATTTCAAACTTTATATAATACTGCTTGACATTTTCACATATGCAACCCCCCCCCTCCCCTACACACACACACACCACAAAAAAACTCTTAGGATAGAGCTATAATAAAAATTGTATTCCTCAATAATTTGAGTTTTCAAAGTAGCTTCCATTAACCTGGAGAAAAAAAAATCTAATCAAAGTTTGCTTTAGCAACTATCACAATCTAATTTAAATACAACTAGGGATAGAGAAGAGGACATTTCAGAATAGGAGTTAAGGATATTTGAAAGGATTTTGTTAGTTATATTGTAACTTCAAAAAGATAAACTATATACTTCAGAAAAAGTAAAAACATTAATGAGTCAATTCTAAACTGTGTGTGTCTGTGTGTGTGTGGGGGGGGGGAGGAGATTAATAAAAGTAGGATAACAAAATTTTAGGAGGGCGAATTTAAATTAAACTTCCTAAAAACTGGAATTTGTAAAAATACGGAAGATTTTCTTCATCTGTCAAGAGACAAAGCTTGTACTTATTTGATTGTAAATATCTGCTGTGTGTAATCTCCATGAAATTAAAAAATTCCCCGACTTTTCTGGATTTTGAATAAAATATTGTAATTCCCTGACTCATTAAGCAAATTTCGGAATTCCTTGACTTTTCCAGGTTCTCAAGGTGATGTAGCAACTCTGTATATGTATGTTGCTGGAATTGTTTTTTCTGCCACATATGCAAATGCACATTCAAATTGTGAAACATTTCATTTCTAAATTTTATTCAGAGTGTTAAAAACTATTTTACAGTAAAATAGCAAGTTCATGGACAGATGATGAAAATGGTAAGACTATGAAAAGTTTTGATTTTCAAAGACTGCATTTGCTAAAATAGATGGAATTCCTAAAACGGTATTTATGACTATATATTCTTGAAAACAAAGGTGAAAATTCTTTATGCATTTAAGGCAGAATTAAACAAAAGAAAAAGCAAAAAAAAAAAAAAAACTACAAAGACAGAAGAAGCAGTCCATAAATGATTCCTGCTATGCATTATCTCAAATATGTGCCGATTTCTGGTATGCTTTACAAGAAAAAGCAACAGCAACAAAAATATCCAGAAAAATTGGTGTTTTGGAGTTCTCAGCAAGTAATGGGTGGATCGAAATATTCAAGCTAAGGCTCAGAAGAAACTGTTTTTCAAGAAAATCGATGTGCAGCAAAATAGCAGCATTAAGCCATAATCAAGTCAGTGATCAGAAAGTTTCTTTGTTGAAAGATATATTGAAACATTACACTTCAGATGATGTTTTCAATTTAAATGAAACGGGTCTCTTTTTGAGATTCTTAATGAAAAATACTTTGTGTTTCTAGTTTGATACTTGCTTAGGAGGAAAAAAGAGTTAAGGGAGTGGAAACTATTTTATTGCGAACAAACATGACAGGTTTTGGAAAATTCAAACCATTAGTTATTTTGAAAAGCAGAAAACCACATTGCTTCCAAAATGTGAAGTTTTTACCAGTGTACTATGATAGTAGCCAAAAACTGTGGATGTCATCCAAAATTTGGGGTCAGAAAATTTCACTGTATAAATCGAAAAGCAGTTTTTATAATAAACAATTGTAGAACACACATTGAAGTACCAGGCCTAAATTCGATTGAACAGATGTGTTTGCAGCTGAATGCTACTGCAATTTTGCATCTAATGGATCAAAGGTTCATTTTGCACTTTAAGCAGAATTACCCTAAACTGTTAGTTAAGAGCCCACACTAGTCACATGATCATGCATATCACATGTTCATCACTAATGAAATAGGTTATTTTCTTCAAGATCATTTATATTTGGTAATAATAATAATAAAAAAAAAACAATAAGCATTACTCTGTTGGAATTTTATTCTTTTTTAAGTTTATGTTACAATTTTAATCTATTTTATGATAAAAAATTTCCAAACAAACAAATTTTTTTTCTTTTTTTGTTAAAAACAGTTAATATAGGGTCCCACGTCAAACCAACACAAAACAAGTGGGTAAGTGTGATCACAGATCACACAGAGGGTTTCGTTTAATGTCTCTTTCAAAAAACTTTATCCTTATTCTCATTATGTGTTATAGTTTAAAGAGATTGATTCTTTAATTATCCAAAACTTAACAAAATTTTGAAAATAGCCCCTCCTCGGTTGACCCTCTCCTCCCCATGAATTTTTCACCTTTAGAAATATTTAATGTTACTAAATAATATTTACATTAGTACTCAGTAAATAAAAAAAAAAAAAAAAAAAAAAAAAAACATTCATTTTGAAATAAACATGCTTATCTAAAGAAAAAAGACAACACTGTCATTCCCCCAACAAAAATTCAATTTATCTTAAATTTGTATTATGTGTTATAAACTATGTCAAAGTGTAAAAGAGATCATTTAGTTTTCATAATTTTAATAAATTACTGTTAATTATCTGTGTGAAAAAGTATCTTTAGTGGCCTTGCTTTTTTTTTTTTTTTTAGATTTTATGAATCAGCACATGAAATAACATCCACACGTGGAAGTACCAAATTTGTAAATCAATCAATAATTTAAAAAAATTGTTATTATCAAATCCTAGTAAAAAAATTCTCTTTTTGTTTCACATGGTTTGCCATGGCAAAAAATACAATTCAGGATATGGTTTGGAGGGGGATTTTTTTTTAGACTTATAGCAGCTGAGCTGTTGTCTCCAGTGATCAAAAACTAGAGAAAAAACAAACAAGATTGAGAATGAAGTTAAAGCAATTCTGGAATTAATTACAAAAATAAAAAGAAATACACTTTTTTTTTACATGATTTATCTAATCTATTAATTTATGTTAGATTCATAATAATTTTTATATCTTTTACACTTTAGCAACAATTAGAAGGGAACATGACAACAAAAAATGAACTGATGATATTAAAATAAATATTTTAATTAAAATAATAGTCTTTTTCAAACTTTTATGATTTGTTGTGTGACAAGAGGTATTTAGAGGTAAGTATACAAAATTTGAACGCTCTGACTTGTGTAGTTTTTGTGTATGGACTCTGTAACAGACAGACAGAGGACAAAGACGAACAGGGTTTCGTCAGGGAACAAAACCCTAAAAATGACATTTTCTACCTGATCTCCTCAGAATTTTATGATATTAAGCTCATCTGTTAGGTTCATAGAGAAATGAATAAATACCTAATAATATATCTCTATCTCATTTGGTTTCTGAGATAATTAGCATCAAAGATGGACAAAAAGTGTAAATTTTTGCATTGCTTGCCATACAAATTTAGCCATAACTTGTTCCCAAATTGCCAAAAAGACTTTTATGTCTTTGGAAAGTGTTTGAATCAGGCTTTCATATGATATAACACATGCAAGTATCTTTTGATTTTATAGTTTAAAAGTCAAACAATTTGACCTTTGATCTTTCTTATCTCAAAATCGGACATGTTAAGTTTTTGAAATAATTATGTTACTCATGTACTTATTGTCTATAATACCTGAACATATTATTTTAGGATAGCCATGGGATGCTGAGTTATAAATTAAAAGGCAAACTGCAGTTATAATTTCCATACAAAAATCACAAATTCAGGTGAGTAACCTACAAATTGTACATAGTAGAATTTATTAGTACAAGTATGAATTAATGAAAAACATCTTTTTTCTACTGTAAAGCTCACATTTTTTTCTTTATATATATATATATGGGGGAGGGGGGGGGAGACTAAGGAAGGTTTCATGCTATGAAGCAAATAAATCTATGCATCTTAGTAAACAGATTTCTGAGTCATTCCACATCAAATCAATATAGACAAACTAACCTCTTAATATTTCAATAAAATTTGAGACACTTAATAGTATTATGGTATAATTGAAAAATTAAAAACTAGATGTTTGAAGTTGCAAAGTAAAAACTTAAGAGAGTTGAAATTTCTAAATTTGTTAAAAATTCATTGACATTACTTTTTTTTTTTTAATTTCATTGTAGCAAGGAGTCTACTAGAGTTAAACAAATGGTTTTCATCTCATTTTAAAACTTGTTTCATGACTATCTAAATTATATACAACACAATGGGTATGATACTAAAAATACTTTCTTAAATTCCAAATTAAAATCTGAAAATAAATTATAATAAGAATTTTTTTAAATAAAATGTTTTCAAAATATTGTAGATCTGCATTATATAATTTGCAACTACCATTAATTAAACATTCAATAATATAATAGCAAAAAAAGAAACTTTCTCTATTTTCCTTTAACTATTTCCAATCAATTATATTTTAACATGCTAGATTTCAAGATTAATATTTCAAATGTAATATGAATATGAATAAAGCAGGTTGAAATTTTACACATTGTGCATTGATTACAAAGTGAGAATATTGAAAACATAATATTATAAATTTGCATTTCTTAAAGGCTTACTTCAAAGTTTGAATGCTCATATTAAGAATACGTTGGGAAATCATAGAAATGCTTTGCATCTTATGGAACACTACAATCTTTCAATTTTACAGTTTAAAAACTTTATTCTTTTAGGTAAGGGGGATTCTGAATTCAACAATGGATGCAATATAAAAGATGTAGTTTATAATGTCAGTATTTATTTATTTTATTGTAATTTTTTGCTTTATGTATGAAATTATTTTTTCTACTTAAAATACAGCAAAGATAATAGGCTTAGTTTTATCTTAACCTTTTCCCTCCAAGGAAAGAAGAAGAAGAAGGAAAAGGAAAAAAAAAAAAAAAAACATGCTTGTAGAATTTAAAATAAAAAAGTACATATATACAGGGTGTTTCGCTACCAGACCGACAAACTTTGAGGGATGATAGTAAACATGAAAACAAACATTATTAAATGGGGAACCATGGGGCGCAAACATCTTCTGTAGGAGCTAGAGGCCATTAAAGTTTGAGGTCCAAAATTTCAAACGATGATAAAAAACGGAAAAAAGGGTCGATTCGTTTGCGGTTTTCACTAAAACATTCTTTATATCACGTTTTTCTTAGAAAAAAATTTCAAAGGTTATATTCAAAAATTGTCGATAGAGAGCGCTTTAGACTTTAGAGTAATAAACAGTTACTTTTTACCGCTATTTTGTGTATGGGGTTGGAATTATTCTAAAGTTTAGGCTTTAACTTAAATTTTAAGCCCAAAATTGGAAACATTGGGCTTAGGTAACTAGCGAAAATTAAACTGTGAACAGAGGGGAAAATTTTAAACGCTCATAAATATTGGACAAACAAATCGATTTTGTTGCAGTTTGCGTATAAGTCATTCCCTTGGTAATTATTTTATTCAAAATGACGTACAGCTTTGGTGCCCTCATATTTTGATAGAGGGCACTTCCGACACATCTCTGACATTTCTGTAACATTACTCCTGTGTGTTTTACTACCAGACCATCATACTTCCAGGAAGTGTTAGGGACACAAAGACGACTTGGAATCACATAGGAATGTATCGTTGGAAATGCATTTTTTGCAAGTTACGGTTAAAGGAAGCAGAGAAAAAAATTAACAGAAACAGCAGAGAAAGAACGACACGTTAATGTAACAGAAAACAGTTTATTTAAAGGTTTTACGAGAAAAGGTGTTCAAAACTACTACCAGAAGTAGTCCGGTATGCTTGACAGTGGCATCACGTGGAATTCCTCACGCTTTGAAAGTTTCCTGGCATCTCTGATAGTTTTCTGGCAGCTACAGAAATACCATCGGCGAGGTCTTCAACTGATGGTACGGGAGTCTCATACACCCAATTTTCTATTTGACCCCAGCAAAAGAAGTCCATACATGATAGATTCGCCGATCTGGCAGGCCAATGAACCGGGCTACCACGACCTATCCACCACTGTCCATATGTTACTTTGAACTGTCGGTAAACGTCATTGGTAAAATGTGGAGGAGCCCTATCGTGCTGTTCATCGTTCAAATACCGTAATTTCGGGTGTATAAGCCGCAGATCAAACAATTATTTTTCGACCCAGAATTTTTTTTAAAAGCAAATATAACTAGTTAGATCTCCGTAAATATTTATCTTCAATCACTAAATAAGATTTCTGGGTCTAAAAAGAATTGTTTTATCTGCGGCTTATACACCCGAAATTACGGTACTTCATTCCGCTACCTTTGGAACCGGTTCGCGAATGATCACTTCAAAGAGATCTTTGCGCAGGCGCATTACCGTTAAGGGCCATCTACCGTCGCTGTCAAACTTGCCGCACTACTTCTGGTCGTAATTTCAAACACCTTTTCTAGTAAAACCTTTAAATAAACTGGTTTCTGTGACATTAACGTGTCGCTCTTCTCGCACTAACACGTCTCTATGTTTCTGTGACTTTTTTCTCTGCTTCCTTTAACCGTAACTTGCAAAAAATGCATTTCTAACGTTACATTTCTATGTGATTCCAAGTCATCTTTGTATCACTAACACTCCCTGGAAGTATGATGGTCTGGTAGTAAAACACCCAGGAGTACTGCCTTTGAAATGTCAGAGATGTATCGGAAGCGCCCTCTATGTAAAAGTGAGGGCACCAAAGCTGTACATCATTTTGAATAAAATAATTACCAAGTCAATGACTTACACGCAAACTGCAACAAAATCGATTTGTTTGTCCAATATTTATGAGCGTTTAAAATTTCCCCCTCTGTTCACAGTTTTATTTTCGCTAGTTACCTAATCCCAGTGTTTCCGATTTTGGGCTTAAAATTTAAGTTAAAGTCTAAACTTCAGAATAATTTCAACCCCATGCACAAAATAACGGTAAAAAGTAGTTGTTCGTTACTCTAAAGTCTAAAGCGCCCTCTATCGACAAATTTTTGAACGTAACCTTTAAATTTTTTTTCTAAAAAAATCGTGATATAAAGAATGATTTTAGTAAAAACCGCAAACGAATCGATCTTTTTTTCCGTTTTTTATCATCGTTTGAAATTTCGGACCTTAATTTTTAATGGCCCCTAACTCCTACAGAAGACGTTTGCGCCCCATGGTATCCTATTTAATAATGTTTGTCTTCATGTCTACTATCATCCCTCAAAGTTTGTCGGTCTGGTAGCGAAACACCCTGTACATACATATGTATATGAGTAATGATATCATACATAGGTAAGTCACTTGAATAAAAGGTTTTGGTGTTGAAATTTGGACAAACTGGTTGACCTTTTAATTTATAACTCAGCATTCCATGGCTGTCCCAGAATAATATGTTCAGATATTATAGACAATAACCACATGAGTAACATATAATTTTTTCCAAAAAAAAAAAAAAAAAAAAAAAAATAAGATGTTTAATTTTGAGATATGAAAGATCAAAGGTCAAAATGTTTGACCTTAAAATTAAAATATAAAAAAATATCTGCATGTGATAGATCATATGAAAGCCCAATTCAAACAATTTCCAAAGACAGTAAAAAAAAGAAGTCTTTGTGACAACTAGGGAACAAGTTATGGCTAAATTTGTATGGCAAGAAATGCAAAAATTTACACTTTTTGTCCACCTTTGAAGCTAATTATATTAGAAATCAAACGAGATAGAGATTTATTATTAGGTATTTATTCATTTCTCTATGAACCTAACAGATGAGCTTAATATCATAAAATTCTGAGAAGGTCGGACTTTAGCTATGTTGATTTGACATGGAATGACCCTATATTTAATAGTAAAACTCACTCAGATAAAATCTTTTTTTTTTTTTTTTTTTTTTTTTTTTTAATTGGGAATAATATTCAATAATATATTTTCTTCAAGAAGGTATACAAGCATAGTTAAATAGGGGATTGGTCTCCTTAGAAATCAGAAAAATTTAACTAATAATAATTTTTTTTTGTAAAAAATTGTCAGTATTTCATATCATCTGCAAAATTTTACATTTTTATTACTCTCTTGAGAGGGTGTGTGTGTGTGTAGGCGATATTGATGCATTCACTTCCTTACAAAATGGTCTTATTAGGTCTACATAAGAATTGTTATATTAAAAGATAAAACCAGATTAAACTTACGATAGTTTCCACCAATAGGCACCTTAAATGTCTTAATTTTTGGCATTGCCCTGTCTTCAACCAATTCTCTTAACTCATCATTGCTATCCAAGACAGACACTAAAATAATAATAAAAATTATTGAGAAGGAGCTTGATGCAATGCAATAGAAATGTTAAAAACGAGAACATTAAAAGCACCAATTACATCAAATTAAAAGCATACTGTCCTCAGCACTAAGGAAGATGGAAATTTGCTCACAATAGGAAAACAGAGGATTGCAAGTAATGGCCAATATTGAAATGGATGGGAAATAGAACTGAAGTAGGTTCTATTTCCATTTCCTGCTTCGGTTCCATTTCTCTATTCGCCATTACTTGCAATCCCCTGTTTTCCTATTGGTTATTAAACTTTCATGTTGAATCCCCCGCCTCTCCTATTTATGTGGGCAAATTTATGCCTTCCTCAGCATTGAAGACAATAAGCTATATACTACCATAACTGGTTGTTTTTAATTTGATATAATTGGTGCTTTTAACACTGTTACTTTTACATTTCTAATACAAATTGTATACAAATCTTTTGCTGATAATAAATGAATACAAATCAACTTCCTTGAATTACAACAACACAGAGTTAGAAATAGATGTGACAAAATGCAGTTATCAAGTTGTGAATGTGCACCAGTGTTTTTTAAAACTTTTTGTTGAAAAATACATTTAAACTTAAATGGTATGTTTACACTATCATAAAATGATTATTTATTTATTAATAATAGCAAAATGAACATTTGAACAAAAAATAACCATATAAAAATAAGTTAACTATTAAAAAACTTATAATCTAAAACACATAAAAGATAGCAATGAAAATTTTAAACAGTTATTTGTCTATACTTACATTTTTTTTTTTAAATATTTATCACAATTTAATAAGATAAATGGAGTTAAATATTTTAAATTCAAGCTTGATTTTTTAAATTGTCTTTGATTTCTAGCCATAATGGATTTTTATTTTGAAAGTTGTATTGCAGAAAAAGTTTATATAAATATGATGTTAGAAACAGAACAAGTACTTTCTATTAGTTTATTTTGTTTTAGTATTATTTATTTATTTTTGCAATCTTTGAAAATTCTATCTTCAGAATTAACTAAAAATTAATACCATAAACTTTATATGTTTTTTTTTTTTTTTTTTTTTTTTTTTTGAATCACTAAATAGGATTGTAATTCTTTTTTTTTTTTTAAAGGAAAAAAACCCCAAAATAATTAATAATTTTTAAAAATAAAAAAAAGGGTAAATAAAGATGAACTTACAAAGATATGCAATATGCTAAGGTGCATTTATAGCTTACAGAGAATTAATTTTTTTTGTATAAAATAACATTAAAAAAATATTAAATTAAACAGGGATGAGATTCTTCAGACTTTTCTTCAATTTTTAAAGAAATTTCACCAATTAAGTTTTAGGGAAAAATTTATATTTTTTCCTTAGTTTTTTATGTTTGTTTTTGTATTTTGATATAATAGTCCATTTTTTCTGAATTCCTTTTAATGTTCTGAATTTTTAATATGTTTTCCATAGTATTAGTAATTTGTCTTTTAAATAACACTTTAAAATTTTTTATTTTTTATTATTTTTTCTTAAATCTTCATTCTTAGTGGTTGGCTAGCTGCACCTTTAACAATCAATTATGATCAATTTAATTCCTTAAAAACTTATTTTTGTTTTTATCTTAAAAAAAAAAAAAAAAAAAAAAAAAAAAAAAAAAAAAAAAAAAGAGTAGGAACTATGTTCTATTATATACTTAATGTGGTTGCAATTATTTTGATTTGCTGTTTCAAGAAAAGTATCTACTATTTTTAAAATTACAATTTAAAAATATTCATGTCACAAATTATATTAATATTCTGTATCTTGGTAAAATAGACTTATCACTGCAGTAAGTAAATAATTTCTGCCTAATTCTTTCTAACATTTTCTTTTTAATTTGCTTAAAGCTAAATTGTCTGTAATATATAAATTTTAATGGCAATTATAATATTTATTTCGTTTGAAATTCATAAGTATTATTGCTCAAATGTCGTTCGCTCAGTTTTCAGACTTTTTATTTTTCTGTCAATCTCATCCCTGATTAAAAGAAAAACAACAAGAAGCAGAAACAACATAATAATCTACTGTTAGTCACATCTTTAGACTCCTGGGTCTGGGCACAGTGTGCTTGACAAGTGTTTGTCTGGAAATCGCCATTGACACTTAATTCAATTCTAACATTTAAAAGTGATGAATGATTTTCATTAGATAGTAAAAAAATGTTATATTTGAAATCTGATTTTAAAAAAATCTCAATTATTAAACTTCAAAATAAATAAAACATAAAAAGATTTCCAAGACAGAAGAATTAACAGTGCACTTGTCCGGCACGTGTGTCAAACCAAGAATTTATTTATTTTAAGTGTTAATTTCATAAAAAAGTCTACTCATAAAGCAATGTGAAAGTAAATAGTTAATAAAGTTATGCCATTAAGAATTAGATCAAATGACAATTTTATGATATGTTAAAAAAACATTCAAAAAGTAAAACATTAGACACTAAAGTTGTACAAACATGACCCTAATCTACATTTGTGCATCAGTTATGTATGTGAAATTAAAAAGATGACCTAACACTGACCTAATTCATTTGATTCAGTCATATGGAGCTCTATGCGGGGTATTCCTGGACCTAAACACTCCAAAACATAGTATGTGAAACCAGGGCTAAAAGAGGCATCATTGTACAGGCATTCAGGACCAATATCACAAGTCAAACATGTTATATTCTTTGGGTTTTTATGGTGTTTATCCGTAACGGCATAGATATGTCTTTCACCAGGCTTTCCTTCACGGGTAGAAATATAATACCTAAAAAATATAAAAATAGAATGACTTTTGAAAAAGTAACTGGATGACAAATGAGCCATTTAGAATAAGAGTGGTGTATGTCACTTATTTTGAAAAACTAACAAGGAAGGTCTCCATACAGGCATAACCCGAAAAATCTGAAAAAATTACAGAATGCTCATAGTAGATTAGATTTTGTTGCTATGGAAACATCTATCTTTTATTTTTGTATACGCTTAAATTTATGAAGATAATTTTTCTCAATATTATTATTTTTTTATCTATAAAAATATTTTTTCCAGTGATTAATTAAATAATTACTTCAACAAGTAATATATATGTATATAATATATTAAAATCTCTCATTGTTTATGTTTAAATACATTAAATACCATTTACACGCATTCTAAATATCCAAGAGTTTTGAGTTGCATTATAATCGTTTGCTTTTGGTGAAGAAAAAGGCTGCTCACCAAATCGAGTGACTCTTTTGTCTTTTCACGCCAAATATTTGAATTTTTTTTTTTTTTTTTTTACATTTTTTTCTAATGTGATTCCGTTGCTAATTTTTACTGGTCCTTTATTACCTACATAAGTACTTTAATTAATATTTTTTTCATAAAATTCTGAGTATGCCTAGTATGGAAACCTTCTTTGTAAGTTAAGTGGAGGGAAGGTATACCTAAACACATCATCCTACATATAGAAATTTTGACATAAGTGATAGTTTCATAAAATTTGTCTGCAAACAGCACATGAAGATACTTTGTATGATATGAAATCATTATAGCCTATCAAGAAAAATTCTTCCTTTTAAACATCTCCAATATGTATTTTGTATACATCACTAAATTGATAAAATAAAAATGTGTCATATTTTGAAGTCCATTTTTTTTTTTTTTTTTTTTTTTTTTTTTTTTTGTTTAATATTTCAGTTTTTTTTATTTTTAAAAAGAAAACAACAACAAAAACCCTTAATCCTACAGCACTATAATGCATGTAAAATCTCAGCCTGCACACCTGATTCTGCTTTCACTGCCACAAGTCTGGAGTGTTCTATATTGCACATGTCCTTGTCATGTAGTCAAATGAAATCCCCAGGTCAAAACACACCAAAGCTTTTAAGCACTAATCCATGAAAAACCATGCTTACAATAATTCTGCTTTCATTAAGATGACCTGAAATGCTATATTGTATTTGTGCTGATAAGGGTTCAGTAGTAGCATATTACAAATAATGAAATCACAATAGTTGCTATTTTTAACAGAAGTCTGTAGTGTAGCACAATACAAAAAATCAGTAGTTTGTAATGATAATCAATGCTATTTTTAATGTTACTTCGGGGTTAAAAAATGTACCATTCTCAATTCACGTGTCCGTCAACTTGCTTCGGTTGTGCAAAATTTGTTCTACTTAACAAATTAAAAATTTCAACTGCAGTGTACAACAGCACATCAGATAAAGGCAAAACTGTTTCCTATTTACACTTGCTGCTAAAACCAAGTACTAATTCACCAAAACAATTAATTTTGTTATTGGCAACACTTGTTTTTTTTTTTAACCCATTGTCAGTTCATGTTCAATGCAAGATTTCTTATTATTTGGAATAATTTTATTTTTTGTTTCCATTTACAATTGTTTTTCTCCCGTTTTTCTAAATTATAAAATCAGACAACCTAATATAATTAAGTCTTAACAGAATTCAATACAATTAACATATTACTAGTATAATGCAGATTTAAATAAACAAATATCTTGGTAAACATATTACAATGGTAACTTTATATCCCAATGCAATAACTATGTTAAAAGTAATTTGTGCAGTGTATGATTGTGTATAAATGTAGAGTATTCAAATTAAATTCAAGAGTAGTCTCGTCTTATAACAACATTCTTTCTCTCTTTATTTTCATGCTTCCTGAAAAAATGAACTGTAATTTAATCATATTTTTACTTCTGTATCTATTCAGTGTAAGTAAAGTGTTGCAATCATGATAAAAATTTGATTATAGGAATATTAGTGTTTTTATAATTTGAGGTGACCTGGATTTGTTTTAGCTATTTTTAGAATGATTCCATGTATGTGTGTAGATGTATGTATGTATATTAAAATTATCTTACATTTTCAAATCTCAAGACCTTTGTAAAATTAGACCTCAAGTATTTATTTATTATTGTATGATTATTTATTTGAATACATAGTATTGTATAAAGTGTTAAAAAAAAGTCGAGAGGAGTCACTGTAGATTTTTTTTATGCAACTGTTTTAAATATTGATTGTATTATGTATATCTCTTATTTCATGAAGAAATTTTTATAAACTAACATTTTTGAGATTTTTGACAAAATATTTTCTTTTATGTCATTTTTCTAATTTTTTTTAATGTTTTCAGTTATATTACACTGCACATTTTTTTTGCATTTAATTGTAGAAATAATGTATAATAGTGACTCAAGGAACAGCAGTGTTGCTTGAAGAAAAATAATATAAATATGTAAAAACAAAATCATTCAAATTTAACATAACAATATAATGTATATCAATGACAGAATGTAAATACATACAGTGTCTTTTTCTCTAAATTGTGTCCCAGTAGTGCAACAGTATCATATTTCCCACTTGTTAAATATGTAGAAGATCCAATCTATAATAATAACAATAAAGTTCACAAACATGCTTTGGTCAAGTTCGATTTTTAACAGCAAAAACAATTTAGATGTACATCATAGTTAATACATGAATGCAAGTTAAGTAAATACATTGTTAAAAATTAGTATAATGACGTATTTGGTGAACATGGCACAGCAGCTTTAAAAATAAGTAACATTAAAACATTTAATTTTTTTTCCGAGTTTTAGGTATCATTGATCGGAGCTACTTTGGTCTTTGCAAGATTGCTTTAATCCATTACATAAAAAAAGTGTTTATTCTATGTATTGAACAAATAATACAAGATAATTTGGAGTTTCTGCCCTTGAAAAATATTTTATTCCTTATTATAGAGTATTTGAATATTTTGAGGGTAATTAAAATTTTTTTAGTGGTAACACTGGATCCAACAGTCCAACACATGAAACATATTCAATTTATAACTTGGATCAAAGAACAGCAGGGCTACTTATTCCAAAACTTTAAAAACTGTTAAAAAAAAAAAAAAAAAAAAAGAATGCCTCTTTAAAACCATACAATTTGCTTCATTGTTTTATGTTAATTGTTTACAACTTAATTTTGACATTGGAAAATCATACATATTTTTTAATAATGGAAATGTTGTGGAACCAAGAAAAAGAGACCCAAAGTAGCTCTGGTTGACATTACTTGATGTTAGAATTCACTGTTTTAATGTATAATTTGTAGTAATGGGCAAAGGGCAGGGTAAGCAAACAGTTACAGTGTGGATTTTCAAATTTAATTAAACTAAATTTTCACTTTCTCAGATAATTAGAAAAAAAAAAAAAAAAAAAAAAAAAAAACATAAAAATATATTATTTTCAAGTAATGTAAATTAACCATTTTACTGTTTGCCCCGGGATAAGTTGGAGATAAAAGCACTAACTATTTTCCCATATCTGTCACCGGTGAAGTGGTTAATTAAAAACTAACAGAGGCTGGAATTTTTTTTATCAGGGAGTAGTGTAAATGCTCTTTGAAATGCATGTTATTTTCGAGGTTTATTTTTATTTTAGTAAGCATTTCAATATAACCATTCCTAGATAATAATCTTTGGCTTATTTAATAATTGAATATTTTCCAAGTTAATAAAGCAAAGATTACTTTCAGAAATAGTGATAATAAAATGCTTTCAAATGCAAAGGTTGAGGGAGTTCTTTAAAAAATAACATGCAACAATCAAGCTTAATTTAAATAAAAATAGAATCTTGAGTTATGGACTTAAAAATGATGAACAGATAAAACATACCTTAGTATCTATAGCAGCAATATGCTTGAATCGACCAAGATTACCTTCAGGTAAACCAGATAGTCTCAAAAAGTAAGTTTTGGCATCAGATGAGAACACCGCTTTTGACAATTCAACCCAACCATGACCATGAGAATCAACTTGAAAATTCTAAATAGAAAATATAGATTATATATATATCTTGCACAGTTATATTAAGAAACATATTTTTAGTAACCAAGCAGGCAATTATAATAGAGCCTCAATTATTTGAAGTAATTAGGATGAATAGTCTTCAGAAAATAAAAATTTTTGGATAATCTAGAATGCTACAATTTTAAGATTAAGGACAAATGTATGCACTATTTCTTATTATGGTAACAGATGCTTAATAAAAATAAAGCAATAACAAAAAAGAAACAAAAATAAATTATCTGAAATTTAATTTTGAAATTAAGTATTTTTTACATAATTCATAAGGGTTTGAAACAAAATTTTGTTTGTTGCAATTTTGATTGCTTTTGCTTTACAACTCTATCACATTTGTTTCCCCAACTCTATTGTTTATTAGTTCTAATAAACAATATTATTAATAAACAATTGTTTATTAGTAACTAATTGTTTATTAGTTCATCAGTATCAAAATCTTTCTGCTGCTCCAGCTCCAGCCATGCTAAATATTTTGCAAAACATTCAAAAGCTTCAGAACTGCTAATTTGTTCATCTTTTTTGCTCATATCATTGCTCTTTTCTTCACATTGATCAGCACATGTTCTTGGATATCATAAATGATTTTTTCATCGCCCAATATATAAAAACTGATATCACTTGAATCACAATTTTGCCAGTTGTTTATTCCTGCAATATCACAGTCATCACAACTAGTTATTTTATGAAACACTAATTCCAAATCAGCAACATCATTCACTTTTTCATCTACAAAGTTTTTGTTCATTTTAGTAGCTAATCATGAACAAGTTTTATTTAATTTCTAATGAACATATGCTGTTGCAACACTTCACAAGCTTCACTTATGTACAGTCATGGTAAAAAATAAAATAAACACTTTTTACTAACTCTGCAACAAATAACTGTAGAAAAAAATTACTGGTACCAAATGGTTGGAAATTAAATCTACTTTTAAATGATGTATGTCAAATTTCTTTAAGAGGCTATATACAAATTAAAACCAACCCAAACTTTATTTATTTATTTTGAAATACACAATTTTGACAAAATATTTTAAATCTTTGGTTCAAACCATGCCTAAAAACGAAATTTCATGTCATTTGGATAATAAGTTTTTTAATTATTAACATTAAAAATTTAAAGCTTCTAATGTTAATTAACCTCTCCATTTTTTTATTAATATCTCCTGAAATTATAATTCTTATGGGAAAAAAAAATTATGTTATTAAAGTGCTAAAAAACCCAAACATAAATACACTTCTCAAAACAATTAGAGGAGCACATAGTTTTATCAAAATTACACAAACACTTACACCGATAAGTAACATAAAATAAATCATCCATAATTAAGAGCCTAACAGAAAACAAAAGAAAAAACTTTATATGCAAATCAAAGTTCATGATGTCAAAAACCAGAAAAAGAACACTTAAGATCTTGAGGTAAATTTTAAACTTTTTCAATATTTTATTCTTATTATCAATTTAATTTATATTTTGACGTCTTTTTTTTTTTTTTTTTGAAAAACTTTCTTTGTTAATAATCTGATAAATGGTCACAAAATTTGCATTTTCAGAAAATTAATCGATAAATCTATTAATCTCTAAATTAAACAAATACCATTTTTGTAGACAAATTTTATCAGATCTCGAATTTTGGCCTATAGAGTTATAAAATGCATTAGGGCTCAAGGCTAGATGTGAGCTTCAATAAAAGTGGTTCCTTTATCAAATTAAGTTTGATTATATGAGCTATACCTTATATATCTATAAACATAAAATAAGAGATGTCTGTCTTCCTGACTGCAGATAATGCCGAAATTATAATACCCAGGTCTCTGAAAATTTTGTCGTGTGTGGATGCTAACACAGGAAAGTGCTCTTCACAGCCAGATTTTTTAATTTCAATTTAGATTTTTTTTTTAAAATATAAAACTTACTGGGTAAGAGGATATTTGCAGCTTTCCACCAATCTACGGCAATGAAGCAACCAGGTTAGAGGCTATTTGCTACAAGTCACCAATCCGCGACAAGGAAGCAGCCAGTCAATGAGAGCAGGTGGGGATTTATTATCTGCATTTTAAGGCTGAATGCTAGCAACGAATTGCTTACACATTTGTTAATTTTTCCTGTTTTTCCTGTTTTGTTTTTCCTGATTGATTATCGATCTTCAGAATTCATCCATTGGCACCATCCAAAAAAAGTAGTAAATTAAGTAATTATTCTATTTATGCTTTCTTAGGGATTGTTCAGATATGCAGCGCACGACACAGCATACTCAGAAGATTTTGCATGGAGTAGGTCTCATTGAAAATGGAATTTTAAAATAATTCAATCATTGTATTATTTTTGTGGTTCAAAATAGCTAAAATCAATGACTATATTTCTTTATCCTTCTAAAACATGGTCTTCTTAACAGAAATAAATACCTGTGTTCACTCAGATAAAATTTAAAATATTCTCCAGCTAAAATGTTTCTTTTCTTTTCTTTTTTCTTTTTTTTTTTTTTTTTTTTTTTTGACAGTATGAATGGAGATTTTAAATATTAAATATTTGCAATCTGTTTGAAAACCTCTATGGTCCCGTGCAACGCCAGGCAAATCAGCTAGCAATTCATAAAGGAAACACTTACTGTTCTGCAAGTCCATCCATCATTCTCTTTGCACAAACTGACAGATGAAGAATTTTGTGATCTTTTGAGCCAAACGATAGATATTGCACTGCTGTCAAGCCACTGGACATCAGTAAAATAGTAGTCTCTAAAATAACAAAGAAACATTTTTTTTCATTCATTATTATTATTATTATTATTTTAAATTACATATACAATTCTACATGAAAGGTGTAGAATTCCAGGGCCTACACTAAGAAATGTACATTATTATTGAAGAAAAAAGCCTGATTGGAAAATCCATCAAATTATTAGCCAAAACTGCTCTTTTTGTAATGGAGTCACATTCTTAAAATTTTACCCTAGTTTTTGTAAGCTATATTACATTGTAATAAAAATTACAGCATATTATATATTAGAACAAACATTCAGTATAAATTAAATAATTATTTACAAAGGTTGTAGAGATTTTAAAAACACCCCAAAAGGTTAGGAGCTGCCCATAAATTATGACACACTTTGCCATATCCCCCCTTCCCATTTGTTACATGCCATGACTGCAAATGTATGTTTCTATTGAACTGCAAACATACATTTGCAGTTCAGAAACAAAGCACTATGTTATAGGTCATATTTCAAATTTTATTTTTAAACTTCAACTATGTGTTTTAATGACATTTGTGAGCATAGCAATAAAAATGATTGCTGTACTTATTTTGTATGAAATAAGATTAAGGTTTACAACAAAACTTAATATACAATAGTGATAAATTATCATTATGAAAGAGCAATTGAAAACAGTAGTATTTTGAAATTTGAAATGAAATTTAATATGTTTGGCCCTAAATCTCATCTTTACTTTAATGAATACAAAATACTTTAAAACAGATTTATTTTTAGAAAGAAACCTCAATATTAGTTTTACTTAAATAGAATTATCATCAAATTTCCTTTATCACATTAATATGAATATTTATAAAATTATAGACTAAATCCTAAAACAGAAATTACTCTGAATCATTTACTATTACGACTCTTCCCCCCATGCAGAAGATATATGCTAGTCCATCGAATACAGAGGCATTTTGATATTGCTCTCATCCTAGGGGTTATTAAGCTCTCTAATGTCAATGTCGTCTTCATCCATCCAATTTGCAAATTCCACATTTTTGGTGAAAGCAATTACAGTCATGAGTTCTTGTTGTCTGTGTGCAGTTATCTGAAGCAGTCTAACTCTTGCCAATTTCTGGTTGACACTTTCCATGGATTTTATTTATGCCAACTATGTTCAGTATTTTTTAACATGACATTGGATGCAAAATAGAAACTACTATACTTGGAAACATGAGAAAGAAGCACACTTTGCACAGAAGAATAATAGAGATCATATAGTAACATTTTGTAAGTATTCTTCCACTAATCAGGAAAAAAGTTCACCTACTTTCAAAATGTGTACAACAAAGACTGATTGAAATTTGCAATTTTCTGAATCAGCTCAATTAATCGTTGCTTTAAGATTTCCTACCGCCTAACATATTGGAACTGGCGTTGATAAAAATCTTGATGATACAATATTGAAAAACAAACTTCATACTTTTTTGCAGCAATTCACATCAAAACATTTTACTATTTGGATGAGATAATGGTTTTTATGTATAGATGTAGAATACCACTTATCATCCACCTTTTAGAAATTCTTCTTAAACTTTGAGTTTTCAGCCGAAATATACTCAGCCACAGTAGTTTAATTATCTTGTCTAAAGCAACAGCCAACTATACTTTTATCAAAGACCTCCTGATATATGTTAAACATTTCAAGTTTGTGATAGTGGGAGGTGTCTTCTAAGTGAAGAACTTCTGCTGTTACCATATTTTCAAAACCTACACTGAATGGTTTTTTTTTTTTTTTTTTTTTTTAAAGAAAGAAATATAAACGAAAACAAATTACATGAAAGTTGTTTTAGCCCTATTTAAAAAATATTCTCAAATTCTGGTAACTTCAAAATTTAATCTGCCAATTTTAAATGCTTACCAAAATGTGTGATATCACACTTCTTCCTTTCCACCACACCATTGTCACAAACTTTCCCAATTCCACAAAATTGTGGAATAGTGTTAAATTCTGTTTTCTAAGAATATTAAATGATGATGATGTTTTTGGACTGGTAACAGCCTTGGTTTCATCTTTCTGAATGCAAGTTTTTTGGCTTGGTTTTACAGTTCGACTAGTATTGGGTCCTTGTAAATTAGACGCAGATGAATCAGGGGGTATTTTTCGGAGGTGGAACAGTCTGTGTCTCAGTTTGGAAGACTTTTTAGACTGAACTGGAGATTTTTGTGAGTGACTATAGTAGGGTGAATTATTGTACAGGCTCCGAGGATGGTAGACAACATTCTAATAATATGGTCTCATAATATTTGGAACCAAGGCTGACATCACAGGTTTCTTTAATAGGAGTGCTGGTTGATTGTGTTATGGTTGATTTGCTTGGTGGAAATCAGGGAATTAGTTTGGGTGGGATACACATGTGTCTCACAGATTTTGATTGTTGTTTTAGTAGGCTAGAATAAGACACTCTGACTGTCGAGGTCCTGTATTTTATGAATTTACGAGCTTCTGGGTAGGAAAGATTTTGTGTTATTTTGACAGTAAGGACTTCTTTTTCACAGATCTAGTTTGGGCAAGATTGAAAGTATGCTGTCTGATTACCCTTGCAGTTTATGCAGCGTTCAGATTTTTTTTTTACATGATTTACTATCATGGTCAACTTCTGCACAACATGCACAGGTAATGGATCCACGACAGGCAGTTGTAGTGTGGCCAAAAGAATTGTAAACTGTGCTGGCATTTAAAGCAACAGAGAGGATTAGGAATGTAAGAACGGAAATGACAACTAAAGTAAGCAGCTTTAATTTTTTTGGATAAAGTAGGACTATTGAAAGTGAGGATGATGTGCTTTGTAGGAATCACTTGGCCATTTTGTCAGATAGTAATATGTTGTGCATCTATGATGTTTTGGTTGTTCAAGTTTTCTAGAAGTTCATCCTTGGTAGAAAATAAAAGATCTGGTTCGGATATTATGCCACAGTTTGTATTTAGGGTTTGATGTGGTTTAACAGAAACAGAAAATGTGTCTATTGTACTGCAATTGCAGAAGTTGCAACTGGCTGCTGAAGACCTCAACCAGTAAATCCACATGGGTAGTTTACAATTCTCCATGAGTCAAAATACAGGATGTATTGGCTCATGCAGAATTCTCCTCACCTCCAAAGAGGAAACCACACTGAGGATGAAACAAAGAGGAAAGGAAGACAAGAGAAATAAGAGGAAAAGGAAAAGAGAAAGATCACCTAGGTGTCCATATTACAAATCACAAAGGAAAAAGTGAGCCCTCCCCCCCCCCCCCAAAAAAAAAAACAGTGATGCAATCTTTTGTAACCAGAAACTAACTAGAATTTCATGGTTGAGGGAGTGAAAATGCCACTTTCTCGAGCTATGTTTTGCTTTATATTCATATAAATAATGTATAGCTCTTATCTGTGGGTATGTAGGTGTTAATAAAGAAGAAAAAATAATTCTTGAATATAATTTATAATTCTTGAGTATAATATATAATTCACACATACAAGTTATAATTTTCACTGATTGGAATTGATCACTTCAAGAAATTGCAAATATGCATATTTTTTTAAAAACTCCAATAATCATCAACCAGGGTTGTAAAGCCGGTAGACACCTAAAGACGGTATCCTCCTGAGGGCCTGATAACTCAGGAACAATCTACAATGGGTAGGACTGAGGTGAGAATAAATACAAAGGCACAGCTGAGCTTTTTAGTGGATGGCCGTAAAATTTTGGTTCATGCAGATATTTTACTGGAGGTAATGCAAAAGTTAAATTTGAGTTTCTTTTTTGGAGGCAAAAGACCTAGGAACCCAATACAGCATTGTAATAGAAGCTTTCTCTTATACTCTCAAACTTTTCTGGTCATTATGAGTAAAATTCAAAATTATAAAATATCCTGCACAGGAATCAAAATAACACAGTGTGCAAGGAATCAAAATAAGATGAAACTGTATTTATTTTTTTCTGAATCAGCCATACCCAAGATAACGAGAAAATAGTGAAATTTTGTTAGCGCTCATCTTTTAATTTTGGATTTTTTTATGTTTGCAGAATCTGAAATAAAGCCAAAATTGTAAAATTAATTCAAAAAATGTAATTTTTTTTTCATTATTATCCACAGAATCCTATTTATTTCTAAAATAATAAAATTTTCATTTTTATTTTCCTCTTTTCTATAAAAATTTTTTGGGTTTGGAGGGTGAAGCAAAATAATAATTAAATTGTAAAAATTTTGCTTTTTCTTCTCAGTTCATAGATCCAAAATAATAAAATTTTCATTTTGTGTTCTTTAGACTTGAATAATTGGATTTATGAACCTTAAGTTAATGAAGTACCTTAGTTCGGGTACTAGTGTTGCCAGACTGGAGTTGTTAAAATATCCAGTAGTGGGAGTCAGAGTTTGTCTTTTTTTCCCACTGAGTCTGCAGACCTAATTAAAATCTGAAACAACATTTTAAATATATATTTTTTAAAGTCCTGATATAAGACAATTTACTAAGAAAATTAAAAACATTTCAGCCATAAATCATATTTTAAAATCACAGTCTAATGATAGGAACAAAGTTTAAAAAAGGGAATAAATACAATTTTGTAGAAATATTTGGCAACAGTGACATTTTCTTAAATTTTAATTCATGAGAAGTCAAAGAAAAGTAAGTGAAATAGACTAAGAAAATTAAACTAATTATGTCATATGAAAAATGTAACTCACATATGTCTGTATTCTTCAGGTGGCTCAACTTTGATCAAATCTTTTGTAGATAATAAATCTGCAATATGCATTGTGACTTTTGGATTAGCTCGCCCAGCCTGAAATAAGTAAATAGAATGTTTATGAATAAATAATATTATATAAATTTGTACAGATTTAGCAAAGAAAAAAAAAAAGAAATATTTGAACAAAATTTCTAAGTACAGTAGCACATATATAATATGAGCACAGTTAAAACAAGAAATGGTTTAAATGAATATTTTGCACATTAAGGATGATTCATTTACACTATAAGATTTTTACACTTTTTACAATCTCAAAAAAGCAGAATGATAGCTAATATGAGCAAAATACTTTTCAATGTGATTTTTCACAGAAAAAAGAGTAAAATTATGAAAAAAATCTTTTTTTTTTTTATCAAACTTTTTCTCTTTCAGCAATAATATTTCTACATTACAATTGTAAGTCAAAAAATCAGTAATTTTTCAGTTTTACTACATGGGGTGTCTCAGGACTAACAATGAAATAACACTTTTTTTTTTGGCCAAAAGTTGATAGTATTTTTCAACATAGTTTCCTTTCAATGTGATACACTTCTTCCAGCAGTCCTCTAACATTTGAATACCTTTCATTTTTCATATATTCTAAGATTTGTCAAGATCTTCAAAATGTGCATCAGTTTTGCAATGAAATCCTCATTTGATGAAGATATTTTTTCCTGGAGCCATTTTTTCAAGTTAGGAAACACATAATAAGCACTATGGGTCAGATTTTAAGAACACAAAGGATGAAGGAGCAATTCATAATTTAATTCATTCAATTTTGTCATTGTTTTCATTGATACGTGAGCTTGTCTGGGTGAAATAGCACTTAGCATCACTTACACGACCACAACTTGTAAAAAAATGGCTGACATATCATGAAACTTTGATACAGGTCTTTCGAAGGTTTGTACATACAAAATATAGTATGGATATTTGATTGATGCTTTCATCTAATGACGAATCCCAGGGCTTTTGACCGCATGTAGTACCAGACGGAATTTCCCTTCAAGAAAATCACTTAACAAATAAATAAATAAATTAATTGCAAAAGAATGTCAGAGCTTTTAAAAGAATGAAAGAAAAAAAAGAGGGAAATAAGGATGTTCAAATACCACCCTTTCATACAATTTGCAACTGAGCCATAATAAGGAAGACGGCAAGAAGAAAAACTATTTGTTTCTTTCTTTAAATCAGACTTTGGCCCAAATTAACCAATCTTTTCATTTCTTGCTGTATTGTATTGTTAAAAGGAAAGGCATATGTAGAATCAGTAGCTCAAAGATTGTAGTGATGACTGGAATATTAGCTGAATTTTTCAGGGAGAAAAGGAAGCGATCATTTGCATTATGATGCATGTCTTTAAGAATAATTACAAGTGTTTTATAAGGTTGATTTCAGCACTGATTTTATCTAAAGAAAATAACACTTATGAAGGTAAGAATGAATATTTTAAGATATTCATTTTAGCTTTAAGATTTATAAAATAAAAACAATAAAAAAAAAATTAGATTTTTTTTTTTAGTATATATAATTTAGAAGAAGTGATCAACATACCTTAGGATATCTTAGATATAAGTACTCTGGATATACATTTTCTATTTTACTGTATGAACCGTAATAAGGATACTGTAAGATATCAACATCTGAATCATTGAAAGTTGCAAAACATAATTTTGTTCCATCTGGAGACCACCAGAGAGCATTACTATTGGATAAAATTTCTTCTGCAAATATTAATAACATGTTAATTTCATTCAATATAGTGGCTTGCAGTAATTTAAACTTCAACAAAAAAGGGTAAATAAAAAATAGATATTAATATGGTATTATTCAACTAGCGGCCTTCGCCCGCTACGCTGGTCGGTTTATCTAAAGAAATCTTGAAGAAGTAGTTAGATAAGGTTCAGACATACATTAAAAAAAAAAAAAAAGCAAGTCGATCATTCAAAAAACGTTGGGAAATATCAAATATTTACTGTAATTTTTTAAGAAAAACAAAGTTTCGAAAAAAAAAATTAAATCGAAAAAAAAATTACACTGACATATTAATGCAAGGAAATTTTCCCAGAGAGAAAATTCGCCTTGAATACAATATTTCAAATTCTTTTAATTGCTTATAGGCGTTAATGCCAACATAGTGAAAAAAAATTCCATGCTGGGAATCGAACCCGGGCCATCAGTATGGCGCACTGACGTTCTACCGACTAAACCACATGGAACGACAGCCAGCTTGAAACTTTCTCATACTTAAGTAGACTGGCGAAAACATAACGATAGCGCGTTTTAAAATCGCACAGTGACATCTATTGGATTTTATATGTACTAAAAAACGTTATGTACTAAAAAACGTGAGCAGCGCACCTAATAGTTTCTTTTGTTTCTTTTTGTTACTTTTTTGTCTGTTGTCCGATTTTGATGAAACAAAGCCTATACACTGCCCGGGAGTGTGCATTCTTCATTAGTGAAAACCGCATAAAAATCCATTCAGTAGTTACGAAGATAACCTCGAACAAACAGACAGACAGACAGACAAAAAATTCAAAAAATTTTTTTTTGTGTTTCATTGGTTTTCTTTTATCGCCCTGACTCCATTTTTGTCAATTATCTTCAATGTACAGACACACCGGGTCCTACTGTTTTATTATATGTATAGATGAATATATATTTTTAATTGATATTTGTATCATAAATATATCATAACAAAACCTATTGTTTAAAAAAATCAGATTAAAAAAAAAATTAAATTAAATTTTTATGACTTTTTCCCAACATTAGGATATATGATAGATATCAGGAATTTTAGGTTTTCAAAACAATTAAATCTCTAATTGCTAACATAATTTATGTTTTTACACTTTAATTATCAGTTAGTAATCACAGAAATTATAAAAACTGCAATTTAGTAGTTTCATTAGTTAGTAGAATACAATAAAGTTATACACATTAATATTTTGCAATAATTATGTAAAACTATTATTTATATTTATTAAAGATATCAGTAACTGCATTTAATATTAAATTATTAACACAACTTAAAGATAATAATTATTAAAAATTTCTAATTAGGTATATAATCTATATTTTTATACTTTAATTACTAAAATGATAATTTAGTATTCATTCTAAAAAGAAAAGGGGCGGGATGCTAATTTCAAAAAAGAGCACAATTTCATAAAGGAATATAGTAGTAGTATGTTTATAACAATAACGAAAAAGTATGTAACTTTTTAATATGATAAATAAAAAATCATTAATTTTTAATAATTTTATAAATTACAAATCGAAAAATACAATTAAATAATATGTTTTACCTCCAAAAAAAAAAAAAAAAGCTCTATTATTTTTGTAAATCTTGGGCACACATAATTAGAAATACTATGGTATGGAGAAGGGTTTCTTTTAAAAAAAAAACTCTGACTACAACTATCGGTTAATTTCACTATCTTTAAAAAAGACAAAGTGCATTTTGTCAATTTCAAAATGGCCAAGAAGAAACAGTAATTAATTACAGAATTAATAAAAATTACAAATGAGTACAGTAGACTCCCTCAAATCCACACAGCTTGGGACCAGGGGTTTTGCTGATTTTAGAATTTTGTGGATTTCTGGTCATTGTTTTATTTACAATTTTAAAAAAGTAATTTGAATGTAATTAATAATGAAATCAAAAGTATAACGAATGCTTACAATATGCTAAAATATTAAAATAAGTAATAAACTAAAATAATAAAAATTTAGATAGTTTTTAAAATGATAAAGATACTAAAAGCAAAGGTTATAATCAATAATGTACAATTAAATATTCATTATAAAGATGAAATGTGTTTTTCCTAAATTATTTAATGAAACTAGCCTCATAAAGGTACATTACTAATTGACATCAACATCATAAAATAATGAAGCTTTGTTTCAAGTTTAGTCAGACTTAATAACTAAAAAAGCTTGATTAATACATAAATATATTTGGTAAGATTGTGATTACCAATGATATCAGCAATATCTATATTTTTCAGAAATAAATTATTCTTTCTTCATGAAAAAACATGAATTGAATAACCTTAACAAAACTTACAAATAAAAAAATATATGGAATTGATATAAAACTAAAAAAGTCAAATTTTGCACCTACATCTGAACTGAATGTTTCATTGTTTACCTCCGTAAAATATGTGCGGATTTTAGAGAGCTGTGGATTTTAGGACTGCAGATTTAAGGAGTCCACTGTAATTTAATTAGTAGCACAAATAACAAGACTAACAAATATTACAGCAGCTCATTTTGCATTTGAACTAAGAAAAAATACTTTTAATCGCCTAAATCTTAACTAACACAATGTATGTGCATGTTAACCAAAAAACTTATGAAAATAAGTTACAACTGTTCATACACACATACAGAGTAAATACAGAGAAATCTTCCTTGAGAACAACCATTTTTTTTTTTTTCATGGAACAAAATTTATCATAACCTCAATGCTAATTTTACCTCCATTTAGAGATCACCCCATTTGAATTCCCTCCACGAGTGACCAATTTTTTTTTGAAGAAAATGAAACAAATTCAGCTTTTTCTCGGGTTGCTTGAAGAAGATTTTATTAGAAAAATAACTCTGGAGAGAGCATTATTCATCCAACTTACTAAGTTTAGATTTTTTTTTGTATTCTGGTAACTTTTAAGTGTTTAATCCCCTTTTGTGTCCTTTAAGGCAACTTAATTCTGATGCCAAATTATGAATAACAGTCAATAAACTCTCCTGCCCAATTTTGTCAGGAAACTCTCAAAGAAATAGATAAAGTAATGAAATTGTCATTACTTGTTCCTATCCGTACAAATTGTCCCGAACAATTTGTATTTATTTACTGTACTTCGAGAGTACTTGGAAATAAAAGTTATAAAAGACAAAATGGTAAAATGAAAGCAAATGTCAATGTTTTTATTTTTTAAACTCTGCAGTATAACTTACATAATTCACTTTTGTTTTTTGATACTTAAATTTTTAGATTTTTTCCTTATGTAAAACATAAATTTTAGCAATATTAATTGCTACCTTTTTTCAACAATTAAAACTTAGATTTAGACATAATCTCCATTAAGAGACCACCTCTCGGAGTGACCAACTTTTTTTTTGGAATGGAACATGGTCACTTTATGGAGGTTTTATTGTATATGAATAGCCAGTTAACACCTGAAATACAGAAAATATTAAATAGCAGCAATATTACTTCTCAGTGGGGATATTTTGCTGTGCTTAATTTATTAATTAGGCTGTGCTCAGCATTTTTACACTAATTGTTTTTCTCTTATACATTCTTTTATAATAGCTGTTAAGTAGATGTTATTCTTCCATTCTTCTTTAGCTTTAATATTTTGTATAAATTTATTACTGCAACAATAGAATGAGAAAATAATCTTCTGCTTATTTACTCTCTTACTTTGCAGCAGTTTATTATACTTGCCATGCTTATTTTAAGTAACAGAATAAATAATTTTATTACTTAAAGGAAATTACAACATCACAAATTATATTAGATTTAAATATAATGTTTAAATAAAAGGCTTTGTATGCCTTTACAAACTTAAATACTTAATGTTTTAAAAGACACAGGAATTAAGCTTAGAAACAACTATTTAATGCTAATTTCTAATTATATTATTTGATTAATGGATTAATAAGCAAAATTTACTTTTAGAAGGTAAAAAAATAATAAGTTAAAATTTTCAAATATATTGAGTCAATATAAACAACTCAAATATAAAATAAATTTTGTTTATGAAAATATTAAAAACATCACCTTCTTAGTTTTTCTTTTTAAAAGAAAGTTTTTTTTAACACTTATTTATTCCTTACTTGAGTTCTTAAAGTAATTTTAAAAGAAATCAAAAAACTTATTTTGTCTTTTTTTTTTTTTTTTTTTCATTTGAAAAATTATGATATTTTTTTCATTACTTATATTTTTTTTTCTTATAATTTTTATTTGCTTCTTTTATTAGGATCAGAAGTTCAGAAACATACTTAACACACTGTAAATGAAAATATTAATAAAGGTTTAATTACATGCAGGCATAAATATCAAAGGTATATGAAATCTTTTTATTATTTTTATAAAAAGCTAAGTTTGCACACAAAAATTAAAATTTTTATTTTCATCTACACAATTTAAAATAGTAAACACACATGAAAAATAACCCACTACTATTAATTAAAAAAATATATATTTTCTGTGTTGAAAATTATACAGATATTATGCAAAAATTAAAACACTAACCTTCATACACCCAGTCTGGAATACCATTAAAAATGACTCCTTCAACTCCAGAGTTAGTTAATTGTATAGGCGACGAAGAAATGTCAGGCATGTAATATATATTATTTCCATAAATGTACACCTAGATAGAAGATAAAAAGTTTACTAGATGCATTAGAAAAAGAAAACAACTAATAAGGAAAATTCGGTACTTCTAGGTTATCCCGTCGACCAATTTCGCCAAATTATAGAAATCGCCAAACTAAAAGACAGATTATACATGCTGACATAATTTTTATTTTAAATAACGAAAAAACAAATAACTAGTAGAATATTAATAAAAATATTAATAAAAAGTCAAAATAAAAATCACTTAATGACATTTTAAACACGTGAATCGCATTTAATGCCGTTGAATGTGACATTCACGATCATCCATTATTGGCATTTAATCTTATAGTTTGGCAATAATTTTTTGGTCAACAGGATAACCTAGAAGTACCAATTCTTAATATAATCACAGACACATCTATAACAAAATATATGGCTGCTGCAGTGGAAGTGCTACATTTATAGGGATGGAAAATCAGAAATAAGTTTCTGCAATAGGATAAATTGCAATCCAGTATCAGAATTTATTTATTTTGTAGAAAGACAAATTGTAGTTTGTAGCAATATTTGGCAGCTTTGTTACAGGACAAAATTAAGTTGTAGCATTGAAATCATATAGCATTTTTCATTTATCAATAAAAACAAAAGATTTTTTTTTAATGTTATCAAAGTGCTAATTTTTAAGGGAATTTTAGGATGTTACAGTCCTAGAAAGATCTTTATGACTCAAAAATAACTTAAATCAAGATGTGACATTTATTGAAAAATTGTAAATGCTATTTGATCTTAAATTATTTCAATAGTCATGCCTTACTAATTTAATGCTTTTACATCTAAAATAAAAATAATGTTTGTGAATGTGTCAGAAAGTTCTAAATTGTTGAGTAGTTAAAGATATGTTCTTTCGATACAGCTTTAGTGCTGAAGATATTTTCAATAATGCTTTTTCATACATGATATAAGATAGGTTTTTTGAGTAATCATCCTCTTTGGATTAAGATATATAATGAAAATTATAAAAACTGAAATTTAAGACAATGAATTTGTAGCAGAGATCTGCATGAGCAGGTCTGTGACTTGAAGCCTGGCTGTTTTCATACACGGCATTCAGGACAAGCTGGGCCATACTCTCTTTTGTAGAATCGGGCAGGGTTTAACTTAATTTTTCTATTTAGAGCCAGACTGGTTTCCTTCTTAGTCTTATGGTGAAAATTTTCAGTCCTAATTTCAACCCAGCTCGTAAGAAAATCACTGTCTTTACACGGCCTGTTTCATTCAGAGGTGAATAAAATTAGGCCTGCTCTAAAAGTTTTTACAAAAAATGCATAACATTTTTAAATAGCCATTATTTTACAATTAAATATTAAAACTCATTAGTAAAGAGCAATAGATTTTTATGCTAATTAAAATATAGAAAAACAAGTAAAAAAGAACATGGTTATGACAGCATCCTATTTTAAACTGAAAAACACATTGATCCATGCTAATTAATACAATAATAAATAAGGAAACAATATGTATTACATTCATATTTGCTAAGAAGGGAACTTGTCTATAACATTTTTCTCTTTTCTATACAATTCTGTCTTAAAAGATTTTACTGTATACAATTTTTCAAATTTTTAACACTTCAATACATGGAATACAGATTAACAATAATAATGATAACTGAAACGTTTACATTCTGATTATATTTTGTATAAGTATATACAAGAAATTCACAATTTCACAAAAACAGGATTACATGAAAAAAAAAAAAAAAAAAAAAAAAAATCTAGTTATATAATTAAATACAACTTCTCTTTTTAAAAATTAATTGATGTGCAAAATTATTTTAATAATATGCCGATTAATGGAATTTGTAAAAATAAAAATTTAACATAAAATTTGAAGCACGCATTTATTACTTTCTTCTATCTTTACAAGAAATAAGCATTGAATTTGTGAAAAATTTGACTTCCAGTTTTTGGTGTATTTAAACATTTTAGAAGATCCTGAACACAATCTGGTGGTTTTTGGAAAATATCAGTCACTTTGTGAGTCTGAATGTGACAAAAATTTTATGGGCACTCTATCTCAAGAACTGATGCACATAATTTCACAAAACTTTAGATTCAGTTACACCTTGATATAAACTCGAGATGTTTAGTTATTAGAGTATATCGCTCAACCGATGGCGCTGCTGTGCTGCATTATTCATGATTTCACAATAGTTCTATCTCAAGAATTAAAAGACGATTTTTCATCAAACTACAGATTTAGCCAGTTCCTGATATATATTAATGTTGTTTAGTTTTTGGTGTAAATTGCCCTATAGGTGGCACTACTAAGTAGCATTTTTCAAGATTTCGTTATAGCTGATTAACTGAATGTTTTTTCAAGGTGTTGAATCTTAAATTGACCTCCATTTTACCTCCATTATATACAGTAATGTTTCAAAACATGGGTAGTTAGCATTAGAAAAGTACAACTGCAATGAAAAAAAAAAAAAAAAAATCATATTTTATTACAAGTAAATACATTCCAAATTATACTTCCCTCCTTGATTAAACTTTGAATTTTAGTAGTTTTCTAAAGCACAGTAGAAATTTATCTCTGTGTGTAACTGCTTTTGTTGTACTGTTCTGTTTTAATAACTTTTGAGTTCCACTCTTAAAAATATGAAATTACCATATGGAAATATTATTGAATATGGTTTGTTACTAAAGAATGGAACACCAGATTTCAGGATAAAAAGAGAAAAATTATGTTTAACTTTAAAAAAATATTTTCCTGGTTTCAGTGAGTAAAAATCTAACAGTGAATAAATCCTATGCTGTTTTTTAGTTGTAGACCTGAGTAAGCCAAACTAAAACTTAGTCTTGTTTGAATTTAGATTATAAAACTAAATCAAAACTCTTTTGAGTTGAGATTGGAAAGCTATACCAAAACTGAGCATATTTTTTAAAGGAAATAAAATTATAACAATTGTAAGAAAAAAAATGTAATATCGTAAAAATATACATTTTTTAAACAAAAAATGAAATTTTTGAATATTGATATCCATAATGATAAAACTGCTATAATTTATTTAACTAAACTAATATCATTTACTTAAAAACTATACTTAAGTAAATGGGATACATAATTTATTTCATTCCAAACTGTATTGGCTCAGGTTTTAACATTAGGTCAATTGGTAGTTAAACATGTAACAGAAAAATCATTTCAATAGAGATATGATATAACAAACAATAGCATTTAATAAAAATTCTTAAGCCATAAAAAAAAAACTTTTATAAGCAGGTTTTGCTTTTTTTTATTTTGTAATATAAAGTGAAAATAATTTCCTTTTAATACAAATAAGTGAAAAAAAAAATGTTTATTATTTAATATTCTCTAAGAAAATATAATTTATTTGGGAGAAACAATCATGAAAAATCAATTTTTCCAACTTTTCTGTTTTTTTTTTTTTTTTTTCTGAAAAAAAAAAAAAAAAAAAAAAACAGTAAAAAGCTAGTTTTTTTCTGCCACTTATATTTTTCCAGAAAATTTACATCTCTACCTGTCCTCTGTATAAAATACTACAAACACACACACATGTATATATATGTGAATATATATGATATAGGTGAGCTATATATACACATATGTGAATATGTATATAATTGTGAGTTGATTATTTAGAGAAAACAAAAGTTCAATATATTAATTTAATGTATTAAAAAAAATACATAAATTAAAATTTATATATATTGCTTTAAAAAATGCAAATCTTTTCCTTGCAGATTTGAGCAAAAATGCATATTACTGAAAACTTATGAAATTGAAGCATTATGAAGCATTATGTATATTCAAATGAAACAAGAAAATGTACATAAGACAATAGATATGTTAAAAGAAAACAATTTAATTATCTACAAATTTAAAATTTTTACATTACAATGCAAAAAAAAAAAAAAAAAAAATGCATTTTTGCATTTCTGTGCAGTAATCTGCAAGAAATATCTATAAAATGTACTCCATTCTTGAAAATCTGCCAATCAATTTCGACAGCATTAACTGCATACATGATTTCAATTTCAACTCATAGCGAAAAAGGTCACAATAGTCAGCCACCGATGTGGAGTCCACAAATGATTGTATCTGTAATCCTCTATCCTCGAACGAGTCTTTCAATTTCGATTCCCGACAAACTTCGATGAACAAAGCCATACATCAGAACTCAGACCTACATATAATCCTAATTATGTTAAGATTATATGTAGGTTTAGACCAGTCCAGTAGACTATTCGTCCAAATTCGGGTATGTGCGCAATACCTGCACAAAACTGCAAATGTCCATATTAGCATGGTATTTAAAAAAATAAAATAACTAACTTTTGCACCGATATTAGGTAGATCCAAAATTCCGTAACTCCATAATTTACAAAACTCCAGAAGTAGGATAAAATATAGTTTGAAACGATATATCAGAAGGATTGAAATCTTAATATCGCTTAAAGAAATATCGATATATGATGATATTATGGTATATCGCCCGGCCCTACTAAATATATGTAAGAAACAGAACTTTCAACCACAAACATGTTTAATACACGATTTTTGTCCAATTCCTTGAAACATATTTTAACTAGTTTCAATTGTATTTAAAATTTTATTAAAATAATCACCAATAAATCAAAAAATTGCATATCTATAAATATGAAATAAAATAAATCTAGAAAATGTATAATTAAATTTTATAATAAAATGAAACAAAATCAAGTAAACTTACTAACTGGCTACCAGTTGGGCCCCAAGCAGCATATTGAAACCACATATCAGGTTTTTTAGGAAGTAGACCAGTTAAATGGCTGCAAAAAGAAAAAGAATCCTCAATTAAAATGGTTTAAGGCAAGAAATTATAATCACAACAAATGAAATAAATATATGAAAGCATATAACATGTAACTGTGTGAAATAATTTTATTCATAAGTACAAATGTTACAATTTATGTGTTTATGACTGAGTTCACTTTGATGATGTAAAACTGTGTAGTATTTATTCATTTATTAAATGGAAACTAAATAATACAGTAGAAGACCACTAATTTGCACAACTTGTTTCCTTGTGTATATTTATGACTTTTTGTGGATTACAGGTCATGTCTATTCAATCTTTGTTTATCTATTTTTTAATTTATATTTTGGACAATTTACATTATATTAATTCTTAAAAATAAGGCACAAACTTAAAACATAAAATAGGTAAAAAATACTTTAAAAATAATAAATTTTTATTTTTAAATTTGGCATTAGTGGTCTCGTCTCTTTTAAGAATTTTATCTTGCAGTCTACAAATAGTTAAAAGATCTTGCTTAGTAATAAAATTTTATTGATTTAAAAAATTTAAATATTTCTGGGCTAATATCAAACCCTCATCAAACGGTATTTTTTCCTGTTAAGCTTAGTGAAGAATTTTTTTTAAATTGGGATTGAGAAACTCAGTGATTTGTTTATCAATAGGTGTCTTGTGTCACCCTCTATTACTAAAAACGTGTATTAAAGTTTTAATTTAGATTTCAAGGCATGATAAAAATAATCTTAAAACTATTCATCATTATTAAAATCATTAGTAAATTTTACATGTAGAATCTGGTAAGTTTTGTTAACAAAAAAAAACAGGAAATACCGAAAATAAAGGACAAATTTCAAAAATAAGATAAAAATTACGATAATAGCCATAAATAGTAACATTAATAATAATATCTTGTGCACAGTGAAAAATAAAGATCCAGATTTTTGTTATTTTAACTACAACTTTAAGTACTTGTCAAGAAATAGTGAAATTAGAGAATTTTATGATTATGTGTCATACATCATCTATTGGTCGAAATTAGAGATCTAACAGAGTAATGTATCATTAAATAGCAATAATTATTAATCAAATAAATGTATAATGCTTTAAAATGTTTTTTGCAATTTTATAAGGATGACTTAATTTTAAAAAGATAAAAGATTAACCTTCTGAGCAGTTTGCCTGTATTTTTTTTGTTTTTCAAAAACAATTTTGATCTGTTATAAACAAAAATATTTTAAACAGAATTGTATTTCAAGATGTATATCAAATAAAAGGGCATGAAGTCAATTTTTTAAAAAAAGTAGGGAAAAACAAATTTTAATTAAGATTATTTTTATAAGCATTTTTATGAAAATGCAGGAAAGCCCCCAAGAAGCTTGTAGGGCTAAGTATAGAATCCAAATAAGCACCTTTCATTTGAAACAAACATTTTTTCATCTCAAATTGTATTTAAGTACTAATGCATGAAAAAATAATTAAATAAAGTAATATACTAATTAAATATTCAATCATTTAAACCATAAAGAAGGACGCTATATGAAGCTATATACAAAGAAAAAGAAAAAAGTAAAATTCATGAACTATTTTTAAAAAATTTATCACCAATAAAATATATTTCAAGAATTCATTTCCTTTGTTTACATTCATAAATTGATTTCAGATTACAGATGTTAGCACAGTGGCGCAGCCAGAATTCGGTTCTAGGGGGGGGGGGGGGGGGGGGGGGTAAGTTTCTGATAAAGATGATTGCTGGTTATTTGAATCGCCGGTTAATAGAATTAGTACTAATTAGAATATTCACTGTATAATACTTAAACTCAAAAAGCATCTGTGCAGCAGGAAGTCATCATTTTTTTTTAGCATAATGTGTCTTAAAAAAGTGATTTCATTCAAGCAACCAATTTTTACTTAACTAATCCATGTAATATGCACTTTCACAATTTCAAGTAGAACTTTTGCCACTTAATTGAATCACTTTAATAAATAAAATCTGATTCAATAAAGCTTCGGATTCCAAAATGTGTCAAAAATTTAAATATTAAGTTTGGTTTTGATTCTAATAAGCGGCAATTATAGCGATTTTTCTTAGCTCTGGGAGGGGTTTTAACCCAAAACCACTCCTTTGGCTGCGCCACTGTGTCAGCAGATAATAGGTTCATGGATTAACAGTGCTCTATTGTAACATTAGAATCCAAATAAAAGCATCATGTAAAACGTTCATATTCAAATAATTATTTTGGACTGAATCTAGCAATATAAGAGTATACTTTCTGCTGTTTATATAAAAGGAAAAAATACATATTTCTAAACAAACATATCATATACCTGTTACATTTTAATAAAATTGAAATGAAAACTTTGATGTCAAAATACTTGAAAATAGTTTTAAATTTAATGATGAAAAGACAAAATGAAAGTAATATTTCAAAGATTAAAATTAGCAGAGTGCTTTACATATTAAATTAGTAACATTGCAGCATCATTTTTGAATCAGCTAGACACAGTCAGTCAGAATTGAAAATCATTTTTTCATTTAAATCCAAAATTTTAAGAGGAATCTTAAGAACAAGGGCTGGAAAATTTAGCTGGATCGTATAAAACTTGCAAAGTGATGAAGTTTACTGGGAAATGAAATTTAATAAACTTGCATAGCTAAAAATCCAAGATACAGTTTGGCTCTTGTTAATTTGAACTCGTCAAGACAACAAAAAATGTTCAAATTATCAACAATTTCCAGGAAATGTCACATTCAAAAATGTAATAACATCTCTGTGACAGTGTGGTGGAGCACCATCCTGTTGGAAAAGGAAATCTGATGGAATATAAGGAAAAACAAATTCCACATTTTTTAGAAATGAATTTTTGCCTTGGTTATAGCTGATTACTGTAAACATTTGGAGCTGAATGGTCTAGTTCAACAAATCTTGAACTGATTTCCAATTCACGGAGCAGCAGTCTATTATATTCTAATTGGTAGTTCCATAATAATATGCCACAAATTTTGAATACTTTTAACTCAGACACTTAATATAGCATACTATAAATTTGAAATATTTTTTACATTTAGGATCATACTATATTTTTCTTAATTGTTACCCTCATTATATTTTCTTGCTTATTTTTAGATATTCTAATTTTTTGACAGTGGTTGATTAATATATTGAAATTTTTAAACATTTGCCTATAGCCTTCTGGCTAGAAAACCTGTTATCACCAATGAATGGCATACAATAAATCTGCAATGTAAAATAATCTTAAAAAACACTTTAATTGATATTATTAAATATGTCAAGATATAAAATTAGTAATGTATGAAAAAATATATGTACTCACTCTCCCGTAATGTTGTACAACAAGAACATTGATTTATAAGTATACCTAAAAACCTGAAATAGTTTCAGATATTAAAGTTTTCTATAATATAAGTTTTTTAAGATTTAACAATAAGGAGAAAAAATAATTTATAATGTATTACATGTATTATAGCAGCTCTCAAATCCACCATTGTATAATGTGCCACTCTCTAAAATTTGTCACATACAATTTTTTTTTTTTATTTAATCTTTTTTTTTTAAAAACAGAATTTTGATATATTTCACAGATTGTGCAGAAAAATAATAATTTTTTGTTAAGAAAAAGAAACAATCAAATATAAATACAGTAGAAAATTTTTATACCATGATTCTCTGCATAATACACAACTTCTCAGATATAAACAATGAATTTTGCTATGAAGATGCATCTATATTCCCACATTATAAAAAAGTTCTGCTTTCTAGAAGGCTAAATTTGATACATAAGTTTAACTTTATCACTTTAATTCAGAGCTTTCAAATGAAAAAAATTGTTATTATTATTATTATTATTATTTATAAGTAATATAATGAAAGATTTTGTCGAAGCTATTTGGTGGTGTATGGTGTATTTTGTGACGGCCGATTATCTGCGCTAGGGATATAGGCCCGGGGGAGGGATGCCCTTCGTGGGGGGTCTTTCTAAGGGAACCTAACCCGTATTTATGCAAGGTTCGAAGAAAACCACGAAAAATCCGAACGGTTAGGCCGACGGCCGCAATTGGTTTCGAACCCAGCACTTGCCGTCTACCAGTTGAGAGGTCAGACCCTCTCGGCCACTGGTGGGGCCGAAGCTATTTGGAGGGACATTAGATTAATTTAAAAACATGATTATTCAATCGGTAAATTAATTATAACAGAAGTAATTTATTCCATTTTTCAATATTGGGTGAAAAAAGTCCGGGCCAGGATTCGAACCAGGGATGTATTGGCTGAAGCCGCCAATGCTCTACCAACTGAGCTATCCCGGACACGAACACTGGAGGTCTATTTCACCCATTTAACCTCAACGATCACTTTATCTGGTCTGATACTCTGGACCAGTTCTACAGAATAAATGTTATTCTGTATCAGTTTTCTGGGTCAATTTTATTCTGTAGAACTGATCCAGAGTATTAGACCAGATAAAGTAATCGTTGAGGTTAATTGGGTGAGATAGTCCCCCAGTGTTCGTGTCCGGGATAGCTCAGTTGGCAGGGCATTGGCTGTTCAGCCAATAGATCCCTGGTCCGAATTCTGGCCCGGACTTTTTTCACCCAATATTGAAAGATGGAATAAATTACTTCTGTTATAACTATTTGGAGCAAGTTTTGAAGGTAATTTCAACAATGTGTGATCCATATTATTTAAAAATTTTTAAATTAACTACTGGTTCCTAGGGAATAGAATATAAAGACACTCCACTGCATTTTGATATGCTTCAGATATTTGTTCTTGTTTATAAGATAAGTTTAATAACGTATGAAATATGATTTATGTAATGCACAATCTTACGTTTCTAGGATAGTGCTATAAGATATTCTACTGTATTATAAAAGCAATTGCAGTCTTACACTAATGAAAATATTTTAACATTAACTAAATTGGTCTCAATCGAATCCTTATACCCTATACATCTGCTGCTGACATATGTATAATTTTACTACTACTATTATTAATAGAAACAATAAAGAATATTGCCCAGTTAAACTGATGGCATTGAGCTCACAGGCTACAAATACTAATTGTACATTAAAGCCTCATATTTTCAAGGGTTAATTCCGTTCGAACAAAAATTAAGAAGGGGACACAGCTCTCCCCTTTCCTCTTTTTTTATACTTAATCATTGAACCTCCTATACTATCAAAGACATGCTTTATCATATAAAAAATCTATATCCAAAACTCAGAGCAAATTAGATAATTCTTAATAAAAACCCATTTAGCATTTATATAATTTAAAAGGAGTTATCCCCCTCTTTTATATACTTAACCATTAAACTTCCAAAACTATTCAGAGATTTGAACGAAATCTGAAAATTCTGCTTGAAAAACCCATTTATATAAATTAAGGGGGAGGGGCATTAGACCCCCCCCATTTCCCCTGTTTATATTTATCCAATGAACACCTAATACCAATCACGGAAGTGCTTCATCAGAAAGACCCTATGTGTAAATTTTGAATGAAAACTGTTAATTCTGCATGAAAAACCCATTTATATCAATTAAGGGGAGGGGCATGAGCCCCCCCGTTTCCCCTCTTATACATATCGAATGAACTCCAAAAACTAATCAGGGAAGCGCCTTATCAAGATATACCTATATACAAAATTTCAAGTGGATCCGATATTTTTATCATGAGTTATCGCGTTACGCACGAACGTACGAACATACATACAGAACGGACGGGCATATAAGCTCTCAGGCTATGATAGCCTGTGAGCTAAAAAGCAATTTTTAGACAATATAAAATTCATGCAAGCAATCATGCATTTGTTGCATCACTTCCCTTAGTGAGAACTTAAGTATTAATAATAAAATATTTACAAAAAGATCCATTAAAAGTATTTAGGTTACAGTTAATGGGGTGTAGTTTAACCACTTAACCGTCTGCCCCGAGATAACTCGGGGTTAAAAGCACTGTTTCCCTATACCCATCGCCGGTGAAGTGGTTAAGACAATACAGAAATAAGATGAAAATACAGAAACAAATTTATTGTCCTTAAAAAACATGCAATAAGACACAGATTATCTTTCTTCTCCCTATTGGAATGCTTTTAATTGGATAACTATAGACATAAATTAGCCAAATTTGGAACATATCATTTTCAATAACTTACATGGCTTATATTTTTCACAGATCTAAAGATAAAATTTTGCTACTAAGATGAAAATTTGACATTTTATGATGAAATTGGTAAGGGATAGAAGGAAGTTTTGGGATCCAATTAGTTAAAATTTAAATCCTCATAATTAATTTAGCAATACCGAAACTTAATAAATAACAAATGCAATTTTTGTTGAGATAAAAAAAAAAGCTTACCCTTTCATAATCATGATAAAGGAGAATATATTGACGATCAGGAGAGAGATAAAAAAACGATATTGTATGTTGCCTCTGAAAAATAAATAAACAAGCAATTAACACAAAAAGTACATATATATCTTACCTTTATTTACATGTATGTACACATTTATATTTGAAGATAAAAACACTGTTGCAAAACAGATCAACATGCAAAATTTTATTGCAAGATTTTCTTTTAATAAAAAGTACACAGAATAATTCTTTTAAAAAAAAATTCCTAATTCCATGCTAAAATTTTTTTCATATTGTAATGGAAATCTGCCTCCCCCCCTACCTTTTTTTAAATATTTGGGAGATGAAAGATGACAGGAAATATTTCTCTCTGGCTTTTCCCCGAATAAAAATAAGTACAAAACCTTCAATTTCTGTGTTCAATATTTTGAATGGCTAGAATCTACTTAAATAGACTTTATATATTATAATATTAATATTGGGAAACATGATTCACTTTAGATATTAATATCAATGTAAAATAGAGATTTTACATTGATAAATATTATTAGAAAATATCGACATTATTTTACTTTACTGATAAGTTTGTAATTTTAAAACAAATTATTCTCAAGAATCATTTTTAGTATCACTAAAAAAATCCATCTGTATGCTTACTGATTGATTTTTTTAACAAATGCAATAACTTTCTTTTAACTGCTAATAAAGTTTGAAAATCGTTTTGAACCTTGATTATTATAATTTTTATAAACTGTTATAGAATCAATGTTACTTTCTTTTCTTTTTAATATTACTACTAGCTGTTTAATCCATTCTATGCATGGAAGAATAAATAAGAATTCCCACCTGTTAAAGTGTTGAGATGTTCAGCAACTACCGGGTGTCCCAAAAATGACTGATGGATTTAAAAAATTTTTTGTAGGAGGGTTATGTATAATGTCAGGTGTTTTTTTACCGTAATTTTTTATTTTAGTTCGCATCTCAAACAATAGGTGGCGCTGACGGCGATTGAAGGCCAGGTAATCAGTGCTGAGTGAAGCGTCGACCTGGCCTTCAATCGCCGTCAGCACCACTTATTGTTTGAGATGCGAACTAAAATAAAAAAAAATGCGGTAAAAAAAACTCCTGACATTATACATAACCCTCCTGCAAAAATTTTTTAAATAGCTGTTACCGTTTGCAAGTTATTGAATTTTAAAATCCATCAGTTATTTTTGGGACACCCGGTATTTGATTTAGAAAACTATTTTTCTACTTTATGCACTTTTTAAAAATAAAATTTCATTTATTATGTTTATATGGCAGCAGACGATAAAACAACATCTTTAAAATAAGGGAATTAATAGAATATAAAGTTTGGTTGATGTTTGTGATAAAGTGTTTTTCTTTATTTTTTAAAAAAGTTAATAACTAAGCGCAATTATATTATCTCTATATTTTGCATGCAAGGTAAAAGAATAATTGTAATATCCACTACAGTTTCTTAGTATTTAAACATGGAGTAAGTAATAAGTACCATATTTACTTGTGTATAATGCACACTTTTTTTTCAAAACATTGGGCAAAACTTCTAGGTGTGTATTATACACGGAATACTTTTTTACTGTTGGATGCAATCACACAATATACTATTAATCAAGAAATGTATTCAAAGGAGACATAATTACTTGGCAAATCTTTTTTAATTGAAGTATTACTGCATCTTTTTTTCATTCCTTGCATTTTTTTATACATTAACATTATATAAACACTAATTAGCAAACTTTTATATAGGCACTATTAACTTTTATATAGGCATGACCCAACGTAAATTTAAAATTAGACGTAAAGAACACATAACAGATACAAAATTTAACAGGAAGAAAACCGCTCTATCCAGGTTAAATCAAAAAGAAAACATCAACATACTTTTTAATGAGAGTAAATTAATATACAGGTCTAATTTTTATTTAAAATTATTCATAAGAGGATCAATTGAAATTTATTTAAATAGTTCACATATTTGTAACGATACACTGTCATTTCGCATCCCAAATATATGGATTGAATGGTTAGACAATTTACACGGTAATTATTTAACTAGACCAAGGACAATATCAAATTAAAAAGCGCGTGATACATTTAATTTATTTATTTTCAATAACTCTTTATTCCAATTTTCACGTTCATTGTATTTTTATTTTTCTATTTACATTCTGAGGATGACTCTATTAATTTTTGAGTTGAAACATGTAAATAAAAATGTTTTAATATATTTTAAATGTTTTTGTTATTATACAACGTCTTAGAAGCAAAATGTTTTTTATAATATAAATTCTTATATTTTTATGTAGAATATATATTATTAGTATTACAATTTAGTTATTAGTGGACGTAATAAAGACTTATTTAGTGTTATTTTTCATATTCATACTAATTAGCAATTCTCACTACTGTCAGTCACTCCTATCCCCCATCATTCAATCCCTACCCGAAGTCTAAAAATGTATTTTTGTCTTCTTTTGGGCCTAATATAATGTTTGTTTCGACTTTCTTTACTAAAATTCATTTAGTCATTCATTCATTTGCCTATCAAATTTATGGTGCGTGTTTTATACGAGATTTTAAAAAATCGCCATTTTTTCTTTTAACCCTTTTAGTGCCAAGGAGTGCCGTCATGCTGCTCTCGCTAGTTGTGAAAAATGCCAGAGTCCCGATAGTGCTCCTTTTGACAGTTCACTTTTAGCATGTGCAGTGTTTCATAAAGTGCTATTTAAATTCGCCCATGTTACCATGTTCGTATTTTTATCCATTATATTGCATTCTAACTATTTTCGATCATTTTTTTTTATATAAACATCGTAATTATTATTTTTTGAATACAGTCGACTCTCGTTAATTCGAATCTTCGCTTAATTCGAACTAAACACGAAGTCACAAAATTTTCAACGGCAGAATAACATTGAGCATTTTCATTTGAGCATTCTAATTTAATATTAAGTCATATTCTAATGATAACAGACGAAATGTATTTAAAAAACACTATAACATTAATTCCTTTGTAATAGTACCATATCAAGCATGTTTTCATTTCATACTTTTCATAATTCGAACTTCAGATAATTCAAACATTTCTTGTGGTCTCGATGAGTTCGAATTAACAAGAGCCGACTGTGTTTCTAATTTTGATTTTAAAATGTCAGACACAAGTGAATTTTCAGATACAGCACAACGACAGAGCAGTGCGACAGCGCTCCTTGGCACTTTTCAGAGCAGCGCGACGGCACTCCTTGGCACTGAAAAGTTAAAGAAGGGGGTGCGTAGTAGACACGAGTAAATACGGTATATCTCACATTGCAATAAATATTTAGAACTAGTTAGAACATATGCAATTACATCCACTACAGTTTCTTAGTATTTGAACATGGCATATGTAACAAATATATCTCACGTTGTAGTAAACATTTAGAACTGGTTAGAACACTCGCAATTACCAACTGAACATAAAAAAGCAAAAATTTGTCAAAAATATTTTAAAAAAATCCATTTAAAATTTTCAACCCCAATCATTCATGGGCCCCCAATAGGAAAAAATATTTTTTTCAAAGACTAAAATTTAAGACAAATAAATTCTACATTTAAAAAAATTAAAAACATCATTTTTAAGATGATCAAGGAGTAGCTTACGTAATAACAGATCATATATTAAGTACGCCATGGATTAAACATTAATATTCCTGGACCAACAATAAACAAATTTTAAATAAAATTTCAGTTTTACAATTTTTGGTTATGAAAATTTTAAACTTCTAAACTTCACACCTTTTTGAAATTTTACACCGCCACATAGGGAAAAAAATGTACTTTTAAATTCACTTTGTTTGAAAGCTGTATCTCAAGTTGTTTATTAGTTATTAATTTTTTTGTAGTTTTTAATACTTTTTTGTTATTGTGACAATAGAAGTATGTCAAATAAGTTTCAGATATATCTATTCTTGTTCGAGAGTAACAACAATTTTCCAAATCATTAAAAATGGCAAAAAAATGTTAAAAATCTATTTAAAACTTTTGAATTTTTGACCCCAATCGTTCATGGGCCCCCTATCAGCATCCTGTGTGCAAATTTCGTAGCCCTGCAGTTTCAGAGTTTTTGAGTGTACGTACATACATATGCACACAGATTTTAATAGAGTAGATATTAAGGGTGTATTCGAAAAAACGATTTTCCATCTTCAACAGCTCGAAACTTTCCAATACAATTTCAGACACATTTTTAAAAGTAGAAATATGAAACTTGCTGAGGGGATTTTTGTAGAGACGTATAAGGTGCCGTGTGATATCTTTTTACGCTCAATTTATTAGAATTTGATTTATAAACAATAACCTTCTCAGTATGACCCTTTTTTTTTGTTCGCAGACCTCCCGCTTCATTAAATTTGGTTCAAAATGATGTTTTTGATTGCTTTTTTTGCAATATTTTCTGCATTTATCAGAGAATTGATAATTACGGCACCTTGTATACTTTCTAAATAAGAGAATTTGAAATTTTGGTGCATTTGAGACCAAAAATGAATTTAAAAATAAATCGGAAAATGAGCAGTTTGAATCGAAATACACCCTTAAGGCAATTCTCAAATCTCCAGCTCAACAATACAAAACTTTCTGACAGATTTTTATATGCATAGGCATAAAATTAGCAGGCAAACATTTTGGAATTGAATTGGGTTTTCATTTTTTAAACATAAACTACTTAGCAAGTTATAAACAATTGTGGTCATAACACAAATGTTTTTTCTCGTGTCTTGCATGTGGAAACTCAGTTTAAAACACCCACTTTGACAGAAGTTTCCATAAGATCTTTTGCATTTATTAAAACACAGAAAATGTCATTTGATTATATAGTTTGTAAATAACAACACCTATCGATTTCATGCATTTCCAAACATTGTGATATAACATTTCCAAACAAGATGAATTAAAAAATGAGTCAGAAAACAGTTTCTTTTGAATTGAGAACAGCTTTAAACTTGTTCAACATACAGAATAAATAAAAAAGAAAAATATCTCACACTCACATTATATATTTTCATATAAATATGAATTGTTGAATGAAAACTTTTCCAAAACAAGTTTTAATGTAAACAAACTAGAAATTAACATTTTCTTTTGTCTTGAGACTCAATGTTTGCATTTTGGGTTCTAAAAACATTAACAAAAAAGATCTTTTTAAAATACAATTCCTAAAGTAGTAAAATTTTGCAAAGCACTCCCAAACATGTTACAAATTATTTCACTGGAATAAATAACAAAATTTAAACAAAAAAGCCTCTTTACAAATGTATTTAAAAATTTAGAAATACAGTCAAGTCTCTATATAACGAAATCCATCGTTCCAGTAAAAAATTCGTTATATAGAGAAATTCGATGTATAGAGAGTGATGTTAAAAATCGTATTTAAAGTGTAAATTTTGAACAAATATTATTTTTGATCTTTTTAATTAAGAATTTGAAATGTTTAAAAGTAAATATTAACCCAACATTTTATTTCTTAATTATTTAAGCAGTTTTAAAAAAAGAGAACAGACATTTATTTGAAAGCTTAATGATAAATCAAATAACGAAGACTTGCATTAATTTCAGACAAAGAAATCTGTAATTTTTTGTTGTTTTGATTTTAAAATTCTTACGCTCTCAAAAAACTCAAATTTTAGCAAGGAAGGAAAAATATTGCAGTTAATATTTTCCTCCATTTGAAGGCCTCTCTTATGTGCTTTTCATTAATTCCTCTCTTATATGTGTAACAATCCAATTGAGTCTGTTTTGAGAAGGATGTTGAAAGGTGTGAGGGAGGTCAGATGAATTCGTTGGATTTAAAGAACAAGGAGAGAAGTAATATGTAAAAAAAACCTCAACACTGAACGATAAATCAAAAATAAGTGATGGAAAATTCATTAAATATTATTTCAAAGCTTTTTTAAAACTGAATAAATTAAGGCCAATTTATAAAAAAATTCGTTATATGGAGATAGATATTTCGCTATATAGAGATTGTTTTTAATGTAATCATGCGAAAAGGGGACCGTTCCTACTAAAAATTCGTTATATAGAGAAATTCAATGTATGGAGTTTCATTATAGAGAGACTCGACTGTATTTTCTTTAATGAATGATGGTTGAGTTATATGTAATAAATAAAAACAGACTCACTAATGTTGTATTTGGCATAAGCACTTGTTTTGAATTATTTCTGGCGTCATACAATCCAATAGCACCATATTGATCTCGATAAACAAATTCATAATCTGGAATGGTTTTTAAAGAAAGTCATTTAAAAGAGAAGGAGGAAAAAAAGGAATACAATTACTTAAAAAACATCTATACAACACAAACAGAAAAAACTGCTACTCCCTAGAAAACTAAATTTAATGTATTACTTCAATTTTATCGCCTTAATTTAGAACTTTTGAATGAAAAAAATTACAATTTCAATAAATGTTTTTGAAAGCGAGTAACATAATGAATTATTTGAGTCTAGGTATATTTGGACTATTTAAAAAAAAAGGTACTTCTAGGTTATCCCGTCGACCAATTTCGCCAAATTATACAATTCGCCAAACTAATAGCCTAATTATACATGTTGACATAATTTTTATTTTAAATAACAAAAAAACAAATAATTAGTAGAATATTGATAAAAATATTAATAAAAATCACTTAAAGACATTTTAAACATGTGAATCGTATTGAATGTCATTGAATGTGACATTCACGATCATCCATTATTGGCATTTAATCTTATAGTTTGGCGATAATTTTTTGGGCGACGGGATAACCTAGAAGTACCAAAAAAAGTATATTTAACAAAATGTGGAATGATTTATATAATACAAAAATTTATAATCGAAATAAGCAATGCAATATAAAGATATTCTAATGTAGCCTTATTAATACAAAATACCGAAAAATTGTATATAATTGCATAATTATTTGGGTAGCAATATCATTTGGGAAGAGCCATAATGTCCCATCTCTCCTTTAGAGAAACATAAATGTATTTACAACAAGCATGTCGCTTTTAGATTTAACTTAACTGTTCATTCATAAAAGGAATATTGTTGAGTTTATAAAATATTAAAAACAATTAAGGTATCAACTAAGAATGAGACTGAAATTTTAAATTAAAATTTTGAGCAGTTATTTATTTTTGATACTGTAAAATAGTCTTTTTAAGTTACAAACTTATAGGTGTTTTCAACTAAAATGACTTACAGCAACAAGTAAAATGCTATGCTTACCCCCATCTAATGGAATAGTCGCAAATTAAAAATGAAGCTTATTTTAAGAATTACTGCAGATGTCCTATCCCTCCCTAATCTCCCCTATACCATAACATATCTCAATTATAACAGATTTTCAATTTTGAGAAAATGACCCAGGTTCATTGAATAAGTTTAATAAGGTTAAAAGAATACTATTTTTCTCGTTACTTTAATCCTTACCTGAAATCCAGGATCCATTAAATCTTCTATAACTAAATTTGCCTTTAATTACTTCATCTAAAGATAGTCTAGTTTTTCTAGAATTAAAACCCCTGTCTCCTGAAATAAAAAGAAGTATTAAGAATGAAAAATATCATTTAAATTATTTATTCTAATGCAACAAAAATAACTTAACTCAACTGCTCTGCTCAACAAGCACATAATGTTTTGACACTTTTACAAATTCATTGTTTAATGGTAAGATATAAAATTGGAAGGCCTGACTATGGAAGCAATTTGGAATTGAACTGTGTTTTCCATTTTTTTTTATAAGTTACCTATTGGGTTAGTTATAAGTGATTTTGATCATGTGACAAACACATTTTTCACCCTGTCTACAGTGATTATTCTTTTTTTTTTTTTTTTTTTTTTTTTTTTTTTTTTGGCATAGAAATATAGTTTAAAACACCTACTTTGACAATATTTTCTGAAAAATCTATTACCTTTGTGAAAAAAAAAAAAAAAAAAAAAAAAGAAAGAAAAGAAAAGAAAAGAAAGAAAGAAAGAAAAACTAGTTTGATTAAATAGGTACCAATTTTTTTGTAATTAAGATCATGTAACATTAAATGCACAGTAAAAAAGATTCCCATTGACTATATCGAAACGAAATATTTTTGTGTACCCAACTAAATTAACCAAAAATAGTGCACAATTCCCTTTCAATATCGAAATTAATTGATAAACCAAATAAGATGACAATTACAAGTTAACCGGAACCTTAACTTGAGTTAGAGCATGGACAGGCTGACAGCTAGACCATTTTAATTCATAGACACTTTCAACTATGTTCGAAAGGATTAAGCCAAGTGCCTATATCTATTTCGCGAATTGGCCAATCGCATCTGGCCAGTTCGCAAATTAGCCAGTCATTTATTAATGTTGCTGGCCAATTCTGGAATTGGCCAATTTCGGGTATTGGCCGCAACATATATATACAGTAGACTCCCTCAAATCCACACAGCTTGGGACCAGAAGTTTTGCGGATTTTAGAATTTTGCAGATTTCTGGTCATTGCTTTGTTTACATTAAAAAAAAATAATAATTTGAATGTAATTAATAATGAAACCAAAAGTATAATGAATGCATACAATGTACTAAAATATTTAAAAAAGTAATAAACTAAAATAATAAAAATTTAGATATTTTTTAAAATGATTAAAAAAATTAAAATGAAAGGTCAAGTTAATAATCAATAATATACAATTAAATATTCATTATAAAAGAGAAAATGTGTTTTTCCTAAATTATTCAATGAAACTTGCCTCATAAAGGTACATTACTAATTCACATCAGGATCATAAAATAATGAAACTTTATTTCAGGTTTAGCCAGACTTAATAACTAAAAAACCTTGATTAATACATAAATATATTTGGTAAGATTGTGATTACCAATGATATCAGCAATATCTTTATTTTTTCAGAAATAAATTATTCTTTCTTTGTGAAAAAACATGAATTCAATAAACTTAACGAAAATTATAAATTAAAAAATGTATGAAATTGATATAAAATTGAAAAAAATCAATTTTTGCACCTACATCTGAACTGAATGTTTCATTGTTTACATCCGTAAAATATGTGCAGATTTTAGAGAGTTGCAGATTTTAGGAGTGTGGATTTGAGGGAGTCTTATATATATATACATATATGTATATAACTGTAAAGTAAATTGAAAAAGTAAAAAACTATCTCTGTACAACAGATTAATCTCAAAAAGTCAATACCCCCCCCCACCCCTCCCCCAAAAAAAGTTTGAAAGTACTGAAATGCAAACAATCTATCTTACAAATTTTTTTTGTATATGATTAACATAAGCAGACAAATGTTTCCATATGAGTGAAGTAGCCCTTAATGCAACAGTTAGACAATTACCAAGTTTATTGCCCAGTAGTAATTTTATCTTGTACGAATGAGGACCTGATTATTGATTGTAACAGCATATTTAGTTTGGATGATTTTTTTAAAAATCAAAATATTGATAATAAAAAAGTTTTTTAAAACTAAAAAAGTTTTTTATATGACATAATTATTTAATTACATTAAAATCTTGATACTTCTCTCCTCTTCTTTAATATGGCAATCATATTATTCTCTTTCCCAGTTATAACTTTTACATTTCAATGCTTAACATAACATTACTTTTACACACATCACATAAACATTATATGTAAATGTTTCAGAATCAGTAATAAATTAAAAAGCATCATTATAATGTGAACATATGTTATGACATTCTTAAAATGCATGACACAACCATAGCAGTCTCAATACCAGCAAAAGTTAACTACAGTTTGTTAAAATGCAATAGTGCTTTAAAAATGAACTAAATTTAAATAATAATAATAATAATTAAGAGGATTTATGAAAAGCTCTGGCATAAACAAGATTATGTATTAAAATGTATATTTAAAATGCACATAGGAGTTATGCACCCATATTTAAGCTGAAAGTGGGTACAAAAATATCAATGTTTGTTAAATTCAAAATAAACTCATTCTGCAACAAAAGTAAATTTTTATCGGCAGTCATAATTTTTTTTTTTTTTTTTTTGTTTATATGAGAAAATAAATTTCAGATAAAAAATTCTACAACATTTGTAGATATGTTAAAAATAATGAAAAATGATGATTTTTATAACCCATATATTGGGCAAATTGCTCATTTTTATCTACATTTTAGTCAATAAAATATTTTTTTATTTAAAAATAATGATAAAATTTGGATATACAGTAGACTCCCTCAAATCCGCAAAGCTTGGGACCAGGGGTTGTGCAGATTTTAGAATTTTGTGGATTTCTGGTCATTGATTTGTTTACATTTTTGAAACATTAATTTGATTGGTAGTTAGGCACTATATTAATGAATATAATAAATCCAAACATTAAAATAATTAGGTAAAATATTTAAATAAATAAATAGTTAAAAAACAAGTTATTATAACAAAAAAATTAAGTAAAATAAAATTTTAGAAAAATATTAAAATAAAGTAAATAATTCAGATGCAATACTAAATATAAATAATGATAAGGACAAATCAATCTTTTTTATAAAGGAAAATATTTACTTTTGTTAATAAACAACAAAAAAAAAAAGCTTGATTAATTAAAAAATATTCATTTTATACAGCAAAATTATCCTGCCCCTCGAATTATAAACACTACCAAATGGCACTGAAAGTTATATTACGCTGCAATTACAATACGATGATGATTATTTGGATCATCATAATTTGTAAACTGGATGTAGATCTCAAATTCGTTTAGTAACTAGCAGAGATACGAAAATAGTTATAAAACTATTCAAATAACAATTTTATATAGAAAAATCATCCTCCCATGCGAATTGCAAACACTACCAAATGGACATTGAAAGTTATATTACGCTGCAACTACAATACGATAATGATTAATTCGATTAAATATCGATCATCGTACATCTAAGAAACATATTATTTAACACTGCAGAATTTAAACTGAAAGACATTAAAAAAAGGAAGAAGTTGAAAAGGATTTAAATATATATATATTTAAAGAATTATTTGTACTGCGTTAGCTGCTGACTTCAGCACCATCTTTAATTTCATTGTTTACATCTAAAAAAATGCGCAGATTTAAGGGAGTCTACTGTATTTTTCAAAATACATTTTACTCTTTAATATGAAATAATGTAAAAATGTGTTTTAAGAAATTAAATAAAATGGGCTTTTTTTATTTTTTGACACTAACAAACATATGGTTCTTGTTTTTAGATTTATTAATTTAAATGCAAAAGTACCAAAAATGTATTATTTGTTTAAGTTTAATGATTTTTCAGAAATTTATCTAAAGGAGTGCAATGTTACTATTAGTATTTATGCATACATACACAGCAGTATTAAAATCAAGAAAGATTTTGACATTCATTAAATATAGTTCTTCAGACAATCTAAACCCTGCCCTTTAATCTATAATTTGTAAAAATGGGTTTATGCTTGGTCTTTCTTTACCTTTTCCTAGGTCTATTAAGACACCTTTTATCCATTAATTTTTTATCAAATATCTTCTTGGCATTTCTGTTGCAATCTATCTTTCTTATTAACCCCTTCGCGACACAAGCCTTTTACGAATTATTTAATGTTTCGTCACCAGTTTTTATAAACAGAAATTTGTGCCTTATTAAATCCAGAAAATGATAAGATTAATTAAGGCAAATTTTACTGGTGGGGATAAACAAGGATTCTTAAGCCTTTTTGCAGCACATATATGTGTTGTTCGTCTCCAAGGAGTTAAATGGCTTAACCATGACATTCTTTGTATTTTAATTGCATTTATTATGTTTTTTTCGCTACATAGCTGTTCATTCTTCATATTGCATCAGATTTGCCTTCCTTAAGGGTGCTAGTCACCCCTCTTCTGAATTCCCCTTCGTAATGTAAAGTTTATCGGTGTTTGATGCATTTTTATATTCAAAATACCTCCTCAAGATATTAATATTTTAAAATTCTTCTTTCTGTGTACTCTTCTTTAAAGATGTCTCTTTTTTTTTTAGTTTTCAAAATATCTCTAAAAGCCATGGCTAATCTTATATGAAGTATTAAAATTTGGTACTACTCTGTTATCCCATCGACCAATTTTGCCAAATTATACAAATCACCAAACTAATAGCCAAATTATACACATTGATATATTTTTTATTTCAAATGACAAAAAAACAATTAGTAGAATATTAATAAAAAATATGAATAAAAAGTCGAAATAAAAATCACTTAATGATATTTTAAACACATGAATCGTATTTAATATCATTGAATGTGACATTAATGATCATCCATTACTGCCATTTAATCTTATAGTTTGACGATAATTTTTTGGACGACGGGATACCTTAGTAGTACCTAAAATTTTACTCCCAATTTGTCAGTTTTTAAAACATAAAATATTAAACTTAGCAAAGATTTTAGAAATATTTTGAGAACTAAAAAAAGGTAATCCTTTAAGAAAAAAACACTGAAAGAAGAAGTTAAAAATATTACTTTCTTGAAGAGATATTTTGAAGATAAAGATGCATTAAATGCCCATAGACTTAATATTAAGGAAGAGAATTAGGCTGTGGTGATGCCATCTTGCTTGGTCAGTAAAACGAGTTTCTCGCAGGAAGCTATCGAGCTAGCCTTTTGCTCAGCACTTAAGATCTCGCTTTCTGACTGTGGGTTCTCTGGTTCAATCCCTCCCAGGACACATCACCAGCAAGGCGCTGAGTGACCAGCACCATTAATGGGTCCAAAAATTTCTCTTAAGATCTTTCTTTCCCAAGTAATGAGTAACTTCTCAGTTACTACAAGTATGAAAGACAAACTTTCTAATAACAAAACATTAAAATTTTGAATATAATAAATTTAATTTCTTTTTAATAATTATATCATATTAAATATACCTTGGAGCTTAAGGGCAAAATTAATATTATTTACAATCCGCAGGTTAATTATAAAGGAAAAAAGTGTGCATTAAAAATTTGGATGTTAGCAGTCAGCTTATGGTTACTTTTTCTAAAAACAGAGAGTAAAATTTTCTTTTGTGTTTTTGACTCTGACATCAATGATACCACATTTGCTGGTTGCAATATGTACATATGCATTAACATATTTATTTGAGCTATTTAATTTTAGATTAATATTAGTATGAATTTTAGTCAACATGTATTGTTTAACACTTTTAAATAAAAATGTAACTACTAATAAAATTACTAGTAATTAGAGATGGAAATGCTCGGAAAAAACCCGGAAAAATTGGGAAAAAAACTGGTTTTTTTACCGAAGGCTTTTTTTTCAATTTTTCCGAACTGGAAAAATTGAAATTTCATTTATGAAATAATATAGTGAAAATTTTGTAATACCTACATTCTCATACTTTTTATTTTATTTATTTTTATGTTGAGTGTCCCACATGAAAACTTTAATGTGGGTAATCTGATCTCTGTGCAGAAATCTGTTTCAGAAGAATTGAAAGGATCCTTCACATTTTTTTCTTGTTTGAAACACAAGACCCTTCGCAAAATTTCTCTTGAAAATAGACATTTCAGAAAAAAGTTTAATCTACAAATTGAACCTTTCGCAAATGTAGTGTAGTGATTGAAGAAAAAAAAACTCATGCCATATAGCAGCTGAATCTTATCAAGTTGTATATATGCATAAATAACCTTATTAAAAATGTCTAAATAGGACTCTAAAAATAGTAATAATTTCTTATTCACAAATTCTGAATATATTTTGTATAAGTATATATACAAGAAATTCACAATTTCACAAAAACAGGATTACATGAAAAAAATCTAGATATATAATTAAATACAACTTCTCTTTTTAAAAATTAATTCATGTGCAAAATTATTTCAATAATATGCCGATTAATAGAAATGGTAAAATTAAAAATTTAACATAAAATTTGAAGCATGCATTTATTACTTTTTTCTATCTTTTCAAGAAGTAAGTATTGAATTCGTGAAAATTTTGACTTCCAGTTTTTGGTGTATTTAAACATTTTAGAAGGTCCTGAACATGATTTGATAGTTTTTGGAAAATATCTGTCACTCTGTGAGTCTGTATGGGACAAAAATTTTATGGGCACTCGATCTCAAGAACTGATGCACATAATTTCACAAAACTTTAGATTTAGTTACACCTTGATACAGTGGCGCAGCCAAGGGGGTGGTTTTGGGATTAAAACCCCTCACAGAACTAAAAAATATCGCTATGATTGCTTCTTACATGAATCAAAACCAAACTTAATATGTAAACGTTTTGGCATATTTTGGAATCCACCGCTTTATTGAATCAGATTTCATTTAATATAGTGATTCAATTAAATGCCAAAAATTTTATTTAAAACTGTGAAAGTGCATATTACATTGATTAGTTAAGTAAAAATTGGTTATTTGAACTAAATCACTTTTCTGAGACGTATTATACAAAAAGAATGAGGATTTCCTGCCCCACAGATGCTCTTTGAGTTTAAGTATTATACAGTGAATATTCTAATTAGTACTGATTCTATTAACCAGTGATTCAAATAACCGGCAAAATTTTTATCAGAAACTCAAAACCCTCCCCAGAGCCGAATTCTGGCTGCGCCTCTGCTTTGATATAAATTCGAGATGTTTAGTTACTAGTGTATATCGCCCAACTGATGGTGCTGCGTGCTGCATTTTTCATAACTTCCACAATGGTTCTATCTCAAAAATTAATGTATGTATTTTCATAAAACTTCAGACTAAGTTAATCTTTGATTATAACTTTGTGCACATTACTTTTTGGTGTAAATTGCTCAACAGATGACGCTGCTATGCTGCATTATTCATGATTATCGCAATAGCTCTATCTCAAGGACTAAAGGATGATTTTTTATCAAACTACAGATTCAGACAGTTCCTGATATATATTAATGTTGTTTAGTTTTTGGTGTAAATTGCCCTATAGGTGGCACTACTACGCTGCATTTTTCAAGATTTCGTTATAGCTGATTAATTGAATGTTTTTTCAAGGTATTGAATCTAAAATTGACCTCCATTTTACCTCCATATTGTACAGTAATGTTGCAAAAACATGGGCAGTTTGCATTAGAAAAGTACAACTGTGATGAAAAAAAAAACCCATATTTTATTACAAGTAACTATGTTCCAAATTATACATTCCCTCTTGATTAAACTTTGAATTTTTGTAGTTTTTTAAAGCACACTAGAAGTTTATCTCTGTATGTAACTGCTTTTGTTAATTCCTCAAATAGCAAGCATTTTCTATTTGTAGTGTTCTGTTTTCATAACTTTTTGAGTTCCATTCTTAGAAATATGAAATTACCTTATGGAAACAATATTGAATATGGTTTCTTGCTCAAGAATAGAATACCAGATTTCAGGATAAAAAGAAAAAAATTATGTTTAATTAAACTTAATAAAATTTTTTTATATATATTAAAAAAAACTAAACTTTTAAAAGCAGGCTTTGCTACTTTCTTTTTATTTTGTAATATAAAGTGAAAATAATTTTCATTTAATACAAATAAATGGGAAAAAATGTTTATTATTTAATATTCTCTAAGAAAATATAATTTACTTGGGAGAAACAGGCATGAAAAATCAATTTTTCTGTTTTTTTCCGAAAAAAAAACCAGTTTTTTTCCACCACTTATATTTTTCTGGAAAATTTACATCTCTACTAGTAATTGCCACTAATGAAATTTTTCAGTTTTGTCTTTTACTTGGAAAAAAAGAAAAAAAAAAGATAGAAATTTATAATTCTGAAATTATATCTTCCTTTTTAGTCATTTATTATTAATTATTATTATTATTTCCTCTAGATTTTACCACATTTTCATCCATAGAAATTCTAAAACCTAGTTATAATTATTTTTATACACACCAAACAAAAATCATGAATAAATTGAAAACTACACTATGTGTAAATTACTTAAAGATGACAAAAAATATTTAAAAAGGTGTTAAATTACTTTTAATTCTTAGTACTTTTAACTGCAAACACAGCCATCGATTGAGAATATACAACAAAATAAAAATACTAACATCTCAATTTTTGTCATTTTGTCCTACAACATACCAAGAATTTGGATCAATTTACTTAAAGAAATACAATACAAGTAACAGTCCATGTGACTCAATATCTACATTTTAATTTCCGGATCTGAAAATTGACTTTAACTTTCACTCCAATTATGCGACATTTGAAAATTAAGTTGTTAATATTTGTATTTGTATTTTATTTTATCTTCTCGCTTGATGGCTGTGTTTACAGTTTTATTAGTATACTAAGGATTAAAAGTAATTTAACACCTTTTAAAAAAAATTTTGTCATCTTTAAGTAATTTACACATAGTGTAGTTCTAAGTTTACCTTTTTAAACGATGAATGTAGATTAAATTTATTTGCAGATCACGAATAAATGTTTTAATAGATAAAGTAAAGAAATATTATTTATAATGAACATATGTTATAAAATATTTAACATGCATGAGACAACTGTACAAATTTGAATAGTAGTGAAAATTAAAATTTGTTAGAATGCTATAATGGTTTCAAAATTTAAATAATTTATGAAAATTATTGGCATAAGCATTAATTAAAATGTATCTCCAACTGTAGTGGAATCAAATATCAAATCAATAGAAATAGAAATATTAATGCAACATTCAAGTTAAAGTCAATTATTTTCTAAATGTAGATTTTAGAAATTTAATGATCCACTTATTTAAAAATTAGTTTTTTTTTTTAGGAAACTTAATTTTACTTAAACATACTATTTGGAAAATAATGATTTTTATCAGCTTTTATATTGAATAAATTTTCAATTTTTACCCATACTTCAATCTTGTCAATAATAAGCAAATAATGGTTTTTGTTTTTAGATTTTTTGTTTATGGTTTTAGATTTTATGACTTTATGGTTTTAGACTAGCACATGCTTATAGTTCATGCTAGTTTGTAAATAAATGTATAAAATTTCACATGATAATACCAAAGATGCATTGATTGTTTTAGCAACAAGCTTTAAAGGTGACTATTTAGCTAGTCAAAGCAAACAAATTTAAGGCCTGCTGTTAAATATAATTTTCTAAAAAACTTCAAATGAAATATAGCTTACCAGGAGTGAGTAATACTATTGCTGCAACTATTAGAGCACATACTAGTATTATTACTAATAATGCTATTCCTATACCCCTCCAGTTTTTCTGATCAGGCCCAGCAGCAACAAGCTCCTAAAAACAAAAACTTCAATTTAGAAATCTGATTAACAAATACTTAAAATACTAAATATAATGAAACAATAAATGCAGAAATTGTATCTTTAATATTAATTTGTATGATCTATTGTCTATCTGTTTTAAGTGAACATCTATAACCTTATTTTAACTAATGAGAGGGATAGGGGATGGTATCTAAATTATCGACATCCTTTGCCTTAAAGTGTATAAAACTATTTATTTGCGGAAATTCTTAATATAAGATGATTACATTAATGGAGAATGAAAATTCACATAATTAAAAAAAAAATAATGAAATAATCACAAAGAGATACATTATTTAATGAAGAAAAAACATTGAAACACAGGATTCGTTTATTATTTAGAGGCATATTATTAATAAAGAAATTATGCATAAATAATTAACTAATACTGGATTTTATTAATTATATAACATAAATTACAACATGTAATTATATGAGATACTTATTTCAAATTCTTATTCAACAACATTTTTCTAAACAACAGTAAATGGTGATATGTAATTTACTAATTGAAATATGTATTAGCAAATAATTTTGTAAAATGTCAACTTTGCATCTAATAAAAATAAACAAACTGATAAATATACAAAGAAAATTTTTAAACATATTAGTCGTGTAAATAATGTAAACTCATACCACTCTTTTCACCCTCATGTTATATTGTATAAATTTAGTTATGTTAAAAAAAAAAGAATGAAGAAAAATTCTTTTATTTCTCTATTGTGTTCAGAAAGCTACTCACATAATGTATAAAAACAAAAGATATGCAATACAATAAAGACGCTATTTTCGTTTTCGGATCGAATATTCACCTAAATAATTCCATTTAATCGATCTTATTTTATTTGTGATTTGGCCAAAATCACCATAGAGATGTCATTTAAATTTGTAAACAACATCACTTACCAAAGCCTCCTGTGGTTGCTGATGCACCGCATTGAGAGGTGGTGTTTCTCTTTGATCCAGTTTCACGTCAGCTGTCATTTTTTCGCGCCAAACGATCGAAAAAATGTTACAGGAGAAATTTGCTAATATCCCCGTGTTTACCATGCATTCGGTTCATTTATAAATCTTGGCATATTACCAAACTACCATCCCGCAATACCGGTGTCGTTTCGGCAACACAACCAGAACCACCCGGAGCCCAAGCAACCACCTACGAAGGATGAAATCAACAAATAATAATGGGATCGCGTACAGGGTTGCAAGGAATAGGCATCACCGAGAGCAGTTGTCGCCAACAATTTTGCAATGAAAGGAAAAATCTTTTCCATTCTCTTGTTAGTTCTTTGCCGTATCAGCTGAATAATAATTCTGAAAGAATCAAAATTTAGTTCCACTTGTTGCTCTAGAAATTTAAGAAGAATATAATATTCCAAATATAGAGTCATGTTTTTAGTGGAACATTAATTAGGAAATCAAATTTGTTATTTTTATTTATTAATCATTTATTCAATATTAATATTGATAATATAATCATAATAATTATTACAGTATGTATTTTATTATTTTAAGTAATAATAATTTTTAGAAATATATTAAAAAGCTAAATAATACAATCTATCTTTTAAAATGCAGAATGTCCGGCATGTTTTAAATGTTACAATTTTTTTTAAATTAATTATTTAATAAATATTAGAATTAATAATTATCTTTCTATATATGTCCTTTTTTAAATTAGCAGCAATATTCTTTATTTTTTTCTTTAAAATAAACAATAAAATTGGGCTCCTAAAATACAAGTGTCAAACTTATGTTTTGGATTATTAATTAATTTTATGTTTTTAATTATTATTTTTTATTAATTATTTAATCGTTAGCATTAATAATACATAAATGATTATTATACGCATATGTATTTATTTTTTAAATTATTAATAATATTTTTTAAACATTTTATTTAAACTTAACAATAAAATATATTTTTTTTAAATAAAGATTATTAAAAATACCTTACGTTAGTAATTATTATTATTTTTTTTTACTATTACTTTTTATTAATTATTTGGATGTACATTCATAAATATCCATGATAATAAATGTTATATTACATATATGTTAATGATACATACATTTAAAAAATAATTTCAATAAATAAATAAATGTATTTGAATTTGAATTGACAGTGCTTTGAGGCCTATAACTAAATAAATGTATTAAAAGTAAACAATGAAATACAGTCGAGTCTCTCTATAACGAAACTCCATATATCGAATTTCTCTATATAACGAATTTTTAGTTGGAACGGTCCCCTTTTCGCATGATTAAATTAAAAACAGTCTCTATATAGCGAAATATCTATCTCCATATAACGAATTTTTTCATAAATTGGTCATGATTTATTCAGTTTTAAAAAGCTTCGAAATGATATGGAATCAATTTTCCATCACTTATTTTTGATTTATAGTCAGTGCTGAGTCTTTTTTTAATATTACTTCTCTCCTTGTTCTTTAAATCCTACGAATTCATCCCACCTCCCACACACCTTTCCACATCCTTCTCAAAACAGTGTATATTGGATTGATACACATGTAAGAGAGGAATTAATGAGAGGCACATAAGAGAGGCCTTCAAATGGAGGAAAATGTTAACTACAATTTTTCATTCCTTGCTAAAATTTGAGCATTTTTTTTTTTTTTTTTTTTTTTTTTTTTGAGAGAGCGTAACAACTTTAAAACCGAAACAACAAAAAATTACAGATTTCTTCGTCTGAAATTAATGCAAGTCTTCCTTATTTGATTTTCATTAAGCTTTCAAAAAAATGTCTGTTCTCTTTTTTGAAACGGCTTAAATAATTAAGAAATAAAATGTTAAGTTAATATTTACTTTTACACATTTCAAATTCTTAATTCAACAGATCAGAAATAATATTTGTTCAAATTTCACACATTAAATACGATGTTTAACATCATTCTCCATACATCGAATTTCTCTATATAATGAATTTTTTTACTGGAACGGTGGATTTCGTTTTATAGAGACTCGACTGTATATACTTTTTAAAATACCGACTATTACGTACGTCTAAAACATACTAGTTTTATATTAGTAAATAATTTTAACAACTAGCAAAAGCCATGCTTTGTTTGGATTCGCGAAGCATTATTTTATAAAACAGGTACTTGAAAGTAAAAACATTTTTTAATATTATTTTTGCATCTTTATTAAACAAAAACGTTATTTTATGTTTTGGCGCATTTTAATTTTTTATTTATGATGTAAGACTGGCATAATAAAATATCTTCAAAGCAAACTTTTACAAAATATTTTTAAATTTTCAACTAAAAGCTCTTTAAAGATGTTTTTACAATTTCCAGTAACCACTGGTGTTTTTTAAAGTTGTTTGAAATATGCATGTTTCCAATCTTTGTAATTAAAATCAAATAATCTTTGATAGCTATTTTAGAATAATATATTTGAAGAGAGCTTGAAGAAAGTTACATCGTCAAAATCCTATTTTCTTGAAAAACATTTCAAATCTGCTCTCATTAATACTATGAATTTTTAAGTGTGAAACCTTTTTTTTCAAATTTCTTCGTTTTTATACATGTTAGCGTATCAGAATTTTTGATATTGTAGAATTTTTCGTAAGGAAAATTTCTATTGAATGCTTAATTTTGAAGGATTTTCACTCTCGACAACGTTGCGTACGTTTTTAAGCCAACTGGTGTCTATATATCCTCAATATCTACAACCGCTTCATCTAATGTTTAACCTTGGGATTTATGAATTGTAACAGCAAAAGCTAACTGCAGAAGAAGTTCTTTCCTTGAGCAATTTATGCTTCCATTTTTCCAGAATTTAATTATTGGGGGAATTGGTACGCACCAATTCTTATAAGTTAAATTATTATAGTATTCAAATTTGCCCATGATTATTCGCGATATCTGGTCTGGTGGCTTGTGATTTTCTTTATTACGTGCAACAAAGTCTAAAGTCTTGTTCAATAAACCTTTTTCGGTCCACAAATAAGAACGTACTTTAGATCCAAATGTTTAGATCCAAAATCAAGTAAGAAATGGTTAAAGTCAATTTGTCGTTTCTGAATTGGCCAACTTTGCTTTAGTATATTTATAAAGAGCTTGAATCGAGGCAACAACTTCACGGTTCAATTTTTTTAATTTTTTATTTATATATCAAATTTCACAATTAATTTTATTTGTTTACAATTCTTTTGTTGCCACTTTACAAAAAAAAAAAAAAAAAATAAATATCCACAATGCATTTTTTTTTAAATGTTTAAGTGTCATCTGTGCAAACGATTTTGCTGAATAATGAAAACATATTTTATTTATTAAATTAATCATGATTCTATCTATAATTATTTAACTCCATGATTTATATTTTTTTCTGAAAATATACGCGTTTCATTTTTTATTTATTTGCTGAAATGCGTCCGTATTGGAAATGCATGTAAAATAAATTAATTAAAATAATAAATTTTTTAACGTCTTACTGTAAAAAAAAATTATATTGTGCAAATCTACAGATCATAATTTATTTTTGTGTTTAATTTCAAATCAAAATACTGAATAGTTTTTTTGTAAGGCGTACGACAAAATGTAATTTGAGTGGACTAGTAGAGGATTCGCTTCGCTCATCCTAAAAATAACTTAACATTTGCTGAAAGTGATACAAATATATTTACAAGGCAAAAAAATATATTTATTTAAATCGGTGTGGTTCATTGCTCTATTAATTCTCGATATTTAAACCGATACAGATATTTTTGGCAAAAATAGAAAAACTTGTAAACAAAAATAGTGGGACCTCACTCATAAGAGGCCGTCCATAAATGATGTCATGCTTGAAGGGGGGGAGGGGGTAAGGGGAAATCTGACATTACATATTTTGGTTAAAATAAAAGCATTAAAATTCTGCGGATTAAATTATGAAGTTATTTAAAAAATTAAATATTTTGGGTTCATAAAGATAAGATTTAAAGCCAAATATGCTAAATTCTATTTCAAATTCTAAAATACTACTGTTTTCAGTTGCGTTTTCATATTAATATTTTAATTATATTTTAATAATATATATTATAATGATATAATTTTATAATATATAATATATTTTATAATAATGTAATTTAGTATAATTAATTAATAGTAGTTTTATTAATAGTAATTAGTAGTAATAGTTTAATTAATAGTAGTATAATAATTTTTAGTATAATTAATTAATTATAATTAGTAATATAATTTAGTAATTAAATATATTTTATAATAATATAATTTTAATAATACATTATTAATAATAATATTTATATTTTAATTTCATATTAATATTTTATTATTATTCTACATTTTTTTTTCTCTAACTCTTTTGTTGTAAATCTTATTTCATACAAAATAAGTACACGAATCCCTTTTATTGTTTAACTCACAAATGTCATTAAAACACATAGTTAAAGTTTAAAAATAAAATCTGAAATATGATCTAAAACGTCGTGCTTTGTTTCTGAACTGCAAATATATGATAACGTACTATAGGGTGACACGTGACAAGGGGGAGGGAGGGGGTAAAGTGAAGTGTGACACTTTGTAACAAAGGCGGGGAGAGGAGTAAAAAATGTGGAGAAATTGCATGACATCAATTATGGATGGCTCCTAATGGAATTAACTGCAACACTAAAAAGAATATTTGGGAACAGGAATTATTTTAAACTATTGTTTCATTATTCTGAAGAGCATTTCTTTCCAAATTCTATGGAGCACCATGCATAGAGTGAATCATTGCGTACATTCTCAATGCGAAAAAAAAAAAAAAATATATATATATATATTTATTGATTCTTGGATAATGGATGATAGATGATAAAATCGTGGTGTATAAATTATTCTACTCCTTTTAAAATTAATCTGTAAAGGTTGCCTCCGCGGAGCTTCCTAAAATTTGGAAAGAAATGCTCAGGAGAGCAGTGGCGCCAACTTTCGAAAAATATTGGGTGGGCTCAAAAATATTTTGATAAAATGGTACAACCAGTTTGTTCTTCTTTAAAGGGTGAGCAGGAGTTGAGAGATGAAAATTTTAAATCAAACTATCACGTTTTAATAAGTTGCAATCTTATTAAATTATATTCTCATACGTTTTCCCTTATAAAAACATTAATTTATTTTAATATCATCATGCCATGAATATGACTACAATTTGAAATAGCTGAAAGTTGACTATGGACATTTCAGTTATAGTCGACTCTCGTTAATTCGAACTCATCGGGACCACAAAAAATGTTCGAATGATCCGGATTTCAAATTATGGAAAGTATGGGAGGAAAACATTAAGGGGTACTATTACAAAGAAGTTAGTGTTATAGTATTTTTGAAATTTATTCCGGCTGTTATCATTAGAATATGGCTTAATATTAAATTGAAAGATATAAATATATAAACTAATTAAGGAACGAAGAACAAGCAGGGTCTGATTACTAACGGAGCACTCGCTTATCTGTAAAATTTTATAGAAAATTTCACTTTGTTTAAATGCCCCTTTCATTCGAAATTAATGTCACGCATAAGAGGGGAAAAAAAGTACTTGTTTTTACTGGTGGTAGAGTGCCCTGTTGATTATCAGGCTGTGGGAACAAGCACAAACGAAAATGGGGGTGAAAATGTCATTGATGGATAGATGGGGCATATAAAAAAGGATATCAAATGCAAGGGACTATAAGTATATTTGTTCAGAACAATTCTGGCAACGATGAAAAGTTATTTCAAGGTTCTGAAGTCCGGGGTAAAGAAAGGAAAAATGAAAAACCGGAATTTCGTTAGTTCGAATTAAACGAAGTCAAGAGACAATTAGTTCGAATAAACGAAAAAATTTAACGTTATTCAGCTCTTGAAATTTTAGGGATTTCATGTTTAGTTCGAATTAAGTGAAGATTCGATTTATCCGATTTCGAATTAACGAGAGCCGACTGTATTTGGGATTTATGGATGTCAGTTGGAGAACTAAACCCATGGTCATTGGCAAAATAAATTTTGTTCTAGGGAGGAAAAAAATAATAATGAAATAAATAACTGAATAGAAAAATGGAAATTGGGTATGCTAGGATTTAAAATTATTGGGTGGGCCCCTTAGGGCCATATAAATATTTTGGCTCATAAAAAAGCCACTGCTAGAGAGCAATGAAACAATAGTAGTATAAAATAATTCACATTCAGAAATACCATTTTTAAATATTGAGTTGATTCCATTTTGTAATGAGATTGTGTGATTTTTGCTTGATAGTTTTTTTTTTTTTTTAATTTAAATTTTCTTTCTTTCTTTTTCTTTTCTTTTCTTTTTTTTTTCCCCCGGAAATATTTGTATCAGTATAAATCTTGAGAATGTTTGCCTTCAGGTCAAAGAAACACGTCGATTCGAATAATTAAGATATTTATTTGCGTTGTAAATATATTTTCATTACTTTTAGCAAAATGTTAAGTTAGTTTTGATGCTTCAAGTGATTATATGTATATTATAAGTAATTTTATGTTTTTATTGTTATTACGTATTCATTTTTTATTAATTAATTAGTATTAATATTCTTATTTTATTATATGTATTTAATATTAGCGTTAGAATTTATAAAAATTATTATTTATTGTTTTTTTTTTTTTTTAGTAATAATATATTGTAAACATTTTTATTAAAACGAAACAAAATTTACATTTTTTTAATAGAAATTTTCGTATATATTTATATTGTATTTTATTTTTATGTTTTAGCTATAATTATTTAATCAATTAATACTAATACATTAAGAATATATAATTATTATATTTTTAAAAATTAATAATAATATATTTTTTAAGTATTTTAAAAGTAAACTATAAAATATATTTTTGAAAATGAATATTTAAGAACAGTAATTCATTTTTTGTGTTTAATAATTTTTATTATTTGTTAGTAATTTAATCAATATTAATATCAGAAAGGCATTTATAATAATTACTATTTCAATGTACATTTATATTTTTTAAATAGTTGGGATATTTTAAAAATCTTTTTTTAAAACTAAACAACAAAAATTCCTTTAGAATATAGATATTTGCATATGCTTTAAAATAGACATTGATTTTTAATATTCTTTCTTATTATTAATTTAATCGGTATTATTATTAACAATCAATTAATAATAATTAAAATATGTTTTTATTTTTAGTTTTTTTAAAACTAACACTAATGTTATTTATTTATTTTAAAGTAAACAGTACATATGCTTTTCAAAACACAAATTGTTACGTTTGCTTAGTTAAAAATTTTATGTCTTTATTTGTTATTAGTTTTCATTAATTATTTAATAAATATTAACATTAGTAAAGCTTTTTTAATAATTATTATTACGCTAAATATTTTGTTTTTTAAATACCCTAATATATTTAAATTTTTTTTAATTAAAACTAAATCTTTATTAGATTAGTATTTAATTATGTATTTTTAATTGATGCTACTCTTTATTAATTATTTAATCCATATTGATGTTAACAAAGCACTCATAATAATAACTATACACGCATATTTTTAGGGGTTTTTAAATAGTAAGAATGTTAAAAAAAAAAAAAAAAAAAAAAAAAAAAAAAAAAAAAAAGAGGAAGGGGAAACTTTAATTTGTAAAATATAGAGATTGTAACGTATGTTTTAGATTAGTTATTAATTTTATTTTTTAATCTTTATAACTTATATAATCAAAATTACTATAGTCGAGTATTCATAATAATTGTCCTTATAGTACATATTTATATATTTTAATTAAATAGTAATACTTTAAAATTTTTGTTATTAAAATCGAAGAATAAAATCCGTATTTAAAAAATACAGCTTGTTGTACATAGCTTATAGTGTATAGCTTATAGTATATAGTGTACAGCTTGTTGTCCATAAAGTTTATGTTTTAATGGTTAATTAATTATTTAATCAATAAGTAGCAGCATTAATACTACATTCTTAATAAATATTATTAATGCATATACACATATATTTCCGTTAATAATATTTAAAAAAATGTATACTAAAACTAAATAATAAAATATACTCATTAAAAAAAAAAATTGTTACGGACATTTTACAAACAGGAAGAAACTTCCAATACTAATTTTAAAATGTTGTTTTTCAACGCTCTCACTGAGAAGTCCTCTTTAATGTGTTCGCAAAGCTTCAGGTGTTACTGCAATGTAAGCATTATTTAAAGTATTATAATTCTACTGATTTAAGACATTTCCAATGCATTGAACAAGGATTACATTCATATTCGTAATTAAGTTATTTTAATTTTAATTTTTTTATTTTAACTGTATGGTGAGAATAAGTATGTAACAAAAACATTACAGAACTAAATTTTATGTCTGGCAGATGGTATGTTACAACAGAGCACAAGTTACAAAAAGTTATAGATATGCAGCATGTATAAAGAAAAAAAAAAAGAAAGAAAGAAATACTCCAGTTTATGCGCAACACAGTATTGTATTTAAAAATTATAAAATTAAGAGTATGCCAAAATGGGCTATATTTATAAGTTGATAGAATTATATATATATTTTAACATTTAAAACAAGAATGCAGGGAAAACAAAATTACAGTTTTGACCTTTTGCAAGAGTGTCAGAGGGAAATCAGAGTAAATAACAAGGCGAAAAAAACTTTCCAAAATTAATGATTTAATTATGCTGAGAATTTGCTGGGAATTTGCTTGGATTATGCTTGGAGACTTTTGAGAGAATGTTTTACATCTTAGGGTCAACATTTTCTCCCCCCCCCCCTTTTTTTGGTATACTTTAAGATAACAATTTATGTTTTCAACAGTTTTGTTTACTTTTAAAAATAAGATTTAATTGGTGTTACTGCATTTCAATATTAAGAAAACAGTGAATTTTGAAATTTTTTAAAACTGCATATTCACTTAAAATTTAAAAAAAAAAAAAAAAAAAAAAAAAAAAAAAAAAAAAAAAAAAAGCATTTTTAGTAATCTCTACTACATTTTAAAATATTAATATTTTTGCCAATTTTTTTATTTTTTTCATTTTTAACTGTTCATTACACAACACTGCGTATGGATTTTTAGATACACCTAATATTACGATAAAAAGTTAATTAAATCCAATTGATTTTTTAAATCATCAGATTTTAAAAATGTTATTAAAACCTAATATTACATTTAATATAATTTTTTTTTACTGATATATGTAGTAAAAAACTGTGAAATCTATCATATTTTCATATACTTTTATTAAAAAAAAAAAAAAAAAAAAAAAAAAAAAAAAAAAAAAAACCTGACGACTAATTCCATAAGCAAATTTATCAGAAATAGAATAAAGAACGTATACAAAAAAGTTTAACCTCTACCTCAAGTAAAAAAAAAAAAAAAAAAAAAAAAAAAAGGCTGTAGCATTTTTAAAATAAAAAATGAGAAAAAATATGAATAAGGAGAAAAAACTATTTAAAGTTTTAAGTTGAATGGGTAACCATGCTGGATGTATTAACATAATTTACAATATTTCGCGATATAGTTGAAGGATGGGTAAAAATGAGGTGTCGAAATATTCAAAATTAACACATTGAATGCCACGCTAGTCACCGGTAATTGACACTGAACTTTCCATTTAGATCACTTCAATCATCGGTGACTGACAGTCTAAACGAGAAGTTCAGTGTCAGTCACCGTGGCACTCAACGTATTCAACAAGGTTTCATTTAATATTTCTCAAAAAAAGGGGGGGGGGGAGAATTGACATTTTGACTAATTTGGGGATTAAACTGTCCCTTAAATGTACATACATAAGATTGTTACTCTAAAGGAGTTTCATGATATTTCAATTTCTTATAGTATTTTTTGCTCTTTTAATTTAACGTCACTTTTTAAACGTGTAACACTATTGTAAAATGTAAACTTTTTTTTTTTTTTTTTTTTTTTTTTTTTTTTTTTTTTTTTCCCGAAACTAAGTTTTACGCCATCTTTTTCGAAAACTATTAGTCCTCTTTCTTTCATTTTTTTTTTATTTAAAAGAAAGCTAATCATTATTTTTTCAACTTAAACCACCGAATAGTATAATTTGCATTGATTAAATATTTTTTAGATCTCGCAAAAGATTAAAAAACAAATAATAATAAAAAAAGACGAAAAAGTGACCATTTTTGTTCAAATGACTACTAGTTATAGGTCATTGTATAGTAATAATTTAAAATAGAAAAATTCGAAGATTTTGAAAAAAATCTCACCATAAAAATATCCACCCTGAATATTCTAATTTCCGTTTGCTACAAAAGTGGCTTTAAAATCAGGAAGAAGCAAATGTAACGCAAGTGCCCTCTCTTATTACGTGACATCTGAAATTTTGCTGACGAATCAATAATTTTTTCCCCACTTGAACCGGCCTTTATTTTTTCTTTTCACTCATGTCAACAAATTCAATGTGTATAATTACAGAATGTAAAACTACTTAAATTTATCTTAATTCTATTTATAATACTTCTTTTAGGATAGTAGTAATTTATTTTATTTTAGTTAGTAATTATTTATTTCACTGATAGTAATTTTAACTATACAAAATTATTATTTTAATAATAAAACATATATTAATTATTGTTTACCATTTGCATACTATTAGAAAATGCATCTGATAATATTATCTCAATTATCCAACGATTTAAATTTACCGACATGTCCTATCCACTTGAGTTGACTGATAATATAAAATCTGCAACATTTCCTTAATTACATTTTAGATTACTTAATACTAATTACAAAGAGCATTCCATAAAAACTGAAAGCTACTTTTTTACGAAGTGGCAACACCGGGGAACTAAAAAATAAAACTGCAGATGATTTTTTAAAAGTGTTCCTGGTTAGAGGTCTGCACGGGCCGAAATTTCCAGGCCCGAGCCCGGCCCGAAAGTTAAAATTTCGGCCCGAGCCCGGCCCGGCCCGAACGAAAAAAATATTGGCCCGACCCGGCCCGGCCCGAAAGTTAAAATTTCGGCCCGAGCTCGGCCCGGTTCGGAAAAAAGTTTAAAATTCGGCCCGAACCCGGCCCGGCTCAAGTGAATTTCTACAGAACATTAATCTTTAATCTTATGGAAGAGTTCTGACCAAAAAAAATTATATTAGTCTTTTTTTTTCATGTTTATAATCTCCATTTATGCAGAAGTGCCGTAGGCTGCGATATTTACGCTTTTAAATGAATCTTTGTTTGTTGTATGTAAATGTTTCAGTTATCACTAGTATTATTAATCCATATTCCCTGTAATGGAGACAAAAAGTCGAAAAAGCGGTATATGGTAAAATTTCCAAAGACGAAATCGCTTTGGAACGAAAAAAAAAAAAAAAAAAAAAAAAAAACATTCCCTTTTTAACAGATGTAAATGTTTAATATATTTTTTCTCCTGTATTGTTGTATTCATTTTGCATGGATGAACACTTTAAAAGAAACTTTCAGTTTTCAGTTTTAAAAAAAATTCCGTCATAATCGTGTTTTTTTTTGTGTGTGTGTGTTTAATTCTATTTTAAAACGCCTGGTAATCTACGTTTCTTTAAAAGGAATAAATTCTAATGTTTAATTGTAGAATAATGACGGCTTAAAAGTATATGCCTTTTTTGCAAACATTTTTGGACAAAGCCAAATATTACTGATTTATAAAAAGTCGAGAAAAGGATTTTCATATAGGAAGATTCAATAGGAACTGATTATTTTGGTTCATGAAAACTAGGAAGAATGGAATCAGTCTCGGCTTCGTACGGAAAAAAAAGTTAGGCCCGGCCCGTCCAGAAAAAAAATTAAGGCCCGAGCCCGGCCCGGCCCGAAAGATTAGTGACTAGGCCCGGCCCGGCCCGAGTCTTCAGAAGTAAGGCCCGGCCCGGCCCGAATGCCATTATTGGAAATCGGCCCGAACCCGGCCCGTGCAGAACTCTATTCCTGGTTCCTTGTTTCGAGCTTATTTAAAGAACAGCTTTTATTTTTCCTACAGAAATGAAGGTGAATGATACAGAGTTAAAAAAATGAAATGCGTTGTGCCATAAAATTCTGCTATCATTTAAAAATTTTGATGAGTCTACGATTTTTAGATAGTATAATGATTAAAAAAAAGAACGTTTGTTTAGAACTGGCTCGTAAGCCTGGGCGACAAGAAAGCGTTGCGTTATATCGAAATGTTAACACTGTGTAGGCACTCTTTCAAAAAAAAAAAAAAAAAAAAAAAAAAAAAAAATCGGCGAATGGCACGTTAGAAAATAGCGGCATCAACTAGCATTTCGGAAACGTCGATATTTCGCATTCCATATACGCAATAATTTACAGCTTCGCCATCTTTGTTCTAGATGTATCCCTCAACACCTTACGAAAAAAAATTTCAAACAAGAATTCACGAATGTTGTGAGTGGAAACAGGTGCTTCAAAATGATCCGAATTTCTTAAAGACTGTAATAACAGGTGATGACATCATTTTGATTTCCTTACCCAAGTCTGCAACAAGCATATAGAAACACACTGATTCTCCGCCTCCGAAAAAGTCCGGCAAACTAAATCAGTTGGAGAGATCACGGTTGTTTTCTTTTATCATAAAGGTGTAATCTTCCAGCATGCTGTGCCTCCAAAAACTATTGTGAATTTGATGAACATTATGTTTCGGTTTTGAAAATTTTTTGACAGCACATATCGAGAGAGTGTCATGAACTGGTAGGAAATTGGACATTACATTAGAGGTCTGCACGGGCCGAAATTTCTAGGCCCGAGCCCAGCCCGATCCATAGAAAAAAAAAAATCGGCCCTGCCCGAACGAAAAAAATATTGGGCCGACCCGGCCCGGCCTGAGTGAATTTCTACCGAACATTGATCTTTACTCTTACGGAAGAGTTCATACCAAAAAAACTTATCTTGTAGTACCTGTTTATATATATAATCTCCATTTATGCATAGAAGTGCCGTGGGCTGCGATATTTATGCTTTTAATGAACTTTTGTTTGCTGTATATAAATGTTTCAGTTATCATTAGTATTATTAATCCATATTTCATGTAATGGAGACATAAAAGTCTAAAAAATGGTGTATGGTAAAAGTAAACTCTTTTAAGACGGAATCGAATTGCAAAGAAAAAAAATATGTTGTTTTCTTTGCGTACGTAAATGTTTAATATATATATATTTTTTTCTCGCGTATTATTGTATTCATTTTGCATAGATGAACAGTTTAAAAGAAATTTGCATTTTTCAGTTTAAAAGAAAATTCCGCCATAATCATGTCTTTTTCATGTGTTTAACTCCATTTTTATAAGCATAGTAATCTACGATTCTTTTAAAAAGAATAAATTCTAATGTTTAATTGTAGAATAATGATGACTTAAAAGTATATGCCTTTTTTACAAAAAATTTTGGACCAAGCCAAATTCTACTGATTTATGAACAGACTTGGCCACGCCGAGAAAAGGATTTTCATATGGTATGATTCAACAGGAACTGATTATTTTGATCCGTGAAGACTAGGAAAAAGGAAATCAGTGTCGGCTTTGTACGGAAAAAATAAGTTAGGCCCGGCCCGATATTCCAGGGAAAAAATTAAGGTCCGAGCCCGGTTCGGCCCAAATGTCGTTAATGGAAATCGGTCCGAACCCGACCAGCCGGCCAGATCGGGCTTCGGGCTGAGACCCGGCCCATGCAGATCTCTACATTACATCACAACACACATAGAGAAAGCGGTATGAATTGGTAGAGAAATTCGGTATCATATCATGATAATTCTCGCGCGTACGCGCTCCTTCTCTTCATCGATATCTTAGTAATTGCAACAATAAAATTATGCAAGGTATCCCTTACACTCCAGATCTCGCACCATATGATTTCTGATTGCTTTTGCTCTTAAAGGAGAAGCTCTATGGCAGAAAATTTAAGACAAATTCTGAAGTTATTTGCAGGATTCCCTGAAGCAGCTTCCAGAAAAAGGCTTCTCTACTACGTGTCAGCAATTTATTCGTGTTCAATTTTTAAGATTATGTAATTAGCTTAAAAAATTCATGCATTTCTGTTAATAAAAAGAAAATTTATAACTGCAAAATCAGTAAATCTGATGCAATTTTAAATTATGCGTCTCTATAAATTTTATTTTTTATCGATGACGTTTTCAATGAATTTTTCCATATCAATTAAAAGCCATTAATGGAAGATTTATTGATATAAGCACAAGTTCATGCAAAACATTCATTTACTGATGTATATATTGTCACTTGAATCAATAAGATCTTTATTTATTTTATTTACTTTTTATTTTCTACTTGATCAACTGTTTCAGTACTTGCATTTTTAGGTTCAGTTAAGAGTGATTCATGAATCTGTTAAATTTAGTACCAAAAAAAAAAAAGTACCAAAAACAAATAAATAACAGCTATTATTTGTGTAACATTAACGCATATCTAACATTAACATTAACATTGTCAAACATTACATTAACACACGTCTTTTATTAATATTAAAACTTCGGTTTGAGCGCAAGCGCCGGCAAAGGGAGAAGTGGATCATTGCCCTTCAATGAATTTTGAAATAACTAAATTTGCTTTTCTACTGTTATAAATGATACAATTTATTCTTCCCAAGTGATTTAGAATAATTAACAACTAACTGAAAAAGAACTAAGCAATTTTCATCATCTATCGTGCAAGGACAATCCGGTAATTTGTAAATCACGTGCTTATCCATGTTGGGATGAGTCCGTTCTGCTACTATATGACCTGGTGATGAGAGCTCATAATAAATTACTCTCGAAACGTGTTACTCTTTAGTCATTATATGAAGAAAAAAAAACCGTTACGTATATTTTAGATTTCCAATTAATATATTACCGCATAACAATATTTTGGTTGGTAAAATCTGGGATTACTTTTTCAAAACTGAAAATGTTTGCCTATTTTTAAAAAGCAATTTTCAGTTAAAAATAAGATTTTCTATGCTTGGTTTAATATTAAATTCTGGCATTTTAGCTAAGTCAGCTTTACATTTTGTTCCTATCCTCCTTAGAGCTTGAGTTACAGACATTTTAATATTGGTTAGTTACAAGTTTTTTAAACTAAATGTAGTCTGCTACCGAAGTGACCACAAAAATTTTCACATAAACAAAGAAAAATTTAAAAACTATAAAAAAAATAAGTGTTGTAAATTACACAGATGGTGAACTATCAGGAGTTTTTTTAAAATTTGATTTTTCTCATTTAATACGTATAATTTGGTTTTTAATTAAACTTTCTGCTTTTTATTAAAATGAGATATTTAACATTTTGCTTAATCGAAAACAATATAACTCAAAAAATATAATTGTAATGCTATGAAACTTTGCAAAAATACTTAATTTATTCAGGAAATGTGCCTCTATAATAATTATAGTTAGTTATTTTTTCATAATTTAGTTGATAAAGTTATGAATTGTCATATATTTTCTTGATTTTTCCGCGTGTGAAAACGTTAATTAGGATGAGGAAGCGAATCCTCTACTAGGCCACTCAAATTACAATTTGTCGTACACTTTACAAAAAAACTATTCAATATTTTGACTTCAAATTAAACACAAAAATAAAATATGATCTGTAGATTTGCAGAATATAATTTTTTTTACAGTAAAACGTTAAAAAAATGTTATTTTAATTAATTTATTTTACATGCATTTCCAATACGGAAGCATTTTAGCAAATAAATAAAAAATGAAACGCGTATATTTTCAGAAAAAACATAAAATAAATCATAGAGTAAGTAATTTTAGATAGAATCATGATTAATTTAATAAACAAAATATGTTTTCTTTATCCAGGAAAATCGTTTGCACAGATGACACTTAAACATTTTAAAAGAATTGTATTATGGATTTTTTTTTTTTTTTTTTTTTTTTTTTGTAAAGTGGCAACAAAAGAATTGTAAACAAATAAAATTAATTGTTAAATTTGTTATATAAATGAAAAATTAAAAGAATTGCGTAAACTTGTTGCCTCGATTCAAGCTCTTTATAAATGTACGAAAGGAAAAGTTGGCCGATTCAGAAATGACAAATGGACTTCAACCATTTCTTACTTTATCATTTGTATCGAAAGTAATGTTACGTTCTTATTTGTGGGCCGAAAAGGGTTTAGTGAACGGGACTTTAAACTTTGTTGCACGTATTAAAGAAAATCACAAGCCACCAGACCAGATATCGCGAATAATCATGGATAAATTTGAATACTATAGTAATTTAATTTATAAGAATTGGTGCGTACCAATTCCCCCAATAATTGAATTCTGGAAAAATGGAAGCATAAATTGCTCAAGGAAAGAATTTCCTCTGCAGTTAGGTTTTGCTGTTACAATTTATAAATCCCAAGGTTTAACATTAGATGAAGCAGTTGCAGATATTGAGGATATATAGGCACCAGTTGGCTTAAAAACGTACGTAACGTTGTCAAGAGTGAAAATCCTTCAAAATTAAGCATTCAATAGAAATTTTCCTTACGAAAAATTCTACAATATCAAAAATTCTCATGCACTAACATGTATAAAAACGAAGAAATTAGAATAAAAAATTTCACAGTTAAAAATTCATAGTATCGACGAGAGCTGATTTCAAATGTTTTTCCAGAAAATAGGATTTTGAAGAAGTAACTTTCTTCAAGCTCTCTTCAAATATATTATTCTAAAATAGCTATCAAAGATTATTTGATCTTAATTACAAAGATTGGAAACATGCATATTTCAAACAACTTTAAAAAACAGCAGTGGCTACTAGAAATTGTAAAATTCTTTAAAAGAATTTTTAGTTGAAAATTTAAAAATATTTTGTAAAAGTTTGCTTCGAAAATATTTTTTTATGCCAGCCTTACATCATAAATAAAAAATTCCTAGGAAATTGATAGTTATTTGGCTGAACTTACATTTGTAGAATTAAAATGCGCCAAAACCCAAAATAACGTTTTTGTTTAATAAAGATGTAAAAATATTGTTAAAAAATATTACTTTCAGATATATGCTTTATAAAATAATGCTTCGCGAATCCAAACAAAGCATGGCTTTTGCTAGTTTAATATAATTATGAAAAAGATTCAATGAAGTACCTTAAGAAAATTTCATTTATCATAATAAAATTTACAGATCTTCATTTAAGTTTGAGTTTTGATGTTTTGTATGTGCCATTTTATAGAAATTTTTATTTATGTTTTGAGCCTAAACATTAAAATATTTAAAAGTACAGTCGAGTCTCTATATAACGAAATCCACCATTCCAGTAAAAAATTCGTTATATAGAGAAATTCGATGTTTAGAGAATGATGTTAAAAAGCATATTTAATGTGTGAAATTTGAACAAATATTATTTTTGATCTTTTGAAGTAAGAGTTTGAAATGTTTAAAAGTAAATATTAACCTAACATTTTATTTCTTAATTATTTAAGCTGTTTCAAAAAAGAGAACAGACATTTATTTGAAAGCTTAATGAAAATCAAATAAAGAAGACCTGCATTAATTTCAGACGAAGAAATTAATAATTTTTAGTTTTGATTTTAAAGTTGTTACGCTTAAAAAAAAAAAAAAAAGAGCTTAAATTTTAGCATGAAATGAAAAATTGTAGTTAACATTTCCCTCCATTTGAAGGCCTTCTTTTATGTGCTCTCATTGATTCCTCTCTTACATGTATATCAATCCAATTGACACTGTTTTGAGAAGGATGTGGAAAGGTGTGTGGGAGGTGGGATGAATTCGTCGGATTTAAAGAACAAGGAGAGAAGTAATGTAAAAAAAAACTGAGCACTGATGGTAAATCAAAAATAAGTGATGGAAAATTGATTCCATATGATTTCGAAGCTTTTTAAAACTGAATAAATTAAGACCAATTTTTGAAAAAATTCGATATATGGAGATAGATATTTCGCTATATAGAGACTGTTTTTAATGTAATCATGCGAAAAGGGGACCGTTCCTACTAAAAATTCGTTATACAGAGAAATTCGATGTATGGAGTTTCGTTATAGAGAGACTCGACTATATACACATTTTTACATATTATTCACAATTTGTAGGTACAATATTATGCGCATAACTAGGCAATAATAATAATAATAATAATAATAATAATAATAATAAACCTTTCCGAAAGTAGGCAGACATTTTAAAAATAAACCAATAAAATATAAAAATGGCACCTAATTTTGAAATTTAGCTCTCACCAGTGGCGTAGCTACGTTTTTTGGCGCCTTGGGCAAGATTATTTTTTGCGCCCCCCCCCCCCCCAAACAGCCTCCAAAAAAGATTCTTTTTCTTTTCTTTTCTTTTTTTTTTTTTTTTTTTTTTTTTGAAGAAGAAGAAGAAGAAGAAGGAACAAAATAGTATTTTTGACTTGTACCGGGAAGAAAAGGCATCTTCACTTTTTCTTGTTTTTAAGAATTCGGCTAATTTTACTCAAACACACTAAATTTAAAGGCATAGAACCGGATTACTGAAGATTTCCCATTTTCATCAATATTGAATTTGAATGGGAATTTCAAAAATTTAACGGTACGTTCACGGATATGTTTATGTTGTTTTAAGCATGTGGGCTGCAGAGCCCGATTAGGGTTGTGCGGGGCCCATGACCCAGCAACTGTTTGAGGGCACCTTGACCTTGCAGTTCTTATATATATATATATATATATTTTTTTTTTTGGAGGGGGGGGGGAGTGTTGTAGAGGATAAGCAATGGATTATTATTAGATATTGCGATACAGTTTCATCATTAATGCGAAAAGTACAATTTTAAGACTTAAAAAAAATCATTTTACTAAATTTGAGTTCCCAGCAACAATGGGTTCAAGGTCATGGCCTTATAGGCCTGTCCGGTAATCTGGCTCTGTAATAAGAATAGCGACAAAGAGAATAAATTGGCCAAAAAAAAAAAAAAAAAAAAAAAAACATTTACTAAAACTGCTAAGTTATGATGCGTCCGATTATGGTAATAAAATCTTCTGATTGAAAACTGCAGTCACCCTAGAATTTCAAATTGCTATACGTATCCATTTTTAAAAATGGATGGGAAAACAATAAAAAGTCTTGAATTCTTATGACAAATCAAGATATCCAACGAATTTGTTTGATATCTTAATAAACCCTTAACATATTCTCAGTCGCATTACAATGAACAGATATCAATATAGAGAGAGACATATAAATGATGCTATAAATGAAAATGATAAAAACTAAAATCCTTTTGAAATTCAAAAATTTAAATTAAAATCCATGAATTCTTTTTCTCAAAATCCATTTTATTCTTTGAATTTTGTTTATCAGCATGACATTTATTATGTTCACCAGTAAAGTCAGAGAGTAACTTAAGATGGAAAATACTGACGTTTAGGCAATTGTTTTTTCGTTTGTGACTAAAAGTTTTGTATACTTCAGATTCCAGGAACTGTGCGGATCTTGACCATAAGTCAATCAAGAGCTAATTAACCAATTAAACTAAAAGTTTCTCGCATATTGACATCTTCGCCCCCTACTGGAAAATATTACAAGCCTCAACATATTTACATGAACTGGAACGAAAAAGTTCAGATTTGGCAATTCTGATAAGCCTGCATAACCTACGACCATGTAGGTCCGAAATTGGCGTAAATAAGTCGTAAGACCTCCAATCAAATTCACCGAGATAATTGTAAGATGCAATGACGGAAGAGTTCGGTCCAAAGAGGTTCCCGAGTCAAATTATTTTATTCTATTGATCTTTCAGTCATTCCCATAATTTACATATAGATAGATGTAGCTTTCTCTAATGCATATACGCTGAATTTAAATATATGTAAAATAAATTGAACTTTTAAAACGAAGAAAAGAGACGTTTGTAGTGGTCGTACTAGGAAGACTGAAAAGTCCTACTTCGTTTTTTTTATACGATTTAAGTAGGAAAAATTTGGGGTAGATCGCTCGCATTTCATTATTTGGTTTTCCCAATGACAATTTGACGGAAAAATGGAGCTTCCAATAAGGAAGAAAAAATACCTTTTCTAGTTGTTCTTTCAGATAAATACTTTTTGCAATAGTTTAAGGAAGCTTTTAATTTTATATACAGTGTCTCACAAAAGTGATGGGACACCTGTGCTTTATAAAAAGAAACTGCAATAAAATAAATAAACAAACATGTGCAAAAATTTTTTGGGTGTGTTTCATATTTAAAGTTAGTAACAATTATTACATAACATACATTTTGTCAAAATATTAAAACATTAATTTAGTAAAAATACAATTCTTCAGAACGGAGCAAAAAATGGCTCACATAAGTGATGGGACACTTACTTTTCCATCAAATATTTATCCAAAAATTTTACTTTTTAAAAGGTTTTAATATTTTGTTGGATTACCTTTTACTTTTAAAAAATGATTTAATCTTTTTGGGATGGATTCGACTAATTTTTTTGTGATTTCTGGAGTGATTTTACCCCATTCTTCTTGAAGCACCGATTTTAGTTGTTGTTTTGAAGAATGGGTTAGTTTGAAGTTAGTTATGTGAAGAATTGGTATGTTTGCGAATTCTTGATTCCAATTCTTGCCAAATATTCTCTATGGGATTTAAGTCTGGAGATTATGGTGGTGTTTTTATTATTTCAGGACAGTTATATAGCAGCCAGAGTCTAACGTTCAGAGCAGTGTGCTTGGGGTCATTGTCCTGGTAGAATTTAAAATCGTTATGAAGGTTCAATTTTCGTGCTGAAGATTTCAAATTTTGCTTTAAAATATCAATATACTTGTACTGATCCATTATACTGCCAATAAAAACAAGATTACCAACTCCAGCGGACGACATACACCCCCATACCATAACTCCTCCTCCACCATGTTTTACTGTTGGTACCAAGTTCTGTTTGCGAAATTCTTCTCTGGGTTTTCTCCACACCAAGATTCTACCGTCAGAACCAAATATATTAAATTTACTCTCATCAGCAAATGTAACTTTATTCCAGTAATCAGAATTCTTATTTATGTTGGATATTGTGAAAGCTAGTCTGAGTTTTCTATTCTTTCTTCTTCTATTCGAAGAATTTTTTCCTGGCTACTCTACCGTGATATCCAGCAGATCGAATTACCCTTCTAATAGTCTCAGGATTAACAATTATTCCATATAATGCTTGTAAATCAGCAGCAACATTTGAAGCACTATTTCTTGGATTTTTTTTAATATTTCGAACGATAATTCGCTTTATTCCATTGGATAGCTTTGATAGTCGGCCAGGTCTTCTTTTATCCTGAATCATATGATTCTTTTTATATCGTTTAATGATATTGAAAACTGTTGAACGACTCAAGTTAACTGTTTCAGCAGTTTTTCTAATAGATTTTCCACGTTCAATATGCAAATTAATAACTAATTTTCTAATTTCAGGCGAAGTTTCTTTTCGTTTAGCATTCATGGCTACACCGAGCTAAAAAACACAAAAATTCCAAAACAAACTGGAGAGAAATACTGCAGACGATTTTATAAATTATTGCTAATTGCTTTTAAGTAAAAATAAAACCCCCAAAAATATTTTTATTGCTTATTTCAGACGATTTTTGTTGCATATATAATGGTGTTCCATCACTTATGTGAGCTATTTTTTGCTCCGTTCTAAACATTTGTATTTTTATTAAATTAATATTTTAATATTTTGACAAAATGTATGTTATGTAATAACATTTACTAAATTTAAGTACGAAACACACCCACAAAAAAGTGTACATGTTTTTTTAATTTATTTGATTAGTTTCTTTTTGTAAAGCACAAGTGTCCCATCACTTATGTGAGACACTGTATTTATATGGAATGCTAAGAACAGCAAAAATCAGCGTGAAAACCAATCTATGTGTGTCCGCGTATATGACGGAGAGGACAACAAATAGCTACTACACATACAACTCTGAAATTTTGAGTGAGGGTAGTACTAAGCAAATCCTATCCTAATGCATATGAGACTCAAAATTTTTATTTTCTTTTTTCTTATAGTCGAGAATATCAATTAAAAATTCATCAAAAATGCGATTTTTGTCCCTCAAAATGACAAAAATCGCACACTTATCTGAATTTGATTTCCCAGTCGAAAGAAATTAAAATTTTTAACTTATCAGCGAAAAAAGAAAAAAAAATTAAGATTTCAATTTGAAAATTTCAAAGCACACATATATATATTTATTTTTTCAATTGACGGCGACAGTATACAAAAGAGAGAGACCCCATATGCAAAAGCTGCCACAGTCAACTATTTTTGTATTCTGTTCGCACAAGTTTTTTTCTAATATAAATATTGACATTTATTTCTATTGTAAATGTTATTAAAGTGTGTGTAAGGATTTTTATTTTAAGAAAATGGTACCAATTAGAATTAAAATTAATCGCCTTTAAAAGCTCTGCATACGAGAGAAACATACAGAAACGAACATCCATTAAAATCAGAACTAAAAATATCTTTTTTCGGTCCGAACACTCTACTAGTTTTCGAAAATCGATTGATCAAAGCTTATATAACATGCTGACAATCAACTTATTTAACTTAAACAACTTAACTTAACGCTAAAATTATCATTTAAAAGTATTTTATAAATTTAATCAAAAATTACTAGTGGATGTTCTGGGGACAGAGTGAAGTGATAGGAGTTAAGAGTTCGTTCACAATAGTTTCTTTCCTTTATTACATTTTAAAGTATGATGACTATCGAACTTTTAAGTCGCCTTTTTTGTCGGATTCCACAAAATAGATTTCAACAGGTATTATGATTCTTGAAAATTAGCTTACGATTTTCTTGAAATTTTTATCTCGATCTCCATGTAAAGATGATGTATTCTTATTTCAGGTTCTACGGACCTAATTCCTACTGAGTTTTTCTCATTCAACTTGGTTTTCTATTGTATTACATGTTTTAGTTCTATATTCCACCACCAGGGGCATTTTATCTGAAATTTCATAAGACCAGACCTATTCTAAGGGAATTTTCTTTCTTTCAATTCATTTTACGATTATCACCAGATGTTCTGGCACGTGCTCAGTACGCCTTTTACACCGTGACATAAGTAGCGCACATCCATTTCGGAGTTAAATTTCACAGAAATAAATTTAAATGCATGTTTTTAATGGTTGGTTCTTGGCTGCTTCGCACACCCGTTCTATGCTGCAGAAGGCACAGGAGACCCATCCCAAAGGTTCATTTTGAAAGTTTTTTTTTTTTAATTTAAATTTGAATAGAGATTTTAATCATTCGCAGTTCATTTGGAAAAATCGACGGAAGGGTCAGCTAGCTACAAATGAAAAATGTTCTTGATACAAGAAATGTGATTTCAAGTCTCCAATCGGCTTTCTGATTTATTTACTTCAGGCTAGAGAGTTAAAAGCCTCCATCAGCGAGTGACAATTATGAATTTTACCATTCCTTCTACCTTCACCGAATTTCTTCAAAACATTCACACACACACACACACAAAAGAAGTCAACAATTATTATCCATTTTCAAAATATGTGAAATAATTTCGGTTTAAAGCTCCTCTCAATTTTGCGTCCCTATTTAATCATTTTGCATCTCAATTCAGAAACATAATTATCTTCGTTACCAATTGTGTTGAGCCAACCCTAGAAATAGTTACATAAATTTTTCCTTTCTTCATTAATTTAATGCAACAAAATATTTTACTAAATAATACATTAACACACATAAAAAAATTAAAAGTCAACAATTTTTGTTTATTGTTAAAATATGTAAGACAATTTTTTGTTTAAACCTCTCTCAATTTAGCGCCCCTCAGCCTCGGCGCCCGGGGCGGGCGCCCCCCTTGCCCCCCCCCCCCCCCCCCCCGTAGCTACGCCACTGGCTCTCACGCATAAAAGAAAAACACTATTTGATTTATATTGAATAAACTTCAAATAAAAATCACAGGTAAACATGCCATTAGAGCAATTTCGCGCCAATCATGCGAAACCTTTTTCTTCGGAAGAAGCTGGGGAGAAAAACGGTTGGTTCACTGGCCGAGATCATCTTCAAGCTATCATTATGGAAATTGGGAAATGAGATCAGTGGGAACAAAAGGCAAATTTGCTTACTATTGTCACATAATTCATAAAAATATTCAGAGAAAACTAATTTATGCTCTTTTGTTCTAAGATAATTGAAAAATGAGCTCAAAAACCTTTCAAAGAAAATCAAGGAAACTGTCTGTGCCCATAGTATTTTTTTTTCAAAAAAATGTATATTGCCAAAAACAATAGATTTATAGTTTTGATTTTGATATAAAACTATTTTTAAAAAAAATGTCATTTTGCTTATATTTTTTACCCAAACATAATAAACTGTTACATTTGAGCCAAAATGGTGAATTTTTAAGTCCACAGTAGCAGCTGCATGCTCAGTAGCAAGTCAACGATTGAAAATAATAGTTAAATGGAAACATATTAAATGAATCAAAGCTGAATAAAAAACCGTTATTATATTAAGAAAAAGATATAAGTAGTAAGTGGTATTTAATCAAAAGGTGTATTTATTTTAACCCATTAAAATAAGAGGACGTGGGTTTCAAAATTCTTATCCAGAAAATTATCCCAGAAAAAAATTCTTATCCAGCTTATCCAGAAAATCAAATTCTGAGGAATCGCGAAAAAACTCCAAATTGCGTCAATTGGTGTTCATTGTAAGGGGGCATCCACAAATGACGTTACGTTTGGAGAGGGAGGGGTTCGGGAAATTGTGATAGTCTGTGACAAGAGGGTGGGAGGGGGTAAGAAGAAGCGTGCTATCACACATATCGGTTAAAATAAAAACATTAAAAATCAGCAGATTGAATTTTGAAGTCATTTTGAAATTAAAATATTTTGTATTCATAAACTGAAGACAAGATTTGAAGCCAAATATTAAATTTAATTTCAAATTCCAAAATACAATGTTTTGGAATTGAATACTATTGCTCTTTCATATTATTATTCTTTTGCTATTGTATATTAAGTACATTTTTTATTATAATTCTTAATTTAATTTCATACAAAATGTATACACGAATCATTTTTAGGTGCGTTCGTAATTATGTAAATACGTAGCACCTATAGTTGTCGTTCAGTCCGCCCGTCTGTCTGTCTGTCTGTCCGCATTTAACAACGCAAAACTACCCAACCGAATCGTTTGAAATTTAAAATACATAATTATTACGTAATTTTGTCGAGTCATTTCAAATTTTATGAAAATCGGATGCATAGATCAATTACAGGGGCAATCAAAAGTATTCCATTATATTACGGTCAATGGGAAAAAAAGTTTCAAAGGCTTTTTAATCGTTTGAAATTTAAAATACGTAATTATTACACAATTTTGTCGAGTTATCTCAAATTTTTTGATAATCGGGTGCATAGATCAATTACAGGGACAATCAAAAGTATTCAATTACATTATGGCCAATGGGGAAAAAGTTTCAAATCTATTTTATACATTTGAAATTTAAAATATATAATTATTACATAATTTTATCGAGTTATTTCAAATTTTATGAAAATCGGATGCATAGATCAATTACAGGGACAATCAAAAGTATTCCGTTACATTACAGTCAATAAGAAAAAATGTTTCAAATGCATTTTAATGGTGTTACACTCATTCGAACTTAGTAAAATTTATATGCAACTAAAAAGTATTAAAAAATTATAATATACATTTTACATAATTTGTGGTGCAAAGAACATTTGATATTGATTTACAAGGCCACACAAAAGTATTCCATTACATAATGTTATAGGGAGAACATTGTTTGATGAGCGTTTTAATTGTAATTCACTATTTACAATTTTATGAGATTGATATATGAGAGTAATAGTTTTAAAACTTCGTTAAGGTACGAACGCACCTCATTTGCTACGCTTCACGTGCAATTTCCAACTTGTTATTATTACGCTCACAAATATCATTAAAACACATAGTTAAAGTTTAAAAAATAAAATTTAAAATAGCATCTAAAACGTAGTACTTTGTTTCTGAACTGCGAATGTTTATGTAATATAGCGTGACATGTGGGGGAAGAAGTGACAACTTTGTGACAAAGGGATGGGGCAGGGGTTTTTAATAATATTGAAAAAAACTGCGACATCATTTATGGACTAAGCCCCCAAACCAAGATCTTACATATGCCAGAAATATGGCATAAAGCTAGTTTTTATGTACATTGCAGTGTTTTTTTGGTGCAAATTTACCAATACAATAGTTGTTAGAGAAAACACGATGTTTTAAAATTTTGGATTAGACAAGCTTTCAGGGCCGTAGCAAGGTATTTTGAGGCCCCCCCCCAAAAATATAACTTTGCCCCCCCCCCTCCCTCCCACTTTCAACTAAATTTTTAAAAAAATATTTATATTGAAGTTTCCAATGAGTTTCAAATGATATTAATGTAATAAACAAATTTAATAATTATCATAAGTATTTTAAATCATTATTAAAATTATAATAACATTCATAACTCTGCACAAATACGAAATAAATATGAATTGCTTAAAGGACCCGTGGCAAAATGCGAGCGACACTGTGATCCCTATTATCCTATCGATTGTTTTTTCATTTATTAAATCCATTTTTCGTATGTTTAAATTATTCAAAATTTTACCATGCAAATTTCGATTAAATAACGCTTTTACTATTAAATTAAAACTGACTATCTACATATTATACACATTAAATAATATTTTATTAAATACATAATTATACGTAACCAATTAATTTTGTAAAAGACATATGGAATTACAGTTGAGAATATTTGAACTTCAAAATATTTCTTATGTTTTACAAATTGCAGCATAGTAAGAAAAAATATTTTATAATAAAAAAAACTATATATGTATTACTCTGATTGAATTTATTGAATTGAAAATTAGCTTTGAAAAGTAAATTTGCATTTATCCCTTTGTATTTTAGTTGGTAAGAATGGGCTTTATGGGCCTGTGAGATTATTTAGCATCACGGAAAAAAAGAAAGAAAGAACGAAAGAGCATAGAAAATTTTAAAATAGCACAATTTCTTATTGTGACATGAATTTAGAACTCTAGATTTTCAAGGAAATAAGAGTATAAATTAAATGAGAATTTACTTATTACTTGTTAACAAACGAAATAGTAGTTTAACATATGAATGCAATGGAATCGGAAGTTGACGCAGGGATTTTTTCTTGGATCCCATTTTGTGAAAAACAAAGTTATTTTTATGAAATTTATTGTATTTTGTAATGAAATTTGAATTCCAGTTATTGAAATTCGCATCAAACATTTATTAATAATAGCTTATTTAAGTCTATATGCTAAATTTCTCATTTCAGGTGAACTTGTTTCCTTTGCAAAACACATATTTTAAAACCTAACAGTATAAAATTAATTAGAGTATATTTTTATGGAATAGAATTTTGTGAATGGTGTGATTTATTAAAAAGAATTTTGTGAAGGAGCCCTAATAAAACGCTTAAATGCAAAACATGTAAATGAGAAATGTGTGCTATTAAAATATGCTCTATTAGTATACATATATTTTTCCAAGTTGTGCAAAATTTTCTAATACTTAAAATTTTTAATAACTGCTATATAAATTACATAAAGTAATAAATATGACTTACCAGATTAGTATAGGAATAGATCTTTTTTCCTCCTGATATACGCTTAATTATATAAATACTATACTATGCGTATTACTAAAATAAATCAGAAAAAAAACCATACGAAAATCCACATCTGAAGTGCTGTGTTGTCTACAAACATATACTTGTATGCATTAGCGGGCTGCTAAAGTACTTGAATAGGCCAGAACTAGGAATCCAGTTACTACTAAGTAACTAAGCTGTTAACTTTTAAGGGGATTCCCTAGATGTTATTTGTGTCACCCACGTCGTGTAATCGGTGTGAAAAATGACCTATCTTCTAAGAACATAATATTCCGGTATTTCAAAAGAAAACACCCTTTTGTCACTAGCAGCTTTATACAAAAACCCGACTTTCTTCAGAGTCGATCCGATGACCGGTACTCTTTCCTTATCTTTTTTAGTTCCATGCAAAAACCCATGATCAAAAAGCGAAGGGGGAAAACGAGTAAAAAAATAAGGATTTTCAGTTTCTTGGTTTCTGCGTTTTAGAAATCTAAACAAGGTTTTTGATAAAAACAGGGCCCCGTTAAGGCTACGGGGGGCCCCGGAACAAACATCATTCTGGACATCCCCCCTCTATCTATCTGTAATTTTTTTATTTTTTCTTTTTTTTTAAATAATGTAGAAGTGGCAAACACTAAAAATAAAAAACATATTGCACACATGCATAAATTTTGTACTCATATCTATATACAAGATATCCCAAAAAATTGGTCACAGCTTTATTTAAAAATATTAATTTGATAATTATAGAAAAAATGATAGATTGATTGAGATAAGTATTTCTTTGTAAATTTTTACTTTGCTTACCTACGTACATTACAAGATGTCTAAAAAAGAAGGCTCAAAATTGGACATAACAGTTTTAACTTATCACGTTACGAGGAAACATTAATCAAAAATTTCTTTAAAAAGCTATAGGATATTATGTTGTTGTAATCAGGGCCTGGCTAACAAGGAAGGTCTCCATTGGGGGCATACTCAGAATTTTTTGAAAAAAATACGAATTAAACTACTCATGTAGGTAATAAAGGATCAGTGAAAATTAGCGGCGGAATTACATCATTAGATATGTAAAAAAATAAAATAGTTTGGAATAATTGGCGTGAAAAGCTGAAAGCGACGCGGGATTTGGCGAGCAGTGCATTTCCTCGCCAAAAGCAGACGATTTTAACGAATCTGAAAATTGATTTTAATTGACTTCACTGTTAAAAATCTGCAGCATTTACCGCAATGTCACTCCACTACTTTTATAGAATATCTCTCTTCTGACCAATGAGAATGCTCCATAGCACTGTGAATTGACCGTGTCATACACTGTTAAAAATCTGCTGCATTTTGTTGCAACGCACTCCACCGCTTGTATATAACATCTGTATTCCAACCAATGAGAAAGCTCCATTTCACGGCCAAGTAACCGTTTTCTATACAAGCAAGGGAGTGCGTTGCAACAAAACGCAGCAGATTTTTAACAGTGTATTTTTCAATTTGGAACAATTTTAATCAATTTAAATTGTGTTTTAAATGATAAAATATATTAATTTCATTTTGTTATAAGTACATATAAACGTATATGACAAAATTACACTTAAAGTAAACTAAAAATGCAAAACTAAAATTACTTAAATTAAACTTATTTAAATAAATTGAACATAGAAAGTTTTTTCTTTAAAAAGTATTCGAAGCGTAAAAGCGTATTTTTCAAAATTTCGTTTTTTCGCCAACCGGAGATAAATTGCCAAATAAACGAAATTTTTATTATTTTTTTACGGACGTTATAAGGAGGTTCCGCCGAAATTTTTTTTACAATCATATATAACTATATGAGAAGAACATTCTGTAATTTTTTCAGATTTTTCTGAGTATACCCGTATGGAGACCTTCCTTGTAAGTCACGGGCATGCAGGACAACTGCATCGGACGTGGGGCCCCCTCAATCGGGGGCTCTCAAAGGCAAATATAATTTTTTTGTTAAGGCTAATAAAAAATGGCCAAAAATGACAAAAATTCCTTCTTTCTTTCTTTCTTTATTTTTAGCTTTATTGGGGCTCTTTTCTCATCTCTCCTCTGTTTTGGAACCCCATGCCCCTTTCCCCACTCCCCTGGATCTAACAGTTACATCACAGTTGTATTCACATTTTAATGGTTCAAATTTAGTCTTATATTTCTATAACAGAAGAAAAAAATGTATTCGATAATTTCTTAAAGTTATCTTTTTTGTGCTATTCTGCATACAAATGCGAATAGACATCTAGTATAAAGGTTAGTTTTAGACACTTTAGCATAATTCAAGAAAAAATCCAAAAATTAGAAAGGGGCCCCCCGCAATCTAAGTCGGGCCCTGGTTGTAATAAAATTTTAATAATTTGTTTTCTAATGATATAGTTTGTTTTCTGCGTATGTGGAGGGAACACTGGAAGCAGAGAGGAAAAGGAGAACAACATTCCCTTCCTAAATGTTTGAAAACGTATGAATTTCGGTCACTTTTGGCACATTTTAAGCATTTGGCACCCTTTAATGAAAATCCTCATTATTGGGGGGGGGGGGGGGAGCTTTAAAAAGGTGCACCTGGGGAAATTGCCTGACGGGCCCCTGAATAAGAAAAGGAGAATATGAAAAAATAAAAACATTAAAAGAAGTGTTTTCTTATATTTTCAAAATAAATAAACTTCGGTAAAAAGATCGATAGAATCGATTAGGGGGCCCCCTGACTTCGTCGGCCCCCCCCCCCAAATGGGGGGTATGGGGGGCGGTCGTTACAACCCTGCAAGCTTTGAAACTCGCGTCTTCATATACACTGTGAAAAAAAAGAAAAAAAAAATCAGGGAAATTGTGTATTTAAACTAAATGCAACGTGATAAATGATATATAACATATGAGTAACATTATATATATATATATATGTATATATATATATAAATTCTAAAAGTACATTTTGAATCGCTTCCAACGGGCGTCATCAGGATAAAATGACGTTAAATTAGTCTGGTATTGCATTAAAATTTGTTATACGTTATTTTACCAAACCCTTTTAAATGCTGCAATATAAATTTATCATTTAACTAAATAAATTTCTTTTTTTTTTCCCGGTCAAATTGAGTTTTGGCTATTGATGGTCAAAATATATTTTAACTAGGACAGTTAAAGGCGTTTTTAACCATATAAACATGCTGAAAATTACCCCTTGTTAAAACCAATACAATGCTGCACATAAAATGCGCATCGATAAATGAAGTATCACAGGATTGACTTTTGACATAGTGCACTCTTATTTCGTAAAAAAACAAGCTGTTTTATTAAAAAGTGCATTTAATTAAAGATAATGAACAAACGTATTAACAAATAATTTTAAAGATTGCAGTGCGAGAGCAGTGCATCTGCCCGCCCACTAGTCATGAATTATATCAAAACAGTAAAAAAAAAATCTTAGACAGGAAAAGATGAAGAAATGGGCTTTATCTGGGCGCCTACCTATTGTTTACCTACACATTTTCTTCTCAAAATTTTAAAACATTTGAAAAGTACTTACGATTTCTATTTGTCTATCCGTCTTTCCGAGATCTAACTTTCGAAAATGTACTCGGATTGCCCTGTTTTTTTTTTTTTTTTTTTTTTTTTTTTTGTATGTTATGGATGTTTACTACAACACGATTGGTATTGAAAATGAAGTGTATTTCAATTTTAGTTCATTTACAAGGGTTAGTCAAAAGTTCCTCGTTACATAAAGGTCTATGGGAAAAAAAAAGTTTCAAGTTAATTTTAATGATGTTAGACGATTCCAAACATAATGAAATTGATAAGAATTTATGTATGCACTGAATCATGTATTTTTAAAAATATGGGTGCGAAAGCATTTACTATTCATTTACAAAGTTACACACATAAAAAAGAAAAAAAAAATCCGCCACATAATGATCTACGGGGGAACATTTGCAGCATTTTTTACAGTTCTATACTTCAAATGTAATAAAAATGATATACATTACAGAGTCTTACTACATGATACTTGTTGTGTAACATGATTTGCATAGTATTTATCGGTCATGTACTAGGATACGCAAATAATTCGGATAGAGTACTGTATATGAAGTACATTATCTATTAGCTATAAATGTTGGAAATGAGATTTTATTTATGATATGTGCGTTCAACTAAATTTTTGCTTAGCGTGTTGGATGTATAAATAAATGTACAGCATAACACTTTTAAGTTGAATTACATTTAGTATATTAAGAAATGTTTGTATAATATAAATAAAATCATACACAGCGCCACGCAAAGAAGTGGACATAATGACCCCCTAAGAATGAAAAGGTTTCGAAATGTTATTTAAACAGTTTTAATCATGTTTTAATCTGAATTAAATTTCAGATTCATATGTAGCACATATAAAAGTCTGTTGGTCTACAGGAGAAACAAAAGATTTCAAACATATTTCTGTATACTGACAGAAACTATTGAAGGTGAATTTTCAATCTATTATGCATTTTCTCAATAATCTAAGATTTAGCATATTATGTAGCATATCTATAATTTGTAGATTAAATATATGGCGGAACAAAATAATTGGACTACTTTCGCGCTATGAACAGTAATTGCTAAAATAATTTTCAAATGTGTTATGAATTTTATAAATTGTTTACTTGGATTTTTTTTATTATTACGAAACATCGAAGTTTTGATAAAGATTTCGGGAAGTGTTGGAAAGTGATTCACAATCTTTGCTTGAGGCAAGATTTTTATTTTTTGTTAATTTCTATTTTATTTCAGCGGAATTTCCTTAAATAGATATTTTCATGCTCATTTTTATTACCCTTGAAGAAATCTATAATGGGTGTGATGCAGCTCAGGTTATCGACCAAAGGAACTCAACAAGAATGTATTCGATAGATACCCCACCCTTGGCTGCCAGCGGATTCCTATCATTGCATATCATCAGGATAACCAGAACACAAATTAGGACGACACCTTACGAACACACCTTACACGACTGGCCTACCTTGATATCAGAAAGCCTCCCAAAACTTTTTTTTTTTTTCCCCAACCAAGTAAATGGGTCAAGTAACATGTGCGAACTGTTATCATTATGTGAAGAACTATTAAAAAAAGCACTAAATGGTTTTTAACAGTAAAAAAATAGTTGAATGGTATTTTATCTTACAGTATTTTAACAGTTTCTCATGGAAAGAGGATGATGAATTTCAGGATCATTGATTTTTTTCTGTTGCGGTTCACATGCTTTTTTTGTTGTTGTTAGCTTCTTTTAACGCATTTTAAGCTAAAACGCAGCGGCAGTCCTCAAAATCTCTAAATGTAGTATTAGTCCAAGAGCCGAGAGCACAAAAATCTGAGGTATCATATCAAGCACAAGTAAAAAACAAATATCTTTTATTTTATGGAAGAGTAGTAATAGGGGAAGTCTCATGATCCATGAGGGCCGGAAGAAAAGTGGTGCATAAGCCAAAAATTAATACCACGAGTGGTTGACTCGTAGGTTTAGCCTTGCGCTTGCCGTACAATCAAAGATATGAAATAATTGTATGGCAAACACAATGATAAACCTATGTATAAACCAGTGGTGCAGCCAGAATTCGGTTCTGGGGGGGGGGGGGGGTGAGTTTCTAATAAAGGTGTTTTCCGGTTATTTGAATCACCGGTTAAAAGAATCATTACTAATTAGAATATTCACTGTATAATACCTAAATTCAAAGAGCATTTGTGTGGCAGGAAATCATTCTTCTTTTAGCATAATATGTCTCAGAAAAGGATTTAAATTAAATAACCAATTTTTACTTAACTAATCCATGTAATATGCACTTTCACAGTTTTAAGTAGAATTTTTGCCATTTAATTGAATCACTTTATTAAATAAAATCCGATTCAACAAAGCTGCGGATTCCGAAGTACGCCAAAACGTTTAAATATTAAGTTTGGATTTGATTCATATAAGTGGCAATTGTAGCGATCTTTCTTAGCTCTGGGAGGGGTTTTAACACCAAAACCACCCCTCTGGTTGCGCCACTGGTATAAACTACTAGTGTTAATAATTTTTGGCTTATGGACCACTTTACTTCCGGCACACATGGATCATTAGATTCGCTTATTACTACTCTTCTATAAAATAAGGTTTTTTCCTCGGCTTGTGTTCGATACCTTAGGTTTTTGTGCTGTCGGCTCTTGGGCAATTTGCATGTAAGAGATAATTTTCTTTATTACATGTTTTCTAATATGGAGATATCATATTTTTCGGTTTATTAATCGACTCCGGAATTCGAGAGACGTAACATACTTTTTCATTTGAATGCCGATATTTCCGTATATTAGTAATTATTAAGTTGGAGCTTGATAGAATGTAATAAAAAGGGGAAAAAATCAATGCTAAAGATACCTATAATTTTCAATTTTAAGCATACCGGTTTTGGTAGCATATACAGTCCAGTCTCTCTACAACGAAACTCCATACATCAAATTTCTCTATATAACGAACTTTTAGTAGGAACGGTCCCCTTTTCGCTTGATTACATTAGAAACAGTCTCTATATAGCAAAATATCTATCTCCATATAACGAATTTTTTCATAAATTGGTCATAAAAAACGGTTTTAAAAAGCTTCGAAATCATATGGAATCAATTTTCCATCACTTATTTTTGATTTATCGTCAGTGCTGAGTTTTTTTATATTTATATTACTTCTCTCCTTGTTCTTTAAATCCAACGAATTCATCCCACCTCCCACACACCTTTCCGCATCTTTCTCAAAACAGTGTCAAATGGATTGATACACATGTAAGAGAGGAATCAATGAGAGGCGCATAAGAGAGGCCTTCAAATGGAGGAAAATGTTAACAACAATTTTTCATTCCTTGGGAAAATTTGAAATTTTTTTGAGAGCGTAACAATTAAAAAAAAAAAAAAAATCACAGATTTCTTCGTCTGAAATTAATGCAAGTCTTCCTTATTTGATTTTCATTAAGCTTTCAAATAAATGTCTGTTCTCTTTTTTGAAACAGCTTAAATAATTAAGAAATAAAATGTTAGGTTAATATTTATTTTTAAACACTTCAAATTCTTAATTCAAAAGATAAAAAAAATTATTTGTTCAAATTTCACTCATTAAATACGATTTTAAACATCATTCTCTATACATCGAATTTCTCTATATAACGAATTTTTTACTGGAACGGTGGATTTCGTTATATAGAGACTCGACTGTAGTTACCGTCCTCAGAGCTAAGGATGGCGGAAATTTGCTCGTATATGTGGGAGAGATGTCGATTATTGGTCCTTTTTACGTTGATATGTTTACATTTTTATTATTACATTTATTTCCGTATGGTATTCTTTATATTGTATAACATACATTGCATTCGTCTTATAGGAATTCATCGCTGAAAATGCAGAAATTATGTGAAATGTCATTCCAACAAAATGATCGCATACGAAAAATATATTTAAATTTTTAATGCAGTGTCATAGAAATATAGATCGCAATAAGGACAGTGTAGATAGCGTCCAGGTACCAAAGACTCTTTTTTAAGCACTTCATGGCACTGTCAGTTATCAATACTGATTTATCAGTGAAAACAAACAATAATTAAACAAACAAATGGTTTTCAAATAGCATCGCTACAGGTATAGAGGAGAATTATTACAGCTGCGAGAGATAATTTTCGGCAAAGTACTTATTTGAATTCACTTACATAAGATATTGAAAATTTGTTATTTGTAACATTACGATGACTGTAATATAGAATAAAATTTTTGACCCAGAAATTAATATTCTGTAGTATTTTGAAGAGATGTTTAAAAAATTTACCACTACAACTATATGTATCATTTTCACGTGGCTGGGCCGATCCAGAATCCAGCATCGGTCGAGTTTATTTTATGTGTATATTCTTTCGTTTTAATCCTGGTTGAATTGAACATTTTCGGGTTAAACTTTGATTTTTTGCAGGTTTGATCAATTTTGATCCGATTAAAAAAAAAAAAAAAATCTGAATGTTTTTGAGAGGAAAAAATATACATTTGAACATTAATGGACATATATATACATATACATGTTCATTTTTTTACATAAAAAGGAAATAGATATTAGAGATGCAAATGTATATAACTTTTCCATAATTGCATTAAAATATGGAATCATTTTCTTTCATTTTGTGTTCGGGTTTAAGTAATTCAATTTCGGATAGAAGAATATCGAATTCGAATCAAATTGTATGGCAACAAAAGTTTTTTTTTTTTTTCTGTCGTGTTGCGTTGATTAAGAAAAAGAATTTTTGAGTTCCGGTTGGATATAATCTAAGCCGTTTAGGACTCCAGTCCGATCTCATTTTATAAAAGATGTTAATTAGGATTTCAAATTCCCATGGTAATAATAATAATAATAATAAAATGTAAAATATATCTTATGTTGGTTGCTAGGAATTTTGCACCAATGATGTCTGGTGTTGAATTCAAAGGCTGGTCGGGGAGGGGAAGGGGCATTTCCCCGTGGATCATTGAGAACAGGATATACCATTAATTAACAGGCGAAACAAAGTATTCTCAACGACAAGCAAGTACTGCAGAAATGATGGCATGCGAAGCAAAGAAATCAGGTTTATTGCCGCGTAGCGGCAATTAGGCGATCATCCGCCTCGATACCAGGTATCTAACCCATTAAGCTGAGATAACTCGGCAGGTAGGGGCCTGGTCATCGGTTAGAAAGAAAGAAAGAAATCCTAGCCTTACCCCTGATAGATTTGAGATTTAATGCTTTTCAAAGGATAAAAATGCAATTTATCCATCGGATCACTAAAATATCATCCTAGGGCTACAGAAATCACTCTCAGATATAAAGTTTGAACTTAACATTGTTGTAATCTTAAAAATACTAGAAGATATACGCCATAGAAAATGGCGTAGTCATAATATTCCCACATGAGGGTGACAGTGGACTACCGCCTCTTTTTCGGGAATAGCGAAATTGTTATTACAGTCGACTCTCGTTAATTCGAAATCGGATAATTCGAATCTTCGCTTAATTCAAACTAAACATGAAGTCACGAAATTTTCAATGGCAGAATAACGTTAGAAATTTTCATTAATTCAAACTCATTTTCTCTCGACTTCGTTTAATTCGAACTAACGAGAATTCTGATTTTTCATTTTACTTTTCTTTCTCACGGATTTCAGATCATTTAAACAACTTTCTTTCTTTGATTTTTGTGGAAATTGTCCCGAACGAGTATACATATAATACAATGCCTTTGATGTCCACTTTCTTAGAGCCCCTTCTGTCCATCAGTGACGCTTTAAATTTTTCTTCCATCGTGCTTGTTTCTAATCTTTTAATTAGTTTATGTATTTATACATTCTAATTTAATATTAAGTCATATTCTAATGATAACCGACGAAATAAGTTTAAAAAACACTATAACATTAATTCCTTTGTAATAGTACCATATTAAGCATGTTTTCCATAATTCGAACGTCGGATAATTCGAACATTTCTTGTGGTCCCGACGAGTTCGAATTAACGAGAGTCGACTGTATTTAAAAAAAAAAAAAAAAAAATAAGTTTAAGAAAAAAAGTATATTGGTGATACCTTTTAATCTTTCAAAACAATATATGATCTATTTCTTGAATTTAGATTTACTTTTTAACTTCTCAGCGGAGAGTGCTTGTTTATATATTGGAACGAATAGGGTATATGCATACATTTCTATATTCTTATTTTCGAACAGGAATTTTTGCATTATTAGACCGTGGAACTTCTGAGATTGATTTAAGAAAAGCTTTCTACTAGGAAGTATTGATTGCTGAAAGATTAAAAATTGTGCATGGAACGCTTGTCACGAAGGGGTTACAGACCTGCTAATTACCGTGACCAATTTTTCGAGGATAAAGTTGATCTGTTTATATTGTTCAAGAAATTTTAGACAGAGAAAGAGATCTATGGCGAATTCATGGGCAGATATCTCCTGCCCCCTTATTTGTAACGCTATTACAGGTGAGATATTTCTCGACAATTTTAACATTCGTACACAGATACACAATTATAGTAATATCTTATTCAGTGCTATACATGTTTTTTCTGGAAAAGTTTAATAGTATCCTAACAATCGTTGCTTTGCAAATAACAAATTTTATACTCTTGGGGGGTTCTGACCTCTTGTGAGATAAAAACACGATAATTTATATCATTTTAAAATGATGGGGGAAAAAAAGGAGATACACATGTAGAAGCAATCGATAAATATTATTTTAAGAAAAGGATTCAATAAGCAAAATAAGCATTAAAAGCTCTCCTCATTGCCCTTTCTCTTCAAAACTAAATAAAGAAACAATTAACGTGAAAATAAAAACATACAAATCTACTATTTGGTGTATGTGAAATGTTGTAAAGTAAAATCTAAACAAACATTAAAATAAATTTATAATAATGGACATTTCGGTCATCATGTATGACCATCTTCAGGAAAAGAGTTGTTGCATTGTTTTTAAAGTTTAAAAGAACAACATTAAACAATCTTGAATTTGAAAAGTTCGTTAGGTTTCCAATCTAATCACTTTTCTAGAAGAAGGTATGGTTACAGATAATACCGAAACGTCAGCTATTATAATTTTATTTTAATGTTTGTTTAGTTTTTGACTTCACAACATTTTGTGTGCATCATTTCTTAAGTTTGTGATTTTTTAATTTCCCGTTAATATGTAATTATAAAAGTTTATGGAAATTACGTCACTTTTTGTCAGCATAATAAAATAGTAAAGTTTTTTGAATAAAAACGAGCGTTCATTTCATTCACATTCATTTAAAATATGACAGCATTTTCACTTATGCTTTATGTTATAATACTTTTATGACATTTTAAAATTTAAAGTTTATGATTTATAAATGCAAATGCACGCTAAATATTGCGAGATAAAAACCATAAAAACCATCCATAAAGCTTACATTAAATACTAACATATTGATATAAAAATATTTTTAATCTTGTCCAGTTTCTTATTTAAAAAATATCAATAACAACTGCAACAAAAATCGATTAATTATAATAAAAGTAATATTCTTAAGAAGCAAAATAAACAATCTCAAAAATCAAAAATAGATGTTTAAAATGTCAGTTTTTAATCATGATAATAAAACTTTCCTTTATTTACTTTTCTGTTATTCATGCTTTATTTTAAAATCGTGCTCCATGTAACATTAAAAGGTACTTAGTGCACGAAGATGTACAATTTGCTTTAAATATGATGTGATTTTTACCAGGAAAGGATTTTCGCGCACGACAATTTTTAAAGTTTTCTTTCATTTTCAATATTCATGTATATTATTGAAAATACATTGTTTGGAAACATTGTTATTCAGGCTTTTTTAATTTTGGCAATGCTAAAAAGACTGTTTAAAAATATGAATTAATTCTCTATTTTGATTATGCGATTTTTAATAAAAACTTTACTCTTCTCTCCTAAAAAAAACATCAAATAAATATGAAAAGAAGAGTGGACACCTTCACACCACAATTTAATTAATTACATGCCTGCAAAAGATGGTTAAATTATTATGTGTAGTTTTTGATATTAAAAAACTTGTATGACTAACTAACTTGTTCGATTTCACAATCGGATAGCACTTAAAATATTTTTTTTTTTTTTTTTTTAAATCATTCGTTTCAGCATGTTTATGTGCTTACATTTCTGCATAAAACTATAAGTTTACATGATTTTATATGCAATAATTCTTGCAGCATAAGGTGAGAAAATGAATATGCGGACGATTGAAAAGCAGCAGCAACGTTAGTAACACTTTCAGTAGAGAAAGGCAATTATTCCACAAAAAAAAAAAAAAAAAAAAAAAAAAAAAGGTTATGAGGAGAGAAGTTTTTAAAGAGAATCCAGGAGGTACATTCATATGCAGTGAAACTTCCATGTAATGAAGTCCCATCGTTACACTTAAAAGTTCATTATAAAGAAAATTCGTTTAATAGAAAACAATTTAAATTCATGTAATTTGCATAATGAAATACATGTATAATATGAAAGATACTCATAAAATTTAAACATTGGAATAATGCATTTTTATTTGGTTAGTAACTTTCTTCGATACAATTTAGACATATGAGAAAACATAATTAAAATAATGTCTAAAAAAAGCATAATAAAGAGAGTTAAGCAAAAACTGAAGCGCAACGTACTTTTTCTCTTTTTTTTCTCAGTATTGTAAATCCGTAACTTGAATTTTTTTTAATAATACTTTGTACAGGTTTCTTATAAAAAAAGCACACTGATCATAAAAAGACTCGCACTTTTGTAAGTATCCGAACAATTCATCTGTAACATTTTCGGACACGCACTGGAAACACGCACGAAACAAGCACGAACTGAGACACGCACGAAAGTATAATAATATTCGCTTGCAGTATGGAGATTAATTTACATCTTATTGGTGTCCAAAGTCAAGGTTCCGCAGAAAATTTATTGAGTAGATATCTTCGTTAAATAGGGACTTCGTTGATCCCTTCGCGACGGGGGCCATTTACGAAATTTTTAATGTTTTGTCACCGGTTTTTAAAAACCGAAATTTATGCCTTATTAAATCGAGAAAATGCCCCGATTAAATAAGGCAAATTTTATACTAAAATTTTACTGGCGGGGATAAACAAGGATTCTTAAGCCTTTTTGCGGAACGCATACGTGTCGCTCGTCCCCAAGGGGTAAAAAGGAAGACCCACTGTATTACCATATACCCTTTACTACAGCCCTAGCTGAAGCGCCCTTTAATTTGGCACCTCTGGTGCAGCAACATCGGTCGCATTAGTGTTCTACTGCGTTTACATCAGCGAACATGTCGAAATCTATTTTACAACAAAATAAAATTTAATAGTTTCAAGATGAATCGAAACATGAATCGAAAGTGCGGTGAGGAACAAACAATAAGCAACTTTTAAGTTTCTTAGTTACAAAAAAGTTTAAATGTGACAAAAGACAAACACGATACTAAAATTCATAATAAATTATGAATTTTAAATAATTAGCTATATATTTTTAATAAATTTATATATTTTTATATAAAATATGTAAATTTATTAATAATAATAAATTTTTTGAAGTTATTTTAATGAAAAATGTATCGAACAAATTATTAAACCTGGTTCTATGTATTTCAATATTTGATTTAAAAAAAAATAATGCGTATAGAATCAATTCATAGACAAAAAAAATACAGAACTAATTTACTTACTTCGTAACTACATCTGAACATCTTTTTCTTCCCAAACTAATCCTTAGTATAAAGCAGGTAACTAAGTGAGCGAAAATCACAACGGAAGCTATAAACAGAAAAATAACTCCATTCTTAATAAGAAACAAAGTTTGTTCTTCGGTTTGCTTAGCGATATCTGAACTCGCAATGGACACGCTTAGCAAACGATGCCAACGAACGGTAAAAATAGAAAAAGGAATTAACAGAAAAATATCCTCGTATTCAACGAAGCAGAAATGGGATATTTTCTAAGGTAAGACACAAACCAAAATTGGCCAGGAGATACTCCATTTCGTTTTATTTTATGTGTTTTTTCAAGACAGGGAATCGAAAAAAAGAAATCAAATAAAACCTTTTTACGGTTGTTTCGTAAATTTCAATTTTATTTGAATATTGATATAGCTGGATAGCAAGAGAAATGTCAAAGGATTTCGAAAAGAGCAGAAACGAAAGTGATCTCATATATTTGAAGATTTAGATGGTTATACATTTGCATATAAAAGTAGTTAAATATCTTGTAAACATAGTCACAGGCATGGGAGAGCGATTGAACTTTTGTAGATTTTCAGTTTTAATTAAATAAATTTAATTTAATTAGTAAAATTAATGAAATTTTATTTTTCGAAGATTAGTTTAAAAGGAAAAATAGTAAGATTCATTTTTTCCAACTTAAAAAATATTTAAACATTAAGAAAAAAACCCAATAAAAATCTTTTTTTTTCGCTCCACCCTTGAAAGTTAGAAAAAAAAAGTTATATTTATCAATTTAAAAAATACAGGGTATTTCACTGCAAATCAAACCCGATGTCATTTATAAATTTAAGAATAATGAAGAAATTTTAAACCAAACCAAGGATTAAATAACCAGTTATTGATACCTAACCAGACTCTGACACTTCAGCAAAAATCTAATAAGCATTTTTTTGTAAAGTTCTCCAAAATAATTTTCATCTAGTGGTAACTAGACATCTATATTTGCTTTAGAACGAATTTATTTAGTACTAGAGTGTCAAAAATATAGTCAATGGGGAAAGAAATTTTGAGAATACAAAAAGTGCTATATCGGAGCAACCGTCTTATTTCTAAAATTAAGACGTGTCTTTTAACTCTAATTGTAATGCAATTATCCTAGACATTTTATTTAAATTATATTTGTAGAATTTAATTATAAAATGCCTATGATATATTGGCCATGATTTATGCTTTATAGGCATTTAATTGAGCTTAATGCGGGAGTATGAATTGCTGATTAATTAATTAAAGTAATTAACTAAAGAAATGTGCAATTTATTACATGAACTCTTAAAAAAATGCATAGTAATATAAAATATTTTGTAGAAAATACCATTAAAATTTAAGCTGGTCTACCAGCATCTGACATCATATGTGAAATACTGGATCATAAATGCCAGTAATTGCCTATCTGAATTACAAATAATTTAAAACGTGAAAAAAAAGACACGTGCATCTGTAGTATAATATCAAATATCAATTATAAATTTAAATTACTTTTAAATTATATAATTTAGAATGAAAAAGAAAATCCGACTCCTCAACTGAAGCTTGGAAGCAGCCAAAATTTCAATGTTCTATTGAAGTTAATACCGTACGTGCTTTGATAATATAATACATGCTAATGATAATATTATACATATTATGAAAGTAGAAGAAATGAGTCTATTACGTGCAAGTAAGAAATATAGAATTCCTCGAAGTACACTGATAACCAAAGCAGGCTCCTTGGAGTGGCAAATCACTCTTTGCAAAAATGAGAAAATCGTTTAAAAAAAAAAGATTGAACAGAGATTAAAATAAAAAAAAATTAAATTAAAAATAAAAATAAAATTACATTATAACATGATTGAGTTATTTCTTGTCTTTTTCTTAAAGAAGTGAGGCCATCCTGTCATTTTTAGAAGCTCTTAGGCACACAGTTTTACAAATACTGTAATTATGGAAAAAAGTTTTACAAAGGAAACTTAACGATTACATTTTACTACATTTAAAAAAGGGCAACGCTCATTTTGCTAATTTTTAAAAAGACAGAGTGTTGCACCCTTTAACTACTTGAAGCGCGGTCGGATATATTTTATTTTTATGTCACCTACGATTAATGAAGATTTGCACCAGAAAAATTTTACTAAGTTTTGCTTTACTAATTTTAGTTGGGGGGGGGGGAAGTGCATGAGGGGCCATACAAACATTACGTAAGCATATTTTTAGTTATTTTGTACATCCCCTTCTCCTTTGTAAGAAAAAATAAACGATGATAGCTCCCCCCCACCTCTTTGCTTACGTAAGATTCTATGACATTTTAAAATCGAAATTGTTTGCCATAAAAATTACAGTTAACGATAAATTTCATTATTAATCCAGGAAATTTACATAAATAGATGTATAGCGGTTGTGGTATCGAAAGAAAACAAAACCGGTTCAATATATTGTCACTTATTGCATTAAACAATTCATAGAATTCAAAATAGTTTTTAATATATTATTGTTTATAGCACTTGGACAAAGAAAAAAAAAAAAAACTTGAAAACTAATTTATTTAGGCACATAACTAAAATTTGTAACAAGAATCATAGGAATGTTATGTGTTTGACGTTCACATTTCTGCTCTGGTGACCAGATCTTTGAATCTATGTTTCTGCATTGTCTATTAATACGTTTTCAATTTAGTGGCCTGCTAGAGTGTTCCTCGGTTTCAATCCTTGTTTACTCCATATCTTTTTCCTCAAGTCGTTCAAAATCCGCAGAATGCTCATCCAAATAATGATCTTTTGCACTTTATTATTGAACTGCCGTTTCTACGTTGTCTAATGCTTGCGTAAGGATTCTCGTGACACCCTCTTGCCCCTGGTCAGCAAAAATAAGCCGACATTGGACTCCCTCTCCCCCCCCCCCTTCCCTTATTGCGTCCGTAATACTTGAACGATCCTAAATTGCTTTCCATTATTTTGAAATATTTTTTTTTCCATTTTCCGGTGGGGAGTTCAGAATTACACAAAAGCCATTGCCTTCCCCCTCAAAGAATAAAAAAGAAACACTAATGGATGAGGATTCTTCGGACCTTGATTCAAATCATGATCTGAATTCAGACACAAATATTCTTACATTAAAAAAAAAAAAAAAAAAAAAAAAAAAAAGTAACATTTAACTGAAGACAGAATGTTACTTATACCGTGTGTTAAGACGAGAAGTTTAATTTTTGGCATATCTTTAAAATTAATAAAGAATGTCGTATATTAAAATTTCAAATAATGGAAAATTCCTCCTCATGGCTATCGAAAATAAACAACGCTGTGGTGAAAAACTGCTATCTATTTTTACGGACCTTTGATTCCCGTATGTAATGCTCCCTTTTCTGTCCATATCGCTATACTTAGGATTATAATGACTAACTATCACTAAATAATAATAATAATAATGATGATGATTTGTTTATTTCCTTATTTAAATACAGTCGAGTCTCTATATAACGAAATCCATCGCTCTAGTAAAAAATTCGTTATATAGAGAAATTCGATGTATAGAGAATGATGTTCAAAATCGTATTTAATGTGTGAAATTTGAACAAATGTTATTTTTGTGATCTTTTGAATTAAGAATTTGAAATGTTTAAAAGTAAATATTAACCTAACATTTTATTTCTTAATTATTTAAGCTGTTTCAAAAAAGAGAACAGACATTTATTTGAAAGCTTAATGAAAATCAAATAAAGAAGACTTCCATTAATTTAAGACGAATAAATTTGTATTTTTTTGTTGTTTTGATTTTAAAATTGTTACGCTCTCAAAAAAAAAAAAAAAAAAAAAAAAAAAAAAAAAAAAGATTAAATTTTACCAAGGAATGAAAAATTGTAGTTAACATTTTTTTCCATTTGAAGACCTCTCTTATGTGCCCCTCATTGATTCCTCTCTTACATGTGTATCAATTCAATTGACACTGTTTTGAGAAGGATGTGGAAAGGTATGAGGGAGGTGGGATGAATTCGTTGGATTTAAAGAACAAAAAGAAAAGTAATGAAGAAAGAAAGAAAGAAAGAAAAAAACTCAGCACTGACGATAAATAAAAAATAAGTGATGGAAAATTGATTCCATATGATTGCGAAGCTTTTTAAAACTGAATTAATTAAGGCCAACTTATGAAAAAAATCGTTGTATGGAGATAGATATTTCGCTATATAGAGACTGTTTTTAATGTAATCATGCGAAAAGGGGACCGTTCCTACTAAAAATTCGTTATATAGAGAAATTCGATGTATGGACTTTCGTTATAGAGAGACTCGACTGTATTTCAATATGTGTTTTGTGCTTGCTTAAAATGAAAAGATTAATTTTCTTAAGCTACAATTGTTAAAATAAAAATTATATTGAGTGATATCAAATATTTATTTTCTTTTTCTTTACATTGTTAGTAAAGCAGTTAAAAATTATAAATGTTTTCCTCTTTCAAAATTTAAATCCCGCTTTTTATAATAAAGATTAAAGCATTTTGTTTTTATAATAATTTTTAAATTATATTTTAATTTTTATATTAAATTATTTTTGCATTTTTAAATTATAAATTGCTTGAATTACAAAATAACTTTTTTTTATAAACTTTGCAAATAAAATGTCAAACATTGGTTCACTCTGTGCCAGTTTGTTTTTTCTTAATAGGGTTTGTGTCAATTACTGAACTTACTGACCATATTTATAAAATAATAATTATTATTATAAAATGTATAATTTTTCAAAATTTTATGAACATCAATTTTTTAATGTATATCTCCTGACCTTTTTAAAACAAAAATAAGTGGAAAAAGGATTTAAAAATTTGTAATAGTGATTTAGATTATGTCAGTTACTGTACAGAAAGAAAACTCCATCCCCACATCTGGTGATATGTCTGTTTTGTGATTGTGTAAATTTTTAAACTACCCATATCTGTTTGTTGTGTTTTTTTTTAAAACCTTTTTATGACGATGCAGAATTCTTTTACAACAAAAAAGGTTCTTTTGTTTTATTTAGGCTTAAGAACTTTTCCCAGACCATCGATCCTAATTCTAAATAGCCTTGTGAAAAGACGCAAGAAGACATCACGTGATCCTCATTGCTGACAATACCCAAAACCATAGCGACTGAAGGACATTTTTATGTGTATACAAGGGCCGATTAAGGTTGTATTGGGCCTAAGGCCCAACACTTTTTCGGGTGGCCCCACGAACCAAAATAGTGGATAGATTTTTTTTTTTTTTTTCACCCAGGGTGTATATAAGGGGATATAAGTAGATTATCATACAGTTGCAAAGTTAAACAAAATCGTTTTTGATTTTAGAGAAAATAATTGCAGGAAACTGCAATTTTAAGAAATATTTTCAAAATCATTTTATTAAATTTGGGCCCTACTCAGCAGTGGTCCCAAGCTCACGGCCTATTTGGCTTGTGCAGTAATCAGGCCTTGTGTGTTGAAACGTCGGTCTGTGACAGTAATTCGATCAGTGACACCGGATGTAATGTTAACTGCATTCTGAAACGATAGGGCTACTAGTTCAGCTCTTTATCGATTTTAATTCTTCTCGCTTCCACAACTTCTCGTGATATTGTTACATTTTACACAGAAGAAGGCAAATTTCTTTAAAATATCTTCATTATTTTGAAAATTATGTATAAAATATCTGGGTTCGAGTTGGAGGGAAACCTTTGACTGAATTAAAAACATTGATACTCGAGTTTCTTGCATAAAAATTGTTTGTGGGAGTGTGTTCTACCTCATTCCAAAATTTAAGATTTCTGCATTTTGTTGGATAACCTGACTTTACTCGAACCGACCGGACATGGGACTCAGGGTCGCGTTTGGATTTGATGCAATATTCTATCTGCGGCCCAGAATGACTATATTGTTTGCGAATTGAGTTGAGCGTTGAATATTTTTTGCGTGTCGGGTCAGGTTCGTGTTCGTGGTGAGTTTAGATATTTGCGAATAGGATTGCTGACATTTTCGCAAAATGCTCGATGAAAATGAGCAGAATTTTGTTCCAGATGAGACAATGAATATAAATAATTTACTTCATAAGAAATAAAATTTCCATAATAGTTATCATCATAGATAATTCTTTTACTTGCCCATTATACATAATATAGAGTAAGTCTTACAGACGTTTTAAAAATAGATTTTTATTTTTTTTTTATTTTGAGGGATTTAAATGTTTTAGATTCTGGAGATTACGCAAAACATATTTTTAGAAAAAAAAATATTTGCCTTTCTTTGTATGTTCGTATGTAAACGCTCTAATCTCCCGAAAAAATTGAGATAGAGACTTGTAATTTGGTATGTACTTAGTATGCAAAAATGGGAAGAAGTTTATTTAATATCAGTAACCTCGATTATCCGGAACTATTTTTTTAACTCTCAAATTATTCGTTCTGATGACAGGTATGTAAAAATTGTCAGGTTGGGTCAGGTCGCGAATCTATGAAAATTGTGTTATTGGGTTTCGTTTTAATATATATATATATATATATATATAATTTGGGTTGAGTTTAAATTTCACTTCAAATGGAACTTTGAGATTCGAGTCGTGTTGTATCCGACCAGTGTAGGAGTCTACTCAAAGTTCGTTATCGAAGTTTCGAAATACTCTAAGAAAAAAAAAATAACAATAATAATGAAAAAAAAATGGACCCGTTATGCTCACTTTTATAGGTTTTCAATTTTAATAGAAAATATTTCTCGCATAAAGGATTTTATGTTTACATTTGGATTTCAAACTTCTTTTGCTAGAAACAAAAACACCAAACAATTTTAGTGCGAGATAATTCTAAAAAAAATCAAGAAAACTTTTATAAGATTTTCCCCCAAAGAAAGCTTAAAATTGTTGGAAATAGGAAACGCCGGTACGTTCTGCATAATGTAATTTATTGAAAAATAAGTCAAACTTGGAGAAAAAGATTAATCTTATTTTAAACAAAGCTGTTTCGGTGGGATTAAATAGAGAATTCATTTAAAATGGATGAAAATACTGATTTTTCAATTTTTGCATTAAAGAAAACCTTATTTAACTTTGAAGATTTTAGTATTAAATTTGGGCTTCTATGCCCTTTCCTTTCAGAAATATTCAACAAGTAATGAAGGTATGTAGGTATATGTTTATTTGATTCAAAGATTTTAAATATGAATATTTTTAAAAAGTGAATTTTTACATTGAAAGTAGGATATTTTTATAAACATTGACTAAGGTTGTTTTCAATTGTGGATATAATTCTGCATGAAATGAGCAAACATCGAAGCGAAACCTTTGATAATAAGTATAGAAATTTGTCTGTGTGTCTGTCTATGTTTTGAAGACACCGTGCATGCAGAGTTTACCAGATTTGGCAAAAGTGTTCGCTATGTCTGCAGCTATGCATCTCGACAGTTTTTTTAGACAATGTTTAAATTTTTTGATCAGATTTTCTTTAATTTAATTTTAATTGATAAAAGGTGTAAATAAAAACTTTAAATAAAGTAAAATTAGAGTTATTCGACTATTTACATGTTTTAACTCTACTTGAGTCATTTTCAAAACAAATAGATAAAAATACTCTAAAATTGTACGGTCTATAAAACGCCATCATCCAATTTTTCATGTAATCTTTTATAATATGCACATTATTTTTTTTCTTGCATGTTTATTTTTATTTTCAAAACCATTGAATAAATTGAACCATAATTTTAGTAAGTTAAATGATGCTGCATCGTTTACATATTATTTTTTCGAGTTTTTCAATCCCTATAGTTTTTTTTAAATATATATATAGATTGGAAGGAAAAGTTATCTTACTTTCACTGAAATTTATGGATTTTTTTTTTCTTGGTATAATCTTGCTAAGTCTGTGATTTTTCTATTATTTTTATATCAGCTACATGTTTCTTTTTTCCATACATTGTAAAAAAAAAAAAAAAAAAAAAAATCGTTAAATTTACGGCTAGCAGTTTCTGCCCTAAAAATTGCAGTAGAATTAGATAGAAATTTTTTATTACATGTAATTTTACTGCAATTTTTACGACGAAAATTGCTGGCAACATTGCTGCCAAAAGTTTTTTTTTTTTTTTTTTTTTTTTTTTTTTTTTTTTTTTTTTAACAGTGTATTTAAATTTTTTGCAAATTATAACCATATAATAATTCTTTGATCCATCAGATCTAATAAATGATATTTCATATACTACTTCTGAGTAATTCTCAAAATTAATTGGGTCAATTTTAATACAAATGATATTTTTTAATTTGGAGGTGGTTTGGCTGCTAAGCAGTTATTGTAAAGCTTACAACTGAATTTTAATCTATCAAAAAAGCTTGGAAAATATTGAATAGTATATAGTTTGTTTTTTTCCGAATAAAATTTATGTCCAGGGTTCTTATTATTGGCAATATCCACAGTTAAATTATTAATAGAATGAACATTAAAAGCATTTTTATGAGCGAACATGCGAATATTATCCAAATTATTTTCAGTGCATACTAGAAAGTCTGTCTTTTGAAAAATCTGCAGGTTGAAATTTTATACGTAAATAAAGAACATGGGTTATTTGATATGTTAGTCTTGTTAATTACGCTTTTTCTGAAAGCAGATTTGTCGTTAGATTGATTTGATCTTGTTAACATTAAACCTAAGAATGGAAGAATTGTGTAAAATTTTGATAGTGAATTCAATGTTATTGTCCATTGAATTTAAATGATGTGTGAATATTTTGATTTCTTCAAGACTATAATTCTGCCAAATTATAAAAATATCTTCAACATATCTAATGAAGTGCGAGAAGTGAATTGAAATGTACTAAAAACTTCATTTTCTAATGGTCGAAGAGTATATTCAGCTAATAAACCCGAAATAGGAGAACCCATTGGGGCTTCGTGATTCTGTTTTAATGTTTACCACAGAATGTGATATAAATATCACAAATGATCAAATTGAATCATCTTTTTATTGTTAATTTTATATGTCTTTTAAATCTTCTATCTGTTCAATATCAACACAAATCTTTATTACAAATTTTATGCGTGCCATTTGACGGATATAATGAAACAATATCAAGACTAACCATAATACTAGGTTGTGCAAAAAGTTCTGGGAAATGAAAATTACACTGTAATGCGCAAAAAAAAAAAAAAAAAAAAAAAAACCCGATAACAACAAAATTAACACGGAATATTCTTTAAAGTAAAGACGATCATAGTCCACAACTTTCTGGCATCGTTCTGCCAGATTCCAGATTTGCTGGAAATATACCATAGCGGCTCCTAGGAATCGAAAAAAAATTGATATGCTTCTTCAACTTCATTACAGGATTCAAATCGACAACCATTGAAAAAGTGTTGCATTGATCGAAAGAGGCCATAATTGGATGGAACCGCGTCTGGATTGAAATTCTTGAACTCCTATAAATATACCAGTTAGTACTCCTATATATGATACAAATTCTGATAACTATTAGATAAAAAATTTCCCAGAACTTTTTGCTCAACCTAATATAATTACCAGGCCACTCACCTGATTCCTTTTCTGAATAAAATCTACTGATGATTTAATAGTGAATCTGATAAAATCTATTTTAAAAAAAGAACATAAATCTTTTCTAAAAAATAAATTGGTCCTGAGAGCTCTTTATACGTCATATCATAGTGGCATATTGCTTTTATGATCTTTTAGCCTTTCAATAATGCTAAAATTAACAGCGAGCTAATTTATCTTTAAAATTTTCTTCATATAGAGGAGTCATGTTCATGATGTCATGTTTGATGAAGTCATTGACTTTATATTTGATTAAATTAATAGGATCTTTCTTAATTTCTTGGCAGTTCATATCTTTAATACGATTTTCCATTTTATCTATGAAATCATCGTTATTCAGAATAGCTAATTTGTTGTAGCTGTCAGTTCTGTATCATAATAATAATCTGGTCTTGTTTTAAAGTTTTAATAATCTTTAGTTCTTTATAAGCAGGTTTTATTGGTTTGTTGAAAGGTTGCTTCATTTCATGAAACATCAGATTCCTTATTTCTTTTTTATGGTCATCAGTTGTGGTTTGAATTACACATTCAGGTAATTCCTATTGAGGATACATTTATGCACAGTCTTATAATTCTCAAATAATAATAATAAAAAACTTTATTTAGTTTTTTAATTTTTTTAAAAATTTTTAGTTTTAGCTATTAGAAATTAAATATTTCAAACTTGTACAGGAAATTATTTAAAATACAAAATTATAAAAATTTACTGATACTAATTCGCAATTTGTGATTATTGCTTTGAAAAAAAAAAGTTAATGGTGTAAATTAAACAAAAGAACACAAAGGGAATTGCAAATTTCAAAAGAAACATAGAAATTATACGGAATTTTTAGAATGGATGATTATTTTTATTTATTCATTAAATGATTACATTTGATATAATCGTAATCTTGTTTTCAATTAGAACGGAAAATACGGAAGCAGTATCCGATTTCATACAATTTTAAACAATAAATTAATGAGGAAACTGATTATTTAATAAAGAGAAATTTTCTCTTTTCGTGATTAAAAAGTGGCAAAAGAGGCCGGCGCCGATAGAACAATACTCAGATGCATTTTGTCTTTATTCCACAACCTTAAATCAAAAACATTTTTCCTTTTATGTTTCTCTTCAATAGATTAATCGGGATTTCATTCATAATGAACATGGCAATATTACAGCAAAATTAAATAAAAAAAGTTACATAGAATTGATTTTGATGTAGTTATCTGAAACCATATAAAGAAATAAAAAGAAAATCACGAAAGATACTTGACGAATTAATAATAATAGTCATAATTAATTAATTTTTGTTTTTAAAAAAATGGATTATATATAAATTAAATGAATTTTCGAAAAATACCATTACATTTAATTTATTATAAATCAAAGTGGTTATAGGAGATTGGAATAGAGAAAATTGTTAAAAAAAAAAAGTCGAAATTAAACATATCAAAAATACAGAACGTTTGAAAACGACGTTAAAAATTATAGTCCAATATATTTTAAACATAAACTTAACTTTAACCAGAATAAGTTATTATTATTTGTATATGGTATTATTGCTGGTGAAGAAAAACTTCACAAGTGAGAGATTTTATAAACTTTTTTTTTTGTTTTAGATATGAATCTCATCTAACTTTTTTCTTTTCTTAAGACGATTGATTTCCTTTTATCACTTTTTTTTCGTAGGCGTTAGAAGCTTATTTTTTAGATTTCTAATGTCTCATTTGTTGCTGTGCTGTATTAATTTTTATATTGACATGTTTATAAATAATCTTACCCACAAAATTTTGACTTTTTTTTTTTTACTTTAGTTAACTTATGATTATATTTTCCCTTAATGTAAACATAAGTTTATATTTGGCGGATTACATGCATATCTCTCCAGAAATATTATCCTTATCTGAACGTTGCTCTATAGGAGCCCATATGTATAACAAATTTACAACCTGGTACCGATTTTAACTAAATAAATTTAAAAATAAAGTGTTTTATTTCTATATTATACAGTTATATTAAAGTTATTTTATTTTACATTTGGTTGTTTATTTGATGCAATTTCGTATATATTGTTTTAAGGACAAACGAGTTAATTTTCCATAATCGGGGCTGCACGCGATAAAGATACATGAAAAAACGTTATACTAAATAAAATCATGTAAATAAAAAAAAATTCTGATGCATTAATAATAGTTATGCTTGAAAATTATTTTAAAAGTCATGAAAAATAATTAAATCGGAACAGTTTTCAGAACAAATTTCATTTGAAAAAATTTTTTTTCCTTATTCGACGGTGTAAAATTTAAGTTGTGCGATGATTAGAAGTTGATAAATATTCGATAAAAGTAAAATTGATAGTTCAAGTCGTTGTCACCATTAATATGATGTCAGTGTTACTCACGTAAATGTTTTTGCTTTATAATATAGTATAGAATATAAATCTTAGAATAGATTAGCATTCAAACAGAGCCGTTCGAAGCGGGGAGCGAAGGGGGCGGTAGCCCCGGGTGTGGAAATTGAAAGGGCGCAAAATTTATATTATCATCGTCCTTTGTTTCGTCTTTTTTTCCTTTTTTTAAAAAAATACCTATATAAAAATATGAGGGTTTTTTGTGGAAAAAAAAAAAACATACATTCTTAAAATAGAATGTTGGTTCTTTCTTAGAATCTAAAAGTGGTTATACAGTATTACTAGATACCTTTATCCACATATGTTTTCAAGATCACCTTTACCAAAATATATGAGATGCAATATTCTTTTATATTATTTAGTTATTAAAATTAAACCCTTTAAAGTTTCAAAATAAACGACGCAAACATGTATTCAATAGATTTTTTTTTTGTATTTTTACACTTTTCAATTTTCTGACTCCTATCACAAAGAAAAATTAATATGGGGGGGGGAGGGCAAAATCGAAACTTCGCCCCTGGCGTAATTTCTCTTCGAACGCCGCTGCATTCAAACTAATGATATTGCTTAAATATTATTCTTATAAAGTCTGGGGCTTACAAAAAAAAACACTTTGTGTCGTCTGCTAAAAAATAATAATTAAAAAAAAATGCAGAGAAAAAACTTTTCAAGAAAGAAGAATAGCAAGACTATAGTGACGCTATAACTTTCATAAATCTGTCAGATGAGTGGGACATTTTGTTATGATATTAAAAAAATCTAATAGCAGAAACAAGCCTCTTAATATATATATATATACAGGGTGTCCGAAAAGTCTGGAAACGGCCGAATAATTCGAGAAATACATATGAGATTGAAAAACGTAAATATACGTGTTAAATATTTTTAAATAAGCTACTCAGTGATACCAAATTTTACCTTCGCAACCGACCCCCTGGGAGTCAGAGGGGGTCCAACTTTGAAATTTTAAATTATAACCCCCATTTTTTATTGCAGATTCGGATTCTACGGACAAAAATACGTAACTTTTGTATTTGATGTCTATTTCAAATCCTCGTTTATCACGGTGTATTCGAGCATATTAAATCGATACATATTTCGGCTTTTCCAACGGGATTTTCCCTAATCGAAACAGATTGGGCAGAATTTTTTACGTCAAATTCCCCGTCTTTTGCAGAAATAGCGTTTCCTGAAAATCACCCGTGGCGATTATTTCAATAGTGCTACACTGTTAAAAATCTGACCCATTTGCTGCAGCGTCACTCCATAGCTATTATAGAATATCTTTTTTGTGACCAATGAGAGTGCTCCATAACACAGTAAAGTAATCGTTTTCTATAAAAGTGGTGGAGTGACGATGCAGCAAAAGTGTCAATTTTTTACAGTGTACTTTACTATGTTATGGAACATTCTCATTGGTCATGAAACAGATATTCTATAAAAGCTGTGGAGTGACGCTACAGCAAATGGGTCAAATTTTTAACTGTATGTAGTACTATCGAAATAATCGGCGCCGGTGATTTTCAGGAAACGCTATTCTTGCAAAATACGAGGAATTTGATGTCATAAATTCTCCCCAATTAGTTTCGATTAGGGAAAATTCCGTTGGAAAAGCCGAAAAATGTATCAATTTAATATGCTCGAATACACCGTGATAAACGAGGATTCGAAATAAACATCAAATACAAAAGTTGCGTATTTTTGTCCGTAGAATCCGAATCTGCAATAAAAAATGGGGGTTATAATTTAAGATTTCAAAGTTGGACCTCCTCTGACCCCCAGGGGGTCGGTTACGAAGGTCAAATTTGGTATCACTGAGTAGCTTATTTAAAAATATTTAACACGTATATTTACGTTTTTCAATCTCATATGTATTTCTCGTGTTATTCGACCGTTTCCAGACTTTTCGGACACCCTGTATAAGCGGAATCGCATATAATGCTTTGTAAAATTTTGCAGAAACTGGTCTTATTTATAAATTTTTGTCTCAACTTTGCTTTTTCTAGCTCGCTGTGAGTCTTACACTGATGAAGAATCTCGATAGTAGATTTGAAACGGCTGTTTGTTACCTTTTCATTCATTATTTCTGCATTTCTAATCGTTGGTTTTCTATCATTATACGATTTTGCACAAAGGCTTTATTTGCTATTTTAAAATACATTTAAACGTCTAAATGAAGTTTAGAGCTTTCATTTATATATTTACGGTAGGAAATTGTAATTTTTACGTACCTTTAGATTAAAATTTATGTATTCTACATTAACTCATGGTTTCTTTTTATATGGTACAATTGATTTAATAAATATGGACTCCAACATGGGTTCATTGTCAAATTAATATGTTGCAATCAAAAACAAAACAACAAAAGTAATTTTCTTACTAGACTATTTTTTTAAATAAAGAGGAAAAAAGGTAAATAATTAAAGCACAAGTCAATTTTTAAAATAATATTTAGTAATTGTAAGAATGAGTACCATCATAATTTGTCTTTCTTTTTAATTTAAGAAAATAACTATCCTTATTAATCTTTGTGTAAAACAATATTGTCATATTGTTAGCATAGCAAAAAGTAAGAAAAATATAAAAGAATTATTCAATAGCAGTCTAATTTGTTTAAATCTTTACGAATTTTAATTTTTTGTTGTATATAATATGCATTATAAAACTTATAGCCCAAAAACCGACAGCCTAAAAACCTAAGATATCGAGCACAAGGAAAACAAAATTATAGAAGAGCAATTATAGGGGAATCTAATGTTCCATGTCTGACGGAAGTGATGCGATGCATAAGCCAAAAATTAATACCAATAGTGGTTCACTGTTAGATTTATCATTGTGTTTTCCTACTCCCAGCTCCCATTTCTCCATGTTTCCATACTTATGATTGCAAGACAAATACAATGATAAACCTACAAGTGAACCACTGGTGGTATTAATTTTTGGCTTATGCCCCACTTCACTTCCGGCAGACATGGATCAGTAGATTCTCTTATTTCTACTCTTCCATAAAATAAAGTGTTTCTTCCTTGAGCTCGATACCTTAGGTTTACGTGCCGTCGGCTCTTGGATTATTAATATAGACATAACGTACATTTAAAATTTCATTAACAGATATGATCATGATCATAATAATTTTTATGCCGTATCAGAAAACCTGAATTTCTCTATATTTTTCTACTAGAGCAAAAACATACAAGAAACGAGAAACAAAGAATATTATAGGTGGGGAGATCAAAGAAGAATCGCAGTTTTGCTAAATTAGCGGGTTTTCGTCTTATTCAAATATTTGCCACAATTTCCAATTAGTAATTTTCGACTTAACTGATCTGTTATTAAATAAAATAAATAGCACTCCTCGAAAACAGAGTTTATCTGAATTAAATCTCCAGCTAAATTGGCAATAATCAAAAAGAGAAAAAAAAAATCGCATATCAATGAATTCGTATTTTAAGAGTGATTTTCCCCCCCTCGAAAGACAGGGAACTTTATAGCATATTATAAGGGATCACTTAATAACTATTCGCGTATTAAACGTGGTTTACGGAACGGAAGAAATGCGCTTATTAAGCGGATCGCGTATTAACCGTAAGCGTCTTTACCGGGTTTGATTTTTCATATTCGCGCAATGCAGCAAAATACCACAGAATCAGGGATGTAATGGAGGGTATATGAGAGTATACGCAGTATACCTTCTGGATTTTTTGAAGTAACACCGTATTCCCTCTGTTTCTCAAGAAAGCTATTGTAAACACACTGTACACTGTAAAAAAAAGGGGTCGATCTACTAAAAAAATTTTAGTGATCCTTGTAATTACTAATTTTTTTTTTGTAATCTTACTCGGTTTCAAGGAATCTGTAAGAATTGCTAGAAAAAAAGCTAGCAACGAATTGAGCTAATAGTTTTACATTTTTAATAGCTATTACTAAAACTCAGTTGGTGTGGTCGTGATAGCCTAGTGATCATAGCACCGAACTCCAGGCTGAAAGTACCCGGGTTCGATGCTGGACGCCACTAAATATGCACCAAACGTATGCAATGTAAGTACGCGTTAAATAAAGGGATTATGAAAATCCTGTCGTAGAAGTTACCATGCGTAATGATCTCTGGACTTTCCCTCCCCTTTAGAAACATGTCAAAATAGAGCAGGTAGCAGTGTTTGGTGCTGCCATCTATTGCGGCTTTGCCGAGAATCTCCCGCTTCAGAAGTCTAAATATAATTTTTAATTAACTAAAAATAATTTTGGAGCTATTACTAAAATTTGCTTGGTAGCTCATACTAAAAAGTTTTAAGTTAGTTATACAAAAAATTCTTTTGTTCAGTTTACAAAAGAAATGTTTGTTTCACTTGCAAAAAAAAAAGGTTGTAATGGTTACTAAAAAATTCTGTGGAATACAAATTTACTAAAAATTTTTTAGTAACCTCTTGAATTTGATTTTACAGTGTACCTCTGCCTTGAGCATATACCCTCTGCTTAGAGCGTATATCCTCTGTTACTTTTACGACTACACCCCTGCATGGAATGTTGCATATATAAAATACCTTTGAATAAAAATTTATCTTAAAAGTTCATATAATTATGTTAAAGGAACTTTGGAAAGAAAGGTAAATGAATCTAAGACGTTAATCAAGTATTTATTTTAAAATTCACAACTGTTTTGAAACTTATAATTCTCAAAGAAGGTGGTCTGTTAACATCTTTATATATGAACTTGCAAGATAAATTTTGATTCAAAGGTATTTTATCTATATTATAAGTAAAATATACTGACTAAATATATAATATTGTAATACCTCGACTTACATATGCAATTCGTACCAAGGTTATCGACGGAAGTCGAAAATAAATTAAGTCGAGGTACATTTAGATAAGTAAAAAGAACAAGAAATAAAAATTCTCCATCATCTAATGAACACATTCTATTGTATTTATGAATTATGTTGCATGCATTTAACATTAGAATTACAAAAGCGTTTGCAATGCAAGAATTTGGAATAGATCAATAAGTTGTTAACTTACAATTTACTATATTTCCAGCTGCCCTGCTCTTGAGAATGCGAAAAAAAAAAAAAAAAAAAAAAAAAAAAAATATTGCAAAGAAGTTTTAACTGACAATTTTTATTTATATTTTTTTCTTATTAAGGATCTTTGTAACAACAGAACGAATCACCAGTCTATCATTATCACATGACTGCCGCGGAAAAGTTTCCCTTCATAGAAAAAAGAAAAAAAAAATTCAAAATGTTCAAAGGATGTCTGAATTAAGATTTTTTTTCAAGACCATACGACATTAATACAGGGTCACGGAAGTTTAATTATTATTGAAATATAAATAATGTAATACAATTTTTAATTTAAATTGCAAAAATTCTTTTTGAAATATAAATTCTTATTAAAAGTATCTTATATATTTTTAAATACATAATAAAGTTAGTCAATTGTTTACAATGTTATTAAACTTTTAATTTAATATCGATGATAATTTGCAATATTTAACAATGGTTATGCATATATGATAATAATAATAATAATAATAATAATAATAATAATAATAATAATAATACTTAACATGCAAAGCAAGATCAAGCTGTCATTCAGAAGAATATTTCAAAGCAGAGATCTTACGCAAAAATGTTTCGTTTGAAGAAAACGCCATACATTAAAAAAAATGTTTCAGAGTACTTCTCAAAGAGACGCAAGTGTATCGGGAAACATCTGTTATTTGCTAACCTGGCATTTATTGGTAAATTTAATGGCTCACACATGTTGAGTAGCATTCCGTTTCATACTTGAGGGGAAAAAAATCATATTTTATTAAAACTATGGAATAAACCCGGACTTATCTGCTCTTACTAAACACACAGCGATGAACGAAGTATTTTTCGAAAGCTTTTGGTGTAGTATACTTATCAGGGTTTTAAAAAACCCCAGCTAAAATGAAATAGAATAATAATATTAATAATAAAAAAAAAGCCTAGCTGGTGGCTTTTATTGGTTTTTTTGGGGGGGTGTTAAAATTGGCCTTTTTTGGTCATAATTAACTTTTGTACAGTGAAGCATTTTAAATATAAACTACATATTTAAAAAAGTTTTTAATTAATTTAATAATTTAGAATTTAATAAGTAACACAATTTCTCATTAATGAAGACATAATACTGGAGATTAGTCGAAGACGTAATACTGGAATTAGTATGTTATTAATATTACCATATTAATAACATACTAATGTTCTGTGGGTCAGAATTCTTCGTATACAAAACATATTTTGTGTTATGATTGTGTTCTGAATATGTTGTATAAGTGTTGCTACCTACAAATGTGTTCAACAAATACTGTTGATGAAAATATGTTTTTACAATAGTGTTGTGATCCACATCACTTTGTCACCAAATTAACGACGGGTTGTAAATATTGCACAATTTAGAGCATTTAAAAAAACTCATGTAAAATACTTTCTACATGGTCCCTTTAAAATCACGCAATTTAAAAAATGAAATAAAAGACAGCTTTACAGGGAAAAAAAAAAGTAAGAGATTACTGAGTGAGTCGACAAATTTTTACCAATAAATATAAATAACTGCATTTGTGGAAAAAAATGATGAAATTTGGCTTTTTAGGCATCATCTATACTCCCATCATTAATCTCACTTTTTGCACAGTCTTAACATCATATTCGCAACATATTTACAACACAATCGAAAACGATTTTAGTTTAAAGTGTGAAATCCTACACTGTAAAAAAAAGGGGTCGATCTACTAAAAAAACTTTAGTAATCCTTGTAATTACTAAAAAATGTTTAGTAATCTTAGTCGGTTACTAGAAAATCTGAAAGAATTACTAGAAAAAAGTTAGCAATGAATAGAGTTAATAGTTTTATATTTTTAATACTTATTACTAAAACTCACTTGGCGTGGCCTCGATAGCATAGTGGTTATAGTAACGGACTTCAGGCTAAAAGGTCCCGGGTTCAATACTGGACAGCGCCAAGTGCACACTGAATGTATGTAGTGTAAGTACTCTATAATAAAGGGGTTATGAATTTCCTGTTGAAGCTGGTCGCAATGTTTGGTGCTGCCATCTATTGCGTTTTTGCCGAAAATCTATCGCTTCAGAAGTCTGGATGCAGCTCGAAGGAAGCTGCTGCCCTTCGGACGCACGTAATTGTTATTAAAAATAATTTCGGAGCTATTACTAAAATTTGCTTGGTGGCTCATACTAAAAAATTTTAAGTTAGTTATACAAAATATTCTTTTGTTCAGTTTACAAAAGAAATGCTTGTTTCACTTGCAAAAAAAAAGTTTGTAATGGTTACTAAAAAATTCTGTGGAATACAAATTTACTAAAAAATTTTTAGTAACCTCTTGAATTTTTTTTTACAGTGTATGTTTAGCTAGTGTTGCAAAAGTGTTTTACGAATTTTCAGTGTAGAGATGGGGGACGCAATGATGAACGGGTTAAATCTATACACTGTAAAAAAAAAAGGTCGATCTACTAAAAAAATTTTAGTAATCCTTGTAATTACTAAAAAATTTTTAGTAATCTTACTCGGTTACAAGGAATCTGTAAGAATTACTAGAAAAAAAAGCTAGCAACGAATAGAGTTAATAGTTTTACATTTTTAATAGCTATTACTAAACCCCACTTGGCGTGGCCCTGATAGCCTAGTGGTCATAGTACCGAACTCCAGGCTGAAAGTACCTGGGTTCGATGCTGGCCGCCGCCAAATATGCACTGAATGTAAATAAAGGGATTATGAAAATCCTGTCGTAGCAGTTACTATGGGTAATGAACTCTGAACTTTCCCTCCCCTTTAGAAACATGTCAAAATAGAGTAGGTAGCAATGTTTGGTGCTGCCATTATTACGGCTTTACCGAAAATCTTCCATTTCAGAAGTCTCTCTTTTTACTGACTGGATGCAGCTCGAAGGCAGCTCCTGCCCTTTGGGCACACGTAATGGTTACTAAAAATAATTTTGGAGCTATTACTAAAATTTGATTGGTAGCTCATACTAAAAAGTTTTAAGTTAGTTATACAAAAAATTCTTTTGTTCAGTTTACAAAAGAAATATTTGTTTCACTTGCAAAAAAAAGTTTGTAATGGTTACTAAAAGATTCTGTGAAATACAAATTTACTAAGAAATTTTTAGTAACCTCTTGAATTTTTTTTTTTACAGTGTACACTGTTAAAATTTTCCGTAAAAACGCAGAAAAAAGCGAGATTCTCTGTAAAATTACACTAGTTATCAGTTAAATGTATTTGATTGGGTTTCTCGGTCATCATTTTACACATATTTCTCTCATCTTATATATAATTCCTTGTAGGTATTTCTTTATTTAAAAATATTTTTATCACTCATAATTTTGCGTGTATCTTCCGCACCTCAGATAAGTCGATTTCCTCCCAGAATATATATTAAATAAAATGAGATTTACTTTTGCTTAGCATTTATTTGACTAATTTTTTAAAATAAAATTTCCGGTCTGAGAAAGACTTAACTAAACCGCAGCATATAGCACGAAATTACGGTTCGTTAAAACTTGAAATTCAAAATATACACACTTTTAAAAGTCTTTTGAATTTTTATTAGACGCATTAAAAAAAGAAAATTTAGTTTAAAAATGTTTTTTTAAAATTAGAATAATTCAGAAAAGGAAAAATCATCTGCTCAGAATTAGTGGGGATTTTTATCGACAATCACATATTTATAATAAAAGACATACTTTGCTCTCAATAATAACGGCTTTTATAGTTCAGTCAGTAAAGTGTCCTACCACTGTCAAAAGGTCTCAGGTTCAAGCCCCAGAACAGCTAGGTGAAAATTAAATGATACACCAACTTAAACTTACTCGACAAATTAAAGTTCTTTGAGGCCACTGAAGAAGGAGTGATTCACTAACTTTGAAAACTAAGCCAATCCTTTATCTACCGACGGTACTTACAAGTACCATAAAAATTACTTATTATAAAATTCTTTTAATACGTCAATTAGTTGTAATACTGTTTAGAATGAGTTACAAATACATTACTTTATTTTGTTCGAAAAGCATTATTGCTTATACAAAACAAAAATATTTTTAAAAGGATGATTTCTTTTGCCTTTGCATCTTTTCAGCTTTCTTGGCGCTGAGGGAGGGGGAAGGGGATTTTTCGATTCAGAAATATTTCTACATTCATACTGTAAGAACATCATATTAGTACATTTTATAATTCTACAAAATACTAAGGAAATAATATAAAATAAAAGATTTGAGTGGGGTTATGAATATTGCAGAAAATCCCTGTAAATTCAAATTTAATTAACCCTTCTAAATCCTTCAATCCTTCTAAAATCCTTCAAAAATTTATTAAATGATCATGTAAATCTTTTAATTTAGTTTTAAAAAATTACGTAAAATGCTTTAGAATGTAAAATTTTCATGAATTCATAATGCGGTAGACAAAGAATTAAATTATTCTGATTATAAGAATATATTTACAGAGTCTTGCGTATTCTTAACGATGTTAATTTACAGAGTCTATTTGTAAATTTATCAAATAACTTCTCTGTCATTTAACAGAATTTCATTTTTTCAAATCTCTGTTATTTTACATAAGACTTAAGGTAATGAAATACCGGTAAATTCTTTGTAAATTTACAAGGAAAAAAAAGAAAGTTTTTAACTGTGTAGATAAAAATGGCGACTAATAAAACAAAATAAATATTGAAAACGTTTGGAGCATTAGCACTCCCTTAAAACGGAATATGCAGAAATGTGTTTAAAATTCAAACATTCCAGACATCTTTTTTCGAAAAAATTGTCCTAACCTTGGGTTTCATTTTGCTAGTTTCATGTCATAAAAACATTTATTATTAATACAATTATTAATCAAATATAAATAAATAAGTAGCAAATAGGTATACAACAAATAGAAATTGCATGATAAAGCAGTAGAAAATAAATTATAAAGCAATTATCATGTTTTTGTCGAGCTTTCAGTAGCAAATTGACCTTTCATTCCGAAATCAAAATGGAAAGTTGAAAGTAAAAAAAAAAAAAAAAAAAAACTCAAATAGATACCTTCTATTTTCTTTCTTTCTTTCTTTTTTTTCAAGCGCGTTATCGATTTATATGTCAGCACTTGCTAATCCTATAAGAGAAATTCCCAGTTTATATTTTAAGAAGAAGAAAATAAAAGATTTTTCCTTTCAACTAATTTTACAGTCTGTTGTTTTAAATTATATCAACTGCGAGATATATTTCTCTACATGAAATATTTGAATTAATTTTGAATATATATAACTGAATATTATTTAATAACCCTTCGAAGAAAAATATTTTTAATGTAACGTAACTGAATAAAATCTATAAATTGTGATTTTTAATAACCGAAAAAGCTAACACATTTTTATAAGAGAATATTAAACCTTAAAAAATAAGTTACTAGCAACACTTTTAAAAATGAGGAATTGAAACTGTTCATTCTATTTCTTTCTTTCTTTTTTTTTCCTCCAGAAACTGTCTTCCCATGCGTTACCGGTGCCAAGGGTGATAAAGGCAAACTTTTGAGATTTTATTTTATTTTATTTATTTATTTATTTTAGAATAATAATGACAATAAACATTAAAAAGAGTCAAAACAAGAAACGAAAATAAAATATACATCATCGATTTATCTCTCAACAATTGCAAATATCGTAAGAAAAGTTAACTTGTATTCTCAAAGAAAAGGGGAAAGACTTTTTCTTTCAAGAAATTTTACTAGTTTGTTGTTTTGAATTATATCAACTGCCAAATATATTCTTTTATGTCAAATATCCAAATAAATTTTGAAAAAAAAATTTCGTGGATATTATTCAAAAACTCTTTTTCTAAGGAAATATATAAACTGATGTAGGTGAACGGGTATCCATAAATTACAATAAACTGAACTCCAAAGTTAGTACCATCACTTTTCAAAATGAAAAATAAAAATTGCTCATCCTTTTTTTTTTTTTTTTTTTTTTTTTTCATTAGGGATACGGAATTTTCTTCTCCTCTCCGAACCTGCCATTTATGATACATTGAAAACTATGAAAGTATAAAAAGAGAAAATAATATATATATATATATTTTTTTTCCAGGGTCAAGGATCAGTAATGCCTCGACGAAAAAATATCTATATACTAATAAAATAACAAATCGCTCTGTCTGCGTGTGTGGGTCTATGAGGGAAAGCGGGGACATTCGCATGTTTACACACCTTCCAACAGAGGACACACCGCCAACCGAGGACGTCCTCGGTTGGAATTTTTATGAAATATGTAATATTTCATGCCAAATATTATTCTAAACATTGTTTTTTTGAAAATTTATAAAGGTCCTCAGTTGTCCGTATTTGCTGCATGTTGTGTATCTAAAAACTGTGTAAACTTCTTTAAAGTGTGTATCGGTGCAAAAACGTAAGTCCTCGGTTTCACGTTTTAATTACATGTTCGATAGACGTCCTCGGTAGAGTGGTATAATCGCACTAAGTGTATCTTTTATTTTGGTATTTCTATTAATTTGTGTTTTAGTATATTTTCTACTAAATTGATGAGTTTATTAAGTTTTGATTAAGATGATTCCATGTTAAAAAAAAATATTTTATTTAAATATCAACAACTGCAATCATTTCTTAAGTAGTTCTAACTTTATTGCATATAAAGTAGAATTCAGATTTTAATGCAACCTGTTTTATTTCTATTAACCTTTAATCGAAAACTTAAGAGTCCTGAATTAGCAAAATCCCATATCTAAGAGTTAATACAGAATTGCAGCAAATAGGCGAATACTTATAACTACTTTTCTCTCCCCCCCCCCCCACCAATGCCCTTTTCCTTATTTCCTTTTGTTTTATAACTTTTAATACTTATATCCCTCTCCCCTTTAATTCATACATTTATGTCTTTTTTCCCTAAATATGGTATCCTGCTTGTATCTTTTCCTTCCATGGAAGGATAAAAATGATTTGTTTACTCGGGTCCTGAGAGTGAACTTATGAGTCAGTAATATTTAAAAAGTTACTTAGTGTTTTATCTAAATTTTAATTGACAATGTTTTAGTACTACCACTTACAATATCTAGTTAAAAACAAAATTTAAGTTTTTAAAATATTCTTACTTTAAATTTGCAAAATTGTTAAAAAATATCCTGAAAATTTCGTTACAAAAATTTCTAGGTTGCTCTTTAGGATAATAAATATCCTGTTTTGAAAAGGATAGCTCAATTTTTTTGTTTATGTTCGAACAAATTGTATATTACATACAATATTTAAAGACTCTGTATACACACAGGGAAAATGATGACCATGCGTATACACATACAAATCGTGGACTCAATAATTACACAGTGGAAACGAGGACCATGCTTATACACATTCAAACCGGGGACTCTGTATACACACAGTGGAAACGAGGACCATGCGTATACATATTCAAACCGTGGACTCTGTATACACACAGTGAAAACGAGTACCATGCGTACACACATTCAAACTGCGGACTCTGTATACACATAGTGAAAACGAGGACCATGCGTATACATATTCAAACCGGGGACTCTGTATACACACAGTGGAAATGAGGACCATGCGTATACACATTCAAACCGTGGACTTTGTATACACACGGTGGAAACGAGGACCATGCGTATACACATTCAAACCGTGGACTCTGCATGCATACAGTGGAAACGAGGACCATGCGTGTACACAAACAAATCGTAGACTTTGCATACTACTCACAGTAAAAACGAGGTCCATGTATGTACTGTTAAAAGAAAACTGTAAGTGGCCTAGATCGGCAGCAGGGATTTCAGCCATATCCTGTAATTTCACGTGCAACGTAAAAAACGGTCTGATATATTAAATAGACGGCTTTGTCTCTTAGATCTTAGAAAATGAAGAACATACTTTTACTGTTCTAGCCCACCACTTAGCTATTATGAACCATGCAAAATGATGGTGCATGAATGTACACTGTAAAAAAAAGGCGGGGGGGGGGGAGGGACTGAGACCGGCAGCAGATATTCCAGCGATACCATGCAAAAATATGCGTCCAGTCGATCATTTTTTATGGTCTATAACAGGTAAAAATGGACAGTAAAAGTATGTGGACTGTCCATCATTTTTAAGAATCTAAGAGACAAAGACGTTTATTTAAAGGGATCACACCTTTTTCTTACGACGCTCGTAAAATTATGGGTATGGCTGGACATTCTACTGCCGGTCCTGCACATAAATTTACAGTTTTTTTAACTGTGTATTTTTTTAGGGGGTATCACTGGCAGGCATTTTTTTTTTACAGTCTACGCATACAAAATGTAGACTGTATATGCAAATAATTGAAATGAGGACTGTGCGTATACCTATGAATTAACTCACCCCCTCTCTCTCTATATATAACAGTAAAACCTTTGTGCAAACAAATCATAATAAAGATGTGAGTATGATTTTATTATTTTTTTATTTATTTTATTTATTTTCATTTTAAGAGGCATCTTTCCAGCACTTAAAACAGTTCCTTTTTTCAGATGTGTAAACTGTGTAATTTAATATGATACAGAAATTATAAATTCGAAAATCCTGAAGATTATATTAAATTTTTCCCTTTAAAATTCAGTTATGCCGTAAATTACCTACTGATTTAACTTCCACTGTTCTCCATTTAACTCAGTTACTGCTGAATCGCACAATTGCAGCATCTTACTTAGCATTTTTTTAAAACAGTTTTAGACATACTTAAACAAGTAAGATAAATCATGCCGTGACGCATAGATTATGAAACACTTTCCAGCGACTCAGAAATGCAGTTTTCCATGTGGTCCTTATATTTAAATACTTTTGAGAGTCTCTGTATTTCGCTATAAATACTATACATTCTAAATTTAGACCTGAGTTATATAGCAATTTACCATTACACAAACATAGTGATATAATGATATACCGAGATATTGCGATAATCGCAATACAACGATATACCGCGTTATATCGTTAAGTAACGTTTTTTAATAACGTTATCACGATATGCATTTGATATCGATTACATCGTCCAACTCTAAAAAATGTGATGTAATTTTCCGTTCTGCTTGAAAACCTATGATATCTTCAAAGCGCAAAAAAATAAAAAAAAATTTATGTAATCAATCTATGAATTTTTTTTTTCATTTTTTTCTATTTTTATTAACACACAATATACTCTGCTCGATCTAGTTTAAATATAGATTGGACGATTAGTCGAAGGTAAATATTTTTAAAGTGTGGTAATTTTCTTAATCATTTTCATAGGTATTATCTTTTGTTTCTTTAAAAAATGTTATATGAAACATTTTCTACTGAAAAAATCTATATATTACGGGACATATGCCCCGCTCTCAAAAACATTTTTCTACTCTCACCAGCTTGAAATTTTCTGATACATTTTCAGACTCATTTTTAAAAGTAAAAACATGAAACTTGCTGAGAGTGTATAAGATGTTGTGTGATTTCATTTTTCCGCTCAATTAATTAGAATTTTATTTAAAAACAATTATTTTCTGATTATGACCTTTTTTTTTTTTTTTTTTTAGATCCCTCGCTTCGGAAAATTCGGTTCAAAACGCCCACTTTGACATCTTTATTTAGCAAAAGTTTTTGCATTTATAAAAAAAATCGATAAGCACGACACACTGTGTAGTTTCTAAATAAAAAAAATTAGCAGCTTGATATGTTTGAAAGCAGAAATGAATTTAAAAATAAATCAGAAAATAAGCAGTTTGGATTGGAATACACCCTTAAGGGTGTTCTCAATTGCTCCGTTCAACAAGCGCAAAACGTTTTGACACATTTACAAATTCATGTTTTAACAGAAAAATATATAATTTGAATGCCTGACTATGGAAGCGATTTCGAATCGAACTTATTTTTTCATTTCATGATACTTAAATTACCTATCCAGTTCTAAGCTATTTCGATCGCGTGATCACCCGTTTTTATCCTGTTTTTCGACCGGTTTTTCTGCTATCGTCGGAAAATGTGCTCAAAAACGTCAACTTTATAGCTTGTTATGAAAGATCTATTGTGTTCTGGGGCCTCGCAAGGGGGGGGGGGGCAAGGGGGAGTCTCCCCACTAAACGTTTGCACATGCTGTTACAATTGGCAAATTTACAAACTGAACTGGCAGATTAGTTCAAATCTTTAATAAAAAACTATAATACTCTTTCTATTTCTGATAGATTTGACGAAAGTTACCAATATAATTAGAAATATTATTAAGCTTTTTACAAAAAAAAAAAAAAAAAAAAAAAAAAAAAACTATATTACTTTTTTAATTGTGATAACTTGGTAAAATTATAAAACTAGTTGGCAAACGTCGAGAACTATTTATGTTTGCTTTTCATTCAGTTGGCAAATACTGAATTTTGACTTGGCAATTTTAGGTTATCTCCCCCACCAATAAAAAGTTTTCGCGAACGACCTGATTATGTTTTTTAAAAAACTGAAAATTGAGTGCAATTAGACAGTTTCTGAATAACAACACCTGCTAGTTTCATGCATTTCCGATTAAAAATAAATTAAACCCTTAAGGGTGTTCTATCATCAAAAAGGGCAAATTTGTGACGCATGCTTTAATTTATTTTTGATCGGAAATACATGAAATTAGTAGGTGTTGTTGTTCAGAAACTACCTAATCGCACTCATAATTGTTTTTTTTTTTTTTTTTTTTTTTTTTTTTTCAAATGCAATAGATGTATCAGGACAAGCTGTCAAAATTATCGTTTTAAAGGGCATTTCCCGACGTAATCGAAATCGCTTATAACTCGATTGGTAATTTAATTATCATAAAGTGGAAAACAAAGTGCGATTCGAAATTGCTTCCATAGTCTAGCTTAGAGATGGGAATGCTCGGAAAAAAACCGGAAAAATTGGGAAAAAAACGGGGTTTTTTTCTTTTTTTTTCCGAAAGCTTATTTTTCAATTTTTCCGAACTGGAAAAATTTAAATTTCATTTATGAAATAATATAGTGAAAATTTTGTAATAGCTACATTCTCATACTTTTTATTTTATTTATTTTTATTTTGAGTGTCCCACATGAAAACTTCAATGTGGGTAATCTGATCTCTGAGCAGAAATCTGTTTGAGAAGACTTGAAAAGATCCTTCACATTTTTTTCTTGTTTGAAATACAAGACCCTTCGCAAAATTTTTCTTGAAAATAGACATTTCAGAAAAAAGTTTAATCTACAAATTGAATCTTTCGCAAATGCACTGATTGAAAAAAAAAAAAAAATCATGCCACATAGCAGCTGAATCTTATCAAGTTGTATATATGCATAAATAACCTAATTAAAAATGTCTAAATAGGAACCTAAATATAGTAATAATTTCTTATTCACAAATTCTGAATATATTTTGTACAAGAAGTTCACAATTTCACAAAAACAGGATTACATGAAAAAAATCTAGATATATATTTAAATGCAACTTCTCTTTTTATAAATTAATTCATGCGCAAAATTATTTCAATAATATGCTGATTAATGGAAATGGTAAAATTAAAAATTTAACATAAAATTTGAAGCATGCAATTATTACTTTTTTCTATCTTTTCAAGAAGTAAGTATTGAATTCGTGAAAAATTTGACTTGCAGTTTTTGGTGTATTTAAACGTTTTAGAAGTTCCTGAACACAATTTGATGGTTTTTGGAAAATATCTGTAACTCTGCGAGTCTGTATGTGACAAAAATTTTATGGGTACTCGATCTCAAGAACTGATGCACATAATTTCACAAAACTTTAGATTGAGTTACACCTTGATATAAACTCGAGATGTTTAGTTATTAGTGTATATCGCCCAACCGATGGCGCTGCTATGCTGCATTATTTATGATTTCCACAATGGTTCTATCTCAAGAATTAATGTATAAAACTTCAGAGTAAGTTAATCTTTGATATAATTTTGTGCTCATTACTTTTTAGTGTAAATCGCTCAACAGACGACGCTGCTATGCTGCATTATTCATGATTATCGCAATAGCTCTATCTCAAGGAGTAAAGGATGATTTTTTATCAAACTACAACTTCTGTCAGTTCCTGATGTATATTAATGTCGTTCAGTTTTTGGGTGTAAATTGCCCTATAGGTGGCCCAACTATGCTGCATTTTTCAAGATTTCATTATAGCTGATTAATTGAATGTTTTTTCAAGGTATTGAATCTAAAATTGACCTCCATTTTACCTCCATAATGTACAGTAATGTTGCAAAAAACATGGGCAGTTTGCATTAGAAAAGTACAAATGAGAAGGAAAAAAAAAAAAAAAAAAAAAAAAAAAAACATATTTTATTGCAAGTAACTATGTTCCAAAATATACTTTCCCTCTTGATTAAACTTTGAATTTTTGTAGTTTTCTAAACCACAGTAGAAGTTTATCTCTGTATGTAACTGCTTTTGTGAGCATTTTCTATTTGTAGTGTTCTGTTATAACTTTTGAGTTCCATTCTTAGAAATATGAAATTACCATATGGAAACATTATTGAATATGGTTTTTTACTCAAGAATAGAATACCAGATTTCAGGATTTAATAAAAAAAATACGTTTAATTAAACTTTAAAAAATATATTTTTCTGGTTTTAGTGAGTAAAAATATAACAGTCAATAAATCCTATGCTATTTTTTAGTTGCAGACCTGAGTAAGCCAAACTAAAACTTAGTTTTGTTTGAATTTAGATTATAAAACTAAATCAAAACTTTGAGTTGAGATTGGAAAGCTATACCAAAATTAAACATATTTTATTTTTTAAAGGAAATAAAATTATAATAGTAAGAAAAAAATGTAACAATGTAAAAATAGACATTTTTTAAACAAACAATGGAACTTTTGAATACTGATATTGATAATAATGACAAAACTGCAACAATTTCTTTAAACTAGTATCATTTACTTAAAAACTATACTTATGTAAATGGAATGCTTAATTTATTTCTTCCAAACTGCAGACATATTGGCTCAGGTTTTTACATTAGGCCAATTGGTAGCTAAACACGTAACTGAAAAATCATTTCAACAGAGATGTGATATAACAAACAATAGCGTTTAATAAAAATTCTTAGGCTGTGGCTGTGGGAAAAAAAAAAAAACATTAAATTTTTAAAAGCAGGCTTTGCTACTTTCTTTTTATTTTGTAATATAAAGTGAAAATAATTTTCATTTAATACAAATAAATGGGAAAAAATGTTTATTATTTAATATTCTCTAGGAAAATATAATTTATTTGGGAGAAACAGTCATAAAAAATAAATTTTTCCAACTTTTCCGTTTTTTTCCGCAAAAACCCGGTAAAAAAACAGTTTTTTTTTCCGCCACTTATATTTTTCCGGAAAATTTACATCTCTAGTCTAGCTTTCCAATTTTGTATAGTTGTGTTAAAAAATGAATTAGTAAATGTGACAAAACGTTTTGCGCTTGTTGAGCAAAGCAATTGAGAACAGAGAACAACCTCAAGAAAAATGAAAAAAGTTCACTATCTTATCGGAAGACAAACATACAAAGGCTTTTATCCACGTATTTTGCGGTGAGATGGTGCAATCAGGTTCTTTTGTTGTGTTTCGGGGAAATTCTTAGAGCCGGAGAGGGACAGTTGGCTGGGGAGTTAACCATGCCCATTGCAGAGATACTGAACAGGCGACTGACCAAAAAAATGCTTAGAAAATAGGTTTCGTTTGTCAAGTCAACAACTAAATTTTTTTTTTCTTCCTCTCTTACTTCCCTCTTTAAAAAACAACAACAAACAAACAAATAACGCTCATAATAGTTTTATAAGCAAAACTTAAAATAAATAATGTCTATAATTTTTTAATAATATTAAAGTAATTTTTCATTTTTTCATTAAAGTATGACCTTTACAATTTTTGTTGGTGGTTCTAAACTTCTTTCCAGCACTGTACTTTCAATATAGGTAATTGTTCACTTCAGTAGTTTTTAAATAGAGATTATTCACTTTATAAAATTATATAACAGATCAAAGGGGATGTTTAAATTGTCTATCGCCATAATTGCTCGACTTTGATCTATAATGTAGTAAAACATATTGAATATTTGTAATAACATAACATAATAATATAACTTTAATACACACACAGAAATATACTTATACAAGTAATAATATATTAAATTTAAGTAGTTTTATTAAGTTATAAAAGTTGATCTAGCATTATGTTATAGAGCATTTTAGAATGCAAATTTATATTAGAGTATTTAAGTATTTTAAGTAAATAAAAAGAAATATTTTTTTAAAGAAATTATTTTTCTGTAATTAATACATGAACATTTATTATTGAAGAACTTTAATAAATTTGGAAACCTGTAAAAGTTGAAATACAAATAAGAATTACTAAAAAGTAAAAAGTCATTAAAATAGGAAAAATATATTTTTGATTTTATTGATAGATTATTATGTATTATTATTTATTATTAATTATTGAAAGGAAAATATATTATGGTATTTTATGAAATAAGAAATGGTTTATTAATTATTAACTTTAAGTGTTAACTCAGTTTACAATATTAATAATTTTAAGTATTTATCATAAACTATGTGTAATACATGAATTTTCGTTTCTTTTCTCATGCATACAATGAATATTAAAAATACATATTTGTATGAAATCCCATTTTACATGTAACTGAAATTGGTGATCTCAAAAGGGGATTTTTTCCCCCTTAAATAGATGTTCTACAGAAGATTATTTTTAAATGCTATTTCCATACATATTGTACATATTGTAAAGTATCATTTGGAATAAAATTAGGAATTTACCTGCAGTAAAATTTGTATCAAACTAACCAATATATAAAAGAAGCATTTTCACTGAAAACGCATATGTATTTTTTTTTTAATTCATCCGTATAGCAAAAAATTTTGATTTAAGAATGAAATTATCATTATAAATGGAAAAATATGAAATGAAAAAATCAATACAAGATAGACATTTTTTTCAAGAAAATTGAAATGCATTTCTGATGTATTTTTAGGTAAACGGAAAAAAAAGTGACCGGAAAAAAAGTTATCGGAAAAAAAGTGACCTAAACTACAAAAGCGGAAAAAAAGTGACAAGGAAAAAAAGTGACACGGAAAAAAAATGACAAGGAAAAAAAGTGACAAGGATTGGTTTTGGGGATTTATTATTGATTTTTGGGGATTCATTGTTTATGTATGAAAGGGGGATCGAGGGGGGGGCTCATAATTTAGGTAAATGGGTTTTTCATGCTGAATTAACTGTTTTGGTTCAATTTTTGGATATACGTTCATACTAAAAAGACGCTTGCCTGATTAGTTTTGGGAAGGGACGATTACCCCCCCCCCCTCCATCCGTCCTCAATGAGATGAATGGGTTTTTATGCAGAATTATCCAACTTGTGTCAAATTTGCATATAGGTTCTCTTCGATAAGGCTTATATATAGTATAAAATGCCTGAAGAGTTTTAGGAGTTTAATGGTTAAGTATAGAAGGGGAACGGGGGATAACCTTTCTTAAATTAAATTAATGGCTTTTTACGGATAATTATCCGATTTGCTTCGAATTTTGGACATGAGTTCATTATGATAACACCTATCTCTGATTAGTTATGGGGTTCTTTTGCTTATTATAAAGGGGGACGAGCAATTACCTCTCCCTCAAACTAGATAAATAGATTTTTATGCAGAATCATCTGATGCATTTCAATTTTTAAACATAGATTCTTTTTGATAAGGTGAATTCCGAAATAGTTTTAAGGCTTTAATGGCTAAGTATAAAGGGAAGATGGAGGAAACCCCTCTTAAATTAAATAAATGGCTTTTTATGCAGAATTATCCGATTTGCTTCGAATTTTGGACATGGGTTAGTTATGATAAGACGTATTTCTGATTAGTTATGGGGTTCTTTTGCTAATTAAAAAGGGGGGCGGGTGATTACTACCCCCGGCCTTAAATTAGATTTAAAAAAATTATACACACTTATCCGATTTATTTCATTATTTTGGATGTAGGATCTTTTTCATAAAGTAAATTCCTGAATAGTTTTAAGGGTTTAATGGCTATATATAGAGGGAGAACGGGGAATAAACCCCCTTAAGGGTGTATTCGAAAAAACGCTTTTCCACCTTCAACAGCTCGAAATTTTCCGATACAATTTCAGACACATTTTTAAAAGTAGAAACATGAAATTTGCTGAGGATATTTTTGAAGAGATGTACAAGGTGCCGTGTGCTGTATTTTTAAGCTCAATTTATTAGAATTTGATTTATAAACAATTATCTTCTCAGTATGACCCTTTTTTTCGTTCACAGATCTCCCGCCAGGGGAAAATCTGTTCAAAATGCCGTTTTTGATTGCTTTTTTTGCAATATTTTCTGCATTTATCAAAGAATTGACAATTACGGCACCTTGTGTACTTTCTAAATAAGACAATTTGCCAGTTTGATGCATATGAGAGTAAAAATGAAGTCAAAAATAAATCGGAAAATAAGCAGTTTGAATCGAAATACACCCTTAAATTAAAAAAATGGCTTTTTGCGCAGAATCATCCGATTTGCTTCAAATTTTCGATGAATATTCATTATAAGAAGGCGTATCTCTGATTAATTATGGGTTTCTTTTGCTAATTAAATAGGGGAAGCGGGCGATTAATCCCCCACTCTTTAAATAAGTTTTTTTTTTTTTTTTTTTTTTTCACAATTATCCAACATATTTCAAATTTTGGATATAGGTTTTACCTGATAAAGTGAATCCCTGAATAGTTTTAAGGGTTTAATGGCTAAGTATAGAGGGATGAATGGGGGATAACCCACAATTAATCAGAAGTTCGCCTTATCATAATGAACACACATTCAAAATTTGAATCAAATAAGATAATTCTGCGTAAAAAGCCATTTATTAATTTAAGGGGGGTTATCCTCCGTTCCCCCACTGTATACTTATCCATTAAACCCTTAAAATTATTCTGGGATTCACTTTATGAGAAAAAACATATATCCAAAATTTGAAATATATCGGATAAGTGAACATAAAAAACAATTTATATAATTTAAGGGGGGGGGGGATAATCACGCGCCTTAATTTTTAATTAGAAAAATAACCCCATATGTAATCAGGGATACGCCTTATCATAATGAATCTATAATCAAAAATTTGTAGCAAATCCTATAATTCTGCGTAAAAAGTAATTTAATTTAAGGTAGGTTATATTCTATTCCCCTTCAATACTTAGATATCAAATCCTTAAACCTATTCAGGGATCCACCTTATCAGTAAGAATCTACATTTAAAATTTGAAATACATGGGATAATTCTGCATAAAAACCTATTTATCTAGTTTAAGGGGGAGATAATTGCTCGCCCCCCCTTTATAATAAGCAGAAGAACCCCATAAATAATCAGAGATACGTCTTATCATAATGAACCTATGTCCAAAATTCTAAGCAAATCGGATAATTATGCGTAAAAAGTTATTAATTTAATTTAAGAAAGGTTATCCCCCGTTCTCCCTCTATATATAACCATTAAAATTCCTAAATCTCTTCATGCATTATATACTATATATATATACTATATATAAGCCTTATCGAAAAGAATCTATATTCACAGGGCCCGACTTAGACAGTGGGGGGCCCTGGGGCAAACATTATTAGAGTGGCCCCCTTCTATCTTAAAAATGTTTGTGAATTATACTCAAGTGACTAAAATTAAAATTCAAATCTATTGTATGTATGCATAAATTCCGTACCAAGTACTGATTTCAGTATTTATATTTCACACCTTTATACATAATAACAGAAGATAAATAATTTTAACTATTAATTTTTTTATGATGTAACTATTACTTTAAGGAAACGTGGGGCACGGAAGCAAAGGGAGTAGGAGAAAAGAATACCCCTTAAAATTGAAAAAAAAGAATTTTGGTAATATTTTGCTATTTTATATCATTTGGCCCTCTTTTAACAAGAAACTTTTCTCTCCTTGGGGGGCCCCCTTCAAACCGGGGGGCCCGGGGCTATTGCCCCGCATGCCCCTGCCTTAGTCAGACCCTGTATATTCAAATTTGACGCACGTTTGATAATTCTGCATAAAAACCCATTCATCTAATTGAGGATGGATGGGGGGGGGGGTAATCGTCCCTTCCCAAAACTAATCAGGCAAGCGTCTTTTCAGTATGGACGTATATCCAAAAATTGAACCAAAACAGTTAATTCAGCATGAAAAACCCATTTACCTAAATTATGAGCCCCTCCCCCGATCCCCCTTTCATACTTAACCAATGAATCCCCAAAATCAATAATAATTCCCCAAAATCAACCCTTGTCACTTTTTTTCAGTGTCACTTTTTTTCCTTGTCACTTTTTTTCCGATAACTTTTTTTCCGGTCACTTTTTTTCCTAGATTCGTATTTTTATACTAGTTTTAGGAAAAATAAAATTTGAACATCGATACAAATATAAAATTTTTAATTGAATTGTATATTAAAAATTCCCATTATAATTTCTGAAAAAAAAAAAAAAAAAAAAAAAAGAGAGAGAGAGAGAGAGAGAGAGAGAGAGAGAGAGAGAGAAAGGGTGCTGGTTTGAAAAAAATTTCAACAACCGCACTTGCATTTTTGTAGTCATATTCTATAGTATTATAATGGACTTTCAATATATATACCAATTATTCGTGCGTAAATATTCAATTTAACAAATGTAACAAGTTATTGCTAAGTACTGGATTTGTCCGTTAAAACTAATAGATGAGATTCCAGAATTTGAAGTGGTACCACATGATCTTTGTTTGCAGTTTCAATATTCTAGTCCAGTATTGAGGTTATAAATAAGAAAATTTTTAAGGCAATTCATGCATTTTTCTAACACTTTATAGAATATTTTGGTTTAATTACTCAGTTAAACTTTAACAGCAATGCACCCGACACCATTTAATGAAGCATACGATAATAAAATGAAATAATAATAAATGGTATAAATAGTTAAAAGATATGTTTTGAAATAATATCTTGAGAAAATAGAAACATTATTTCCATTGTTTAGGATTAGTTTATATATATTAGTTTATATAAAACTTATTCGTTCTGTAGTTTTTATTAACCAGTAAATTTTCAAAAAAAGAAAAAAAATCTTTTAAAAAGGAAGTTATTTTTATTTATTCATTTTAAAATTAGATAGTTGCAAATTTCAGCATTCACCATGTTCCTATTTAAGGCTCCTGTTTCTAAAAGTGTGATAGCTAATGCTAATCCTATGGGGATATTATTTTCTAATATCTCGCTTGTATTTTGACACTTGTATTTGATTATTATTTATTATTATTATTTTGCATTGGATAACTGAGATCCATTTCTACATCGCTCCTTTTTTTATTTTTTCAATTTCGATTACAGATATTTTTTAGAGAGGCACTTTCATTTTCGGAACCGGTTTTGAAAGCGTAAGTAGCTTTATAAAAAATAACAGCAACCGAATACGGAAAAGTAAAAAAGGAGCAATGTAGAGAGGGACCTCAGCTAAAAATTAATGTAGTGTTTCCGAAGCAAATATTAATTTCCCAGTTAAATTTATGCGTTTATTAAGTGGCAACTTTCCTCTTTTCACTATTTTCTGCCGGTTCTTCTGATCTGAAACTAATATTATCGGCTTTTCTGTCTATTACAACACTTGCGAACTTGAAATTTTTAATTCGTAAAGATTTTTTTTTTTTTTTTAAATCCTGTAAGTGTAAAAGAACGGAGGAAATAAATGAATCTTTGCAAAATTTTTGGAAATGCTTGAATTTCGAATGTGGATTTTTGAGGTCATACTGTACATCGGATTTCATTTAAAAGACACTAAAGAAATTGAAATTTTTCAATGAATGCGAGCTCAATAATTTTTAAAAGAAGATTCTTTTTAAATTGTTATCAAATTTAATGTTTATAAGACTATAAAATGTATACTAAAATAGAAGGCTTTTTAAATGAAGAAAATCAAACACATATAATAACTTTAATTTTAAAAGACGGTGCATTTTTTAAAAATCAGTTTGCATTGAAATTAATAAAATTTATTTATTTATTTTCGGTTCATACTTTACAAAATATTTAATAACTTTTGAAGAAAAGTAAAATTATAGATGCTTGAAAGAGCAATATTAAATATTGAGTTTTTATTATAAATATATGTATTTATTAATTATTGATATATATTATTTTTGTTATTGATATAAATTCAATTATTATTATTATTATTATTATTATTAATTATTTTTACAAATTTACTTTAATAAGTTATTAGGGAAAAACTAAGCACTTGGTTGAGGAAAAACTCGAATAAAATATTTCTAAATAAGTAAATGGTTTATTTTGTCCCATAATCATTGAACTACATTTTATTCAGATTCTAACATATTTCCTTAAACTGGTGACTTGGTTAGCACTAGCAGCTTAGCTTAGAATTGTCAAGGACACGGAATAATCATCAACACGCTTTCTCCCCTCGTTATTGGGAGTATTTTAACGGAAGTGCCGGTATTGTACTGACAGACCGGACCATTGTAATCATTGTTCATCATTTCTGAGGATAAAGTTGGGACAGGTTTGTAAAACAAGACACAAAGAATTTCGAAGGGACCTCCTTACAATGTATATAAGAAAAAATATCTTTTTTTTTTTGGTAATATTGCGTTTCAAGAATATATGACCTTAATTTATAAATTTATCCTAAAAAGTATGTAAAACAAGCGTAAACAAATTGAAAAAGTATTTCTGTTTAATCAAGAAATTCTTTCAAAACATGTTTTTTAAACTATTTATAACTATTTATATTCAGGGGCCTTGCTAAAGGGGGGGGGAGCCTCTCCCCCCTCCAAATTTTGCACTTGCTGTTACAGTTGGCAAATTTACAAGCTGAACTTTAATAAAAAAAAAACTATAATGCACTTTCTATTTCTCATAGGTTTAACAAAAGTTACCAATGTAATTATAAATATTATTAAGCTTTTTACAAATAAAAACTCTATTGCATTTTCTAATTGTGATAACTTGGTAAAATTATAAAACTAATTAGCAAACACCGAGAATTATTTATGTTTGCGTTTCACTGAGTTGGTAACTACTGAATCTCCCCCCTCCCCCTCTTATTCTTAAGGGTGTCAAAGAAATTTTTATTTCACATATATTTGCATTACTTCTGAAATGTGTCAGAAAAGTACATATTTAAATATCTTTTCTAGTGAAGATGCGCTTTTTTACGGTTGCGCTTTTTTCCGGGTACGCTTTTTTCCGTGATTCTAATTTAGAATATAGTTGTAATGAAAACGTTGTTATACCACATTCAAATTACCCTGAAGTAAAAAAAAAAGGAAAATCATAATATATTTTGTAAAAATTGTTTCCGTAAATCTAATAAAGTGCCCGAAATTACGCAATGGATAAAATAATGATATAGACTTTGCTTATTTCACAAAGATCTTTGGTTAAAACCCCTCCCAGAGTTAAGAGAGATTGCTATAATTACCGCTTATATGAATCAAAACCAAACTTAATATTTAAACTTTTTAGTGTACTTTGGAATCCGTCGCTTTATTGAATCAGATTTCATTTAATAAAATCATTCAATTGAATGGCAGAAATTCTACTTAAAATTGTGAAGGTGCATATTACATAGATTAGTTAAGTAAAAATTGGTTATTTGAACTAAATCTCTTTTCTGAGACGTATTATGCTAAAGGAATGATGATTTTCTGCCACACAGATGCTCTTTGAGTTTACGTATTATGCAGCAAATATTCTAAATTAGTACTGATTCTATTAACCAGCGATTCAAATAGCCGGTAAACACCTTTATCAGAAATTCACCCCCCCCCCCTTCCGTAGAACCAAATTTTGGCTGCGCCACTGCACAAAGCATAATGCAATACGCACATTTATAAACACAATGTAATCCATTAAATTTTACGAATGCTAGTATGCAAATAACAAATAGTTCCACACTGAATTCTACATAAAATATCATGAAATTATTATGTAAGGTGGGGTGCTTTATTAATTGTCAAACCGTAATCAGCATAGTACCCGACATCTCAAATAATTTTTATGGCGATGAATGTTTAATGGTGTTGAAAATTTTGAATTGTTAATTTTTAAATTAATTAATAATTTGTTTAATATATATATATGCTGTCGGAGGTAATTCATGTAAATAATAATAATAATAATAATAATAATAATAATAATAATAATAATAATAATAATAATGTCATTTAAGAAGTAAGAGTCAACGGCATTTATTTAAAATCTTGTGTGCATGGAATACAAATTCGAATTTATTTTTATGTACGAATAGTGTGGTATCCTAGAGTTAAAAACTAATGTTACTAGCATTAATAAAACTATGTTATATTTATGCATAAACATCCGCAATAAAGATTATTATTCTAGAGGTAAAAAGCATTACTATTTCCTAAAATGTTATAAATCGTAATTGACAATGTTTGCCTTTTTGAAAAAATAATATTAATTGGATTATCAAGGTTCAATCCAAGTAAATTTTAGAGGCATTGCTTCAAAAAATTGCATTTCAATAAACTCCTTAAATAATTTCCTTAGAAACTTTATTATTTTTATTTTGTTAGGTCCCTTCCCTCTCCCAACCCGAAAAAAAAAGCCTGTGAAATGGAAACATTTTATTAGAAGGTAATGGTTGCTTTTATCGAATTTGACCCATTTGCGTAACTTGAGTTCATCTTGCATTACAAATTTTATTTTTTACAAAAATATATTATTTTTCATATTTTTTTTCTTCACAATACTGATGACAACAAAAATTGCATTGACTTAAGCATGTATAATTTAAAAATAGTTATAAAAAACCAATAAATCATAATACATAATTTCAGATTTGTTGAAAAAATACCTTTATCTAGATAATGCATAATTTTCATTAAATACTATGACAATTTTAAATTAAACAAAGAAACTCATTCAATGGAAAATTAAACTTACGCGTATCTGGAACTTCATAAAGAAAACCATATCGTACTTTACATAAAAGCATATATAAACTACATTAACGCATACAGATTTCTTTTTATCTATTAAATGCATAAATTTTATAAAGTTCGTCTAATAAAGAAAACAGTGAATATTTAATATATTATAATGCTTTACATGGGCGTGCCCAAAGGGGAGGGGGAGCTGCTGGTGCTACAGCCCCCCCCCCCGAAATTTTCCAAAGTGATATGAAAAAAATGCTGATTCTTTCTCTTCCTTTGGGGTGGGGGGGGGGATTTATTTTTTTTCCAGCATACAGCAAAGATGACATTCCCATTAGTTCCATATTAGTCCATATTGGCCCCACCAGCAGCTGAGAGAATCTGCTCTCGAAAATAGTAGACGGCAGGTCTTGTCTTCGAACCCAATCGCGGCCGTCCTTCTAATTGTTCGGAATTTTCCATGGTTTTCATCAAACCTTGGATTTCCTTGTGCAAATACGGGTTACGTTCCTTAGAAAACCCCCCACGGGGGGCACTCCCCCTCTTTGGGCCTATATCCTGCGTGTTGATAATCAGCCGTCTTTAAATAAACCAAACTAGTCCTACTCCACATTTACACCAAAGAAGAGAAAGGGGACTGATGTGATAACAACCCTCCCTCCTTTTGAAAATTAAATGAAAAAAAAAAGCATTTTTTCTTTACTTTTTTAGATAAATCTGTATTTTTTTTTTTCTTGTCATATAGCGAAATCGGCATTCTCGTTAGCCTCATATAAGTACACAATGAATTCAATACATGCTTAAAGATGGGAAAGAGGCTGATGAAATTACAGCTCGAAATAGTTGATAATGAAACGAAAAAATAGTTCTGATTTTTTCTTTATGTTTGAAATAAATATGCATTTCCCCCCTATCATTTAACAGACTAGCCGTCTCTTTCGCTATAGTTCCATATTAGTACACGATAACACCATAATTTACCCTAAAATGTTGAAGGTGACTGATGGGGTACTATCCCCTTATAAAAATGATCAAAAATAAAATGAGAAAGTGCTTGTTTTTTTCTTTTAGTTTGCGATAAATGTCTTTTTTCCCCTATCATTCAAGAGAATATAGCCGGTCTCGTCTCTTTAATTCCATATTAGTGCGCAATGACACCACATTATATCCAAAGAGCTAGCTGAAAGAGGTTTCCCTCCCAAAATTGCTAAAAATAATATGACATCATAGACAAACTAGCCACTCCCTTCGCTTTAGTTCCAGATTTCTAGATAATGCCACCACATTATACCTCAAAAAGTAAAAGGAAGCTATTAGAGTTACAGGCCCTTCCGAAATAATTGAAAATGAAATGGGAAAAAAGTACTTATTTTTAATACTTTCCAACAAAGTTGTAAAGTGTTTATACATTCGGTTTCTCTGTCCGCGCTCTAATTCCCGCAAATATTGTCGGATTGCTATGATTTTTTTGTATACGTTATTGATGTTTACCCTAGCACGAACCCTATTGAAAATGAAGTTCCTACTATGATTAGTTTATTTACAGGGATGGTCAAGTTTCCCGATACATTATGGACAATGGGAAAAATTGTTTAAAATGAATTTTAAAGGGGTTACACCCTGTCAAACTTACTCAAATTTATATGAATTCGCAAAGTGCACTAAAATACGCATCCTGTAAAATATACAGTCAAAATAATAGTTATTATTCATTTACAGGGCCACTCAAAAGAAACCCATTACACAATAATAAATTGTGGAATTGTTTGCGACATATTTTAATAACGTTAAAATATTTCAAGTATAAAATTGATATACGCCGCTTTTTCAAAACTAGAATCTTTTACACACGCTTTGAGAAAATTTGCAAGAGAAATGTACTACAAAATGTATTTTTAAAAAGAATGGTCTGAATAAAACATAAAAATATTCGCCTATAAAGTGAAACTTTCTGATACCCCCGATGTATATATGACTTGCAAGGAAAGGGACAGAAAATTTAATCTATACTACATTTTCCTATATACGTTACTTAAACAAATGTTTGCTAGTTAAAAAAAAAAAAAAAAAAAAAAAAAAATACAGATTTTAATGACAAGAAGAAATATTTTAAAATAAATATAGATATATTTTTTCTACGCGCATGCTGACAAAGTCTATGATTGCTACAGTAAAATTTACATTTTGATGGTGCAATCATAGATTTTGTTTTTAATTTTTTTTCTTTTTTTCAAGTAAACTACTATTAAAACAGCAATTATTTCTAAATTTAGGATATCCAAACTATGCCGGCTGAGAACCGATGCCTTATTTGCCAATATATAGAAATCGCATCATCTTTTCAAAAATTTTAGAAAATAATAATAATTAAAAGAAAGAAGAAGAAAAGCACATTTCACATTACTGAAATAATTTTGATTGCAAACACTTTAAAACGATAAAATTTTCTATTAAAAAACTGTAAAATACCTTATTTATTTATTTATTTATTTATTTATTTAATGTTGCCAATGTTGAGCTTTTGCCAATTTCAGTTTGGGAAAGCCCGCTAAATTTCGTTATCGGCAAACGATCGTTTATAACTGAAAGTCTAATTCATGTGTCGAAACGTACATAAAGAAATGCATATACATATATAAATGTAAGAAAATAATGTATATGAGCTAAAATATGTCAAAAAAATTCAAAATGGTAGATAAACACTTTTTTTTTTTTTTTTTTTTTTTTTTTTTTATCGATACCGTTGAATAAATTGTTATCCTAAATATTATGACAAACCACATTTTTTCGTAGACTAAAATCAGGAAAAAAAAAATCTTCCATGTTCTTATAGTTTTTGAATAATTGTAAATTTTTATTTTATTTTCTGTAAAAAAATATTATTTCCAGTTTTTAAAAGTTATAGCAGCGAAAGTTGCCTATTCAGTCTTTGCCTTCTTTTGTACACATATTTTATTCTTATCCTATTTCCACATGTTTTTACATGTTATGATCAATGAAGTAAAATATTATTTTTTAAAATAGTTTCGTTATAATTACTAAGTACTAGTAATTGTCATAATTACTATTATTATTTTTACGGTGCTTTTTTTTCTTTTGTTATTGATCTTTTTCACCGCGCACTTCGGTGAACGCAATATGTTATATTTTTTGGCATAATATTTATCAAAAACGCTACTCTGTCGTAAATCTTATCAAGGTTAATCTTTTAATTTTTAGTATTTCACACAGGTAAATTATTTTATGACTTTATGAGAGGGAGATTTTTTAAAGTGTAGGTTTAAAATAAATTTTAAATACAGTGAAAAGATTACGTGACCCGGCCATTCTGTTACACAGATACACTGTACATGTTTTGTGTCACTCAAAGGCATTTCAGTACCTGTTATAAAGAAGAAACAATTTCAAGAAACAAAAATATTGTCTTCTTTTTAAAATTTCTACAAAAGTCCAAATTTGTTTATAACTATCCAGTAAGTAACTTATGTTTCAAATACCGAAATAACCCTGAAAATAGCATAAAGTGTAACACGAATTCTACTGCAAAGTAAAAGACTGGTTTGACAGTGACGTGAATAAAGAGTTTCGTACAGCTGTCTTTGAAAAGGGCTTGAAAAAAGTCACAAATGGATTGTCTCACCCAATGACCTAAGGTCAATGGTCCCACCTTTTGTCATTATCGTAGGAGAAAAAACGGAATCTATAAAAGAAGTTTAGTTGCTCTAACCGTAAACAGCATTGTAAAAATAGTGCAAGGTATCAATAGGCATTTGTAAACTACTCGATCAATTGCTTTTTCCAGATGTGTTAAAAAAAAAAAAAAAAAAAAAAAAAAAAACTATACATGTAGAGATATTTTACAGGCTTAATTACGTGTTTAAGTTAGTTTTGTGATTATTTGACAAGAAAAGAAAAAGAACAAACAGAATAAATTGAGGAACAATTCTAAACTTATTTGTAAACTTTTTTGGCTTAATATTTTATCAATTCGACGAAAGGCTCAATTCTACTTTTTTTTTCATCTTTTATTAAATTTGCTACTTTTTTTTTTTTTTGTATTACTTTCTATAACCACATAGCTGCGGCTTCATGAAGTGTATCATAAAAATATTTCGATTTTGCTTTAGATATATACAATTAGATATATAAGTTGTGAGACAATAAGATACCTGAACAAATTAATTACTTAGTTCACCCCCACCCCATTTTCTTAGATAATTCATTGATACAACGAGGGAAAATATTAAAAGATTAAAACCTTCTCGTGAAAAGTAGATCAATGTAATGTCAAATACTCTTGTGTTACAATGAAATTAGAACCCATATAAAATGTTTGAATTCCGATAGTTTATTTTTGTAAGAATTTTGATAGTTTATTTGTTTAGAAAACTTGATATGTAGTCAATGTAATGAAAAGAATAAACAATACGCGAGAAAAAAATTTATTAAACATTTACATCTGCTAAGAAGGAAACGTATTTTTTTTCTTTTCAATGTCTTAGAAGATTTTACTTTTACCATATACCATTATTTAGATTTTTTTTTTTTTTTAATAATACTAATGATAACTGAAACATTTACATACAACAAACAAAGGTTCGTTAAAAGCGTAAATATCGCAGCCTATGTCACTTCTGCATAAATAGAGATTATAAACATGAAAGCAAAACAAACAAACAAAAAAAAAAGATAAGGTTTTTTTTTTTTGGTCTGAACACTTTCGTTAGAGTAAAGATCAATCTGTTCTGTAGAAATTCACCCGAGCCGGGCCGGGTTCGGGCCGAATTTTTAACTTTTTTCCAGGCCAAGCCGAGGTCGGGCCGAAATTTTAACTTTCGGGCCTGGCCAGGTCGGGCCAATATTTCTTTCTTTCGGGCCGGGCCGTGCTCGGGCCAAAATTTTAAATTTCGGGCCTGGCTCAAGCCTGGAAATTTCGGCCCGTGCAGACCTCTAGTGCGCGTTATACACGAGATTGTAAGAAATCGCCATTTTTACTTGTAAAGTAGGAGTGCACCTTATACACGCGTGCGCCCTATACACGAGTAAATACGGTATTTAAAAGTATTTTTTAAAAGATTTTTTTACATAATGCATTCAACAGTAGTAAAATTTTGTTGCATGACTTGCCCCGAACAGAGGAGACATGGGGGATAGATAGAAATTCTTATCAACAAAGCAAATAAAAATCATTCTTCCCCCATTTTAACCGACTTCATTAACCGACTTCTTAACCGACTTCAAAGAGGAGGTTATGATTTCGACCTGTATGTATTTGTTGTTCACCCATAACTTTTGCAAATATGAACCGATTTTGATAATTCTTTATTTGTTTGAAAGCATATGAGGCCCATGTGGTCCCATTCGAATTTCATAAAAATCCGATAATTAGAACTTTTTTAAAAATAAAAACTTTAAATTTCAAACTCATTTTGAAGCAATCGACCAATTAGAAGTGTTCCTTTTGCATGCTTTCATATTACACTTACATAGACACACAATATTTTCACTGTTAAAAGTTTGAAGTTTTTGCTGCATCATCACTCCACCGCTTTTATGGAATATCTCCATTTTGACCAATGAGAATTCACCATAATACAATGAAGTAATCATTTTCTATAAAAGCGATGGATAGACGATAAAGTAAAAGTTTCAAATTTTTAACAGTGTTCAAAGTGCAAAATCCTAACTGGACGAGGGCCAGGATTCACATAAATTTTGCGCTGTTTGCGAAACGAGATTTATTAACAAGAAAATTTATTTAAAACATTGATTTGCTAAAATTCAGGCTTCTGATTCGTTAATCTGGTTTCGCTAACAGCGCGAATTCTACCTGGATTCCGGACAAGTTCTCTTATGCAAGAAACCGGAAATATAGCATCTAGGGGATATAGTGTGGAAATCGGCTATCTCAGGGCGTGTTCAGAGCAACTTACAAAAGTAACCAATGTTACCGATCGATTGTAGGGCAGTACAAAAGCAAACTGTGGCAGCAATGAAAACTATTCTGTTGAATTGTAGCTGACGTCACACTTTGCTTTGATTTTCATTTCGTATTTGTCTACAATCGGTAAGTGGTCTGTAAGTAACCGGTAAGTTGTGGTGAACACGCCCTCTTTAATACTTAAAATAAGCGCTAAAATGTTCTGTTCGTTAAATGTGCAACAATGCTAATGAAATTTAAAGATAGAAACGACATCTGCAGGACATTTTCTAAAAATGCAAGAATTATTGCGAGTCTAGATAATGTATCACGAAAATGCCGCAGATGTCGCTGTGATCGACACTTTGGAATTCAGTAGTATCGTTGCACATTTAAAGGATACAAATTTTTAGCACTGCTTGCATTGTAAAAAATTGAACCCTTTTGCTGCATCGTCACTCCATCGCTTTTATAGGAAACGATTACTTCGCTCTATTATGGAGCATTCTCATTGGTCAAAACAAAGAAATTCTATAAAAGAGATGGAGTAACTATGCAGCAAAAGGGTCAAATTTTTTACAGTGTCGATATCAAATTTTCACTCCATGTAATCCAGACTCTCTCCTTCGAACAATGAAAAGTTCTTAAAAATAAAGGCTTATGATTGGTCAATCTTGTTTTGCTTAACAGCGAACAATCATTCTCGATCCTAACCACTGTTGCAGAGATGCTAGTTTTTTTTTCAAAGTACGAAATCTTAGCTGGAACAATTCTCGTATCCACCAAAGTGAAAGATCCACATCGATCCAGACATGAGAATTCGATATCGAAAAGCTGAAAATTCATCTCTAAAGAGCCTTACACGCTAAAGCAAGAGTGTCTGTAAATCAGGGTGCTTGTTATGCCGGATTCACAAAGTGATTAAAGTACATTGCTATGTGCTAGATTTACATTTGGACAAATATAAATGACGAAAAATTTTGATAAGCTTACCATTAAAGTTAAGCGAGTTAACTTCTTTCACCCATAAAACAAATTCGTTCAGGCGACTACCGCCAAGTTCTGGAATAAAAATTCTTAAATTTTCTGTACTTTGGAAAACCGCGTTTATCAAAGAACATTCTTAACTTCAAATATTACTACTTTCATATAGACGCATGTTGAATCATGGTGTGATTTTGATAATATCTTCCTTTTTATTTTTTAACCGACTTCAAGGAGGAGGTTATGATTTCGACCTGTATGTATTTGTTGTTCACGCATAACTTTCGTAAATATAAACCGATTTTGATAATTCTTTTTTTGTTTGAAAGCGTATGGGACTCATGTGGTCCCATTCAAATTTCATAAAAATCTGTTGATTAGAACTTTTTAAAAAATTAAAACATTAAAATTCAATATCTTTTAGAAGCAATCGACCAATTAGAAACGTTCATATTTCATGTTTTTAAGTTACACTTACATAGACACACGATCTTTTCAAAATGTGAAATCCTAACTGAACAAGGTTCACATTTATTAACACTGTACACTGTAAAAAAATTGACCCTTTTGCTGCATAATCACTCCCCCGTTTTTAAAGAATATCTCTCTCTTGACCCATGAATATTCTGCACGATAGGCCGAAGTAATCGTTTTCTATAAAGGCGGTGGATTGACGATGCAGCAAAAGGGCCAAATTTTTTACAGTGTACACTGTAAAAATTTTGATCCTTTTGTTGTATCGTCACTCCCCCGCTTTTATAGAATATCTCTCCTTTGACGCATGAGAATGCTCCATGATACATTGTTAAAAATTTGACCCATTTGCTGCAGCGTCACACAACAACTTTTATTGAATATGTTTTTATGACCAATAAGAATGCTCCGTAACACAGTGAAGTAATCGTTTTCTATAAAAGCGGTGGACTGATGATGCAGCAAAAGGCTCAAAGTTTTTATAGTGTAATTGGGACCAAAGCGTTTGTAAAAAGAAATATTTCCGAATCAAATGCTGTCACTCTCTTATAGAGGCAGCCAGATGTAGGTAATGAGTTTCAGATTACTCATCGAATACGCCACCGCTCATTTCCGATTACAGTGTCACTGTAAAAAATGTGACCCTTTTGCTGCATCGTCACTGCCCTGCTTTTGTAGAATATCTCTCTTTTGACCCATGAGAATACTTCGTAATTGGGTGAAGTAATCGTTTTCTATAAAAGCAATAGAGTGATGATATAGCAAAAGTATCAAATTTTTTACAGTGTAGGTTCCCTCGATATGAATATGACACATGTAGCACAGTATATAATTGGTTGAAACGATTCTGGACAAAAACGAGTCACCAAGCATCTTGTTGAGCGGGCAATTTTCGTCAACCTTGTTAACTTCTCATACGAGTACAATCTAATTCTTCCAGGAAATCATCATCATCAAATTCCATAATGAAAAAATGCCTGGCAATGCAATGCACTGTTAAAAATTTGCAACTTTTGCTGCATCATCACTCCATCGCTTTTATAGAATATCTTTACTTTTATCAATGAGAATCCTTCATAATGCATTTAACTAATCTTTTTCTATATAAGTGGTGAAGTGATGATACACTGTTAAAAATCTGCTGCATTTTGTTGCAACGCACTCCGCCGCTTGTATATAATGTCTCTACTGCGACCTTTGAGAATGCTCCTTAATACAGTCAAGTAACCGTTTTCTATACAAGCGCTGGAGTGCGTAGCAAAAAAATGCAGCAGATTTTTAACAGTGTACACTGTTAAAAATCTGCTGCATTTTGCTGCAACGCCCTCCACCACTTGTATATAATATCTCTATTCCAACCAATGAGAAAGCGCCATTTCACGGCCAAGTAACCGTTTTCTATACAAGCAGGGGAGTGCGTTGCAGCAAAATGCAGCAGATTTTTAACAGTGTACAGCAAAAGTTTCAAATTTTTAACAGTGTAGTTGGGACAAAAGCGTCTGTAAAAGAAATATTTGGGAGTGAAATGCTGTCACTCTCTTATAGAGGCAGCCAGGTATCGGTTATGAGTTTCAGATTCCTCGTCGAATTGCCACTGCTCATTTCTGATGCCATTACTACCTGTATAGATATTAGAGTGTTGCTCTTTATCGATTGAAGCATAGTGCGATTTTTGCTAAAATCTTTCTTTTTCCTTTTTCTGAGTGAAGGGGGAGTACTTTTGACTGACTACACTAGAAAAGTATAAGACAGCTAGATAGAAATATAAAGCTGCTCACCGGGGCCAATTTGTTTGGTCAATACAACAACAACAACACTAGAAAAGCATTTTACTATACATTAATATATGAAGTCATTTTGCTCATATATGGAAGCACTATGTCGCGCTCTTATGAATAAGGACACTTTACTTGATGGATTGTCACCTTTTGAAAGCCACTTTCGATGACCGTAGGATTCGATGCAGACTAAGATTTCATAAATGCGGTAGCTTTTCGAAGTGGCAGATCTTGTCTGAAGAAGTTACCATACAAAAAAAATCTTAAGATTCACAACGATACTAACCGATATTGTAAGTGGTTTCAGAAAAGTTGACAATCAAACAGTGACAAGTAAACTGAATACATCAGAACTTAGCAAAGTGCGTACATTAATAATGCATTGCAAAGAGCTATCGTGTGCCAGTACACATAATTATGTATTACGGTATGCATAACTAAAAAGTAGGAAATAAAATAAGCTTTTTAAGAAAAAAATATCAACCGACTTCAAAAAAGCGCTAAAAAGAATTAAATAATTCTTTAAAGTTCTCTAAGGCCAAAACGTTATCCAATAAGCACACATCAGATATTAGATACCGGCATAAAAAACGGTTAAATTTAATATGTATAATTTAATGTCCACCAAACATAGATTTTAGAGATAATATTATTTTACAAGAGATGAATTGACATATTTATGATTTATTTTATGAATATATACATATAAAAAGTAATGAATTACTTTTTGAAGTTGGTGCCAAACTCTATTTGATGTATATTAAGAATTGTAGCTAAATTATACCTAGTGCCATAATTAAAATGGGGATAATCATTATCGATTGTGATTGTTTGGCACCAACTTAAAAATGTAATTCATTACTTTTTATATGTATATATTCATAAAATAAATCATAAATATGTCAATTCATCTCTTGTAAAATAATATTATCTCTAAAATCTATGTTTGGTGGACATTAAATTATACATATTAAATTTAACCGTTTTTTATGCCGGTATCTAATATCCGATGTGTGCTTATTGGATAACGTTTTGGCCTTAGAGAACTTTAAAGAATTATTTAATTCTTTTTAGCGCTTTTTTGAAGTCGGTTGATATTTTTTTCTTAAAAAGCTTATTTTATTTTTCCTATTAGTGAACACAAGCTTTATTTGAAATACACTTCAAATAATAGTTCATCGAACCATGATTATAGATGCATGCATACACACATGAAGAAGAAAAACAATGTCAACCATTGGGGTATTTTATATTTTAGAATTAAGTAACTTTATAATAATTTAGTGATTTTTAATAATAATTTTGTAATTTAACAAAAAAAAAAAAAAAAAAAACGACTAAAGAAAAAAGAAGCAAAAGAAGCAAAGGCCATTTCACAAATAAAAAAAGAAAATTTTGATTGGATCAAAAATGATATCGGTATCAAAAGACACCCCCCTCTCCCTAGAGATATCTTCCAATGTTACGTGTCAGACCCCTTATTCCCCCTAAAATGATAACGTTATATTTCCAAAGCCCTCATCATCGTATATAGAAAAAAATGTACTTTTAAATGCAATTTGTGTGAAATCTGTATCTCAATATTTTTGAGATTATTATTTTTTTGAATAGTTTTTAACATTTTTTAGTTATCGGGGCTACAGAGAAGTATTAAAAAAATGTAGACATCACAAAGATTCAGGTATGTCTAAGATATCTCTATTTTTGACCGAGAACAACAACCCAAATGGTTAAAAAAATTGTAACAAATCCGCAAGCCATTTCAAACCATTCCAAAACTTGCATACGGACAAAGTGACCAGCTGCAATGAAGATGAACTCCATATACAGCATGATAAGTAATGTACGCACGAAATTACCTTTCAGAAGAAAGTACACTATCTACCAAAAAGTATTTGTACACTTTCAGTTTTTGACATTTTGTCAAATATTTAAAAATATACTGGTCGGATTCTTCTGGAACTTCAGAAATATAAAGATTATGTTTCACTTTATATTTATTTACATTCATTTGTTAAGCGGGTAATTAGGGGGCCGGCAAAAAAACAAAGAATAATAGAAATATTTGTGATCGCCCTGTACATGAAACGACTTATCCCTTTAGAATACAAATATATGAATACAGTAGAATACACTGTTAAAAAAATTCTGAAATTCACGAACATTTTTTTCCTGAATTTCACAGAAAAGTTCCCTTTTAACAACTAAAGGGTATTTTCCGTTACAAATCACAAAGTTCCATCATATTTCCTGAAAAAAAAAAACGAAATGGATGGAAATAAAAACAAAAAACGGAGACACGCCGTTGTGTGGGGAGCTCCAGGGCCGAGTGGTGAAATTACCACGCGGCTAATCGCCTGCGAGCGCAGATTGTGGGTTCGAGTCCCATTGGCGCCATGGAATAATGAAACATAAAAATTCCTTTTAAATTACATTTTTCTGTTTATTTTTCTCTTTTTTTCTTATTAAAAATCGTTTAATTTATTAACCGAAAAATAAAGAAATAAATAGTGTACGACAATTCCCCCCCCCCCCAAAAAAAAGTCTATATATGTATATATATATTGTAAAAAAATTGTTAATAAAAAAAATTTTATTAAAAAAAAACAGTGGTTTCAAACAGTGATTTTTTTTTAATTTAAACTATTTAAAAAATTAAAAATGATTTAAAAAAATAATAAGTATTATGCATCAGTCTAAAATAATCCGTTTACAAACATTCTAAGGAATATATTTGAAAGAAAATCTTTAAAAAGCACAACAGATTTTCCCACTAACTCATAAAAGACATACTTTGTACCGTTTAGCATCAGCAACTTTGGCTCAGTTCGTAAGAATTTGTTTCGCAATCTGAAGGTCCTGAGGACGGCGTGAACTAAATTATCCAAAATAACAATTAAGTAAAATAACATAGCAGCTTAAAATCCCTCGGTGATTTAGAATTCTTTGAAGATTAATCGGTAAATCATTTTTAAAAATTATATTAAATTATTACTATTATAAATCAAACTTTGTAACGGAAAGTTACTGATTATTACACCGGAGTTTTCCCTTCTTGTATTTCCCACAACGGAAAATCTACTAACGGAACGGTAAAACTTCGGCTACATTGCTGCCGGTAGTTTCACCTGGAATTCACAGATTTATTTTTAACAGTGTATGTACACTAATTTTTGTGAGAATAGCATGTATATTTATGGCGATAGAGCGATTTTTTTGAAAAATTCAAAAAATTCTGGTATGTTTTTTGTTTATATCATGCTGGGTTTTTGACCAAATTTAACGCAAATTTCAGAAAAATTGGCAAAATGCAGTAGAAAAAATGTAGCGCAATTGGAATATAAATATATTAAATATTTTATGAAATATGAGTAGTTGTATAAAATAATTTTTATCTGCGCATGCGCGAACTAGAAAAACATTTTTTTTACATCATTTAATAGTCAATTCTATGGAGTGACTTATAAAAAAATCCAATCAAATATCGTGAAAATTCAAAAAGATATAATTATTTTAGTGAGATGTTTTTACTCTGCTCTCTAAAAACGGCTGAATCTTAAGGGATTCTCCACAAATTGACATTTTTTAATGACTGACTTAAAAAAAAACTAGTATTGAATTAATACAATATCTAATACAATATTGCTGCTAATAAATACTTGACAATTGTGATAGAAAAGAAAAAGAGCTTTATTCGCATTCAGGGCCAAAACTAAGAGAGGGGGGGGGGGAGAAGAGCATGTGCTCCGGGCGCTAGGATGAAAGTGTTCCAAATGTATCTTTCGTTTGGCGATTTTTTTCATGGCTATGTTTAGCATAATATTGTTAAAATTATTATATCTGGGCTATGCTAAAGCATAAAAAAATCTAATGATGATGGCTTAAGGTGCCTGCCCCTACCCGCGAAGATCCTCACAAGCTAATGCTATTCCTATGGGGATGCATTTTTCTAACTCTTTTGCATTTGGACATTTTTAAATAATATGTTTTGCATTGGATAGCGGAAGTCCTTTTCAAGATCGCTCCGTGATTACTTTTTCAATTTTGGCGTAGATATTTTTATAATGTTTCTTTCACTTTCAAAAGGGGTTCTGAAAGTGAAACTAACTTTATAAAAAATATCTATGACTCAAATCGAAAAAGTAGTCAAGGAGCGATTTTGAGAGGGACTTCCGCTATCCAATGCAAAAAAAAAAAAAAAAAAAAAAATGAAAATTTCAAAATGCGAAAGAGTTATTAGAAAAATGCCTCCCCACAGGAATAGCATTAGCTCAGCAGTGTCTTCGCGGGCAGGGACAAGGGCCTTAAAGATCCTGTTGAAAGTAGAATTTTTTTGATTCGGTTTAAAGTATCAAATTGGAGTATTTTAATAAAGCAGAATACGTTATTTTATATTACATATTTTAAGTTTTAAAATAAGTCGGCTATTAATAAATTGGAGAAATTTTCTTTGTAAATATGCTTTGCGAAGGAGGGGGAAAGGAGTACCTTCAAAATCCACGTTTGCCTCGGGAAAAAAAGACTGGTTTTGGCCTGTTCACATTTAATAATTTGTAGATCCTCCTCGAGAGGCAATTACAGCTGCGACTCTCCTGGGCATGCTCTCAACTAGTCCTTGTATTACATTTAATGGTATTTTATTCCACTCTGTTTGCACAAGGCAGGTAAGCTCTTTTACTGATTTTGGGCGTGTGTCACCCGCCTTAATTCGACGATCCAACTCGTCCCAGAGGTTCTCTATTGGGTTCAGGTCTGGGCTCTGGGCAGGCCACTCGAGTCGATGCACTCCATTATCAGCATACCAATCCATGCTGGACCTCGCTACATGGCAGCTTGCGTTGTCATCCTGGAAATAACATGGGTCCAATCCATAGTATTGACACAACGTAGGAAGTGCACTGTTGTCCAAAATATTACAGTAGGCATCGGCATTGAGCTTACCATGAATTGGGACCAAGGGTCCTAGTCCGAACTAGGAAAAACAACCCCAGAACATAATTCCCCCTCCGCCAAATTTAACTGTGGGCACAATACATTCTGGTAGGAGGCGTTCTCCAGGCAGACGCCAGACCCAGACCCTACCATCAGAACGGTAGAGGGTGAACCTTGATTCATCACTCCAGAGAACCTGTTTCCATTGCTGTACAGTCCATTGCTGGCGTGTTTTGCACCAACTTAACCGAGCTGCGCGGTTGGACTTGGTGATTAAAGGCTTATGGGCGGCAGCACGGCCATAAAAATTAAGCAGATGAGCTTCCTTACGGATGGTATTCATGGAAACAACACATCCTGAAGCTTGTTGAAATTCTTGGCGTATGTGTAACATTGGTTGGTTGCGGTTCTTCCGAATTTCTCTAGACAGAACCCGTCGGTCTCTATCTCCCAGTTTCGTCGGTCTGCCTACTCTGGCCACATTCTGACAATCACCATTCAGCTTCCATTTTCTAATCACATAAGCCACAGTCGTTTTGGGGTAATTAAGCTCGCTAGATATGTCGATTAAAGATCGGCCATTTCGGTGGTACCCGATGATCACACCTTTCTCAAAATCAGACAGCTCTGTTCTTCTTGGCATCATGCATGCGATTGATGTCAGTGTTGTTTTCGACACCACATTTAACAGTGGAGAACTTGACGTATTTCAGGATCGCAGATATCGACATTTGCATAAGAGCCATTATCAATTATGTATCAATGGGTAGATTTGACACAAATGCTTCGATTTTTTATAATTATTTTTATCCTGAAATAGGTTCGTTCTGGTAATTATCTAAGAAAAAAAGTAAATCACAAGTAAAAAACGTAAATGGAGATTTGGCAATTTGCGTAAAATCTGACGTCATTCAACTGCCTTCAGAGACTAATTGAAAATCAGTTCACTCCTATCCACAATAACTTTCTGAATTTCCACGAAATTCGATCGGATTTTTTTATGGGTAGCTCCATAGAGTTGAATATTAAATTATGTAAAATGATAAATTTTATCGTTCACGCATACGCTGATTAAAAAGTATTTCATACAAATACTCATATTTTAGAAAACTTTTAATATATTTATATTTCAACAGCACCTTATTCTTTCTACTACATTTTGCGAATTTTTCTGAATGTGGCTTTATATTTGGTTGAAAAAATTGCATGACATAGAACATTTTAGAAAATATTTAATATATTTATACTTCAATGAATTTTGGTGAACTCCCCCCCCCCTCCCTTTTCTTCTTTGCAAAGCATCTGCAAAAGTTTTTGCAAAGAAAAATTTTCTAATTTATTAATGGCCGACTTATTTTAAAACTTAAAATATGTAATATTGATTAAAGTAGTCTGCTTTGTTTAAAAAAAATGATACCTTAAAATCGTGAAACCGAATCAAAACGAAAAAAAAAATCTGCTTTATGCGGGATCTTTATGCCATCATCATTAGATTCTTCTATGCTTTGGTATAGGAGAAATGCTTTGAATGGGACGATTTTGACAATATCATGCTAAACATAGACATGGAAAAAATCGCCAAACAAAATGTACATTTGGGACACTTTCATCCTAGCGCCCGGGGCACATGCCCTTTTCCCCCAACCCTCTCTTAGTTTTGGCCCTGAATGTGAATAAAGCTCTTTTTCTTTTCTATCACAATTGTCAAGTACTTATTAGCAGCAATATTGTATTAGATATTATATTAATTCAATACTAGTTTTTTTAGTCAGTTATTAAAAAATGTCAATTTGTGGAGAATCCCTTATGATTCAGCCGTTTTTAGAGAGCAGAATAAAAACATCTCACTAAAATAATGATATCTTTTTGAATTTTCACGATATTTGATTGGATTTTTTTTATAAGTCACTCCATAGAATTGACTATTAAATGATGTAAAAAAATGTTTTTCTAGTTCGCGCATGCGCAGATACAAATTATTTTATACAACTACTCATATTTCATAAAATATTTAATATATTTATATTCCAATTGCGCTACATTTTTTCTACTGCATTTTGCCAATTTTTCTGAAATTTGCGTTAAATTTGGTCAAAAACCCAGCATGATATAAACGAAAAACATACCAGAATTTTTTGAATTTTTAAAAAAAATCGCTCTATCGCCATAAATATACATGCTATTCTCACAAAAATTAGTGTACATATTCTACTGTATTCATATATTTGCATTCTAAAGCGATAAGTCGTTTCATGTACAGGGCGATCCCAAATATTTCTATTATTCTTTGTTTTTTTGCCGGCCTCCTAATTACCCGCTTAACAAATGAATGTAAATAAATATAAAGTGAAACATAATCTTTATATTTCTGAAGTTCCAGAAGAATCCGACCAGTATATTTTTAAATATTTGACAAAATGTCAAAAACTGAAAGTGTACAAGTACTTTTTGGTAGATAGTTTATATACAAACGCGGAGTCGTTAGCCCTAGTAGATTCACTTTGACCACCGTCATTTAACACTAGAAAGCCGGGAAGGTGTCATTTCGACACCGATCACTGGACTAACTGTCCATTCGAACTAGAAAAATCTTCAAAAAATATGTCATATGTCAGTTGCAATGAAATGAACTATACAAATAAAGTAAATATTTTCAAATTATTTTTCTGGTTTTAAATGTATTTTATAAATGTTGCGCAAAATTTCCCGGCGTTCTAGTGTTAACCTTTTCTGACTCTGAGATATTCTGTTTCTAAAATTATGAAACGATTCACTGAACCAAAATTTACAAACTAATTTATTAGAAAATAAATACATGCTTATTTTCATGTGCTTTATAAAAGTTAAAGTATTATTAAAGTTAAAGTTTTTTTTGTGTGACTGGTGAACTTATTGTAAGCTCCAGCAGCAATATGTGTATCAATATTGTAAAAATATTGTTAGATTGGTTGGTGTTGCCAAAGTGGTAAAACTTAAATTTTAAATCTTGAATTTTCCGCCAATATGTATGCGCATGTCCATTAGAGCATGTAAATTTGCATGCCCGGTCACGGCTTGATAGCTAGAAAAATATTCGGCCCGGCCTGACCAATATAATTTCTAAAATTTCCGCTCAAACCCGGCCCAGGTCAAAAAAATGCTAAAATTTCGGCCCGCGCCCGGCCCGAATGAATTTTCACAAAACATTGATTCTTAAGGAGGAAGAGTTTTGACCCCCCCCCCAAAAAAAATCTTAGTCTTTATATATATTCATATATACATATATATATATGTATATATATGTATGTATGTATATATATATAATCTTCATTTACATAGAAGTGCCACAGGCTGCAATAACTATGTTTTTAATGAAGCTCTGTTTATTGCATGTCTATGTTTCGAATATCATATAATATTAATACATATTCTCTGTAATGGAGACATGAAAATCTAAAAAAGGTACATAGTAAAATCTTTTAAAATGGAATTGCACAGTATTAAAAAAAATCGTAAACACAAGTTTTTTTCTTAACATTTGTAAATGTATTACGTATTTCTCACATATTGCTGCACTCATTTTGCATGGATGACATCTTTTTCAGTTTAAATCAAGAATCCGTGATAGGCATGTTCTTTTTCATATGTTTAACTATATTTTAAATTAGTTATTTTTTAAAAAGCCTAGAAATCTACGATTTTTTTTTTAAAGAATGAGTTTAATGTTTAATTGTAAAAGAATAGCGATTTAAAAATATAATTATTTTTTATATAACTAGGGGGGCTCAGTTCTCCTGCTCGCCACGCGCGCGAACCCCCCGGCGTAATCGCTTCGCGATTCCAAGTTGTAAGCTACCCCTGCTTGCTGCGCTCGGCAATACCCCATGTATTGAATAAGCAATTGCAGACCTTTCAAATGATGTGTCACACGACTGGTGTTGTAAAGAAATTAAAAATGTGCCCCCCCCCCCTGGGAAGGCAGAGTGGGGGATGACACACAAGACATCCATAATATTAATAAGAAGTTGCAGGCATTTCAAGTGATGTGTCACACGACTAATGTTGTAAAGAAATTAAAAATGTCCCCCCCTGGGGTCGGATTGGGAAGGTTACACACAAGACATCCATAATATGAATAAGCTTAAGCAGTTGCAGACCTTTCAAATGATGTGTCACACGACTAATGTTGTAAAGAAATTAAAAATATGCCCCTCCTGGGAGGCAGAGTGGGGGGTGACACACAAGACATCCATAATATGAATAAGCAGTTGCAGACCTTTCGAATGATGTGTCACACGACTGGTGTTGTAAAGAAATTAAAAATGTGATCCCCCTAGGGGGCAGAGGGGGGGTGACACACAAGCCATCCATAATATGAATAAGCAGTTGCAGACTTTTCAAATGATGTGTCACACGACTGGTGTAGTAAAGAAATTAAAAATGTGCCCCCCCTGGGGGCAGAGCGGAGGGTGACACACAAGACATCCATAATATGAATAAGCAGTTGCAGACCTTTCGAATGATGTGTCACACAAGACATCCATAATATGAATAAGCAGTTGCAGACCTTTCGAATGATGTGTCACACGACTGGTGTTGTAAAGAAATTAAAAATGTGATCCCCCTAGGGGGCAGAGGGGGGGGTGACACACAAGCCATCCATAATATGAATAAGCAGTTGCAGACTTTTCAAATGATGTGTCACACGGCTGGTGTTGTAAAGAAATTAAAAATATGCCCCTCCTGGGAGGCAGAGTGGGGGGTGACACACAAGACATCCATAATATGAATAAGCAGTTGCAGACCTTTCGAATGATGTGTCACACGACTGGTGTTGTAAAGAAATTAAAAATGTGATCCCCCTGGGGGGGAGAGGGGTGGTGACACGCAAGACATCCATAATATGAATAAGCAGTTGCAGACCTTTCAAATGATGTGTCACACGACTGGTGTTGTAAAGAAATTAAAAATGTGCCCCCTGGGGTGCAGAGCGGAGGGGGACACACAGGACATCCATAATAGGAAAAGGCAGTTTCAAACCTTTCTAAAAATATGCAACACGAGTGCTGTGGATAAAAATTTTAAAAGTTCCCCTTTCGGGGGGGGGGGTCAAAGTGGGGTGCGGCGCCCCAAACATGAATAATTGGAATAAGCAGTTACAGTTCTTTTAAACTATAGGAAGGCTCCGCCCCCCTGCTCGCTACGCTTGCCAAACCTCCGCGTAATCGCTTCGCTATTCCAAGTTGTAGGCTACGCCTGCTTGCTGCGCTCGCCATTACCCCATGGCTTCCCGATTTAGAGGTGGGCAATATATCAGTTACTTGTATATAATATAGTATATTCAATATACATTTGTATATTGTATATTTTACAACAATTTGAAAAGTATTTGTATATTGTATATTTTACAAAACTTAATATACAATATACTTTGTTACCCATAAGCAATAATTTTAATTTTTGCGTTCTAAAGAATTACATTAAAAATCAAAAGATATAAGCTATAAAATGTCTCGGATACTATATGTTTATAAATAGTAGAATAAGGGGAAACAGGACACACACCTTTATGCAATTGAATGTACTACCATTATTATTAATTTTTTAAAAGTATTCTAAAAGTATATCGAATATACATTTTGGAAAAAGAGTATATTGTGTAATATATATCTTTCGAAATTCCTAAAATGTCTGTATATTGTATATTTTGGGCAAAAATGGGCGAGTATTTGTATATTGTATATAATGTACTTTTTTCATGTATACTGCCCATCTCTGCTTTTGTTCTTTCCTTGTATATTTTATTCTTCCATGCTTATTAAGGTCATGTAAGAATAAATATCCGGTAAGAATATAAAAATCAGATTATGTGACACTAATGTAGGCGAAATTTTGGGATTCATAGGCACCTAATGTTAGGATATAAATGGTCGGCTCGCCTAATATTTAAAAAAAAAAAAAAAAAAAAAAAAAAAAAAAAAAAAAAAAAAGTTTTTAGCTTCACAGAGTCACATTAGGATGCTTGCAAGGAATTCTGATATTCATAGACACTTATTTTACCTAACGTTCTTGATGAAAAGTACCAACAAAAAGGTCTTGTACTACTTCCTGATAATTTATTCTTTCATATTTTTGACTAAATATGCTGTGCAATAGGACGTCCGGCCATTTTAACCTTTGGACGTGGCTTTTACTTTCAGTATCTATGTAGAAATATCATTGGAAAATTTCAATTAATGTTGTACTTAAAGTATGTAACTAAAGCAGAAATAATTTGGAAATTCGAATTTCACTCACATTTATACTAAAATCTTATATATAATATAAAATGTTTTCCTTTTAATAGTAAATTTGAAATCTAAAAATAATTGGCAAAAAAATAATTGCTAGACGAATCCATCAAAGAATTTTAATTTTAATTAAGTTTTCAGAAATAAAAAATGGCAATATTTCTTGAAAAAAATTTGAGTTATTATACTTAGCGATTTATTGTTTGATTACAGATAGTAAAAAAAGTATAAAAAAAATCTATTGAAATTGCGAAATTGTAACCCTATTTTTGTTAAAATAACTTAGTTTTAAAACTTTTTGTTAATTTAAAATATTGGTTTTGCTGTGATTTTAATTAACTATTTTTCGTAGAAATTAGAAAAATTAGTAAAAATTTCGTAGAAAGTTTAAGGTACTAAAAAATTAGAAAAATGTTTCTCAATTATGATTCTTGCTTTTAAATTTCAAAATTTAAAATAATTAAAAAGATAATGGCTGAAATATAAACGTAGTCATCCATTGTGGTTTCAACAGTGAAAGTAAGACAAATAAAGCTACTATCGCTAAACTTGGCGAAAAAATCGTAAAAATCTGGAAAATATCGAGTAACTACAAAACTAATGGGAATAAAAGAAAAAAAAAATTCGGCAATAGCTAGCATTTCGTATGATAAATCAGTGTACCAACTTTCGTCACGCTAGGCCAAAAGGTTTGGAAGTTTTTTGGCGAACATCTCCACAAACAAGCTGTTTTATATACATAGATGAAATGATTATTCTATTCTTTGAACCAAATAAAATTTACAAAGGGTAAGGGATGGCTGTTTGCTGGATTCCTTAATCTTAAACATTCCATACTGACAAATTTTATTAAAAAAAAAAATATATATATATAATTTTTCGTGTTTTTTTTTTTCAAATGCTTTCTTTTATTCCTGATCTTCTCATTTTACTTAATGCCGATAAACTTATATTTTCTGTTCTCGAATTTTGTAATGATTCAAGAGCACTTAATAGCATTTTCTACTTTCTAAAACCGGATTGTATGCACTCCCCCTTTTTTTTCCAAATAAAAGATTAAACAAACCAACAAATAAATAAAAACTCTTTGTAAGTGTGCGGCCGGTACTGTCTTTCATCTGAAAAGGGTAGAAGTAGATGTGATTTTTTTCACATGCTACTTGGTGGGTATCAGGCTAATGGTTTCTTGACCAGTAGGAGGTCAATTGAAGATTGGATGTGATGATGGCTAAACGCGTTATCACTAGTGCATCAACAGAGAATTTTCCTCTACCCCCTCCTCCCCCAGGTTAGACATTCAAACTGCTTTCTTTTCATCAATTGTACATATAAACAAGAAAGTAAAAGTCTTTTCCTTGGACGAAAGCAATTCTTTACAAAACCGGCTTTTTGACTCTACAAAGGAAACACCATGATCTGTGAAATTAATTCTTGAAAATAATTTTTTGGAGGTGTTATCTTTCACTTTCTTTTTACCCAAATTATACACTTTTCTTAGTTTGTTGGTTTTAATTCACTAAGTTATTAATAGCAATATTTTTTGCATACTTTCTTTAGTATTCTACAGCATCTTTTCTGGTGGACATTTATATTAGTGCAGAGGGGGTAGAGTTGCCCGGGCACACAGGGTTTCCCCCTACCGGATACGCCTGTAGTCTGTATTTATGGCCGTCAGCGTTTTATCTCACCTTAAAGGAATAGTATTATAACCACATTTAGATATGATGCTGATGGGGACCATAACATTCCTTGTCAAAAGATGGTGTCTGTGGCATTCATAGCCTTTTTTTTTTTTTTTTTTTTTTTTTTTTACAGAATCTTGCAAAAGAATTCTTAAACATTGCGGTCTATAGGCGCAATAAATTCAAAAGGAATTTTAACAATGTTATAGTATTTAAAACACAACAATTAGATACATATCTTTTATATACATCGTAAAAAGCTTAAAAGAATGATGTTTGCGACATTAAGTCTTTTTATTTTACAGGGTGTGAAAAAAACCAGAGATACATTGTCGTTTATAGTCGATGATGCACAGAAAGACATTTTAATTTAACTATATAATTTTTTACTCGTACGTGAAACTTTTGTCTGCTTTTAATAAGCTATTTAATATGGGTGTTGCAAACGATGTACGCAAACATTCGTGTATACTACATACACAGTTGCTCAAAATAATTTGAAAACGTGACTCTTTATGTGTGCCTTAGCAAGTTCTTTGTATCATTGTTTTGAAAGAAATTTAGATCATTAATTTAATTAGAGAATTATCATCATTTATAATGTTAATAGCGATATACAGAGATGCATAAAAGTATTTAAATATAATGGTACATATAAGTCTTAATTTTTGAAAATTATTTTATATACTTCAGGGTATCGTTTTTCTTTCTTTCTTTCTTTTCTCATTACAAATAAAACTTTTGATTTTTATGTTAAGAAGCAAACAAGATTGTTAATATAGTGAAATTTTTCTGTATTGGACATCTACGGTTCCAAAAAAAAGATATCCAAGTTAGAGAAGTATCCAACTTATAGAGGTTAGACATAATGTTAAATATCCCAATAATCCGTTCTCAGAAAAGTGTCCAACTTGGGAAGTTTCTTTCTAAAATTTCTTTAGTTATTTGCAATTACTATTTAAAGGGAAGAAATTAAAAAAAAAAAAATTTTTAAAAATGTTTCATATTACAATAATGGGTAATGTTTGTATAAACTTCCGTGACTTAAGTACTTATTACTATTTATAATTTTAATTTTAGTAATTTATTTGTTAAATTAAACTTTCTTTAATTATTAAATCAATTATAAAATCCCTTACTTTAAATAAATGTGCTTTTCTAACGTCCATAACAATAATTAGAGCCCTTTACCTCACAATGCTCCTTTCCTAATAGAATATATATTTATAAAAACAATAATTAAATAAGAAAAATAAATCTTGCTATGACGCATGGATTATAAAACACTTTCCAACGACTCAGAAAAGTAGTTTCCCATATGGCCCGTATATTTGTGAGTCCCTGTATTTCGCTATAAATGTTATCCATTCTAAAATTTAGATCTGAGTTATATCGCTATTTATCGTTAGCGTTACACAAATATAGTGATGGTGTGATATATCGAGATATTACGATAGTCACAATACAACTATGTACGGCAATATATCGTTAAATAATAGTTATTTAATATCGCTATCCAAATATTAAAAAACAATACTTAACAAAAAATTTTGACATTTGCTTATTTTGACATTGCTTATTTTGACATTTATACTGTTTTAAAGTGTCGCACAAAATAATATGTACGACCCTGTAAAAATAGTCAGAAACGTTCATTTTTCATAGAGGATTTTTTTCTTGAGTCTATAAACAACATATATCATTTCATTAGTTTTTAAAATATTGAAACTGTTATAAAACAGGTTTAAAAACAATGCATGACACAGGCTCATTGGAATAATGAGAAAAAATTACATTCACAAAACATTTAATTAACACAGATAAATGCATAATTGCTGGATTGATTCGAGAAGAGATATGACGTCACATACGTAATACTTGTCACATGATCACTGCAAGTATGCGATAATTCTTTTTGATGTCCACAGAAAAATCGTCTAAATTTATTTTAAATTTCTTTCACCCATAGACCGTTATGTTAAATAATTCTTTTGCGATGACCTGTAAAAAAACTATAAGTGCCACATATACCATTTTCAATAGGGAACTTTCTGGAGTCCATATATACAACATATTCAAATTTCAAGATGATACGAGTATCTTTACGCGAGTTTTAACACTTTTCATCTTCGTTGGAAAGTGTTAATAATCGTCTGAATTTATTTTTAATTTTTTCCGTCCATAGACCATAATGTTAAAGAATTCTTTTGCGATGTCCTGTAAAAAAACTATAAGTACCACATACACCATTTTCAATAGGGAACATGCTGGAGTCCACATATACAACGTATCAGAATTTCATGATGATACGAGCATTTTTACGTGAGTTATCGCGCGGACAGACAGACAGACTGACGGACATACGGACAGACAAACTGAAGTTATAAACACTTTTCAACTTCGTTGGAAAGTGTTAAAAGCAATGTTTCCTTTCTAAAATAAGTGATTAATTTCTCTACTGTTACTCGATAAAATATTCATGAGTAAATCATTATTGATAAATACAAAAATAGAAAACTTATATAATCATCTATTCTGATAGTTAACATTTAAGGTTTAACCATTTCCGCCATTTTTGTTAAAATCATGTTTGTGAAGAAAATTTTTGCAGCAATAAATTTTCGAATTATACTTGTTACAATACTTTGTTTTGTACCAAATATTATGCATAAAAACGATAGTTTTTCGACAAATCGTTAATAAAATAGTTGATTTTGCCTTAATATGACTTTTTTTTTAAAATTCAGACAAATAAAAAATCAATTTTTTAAAAAAATTATTATATTAAATAAAAATAGTTTCATGTAAAGGAAATTATAAGAAATATTATTTTTCATTAAATTCGTAAAAAAAAAAAAAATAAAATAAAATAAAAATAAAAATAAAAAAGACTGTTCTCGTGTTGATAAGAACACGTATATCATATAAAATTTCCTCCAAAATAACACGTATCCCCCAAATTTGATCAAAATATGATATAACTGTGGATTGTTCTAATTGGTCACCATGGAGTTTCTAGACTTTTATGGAAAAAGTAAAATTAAAATGCTTAATTAAAATAATTATATGTAAATTTAAATATTTTATATCTTGAAAAGGTAATGTTTGCTTCAGGATGAGATTGCATTTTATCATTTTATACGTATAAAAAAAAATCAATTACTTCATAGAGATATAATTTAGATTCAAATACCACTTCATAGCCCAGCTTCAAACCTTCGCTCCCTTTCGCCCTCAGGTCTTTAACCTCCCAAACTGTTCTGTGATTCCCTCCCGCTGAAATATCATTTCATTGTGTACCTACTTGTAGGACGAACAAAACTTTCTCACTTTCATATTACCGGTCTGCCTAAGGACATTTGGGGACACTGTGGTGGCTAGTATTGTCTAGGAGGAGACACAATCTTTGCAGACAGAAACTGATGTTTCACTTGACCACCAATTGAGTAACATGATCTCAGGGTCTGCTCCGCTCCTTCCCCCTTCCCCCAAATAAGGAAATACAGTTAAATTATATTCGTAATTTTTTAAATATTCTTTACTAATTATTAAAAATATTATTTGTTTAAAGAGGTTTAAAAGGAAATTTTTTTCCTGTGATGATTTGTAAAATAAAATAAAAATAATCCAAAAAATCCCCCCCCCCGTACCTTAAATAATAAAACATTAAAAAAAAAAACAAAAACATAGAATTAGAATAGATTTTAGTTAAATAATAATTATATAAGCTTTTAGTCAGACTTCTTCTACGAATTCCCACACTGGGCGAATAGTAACGTGTAATGTAAATATGCAATAAAACTATCTGGTACTCTTCGAAAGAGAACATTTTGAAATTCTTTTAGTGATAGTTAAAGATATAAAATCCCCCATTTTGAAATAAGCTATTATAACATTTTCATGATTACATCTCGTTTACTATAAAAAAATCTATAAAAAGTGTTCAACATAATATTTTTAATAACGGACAATTTCGCAATTTTAGAATTGAGTTATAAATTTTATTAATTTTTATGGAAATAATATTTGTATTTGGAAAAGGAACAAAACATTTTTAAAATTTAATGTATGAATTTGAGAATCAGAAAAAGGAAAATAATAAAATAAAATAAAACTCTCAATGAGTATGAGTATATAGAGGGTGGACATAACGTTAAACCTATGGATCTGTTCTCAGAAAAAGTGAAGTGCCTAATTTAGGAAGGTGTTCAACTTAAGGGGATGTTCAACTTGGGAGGTTTTACTGTATATAAATTGTAACGATCAATATATATGTATATGCATTGTGCAGATTGTAAATGAATTGTGCTCGTTGAAATATGTTCATTATATGCATTGTGCAGTCATAAGTTTTTAACTAAAAGTGAGAGTAAAAATACTCGATACATTCAATCATTTAGTGAAAAGTATAGTAAACTTTCAGTAATTAAAAGTATAGTTAATTCACGCATCGAAAAGGTCTACGAGTTTCATTGACGGGCCTGAAATATTATCCAGGTGATGTGTTCTCCCATCACGAATGTATTATTATATGGTCAAACCTCATTAACGCGAACACGCTTAACATGTAATACTTTTAATCCGAAGTGGATACTCTTTCCCAATCAAATTAATAAAAGTTATAAACAGTTACCTTATTATAACTTTGACTGATAACATGAAATACTGCTAATACATAAACAAAATTTTATTATGTCCTCTTCAAGTTCACGTTAATGAGGTTTGGTTTCATCAAAGGGTGAGAAATAATAAATTTGTTAATTTTTAAATAGTAAAACATATATATGAAATAATGTTGCCTTGGTTAACATTTTCATTATTCCAAATAAAGTGAATTAAATATACGTTACTGTTACGTTCTTTATAAGATAAAAAAAAAAAAAAATCAATTTAAAAAGGAGTGTTAAAAAGTATCTTCTAAGTTCACCATATATTAATAATGATACTTCAGGATGCTAGCGATGGTTTATTTTCATTCCCACTTTTTCCTAATAATTATATGTGTCACAGATTTTTGCACTAATTTCTGAGAGACGTATGACGAAAATTAATATTAAAAAAAAATAAAAAAATCTTGGTAGATAAAATTAAATATCACTACGCACACTCTACGCCAGTTCTGCATGCATAAGCCTCGATTAGTACGCACGTTTACATGGTCCCCGTTCATACTGTATTCATACAGAGTCCACGGTTCGTAGGTGTGTATACTCATACACATGTACTCGCTTTCACTGTCTGTATACCGAGTCCACGGTTCGTATGTGTATACGCATGGTCCTCGCTTTCACTGTGTGTATACCAAGTCCACGGTCCGTATGTGTATACGCATGGTCCTCGCTTTCACTGTGTGTATACCAAGTCCACGGTCCGTATGTGTATACGCATGGTCCTCATTTCCACTGTGTGTATACCGTGTCCACGGGTTGCATGTGTATATGCATGGTCCTCGCTTTCACTGTGTGTATACCGTGTCCACGGTTCGTATGTGTATACGCATGGTCCTCGCTTTCACTGTGTGTATACCGTGTCCACGGTACGTATGTGTATACGCATGGTCCTCGTTTTCACTGTGTGTATACTGAGTAAGCGGTACATAGGTGTATAGACAATATAGTTAATTCTCTGAACTTATTAAATTTTCATCTATTTCAGTCAACATGTAGGACATTTACATTACTAAGAAAAAAATGTATACTTATCACAATCGTAATATTTTTAATTAAAATTTACTGGGTATATTAAAGAAGAAAAATTTTATAATACTGAAAAAGAGATTCAAGAAATTCTTCCACATATTCATATACTTATACATTCTTATTACTAATTTAATAATTATATAAATGCAACACATTTGTATTCCTGAATTTACATATTAGTTGTAATATACGTATAAATCAGAAATTCGTCTTTTCGCCTTTTAACAAATAAATAAATAAAAGAAACGAATATAATTATCGATTTGATGCATATTTCAAAAATATATATAAGTAAAATTTGAAATATACTGCGAAAATTTTGGTTTATATTTATTCAAGTTCAAAACTAAAGTTACATTTCAAATACTCTCTTAGAAGAATGAAAATGAAGCAATGTCTTGCTTTTTTCGTTTACGTTCCCATTTGAACAATTCACAAGCGAAAAGTCCTCTGTTGGACGGTTTATTCACCGTGTGTGTGAATGTCCTCGGTTGCCTTGCAAAAAAGCATATTTGAAAAAAGCCTATATTTAAAATTTTTGAACCGGTTATATAATATACGTTCATCTAGAATACTAAAAAGCTGAAAAAAAATAAAGAAAACACATTATTTCAATAGGTCCGCAGTTGGTCGGTTTGGTTACCGCGTCCTCGTTTCCCACCATATTCCGGACTATGTGTGTGTGTGTGTGTGTGTGTGTGTGTGTGTGTGTGTCTGCGATGGCTAGCAAAATCTATGGGACGTACGAAGCTCAAAATTTTTATGAGAGTAGCCCAATATCTCTCCTGATGCACCTGAGCTTCAGAATTTCGAAATTCTATTTATTAACTGAGTAATTAATTAAATTCCAAAGATCACTCTCATAAAAAATCGCCTTTTTTCTTCTTTTTTTCCCTTCATTTAGTTATGGTTGGTTGGTTGCATAAAATTTTGGCATAAATAATTAAAAAAGCTGGAACCGACCTTTAAAATTTATAGACTGGCAAGCTGTCAGTTTAAAAGATGATTTTTTATCACAGCGGTTGTAAACCATGGAGGAAAAAGATAGGTGGTGGTGAAGTAAACCGAAAAAAGGGTTGCAATATTAAACCATTTATCGCTCAAATTTTAATGTCCCAAACAAAAGCATGTAGAAGAGATTTTGTATTAATAAGACGAATTGAAAGAAATGAATTACAGCTGAAGCGTATTTTGCGAAGAAATAGTAATTTTTTAAAATGGTCTTTTTTCCATTATATTATTTATTTTTAAAAAAATGTTTGCTTTTAAAATAATTGGAATTGATAAATTCGAAATAATTAAATATCAAAATAAAATAAAAAAGAATATTGAAAACATTTGATTTGAACTAAAAATTGTATTACTAAAAGTTTTCTTTTTTTTTCAGAACTTTTTAATACTTTATAACGTAGATGAAAAAATGTTTTTAATTTAACAACATATTAATAACTCTATGTCAATATATAAAATATATTTATGAAAACAATCTTTTAAAATCATGCGCGAAAACTTAAATAACAAATATTAATCTAAAATCTAGATTTCAGAGTGCAGACGATTTTAAGACATTAACGAAAGAATGTTAACTTTTCAAGCAAAATCTTAAATGATGCTTCTATATTGGTATTTCAAAGTGACGGCTAGGTTACATTTATGTTATATTTAAGTTACGGTAGGGTAATGTTAAGTCGCAGTTAGGTTACAGACAGATTATGGTTATGGTACAAAAGTTTACGGTTAGGAATTTGTCCACAGTGTATACATTACGCATGCTTTGATTAAAAATATACACTTTTGTTAAATGGTTCTGAAATTATAATACTATATACCAATCTTTTATCATCGCGTATCGATTTCATTCACGGTATAGACGGAATTAAGAGTAATATAATTAGTTTGAAATTCAAAATATTTCACTTGGGATTTCTATGCGAAAAAAATAATTAGTTACGTGTTTTAACAGTGATTTTTACGGGTAAATATCAACACTTTAACACGAAACTAACGCAATCGTTGGATACATGTTCCCTCCCGTGTTTCTCCTTGCTCATTTTAAGTATTTTTAGATCTTAATATTAGTTGTTGTTTTTAAAACCGATTTTTCACAAAGTCAGCTGCGACGTATTTCAGACAATGCATTTCTGCATGCTTCCAGTTAATGATAAAATCATACAAATTTCAAGTTCGTTTAATATTGTTAATACGGACCCGGGCAACGCCGGGCGGGTCAGCTAGTTATAAATAAAATGCATACATTAAAAACACATAAACACATGAACTTGTACAAATAAAATTAACGATAAAGCGTAATAACGAAGTTTTGAACTGACAAAGTCCCGCAGTCATCTTTAAGATAAATATGATATGCTGAGATGTTTAAAAGTCTAGAGACGAAAGCTTACTATAGAGTCTTGATGAATTCAAGACGACTGCATAAGTAATTTCTAAATGATGTATTATGCTTGAGCATTAATTTTATCTATACAAACTCATGTAAATGATATTGTTTGAGTATATAATTATGCAAGTGTATGTGTTTGTAATGTATGCATCTCACTTATTATATTTTACGGTGCAATTGTCCTACATATATTAAGGGGAAACAGCACTTTGAAATTGATCAAAATATCGATTTTCTTTTTCAATATTAACTGAAAGCTTCTTTCATTGTCAATATTTTGATACCTCATTTTTGCCCATACGACAATTATATCGCGAGATAGTGTAAATTTTGTAAATAGATTCAGCGCAATGACCCATACAAAAGAAAACTTTAAGCTGATTTTTCTCCCTTTTCAAATTTTTATAAATTGCTTGTTCGTTAAATACTAAGGCTTTTTTGCTAATTTAGATAGAGGTTTCAATTTTTTTTTACTTGTTCTCCTTTATCTATTTAATATTTTTGTGCATGGATTTAACATTCAAGTTCATAGTAATTTTTTTAAAAAGTATTAAAATTAAGAGTTTGCTGAATTGCTTCATTTGTAACATTTTTCGACAAAATTGAAAAAAGTTTATGATTTTGATTTGCCTGTTCGTCTGTCCGTGCTCTAACTCTCGTAAATATACTCTTATTGCCCTGAAATTTTTGGGAGTTGACGTTTACCCTAACACAATCCCTAAAGATAATAAAGTTTCTAGCATGCTTAGTTTATTTACAGGGACAATCAAAAGTTTTCCGGTACATTACGGCCTATGGGAGAAAACGTTTCAAATGAAATTTAAAGGTGTTACACCCTGACAAACATATAAATATTTAAATGCACTTACGAAGTGCACTAAACTATGCATTCTGTAAAATATGCGCTATTATTCATTTACAGGACCACACAAAAAAATTACAGAATAATAAAGAGGAAATTGTTTGAGACATATTTTAATTATATTAAACTATTTCATGTACAATAAAATTTACATACATCGCTGAAGCTTAATATAAGTTATTTCACGCATAATAAGAAATGCACAACATTTACAAGGGCATACAAAAGATTTCAAATAGTATATTCTATCTGACGTATTGTATATTATCGATGATGGCTGGTGGATAGATGAAATGCCTTTTTAATTATCATATGCGCTTTTAAGTTTCATTAAATTTATACACATCGTATGCTATGTTTAAATGCCATAGCTACACAAAAGAGCTCTTAAAGATTACTGAATATGAGCATAATAAACTTAAAAGTGTTTTTAAACAAGTTATGTATTTTTATACTGAACTGCATTCAGTTTACTAAGAAATGTTTGTAGAATATAGATAAAATGATATACAGGGCCACGCAAAGAGCTGGATACGTAGTCGCCTATGGATGATAATTTCTGGAAATGTGATTTCATTAGTCTTAAGAATGTTTTAGTTTGAACTAAAATTTAGCTAAATACTTGCATTTAATAAAGGTACTAGGTAAACTATAGGGCTGAACAAAAGTGTACAAGTATGTTTCCATCTATTAGTATAAATTGCTGAAGGGAAAATGTCAAACTGCTATGCGTTTTTTTGCTAAACTAAATGTCATCATTATATAGTATATATATCAACTGACAGATCAAACACAGGGCTTTTCAAAAGTATTAGAATAAATATTTGGCTATAGACAGTAACACTTTACTTCCCTAAATAGCGAAGTTTTATATTAAAGATTTCAGAAAGTGTTGGAAAGTGTTTCATAATCTATGCTTAATGTTTCATAATCTATGCTTTCATAATCTATGCTTTTTTTACTTGTTTAATATACACGCGAAAAAAAAAAATACATCTAAAAATGCACGCACAGTTTTATATAGTATATTCTAATGGATGTGGAAAAAAAATTGAAGCAAAAATATTCATATTAATAAAAAAAATATATGGATTTTAAAAAGTTGATTTTTTAATTAAGTTTGATTAAAGAAGTTTTACAAGAAGTTTTTTTAATTTAATTTTTAGTATTAAGTATATAGTACCACCATACATTATTACAATATTATTCAAAATTGAAGAGATGGTTTCAAAGAGACTGTCTTCCATTAACCCTTTCGGTTCTGATTTTTTTTTCCGTTCCGTTTGCGAATTTTTTTTTTCCAGGCACCTTCGTCGTTCCAAGCCCAAGCTCGCACTCTGATAGGTTGTTGCTCTCGGCACTGTTTTCACGTAACTTGGCGATAACCATACTTGGCGAAAAATACTTCGCTCGTAAGTGAATGAGTAAACCTAAAACCTAACCTACTCATTTTTATTCTTCCTTCATTTTGTGTTCTGGTGTATTATTATCTTGTGTTTTTTTGTAAAATGGCTAATGCTTTACTTATTAATAAACGGGAAAAGTTACTTTGTACTCGGTTCGGAAGGAAATCGAACTCCTCGATGGAAGCATCTATCGCTACGCCAAGTATGATTATCACCAAATTACATGAAAACAGTGCCGAGAGCAACAACCAGTCAGAGTGCGAGCTTGGACTTGGAACGACCAAGGTGCTTGTAAAAAAAATTACGCGTTCCGTTTTAAGAACAAAATTACTTTTACTTTAAAAATGCTAATCGTAGCTATCCAAGTAAGTAAACTTAATGAAGTTTAAAGATTATGTCGCTGTCTAAAACCTAACTAAGAGATGTAATCTTACTAAGAGATCTAATCTTGTCTAAGAGATGGTTTAAAAGGTAGTGCGTATTTAAAAAATATATTAGTTATTCTTAGTGTTTAATTGTATTATATAACTTGCGAAGAATACATTTTATTATTATTTTTAAATCAATAGAAACAAAATAATTTTAGTTAATTAAATTTCAAATCTAGAAATCGACCGAATATTCGGGGTCGTTTTCGCTTTCGGCAAAAATTTAAATTTTGCCGAAATTATATGTGACTAATTTTTTTCCCGTGCTCACTAAAAGCTGCAAACTTAACGGTAATATAATTTTTTTAACTTGAAGCCACAGAAGTATTTCGAATACTGCTTGAGAAAGTTCTAGTATGATGCATGATTGTTTACAGAAATCACTGTAAAATAAAAATTAATGTGTGTATGCCTAAAAATAAAAGGTATTCCTATAAATGGGAAATCTTTCTGCATCGTTGATGAATTAATTACGTTTCATTTTATGTGAAAATAAAAAGATTTGGGTCTGAGGCACAGCGCAGTAATCTTGCGGTGCTAGGGGGAGTGGCTTACCCCCCCCCCCCCTCCTCCCTAAAATATTTTGAGCTTCTCCCCGGAAATGATTCCAAGATCACTAAATTAATTTCTTTTCAGAAAATCCAAATGAAACTATCTTCAAAAACCTAATTTAGTTTTGAGGCTCTTTCACAGTTTTGGAGAAATACTAAATTGTAACTCAAATAAGTGTTTCAACACTCGCTCATCCAATTTGCACATATGACGTTAGCATGATGCTTAATTTTGCACTAGTTATACACTCGAATTTTTCATCCCCATATTCTTTTCTTAGCATTAAATGAAGTTATTACAACAGTTTAATAAGAAACATGTACTTACATTGTGGATATGCACTAATTTATCTTTCTGCATCAGAAGGATAGAGAGAGAAAATATGAACCCTTCCTTACATTATCTTAAGCCTACCGCCCTGTTATTCACTTTTAGCTACGGCCCTGCTAAAGCACAGAGAGCCAATTGGGGCCACACATATAATTAATTAACAATCATGTATATTTAAAAATCATGCATATTCAACAAATACGCATAGTTGATTAACAATTATATATATTCAATAAATACGTACAATTAATTAGTAATTATGTATATTTATAAATGTATTAATTAATTTTAAAAAATTGGGCTTTTTCGTTTTCGGTCGAAAGTAGGAAGATCTTCGAGATTCGGTTTTGTTTACTCTTACTGCCATAAGCACCTGTTTCGGTCGAATCCTTACTAAAAATCCAGACATAAGGCAACGACTCTTCTCTCAAGTAATGACTCACACACATTCCCGCCAGCGCCTAAGGTAATAAAGACTTCTTCTTTAAGAAATTTGCGGATTTTAATCATGGCAGTACCCTTTAACATATTCTTATCCAAGCTATCGTCAGAAAAACTTTTGTGGTATGAGAGGTGATATTCTGCGGTATGATTACTTTCCTTTATAAGTGTGCATTAAAATATACGCTTGGGTGCTGTAAACCATTATTTTTACAAATTTACGCCTGCACTATGAAATTAAAATAACGCCGTTGCTGTAAAATAATAGCTGAAACTGCTGTAAAATTTACGCCTGCACTGTGAAATTAAAATAACGCCAGTGCTGTAAAAATAACAGCTAAAACTACAGTAAAATTTATGCCTGCACTGTGAAATTAAAATAACGCCATTGCTGTAAAATAACTGCATAATGTGCTGGCACCCAAATTGCCAGCACTTTTTGCTGTAAAATTACAGTACTTTTTCTTACAGTGTAGGAGTCAAATATTTCATGTTGAGCTAATATTGATGACATCAACCATTTTTGAAAGTTCGTGATATGACAGAAAGAGGATCAAACAAAAACTAGAAAGGCTGCATAAACATTCTGCTTATTTGCCACTTACATGACATACAGATGAAAACTGTAAAACTTTTAATTTCTTCCCTCTAATTTAACATCTGAAAATCAGCCATTCAAATTCAAATCAATATATTTATAGGAAATTCGATATCTGTTACAGATGATATTAAAATAAATAATTTTCCTAAAGAGATCAAAGAATGTTTATAGTAATTAATAGTTAAAATTAAAACAAACTTCAATTGATTCTTTCAAATTGTATAGCTCTGAAGTATAATAAATTAATTCATTATACGTTTATTTTATAATATGTAACACATGAAACTTTGCTTTATTCATTTTCTTTATTCTGAGACTACCTCTTTTAAAGACCGATTTTTTAAGGTCTAACGGATGGTCTCCTTATAGAGGTTTTACTGAAATAAATAAATAATAAAATAATAAATAATTATTACTACAATAATTAAATACGTAAATTGTAGCATATAAGAGTTGTTGTAAGATAAAACAGTTGAAAATAAAATCATATGTTAAGTACTGCTAAGGAATTATTTAGCGGATATCATGTTTTTGTCGTGTTTTCAGTAGCAAATTGAAAATTTCACCCTGAAAGCAAAATGAAAGCTGAAGTTTCTAGCAAAACTTAAATAAATATCCTCGATATTCCCTCTTTTTTTTTTAAGAGTGTTATCGATTTATATGTCAGCACTTGCTAATCCTATAAGAGAAATGCTCAATTTATATTTTAAGACGATGAGGGAGAGGGGAAAATGACTTTTTCTTTCAAGTAATTTTACAGTCTGTTGTTTTAAATTATATCAACTGCCACATGTTTTTCTACGTCAAATGTCGGAATATATTTTTAAGACATTATGCTGAATCATAGCAAATGCGATGGCGTTTGGTATAATATGTTTAAAAATAGAAAATGCAAACGTCTTTTTGAAATTTCTAGTGAACCAGTTGACGTACTACAGTGATTTTTTTTTTCAAAAGATAGAACTCGACGAAACGAATAAAATGATAGCATTAAAAAAATTATCGAAGTTTACTGTAGTTTTTTATTTAACTTTTAACGAAAAAATGAATTCCAAAAATTCAACAAGCGATAGCTAACGATCTTATGGATGGATTAACTTCATTTTTGGTTTATTTTAATCCTTTTGGTAAAACCTAAAAACGATTTCCATCTTTGTATGTTTGACGATTGCTGAGAAAATCGAATTTGTGTCTTAAAGCTCGAGTTGAAAATTGTTTCTTATTGTTGCTGTTATAGTTTCTTTTATTCATTGCCACCAAGTTTAAATAAGTATAAATTTTTTATGCATGTAACACTCATTCAAATTCAATAAATCACATGAAAAACATAATTATTTGTTTTTATTGCGAAGCATTTACTCTAAATTCTTTGAAGAAAGTTGTGGGCGTACTGTAATTATTTTCGTTCGACTCCTTGGTTTATTTCTCGACATCATGCATTTTATATGACAATGCAATAACTTTCTTAATTATTCTAATTCAACAATAAAATTTTGGCAGCAAATATTTTGCTTTTCAAGATATAAAAAAATCTTCAGTTTTTATCAAAAAATTTGAATGACAAGTATAAAAAAAAAAAAAATGCTCTGGTGAGCAACAAAAAAGCGTAATATGTTTTTAAGCATGAAAAAGTGTTTGTCAGGTGCTGCTAATTGAGCATGAGAGAAGACAAGGGGTCCTTTCTTGGCTGCAGCTCACTGTCAATGCAAATTTGAAAAAAAAAAAAAAAAAAAAAAAAAAAAAAATCATATTTGCGCTTTTTCCACGTACAAGAAATCTCCGTAAAAATTTCCGTCTTTCTTTTTAGCAAAATTTTCCATCCTGCTTTACATGTGAACTGAGCTGTTGACGCTACACTGCAAACTGCACTGTTGACTCTGCATTGCAATTGCATTAGAAATCAGTTTTCTGTGCAGTTCTATGCTGCGGGCGTGCTTGGTGGCACTGCATGAGTATGATACGCTACAGGAACTAAGGTTTCTGGTACTATTTCGCCTTACATTCATGTTTAATTACGTTGCGTTTTTTCTGACTATGTCTTTGCGCTACATATTTTTATCTTAATTGTGATTGGTTTCTTTTACACGGAAAAAGCGCAAATATGATTTTTTTCAAATTTGGCATTGGCAGTGAGCTGCAGCCAAGAAGGGATCCCTTGTCTTCTCTCATGCTCAATTAGAAGCACTTGTCAAACACTTTTTCATGCTTAAAAACATATTACGCTTTTTTGTTGCTCATCAGAGCATTTTTTTTATACTTGTATTATTTCATGATTCTTCGAAGTGAAATGCTTTTAAGCTGATGTAAGTGAACGTAACCTATAAGTTGTGGTTTTCTAAAAAGCTAAGATGTTTTTAGAAGATAATATTAAATATTTAAAAATAAGTTAAGCACCACTTTTCAAAATGAAAAATCGCAACTGTGCATTTTTTTTTCTCTTTTTTATATTTTATTTATAAGAACCTGCCCCTAACAAATTTTAAACATATGAACATAAAAAAGAAAAACAGGATAAAAGATTGTCTTCTAAGGCCCCCCCCCCCCCACCCCACTCGTGGCGAAAAAAATACCAGTTCTTCTTTAGCTTAGTGTATATCTATTTTATATCCTTGGTTAAAAAAAAAAAAAATAGTGATATATGGATGAATATCACAAAATGTCAGATTATGATCATCTGAGGTATTTAAAGAATTTATTGAAAACAATTCAAAATTTCAAGACGGTAAATTTATTTTCTATTAGAGAATAAAGGATTTTCCATGTAAAATTGCGAAATTTACAAGAACTTAAATAATATGTTAATTTTTAGGTAATCATGGATCATTTCTTAGCATATGTATTCCAGGATAATGGCAATTTCATTCTAAAGCATTTTTTTACATTCCCTTTTTTTTTTTGGCCTAATATTTTAATTTTGCTTAAAGGAACATGTTTTCAATATAGTTATAATGGTGCAATTGTTTATAATGGTTATATATATATCTATATAACCATCATTATAAACGATTACAAACAAAAATTGTGAATGTATAAATAATAAAGAAATTTATTCAAATAAAAAATGATATATCAAATGATGATAATCAAATAGAAAATTATACATATAAAACAAAAATCTGAATATATTTTGAAAATACATTTCAGAATATTATTCAATAACTTTCTGAAGAAAAATATTTTTAATCTAACCTAAGTGAACGAAATCCATAAATTCTGATTTTCAATAACGTAAAAAGCTAGCAATATTCTTAACATGAAATGAAAGGAAAATATATTCAATCTGTTCTTTATATCAGCAGGAAAGCTGTTATTCATAATGAATTGGTGGAAGATAAATCATACGTCGACACGGCACATGCTTTAGAAAATATTCGTAAGTTAGTGTAATTATTTAAACCTGTCGATAAAATGTCAAATAATAAAACAAAAATATTAAACATTGAGATTTGTAAGTTGAAATAGTTTTAAAATTATTCAGAAGTGGAATATGCAGAATTATATTTTAAGTTGGAAAAAAATAACAGCAAAGAAAAACAAAATAAAACATAGGTGGCCATACATCTATAAACTAGTCGGGTGTGCCAATCCCAAAACTTTCTTCTATTTCACGCATGTTAATACAGTAAAACCCTACAAATCCGAACTCCGATTATACGAAATTCCGGTTAATCCGAATCGATTTTATTTTCGAAAACTATAATTGATTGCAACATTTTTTTTCTTTTGATTACAGGACATAGCAGGAAACGGAAAAAATGTATAGAAGTTAGCAAGTAATCGCAGTAAATCATGATTTTCAGTCTTTAAAAAGTTTGACAGAAAAAAAAAACCTTAATACTGTTAAAGTACAACATATGTACACGAAAATAAAATAAAAAAAGGTGCATTATAGGCAGGGCTTTATGTGCAATGGAGCCCACCGGAACTTAGCTCCAGTACTTTTCTGTTTCTGTTTTTAGTAAATATTTAAATATTGGTCGGAATTAACTGGAGCTCATAAATACAGGGCTCTAGAGCCCAGTGCAATTGCGCTCCCGAAAAATCGAAGCCTAAATTATCCTATCCTTTTTTTCCCACTTCCAAAGTTTTGCGTTCTTTTTTATCAAAACACGTATACGTGATGGAATGTCTCGTACAAGTAGGAGATCAAGATGAAATGGACTCAATTTTTATATCCGATTTTAAGGCTTGGGCTGGTTCGAGCTCAAAATCTCTCTCTTATACATTCAAAATTTTATTTATTCCTGTATAGAAAAAAAAAAAAAACTTTTCTCCTTAAAAATTACGCATTCTATTCCATTACAAATCATTTTAATGCTGTTTTGACCAGAATAAAGGGAAAACGGGAATAATTTGTTTTCTTTTCTAGAAATATTTGCAAATTTATGTCTGACGTTGATGGCGGCGTGTTTACTTCGGCTGATGACAAGCTGTAAAAATTTCCAGAAAGAAGCACGTCCTAGGTATTGTTTTGATTTAATGATGATTTTTACAAAGTTTTATTACTTTAATTATCTCGGGCTCAGGCATTTCATTTTTTGATAATTAGTCAAGATATTAAATAAAAACCGGTTCAGGGCTCAGGCATTTTATTTCTTTAATAATTAGTCGAGATATTAAATGAAAACCGTAATCAGCATAGCAAAATGGCCTATTTTTCCAGCTGCCTGCATGAAACGCCATTTCTGGTTTTTTTCAAATAGAAAATAAAGGAAAATCTTTAAATTTTTCGCATTTTCAAGCTGCTTCATCTGCTGTTCATGTAGAAACATTTACAAAAATAAATAAATAGATAACAATAATAAATATAAAAAAATCCTCTGGGACTGCTTGGATAGATTTTCAGGTAAAAATGCAAAATATGCAAGTTCCAGGATGTACGCCGCTGCCGGAGGCAGTACACAAAATTGGATTTATTTAGAAAAATATGAAATATATCGCATAAAAACCTAAAATCATTCAACATGAGTTTTAGATTATTGTCACAGCCTCGGGCGAATCAATTAGTAAATAAATAAACAAAAATATAAATTACTTTTACCTTTGGACATAAAAATTTCACCTGCCATCCGCCGATAGGAAAATTTGTAAATAATAGTAATAAAAAGGATAATAATTGAATTTTTATATATGTATACGGCATTCTGTATACCATATACAGTCGAGTCTCTATATAACGAAATCCATCGTTCCAGTAAAAAAATCGTTATATAGAGAAATTCGATGTATAGAGAATGATGTTGAAAATCGTATTTAATGGGTAAATTTTGAACAAATATTATTTTTGATGTTTTTAATTAAGAATTTGAAATGTTTGAAAGTAAATATTAACCTAACATTCTATTTCTTAATTATTTAAGCTGTTTCAAAAAAAGAGAACACATTTATTTGAAAGACTAATGAAAATCAAATAAGGAAGACTTGCATTAATTTCAGACGAAGAAATCTGTAATTTTTTGTTGTTTTGATTTTAAAATTGTTATGCTCTCTCTCTCAAAAAAAAAAAAAAAAAAAAAAAAAAAAAAAAAAAAAAAAGTTCAAATTTTAACAAGGAATGAAAAATGGTAGTTAACATTTCCCTCCATTTGAAGGTCTCTGTTATGTGCCTCTCATTGATTCCTTTCTTATATGGGTAACAATCTAATTGACTCTGTTTTGAGAAGGATGTTGAAAGGTGTGTGGGAGGTGGGATGAATTCGTTGGATTTAAAGAACAAGCAGATAAGTAATAAAAAAAAACTCAGCACTGAACGATAAATCAAAGATAAGTGATGGAAAATTGATTCCATATGATTTCAAATCTTTTTTTAAATTGAACAAATTAAGACCAATTTATGAAAAAATTCGTTATATGGAGATAGATATTTCGTTATATAGAGACTGTTTTTAATGTAATCATGCGAAAAGGGGACCGTTCTTACAAAAAATTCGTTATATAGATAAATTCGATGTATGGAGTTTTGTTATAGGGAGACTCGACTGTATTCCATTTCTAGTACAAGATAAATTATATATTATATACAAAACTTATACTTTGTAATTGAAATGTTTTTATATATAAGTACACGTTCTAATGACAACATACCAATAATTATGAGTCCTAATATTAATCAAGCTAATTAATATTTACGCAGCACTCTAGCCAAATGTTCATTAGTTTTCCGACAATAATAACTCTTTTCATTAGCTGGTGAATACAAAAAAAACTGAAGTTGTGTGAAAATTAATAAACATTTTGACGCGTACTTTGAATATCCAGCTTTTGTGCTCCCTAATTATGCTTGTCTGAACAACATGACAAGAGGAAAGAAAAAAAAGCGCCACTTTTTAGCCTTAAGGGAAATTTGTGTTCCAATTTTGGTTCATCGACATGTTTATTGATTTGTTTTCTAAAAATAAAAAGAATAGCTCATCATCACTTGCACGAATGAGATGCAGCTCTCACTTTCTCTTTCTCATTCAATTATTGCAATACTCTTTGGGGATAAATTAATAGATTTAACAAACTAAAAAAAAATATATATATATATATGAGCTGTCCCCGAATATTTTCTTCAAATTTAATTTTCCATATGACATTTGTTAAGTGCCAAAAAGCAGGAGTAAACATTGCACTTAAAATGCTTTTAATAACATTCGTTTGTAGTTTATTTTGCTTCTAAAAATAAATCCCCGGAAGTTTTATTAAATTATGTTCACCGCAATCATTTGGGATTTTCAGAATGTTCAAATCTGACAGAAATAATTCATAGAAAAAAATGTAAAATAAAATATTTATGCACATACGTTTGATAGTTCTTATAAAGAATAAATTAAATCATACTGAGGATTATTTGAGAATAAAAGTTTAAACTATTTTACGAAGATATAAATGTAAGCTAAGCCGTTAACGCCCATTTTTTTATACATTTTAATTCTTCGACATTCCACACCAGTTTTTTCCATGTAGTAATTTTGGGTTATTTATTATCGCTCAAAATTTGAGATATGCTAAAGGGAACAATTCCGTATTTAAATGCTGATATTGAAATTTAAAAGTTTTTTTTACGGTTGTAGGTGATCTATAAATAGATCGCTATCAGGAAATTTAACTAAGAATTTCTTTAGTAAAATAATCTGATTAATTAGTGTAATTTGATTTTATTTTAAATGACACCGAAGAAAACTAACATAAAGACAATTTTATTTCCCCAGAAAGCACTGTTATTTTAGTTTTACTCGTCAATCACAAGAAAACACATTTAGATTTCGAAGAAAAAAGAATAGAAATAACAAATCATATTCACGTATGGAGATGCAAAATATATTCTCTATTCTAAACTCATTGTAAAAAAGGGATGTCTAATGAATTATTTTCAGCAGCCATTGCCAGCCATGTTTAAAGCATTATATTATATAGGGGACACGTTTGAACACTAAAAACATATATTTTTTATAAAAAACATTTCATATTTTAACAACTAAATGACACTGGATATAAATATAATTTAAAAACCCAAAAAACAAAATATTCCGCCCCCTATGATCGTGAATAGCCAATGCCACCGCGGCTCCCCCTATTAGACTCACCCTCTAAATATTTATTAAGTAATTCTTATTCTTATGACATTCCGAGTTTGTGGTTAGAATTACTTAATAAATATTTAGAGGGTGAGTCTAATAGGTGGGGCCGCGGTGGCATTGGCTATTCACGATCATAGGGGGCGCAATATTTTGTTTTTTGGGTTTTTAAATTATATTTATATCCAGTGTCATTTAGTTTTCTACTTATTTTAATATTAATTTTATACCTATTAAATTTAATATATGTTCAAAAGATATTATATTTATATGCCGCGGTGGCAATGGCTATTCACGATCATAGGGGGCGCAATGTTTTGTGTTTTGGGTTTTTAAATTATATTTATATCCAGTGTCATTTAGTTTTCTACTGATTTTATGTGTTATGAATACGGTTCTTATGAATGAACCGAAACATGTCAACTTTTTAATTTTTATTTGTGACACCTGTTCTAAGTAAATAAATATGAAATGTTTTTTATACATAAATGAAAAAGGTGAAGTGATTTTGTTTTAGTTTTGAAAAAACGAAAGCTAACAACAGTTTTAACATATATTTCGTTTTTGAATTATATTTTTTGCGTTTTAAGTATTACATAAAAAACAAAGCATTTCTTCATCATATGAACCAGAAATTAAAAGTTTTCCATGCAAATTGAAAAAAATTGTGATGATTTCAAAAGCTGAAAGATTTCTGTTCAAACCTGTCCCATGTTGGGGTAACTTTGAACAATTAAAAGGGCGCCTTTGAACAAATGCTTGAAATATGAAAATATTGAGAGTTTTCATAAAAAGCTGAATATGTATTAGAAATATAAAGTAATATAAATAAAATTATTATATTTTATTGAAACTTAATATTTTTTCTATTACTTAACCAAACTTAAATTCATTAAAGTTGATGTCAAAAATCATTATTGAAACAACACAGAGAGTCCCTTCAGTTATGTTTGATTGTGAAAACTTTTTTACAATATCCTTGAAATACACCAATATTATATCTGATGCTTCTGGAAAATTAAAATTTTTCATTCACACTTTTTATGATAAAATCTGACATAAATTCCGTTTTATCTAAGCACGAAAACCAAAAATAAAGTTTGGGAAAAAGTATAGGGTTTGTTAGACAAACCTGCTAAATCATGAATCATTATTGTGTATCCGGGATTTTCAATTATCAAATAAAGGAATGCCTTCATTAATTTAGATTTGAAATTTCCCATCGCTGATCCATCCAGAGATTGTAATACCAGTGTTCTCGCTGTCGCTCGCCATTGCGCCAAATTGCGACTAAATTCTTCATTTGGCGAGTAAACAAGCGATTAGATTCGCCAAATTGCTAGTGCTCAATCTTTGCTTTTTATTTATTTATCTTTTTCTTTAAATTTATTTTATTCTATTTTTTATTTGTGTGTGCGTGTTGCTTATTATCATAATCAATTGCACTGTAACTGTCAGAATGAAAACTATTTAAAAGTTTCTTAAGCTCTCGTTGCAAGACAATGAATTTAGCAGATACCATTGTCTTCAACTATAAAAACGATCTGCAACAACTTTATTTTTCAGATTCATTGTGTGGAATATCATAAAATTCTGAATTAGCTTAGGAGGTTGGATTTCATAACATTTCAATGAGTTAAATCGGTTTTAGAATTTATTTTTTCTTGATTACGCAAGATATTTAGAATATACATATTTTTAAAATATTTTTCAGCGGTTAGATGAATTTAGATTAATAACAATCGTTGTCGCAGTTATAAAAACTTAGGTTATTTTAGAACATATTGAAAAAAAGGGGTACATTAAAGGATTAAAGATATATTTTTTTTGTGCTACACGGCGAATCTATTAGGCTAATATTTTTTTCATTTGGCGAATGTTTTTTATTTTTTATTAGCCAAATTATTAAGGTTGGTCAAATGTCAGCGAGAACACTGTGTAATACATGTGTGGAGTAGACTGTTAACAGTATAAGTCCATGTTCTTTGATATTCTTAATTAACCTCTTTTCACATAGAAAAAATTCCAAAAATAATAATATTTAGGTGAATCAACAACTCTTTACTCCATAGTTTTAGATGTTCAATGGTGCCTCATCACATGGAGTTCAACATTAGCTGTTTACTCAATTCGGCTGAAGAATTTGAATAAAACAAAGCTTATAAACTAAAACTAACATCTTTATTTAAGTGTTGAACAATAAATCAAAACTTTAGGGATACAAAATTGTTAACAAAAAACTTAGAACTTTATTTTCTTAAGCTTAGATTCAAGAGGGAGAGAAATACATATCTTGTTTAGACGGTATTGTGCAAATTAAATGGTGCAGCTTTGTATACTTATTGCACAGAAGCAGCAGTAATGTATTGCCATAAACATTTTTTAAAAATAACTTATTTGAAGTAAAATATTTAGAGTGTTCAAAGGTGCCCCCCCTCTCTTCTACTATATTATTAATATTATTTTGTATATATATTGCTTTTTATTGCTGATGTGAAGATAAACCACACACTTTAGTTGTTGTTCTATAGTATTTGAGATCTGACGAGTTTACTATGGTTCTGAAAATTCCAAATATTCCTTAACTCATTTTTCGTTCGTAATTATGTAAATACGTACCATCTGTAGTTGTCGTTCAGTCTGTCCGTCCGTCTGTCTGTCTGTCCGCATATAACAACGCAAAAACTACCCAACCGAATCTTTTGAAATTTAAAATATATAATTATTACATAATTTTGTCGAGCCATGTCAAATTTTATGAGAATCGGATGGATAGATCAATTACAGGGACGATCAAAAGTATTCCGTTACATTACGGTCAATGGGAAAAAAAATTGCAAATGCATTTTAATCTTTTGAAATTTAAATTACATACTTATTACATAAGTTTGTCAACTCATTTTAATTTTTTTTTTTGAAAATAGGATGCATCGATCAAATACAGGGACAATCAAAACACATTACAGTTACATTACAGTCAATGGAAAAAAAGTTTCAAATGCATTTTAATAATATTACACTTATATGAACATAATAATATTGATATGCATCATAAAGTACATATTATAATATAGATTTTAGATAATCTGTTGTGCAAAGAACTTTTGTTATTGATTTTCAAGTCCACACAAAAGTATTCCATTACATAATAAGTATAGAGAGAACATTGTTTGTTGCGCATTTTAATTGTAATTAACTATTTACAATTTTATGAGATTGATATATGAGAGTGATATTTTTAAAACTTCATTATCGTACGAACGCACCTCATTTGAAATGCTTCACGTGCAATTTCCAACTTGTTTTCTTTTTCTTGATGCATATAGTTTTAAAATTAATGCTTACATATGTAACCATTAGTAGTAAAACAATATATAAACCACCGTCAACTCAACCCGCAAAGAAAAAAAAAAAAAAGCTTTTAGCCCTATTTTATCCAATGCAGAACACTACTCCTTCCTCAATGGATGTTATTATTAAGTTACAATTCTGTACCAGCTAATTTCTTTCTAATGATAATTCGAAATGAAAAACCTGGTAAATGTATGTAAGGAATAGCTGATTAAATACAATATCTCATAAACGAGAAAAAGGTTCATTTCGTTAATCCAACAATTTGCTTCTTCAGATTTCTCCTAATCAAATAAATTCAAGAAATAACTTTTTTTCGAAATGCAGCTTCTCGGGAAACGAAAATGTTCACATGGAAAAATGGCAAATGATTTATTTATTCATCTGACAAGCAGAATTTTATGAGGCATAAATAAACAAAAAAGAAGGTTGCAGAGCACGAGAATAGGAGTTATTTCGAGAATTCTGTGTCACGATATCGCACTCAAAACTACTGAAATTATTTTTCTCATTTGAAAGTTTCTGATAAAAGTTGATTAAGCTGCATCTGGAAAAATTCTTGTGGGATATTGCTTCTAATAGTTCTTCGTTTTATTTATATTGCGAATTCAAAGAACATGAAGAAAATCACAAAAGAAAAAAAATAAGGAATAAGAAAGAAAAGTATGAAGTGTACCACATTTAAGACACCGCAAAACTATGAAAATAGGTTTTTCAATTTTAAATATTAAGTACATACGAGTCTCAATTCCTCGAATTCCGATTAGATGTTTAAAATTCTGATTAGATGTTTAAAACAAGTGATAATATAGCGCTGTATTAGCGATGTTTGTGCCATTTTCATTATTGCACTATCGAAAAGAGTATGAAGTTATGCATAAGAATTGAAATTTTTTTTTCTTTTGTGTCTGTGTGTGTACGCTTTTGGCTATGGTCAGCAAGTCCTCCCTGAATTTGAAAAAAATCTGCCAGAAGGGGACGTTGTTTTATGACTTTTGTGCCATTTTCCTTATTTTACCATTGAAAAAAGTGTACGATGTTATGCATAAAATTGAAAAAAAATTTTGTGCATTTTTTTGATTATGGCCCACAGGTCTCTTTCAATTTGGAAATATCTCGCCGGATGGGAGTAATGTAATAGCGCCCTGTGTTGTTTTCTGTGTCATTTTCATTATTATACCATCAACAAGTGCGCGAAGTTATGCACAGAATTGAACCAAATTGTTTGTGTATGTATTTAGTTGTGGCCAGGAATTTTTTCTCGAATTTGAAAATATTCTGAAGGAAGGGGTTTCTGTATTAGCGACTTTTGTGTCTTTATTTTACCATCGAAGAATCTATGAAGTTTTGCATAGAATTGAACCAAATGTTTTGTATGTGTTTTTGGCTACGTCCAGCAAGTCCGCCTTGAATTTGGAAATATTCAACTGGAAAATGGCGCTGTATTTGCGATATTTGTATAATTCTCTCAGTGTTTCGCCGTCCATCGTGCAGCGACGGGAACTCGCGTTCTGCTATGCCGACTATCTGCAAACAGCTGATGTACAACGGAAGAACGAAAATAGATTTTAATAAATATCATGATCATGATTAACTCGTTTCTATTCCGATAAATTGACTGAAGCAGAAATTAAGATGAAGTCAGCAAAGTCAGTCAGCAGTCAAAGTCAGCAGAGTATTGAACTAATAATTTTGCAGAATTAACACTTGTAGCTACTTTTTTAAAATATTAAGATGTATGAGATAGTAGAAAGTTTTGGGATAGGCACATCCAACTAGTTTGAATGTGTGTCTGAGTTTCAAAATGATATTCTTCTTTAGGCTGAAAATTCGTCTATCCACTACAATAGTAAAAGCAGTGTCCTACTATTTTAAACAGTTAAAATAAAACCAATATTTTCATGCTTTATTAACTGAAAAAAAAAACAGCATTTAGAAATTACATAAAAAAAATTTCATATCAATAAAAGTACTTCAAAAGTTCAACATATCTATTTCTTATTTCAGTTCGTTCTCACTGTGAACTCGGATAGTATTTTGCTCGATAGTTAAAGCCTCTACAATTGAATTTCGCTGCGTATATGTGCAGGAAAAAATGGTAAAAACTGCAGTAAAATTTGCTATAAATTAGTGCCCCCAAATTAGAAACTTTTTTTTCCTGAAAAGAAAAAATAAATCCTCTAATGGTCATCTAAATGTTCTGTAAATTAAAAGTTCATGTAATAAAGCTTCGTTTTCGCTTGCTGCCGAAAGTTTAAAAATCATCAAAATGTAATTTCGGTTCAACTCTTGACAGAAAAACGTGTGTCGGTAGGTCACTAATGATGACGGATCCGTAACATTTTCTTTTCTGATGATCATTTCATTTCAATACTCATTTTATTTATATTCCCGTCACGTTAACCAAGTATTTACTATGGATCATTGCAATTCGTTTGTATTCCAATGGAGAGATGTAGAGAAACAAGTAAGCCACTTACTGCTGTTCACTTGAACACTACGATAACGTATATGTTAAACTTACACACGATATGTTTAAAGAATTCTGAGCGAGTGCATATGGATATCACACATTAATATAAGAAATAAATGAAACATAATTTTAGCGTTCCATCTCTAAGCCATGTTGAATATTTTAAGGGAAGATAATATTGGGCGAAATCGCATAGGAAAATATGCAAACCTTTAAGGGTGTTCTTAAATCAAAAAGGGCAACTTTTGACACATGCATTAATTTAATTTTGTTCGGAAATGCATGAAAATAGCAGGTGTTGTTATTCAGAAACTGTCTAATTGCACTCACTCTTTTGTTTTTTAAAAAACACAACAGATTTTTCATAACAAGTCTTCAAACTCGGCACTTTTGAGCCTGTTTCCCGACGAAAGCAGAAAAACCGGTAGAAAAGGAGGAGAAAAATGGTGATTGCGTCATCGAAATAGCTTATAACTTGATAAATAATTTAATTATCATAAAATGGAAAAATAAGTTCAATTTGAAATCGCTTTCATAGTCAGGCATTAAAATTTTATAACTTTCTGTTAAAAAATGAATTTGTAAATGTGTCAAAACATTTTTCGCTTGTTGAGCGGATCAGTTAAGAACACCCTTAAGACCCATATCCTCGGAAACTACCGGACGGATTTTGATGAAATATCAAAACCATACTTATTATTGGATTATGCTCAAGATTTAGGGTAGACAATTTTCTTCAGCGCCTAAATTTTTATTTTTATTTTAGAACAAAGTCCCCAATGTACTTTGTTTGATTCAAGGTTCTTTTGGGAAAAACGACCAGCGTAGCGGGCGAAGCCTACTATCATATACATATGCATATAAAATTTAATTTCTTACAAATGTTTAATTTGTGTTGAAAGTATATTTCGTAATCTATGAGTGATACAGAATTTTTCTTTCTTGATTTTAGTTATTTCCATATATGGGGTATTATGAAGGTTAATTTATCATTTCTTAATTAAAAAAAATATATATATATTCAAATATTTTAGAAATGATGTTTAAAATGGTGAATTTTCTGCATTATTCATTAGCTTATAATGTTTTCCAATGAATTTTTCATCCGAAAGTAATCCTTGTTCAAACTTTTATGGCTTATCGCGCAAAAATACTGTCAGAAATTTTTGAAAGTAAAATTAATTTTAGAATTCGTAATTAAATTTTAACGTATAGAAATATAAAAGTGAAGAAATTTTAAGTATTATAAATCTGCTCTTTCACAATTTGTGTAATAAAAATATTTCAACCTTTTTAATTAAATCAAAATTATCAATTTAAATTATCGTTTTAATTAATATATTTTCATTTTTATATGATTTAATAGAATTCGGAGGTATTAAAAATGTAGAAAGAGGGTATAACGCAAATGTTTAATTTTGATTCCAAGAACATTAATTTATGAGCGTAGTACAATATCCTTCATAAAAAAGATTAATAAGCTTGTTCAAATCTATTTTAAAACAAAGTTCCTTAAAAATTTTTGTTAAAGCACAGTTTTTTTTAACATAAAAGGGAGTTTCGATGAGCGATAAAATGTGATAAGATGTAATGAAAGCAGCTGTATTTAATCGGAAACCAACACTATATTATTATATATGCTGTATTTTATTTGCATCTCATTAATAATTATTTCTCAATAAATGCTTCCATGACATCAATTTATCCTGCCTTGTTCATATATAATAGAATATTTAAATGCACCAAATTCCAATTTGTTTACTATTCTTGGTTTGCGAGCATAACGATTTTCGAGCTTCCACATTCAACGGAATTATAGATCTTAGCTTGAATGTATTGATTATCAAAAGTCTGCTTCAGTAGCCTCGATGTTCGTCGGTGATATATTCATTGAACTGAAAAATCATCAGTATTCGTTAAGCATCATTTATTAAAGAAGCTTCTGTTAACGTTCTTGTGATAATGTTTGTATTAAGGGAACTCGATACCAAAAAAAGATTTATTTTGTTACAACAAATATTATATTCTTACACGTTCATGTTTGAATAAATGACATTATAAAAATTGTTGAAATTTCAATATACACTGTAAAAAAAAATTCAAGAGGTTACTAAAAATTTTTTAGTAAATTTGTATTCCACAGAATTTATTAGTAACCATTACAAATATTTTTTTGCAAGTGAAACAAGCATTTCTTTTGTAAACTGAACAAAAGAATTTTTTGTATAACTAACATAAAAATTTTTAGTATGAGCCACCAAGCAAACTTTAGTAATAGCTCCAAAATTATTTTTAATAACCATTACGTGCGCCCGAAGGGCAGGAGCTTCCTTCGAGCTACATCCAGACTTCTGAAGCAAAAGATTTTCGGCAAAACCGCAATAGATGGCAGCACCAAACATTGCTATCTGCTCCGACAGGATTTTCATAATCCCTTAAGTACTTACACTACATACATTCGGGGCGTATTTGGCCGTGGCCAGTATCGAACCCGGGACCTTTTAGCCTGGAGTCCGTTACTATAACCACTATGCTATCAAGGCCACACCAAGTGCGATTTAGTAATAGCTATTAAAAATATAAAACTATTAACTCTATTCGTTGCTAACTTTTTTCTAGTAATTCTTACAGATTTTCTTGTAACCGACTAAGATTACTAAAAATTTTTTAGTAATTACAAGGATCACTAAAGTTTTTTTAGTAGATCGACCCTTTTTTTTTACAGTGTAGCAATAACTTAAAAAAAAATGACTTTTTTTAAATTAACAATTTTATAATTCTTTCTCTTTTTTTATTCTTCACACTTGGAAATACATTTTTCTTTTATCTTTTATTCAAAGTACCTTTTTCTATAAATGAGTGGTATCGGATTTTTGATGATTCCATTAGATCAAATAGAAAGGGAAAAAACTAAATAAATAAATGTCTGTGAAGAAAACGTCGCAACATAGCATGATATTAAATTCATTTATTACTATCATTAATCTTATACTATAATGCGAGCAAAAATTGTGTGTGTGTGTGTGTGGGTAAATTTTATCTCAAGAACGGCTCTAACGATTTTCGCAAAAATTTGGATTTTACCATTTTCGAGCACGAGAAGACTATTGGGCTAGGTCCCATGTTCGGGAAAATTCGATTACTCGGTCATTTTGGGTCATAATGGGTCAGGATAAAGCTATTTATATCTATAGAACGGCTGGATCGATTTTAAGGAAATTTTGTACCCAATCGTTTTTTGGTACGAGAAAACTATTGGGCTGGGTTACATGTTCGAAAAATTTCGATTAGTGGGTCATTTTTGGGTCATTATGGGTCAAGCCATTTTTATCTAAAAAACGGCTCTAACGATTTCGACCAAATTTTATATTGTATCGTTTTGGATTACAAGAACCCCATTGGGTTAGGTAACATGTTCAAGAAAATTCGGTTAGTGGGTCATTTTTGGGGTCATTGTGGGTCATGCTATTTTTATCTAGAGATTTTCTCACGCAATTTTGACTAAAAATTGCATTCTATGGTTTTCGGACACGAGATAAATATTGGGCTAGGTTACATGTTCGAAAAATTTTTTAATGCGTCATATTGGGTTATTAAGGGTCTGGGTCAAGCTATTTATATTTAAAGAACCGCAGAATCAATTTCATCGAAATTTTGCCTGTAATAGTTTTTTGACACCAGAAAGCTAATGGGCTAAGTCACACGATCGAGAGATTTCAATTATAAGAGTCATTTGTGGGTCATGATGGGTCATAATGGGTCATGGTCAAGCTATAGCTAAAAAACAGGTGGATCGATTTTAGCGAAATTTTGTATACAACATTTTTTTGGCACGAGAAAACTATTGGGCTAGGTATCAGTTCGAGAAATTTCGATTACTGGGTCATTTTGGGTCATAAAAGGTCTCGATCAAGCTATTTATATCTAAAGTACGACAGTATCAAATTTAATGAAATTTTCTATGTAAGTTTTTTGACACGAGAAATTTAATGGGCTATCTCACATGTTTGAGATATTTCGATTATAAGAGTCATTTATGGGTCATGATGGGTCATAACGGGTTATGTCAAGCTTTATCTAAAAAACATGTGGATCAGTTTTAACGAAATTTTGTATATAACATTTTTTGGCACGAAAAAATCATTGGGCTAGGTCATATGATCGAGAAATTTCGATTAATGGGTCATTTTAGGTCATAAAGGGTCTGGGTCAAGTTATTTATATTTAAAGAACGGCAGGATCGAGTTTAACGAAATTTTGAGTGTAACAATATTTATACACGAGAAAACTAATGGGCTAAGTCACATGTTCGAGAGATTTCGATTATAAGGGTCATTTGTGGGTCATGATGGGTCATGGTCAAGCTATATCTAAAGAACGGGTGAATCGATTTTAACGAAATTTTGTATACAACATATTTTTGGCACGAGAAAATCATTGGGGTAAGTCACATGTTCAAGAAATTTCGATCAGTGGGTCACTTTTGGGTTATTCTAATTTTATCTAGACAATGTCTCGCGCAAATTTGACTAAATTTTATATTCTATCGTTTTCGGACACAAGAAAATCATTGGGTTAGGTCAGATGTTTGAGAAAACTCGATTAATGAGTCATTTTGGATCATAATGTGTCAAGGTCAAACTATTTATACTTAAAACTTGGCTCAATCGAATTTATCTAAATTTTGTATTTAACGTTTTTCGGCACGCAAAAATTAATGAACTAAGTCACATTTTCGAGAGATTTCGATATAAGGGTCATTTGTGGGTCATGCTAATTTTATCTAGAAAATTGTTCTCACCATTTTGAGTATATTTTCTATTATATCGTTTTCGGGCAAAAAAACCCCATTGAGATAGGACACATGCACGTAACTATTCAATTAGTGGGTCGTTTTAGGTCTTAATGGGTTCGGGTCATTCTAATTATATATAACAACGACTCAGTCAATTTTACCTAAATTTTGCACCGGAACGACTTTTGTCACGAGAAGACTATTGGGCTGAGTTGCATATTAAACAAAATTATATTAGTGGGTCATATCGCTTCATTGCTGAATGCTGTCAAGCTAATTTTACTTAAGAAATGGCTTAAACGATTTTGATTCATTTTATACTCTACTGTTTTTGATTACCTGAAGACCATTGAGCTAAGTCACATGTTTGATCACATGTGATTAGTGGATCATTTGGGTAATAAGGGTCAGGATCACGAGACTATGGCAAAAGCCAATAAGTTGGCGATATTTGACAAAATACTGGCGAAATTTGGCCGAAAAATCGACTATTAAGGTTACGAAACCAAAACACATATTTGGCGCCAAATGAAAGAATGTGTCCAAATTTGCTTATATCTGGCAAAAAATATTGTCTTTCAGAATGTGAAGAAATTTCTTATACATTCTTAATAGTCTTCAAGATGCATAGTTAAACTAATCAGAGTCGAGCTAAAAAAGTGATTTGGATTGATGTCCTTTCGTTGTAAATTTTAAAATAAAGTAAAATTTATGAACATGTGCATACAAACATAGTTTTTTTATTGATTGTTTTTGTAAATAATACTATTATTAATAACATGTTTTACAGTAATAATACTATATCGAGTTGAACACAAAGTTAATTTTGACCGAGCTGAGCTCGGTCACCCCTGCTAGTATTATTTTTAAGTTACAAACTATCAAAAATCCGATCCAGTCAGCCGCACTTAATTGAGCAACGGATAATTGCATACCCGCTTATATGCATAGAATGCCATGGAACAAAAACAGTTTCCATAAGGTCAATGTTAAAAATACTCGTTTTATCCATAACAATCCCCCGTTAATCATATAAAATATCCCCAATCTAGTAATCCGGATTTTATAAATTACTGTGAATGCGATGAATGGGAAAAAATTATTATTAAGCTTATTCAAAACTATATTACAAGAAAGTTTCTTAAAAATTTGTTAAAGTACAAGGTTTTTTTTTAACATAAAAGCGAATTGTACATTCAGATGAGCGATAAAATGAGACAAGATGAAGAAATCAGCAGTATTTAATCTGAGAGCAACACTATATTATTCTATATACTGTATTTTACTTGCATCTCATTAACAATTATTTCTCAATAAATACTTTCATGATACAATTTATCCTATCTGTGTGCTTCCTTGTTCATATATAATAGAATATTTACATGTACCAAATTCTCTTCTAAACATAATTTGTTTACTGTTCCAAGTTTGCGAGCATAACGTTTTTCGAGCTTCCACATTCATTGGAATTATAGATCTTAGCTTGAATGTATTGATTACCCAAAGTCTGTTTCAGTGCCTTCGATGCTCGTCGGGGATACATTCATTGAGCTGAAAAATCATCAGTATTCGTTAAGCATCATTTATTAAAGAAGATTCGGATAACGTTCTTGTGATAATGTTTGCGTTAACGGGACTGACTCCATACCAAAAAAGATTTATTTTGTAACAACAAATATTATATTCTTACATTGTTCATGTTTGAATAAAGCACAGTCATTATAGAAAAAAGTAGCAAGAATTAAAAAAAAAAATTTTTTTTATTTGTTTTAATTAACAATTTTATAATTCTTTCTTTTTTTCATTTTTCATATGAATACTAATAAAAAGAAAAAAAAATCTTTCTCTCTCTGTGTCTGTGTGATGGCTAGCAAAATCTACGGCACGTACGAGGCTCGGAATTTTTGTGAAGTTAGTACAAGGTCGCTCCTGATGCACCTGAAGCTCAGAATTTTAATTTTTAGATAAATTTTAGACAAATTTCGAAGATAGTAATTACAAAGCGCAACTTACTCTCATCAAAAAGTCAATTCTTTGATGCTGGGGGAACGAAAGCGTTTGAACATGCGCACAAACATATTTACGCACCGAAACAAAGTAAGGAACATTTTTCCGAGATTATTTCTATTTCTGGATCATTTTGTTTAAATCCAAATCAATCAAATCGCTCGGCGTAGTTAAACCTGAAAGACATATTTCGAAAGATTGAATTTTTAAGCCTAAAATGCTACAACCAATTCGAAAAAAATGTAGCAACTAGTATTTAAGAAGCAGATGGGCAGAATAAAGAGTTGATTAAAAATTCTAAATTTAAAGTTGTGAAATAAGATTAAAACTTTTTAAATAGCGGTTTATTTAGAACTGTTAGGGACAGGAATTTAAAATTTGAGATACCTAAAAACGGTTTCTAAAAAGAAAAAAAAGGGGTGTGGGGTTCAAGGGATAATAACGTACGATATCAAAAGGGGGGAAAGGGATCCAAAATTACGAAAAAGTTGATAACGTTATATTACTTGCACAGTCCCAAAGAGAAAGTACATATCAGGAATAGAAAGTCTTTGTTTTAGCCTAGCTTTATATGAAATTACTTTTCTACATTAGCTACATTAAATGAATAACCTGCGTCTATCAGTTCATGTATCAGTTCATATTATATAATCAATATATAATTAGCATTTTTTTTTTTAACTGATATTTTTAAAAATATATTTTTAAAATTCAGACAGTTTCTCGACGTAATTATCGGCAAATATCGAGAAAGGTAATGTTTAACTTACAATGATGTTATCTTTCAATTATTATTATTATTATTATTATTATTATTATTATTATTATTATTATTATTATTATTATTATTTAGCATTATTAAGCAGCTTACTTAATTGTGATATATTCTAAAAGCAGCTATTTGTATTTCTAATTTTCTTTTAGAACAAAACAAAAGAAATTTTTTTTTAACTGAGTTTTTTCGAAATTTTCAACCTTAAAAATCGAAAGTTATGAACAAACTTCTTTAAATAAATATCTCATCATCTGATACAAATATTTCTGGATAAAAAAGTCTTGTCATCTTGAAAATTAAAATTTTCATCCTGCGAATGACAGATGAGTTCCGAATGACAAGTTAATATAGAGTTTAAAATATATTTACCTTCAACCTATCAAAATGTATTTAATTTGATATGTATTGAATATGATGCATGTTATGAATTATTCGGATGTTAAAGGGACAAAATTTGTTTTATGTCAAACATTTAAGACAAAATTAATTAATTTCCTACTTGATCGGTGGTTTTTGTTAAATATTTATGAAACTTAAAATTACGCAAAGATACAAATGGAACAGAAGTGTGCGAAAAAACTATCATTATTATTATTAATTCTTTGCGACAGCGTATTTGATTAAAATTAAAAACACGAATACATGAAAATGTTTCATAGTTTTGCTACTAAAATAGGTGTAAAAAACAATTAAAACACTTAAAGGCATTATAACCAATATTCAGATGTTAAATATAAATGAGTCAACCGGAGTCCTGAGCGCTTTCGACCAAATGTTGGCCATCATTAAAAAGTGAAGTATGAAGAAATCTTCACATTAGAGGAGAATTTCTCTCTGCTTGATGATGACCAAAGTTTGGTCGAAATTGCTCGGACTTCCAATGAATTCTTTTATAATTAACACCTATGGTGTTAATGTCTCAAAGCCTTTTAATTATTTTTATACTATTTTAGTAATAAAATTATGAATCATTTGAATGTATTCATGTTTTTAATTAACATTTTAAGGTGAATTTGACGTTTATATAGATTTCGTAAATATTTTTAATGTCTTTAATTGTGCTGCGTTATAATTTTTTTCTACCCCACATTATTTAAAAAAAAAAAAAAAAAAGATTTATTTATTTTGTTTGTTTATTTATTTATTTACTTTTTTCCAGCGAATTTCCAAATATAAAAATTATATACCTATTACGAATAATAAAGTTTAAATCTAAACATATATAATTATAATAATAATAATGTTAATTTCGTTTGGTAACTTATAACTTGTATTCTTCTGAATGGATTGATGGGACTTGCATTTTTAGATAATTTTTCAGGAAAGATTTCAGTATATCTAGCACATGGTTCTACGTTGCACAGTTTTAAGGCTATGGGGGAAAGATCTATAATCAATTTAACTCGATTATGAAAGATTAGCCTTCATTTAGAGTTCTGCTGGGCGGATTTTGATGTAATTGAAATTTTGCAGGTAGGATTTTAATATAGTGCGTAAACTTCTACATTGTTCAATTATAAATGATGCGAGGAATTTCTAATCATATTGAACACGGTTATGAAAGACTAGCCTTTTTAAAAAGTTCTTTACTCAGATTTGCATTGTTAATTAGATAAAAAATGTATGAGATATTGTCAGTGGCGTAGCCAGAATTCGGTTCTAGGGGGGGGGGGGGGGTTGAGTTTCTGATAATGGTTTTCGCCGGTTATTTGAATCACCGGTTAATAGAATCAGTACAAATTAGAATATTCACTGTATAATACTTAAACTAGAAGAGCATCTGTGTGGCAGGAAATCATCATTCTTGCAGCATAATACGTCTCAGTAAAAGTGATTTAGTTTAAATAACCAATTTTTATTTAACTAATCCATGTAATGTGCACTTTCAGAGTTTTAAGTACAATTTTTGCCATTTAATTGAATCCCTTTATTTAATGAAATCTGATTCAATAATGCAGCGGATTCCGAAATACGCCAAAATGTTTAAATATTAAGTTTGGTTTTTGATTCATATAAGCGGCAATTATAGCGATCTTTCTTAGCTCTGGAAGGGGTTTTAACCCAAAACTCCCTCCCTGTGGCTGCGCCACTGGATATTGTAATTCGAAGTTGTAGAGTGACCTATGTTATGAAATAACACAGCAAATTAAAAATAAAGGATTTTATGGAGACGTGTTCGCTGCTAATTTATATTAACTAAAATGATTTCTTATGCAAACTTAATTTCATTGTTTTAATTATTGTTCTAACTCTCATACACTTAAAATTACATAATGACAACATAAAACGACTTCATAACTAAAGGGAAAAAATGGTACTTTTATATCAGCCGGACTCAAGGAATAAATCGCCAAATAATTATCTCATCAAAAGCATTCGTATATTCGTTTCATTAAAAATATATGAACTTCTGATTATTTTCATTAAATACACAACTTTATATAAAATGGATGCACTGCATGCATTTAAAATATATATCTTAAACTGTTACAATGAGTTACTCACATTTTATAAATAAATAAATAAAAAATAAAAATCCAAAAACAAAACATCATCTTAATGCATTAAAGTACAATTTACACACCCCAAAAAAAAAAAAAAAAATCTGCTATTGGCGAGAAATACGAAAAATGCTATTAGTGAGATTTGCGGCTGGTAACATAAAAGTATCGAAGAAAATAAATTGGTATTCACGAAACTTTGACACATATGGATGTACATGTATACATACATATACACCAGAGCAGTGTTCTCACTGACATTTGAGCAACGTTAGTAATTTGGCTAATTAAAAATAAAAAACATTCGCCAAATGAAAAAAATATTAGCAAAATAGATTAGCCGTGTAGCACAAAAAAAAAAAAAAAAAAAAAATTTTAATCCTTTAATGTACTCTCTTTTTCCAATATGTTCTAAAATAACCTAAGTTTTTATAACTGTGACAGCGATTGTTATTAATCTAATTTCAAATATGCGCTACAAATATAAAAAATATGTATGCATCAAATATATATACATGCATATGTAAAAAAGCGAAAAAGAAAAGGCAAAAATTAAGCATTAGCAATTTGGCGAATCTAATCGCTTGTTTACTCGCCAAATGAAGAATTTAGTCGCAATTTGGCGCATTGGCGAGCGACAGCGAGAACACTGCACCAGAGTCAAATTATCATAAAACTTGGCAATATTTTAGAAATTGTCACCAAACATGGGACAAAAAATATTTCAACTAAAATGAAGCCAACTTAGCAATGGCTGACTAATTTCTCGAAATTCATCATTCAATTTCAGTAATGGCAGAAATTGGGAATCCTCTGAAATAGCGAAATTTAGTTTACGTGTTTTCATGGTATGGAAGGACTTTTTTAATAATCGATTCGATTTATCACGCAATTTATTCACGACAATTTTAAAGTATCCCACTACGTTTCAAAAGCCAATTTTGAAAAATATCACTTAATTTTTACTTTCTTCTACCTTCAATAGAAGAAAGTATTGTAATCGAAATTTTTTTCGACTTCCAGTTTTCGACGGATTTACACGTTTTAAGGGTAGAGATTAAAAAAAAAAAAAAACAAAACAAAAAAAAACATGTTTTTACAAAATGTCTGCCTGTCCGTGTATCTGTGTGTGTGTCCATATGTCACCATTCTATCATCAAAAAGTGTATGAAGTTATGTATAGAATTGAACCAATTTTTTTTGGAAATGTTTTTGGCTGTGGCAAGCAGGTCCTCCTCCAGTTTTGAAACATTCCGCCGGAAGGGGGCGCTGCAATCGCGATGTTTGTGCCATTTTCAATATTGTACCGACCATAAGTATATGAAGTAATGCATCGAATTGAACAAAATTTTTTGTGTAAGTGTATGACTATGGCTTGTTGGTCCTCCGTGACTTTGAAAGAAATCCGCGGAAGGAGGCGCTGCAATCGCGATTTTTATATCATTTTCAATATTGTACCGACTAAAAGTATATTAAGTTATGCATCGAATTGAATCAAATTTTTTGTGTAAGTGTATGGCTATGGCTAGTGGATCCTGCCTGAATTTGAAAAAAAATCTGCCGGAAAGGGACGCTGCAATAGCGAATTTTATGCCATTTTCAATATTGCACCACCTAAAGGTCTATGAAGTTAGTTCTAGAACTGAACTAAATTTTTTACATATGATTATTTTTTGGTAAGGCAAGTAGGTCCTCCCTAAAATTGAAAAAAAAAATCTGCCTATAATTCTATTGTCCATCGACTCGTGCAGAGACGGAAATTCGTTTTTACTCCAATTAATTGACTGAAGCAGAAATTTAAGATGAAAATCAAAGTTGGTATGGTATTGAATTAAAATTATTAAAGCATTAAAATGAGTAACTATTTTTTTTTAATATTAAAATGTACGTATGAGATAGAAGAAAGTTTTGGGATTGACACATCCAACTAGTTTACTGTATCATTCGCAAGCTTCTACATTTAGCTATCTATAACGATTTGTGTTTTCTTTATATCGCTCAACCGCAGGAACACCGTCACTTCTTGACATAAGTAAATTTCCCACGAGAGGCAAATAAAGGTTAACATATTTTTACTGTAACATAAAATTGTAACACTTAAGTGTGAACCTATTCAAGTTACACGAAAAAACTCGAATGTTAAATCTAAGGGGAAACTTTTACAGATTTTAATATTTTTTAATGGTTTTTTTGCATAGAATAGCTGAAGAGATTTATAACCGGACTAGTTTTTACTTTTTCGATTTTGGTTGCAGTATGTCTTAGCACCAACAAAGTTGAAAAGTGCTCATGCATTTGGTTTGTCTGTCCGTCTGTCCACGCTTTAACTCCCGTAAATATACTCAGGTTTTTATGCAATTAATAAAGCTCATTTAGGCTCACCAAGGCATGTTTGGTACTGCATATGAAGTATTTAAAAGATTAAAGGTTTATTTACACAGACACTCAAAAGAGTTCGATTAAATTAAGGTATATAGGGGGGAAAATCGTTTGGAGAGTATTTTAACGACATTACGCCTTTTCAAATGTCTTGAAACTGTAACAGATGTAAATTTTTCCATTTTTCAATTTTGGGTGAAAAAAGTCCGGGCCAGGATTCGAACCAGGGATGTATTGGCTGAAGCCGCCAATGCTCTACCAACTGAGCTATCCCGGACACGAACACTGGAGGCCTATTTCACCCATTTAACCTCAACGATCACTTTATCTGGTCTGATACTCTGGATCAGCCAAAATTGAAAAATGGAAAAATTTACATCTGCTATAGTTAATTTACCGATTGAATAATCGTGTTTAAAATTAATCTAATGCAATTTCGTATGCAGTGATTTTTTGCAGTTCCATATATTGACCTTCGATTTATTCTGTTGAGCTGATCCAGAGTATCAGACCAGATAAAGTGATCGTTGAGGTTAATTGGGTGAAATAGTCCTCCAGTTTCGTGTCCGGGATAGCTCAGTTGGTAGAGCATTGGCGGTTTCAGCCAATACATCCCTGGTTCGAATCCTGGCCCGGACTTTTTTCACCCAAAATTGAAAAATGGAAAAATTTAGATCTGTTATAGTTAATTTACCGATTGACTACTCGCGTTTAAAATTAATCTAATGTCTTGAAACTGATTTAAATCCGTGACTATTACTACTATCACGTTAAAACAGCGCATTCTCAGCATTTTTTAATATTTTACAGGGACACAAAAAATAAATCGGTTACAGTACTGTCTTGTCGTAATAATTGCTTAATTGCTAGAGAATACGTTTTAAAATTCGGTATGCGCTTTTAAATTTAATTAGTTTTTTGCATATTAGTCTTTATATATAAATTCTATACCACACTTACAGGGCTGCACAAACGTATTCGCATACCATTATCCTTATTGGCGGAAATTGCTGAAGAGAAATTTTCAACTGAAATATATGTGTCTCTTAAATGAAATAAATTTTGAATGTATGTTTTTAATAGATATAAATATCTCTATTATATACGAGGCTCCTAAAAAGTTCGGATAATTTTCCGATTGTAAGTTAGAACAGCTTTATTTTGGTTTTGAAATGCGTTATCAGTGATGTGATGAACTTCATATGATGAAGTGAGATGTAGTATTTTAAATTGTGCAGTTTCGTTATATTATTCTGATTTTGTTGAAAAGTTCCTCATAATCTATGTTTGACGCATGAATTTTTCTTTCTTGTTACTTACCCATCATACGTAGTATAGGGTAAGTTTGCAATCGTTTTGAAAATCGAAAAATTTTTTTGACGGATTTACACGTTTCAGATACTGAAGATTCCAAAAAACATAATTTTTGATTTTTTTTTTTTTTTTTTTTTTTTTTTTTTTTTTTTTCCGTCCGTCTGTCTGTTTGTAAACGCTCTATCTCCCGAACAAATTGAGATAGAGACTTGAAATTTTGTATATACTTAGTATGTAAAAATGGGACGAAGCCTATTTCATATCAGTAACCTCGATTATCCGGAACTGTTTTTTTCGGACTCTCGAAAAATTCATTCTGATGAAAGATACATAAAAATTTTCGATTTTTTTTTTATTTTAAAGAGTGGATGTAAAAGGCAATACAATAACACAAATTTTGCATAAAGAACGAAGTCGATCGAATTATTAGTTGCCGAGATATGTGTAATCCTGTTTTCCGCATTCTTTGATTTTTCATGACCCTGTATTTCAATCAAATTTCAATTCAAAGATATATTTTAATTGGAAATGAGATGCTTCATCCGACGCAGTAAATTGTTAGTTAATATGATTATTATTTTTATAGTTATAAGGATGTTTCTTTTACGCATTCCGGTAATACTTGAGTATTTTGGCGTTTTATACAATTTGTCGAATTTGGCTCATCAGCAATCTATACTAATAAAATCCGTGCGCCTCTGTCTGTCTGTCTGCTTGAAGCCGATTACAGTTCGCAACGCGGGCGAGTTGGAAGTCGCGAGAGGTGTCTTTCGATTGGAAAAATTCCGGGGAAGTCATTTCGGGCATTTTCTAGACCGTGGGACCAAAATTAAAAAAGTTATGAATTAAAAACCCCTTGGGAATCAGAACGAAAAATGTGTCAATTCCCAAATGGAGCTCCGAAGCAGAACACCGCGCCACCTTGCGGTGAAGGACATGAATTTTTCCCCTTTGGCTAAAAGAAGAAACAGCCGAAAACCTCTTTTTCTACCGGCGCTAATTGCGTTTTTTTCCGCATCAATTTTTTTGACTTGCCGTAGAATATTTACCGTAGTTTTCGCTAAAATATTGAACTTAGAAATAAAACAGGACTATCGAAACTTTTTTTTGCGCGTTTTTTCTTAAACCATCATGCAGACAGTTTTTAAAGTAGAAAAAAACTGATTACATATTCAGAATCTGCGTAAAAGTCTGCTTCTGATGAACTAAAAAATACGAAAAAATGTCTTATGGGCGCTTAGCGCCCACCGTGCAAAACCAAATATTTCTAACGGGAATATATACGCGAAGCGACCATAGCTCCGATCCACAATCTTTTTTTTTCAAGTGCACGTGGCCCACCGTGCGAAATCACATATTTTTAACAGGACCATGGCTCTTTAATTTACTTTTTTTGTGCTTGAGGATTCGAACACCAAGACTTGCTTATTAAATGAATTTTTTTGCTTATTATATACTGCTTAATATCGAGGTTCGTTTGGAAAAAGTGGCCCAGCTAGCTGGCGTAGCTCGCTAGTCTATACTAATAAAATCCGTGCGCCTCTGTCTGTCTGTCTGTCTGCCTGCTTGAAGCCGATTACAGTTCGCAACGCGGGCGAGTTGGAAGTCGCGAGAGGTGTCTTTCGATTCGAAAAATTCCGGGAAAGTCATTTCGGGCATTTTCGAGACCGCAGGACCAAAATTAAAAAAGTTATGACTTAAAAACCGGTCGGGAATCGGAACGGAAAACGTCTAATTTCCCAAACGGAGCTCTGAGACAGAACACTGCGCCACCTTGCGGTGAACGACCTGAACTTTTCCCCTTTGGCTAAAAGAAGAAGCAGCCGAAAACCTCTTTTTTCTCCCGGGAAAACGACTTTTTCTTTCGTTTCGGTTCTTTGAAAAAGAACTAATTGGTAAAAAATGTTAAATACGGTTTATTTTCATACTTTTTTTTGGTAGCATACACGAATATTGTGTAACCTAAGATTTACGCGATTAATACTAATTTTTGTTAGTACAAACGGAAAACGAGCAGCCAAAATTATTTGTTAGTTACGTTGTTTGTGATATTAATGAAATTACTTATTTTTTTTTAATAGCAGTCTTTTGCAGTTTTTAATACCGAAACTTTTTTTGCGCGTTTTTTCTTAAACCATCATACAGACAGTTTTTAAAGTAGAAAAAAACTGATTACATATTCAGAATCTGCGTAAAAGTCTGCTTCTGATGAACCAAAAAATACGAGAAAATGTCTTATGGGCGCGCAGCGCCAACGTTGCAAAACCAAATATTTTTAATGGGACGATGGCGACCATGGCGCGTAGCGCCGGTGGGTGGTAGGCCGGTGGGCCGCCTTTGCACGGTGGACACGTAGCGCCCACTGTGCGAAATCACATTTTTTTAACGGGATAATGGGCGCATAACAACCATAGCTCTTTAATTTACTTTTTTTGTGCTTGAGGATTCGAACTCCAAGACTTACTTATTAAATGAATTTTTTTGCTTATTATATACTGCTTAATATCGAGGTTTGTTTGGAAAAAGTGGCCCAGCTAGCGGGCGTAGCTCGCTAGTCTATACTAATAAAATCCGTGCGCCTCTGTCTGTCTGTCTGCTTGAAGCCGATTACACTTCGCAACGCGGGCGAGTTGGAAATCGCGAAAGGTGTCTTTCGATTGGAAAAATTCCGGGGAAGTCATTTCGGGCATTTTCGAGACCGTGGGACCAAAATTAAAAAAGTCATGAATTAAAAACCCCTTGGGAATCAGAACGAAAAATGTCTCAATTCCCAAACGGAGCTCCGAAGCAGAACAGTGCGCCACCTTGCGGTGAAGGACATGAATTTTTCCCCTTTGGCTAAAAGAAGAAACAGCCGAAAACCTCTTTCTCTACCGGCGCTAATTGCGTTTTTTTCCGCATCAATTTTTTTGACTTGCCGTAGAATATTTACCGTAGTTTTCGCTAAAATATTGAACTTAGAAATAAAACAGGACTATCGAAACTTTTTTTTGCGCGCGTTTTTGCTTAAACCATCATGCAGACAGTTTTTAAAGTAGAAAAAACTGATTACATATTCAGAATCTGCGTAAAAGTCTGCTTCTGATGAACCAAAAAATACGAGAAAATGTCTTATGGGCGCGCAGCGCCAACCGTGCAAACCAAATATTTTTAACGGGACGATGGCGACCATGGCGCGTAGCTCCCACTGTGCGAAATCACATATTTTTAACGGGATAATGGGCGCATAACAACCATAGCTCTTTAATTTACTTTTTTTGTGCTTGAGGATTCGAACACCAAGACTTGCTTATTAAATGAATGTTTTTGCTTATTATATACTGCTTAATATCGAGGTTCGTTCGGAAAAATTGACTCAGCTAGCGGGCGTAGCTCGCTAGTTCATTAATAAAGCATGACTATGTACATTAAAACTATTTAAATTTGCGTTTAAATTTTATTTTGGAATTGCAGTGCATTTTATAAATATTTTACACGTTTTATTTTCATATTTTATATTATGCATATCCATGATGGGTAAGCATTACGGTGGCCCCCCACGACTAGTTTTTTTTATTAGGATAGTTTCAATTTCTGATCTGGTTCCAGCTAACACTGAAAGGGAAATTAGTGAAAAAAAAAAAAATCTAAAACCCAAATAGAAAAAGTAAGAACTAGCCCCGTTATCGTCTTTGGCCATCCTGGTCCGCAACTGTCCAATGCAAAAAAAAAAAAAAAAAAAAAAAAAAAAAAAAAAAAAAAAAGAAAAAAAAATATCGAAAATATTAAAAAGCAAAAAGGATTTTTGAAAATAACGCAAGAAAAATAAGTATAAAATGAATTTAAAATTTTGCAATAGGGATTTCAAAAAGAAATAATCTTTACTGTGGGTTTCACCCTACATGGCTGAATTTAATGCTCGTGAAGTAAACATGAGCTGTTTGAAACGCAATAACATTTAATCACGGCATTTTGAACTCGACGATTACGAATAATAACCTATGATTGCATACTTCCAAACAATTCATAAAAGTGCCGCAGGTAGACAAAGCTATTAAACAAGTTTCCGATGGTCATTAGCATCATTTTTTGGATAATTTAAATAGCTGACCTCTTCTAAGACTTGTAGACATTTTCAAGCAAATAAATAGATCTTAATAACAAACTGTTCGATTTCCTTCCTACTGTAAAAAAGACTAATTTTCTTAATTGTTTGGGGACGAGAGTCATGTATGCGGCCGCATAATATGATCAAAATCCCCGATTATTCCCATCAATCTTTTAATTTTGAACTTTTTTTTTTATTTAATCATACACTCTTAAAACGAAAGAGCTGATTTGGCTTCTCATGAAAAGAGCTGTAATTTTTTTTCGATCATAAAAGAGTTGTTTTTCAAACGATTAAATCTTCTTGATCTAAATTGGTTATTTAAGTAGCTCAACTTCATTTAAATTGGTTAAAACTCGAGTTATTTCAACTCTTTTTTGAGAAGCTGCCTTTCAACATTGAGATGAGTGGATTTTAGCTCAACTTGAGACATTTTGTGGCTGACCTTTTAAGAGAGTAGCCTTTCTGCCATTCAATTAGGCGAAAATTTCTGTTTTGAAGAATTGTCAATAAAAAATAAAAATTCTATACGAAATGCATGTCGCCAAGGGGTCACAAAAAATATTACGAAGTATTTTTTAAAGTTGTACATTTTCGTACGTGGCTGTATTAGCCGCATACGAAAATGTACAACTTCTTCCAATATTTTATCTTTAGAAGCCTCAGAAACGCATATATTTTCAATATTTAAAACATCCTTTATCAAAGCAAAGTTTGTTTTTCCGGCACGGTTTTACGCGGAAATGTTTCCAAGTAATTTTTATAAAGTATTACTTTTCTTAAACCGGAATAACGGTTTTTAAGATGCTATAAATTCACAATTTAAAGGGGGAAAAAATCAGCTGCGTAATGGAACTTATACGTGCAAAAGTAAGAAAATAATATTCATTTTAATGTTAAATTTAATGTTGTTAATTTATCATGTTGTTTGCGAAACATGCTTGGTAAACACAAAAGAATTTACTCGAAAATTAATAGCACAATAGAAACAAATAAATAACAACAAAATGTTGGAAAATGTTTTAAAAACCATTTACTAGAAATTTTGATTATAAGTTTTATTTTATTTTGTACACGGAACGGAATATCTATTATTATGTAAAGCAAAAATAACTTTTCAAATTTTCTAATAATCATTATCTATATACCGGGTGTCCCAAAAATGACTGATGGATTTTAAAATTCAATAACTTGCAAAGGGTGGCAGCTATTTAAAAATTTTTTGCAGAAGGATAACCCTCCTGCAAGGAGTTTTTTTACCGCAATTTTTATTTTAGTTCGCATCTCAAACAATACGCGGCGCTGACGGCGATTGAAAGCGAGGTCGACGCTTCACTCAACATTGATCACCTGGCCTTCAATCACCGTCAGTGTCACCTATTGTTTGAGATGCGAACTAAAATAAAAAATTATGGTGAAAAAACTCCTGATATTATACATAACCCTCCTGCAAAAATTTTTTAAATAGCTGTCACGGTTTGAAAGTTATTGAATTTTAAAATCCATCAGTCATTTTTGGGACACTCGGTATATATATCTATATACGGAGTAGCTATTATTATATAAAGCAAAAAATACTTTTAAAAATTTCTATATATTTTTTTTAATTTATTTGTGCACGGAATAGCTTTTATTATACAGATCAAAAGTTACTTTTCGAAATTTCTGATGTAAGTTTGTAATTTTGGAATGACATATTTTTCATACTGAACAATACTGGTTTTATGTAAACTTTTTTAACCCTTCACTGCACGATTTTTTCTATTTTTATATTAAAAAAATATTTGAAATCGATATATCGGTCTAATAATAGGAAAAATAGAAAAATAAATAAATAAATTTCAAATTTTTATCTAAAATTTGAAATTTTAGGGTGTGCGCGCTCTATACACACATATGATTTTTAAATATCGTATTGCTCTATTTTGTTATTTAATGGGCTTAAATTAATTAGTTTTTTCTGCCTAACACCCTGCAACTTTCTTTATATTAGTATTTTTAAGCATTCAGTAAAAACAATAAATAAATTTTGCCTTAATAGTTTGATAGAATTGTTTCGAACAATAAATTCTAAACTTTTTGTAAAATATAGCTGTTTGACATAAAAAAAAAAGCATTGTTATTCTATTCTTTGGACAGTTCTTAATAAATCACAACGATCTTATTGGCCAAATCCATGGCACATAGTAAGAATTATAGTGTTTTTAGGTATGTGTCAGATGTGGAGTGAGGGGTTAATATTATTAATGTAAAAGAAATACTACCTCTGACAATAAAGTTCGGTGAATGAATTCAGAACGACCGATCTGGTAACACTGGGGAAACAAAACGCTGCACCTGCATAGAGGCAAGTATAGACCATCTTCCCCCACCGTTGTTCAGTTGAGCGTCGTTTATATTCTGTGTAAGACGTGCTTTACTAAGTGCCTGTTTAGTGTGTTGGTTCTTAACTGAGAACAAAAAAATGAACAAATAAAAGATCAATTTAAAGTTTGGTTTTAAGCTTTGCAAGACACCAAAAGGAGTTCATGAGGGATGGTGCAAATTGAGCATTTACCATAGTCGCCAGGTCTCAATCTTCCAGACTTTTTTCCTATTTTCACGAGTCAAACTTTCTTTGAAAGAGATTTGATCATATTGCTGACATCCAACGAAACGTGACGAAGCTTTTGAACTTTATCCCAAAAGAAGAGTTCTTGCGAATTTCCTAGGACATGTATAGCAGATCTCAGAGGTGGATATTTTTAGGAGATGACTATTTTGAAGGATGGTTTGGTAACTTTCATTACTATTTCATCTACATAATAACAACAGGACGATTCACCGAACTTTATTGTCAAAGGTAGTATTTTATCGTAATTGAAAAATCAATCGAGTGAGTTAAAGTGGCCCTATTTAAGCTGTAGCACTATCATAAAATCCCGAATACATGTGGAATAGCAGACATAAAAAAAAAAAAAAAAAAAAAAAAAAAAAAAAAAAAAAACCCAAAGTCATGAAAATGTTTTAACCCAGTTAAAGAGTGAGCCAGGTTTCTTGAAATGAAAGAATCAGTTTAAAATGAGCGAAATTATGGCGTAAATTATGTTGATTTTTTTTTTTTTTTTTTTTTTTTTTTTTTTTTTTTTTTTTTTACGAAGTTGCTTCTTTTTTTCTAATAAAAGATAAATAAAGGCTATTTCTAGTATTCTTTACTTCATTTGTAAGCATGCCAGGAGAAAAAATATAGTAACGGATTGCAGAGGTGACAGCCAGAAAACTTTTTTAAACTCGTATTTGGAAAGAGTTGCAAATATTTTAAAGGTGCAAAATTACATACCAAAGTTAAAAAAGTAAAAAATAAAAATAAAAACCAATAAAATAAAAACAAGAATGAAAACTTATGAATCATGACGCTATGAGACATCCTCCAACACTAACCGAATATTTTAAAGAAATTTAATTTTTGTTAATACAGCAGACTTTTTCAAATCCACACAGCTTGAGACCGGGGCTTGTGCTGATTTTAGAATTTCGCGGATTTCTGGTCATTGTTTTGTTCACAATTTCTATGAAAATCAACTTGGATATAATAATGCACTTGAAATCATAATTAATTTCGATAAGATGATAAAATATTGAAACAATTAAGTAAGGTAATAAAGTTAAATGATAATAAATAAGAAAATTTCTAAAATGATTAAAATGTTAAAAGTATGAATAAAGTTTAAATAAAAACTAATGCATAACAAAATATCAATATTCAAAATAATGATGAGATAATTTTTTTCATTTAATAATTTCATTTAATAAAACTCGAATTCGACAAAAATTTATATTCAGGTAGTCTCTGATATAAATTGATGCTGATTAATTTTTGGTGTAAATCTTGTGGCGCTGCTTTGCTACATTTCTTACGATTTACGCAACAGCTATATCTTAATATATAATGCATGGATTTGTATCAAACTTCAGATTCAGTTAATTCTTGATATGAATTGATGTTATTTACATTTTCGTGTAAATCGCTCAACAGGTGGCACTGCTATGCTGCATTTCTCAGGATTTCTGCAATAGCTCTATCTCAAGAATTAATGCATAGATTTCTATCAAACTTCAGATTCAATTAGACCTTGATATGAGTTCATTATGTTTACATTTTGGTGCAAATGGCTCAATAGGTGGCGCTGTATGTAGCATTTTTCACGATTTTCGCAAAAGCTCTATCTTATAAAAATAATGCACGGATTTAAATAAAAATTTATATTCAGGTAGTCCCTGATATAGGCCAGTCAAATTGTCAGAAAAAAGGGCCAATAGATGCAAAAATTCTGCTAGAAGATTTCATGTTTTTAAAATGTTTATGGGGATGCTAGTAATAAGAATTAGTGGTTTCCCAACAAAATATCTCGATGAATTTTGTGGAGCCAAAAAAAACCACAAAATTTTCGGACTTTTTTCAGTATTTTGCCAATAACTCAAAAATTATAATTTTTTGCGTAAAATACTCAATTACAAAAAGAAAGAGCATTGAATTCTCTATAAATTTTGTTATAAAAACGTTTTCCTAAACCCATTACTAAGCGCGTTATGGTTTTTTGAAAATGTCCCTTTTTTTAAACTTTATAAAAAGTGACCTATTTTTCGCCTCCCATCCCAAAAAACTTTTTTTCATCACTAACAATGAAAATTAAATACACCTATTGATAGATGAGAAATGAAAGTTTTAAGAAAGGAAGACAGAAGAAGCACAAATTCTAGAAAGTCTATAAGAAAAACAATTACAAAGGGAGGGTCAGGAATAAAAAAGGGAATGTTAGATGGAAGATTGCTGCCATGTGACTTTCTCAAGCCGTTATGATTTAGAAGCAAGTGTTCTTTTATAAAGACATACTCTTCTAATATGCTTCTATTAAGTTTATTCTATCTCTTTTCGTGCAGTGATGAAAAATGAGTGAGCTCGACCAAAAATTGTGTTTCATTCGCCAAACGACTGCAAATAGTGATACTCGCGTTATGAGCCAGAAAAGACTTGCCAAGCTCTTTGAACATAGCGTTCAGCGTCAAAGTAATGTTCACCAAAAGCAATATTCATTAGTTTTTTGGAAAGTAGAAAGGAAGTTAGAATATAGGATGATAGCCGAAAAACATATGCGAATAAGAGAATGATAGCAGCATATGTTCGTCGGAGTGAAGACTCTACACAGACTATAGTTTTCCCTCAGATCGAACACTTCTTTCAAGTTTCAAGATAATTGCTTCTTACGTGAAAAAGGTAATCCCGGTGACTTCAACGAAGAACAATAAAAAAGCCCTAAGCAAAGAGAAATTTGATTCACAAAGTAATGAAGTTAGAAGCGAAAATTACAATTTTGAAAGCTGCACAAAAACGTGGGGATGAATGGTCCCAGAAAGTAATTGAACGTATTCAGCACGAACCTGATTATAGCAGATGCATGGTATCATAGTTTTTGTTGTGTAAAAGTAGATCAATCTGTAACAAGTGGAGAGAAAAGAGAGCGTTGACTCGCATCATCCGTTGACAAAGCCAATGACATAAACAAGAGCTTCTTCATTTTATTTCTTAAAACAAATTAAAAATTTCAAAATAAGAATTTCAAAATTACAGAATTTAAATTGAGTAGGCAAAAGAAGAAGCTGATGTCATGATAGTTATCTCAGCCATTTCAAGAGCCGTATCTTTTGAAAGCGTCGTAATTGTCGGAGAAGATATTGACCTTATCGTGATCATGACAAGCTTAAGCTATGAGCACAAAAATCTATTTTTCCAAAAGCCAGAAAGAGGTAACATCGAAACTAAATGTTTTTCAACCATGTCGTTCAAATACAATTACAACAAGGTTCTTTTCACTCATGCAATCAGCGGATGCGATACAACATCCACTCTTTTGGGGCAAAGAAAGTCGAAGTAACACTTTGAAAAAACATGATCAGCTTGGAGAAATAGCCTGCGTGTTCAATAAATTAGGTTCTACCCGTCAAGAAATCATCAAGGTTGGGAAAAAATTCCATGCTGCACTTTACAGTGGATGCATAGATACTACACAGAAATTGAAAACCTTAAGTTTTCAGCTATTTGCTAAATCTGCCACAAAAAGCAAATTTCATCTTGTAAGACTACCACCAACAAAAGAGGCTGCGCAGTATCATTTTCTCCGATGTTATCTGTTATCATTAGTTACAAGCTAGGCTAGGAAACAACATCCCTCCTGAAGAATGGGGGGTGGGCTCATAGGTTGGACGATCTCTTTCAGCCAGTTCAAATGTGCCAAGACCCGGCACCTGAATCCTTACTCCTTGCTGTGTCATGTAGCTGTAATGAAAGGTGCAGCAAAGCATGTTCTTTTGATAAATTAAAACAAAATGCTCAACAATTTATAAAACATGTAATGGGATCAACTACGAAAATGTTAACGAAATTATTTATCCAGAAGGAAGGGATGTAAAAATGACACCGTAAGTATTTTTTACTTACAATCAGCTAAATACTTAATATTAATGTTCTACACTCTGAAGCTCTAAATGAAAAAAAAGTTACAATGTTCTTATTTTTTTACAATGTTACCGTTGTAATTCATCACGATTTGTATCATGCAATTACCTATAGTTTAAATAAGTTACATTAAAAAGGATAAAATAATTTAAAATTGTGTAAAACTTTCATTTTTGCAATTTTTCCGTAAAGTTAGAAAAAGAGTCCCTTTCAGAATGCTGTAGCGCGCTTAATAATGGCTTTAGAAAAACAGTTTTATTATAAAATTTGTAGAAAATTTAATGCTCTTTTTTTTTTGTAATTGAGTATAGTACTCAAAAATTTTATAACTTTTGAGTTATTGACAAAAAACTGAAAAAAGTCCGAAAATTTTGTGGTTTTTTAGCTCCACAGAATTTAGCCTCGAGATATTTTGTTGGAAAACATTAATTCTTGTTACTAGCATCCCCATAAACAGTTTAAAAACATAAAATCTTCTAGCAGAATTTTTGCATCTATTTATGAAAATTTGACTGGCCTAATATAGATTTATACTGATTAGTTTTTTGTTTAAATCGGTCAACGGTTGGCGCTGCCATGCTGCATTTTTTACGATTCACGCAACCGCTCTATCTCAATAACTAATGCACGGATTTTCATCAAACTTGAGATTCAATTAGTCAAAATCATTAGTCATCATCTACTATGCTGCATTTTTCACGATTTCAGAAATAGCTCCATTTCAAAAATTAATGCACGGATTTTTATCAAACTTGAGATTCAGTAAATCCGTGATGCGAACGCGAATTAATTCTGTTTACATTTGGATGTGAGTTTGTGGTAACAAGTTTTGAAGCATTAACATGAGATAAAATAAAGTTTTGGGACTGAAATATCCGACTAGTTTTGTATTTACATGTAAGAAAAAAAAACTTATTACTAAGGAACTGGTAAGGAAATCGAAACTAAGATGTTTTAAATATTCTTAAATTAGTAATTATAAATAATAGCGGCATAACATAAGTGATCGCCGGGCTACATTTTCAGAAAGAATCACGTTTTGAGCACCTTATCGCCAGAACAACGATTGGCGCGGAGATGAAATCAATACTACGCACCCTTTCTTGTTTGTGACGTCAAACGCCTAGCGAATAGCAGGAAGCAGGACGTTTCGGTCCCGCCATTTCGGTCCTGCCATTTCGGTCCCGCCGTTTCGGTCCCAAGACATTTCGGTCCCGAGACACTTCGGTCCCAAGACATTTCGGTCCCGAGACACTTCGGTCCCAAGACATTTCGGTCCCTAGCCGTTTCGGTCCCAAGACATTTCGGTCCCCAGCCATTTCGGTCCAAAGACATTTCGGTCCCTTCTCCTGCACACTGAAATTTTATGAAATAAGACATAATTTTAAAGAGAACATTGCAGAGTTTTTAAATTGAAGGCCATAAAATTTTAGTATAATGCGATTATAAGTGCCAAAAACCGCAAACACGTATAACTCTTATCCAAAATATTATAATTCACACAAATTTTGTACGGTAATCCTAATAATAATTGGTAATCCTAATGATAATTGGTAATCCTAATTCTCAAAACAGTTTGTAATTTTAATATAAAAATTAAATTAATATTTTATTAAATATATTTATTAATTAATAACATTATTAATTTACATAATGATTTTTACTTTAAAATAAACTCAATGCATAATTAATTTTATATTCAATACATCATTATATTTCCTAGTAGTTCTAAACTGAAATTTATCTTTTACTTGCTTATTTATTGTATATTTAAAACTACAGAAATTTAAAACAATTAGTAAAGTTAAAAATAAAACCAAAATAAGTATTATTATTTTTTTCTGGGAAAGTAGGAGCGAAAAGGTGATACGAATAAATAAATAAATAAAAGCTTAGTTTTGACACTTAAAAATTGAAAATAAAATTATTTAAAATAACAATATATTACATTTTAATGTATTTTATTAAATTATACACTATATTTTATATGTAATATTTATATTATTATATTTTAATGCTAATTTAAAGGTTCTAAAAAATGTACATAAACAGCCAAAAAAATATTTATGGCAATTTATATAAAATACGTTTTAGTTTATAGTAGTTTATAGAAATTTATATAAAATACTGATACTAATAATTAATAATAAAATTTAAAATAATTATTCTGATTAATAATAATACTACTAAAAGTAAAAGACAATTTCCCCTAAACTTATATCACATTGTTTAATCAAAGAAAATTTTCAGCTCGTTGTGATTTCATTATCACGAGTTATAAAAGTTTAAATTTATTGAACTCTTATATTCAACTTTTTATAAAACTTGAGGGGAGGGAGAGAATTAAAAAAAGTAAAAAAGGCACGAATAATGTTGAACTTATACCATTTTGCAGGCCCACAACAACTAGAATCTGACTTATCAGGTAGGGAGCAAAGAAATAACAAGGGACCAAAGTTGCTGGGGACCGAAATGTCATGGGACCGAATTGTCTCGGGACCGAAATGTCTTGGGACCGAATTGTCTCGGGACCGAAATGGCCAGGGACAGAAATGTCTCGGGACCGAAACGGCGGGACCGAAATGGCGGGACCGAAGTGGCGGGACCGAAATGTCGTGTACCCCGAATAGCAACCCTTCCTCCTGCAAAGAAATCGCGCTTATTGTTCATTTGTTTTTTCGTAAATGTTATCAAGAAACTACTATAATATGAGAAATTTTATTCAACTGTGTTTACGATTAAAACATAGTTTAAAACAAAGAGCTTTTTCAGATTAAAATGCTTTAAATTTCACAGGACATCTAAACATAGGTTTTTTTTTTTTTTTCTTTTTTCTCAATTCAAAAATATTATTTCCTTAACTCGCTATGTTCGAAGAAATTGAGAAGTTAATTAAAAACAGTAGTAAGGATTCGCTTGTAATAAATATAATTCTATTAATCATATGTTTTATGACTCATTTGAACTTAGTTTATTTTGTGTTTGGCGATGCAGCTAGCTGAATGTTCTCGCTTTCGCCAACACACCAAGGCTGGTGCTCAAAACGTGATTCTTTCTGAAAATGCCGCCGGGGCACATGCGGCCCGCAGACCGCACTTTCAGTATGGCTGCTCTAAGTGGTTTGTCCGAAGAGAAAAATATTTTCAACAGTGTTGTATTTTAAGATGTATATAAAACAAGGAGATATGAATGTGTATTTTAGGAACACCAGGGAAAGAAAATTTAAGTTAATAATAGTTTTACAAATATTTGTAGGGAAAATTACGAATGACCACAGATGCTTAGTTTTATTAAGAGGGAGATAGGATCTCTAAAAAGTGTGGAAAAGTGTGCTTATAGGGAGGGAGGGGATAATTAATTATTACTTCATTTAGAGGTGTATTCGAAAAAACGCTTTTCCATCTTCAACAGCTCGAAATTTTCCGATACAATTTCAGACACATTTTTTAAAAGTAGAAACATGAAACTTGCTGAGGAGATTCTTGAAGGAACGTATGAAATGCTGTGTAATGTCATTTTACCTTCAATTCATTAGAATTTGATTTATAAACAATTACCTTATCAGCATGACGCTTTTTTTCGTTCCCAGATCTCCGCCTTCGGAAAAATCGGTTCGAAATGCCGTTTTTGATTGCTTTTTTTGCAGTATTTTCTGCATTTATCAAAGAATCGACAATCACGGCACCTTTTGTACTTTCCAAATAAGAGATTTTTTAAGTTTGGTACATTTGAGAGCAAAAATGAACTCAAAAATAAATCGGAAAATAAGTAGTTTGAATCTAAATACACCTTTAATATATAAAAACATTCAGGACTTTTTTTTTTTACAACAAGAATTAGATTCATCTATTGCCGAGATATCTCATTTATCGACTTAAAAAAATCTATTTGGAGAAAAAATCGCATTTAAAGCTTTGCAACCAGTACCATTCACTTATGATAGCAAGAATATAGCTAAGATTTCTGTATATGTTTATTTTTTAAAAACGGTTCCTAAAGAACATTTATGAAATGTTAGACAACCAGAAAAGGGGAAAATAAATGCATTTTTAAAGGTAAAAAACTTCCTAGAATCCTTTAAGTTAAAGTATGTATTTTACAAAAGATTTGTTTTGCTACATCTTCCCGTTTCCCGCGATAAGAATAGATTTATGCTACGAATATGGTTTCGAAACTAAACACAGATGATAACAGTAATATTACATTTCAAGTAACAGGTACATCTTGACAGCGATCTTTTCTCGCCTGAGTAAGATATCATGTAGATATGTATTCTTAACCCTATTTAGTGTCAACGAGGATCACGGTTACAGGTGTTTAACTCAAACTTTACAAATAATGTTATCATGTGTCGGTAATCCTATCGTCGCTAATCATAGATAGAGCGAGATGTATATGCGTCATTTATTCTGCACTAGCGGATTTTATCCTATGAAGTAATTCTTAAAAATGTTCTGGCGTTTACAGTTAAAAAATGAGTCATATTAATTGATCATGTGATAGGATAATATGTTTGATAAAGCTGTATATTTATTACAAACATTTCTCATTGACTCAGTGTGCCAAGATGTTTGTATTTTGAATAACAGAGAAAAAACAAAATAAATAAATAAATAAAATAAAGGTGGATGTAGGACAAGGACATTTGTAATTAATTATCATTTAGATTTACTAATTAATAATGATGACAGATAAAGTTAAAAAAAAAATCCCTTTCGTCTTGGCCTACAGGCAGAGGTAGATTTCGAAGTTAAGTGCTCATTTAAAAAATAATAATAAAATAAAAATAAATAAATAAATAAAATATGATTAGAGATAAACCCAGTTTAATAACTATATTTGGGCGCTTTTGTAGAATTTTTAATTTAATTTTGCTGTAAGAGCTGGTTTTATTAGAATCATCTTAAGCTAAATTCGGCTCAAAAGGCCACTTTGACTGCATTTTTTTTTGAAAAATATTCTAATTTTATGAAAAAATCGAGCAATACCTCACATTATGTAGTTCTTAAGTACGAGAAACTGCCAACTGAATGCGTTTGAGAACAAAATTGAATTTAAAAATGAGTTATAAACTAAGCAATTTGCTATTTGAATACATCCTCAATTTTTCAATCACGATCGCTTCGGGAAATTAAAAATAAATTTAAAAATGAATCAGAATATAAGCAGTTAGGATTTGAGGTTTTTTTCTTCAACTCCTATTTTTATTTAATTTATTTTTGCTATAAGAATTGGTCCTATAAAAACTTGTCAACGTAAAAGTAGTAGATATTATTGAGAAGATGTAAAATAAATTTAATTGGATTTGACATCTTAAGAACTGACGAAATAATGGATTTTTTTTCTTTTTCCACTTTCCTTTTTGTTTTCGTTTTTATTTATTTATTTATTTTATTTTTTTTTACTGGTAAGAGTTGGTTCTATCAAAAACTTATAAATACAAAAGTTTTAGATAATATTAAGAACATTTATATAAAAAAAATTAATTGGATTTGATATATTCAGAATTGATAAAGTTATGAATTTTTTTCTCTCAACAATCCTATCTTTTTCTCCACTTAAGCCCATTTTTAAATTTATCAAATATCTGTCATGCATAAACTTTTGGCCCATTTTTTTTTTGAAGTAATATAAACTTTAAACTGATTCAATATCTATTTTAATTAAGAAGTAATGCTTTTTTTCGCACCCCTCCCCCCCCCATTGGGTCGATTTTGCCGAGATTTTATGTCTCTTGATTTTATGCATCAATTGGAAGAGAATTGAGCAGAATTATAGAACTTATCGTGTCCATAAAAAAGTGATATACACAGTCACACACACACACACACACAAAAGTCTAAACATTAGTGATTTTAGACATTTTGTTAAATATCTAGAAATATACATAAGAAATGACTCTGAAACTCCAGATGTATAAACAAAACAGTATAGGTAATATATTTTCGAAAGGGTTTTTTTCCAAAATCCCATAGGGAACCGTAAACAAATTGAAAAATAACGAATATTTTTTGAATAATCCTGTCAAAATTAATGTAACAAAAGCGTTCAAAGTGCAGATTATGATTAAGTGGCTTATGTTAATAAACTATGTTCATTTTTATGCGTATAGCATATATACTGGTAAGAAAAATTGAGGTTTTTATAAAAACGGCCCGAAATTTTGCCAAGCTTTTTTATTTATAATTTGCAGACTTCTTAATAAAAAACAATGTTATTTTCAGAAAATATCAGAAACGGCATTGTACATAATATTCTGTAATAAAAATTTAAAAATATTAATAATTGTATAAAAAATGAGCAGGTTTACTAAATAAATTTTCATTGCGCATGCGTCAACTCTATAAAGAAAAAAAAAATCATTTGCATTTTGTGTTAGCTAAATGAATAGAGCAACTTTTCTTAAAGTTTCAAAATCGTAGCTTGAAAATTCTGAAAATTATCGTCGAAAGAATAAGATCAAAATCCGATATTCCCAAGATGAAAAAAAGAAAAAGAGGGGCTAAATCCATATTCCATTGATTAGTGTCTAAGCAATTCTGCACGTACTACTATATTCAGATATAGCTCCTCATCTTTTGCTTCATTTTGGGAATAACGGATTTTGATCTATCGACAATAATTTTAAGAATTTTCAAAGCATGATTTTGAAACTTTAACAAAAGTTGCTCTATAACTAACACAATATGCAAATGAAACTTTTATAGAGTTGACGCATGCGCAGTGAAAATTTATTTAGTAAACCTGCTCATTTTTCATACAATTATTAATATTTTTAAATTTTGATTACAGAATATTATGTAAAATGTCGTTTTTCATACTTTATGAAAAGAACATTGTTTTTATTAAGAACTCTGCAAATTATAAGCAAAAAACTTGACAAAATTTGGGACCGCTTTTATAAAAACCTTAATTGCTTTACTAGTATACATGATATCCGCATAAAAATGAACACACTTTAATAACATAAGCTACTTAATCATAATCTGCAGTTTGAACGCTTTTTCTACATTAGTTTTGACATGGTATTCAAAAGATATTCGTTCTTTTTCAATTTGTTGATGGTCCCCTTTTGGATTTTGGAAAAAAATCTTCTCGAAAATATATGACCTGGGCTATTTTGTTTATACATCTGGAGATTCAGAATCATTCCTCATGTATATTTCTTGATATTTGACAAAACGTCTGAAATCGCAAATGTCAAGATTTTTTTTTGCTGTGACAGTATATATAAACTTTTTTACTGATGATAGTTTTGGTGTCTAAGAGTCATAATGGTGTAGATCTGCAAAAATTTTTCAGACATTCCAACATAGGAGTGACCGAAATAGGTAATATTTCACACGAAAACAACCTAAAACAAACACACAAATTTTCCTTAAACTTTAGATTCCGTTAGCCGTTGACATAAGTTGTTGCTGATTAGGTTTTGGTGTAAGTAATCAACAGGTGGCGCTGCTATGCCACATTTTGCATGATTTACTCGATTTTAGCAATACTCATTCATCAAAACTTAATGCACGGAATTTGATATGTTTAGAATCCTCATGGATATGCATGGATTGCCACTTAATTTACGCGGCGAATTTTAAAGAATTAACATATTTAAAATAGAAGAAAATTATCAGATTGGCACATCCGACTAGTTTATTTTTGGCGGATTTATCGATTTACAGTTTAGGTACTGCAAAAACCAGTTGAAATTGCCGAAATAGTTCTCGAGAAAACAGCATTTCAATGCCAGTCATTTTCCATAGGATTTCACCTGTTGTTGACCCCATAAATTTCAAAATAATTGAAAAAAAGACTATTTACCTCATGGGAATATTTAATTCTGTCCAATAAAGCAATTTTCACACTAATTAAGCAAATGAGTTACTCACCTGTAAAGAAAATAAAAATATTCTTAGATAAAAATGTAATATGAATATATAGTAAGCTGATTCACAATTTATGTACATGTAAATTTTCATAATATTTTTTCATGATATTATTAAATCCTTAACTGCTATCAGCAATCTCAAAAAGCGCTACCTTTTTCAAACTTTACAGATTTACTTCTACTTTCAATTTAACAATAAATATTAGTGATATTTTGTTTTGTTTGGAGATCTAGTTCTATCGCTAGAGACTTCTGAATAGAAGAATTTCAATTATAATTGTCATGCAAAGTAATGAAAAAAAAATAAATTAAAATAAAACACACCCGACTAACTCTGCAAAAAATTATCATAGAAGAAAGTTACTTGTACCAAATGATTGGAAATAATATCTACTTTTAAATAATGTACATAAATTTGCTTAGGGCGGTATCTACACACTAAAACGAAACTAGCTTTGTTTTTTTTTTTTTTTTTTGAAAAGCAATTTCTAATTCTGACAGCCTAAATGAATCCCTTTTAATGAATTTCAATGTCCGAAACTTCCTAGTAGCTGTAAGTTCACAGTCATCGTTCTTATAAAAAAGCTTTAAGGGCAGAGCGCAGTCCTTCAAAATCAGAGTCATTATATAGCATACCGGCATAGAACTGGTACATCTTCATGGTAATATGCATATCTTCACTCAATACGAATCTTGACAGCGCCATCTATAAACACATTTTTAGCTACCTTTTTCCTTCGCCAAAAAAAAAAAAAAAAAAAAAAAAAAAAAAAAAATCTATTGTCTCACGATTGTTTTGTAAAATATCAAGTCATTCTGACCAGTAGTTTTAAAATAATCGATTTTTGAAACTGTAACTTTAATTATAACCACCCGGTATATTAAAAAAACTCTTATTAAAAACTTTTATACACATGATGATGCACAGCAATCCTTCCACTGACAGGACATCAGTACATAACACAAGTAAAAAACATATTAGATATACATAGAGCATAAATGTTTTTGGAGTTAAGGTAATTAAGATTAGGAGCGAGGGTTGACCCTTCAGTTACAAAATGATTTTTTATTTTTTAAATATTTAAACCAGAATAAAGCTTCATATATCCTTTTATTTGTTATGCAGTTAGTTATCGAAATAAAATTTCGACATAAGTGTACTATATATGAAACTTGAAAAATGATCTATTTTAAACATGAGGAAATAATGGGTCAATGCTCCCCACATATAGGAGGCTTTATACCCACTTTTTTTATATTAACAATTTTCGTAAGGGATATAAAATTAATTTTACAAGAGAATAAATTTATGATACAATGTTTAATTATTATTCAAAAACATTCGGGAAGATGTGATGCGTAAACAAAATTGCTTAGACGGAATTCAAGCCACAGGAAGAAAAATCCCGTTTTAAACGACCATTTTTTTACACTAAACCTGGCAAGATCAGTTGTCACATAGTTTGGCTTCTTCTAGTTGAGTTCATCTTGAGGAAATTTGTCTACATGCCATTCTAAAATGTTTTGATAAATGTTGTGTTCCTTTGCAGATTGATAAATAGCCTTTCTTAAGGCTGCTGATTTAATCCTTTTTAGCCTTTTCCATTCTTTCTATTTACCTATTATAAATACTATTTACATGAAACAACAAGAAAGAAAGAATCATGCGTCAAACATAGATTATGAAGCACTAGCCAGCAAAATCAGAATAATGTAACAAAACTGCACCGATTAAAAATTAAAATATTCCACCATATGTAAATGTATAACACATTTCAAAACCAAATTGTAGCTCATAAAATTTGAAATGACTCGACAAAATTGTTCAATGATTATATATTTTAAATTTCAAACCATTCGGTTGGATAGTTTTTGCTCTGTTATATGCGGACAGACGGACGGACTGATCGACGCCTATAGGGGATACGTATTTACATAATTACAAACGCACCTAAAAATAAGAAGTGTTCAAAATTATATGAAAAGTAGTATCTATAGAATGAAAGCTAATTTTTAATATGGACTCCATTAAAAAATGTTACATTGAATTTTATTATTATTATTATTATCATTATTATTATTATTTTAATTTAACAGAAAGCATCCAACAGTCATCCTCCCAAAAGAATATTTTTGTTGAATAAATGAATTTTACAGTAATGATAAACGTACACGGATAGACAATAAAATTTTTTTTTTATTTTCAATAAATTTGGGAAATGTGAAAAAGATATCTATCTGTACATAACTGTCTGTTTGGTCCCATGTGAATATTACAGCTACAGAAATATTTATTTTAGATTTCGATAGATCGCACAAATTATAAACGGAGAATATATAAAAGTCACGTTCTAGATTCGTACGTTGCGTGAATTTTGAACGGACAGACATACACTACTATATCATCAAGATCGCATCATTTTTGGTTCATTTATTTTCGAGTAAGCGCACCAGCTGAATCGCAGATTTTGAACATCAATATAGTAGAGGAAAACAGGCATAAAAGTTAGAAAGGAATTGGGAAAATACAGATTTGAATTTTGAGTTTGAGAGAATGCAGAGTAATTGGAAGTTGGAATAAAAAAAAATTTCTTTTTTTAAACTAAACACTTTATGATGTAGAATCATATATTGATAATTTAATATATTCAAAATCAAGTTTGTTCATAAATTATATTACGTTAGTTTAGTTGAGCTCATACAAATCTTAAAATCTATTAATTTACGGTCTAATATAACTTGATTTTTATCTCATCTAAAAAGCTCTATTTTTAAATAAAAGTAAATATATCTTGCTACAATTGTCGCTTATTAATAAAGCAGACGTAATTATAATATTTTTCCTCTCTAAAATAAATTTTTATTTTAGCTAAAGTACTTTCTTTCGAAAATTAACTGTGCCTTGTATTTAAATAATCTTTATATATGTTCTAAGATTGAAATTAAACACATGTTAAAATAAATAAATAAATATTTACTTTAAAAACTACTTTATAAATATTTACTTACCAAAAATAACTTAATATTTACTTTTAAAAACATGATTTTTTAAAAAAGTTACATTATCTTTTATTTCAAAATTTTTTAAAATATTTTTAATTTTTATTTGAATTAATATTTTTAAAAATGCTGAATCAAAATTAAAGAATATATATTTATGTTTATTTATACCAAAAAAAAAAAAAAAAAAAAAAAATCTACAAATGTTTCAAGTTATAACGATTTTATTTTACCCCACATTTTAAGAATATTCAAATCAAAATTACTTTTTTAAAATTATGATAAGTTTTATCACATAATTTTGTTTACTAATAATATAGTTAAAAATTTAAAAAAATAAAATAAAAATTTTGACTCAACAAATAAAAGTTATCTGACAATGTGTCCCGGACCCCCTTAACGGTTTTGTTGTTCGACGGAATATTTTTTTCTCCCAGACTTCTCTTACTAACCTTCGAAGTGTAAAGTTGAAGATTTTACTGCTGTAAGGGGTTCACCTCAGGATGTTATTGTCATCTTGGCAATTAATGAAAACACTCCTATTGTTCCTCTTCAATCAGCTTTCTTTTTGATATTACTTAGGAAACAAACTGCAGTTATTATCTTAAGGACCAGACACATAGCACTAACTTCTTGCGGTCAGGCGTCGCTATTTTTGATCTTTCGTGTCGGCACTTTGATGCATAAAGTGCTTTTTCAGTGAACTTTTTTGAACTTCAAGAGAGAAATCGAACTCGAAATCAGTTGACAGCTTTACTACTGAAGATGGGGGCGAGATAAACTTTCCCTTCCTTTGTCAATTCGGTGGGGTCAGTCCCTCAAAAATCATTTAAAGAGGTTTCACCTTTGTTCCGTACGGAAACAAAGATAGATTTATTGCTCTTTTACTGTAATAAAAACTAGTGCTGTTCGCTCGCAGCCTTAGATTTTAGGAAACACAAGCCTGTACCTCAGGATCAGCGGACCTATGGCACGCGGTCAATTATTTTTGGCCCGGACTAGATTTAATTTTTCAAATCAAAAGATATTGAATTATCTCAGTAAAATAATATTGAAATTAAATGAAATGTGAAAATTTTGACAAGCTAGGTTTGTCTAAATTCGATTAGTTCAAATGATGGCCGCTCTGATACAGATTGAAGAGAAACTATAGTAGTAACAGCTCAATATTCAATATTCAATTCTAGATCAATATTGGCTCTAAAAAAATCAGTTTATGAGACTGTCTAAAACGAAAAAGAATCATTCACTATAAGGCATTATACACAAAAACGACCATGATAAATTGGAATTACAATAATTATTTACCGGGTGTCCCAAAAATGACTGATGGATTTTAAAATTCAATAACTTGCAAACGGTGACAGCTATTAATTTTTTTTTTTTTTTTTTTTTTTTTTTTTTTGCAGGAGAGTTATGTATAATGTCAGGAGTTTTTTTTTTTTTACTGCAATTTTTTATTTTAGTTCGCATCTCAAACAATAGGTGGCGCTGACGGCGATTGAAGGCCAGGTCGAAGCTTCACTCAGCAATGATCACCTGGCCTTCAATCGCCGTCAGCGCCACTTATTGTTTGAGATGCGAACTAAAGTAAAAAATTACGGTAAAAAAACTCCTGACATTATACATAACCCTTCTGCAAAAATTTGTTAAATAGCTGTCACCGTTTGCAAGTTATTGAATTTTAAAATCCATCAGTCATTTTTGGGACACCCGGTATTATCTAATATGAAACAACAGAAATAGTACTTTTAATATACTTTATAAAATATAACACCAAATATTACATAGATTTTTAATTAAAAAATTAAGACTTTTGATTAATTAACATATTTGTTTATGGCATGTCAAGATCAGGTAAAGTATGTTTAAAAAAAAAAAAATGGCACGCAGATGTGAAAAGGGTCGCCATACCTGATCTACCTCTTCTATTACAATTGTAATACCAAAACAATCATTGAAGTACAACTATAAACTAATTTTACTAAGCACTTTTATTTAAGGGGACTGTGAACCTTCATTTGGACAAAAACCGACATTTCTTTTAGTGTGTATTATTCTCAATTTGTATTACGCTAATCGTGGAACACTGTATGCAGATGCGATTATTTTAAGCAAAGTTACAAGTGTTTTTATTGTGTTTTAAAACAATTTTTGGCTTTTTAACATACTTAAAATCTGTTTTTCTCAATACTGTTATTTCAGCCTTTTTTTTTTTTTTTTTTTTTTTTTTTTTTTTTTTTTTTTGAAATATTTGAAATTCTCCTTGCTTCTTAATTTTTGATCAAATTTTTTGAAATTGATTAGGAAGAATCCTGATACTGCTTAAAAAGAAACTGTGTATGTTTTTTAAATTTAACTTCATTATGATAAAGAAATTTAATTTTTAACTTATCATAAGACAGAATTTTGATAAAAATCGACATGGAATTCAGGAAAATATCTCCAAAATGTTATTCATTTAAGGGATTTAAAAATTATAGACACATTTGTTCGTAATAGAGTTTTACGAGATTAAAACTTTTAATCAATTAAATATTTGAAAAATTAAGTTACAAGGAGCATTTTAAAATTTCCTTTACAAACTTTATATATTTAAAAAAAAAAAACCTTAAATTTATAATCAGATTGAAAATTTCCTTTATTGTGCTCTATATACTTATGGAGAAATGTAGGGGGAACTGGGGGACATTGATACAGCTTTTTTCAAAAAAAATTTTTGGTGTCTAGAAAGCAGAATTTTCAAGTTATTTTTCTATGTGATGTCAGATAAATCTGTGTAGTGTGTTATTAAAATGTACAATCGTTGTTTTATATATTATTTTTGCATGTAATTTTAAAAAAAATCAAAAAAAGTAATTTGTATCAATGTGCCCCATCCCCGGGGTAGATTGATACACTTTGACACGTCTGGGAAAAATTGAGACAAAAAAACACCAATGCATATTTTTCATAGAAAAATAGTTAGCAAACCATTTTATATATATTTATAGACATTAAAATCGCACACAATTTATTTGTAAGCGATATTAAAGCAATCAAAATGAAATGTATAATGACCTGATGTTCTGGCTGTTCCTTGTCTGTTTGTTGGCTGTGGTAACTTTGTCATATCTGGCACTTTAACCCCAGAATTATCTTCTTTCTTAGCAAAGGTGAAAGAATTATCAGGTTTTCTATTTATAAATCGGTTTACAAACAGAAAATAAAGGATATTTATATTAAAAATCATGTTATCCTGTACTGTTCTGCAGCTTTTTTCTCTTACTTAACATTTCTCATGTCGATAATACTTTTTTCTCTGGAGAATCTATATAAATTTGATATCTGCCAGGCTGCCATCCATTTCTTTTGTTAATTCTACTAGCACTAGATATTGTGTAAGTTTGTACGTCTTCTGCTTGCAAAAATACTATAAAATGTTCTAATATAAAGAAATTAGAACTATTTCACTTCAATAAAAATTAATAGTATAAATATTTGATGAAAAATGGTTGAATTAAGGAGTGTATGGTTTAAAAAAAATAAAAGGTAATGAAAAAATGAACTAGAAAAGGATTTAGGTTGTATCAATGTGCCCCATACAGACATTTTGAATAAAATGAGTTGCAAATCCAACACTTCATAATTTATCTAACAATAAAGAATGAGAAACTGATAAAGAATAGCTTTACTTGCCAGGGAGGGTATTCTTTTTGGTTGAAAATACTGGAACAGTTGTATAATACCATTTCAATGGTACAACTCAAATTTACTTTTGACCTACAAAAACAATTAATCACCCATCCCATTTCATCAAACTATTGAATCATTCCAAAACTTTCTGTATGTAGTTAATTTCACTAGTATATCACCTTTTGGAGCTGTTGTGAAACTTCCTGTAATGACCCTGTGTGCTGTGCAGGGGGTGTATCAATGTGCCCCAAGTATCAGTGTGCCCCAGTTCCCCCAATATTTGCACAGCATTTTAAATCTCTATTATGAAAGTTAAAACATATTTTTGTAAACGTCCACCGTCCCCTTTATCTACCGACGGTATTTATAAGTACCATTAAAATAACTTAATATAAAATTCTTTTAACACGTCAGTTAGTTGTAATACTGTTTAGAATGAGTAACAGATACATTACTTTATTTTGTTCCAAAAGCATTATTGGTTGCACAAAACAAAAATATTTTTAAAAGAATGTTTCTTTTGCCTTTGCATTTTTTCAGCTTTCTTAGCTCTGAGGGAGAGGGATGGGGGTTTTTCAATGCATAAATATTTCTATATTTATATTGTAAGAACATCATATTTGTACATTTTATAATTCTACAAAATACTAAGAAAATAAAAAATAAAATAAAAAATTTGAGTGTGGTTATAAGAACGGCACAAAAGTCCTGTAAATTCAAATTTAATTAATCCTTCTATATACTTCAAGTATTCATTAAAAGATTATGAAAATCTTTTAATTTAGTTTAAACAATTTGCGTAAAATGCTTTAGAATGTAGGATTTTTATGAATTCCTAATGCGGTAGATGAAGGGTTAAGTAAAGAGAACATGCAAATACATTCTTCACGACATATATACCTTGATTATTTTATTTAAAAAGACGAGTCGAAACCCATAGAATTCGGCGCATGAAAATATTTAGCAGAACTGCTTGACTGAATTTATAAAATAAACAACAAACTATAATTACGATAATTAATCAATATTATATCGATTAGCCTTACTCTTAAAACAATTATTGTTATCAACTGAAGCTTACTTTCAACTTTTCGAATTATTGAAAAACTAAACTTTATTTCTATACGTAATCAATAAATGGAATTGAGATAGTAAAATTATGAAGTTATTTATTTATTGAGGTTTTGATCTTTGGTATTGCGTAATGAAAAATTACGAACATTGCACCATTGTAATACTTTTTTTTCCAACGAAATCTTAACAATAACGTACACTATATGGCCAAAGATGACCGTCCATTTGCGATTTTAGACATTTTGTTAAACATCTATAAAAATACGAGGAATTATCTTGAAATCCTAAATGTGTAAATATAATAGTAAAAGTCATAAATTTCTGTGAAGATTTTCCCTTCGAAACTCCAAAGGAGATCCCCAACAAATTAAAAAAGAATGAACATCTTTTGGATAACCCTGTCAAAACTAATTTAGCAAAAGCGTTTAAATTGTAGATTATGATTAACTGGCTTATTGTAATAATCTGCGTTCATTTTTATCTCGATGCTATGTATGTATACTCGTAGAGAAATTAAGGTTTTTATAAAAAGAGTTCCAAATTTTTCCAAGGTTTTTGCTTATAATTTGCAGCGTTCTTAATATAAAATAGTATTCTTTTCTGAAAATATGGCAAATAATATTGCAGACAATACCCTGTTATCAGAATTAAAAAATAATAAAAATTGTATAAAAAATGAATAGGTTTACTAAATAATTTTTCATTGCGCATGCGTCAACGATATCGAAATTTTATTTGCATATTATGTTAGCAACTTATATATAGACTTTATATTATTATGTTATATATGTTATATATTATGTTAGCAACTTTATATAGAGCAACTTTTGTGAAAGTCTCAAAATCATAGCTTGAAAATTCTGAAAATAATCGTCAATAGAATAAGCACAAAATCTGTTGTTCACAAAATGAAGCAAAAAAATGAGGGGTTTTATCCAAATGTAGTAGTTCGTCCCATATTGTGTATTCTATATTGACACTAATCAATGAATATATGAATACAACCCCTCTTGTTTTTGCTTCATTTTGGAAATAACGGATTTTCAACTTATTCTATAGACGATTACTTTCAGAATTTCCAAGCTATGATTTTGAGACTTTCACAAAAGTTGCTCTATACATTTAGCTAAGATAATATGCAAATGAAATTTTGATATCGTTGACGCATGCGCAGTAAAAAATTATTTAGTAAAGCAACACATTTTTCATACAATTTTTATTATTTTTAAATTCTGATTACAGGGTATTGTGTGCAATGTTGTTTGTCATATTTTCAGAAAAAAATATTTTTTATATTAATAACTGCAAATTATAAGCAAAAATCTTGGAAAAATTTGGGACTGTTTATATAAAACTTTAATTTTTCTACGATAGATTTTTCTACGATAGATTTTTCTACGGACATGCAATAGATTATTAACGCTACGTTAAGCAAACGGGTGATATTAAAAATCTCTCATTAGGAAATGTGCTGTATTATTCGGAAATCAATATTCAGCCGTGCATCGGAATTTAAATCGAATATATGTTACCCATAACATTTGAAAAGTTTTTAATTTTTGTTTGTATTTTTTCTCGGATTCAATTCCTCTTCTTGATAACTGTATTTATTATTCTTAAACAGCTGCAACATTCAAATATAAATTTTGAATGAGTATTTTGTTGTTTTAGAATGTTGCTTTATTACAACTTTTTTTAAAAGTACAAAAATAGAATATTGAAAATGGGTGACGTATGTTAAAGACCTGCAAGGGCCGTAATTTCCAGGCCCGGACCGTTCATATTATTACATTTTTAGGCCCGGCCCTGCCATACCCGTCCCAATTTCTGCTATTTCTTAAAAATTCAGATTTTTATCATATAATTAAGATTATTTTAAAGAATACTGCTTACATGTCTGTGGGATGATTTTACAATATATTTTACAGGAAATACACATTAGCAACATTAATGATTACTTATATTCTTAGATTTTCAACATTCAAATAAAGATTCATTAAAAAATTAATATGGTTTAGTATAAAAAAAAAAAAAGAAAGTTAGAAACATCGTAACTTTTGAAGCTGTATAGTAAAAATATATTTATGGAAATAATTCTATATCATTTTATTAAAGATTAGCATATAACCCCGTCAAAAATAACGGAATTTTCACTTGCATTTTATCTTTTTAATACTTCATACAAACAAACAGAATGTAGATTTTATTATTGAAGAGTTTGTATTGTAGAAAAGCACATTTTAAAAATAGCAATAAATTTCTACAAATACAAACAATGAAGATTTTTTTTTTAAACTTGATATTTAGTTTTTGAACACATTTTAATTTCAAAATAAAGAACAGTATTTATTACAATAATAATACAGTGCGCGAAAAAATTATAAGGACACGCGAAAAATCGCCAAATCTAGAAGCCTTGTTATCAGAATCGTATGCAAATTTTTGCAGCAAAAATAGATGTAAAACTAAAATATTTCATGCGTAAAGTAATTAAAATTTTCCATTTTAAATCTTTTAAAATTTAAATTTTGATTTTTGAACTAAAATGAAAACGGAAAAAAGTATAAGGACATTGCTTTTTCTCCAGTAATTATTTAAAAATTTGCATATTTGAAAGCAACAAATGACATTTCCGAGTTAAAAGATTCCTTTGCGAAAAAAATTTCCTACTCGGCGACTTTCAGTGTAAATTTGTAACGATGCCCAAAGGAACTCAACTTTCTGACTCTGAAAAAGGAAAAATTGTTGCTTTTCGAGAATGTGGATTAAGTGGATGGGAAATTTCAAAAAGAATCAAGAGATCTAAAACGGTAGTTTATAATTTTCTAAAAAATCCTGGGATGTATGGTATGAAAAAGCGAACTGGGAGACCCGACATTCTCTCTCGTCGACAAAAAAGAATGATTGTAAGAAGAGCTTGCGAGAAAAAAGAAACCGCAAATGAAGTTAGACAATATTTGAGTTTACCATGCTCAACGAGGACTGTTCAAAATGTTTTGAGTAAACATCCTCAAGTTTCTTATGGGAAATTAGTGTCACGTCCCCCTCTTACAAATCATCATAAGAAAAGAAGAGTTGACTTTGCCAAAAAATACATTTCTCTTGGTCAAAAGTGGGCTGATGTAGTTTTTTCGGACGAAAAAAAGTTCAATCTTGATGGACCTGATGGTTTTCGTTATTTTTGGTATGATTTGCGAAAGACCAAGGAAGTGTTTTCCAGGCGTCAATTTGGTGGTGGCTCAGTTATGGTATGGGGCGGTTTTGCGGCAAATGGAACCACTCCAATTGTATTTATCAATCATAAAATGAATTCGGACAGGTATGTTGATATGTTAGGAGAAAATTTGTTACCTGAAGCGCCACTAATTACTTCAGGGGACTATATTTTTCAGCAAGATAATGCTTCGATACACGTTTCTAAGAGCACAAAACTTTGGTTTGAAGCTAATTCTGTAAAGTTACTTGATTGGCCGGCGAGAAGTCCCGATCTTAATCCAATCGAAAACTTATGGGGACTTCTAGCCCGAGAAGTTTATAAAAATGGCACACAGTATCAATGTAAACAAGATCTTGTCGTCGCTATCAAAGACGCTTGGGAAAAAATATCTGTGGACATTTTAAAAGATCTGTCAGGATCTCTGACCTCTCGGCTTATTCAAGTGATTGAAAAAAAAGGTAATTTTCTTGATTATTGAAATATTTTCAAAGTATTTTGGAACATGTCCTTATAATTTTTTCCGTATTTCCTTTAATGTTAAATTTTGTAAAATCAGTATTTTGAAGCTGTATTATGTTTTTTATCGGGTATAAATGTTATCACAAAATTATGTAGCAGAAGTAAGATGTATAAAAATTTCATTTAGGTGAAATGAAAATAAAGCATATTTTCATGCAATTAAATGTTGTCCTTATACTTTTTTCGCGCACTGTAATAATTAGCAACATAAAACTCAATTTTTGAAATTTCACTAAGCATTTAAATTAAATATTGAAGTTTTTAAAATTTTAAAATACCTTATCTTTATTAAAAGTATGATTCGGCAGAGGTTTTAGTCGTGAAGTCTATGATAGATTCTTAGTTCGATGCTTTTAGACATCGATTATTAATCTTTGTGTTTTGTTTTTAAATTTGGATTTGGAGCCATCTATACGCAGTTAATATAAACAAAACAACTTAAATCAAATGTCATTTAAATGTAAGGAATATACAATATCATAAACTAAATATAAATCATCAAATTTTGATTTAAGAGCAATTTTGATTTATTTGCATGCATCAAAATAGATAAAATTTCAATTTAAGAGCATGTGAATAAATAATTTTCAGTTATACTAATACAGTCATGATGATATCTTATATACCCATAACAACTTGAAGAAAATAAAGAGCTTTTTATATTTATAATAGAAAAAAAATAAAAAAAATAACTGGATAAATACTAGCATTTAAAAAAAATTAATAAAACTAAATTTAAATTCAACTTAATCTTTTATAATATTCCCAAAAAGGCTTCTAAAATAGTTCATAGATGGCAGCACTTAAGTTGTGTGAGACAGCGCTGGAGTCGATAAATAAAATACAATCGTACTCTGAGATGATAAAAAACTTAACAGTTTACACTTACACTGTTATTTTTATATATTATAATTAGGTGTCATATATATGTTTTATATGAAAATATGCTGAACAAACATTATTTCAAGTGGAAGAAATTTTAAAAGCATCATTTTAGCATCTGTTTTCAATTAAGCCTAACGTGGCGTCTAGCAACGGTCGATTCCCAGATCAGACTGGTTCGTCCCAAAACCGTGCCTACGCATTTCTCCAGTCGCATTTTATTATAAGTAGATTCCAAATCCAAATTCATTCTCAAATCCAAAGGCGCTACTTTCTGATACATTTCTGAATTTTTTCTTTTTTTTCGAAAGCACATTAGATCAGCAGGTTTTTTATTCAGAAACTATGTAATCGAATGGATTTATCCATTTTTTGATACAAGCAATTTAAGAAAATACTGTCAAAGTTAGCGTTTTGAATAGAATTTCCAGAAGCGACAGCAAAGGAAGGGAGAAAAATCTGCAACCATTTGGCAAAAATTTCTCATATCTCAATAAGATTATGCAAGTATTTTATTTACGAAAATTAGAAACGCTATTCGATTCCAAATCCCTTCAATAGTCATGCTTGTCAATTTTGTACTTTTACAGTTAAAAAGTAGTCAGGAATGTGTCAAACTTTCGCGTTGTTGAGAAGTGAATTTAAGAATCACTAAGAAGTATATATCCAAAGATTACATTAACAAAAATTCTTTATCGCTATTAATAATTTTACAAATCATGTTGTCTGCCCTAAACTTCTTGAGCACAATTAAGTCTAGTTCCGGCTCGGCTCGTCTATATGTAGAAAAACAATGAAAGCCTGATCTCGGCCCGGCATGAGTTTGCTAAAAAATATCAAGCCCGGGTTATACACAATGTAACTATCCGATGCCGATCTCTACAACATTTCTGCATTGAAACTGTCAAACTAAATATCAGCTCGTGACGCACATTTGTACATGTTATTTTCGTTAAAGCCATTGTCATTGAAAATAACTCATGTTTTATTGTTTCTGCGTAAATCTTTATAACGGGCCGGTAGGACCGCTAATTTTTTTATCGGCCCAGTCCGTATGGTTTACCAAATTTTTTGCCGATACGGCCCGTTTATTTTGTTTGTCGGCCCTACCGGGCCCGTAGAAAAAAATGTTCTAATTCAGCCGGGCCAGCCCCCCCCACACGACTATGTGCGTAAGAGATATTTTTGCGCTTCACACAGGGTTAATAAATATATTTTACGATAATGCTGAGTTCAAAAGTAATGACCAGACATAGATTATATCACACACACACACACACATATATGTAACCTATTAGGTTACTAAATTAATAAATTAAATTGAAAATGAAATATACTAAAATGTAACTGTGCATGATATTTTTATGCAAAATATATAATTATATTCCCATTTCTAATGTGCACTCTACTTAATCAAGTTTTATAAATAGGGACTAATTAAAATGAATAGAGTTTCATTTGGCAGAGAAATCCTATTCATTAATTAAAAAGGGCCCTTTTTTAATCAACGAGTTTAATTTCTAAAATTAGTTTCAAAATGATTATGCCTTAATGTAGTTAAATATTTGCAGCTCGTGTTAATAAAAGAAAAAAAAAATAGTGGAATAATCATCTACCGAAATTACTTGCTTTGTATTCATGCATCAGTTTCAGAACCATTTCGTTTACATAACTATATTGCAAAATTTCACGAAACTTCATTTATTTATTAATAACAATAAGAAAAATTAAAATATTAAAATCACACATTGAGAGATATTACGCGTGATATAATTTGATCCATAAGTGGACAAAGTACCTTGAAACCATCTTTTCAATTTTGAATAATATTGCAATATATGTTATGGCACACAAAATTTAATACTAAAAATTAAATAAAATTTCAAAACAAAATTTTCTCTAAGCTTATTTTACTAATTTTTTTAAAATATCTACTACCATTATAAATATGAATATTTTGCCTTCGATATCTTTTGGCATATATTACATAAAACTGTGTATGGATTTTCAGATGTAAGGGATTTTACATTTAATATGAATTTTTCTTTCTTTCGTGTCTATTAAATAAGGAAGGAAATTCAACAAATTGTCTATTTAAATATTAAAAAAAAACCCCTATATACTTAAATGTTAAATTCATACATAAATGAAGAATTAATGAAATGAAGATTTAATGAAATAAAAAATTATAATTTTGATTTTGTATATTTCAATGTAGTTAGATTCCGAGTAGTTTTCAGTAAATCCGACTCCTGTTATAAATTTACTTGTAAAATTGTAAAAAGAAATATGACTGCATGCATTTATCCCCCCAAGAGTTCTATTTTATAGTGCTTTTTTCTTATCATTTTTTATTTCAATAAGGTTTTGCTTCTCCACACTTATTTGCTTAATTTCCTAATCACAATTGTCTGGAATTCAGTTTTTCAAATTCTTCTGTCTGAACTAATTATAGTCCTTCCGGCAGTGCCGGGAGGAAGAGGTAGCTTTCATATACTTATATATTTATTTATTTATTTTAAATTAAGTTATATTATTCAAAAATACTAAGCTCAAATTAGTAGAACCTGATTATGAACTGGGTCGAAATCTTAATTCAGGTGCACGTGGGCACTCATATTGAAATCGATTAATATATATATGCGATAACTCAGCCATTTTTTAAGATACAGACGAAACAAAAAATACTCTGGAATCTTTGTATCAAGGTCAAATGCATAAAAGAAAAATCTTTTTCAATTTCTCACTTTCTTGTACCTAATTTTAAATTTTAAAATTTATAAACAAATTTGAAATGGCCGCCATTTAGTAATAAAATGGCGGATAGAACTGAGTATCGAACTCGATTCAGGCCTCAGTATATACTATGTACACACCAAGTTACATCCAAATCGATTCATAAATACGCGTGTTATCACGTGACAAAAATCAGATCGTTTCAAAATGTCAGCCATAAGAAAAATTCAAAGTGCTATAACTCAATCATTTTTTAAGATATAGACAAAATAAAAAGTGTTCTGGAATCGTCGTTTTAAGTTATAACACGTAAAAGAAAAATATTTTTCAACTTTTAATTTTTTCGCATTAAATTTTAATTTTTTTAAAATTTAAAATGGCCGCCATTTTGAAACAAAATGGCGGATGATGCTGGCCAACGAACTCGGTCGAGACATTTGCATGTACTATATACATACCAAGTTTCATTCAAATCGGTTCATAAATACGTTAGTTATCGCATGACAAAAATCAGATATATATATATATATATATATATATATATATATGTCAACATTTGAACGGAGGGTGGTTTTGGGGTCTGGGGGGTCATGATCGGTGAAAATATACCAAAATTTTCCGGAAGTGCTTTCCTCCGGACGGCTGCAATAGGTAGCTTTTTACTTTTTGTAATGAAAGCTACCTAAAAATATTAATTTCGTGATAATGGAATTAATAATTTAATTAATAACTAATAATTAAATGATTAATTATTCTTATAAATATTTTATTCATTATTGATAATTCTAATTGCTCAATTTAATCCAAAGTTAGTACTTGATCTCCTTCCCCGATTTTTCAATTGCTACGCTACCGTCTTTAAATGTCGTTTTTTTATAAGAGACTTTTTTTTTTTCTTTAGCGAAAGCACAAAAATTAATGCTCAGTAAGTGCTTCTTTTTTCGTGCCTAATGGACTGAAATAAAAACTAAAGCGGTAATGAAAAAAAAAACATCCATATGCTAAAAGCATCAAACTGTTTCTGTCTCAAATAATATGTATTTCGATTATGTAACGCAATGAAATGTTATAATCGATAAAATTCAAATATCAGGAGAAAAGTTTTTGTAAACTGAAAGCAGTTGGAATTTTTTTCATGATCATTTTTTTTTTTTTTTTTTACTTACAAAAATCATATTTTTTTTTATTTATTATTATATATATATATATATAAAAGCAATTAATTGCCAGGAGGAAAAAAAAAATGTAGATTACATTTCTAAAAGTTATTGGGATGTGTAATTATACCTATATCTGAACATCTATTTATACGGTAAATTGAATCTTCAGGAATTGCATATAAATTGAAAATATATACAATGAATCGATAATAGTTATCTAATATTTGATTGCTTGATTCTAAAAAAAAAATACTAGCTTTTTCTTCGTTGTTAGATTTGAATAACTATTAAAATAAATATATACAGGGTGATTCTGAATTCATGGTACAAATTTTAAAGATTGACGCAAGACACTGTGAAGTAAATTGAATCTTCAGGAATTGCATATAAATAGAAAATATATACAATGAATCGATAATAGTTATCTAATATTTGATTGCTTGATTCTAAAAAAAATACTAGCTTTTTCTTCGTTGTTACATTTGAATAACTATTAAAATAAATATATACAGGGTGATTCTGAATTCATGGTACAAATTTTAAAGACTAATCAGCAAGACACTGTGAAGTAAATTGAATCTTCAGGAATTGCATATAAATTGAAAATATATACAATGAATCGATAATAGTTATCTAATATTTGATTGCTTGATTCTAAAAAAAAATACTAGCTTTTTCATCGTTGTTAGATTTGAATAACTATTAAAATAAATATATACAGGGTGATTCTGAATTCATGGTACAAATTTTAAAGATTGACGCAAGACACTGTGAAGTAAATTGAATCTTCAGGAATTGCATATAAATTGAAAATATATACAATGAATCGATAATAGTTATCTAATATTTGATTGCTTGATTCTAAAAAAAAATACTAGCTTTTTCTTCGTTGTTAGATTTGAATAACTATTAAAATAAATATATACAGGGTGATTCTGAATTCATGGTACAAATTTTAAAGATTGACGCAAGACACTGTGAAGTAAATTGAATCTTCAGGAATTGCATATAAATTGAAAATATATACAATGAATCGATAATAGTTATCTAATATTTGATTGCTTGATTCTAAAAAAAATACTAGCTTTTTCTTCGTTGTTAGATTTGAATAACTATTAAAATAAATATATACAGGGTGATTCTGAATTCATGGTACAAATTTTAAAGATTGACGCAAGACACTGTGAAGTAAATTGAATCTTCAGGAATTGCATATAAATTGAAAATATATACAATGAATCGATAATAGTTATCTAATATTTGATTGCTTGATTCTAAAAAAAATACTAGCTTTTTCTTCGTTGTTAGATTTGAATAACTATTAAAATAAATATATACAGGGTGATTCTGAATTCATGGTACAAATTTTAAAGATTGACGCAAGACACTGTGAAGTAAATTGAATCTTCAGGAATTGCATATAAATTGAAAATATATACAATGAATCGATAATAGTTATCTAATATTTGATTGCTTCATTCTAAAAAAATACTAGCTTTTTCTTCGTTGTTAGATTTGAATAACTATTAAAATAAATATATACAGGGTGATTCTGAATTCATGGTACAAATTTTAAAGATTGACGCAAGACACTGTGAAGTAAATTGAATCTTCAGGAATTGCATATAAATTGAAAATATATACAATGAATCGATAATAGTTATCTAATATTTGATTGCTTGATTCTAAAAAAAATACTAGCTTTTTCTTCGTTGTTAGATTTGAATAACTATTAAAATAAATATATACAGGGTGATCCTGAATTCATGGTACAAATTTTAAAGATTGACGCAAGACACTGTGAAGTAAATTGAATCTTCAGGAATTGCATATAAATTGAAAATATATACAATGAATCGATAATAGTTATCTAATATTTGATTGCTTGATTCTAAAAAAAATACTAGCTTTTTCTTCGTTGTTAGATTTGAATAACTATTAAAATAAATATATACAGGGTGATTCTGAATTCATGGTACAAATTTTAAAGACTAATCAGCAAGACACTGTGAAGTAAATTGAATCTTCAGGAATTGCATATAAATTGAAAATATATACAATGAATCGATAATAGTTATCTAATATTTGATTGCTTGATTCTAAAAAAAATACTAGCTTTTTCTTCGTTGTTAGATTTGAATAACTATTAAAATAAATATATACAGGGTGATTCTGAATTCATGGTACAAATTTTAAAGATTGACGCAAGACACTGTGAAGTAAATTGAATCTTCAGGAATTGTATATAAATTGAAAATATATACAATGAATCGATAATAGTTATCTAATATTTGATTGCTTCATTCTAAAAAAATACTAGCTTTTTCTTCGTTGTTAGATTTGAATAACTATTAAAATAAATATATACAGGGTGATTCTGAATTCATGGTACAAATTTTAAAGATTGACGCAAGACACTGTGAAGTAAATTGAATCTTCAGGAATTGCATATAAATTGAAAATATATACAATGAATCGATAATAGTTATCTAATATTTGATTGCTTGATTCTAAAAAAAATACTAGCTTTTTCTTCGTTGTTAGATTTGAATAACTATTAAAATAAATATATACAGGGTGATTCTGAATTCATGGTACAAATTTTAAAGTTTGACGCAAGACACTGTGAAGTAAATTGAATCTTCAGGAATTGCATATAAATTGAAAATATATACAATGAATCGATAATAGTTATCTAATATTTGATTGCTTGATTCTAAAAAAAATACTAGCTTTTTCTTCGTTGTTAGATTTGAATAACTATTAAAATAAATATATACAGGGTGATTCTGAATTCATGGTACAAATTTTAAAGATTGACGCAAGACACTGTGAAGTAAATTGAATCTTCAGGAATTGCATATAAATTGAAAATATATACAATGAATCGATAATAGTTATCTAATATTTGATTGCTTGATTCTAAAAAAAATACTAGCTTTTTCTTCGTTGTTAGATTTGAATAACTATTAAAATAAATATATACAGGGTGATTCTGAATTCATGGTACAAATTTTAAAGATTGACGCAAGACACTGTGAAGTAAATTGAATCTTCAGGAATTGCATATAAATTGAAAATATATACAATGAATCGATAATAGTTATCTAATATTTGATTGCTTGATTCTAAAAAAAATACTAGCTTTTTCTTCGTTGTTAGATTTGAATAACTATTAAAATAAATATATACAGGGTGATTCTGAATTCATGGTACAAATTTTAAAGATTGACGCAAGACACTGTGAAGTAAATTGAATCTTCAGGAATTGCATATAAATTGAAAATATATACAATGAATCGATAATAGTTAACTAATATTTGATTGCTTCATTCTAAAAAAATACTAGCTTTTTCTTCGTTGTTAGATTTGAATAACTATTAAAATAAATATATACAGGGTGATTCTGAATTCATGGTACAAATTTTAAAGATTGACGCAAGACACTGTGAAGTAAATTGAATCTTCAGGAATTGCATATAAATTGAAAATATATACAATGAATCGATAATAGTTATCTAATATTTGATTGCTTCATTCTAAAAAAATACTAGCTTTTTCTTCGTTGTTAGATTTGAATAACTATTAAAATAAATATATACAGGGTGATTCTGAATTCATGGTACAAATTTTAAAGATTGACGCAAGACACTGTGAAGTAAATTGAATCTTCAGGAATTGCATATAAATTGAAAATATATACAATGAATCGATAATAGTTATCTAATATTTGATTGCTTGATTCTAAAAAAAATACTAGCTTTTTCTTCGTTGTTAGATTTGAATAACTATTAAAATAAATATATACAGGGTGATTCTGAATTCATGGTACAAATTTTAAAGATTGACGCAAGACACTGTGAAGTAAATTGAATCTTCAGGAATTGCATATAAATTGAAAATATATACAATGAATCGATAATAGTTATCTAATATTTGATTGCTTGATTCTAAAAAAAAATACTAGCTTTTTCTTCGTTGTTAGATTTGAATAACTATTAAAATAAATATATACAGGGTGATTCTGAATTCATGGTACAAATTTTAAAGATTGACGCAAGACACTGTGAAGTAAATTGAATCTTCAGGAATTGCATATAAGTTGAAAATATATACAATGAATCGATAATAGTTATCTAATATTTGATTGCTTGATTCTAAAAAAAATACTAGCTTTTTCTTCGTTGTTAGATTTGAATAACTATTAAAATAAATATATACAGGGTGATTCTGAATTCATGGTACAAATTTTAAAGATTGACGCAAGACACTGTGAAGTAAATTGAATCTTCAGGAATTGCATATAAATTGAAAATATATACAATGAATCGATAATAGTTATCTAATATTTGATTGCTTGATTCTAAAAAAAATACTAGCTTTTTCTTCGTTGTTAGATTTGAATAACTATTAAAATAAATATATACAGGGTGATTCTGAATTCATGGTACAAATTTTAAAGATTGACGCAAGACACTGTGAAGTAAATTGAATCTTCAGGAATTGCATATAAATTGAAAATATATACAATGAATCGATAATAGTTAACTAATATTTGATTGCTTCATTCTAAAAAAATACTAGCTTTTTCTTCGTTGTTAGATTTGAATAACTATTAAAATAAATATATACAGGGTGATTCTGAATTCATGGTACAAATTTTAAAGATTGACGCAAGACACTGTGAAGTAAATTGAATCTTCAGGAATTGCATATAAATTGAAAATATATACAATGAATCGATAATAGTTATCTAATATTTGATTGCTTCATTCTAAAAAAATACTAGCTTTTTCTTCGTTGTTAGATTTGAATAACTATTAAAATAAATATATACAGGGTGATTCTGAATTCATGGTACAAATTTTAAAGATTGACGCAAGACACTGTGAAGTAAATTGAATCTTCAGGAATTGCATATAAATTGAAAATATATACAATGAATCGATAATAGTTATCTAATATTTGATTGCTTGATTCTAAAAAAAATACTAGCTTTTTCTTCGTTGTTAGATTTGAATAACTATTAAAATAAATATATACAGGGTGATTCTGAATTCATGGTACAAATTTTAAAGATTGACGCAAGACACTGTGAAGTAAATTGAATCTTCAGGAATTGCATATAAATTGAAAATATATACAATGAATCGATAATAGTTATCTAATATTTGATTGCTTGATTCTAAAAAAAATACTAGCTTTTTCTTCGTTGTTAGATTTGAATAACTATTAAAATAAATATATACAGGGTGATTCTGAATTCATGGTACAAATTTTAAAGATTGACGCAAGACACTGTGAAGTAAATTGAATCTTCAGGAATTGCATATAAATTGAAAATATATACAATGAATCGATAATAGTTATCTAATATTTGATTGCTTGATTCTAAAAAAAATACTAGCTTTTTCTTCGTTGTTAGATTTGAATAACTATTAAAATAAATATATACAGGGTGATTCTGAATTCATGGTGCAAATTTTAAAGATTGACGCAAGACACTGTGAAGTAAATTGAATCTTCAGGAATTGCATATAAATTGAAAATATATACAATGAATCGATAATAGTTATCTAATATTTGATTGCTTGATTCTAAAAAAAATACTAGCTTTTTCTTCGTTGTTAGATTTGAATAACTATTAAAATAAATATATACAGGGTGATTCTGAATTCATGGTACAAATTTTAAAGATTGACGCAAGACACTGTGAAGTAAATTGAATCTTCAGGAATTGCATATAAATTGAAAATATATACAATGAATCGATAATAGTTATCTAATATTTGATTGCTTGATTCTAAAAAAAATACTAGCTTTTTCTTCGTTGTTAGATTTGAATAACTATTAAAATAAATATATACAGGGTGATTCTGAATTCATGGTACAAATTTTAAAGATTGACGCAAGACACTGTGAAGTAAATTGAATCTTCAGGAATTGCATATAAATTGAAAATATATACAATGAATCGATAATAGTTATCTAATATTTGATTGCTTCATTCTAAAAAAATACTAGCTTTTTCTTCGTTGTTAGATTTGAATAACTATTAAAATAAATATATACAGGGTGATTCTGAATTCATGGTACAAATTTTAAAGATTGACGCAAGACACTGTGAAGTAAATTGAATCTTCAGGAATTGCATATAAATTGAAAATATATACAATGAATCGATAATAGTTATCTAATATTTGATTGCTTGATTCTAAAAAAAATACTAGCTTTTTCTTCGTTGTTAGATTTGAATAACTATTAAAATAAATATATACAGGGTGATTCTGAATTCATGGTACAAATTTTAAAGATTGACGCAAGACACTGTGAAGTAAATTGAATCTTCAGGAATTGCATATAAATTGAAAATATATACAATGAATCGATAATAGTTATCTAATATTTGATTGCTTGATTCTAAAAAAAATACTAGCTTTTTCTTCGTTGTTAGATTTGAATAACTATTAAAATAAATATATACAGGGTGATTCTGAATTCATGGTACAAATTTTAAAGACTAATCAGCAAGACACTGTGAAGTAAATTGAATCTTCAGGAATTGCATATAAATTGAAAATATATACAATGAATCGATAATAGTTATCTAATATTTGATTGCTTGATTCTAAAAAAAATACTAGCTTTTTCTTCGTTGTTAGATTTGAATAACTATTAAAATAAATATATACAGGGTGATTCTGAATTCATGGTACAAATTTTAAAGATTGACGCAAGACACTGTGAAGTAAATTGAATCTTCAGGAATTGCATATAAATTGAAAATATATACAATGAATCGATAATAGTTATCTAATATTTGATTGCTTGATTCTAAAAAAAATACTAGCTTTTTCTTCGTTGTTAGATTTGAATAACTATTAAAATAAATATATACAGGGTGATTCTGAATTCATGGTACAAATTTTAAAGATTGACGCAAGACACTGTGAAGTAAATTGAATCTTCAGGAATTGCATATAAATTGAAAATATATACAATGAATCGATAATAGTTATCTAATATTTGATTGCTTGATTCTAAAAAAAATACTAGCTTTTTCTTCGTTGTTAGATTTGAATAACTATTAAAATAAATATATACAGGGTGATTCTGAATTCATGGTACAAATTTTAAAGACTAATCAGCAAGACACTGTGAAGTAAATTGAATCTTCAGGAATTGCATATAAATTGAAAATATATACAATGAATCGATAATAGTTATCTAATATTTGATTGCTTGATTCTAAAAGAAAATACTAGCTTTTTCTTCGTTGTTAGATTTGAATAACTATTAAAATAAATATATACAGGGTGATTCTGAATTCATGGTACAAATTTTAAAGATTGACGCAAGACACTGTGAAGTAAATTGAATCTTCAGGAATTGCACATAAGTTGAAAATATATACAATGAATCGATAATAGTTATCTAATATTTGATTGCTTGATTCTAAAAAAAATACTAGCTTTTTCTTCGTTGTTAGATTTGAATAACTATTAAAATAAATATATACAGGGTGATTCTGAATTCATGGTACAAATTTTAAAGATTGACGCAAGACACTGTGAAGTAAATTGAATCTTCAGGAATTGCATATAAATTGAAAATATATACAATGAATCGATAATAGTTATCTAATATTTGATTGCTTGATTCTAAAAAAAATACTAGCTTTTTCTTCGTTGTTAGATTTGAATAACTATTAAAATAAATATATACAGGGTGATTCTGAATTCATGGTGCAAATTTTAAAGATTGACGCAAGACACTGTGAAGTAAATTGAATCTTCAGGAATTGCATATAAATTGAAAATATATACAATAAATCGATAATAGTTATCTAATATTTGATTGCTTCATTCTAAAAAAATACTAGCTTTTTCTTCGTTGTTAGATTTGAATAACTATTAAAATAAATATATACAGGGTGATTCTGAATTCATGGTACAGATTTTAAAGATTAACGCAAGACACTGTGAAGTAAATTGAATCTTCAGGAATTGCATATAAATTGAAAATATATACAATGAATCGATAATAGTTATCTAATATTTGATTGCTTCATTCTAAAAAAATACTAGCTTTTTCTTCGTTGTTAGATTTGAATAACTATTAAAATAAATATATACAGGGTGATTCAGAATTCATGGTACAAATTTTAAAGACTAATCAGCAAGACACTGTGAAGTAAATTGAATCTTCAGGAATTGCATATAAATTGAAAATATATACAATGAATCGATAATAGTTATCTAATATTTGATTGCTTGATTCTAAAAAAAAATACTAGCTTTTTCTTCGTTGTTAGATTTGAATAACTATTAAAATAAATATATACAGGGTGATTCTGAATTCATGGTACAAATTTTAAAGACTAATCAGCAAGACACTGTGAAGTAAATTGAATCTTCAGGAATTGCATATAAATTGAAAATATATACAATGAATCGATAATAGTTATCTAATATTTGATTGCTTGATTCTAAAAAAAAATACTAGCTTTTTCTTCGTTGTTAGATTTGAATAACTATTAAAATAAATATATACAGGGTGATTCTGAATTCATGGTACAAATTTTAAAGATTGACGCAAGACACTGTGAAGTAAATTGAATCTTCAGTCATTGCATATAAGTTGAAAATATATACAATGAATCGATAATAGTTATCTAATATTTGATTGCTTGATTCTAAAAAAAATACTAGCTTTTTCTTCGTTGTTAGATTTGAATAACTATTAAAATAAATATATACAGGGTGATTCTGAATTCATGGTACAAATTTTAAAGATTGACGCAAGACACTGTGAAGTAAATTGAATCTTCAGGAATTGCATATAAATTGAAAATATATACAATGAATCGATAATAGTTATCTAATATTTGATTGCTTGATTCTAAAAAAAAATACTAGCTTTTTCTTCGTTGTTAGATTTGAATAACTATTAAAATAAATATATACAGGGTGATTCTGAATTCATGGTACAAATTTTAAAGATTGACGCAAGACACTGTGAAGTAAATTGAATCTTCAGGAATTGCATATAAATTGAAAATATATACAATGAATCGATAATAGTTATCTAATATTTGTTTGCTTCATTCTAAAAAAATACTAGCTTTTTCTTCGTTGTTAGATTTGAATAACTATTAAAATAAATATATACAGGGTGATTCTGAATTCATGGTACAAATTTTAAAGATTGACGCAAGACACTGTGAAGTAAATTGAATCTTCAGGAATTGCATATAAATTGAAAATATATACAATGAATCGATAATAGTTATCTAATATTTGATTGCTTGATTCTAAAAAAAATACTAGCTTTTTCTTCGTTGTTAGATTTGAATAACTATTAAAATAAATATATACAGGGTGATTCTGAATTCATGGTACAAATTTTAAAGATTGACGCAAGACACTGTGAAGTAAATTGAATCTTCAGGAATTGCATATAAATTGAAAATATATACAATGAATCGATAATAGTTATCTAATATTTGATTGCTTGATTCTAAAAAAAATACTAGCTTTTTCTTCGTTGTTAGATTTGAATAACTATTAAAATAAATATATACAGGGTGATTCTGAATTCATGGTACAAATTTTAAAGATTGACGCAAGACACTGTGAAGTAAATTGAATCTTCAGGAATTGCATATAAATTGAAAATATATACAATGAATCGATAATAGTTATCTAATATTTGATTGCTTCATTCTAAAAAAATACTAGCTTTTTCTTCGTTGTTAGATTTGAATAACTATTAAAATAAATATATACAGGGTGATTCTGAATTCATGGTACAAATTTTAAAGATTGACGCAAGACACTGTGAAGTAAATTGAATCTTCAGGAATTGCATATAAATTGAAAATATATACAATGAATCGATAATAGTTATCTAATATTTGATTGCTTGATTCTAAAAAAAATACTAGCTTTTTCTTCGTTGTTAGATTTGAATAACTATTAAAATAAATATATACAGGGTGATTCTGAATTCATGGTACAAATTTTAAAGATTGACGCAAGACACTGTGAAGTAAATTGAATCTTCAGGAATTGCATATAAATTGAAAATATATACAATGAATCGATAATAGTTATCTAATATTTGATTGCTTGATTCTAAAAAAAATACTAGCTTTTTCTTCGTTGTTAGATTTGAATAACTATTAAAATAAATATATACAGGGTGATTCTGAATTCATGGTACAAATTTTAAAGATTGACGCAAGACACTGTGAAGTAAATTGAATCTTCAGGAATTGCATATAAATTGAAAATATATACAATGAATCGATAATAGTTATCTAATATTTGATTGCTTGATTCTAAAAAAAATACTAGCTTTTTCTTCGTTGTTAGATTTGAATAACTATTAAAATAAATATATACAGGGTGATTCTGAATTCATGGTACAAATTTTAAAGACTAATCAGCAAGACACTGTGAAGTAAATTGAATCTTCAGGAATTGCATATAAATTGAAAATATATACAATGAATCGATAATAGTTATCTAATATTTGATTGCTTGATTCTAAAAAAAATACTAGCTTTTTCTTCGTTGTTAGATTTGAATAACTATTAAAATAAATATATACAGGGTGATTCTGAATTCATGGTACAAATTTTAAAGATTGACGCAAGACACTGTGAAGTAAATTGAATCTTCAGGAATTGCATATAAATTGAAAATATATACAATGAATCGATAATAGTTATCTAATATTTGATTGCTTCATTCTAAAAAAATACTAGCTTTTTCTTCGTTGTTAGATTTGAATAACTATTAAAATAAATATATACAGGGTGATTCTGAATTCATGGTACAAATTTTAAAGATTGACGCAAGACACTGTGAAGTAAATTGAATCTTCAGGAATTGCATATAAATTGAAAATATATACAATGAATCGATAATAGTTATCTAATATTTGATTGCTTGATTCTAAAAAAAATACTAGCTTTTTCTTCGTTGTTAGATTTGAATAACTATTAAAATAAATATATACAGGGTGATTCTGAATTCATGGTACAAATTTTAAAGATTGACGCAAGACACTGTGAAGTAAATTGAATCTTCAGGAATTGCATATAAATTGAAAATATATACAATGAATCGATAATAGTTATCTAATATTTGATTGCTTGATTCTAAAAAAAATACTAGCTTTTTCTTCGTTGTTAGATTTGAATAACTATTAAAATAAATATATACAGGGTGATTCTGAATTCATGGTACAAATTTTAAAGATTGACGCAAGACACTGTGAAGTAAATTGAATCTTCAGGAATTGCATATAAATTGAAAATATATACAATGAATCGATAATAGTTATCTAATATTTGATTGCTTGATTCTAAAAAAATACTAGCTTTTTCTTCGTTGTTAGATTTGAATAACTATTAAAATAAATATATACAGGGTGATTCTGAATTCATGGTACAAATTTTAAAGATTGACGCAAGACACTGTGAAGTAAATTGAATCTTCAGGAATTGCATATAAATTGAAAATATATACAATGAATCGATAATAGTTATCTAATATTTGATTGCTTCATTCTAAAAAAATACTAGCTTTTTCTTCGTTGTTAGATTTGAATAACTATTAAAATAAATATATACAGGGTGATTCTGAATTCATGGTACAAATTTTAAAGATTGACGCAAGACACTGTGAAGTAAATTGAATCTTCAGGAATTGCATATAAATTGAAAATATATACAATGAATCGATAATAGTTATCTAATATTTGATTGCTTCATTCTAAAAAAATACTAGCTTTTTCTTCGTTGTTAGATTTGAATAACTATTAAAATAAATAAATACAGGGTGATTCTGAATTCATGGTACAAATTTTAAAGATTAACGCAAGACACTGTGACAATAATTTTTTGTATAGGATGTTTGGGCGCAAGTGGCACGTTGAGATAGAAACACCAGGGGTCAAATTTGGCCCCTTTTTTATTTCAAAAATTCAAATTCATACCAAACAATTAATGTACTATTTTTGTTTCTTTATTTGAAATAAGCATTTCATTATTATTTAAAGAAAAACTTCTTCTTTGAAAAATTTCGGTGTGAAATCGAAAAATTTCAATTTAAAGAAAACCTCCATTTTATTTCTTTTCATGTGTTTTTATTCCTTTCTATTGTTTGACAGATTTGCCAGCTTTGTGTTTTTTTACTTCAGAAATTTCAACTTCATACCGGAAGTTTTTAAAGAAGATTGTTTTCTTAATATAATCATGAAATAGGGTCGATGTGCCAGTAATGGACCACCTTCCAGTAATGGGCCACCTCGCACTTTTTTGTTTATAAAAAAATAATAAATAATAGTTTAGCTTTTATTATTTTTTTCTGAATTCCACCTTGCATGCTTTATAAGCTGGATTAATTTTTTACACTTTTCGTCAAAACAATTAGGAAGCAGAAAATAAAGTTTCACAGTTTTTCTGTTTTTCACTGAAAATCTTAATGAACATGCTAAGAGCAGACTTTACTTACTTAGTTTATAACTTTTTTATTTTTCCGTAAAAATCGAATGTTTTTGTTTGGTTAGCAATATAAAACATTGAATTTAATGTACCAATGACCATTAACAAAATTTTATTTATTTTTAAGATTTTAGGAGGGGGGCGGTGCATTACTGGATTGCTTATTTCGCGATTTTCCAATAATGGACCACCCAAGTGACCAGTATAAAAAGTGTTATTTCAGTAGAGATAAAATATTTTGATTTAACTGAAAAGCTAAATAATCAAATTTAATACTTAAATTTTACCTATTGGAATTTAACAAGGCAATTTCTTTATAAATAGTTTTTAAAAAGTCATCCAAAATTGGTATAAAACACAAGCAGAACATTTGACAAAATCTAGATATGCCGTTACAAAAGAAGTTGGATCAGAAATGTAAAATCATATTTGGAAGAAGATATTATTAATATTTTCTTCCGAATTCTAAAGCATACAGAAAGAATTTTCAATAAGGTTAAAACAAGGTTTCTTTTGTGCTCTTAAAACAAGGAAAATTTTGGGACCAAAATCAGTTAAAGATGTGTATCATGTAGTACCAAATAACGAAAAGAACAAATCACTGTTATGGGATGTTTTTCAGCAAATAATGAGATTGTTCCATTGGTGATAACATATCCATATAAGCATCTCTGAAGGGAAATTGTGGAATCAATCTGTACCAAATTGGTGGGCTATATGATTATCTGAAAATGGTCGGATAGTGCAAGAACATTTATCATTTTAAATGCATTCTAAAATTCCATATTGAGCAGTTTGGATTATCGGAAAGGGAAGATAAAATTGAAGATCTGTAATTTATATTTCACAGTTTCAAAGCACATCACTTAGATAATGATATGAATGAACATTGGAGACTTTTTTTTAATGCCTTATTTTATCTAAACTTGATTTCAGTAAAACATTGTCTTTATCTTATAAATCCTTTAAATTTAAATATTTTGTTGTATATCTTTACAATATAAATCCTTTAATGTTAGTTAATAATAAACAGTTAATAATATCATTAATATTGTGTTTTATATCCACATTATAAATCCTTGATTATTATAAATTCATAACTTAAATTTAAATATTTTGTTTTATGTTTTTTCATTATAAATCCTTTAATGTAATGAATTTCTAACTTAAGTTTTAATATTTTTTTTATTATTATGCTTTTATTAAGTTCTGGAGCAAAATAGAATTGAAACCAGTTGGAAATTGTACGTGAAGCGTAGCAAATGAGGTTCGTTCGTACGACAACAAAGTTTTAAAAATATACAGATCTTCCTGATATAGTAGACAATACTTCGGATACAGTATAGTGGTTGAATTCTTTGTGTTTCTATAAACACACAGGAAGTAATTTTCCTTACACCTCAGCAACGTAATATCATATTCATAAAATGTGGCACAGTTTAATATAATTAAAACATGTCCCAAACAATGTTTCCCCGTATAGCATTATGCAGTGGAATACTTTTGTGTGGCCCTGTAATTTAATAATAAATGTTCTTTGCATCTCAGATTGTACAGAATTTATATTTTAGTATATATATACGTCATAGGTTCATGTCAATTTTATTATGTTCGAATGAGTATAACACCATTAAAATGTATTTGCAACTTTTTCCCCCTTTGACTGTAATGTAACTGAATACTTTTGATAGTCCCTGTAATTGATCTATGCATCTGATTACATAAGATCTGAAATGACCCGACAAAATTATGTAATATTTATATGTTTTAAATTTCAAACGATTAAAATGCATTTCAAACTTTTTTCCCTATTGACCGTAATGTAACGGAATACTTTTGATTTTCCTTGTAATTGATCTATTCATCCGATTTTCATGAAATTTTAAATGACTTGACAAAATTATGTAATAATTATGTATTTTAAATTTCAACCGATTCGGTTGGATAGTTTTTGCGTTGTTATATGCAGACAGACAGATAGACGGACAGACAGACGGACGGACTGAACGACAACTATAGGTGCTACGTATTTACAAAATTACGAACGCACCTAAAAACAATTATGTTATTTTTTATAGGGTGGCCCATTACTGGAACATAGGCGGTCCATTACTGGAACATAGGTGGTCCATTACTGGGCTTTTGGGTGTTTATACATATTTCTATCCTTCTATAGTAAAAAAAAACTAGCCTTAAAAGGAATGACTCCTGGAATGATGCTGATGTGGAAGATTTCCGGAACTAACGAATCCGGGTTGTCCACTCCTTCCATGAGTCGAATAGACCAATCAGGAAAGGGCTCCGTCTATGCATCGCCGTATGGGTTACCATAAAGAGAGGAAAGGTTACTATTGCCAACAATCGCCAAGTTCGTCGCCAACTTGGCGATATATCGCCAAATTTGGCGACCAAAATTAGTTGTCAAAAGTGACGCCAACTTGGCGATAACTGTAATATTTCGCCAAATTTTTAATTTCTTTACAATACCAGTCGTTTGATACATCATTTGAGAGGTTTGCAACTGCTTATTCATATAATGGATGTCTTGTGTGTTATCCCCCATTCTGCTCCCCAAGGGGGACACATTTTTAATTTCTTTACAACACCAGTCGTGTTACACAAGATTTAAAAGGTCTGCAACTGCTTATTCATATTATGGATGTCTTGTGTGTCACCCCCACACTCTGCTCTCCCCAGGGGGGGTCACATTTTTAATTTCTTTACAACATCAGTTGTGTGACACATCATTTGAAAGGTCTGCAACTACTTATTCATATTATGGATGTGTTGTGTGTCATCCCCCACTCTGCCCCCCAGGGGGGCACATTTTTAATTTCTTTACAACACCAATTGTATGACACATCATTTGAGAGGTCTGCAATTGCTTATTCATATTATGGATATCTTGTGTGTAACCCCCCTCTGCCCTCAGAGGGGGCGCATTTTGAAATTTTTTTACAACACCAATTGTGTGACACATCATTTGAAAGGTCTGCAACTGCTTATTCATTTTATGGATGTCTTGTGTGTCACCCCCACTCTGCCCCCAAGGGGGGCACATTTTTAATTTATTTACAACACCAGTCGTGTGACATATCATTTGAGAGGTCTGCAGCTGCTTATTCATATTATGGGGTATTGGCGAGCACAGCAAGCAGGGGTAGCCAATAATTTGGAATCGCGAAGCGATTACGCGGGGGGTTGGCGAGCATAGCGAGCAGGGGGGCGGGACCCCCCTAGTTATTTAAAATTAAATTTTTATTTCTATTGGGAAATGTAACTATGGAATTAGTTAAATATTGTTGAAAGGTTAATACAATACGAAAAAAATTTGTATACAATAATTATAACTATTAATAAAAAATTATTTTTTTAGAGAATTTCCTTAAGGGGGTCCATTACTGGCACATCTACCCTACCTGTTTTAAACAAAGACAATAATAGTATAGGAATTTTCTGGTATAAATGAGAAATTTTTAAATAAAAAAAGAAGGCGGCCAAATTGACTCTGGTACTTTTACCTCAACGCATCACTTGCGTTCATACATTTCTATACAATAAATGATTATTACAGTGTTTCGTACCTACCCTTAAAGTTTGTACCATGAATTTAGAATCACCCTGTATATATATATATCTATATAACCGCTACGTGTAAAACAATATATACCAACAAAACGGAAAAAAAATAATGAATTAAAAGGAATATGTGGAATTTGCTGAACTATAATAGATTCGTCAGATCCCAAATATTATAGAACTACAAATAAAGTGTGTGATTTCATCTTCGCATCAGCCATGAAAAGCAAAATAATATGGATTTGGAGTTACCAAAACACAATAAAATTAAAAAAAAGAGAGAGAGGGACATATTAAAAGTAAGACATAATAACATTATTTAAATGGATAGAACAGGAAAAAACATACCACACTTTATTGTTACTCCTAAAATGATGTAGCAAAAAAAACCCCATAAGACATGGTGACGTCACTGTGACGTCGTTGTGAAGTCACATTGTGACTTTGTGACCATCGATCGTCGATGTGACGTCACGTGACGTCGATGTGAAGTCACAGTGACTAAAATGTGAAGTCGTTATGGCCGTTTTAGAGCTCGTTTGTGACGTCACATTGTGACCACTTTGTGAAGTCGCGGTGTGACAAATTTGTGAAAAATGTGTCATTTGTGACTATTTTGACATTAACATTGTGATAAAAGCGACGATATTTAAATTGCCAGAAACATGTTTTTTAAAGTAAATAACATGTTTTGAAGAATTTTTATAATTTTCTAAAGATTTTTAAGAAAGTCACATTTCAGTCATAATGTGACGTCACTGAGTGGTGGCATTTTGGTCATAAATGTGATGTGGCCAAAGTGACTCACAGTGACGTCACTGTGACCATGTATGCTATGAGGGAATAGACTGTTATGATTATAAATTTAAAAAATGCATTATATATCCACTGGAAGATGCCTTAAGCATATACTCCCAATAGATATGTAAGCAAAATTTAAATTATTTTTTAATGAAAAACATTATATATATAATATGTAATTGATTTATTAAAAAATGTGTAAAATTTAATATGGATGAATCATTATGTTTCCTATAATTAATAGTACCATATTATAAAATCTCGATAGTTAAATCATTATTATATCATATTGTAATTACTCAATAAACAAATAATATAATTATAATTAACTGTTAACTAATATCATAATGTTTAGATATGTAAAAAGAGGATAAAAATGTAAAAAAGGGGGAAAAAATGAAAATTGAATATATATATATATATATATATATATATGCAAGCAATAAATCTCGTATGCTTTTCATGGATTTTTAATATTAAGTTTTTGGTTCCATACACACCACCGTTAATCGCGCCACAATACGTCACATATTTAAAAAAAATTAATTCAAAAAAAAAAAAAAAAAAAAAAAAAAAACTTCTGAACATTATTAAAATTTCATTTCCAGAAATTATCATACACCATGCACATACAGTCGAACCTCTATATAACGAAACTCCATACATCGATTTTCTCCATATAACGAATTTTTAGTAAGAACGGTCCCCTTTTCGCATGATTACATTAAAAACAGACTCTATATAGCGAAATATCTATCTCCATATAACGAATTTTTTCATAAATTGATCTTAATTTATTCAGTTTTAAAAAAGTTTCGAAATCATATGGAATCAATTTTCCATCACTTATTTTTGATTTATCGTTCAGTGGAGAGGATTTTTTTTTTTTTTTTTTTATAAATATTACTTCTTTCCTTATTCTTTAAATCTAGCAAGTTCATCCCACCTCCCACACACCTTTCAACATCCTTCTCAAAACACAGTCAATTGAATTGTTACACATATAAGAGAGGAATCAATGAGAGCACATAAGAGAGACCTTCAAATGGAGGAAAATATCAACTACAATTTTTCATTCCTTGCTAAAATTTGTGGATTTTTTTTGAGAGCGTAACAATTGTAATTTTAAAATCAAAACAACAAAAAATTACAGATTTCTTCCTCTGAAATTTATGTAAGTCTTCCTCATTTGATTTTCATTAAGCTTTCAAATAAATGTCTTTTCTCTTTTTTGAAACTGCGTAAATAAGTAAGAAATAAAATGTTAGGTTAATATTTACTTTTAAACATTTCAAATTCTTAATTAAAAAGATCAAAAATAATATTTGTTCAAAATTTACACATTAAATACTATTTTTAACATCATACTCTATACATCGAATTTCTCTATATAACGAATTTTTTACTGAAACGATGGATTTCGTTATATCGCTCGACTGTATTTGTTTTATATGGGTCTGTGTAATATTTTATTTATACGCAGATATTACATATGGAGAAATTTTTCAGAAATACAGACATGATACCTCTAGATCGCAGATGCTTAGCTAATAAGGACACAACTTTCTCATCACTTATTTAAACAAAGTAACAGCTGAGTTTGCTACACTCTAACGACGAAATTCTGTTGAATGAGCTACAATTCTGGCACGACCAGAAATAACGATTGCTTCATTTTTAGATTACTGTAGGTTCATTTATTATAATGAAATTTGCGAAGTCCGACTGTCTCCATAGTTTTAATCTTTAGTCTTATAAGTATAATCTGAAGTCTATTGCGACTCGCCTAGCGGACCCATTCCGTCTTCCATATCCACATGCTCAATCCCCCTATAATCTCCTGAGAAAATTTGCTAGAATACAATAACCTCTTCCAAGTTACCCGTTATTTTGAAAAGCCTCCGCTATGTTTAAAAATCTTAAAAAAAAATGTCAAACCAAAGTTTTTTTTTTTTTTTTTTTTTTTTTTTTTTAACCATTTGGAAAATGGCTGTTTTTCTCAATCTAGAGATATCTGAGGCATATCGGAATCTTTATGAAGTCCAGATTTTATTCCTACTCTGATTGGTCAATGTAGAGGTCTGCACGGGCCGAAAGTTCCAGGCCGAGCCCGGCCCGAAAGTTAAAATTTTGGCCCGGGCCCGGCCCGAGAGTTAAAATTTCGGCCCGAACCCAGCCCGGCTCGGGTGAATTTCTACAGAACATTGATCTTTACTCTAACGGAAGATTTCAGATAAAAAAACTTATCTTAGTCTTTTATTTTCTTCCTGTTTATAATCTCTATTTATGCAGAAATGACATAGGCTGCGATGTTTACGCTTTTAATGAATCTTTGTTAGTTGTATGAAAATGTTTCAGTTATCATTAGTATTATTAATACACTAAAAAAATCTAAAAAATGATATATGGTAAAAGTAAAATCTTCAAAGACAATGAAAAAAAAATACGTTTCCTTCTTAGCAGATGTAAATGTTTAATATATATATTTTTTTCGCGTATTGTTGTACTCATTTTTCATGAATGAACAGTTTAAAACAAATTTGCAGTTTTCAGTTGAAACGAAAATTCCGTTATAATCATGTTTTTTTTTTTTTCTTTTTATGTGTTTAATTCTATTTTAAGACGCCTAGTGATCTACGATTCTTTAAAAAGAATAAATTCTAATGTTTAATTATACAATAATGACGACTTAAAAGTATGTCTATTTTGCAAAAAATTTTGGACCAAGCCAAACTTTACTGATTTATGAACAGACTTTTCCACGTCGAGAAAAGGATTTTCATACGGGAAGATTCAACAGGAACTGATTATTTAGGTCCGTGAAGACTAGGAAGAACAATATTAGTCTCGGCTTCGTACGCAAAAAATAAGTTAGACTCGGCCCGGCCCGATACTCCAGGAAAAAAAATTAAGGCCTGAGCCTAGCCCGGCCTGGCCCGAAAAGATTAGTGACTAGGCCCGTCCGGTCTGGCTCGAGTCTTCAGAAGCAAGGCCCGACCCCGGCCCGGCCCGAATGCCGTTAATGAAAATCGGCCCGAACCCGGCCCGTGAGCCGGACCGGGCTCGGGCTTCGGGCCGAGGCCTGGCCCGTGCAGACCTCTAGGTCAATGTTTAATCCATGGCATAAGTAATATATGATTCTGTTATTACGTAAGCCAAATTTAATCTATTATTTTCCCTTTACTTTCAACAGAAATAGAATACTTCTGTTGCTACGATGGCAAAAAAAAGTATTAAAAACTACAGAAAAATTAATAACTAAAAAACAAATTGAAATACAGCTTTCTAACAAATTGCATTTAAAAGTAATTTTTTCCCCTATATGACGGTGTAAAAATTAAAAATGTGCGATGATGAAACGATAATCGTCAGTTAAATGAAATATTTAAAATAAGTAAATCAAATAATAATAATAACGCATGTTTAAACGTTCGTTGATCATTTTCACATAGGCAGTACTTTATGTGTAAGATGAACATATATGTATAATTAAGATATATATTAATCAGGGAAAGTAAGCAGTGTCGGAAATGTCTCTAATGGACAATAAATAAATACATAAAAAGACAACAGAAATTAATGATAAGTACAGTACCACGGTCGAACTCGATCTTCCGTCACGTACTGTCGAGTGAAGCATTGACAGGACCTCTGAAAGCCAGAACCAGAGACATCAACCCCTTTTCCATTTTTTGGAAAGAATTGAGGAGCCGAGACCACAAGCTGTCACTCAAATAATATGTACAACTAGGGATCCGATTGTCATCCAACCAAGCAAGACAAAGTCCAAAAAAAAAAAAAAAAAGATAAGTCAAGAGTTAAATGACTGTGATTTGTTTGCCACTCTTAAAACGAAAGAGCTGATTTGGCTTCTCATGAAAGAGCTGTAATTTTTTCGATCATAAAAGGGTTGTTTTTCAAACGATTAAATCTTCTTGATCTAAATTGGTTGTTTAAATAGCTCAACTTCATTTAAATTATTTAAACCCCAAGTTATTTCAACTCTTTTTTGAGAAGCTGCCTTTCAACATTGAAATGAGTGGATTTCAGCTCAACTCGAGCAATTTTATGGCTGACTTTTTAAGAGATTGTACAAAATGATATGAAATAAGCATGTGCCCTTAGTGGGAAAAGCAGGGAAGCTGGTAAAATAAATAAGTAAATGAATAAAACAGGAGAATATATTCATTCTGGTCTAGATTCCTTCCTCAAATAGTCGCTTTGAGATGTTGGAAAAGAAGAGAAAAGTTTTATCTTCAGAAGTTGATGCTTTTGTTGAATTGATAAGGTTTGCCGCTACCCGTCCTGCGCCCCAGCAACTTTGCAACAAACATATTTGGGAAGGGAGATTCTTCCGAAAATTGAAGAAGTTTCCTGCCTGCGCCAAAATGATTCTGCAATCAAGGGATTTTAGAAAACAGATGTCCTCAAAAATTGGAGACAGGTCCCGACATTGCCCGCTCTGCGTCCCAGTATGCCGGTAGTTAGATTTCTATAGAAAATGTATAGTTATATCAGAGAAAGGAGTCAAGCAACAATTAAGGACTGTGCCCCGCATTCTGACAGAAAAATCGCAGTTAAAGAAGTTTATTAGTAAAAATATTTTGTAAGGGGAAAAAAAATAAGCTGTTTAAAAATCATTAGGATTAAAAAAAAAAAAAAATATTATTATCTTTGCAAGTTTTAGATAGTAGTATGCACCTGTCCTACGCTACATATGCAAGAACTTTGATAAGAAAGATCGCAAATGAATGTATATGGTTGGAAAAGATAATGTAGGCTTTGGTTTTTCAAAAGTGCAATTCTGCTTGGCTCCGGAGCACAGTATGTATGAGCGCAGTTGAATTCTGACCAATTATTTATCTAATAAAAACCTAAGTCACGTGACTGTCATCAACTGTTCCGGGCCAACTGCTCATTTTTAATATGTTATGCGGCCAATATTGTATTTTAATATTAGCAGGCGCAGGTGATATGTCGCCACATATCGTACAGCTTATTATTAAGTGCAAAGCATTTGCATCGGTAAACTGTCATCAACAGTTTACCGAGATGACCACTTCGCTTTTCATATGCCAAGTGGCCACTTTTTATCAATTTTTTTTTTGGGAGGGGAAGGGATAAAACTGCATATAAAAGAGACACTTTTATAGAGATCGTTTGAAAAAGAATAATATTTGAGGGATGAGTTACATTGAAGTAAATATATTTTGAAATTATTTCAGTGAAAATTTAATTAACAACCTATTATTTCTTTCCACCAAAGTGAACAAAAAATGGTTCATTCTTCAATGAGTGAAAAAAAAAAAAATTATGGAGGTAGTAATTCACATAGCAAGTTCTCCAACCATGAATTTTGCTAGGCAAAAATAATTCGAGCATGTAACCCAATCAAACTTTATTATCATTCTGTTAGGTGAATTGCTTTACAACCCAACTTTCAAAGAGTTTTCTTGACAAAGCGAAATGTAAACAAGCCCAACTCATGTAATATTTAATAAATTAAATATCATATCTCATCGTCAGTTAATTTGGTGTCTATGTATTATTTATGTAGATCACTGTAAATTATTGTTAATCGCCAATTATATTTAAAATTGTCAAAGATCAATCACATTCAAAACAGTATTTTAACATACATTTATTAAGTACAAAACATGGAAAAAGTTCTGTGTCCTTTTTTTTTTTTTTTGTGATAAATGTTTCGATATGGTTGTTGCGGTGTTGCGGTCTTCAGCAAAGGTTGCGATTTTTTTAACTCCCCATTTGACATTTTTAATTTTTCGCGTTGTAAATTAAAATAACTCTTTTTTTTAATGTCAGGGCTTATGGTATTATTCATTATTATTTTAAAAATTAAATAAATGTCGTAAAATTTAAGTGAAAGATGTGAATTTTAATTAAAATGAATGAATGAATGGAAGGATTATATTTGGCACAACTTGATTATCATGTCGACTAGAAAACTATCGCCAAATTAAAATATTAAATGTCAATAATGGATGATAAATAGTCGTAAATGTCGCATTCACTTGACATTAAACTCGACACACGTGTTTGTTACGTCAGAAAGTGAGTTCCAATTAAATGTTTTATTTGTATTTTTATAATATTTTACTAATTTATTTGTTCTTTCATTAGTTAAAATAAAATTATATAAGTTTATATAATTTCGCGAAATAAGTCCATGGAATAATCAGACAGTACCTTACATTTAAAATAAAATTAATGAAATTCGAATAAATGCGAGAAGAACATTGTTTGATGATTTTTCCCCTGCGTCTAGATAAGATAAATATATCGAATTCTGGATTTCTCTACCAGAATCTTCCGATTTGGCAAATGATTGATCAAGTAAATTAAATTACGAATAAAAGTAACTTCATAAAATACTTACAAGGAAGGTCTCCATACTGGGCATACTCAGATTTTTTTTAAAAAAAATACAGATTAAACTACTCATGTATGTAACAAAGGATCAATCAAATTTAGCGGCGGAATTACATAAGAAACTCAGTAAAAAAATAAAATACTTTCGAGTAATTGGCGCGAAAAGACAAAAGCGTCATTGGATTTGGCGAGCAGCATTTTCCCTCGCCAAAAGCAAACGATTTTAATGCACCTGAAAATTTCTTCTTAATTAAATTTTAGAATACGTGTAAATAGTATTTAATGAATTTAAATTTGAACAATGAGATAGTTCGACACATAGATGTATTTTACATTACATATTTCTGTTGCTTTTACTACAGTTATTTAATTTATCACTTTAAAACTAATTTCTTATATAAAAATACTTTCATATTGAAAAGTATTTCGTTTCATATGTTTAAGCGTATGACAAAATAAAGGCCAGATGAAGAATGCTACAATAATACATTTCAGTATAAGAGAAGTTTTAGTTTCCATAGCAACAAAATTGAATCCACAGAGCTCAATTAGATTGGAGTTAATTTTGAGATTGAAACAATTTTAAATAATTTAAATTTTGTTTTAATTCATAAAATTTCACAGTTAATTTTCGTTCTAATTACATTATGACAAAAATATAGTTAAAACAAATTAAAGCTGACAAAATTAACTTTATATAAATTAAAAAAAATTAACAAGTTCAAGATGAAACATTTTTACCTTTAAAAAAAATTTCACATAAATAAAGTATTTTTTGGAATTTTATTTTGTCGCCAACAGATGATAAATCGCCAAATAAAGACAATGTTCGTTATTTTTTTACGAACATTCTATCAGGGTTCCGCCAAAAAAAAAATATATATATATATATATATATATATAAACGTATATATCCACATGGGAAGAACATTCTGTAATTTTTTCAGAATTTTCTGAGAATGCCCGTATGGAGACCTTCCTTGTTAGAATTATACTTAAGTGAAACCAAACTGGTCGCCAACGGTGGCTAGTATTGAAATAGTCACTTAAAAACAAAAATTTATGCTGTGTTTTTTGGAAAATGCTGTTTTGCTTAGCTCCGGACGCAGTATGTATCATTCTGACCAATATTGAAATAGTCACTAAAAAACAAAGAAGCATCGGAACTGAAATCTACTGTGCTCCGATACAATTTAAGCCTTGTTTTTAAAGATAAAGAACGTTTTTCGGAATAACTCGTTCATAACTCGGACGAGGTTATTGTATATTTTTGGTGATGTTATATTATGTTTTCCTAGATTAAGAATTTTTTTTTTCAACATAGAGGGTTACACCATCTCCATTTTCGAAAGAAATTGGGCATTTTTATTTTTTAAATAACCTAATCAAATACTTCAAATTGTATTATGTGTTAAGTATCGCTAAGCACAACTTGCATTTAACAACGGCAGCTGTTTCCTTTTAACAATTTCCCAAAACAATTTGCAACAGAATATAAAAATACACGAAAACAAAACATTTTAGTTTTATTTTTCATCTTTTATGGAAACAAATATTCCAACATAAATTACAATTCTGAAACGAATCGCCATTTAATTTATCGAGCGGAAAACCAAAGTGTTAAGATGTCCAACTGAATGATTGTTTTTTTCTCCATATTAACTGCAGCTGTTAGCGAACAAACGAAAAAATGAATGTCTCGTAAAGCGAGAACACGACGAAAACGATATAAAATAAAGAAAGATTGAAGCTTACAGCTGCAGACGACAACCGTTGATGCAGTGGATTCGGTGATATTAAATAGCAGGCCGTTTAACAGAGCGATTTGCTGTGCATTCCATTGAAAATAAAATTCAAATTTAAGAATAATTTTAAAAAGAAATTTATAAAATGAGATTAGTAGAGATCGGACAGCGCTGATTTTCGGTTAACCAAAAGAGTTATCCTCACCTCCACCGTAGTATATTTGAAAATTGGATATTATTACGGCTCGACTGTCTACCGGTCCGTGCTCTAACTCTCCTAATTATACTTCAATTCCTATGTAATTGATAGGTAGTATTGAAATTTACATGGCATGGATCCTATTACAAATGAAGTAAAGGACACAATTATTGTTCATTTAATATTACACGGATACTCAAAAGAAATCCGTTACATTATGATTTATATGGGAGGGGATATCGATTGCAGTGTATTCATACATAATAAAATTGATGTGCATATAAATGATAAATTAAAACATGCTGTCTGTAAAAAATGGCATATTACGCATTTATTATTCGTTTATAGGGTCACACAAAATTCAATTACGGAATGGTCTACTGGGTTAAATAATTTAATGATGTTAGACTTTTTCAAACATAATGGAAATTACATATGCTTCAATAAGGTGCATCAGAAGATGCTCACAGTACACTGTTAAAAGTCTGACCCATTTGTTGTAGCGTCACTCCACAGCTTTTATAGAATATCTCTTTTATGACCAATGAGAATGCTCCATAACACAGTAAAGAACCGTTTTCTATAAAAGCGGTGGAGTGACGCTCAGGGCCGTAGCTAGAAGTGAACAATAGGGGGGGCTCAAGCGAATGTAGAAGGGGCTCAAATTTTTTTCTTTCTCTCTGACGCAGAAAGATAAACTAGTGCATATTCACATTGTAGGTTCTATGTTTCTTATTAAACTGTTATAATAACTTCATTTTATGCTAAGAAAAGCATATGATAATGAAAATTTTGAGAGTATAACTTGTGCAAAATTAAACAACATGTTAGCTTCATATGTACAAATAGGATGAGGGAATGTTGAAACACTTATTTTAGATACAATTTAGTAATTTTGCAAAACTGTGAAAGGGTCTCAAAACTAAATTAGATTTTTGAACAGAATTTCATTCAAATTTTCGGAACAGAAATTCATTGAGTGACCTTGACATTTTTTCCAGGGGGGCTCAAAATATTTTAGGGGGGGGGGGCTGAGCCGCCCATAGCGCCCCCTTAGCTAAGGCCCTGGTGACGCTGTAGCAAATGAGTTAAATTTTTTACAGTGTAGAATATAGTGCACAAAACATTTATCGTTTATTTACATGTATGCCAAGTATAGATAATTGGCCTTCATAAACACAAACAAACATTTATATGAACACATATAATAGACTGAGAGGCGACAGCACAGACCTTATCGAGTTTCACAGATGAAAATCTAGGATTAGTTAAATATTGATTCGTATATTAAAACATAATCTGTCTGCAAGTCATATCTTGGAGGAAAACATCTAAAAACACCATTTTAATGTTTGACTCGTAGGTTTATTATTATGCTTTCCTGCACCTAAAAGTATGAAAACGTGAAGAATTGGGAGCAGGAAAACATAATGGTAAACTTATAAGTCAACCGCTAAAATCGGGTTTCTAGGTATTTTCTACCAAGATATGACTTGTCAGACCGATCGCAGTTCAATATGCGAATAGAGATTTAACTAATCCTAGATTTTCATTCGTGAACTCGATGAGGTGATTGTCTGTTTTGCCGTCTCTATTGTTTTCTATTAGTTTTAATACAATTGAAATTAATTTGCGAAACGTATATTTGTCGATAATTACTGGAAGTTCGGTTTCAACTTTGGTTTGCGTTTTTAAGTTTAACTAAACTTTTACATGCTGCATTGCGTATATAAATTCTATAGGGCTACACAAAAGAATTCGAACTGATTATGTGCGTGAATTGTTTTAAATTAATTTTTAAATATATTATGTATTTTCGAATTAAAATATATTTAGTGTACTAAAAAATGTTTGTCGATTGTAAATAAAGGATACGCAAAAATGGCTAGGTAAAAAAATTGTGTACATTGCCGTCTATGGATGGTAATTGGTGGAAGTGCATTTCGAGTTGTGTTATGCGTATTTTACCTGAATTAAATTTCAGCTTGATTGCTTGATAATCAGAACCTTTATTGCATTTATGTGTGAATATGCATACATTCTTAATATCTGATCATCTTTATATCTATTATAAATGTGAAAGTGTGTCCGAAAAATTGGAATGAACTTGGTTTCAAAACGGATGGATTAATGTCTTTGAATCTTTGCATATGGATAGATTATAGGAGTGGAATGAACATAGGCTAATTTTTATTTATTTTATTCAAATAGTTTCCTTAATAATTCAAAATTTAATTATTTTTCATACAAAATCAATAGGCATTTTTCAGATAAAATTTAACCATTTTTCTTTCCTGTTGACAAGAAAATAAAAAATTGGAATAATAATTTTTCAGCGGCAATGAATTTTTAATAAAAAACTTCCACGCGAAAAACTATAATAAAATAATTTAAAAGAAAATAAATATGACGTCATGTTTGAAATAAAAATAAAAGGTGTATTTTTTATAATATATTTAACAAGGATATTTGTTTAGTTAATGGGAATTTTTGTGTAAAATATGGCGACATAAATTAAAAGTAAAAAGAATGAAAAAAAATTATATTTTTAATAAAATGGTTCACTTATGAAAATGTGACGTCATAGTTGAAATAAAACAGGTACTTTATAGCAGTCGTTAAAAATACAAGGGGTATGAATATCAGTAGCTAATGGAGCGAGATAAAAAATGACGTCATATTTAAAATGAATCAGAAATATTTTTTACTTATATTAATTAATAAGTTATAAGTTACACACAAATGAATATTTTTATTCAAAACTCATAATTATTAATGGAAGAAACTTTTTGTGGGGAAAATGTGGAAAATAAAACTACTGATTACAGTAGCGTAGCTATATTTTTTGGCGCCCGGGGCCAGCAAGAAATTTCGCGCCCCCACCCCAATATAGATATATAACAATTTCTCTCAATTTGGCGCCCCTAGGCCTCGGCGCCCGAGGCGGACGCCCCCCCCCCTTAGCTACGCCACTGACTGATTAATATATTTTTGGCTCGATTTTTTAACACTTTGGAACAAAGTTGAAAAGTTATTATGCTTTCGGTTTTGTCTGTCTGTCTGGTCGCTTTCTAACTTTCGTAAATATACTCCGATTTCCATGAAATTTTTGGGCGTTCTTAACGTTTACCTAGCACGAATACCTATTGAAAATAAGTTTCTATACCATGATTAGTGTATTTACAGGGATTGTCAAAAAATTTCCTTACATACTTTACAAAATACATATTTTAGTGCACTTTGTAAATGCATGTAAATTTGAATATGTTTCACAGGGTGTAACATCGTTAAATTTAATTAAAACGATGTTACACCCTGTGAAACACATTCAAATTTACATGCATTTACAAAGTGCACTAAAATATGCATTTTGTAAAGTATGTCGTGAAAAGGACACTTATTTATTTACAGGGTTACACAGAAGAATTCCATTGCATAAGAATAAAAGGAAGAACAGTTTCTGACATATTTTAATTATGGTAAACGATTTCATATATAATCAAATTGATATACGTTGCTGAGGCTTAATGTGAGTTATTTCATGCATAATACGAAGTGCATAGCATTTACAGGGACACACAAAAGATTTCAAATATTATATATTCTATTCGAAGTACTGTATATGATGGATGATGACTATTGCATGGATGAAATGCATTTTGAATTATGATATGTGCTTTTAAGTTTCGCTAAATGTATGCATATTAAATGGAGAGTATAAATGGCAATAGTATAAATAGTTAAATTTAGATACACAGGGTTACACAAAAGATCTCGGAAAGGTTACTGAATATGAGCGTAATTTACTTAAAGGTGGTTTTTAAATAAAATATGCATTTTTATTTTGAACTGCATTTAGTAAACTAAGAAATGTTTGTAGTATATATATAAAATGATATACAGGGTCCCGCAAAGAACTGGATACAAGGTTGTTTTCGGATGATAATTTCTGAAAATGTAATTTAGGTACTAATAAGAAATATTTTTGTTTGAACTAAATTTTAGAAAGATACTTTCGTGTATTAAAGGCACTTGGAAAACTACAGGGCTGAACAAAAGAATTCAAGAATGTTTCTATCTATTAGCATTAATCGCGGAAAGGAAAATTTTAACTAGCAAACAAATTAGCAAATGGGATTATCAGAAGTTTTTTACCATAAATTCGCGATAAAAAGTGAATTACACATGCTTTTCATCATTGAAATTTTTTGCTTGATTGATCAATTATTTCTTCTTTAAATGTTATGTGAACGAAGTTACGGGTAACTGCTAGTATAGATATATATTCAAAACTGTCACCTTATCTTAAAATAAACAAAGAAAAAATACAATACCAATTGTTTTTAAATTTGCAAATAATTTGTAAAATTTGTTTTTTGTTTTGTCGTAAAATTTAGAAATATAAAGACATCATTTAAAAAATTACTAGGCAAAAACTTTTCGGTGTCAGAATATGTAAATTTTCCATTTTATTTAAACATTTATTACAGAAATGATAGCAAAATTGCTGATATACTTTAGCATTTAAATTGAGAAATATATTAACTAAGATTAACAACTTATTTTACGTAAAATAAATTTCACAGTGTTCTTATATTTTACTCTTAAAAAGCTTATTTAACATTTTTTAAAAACAACAAATATTTGTATCGCTATTGTTTAAAAAATAATGACTAGAATTTCAATAAGTTCGAAACTTTAATATTTGCGAAATTATGAAAAATAGGGAATTTTTTGAAAGTAATTAAATACTTTTGATGTTTCAGATTTACTAATATGAATTATCATTTTCCTAATAATAACTTTATACTTTTTTATGGCATTTTATAAACCTCGGGTTATTTACGATAAGAACTTATTAAGCTTTTTTTTTAAATGAAGAGTATTTTGTTTAATATTTGAATTTTATGTTTAATCTTACAGATAATGAAAAGGTTTAGACTTTCTTTTGAAAAGGAACAAAATATTTTCTTTTACAACTGGTACTAAGGAGTAATAACAGTATTTGAATTATAAAAACACTGATTTAAAATTCAATGACAAAGGGATAATTTACTTCATTACATAATGAGAAATTGAAGAAAATTTTATCAGTCTACGAAAATCATAATATCTTTTGCCCATATAGTTTTCACTGCTTTTTCCTTCTAGCATATTATTTACGGATCTGCAAACATTATTCTTCAATGTCCGATTTTATGTTATGTAGCATATCCGGTAGAGATCTGCGCGGGACGATTTCCATTAACGGCATTCGGGCCGGGCCAGTCTCGGGCCTTACTTCTGAAGACTCGGGCCTCAATTTTTTTCCTAGAGTATCGGGCCGGGCCTAACGTATTTTTTTCGTACGAAGCCGAGACCGATTTCATTCTTCCTAGTCTTCACAGACCAAAAGAATCAGTTCCTGTTGAATCTTCCCGTATGAAAGTCCTGTTCTCGACGTGACCAAGTTTGTTCACAAATAGTAGGGTCTGAAATGTTTTCCAGCTGGATTTTTGTGCCAAGTTTGATATTTTTTGTTTATTTTGTAGCTTTTTACATGTAGATTTCAAATATCTTAGGTGCCATTTTTTTCTGACACATTTTTGAGGTGATTTTCAAGATGGCGCCCAAGATGGCTGCCATTTACTGACTTCTTTAATATTTGTGTAATATTATTGTCCAATATGTCAAATTGTATGTTTTTGGGGTCATGAAATTCAAATCTACAATCCAAATAAGCCTAAATCATGTTATTTATTATTTATTTATAAATTTACTTCAAAATTACTAATATTGCTTGTTTTTTCTTTTGCTGCATATGTGAAAACTATATGTTCCCTGGAAGATGCTAATAAGAGGACAGTGTTGTGAATACACAATGCATTGTTTAGTGTGCTTGAAAGGTGGATAATTATGTCAAAAACCTGGAACAGACAATCTCGAAAAACTGAAGGAATATGCTGAAAAATTCGCTGTCACAGTTAGCTCCACTCTGTTTACGCTGTAAATTCAATTATCTACCGGTAATCAAAACTAGCTTCTCCGAATGGAAGAGATTCATGTTTGTGCTCCATATCCCCATGCAGTAGGAAAATACATTGATGGTAGTGGCTTTGATCTTATGAGATCAAAGCCACTACCATCAATGTATACTGCAATATCAATGCACTTAAATTTATCTGTACTTTCCTGCAACAATTCTTCAGATTTTTGGAGGTGAAAAATACACTAGAGGCTTGAGTTTCACATAACAGTGTTTTTGATATGCTACGAGCTTCTCTTTGAGGTACTGTCGCATTCTCTAGAGAAAATTTCTCTGCAAGAAAAATGCAATTCACTACGTGAAAAATTGTACAATTGTGAAGTTGAAGCTACAATTTCGTTTGAAGTTATCAAAGCAGTAGATGTAAAACATTGTCTTCCACATATTAAAGAAAGCAGTGATGACATGGCAAAGTTCCTACTATAGTATATGAACCAATTCGGGTCTTCGCAACTTTTCATCCGTGCCACTCGTCAAGGTGACTGTGCATTTCATGTCGCGTCATTATAGGAAAAAATCAAATATAATTTTGCTCATGACATTTTTCAGTATACTAGACACTTTACTGTATACATAGCACAGATGAAGGTCCTTAATACAACATATTTAGATGTATGGAATTCTCTTAAATCTGGTTGTTTTGCAGTATCCAAATCTAATGTGTCATTTACGAAACTATTTTCCGACGAGAACTTGGAACAGAAATTCAAAAAACGGAAGAGCATTGGTGAACTTATATGTTTAACTCAGAATGAAAGTATCCTCGAAAAGCATTTCTTGTGAGCACCAGACGTATTACGTACTGTTTCAAGCTTCTTTAAAAAGAACTGTCCAAATAAAATCTCTAAGCAACTGAAGGAAACACTATCAACTTTAGACCTCCAAGTCACTAAGGATATTTCATAATGCAGACATCGTCAAGGAGAGTATTCGGAATCAGGAAACCCTTTCCAAGATAATACCGCATTAATGAATATTGTGTCACCTATGAAAGTTTTAGCATCTGTGAAGGATGATATTCTGAATTGTGACCAAAAAAGCCAATTGGAATTGAAAGAATTTACAAGAGAGAAACTACGGAGCAAATACGCTAAATTGTAACTTTAGCGTCGAATGAAAAAAATTAAAAACATTCAATCCTTGTAACAAGAACACTGCATTTAAGATTGGTGATAAATTGGTTTAAATTCAAGAAGATAGGCAACGTCTTGCTGGTTTTCTTATTGTTATGGAATCCAGACATCAAATGTACACAAACATAAATGCATAAACTACAAGTTATTAGTAACACCAAGATCATTATTTTCTTCTGATAGATATCTTCATATTCCATCTGACTAAAATTCATTTATTGCAGAAACAGAGCAATATAATTGTTCTCCCATACTTCAAACAATAGAATATTCAATTGCTTCTCTAATAGAAAAACTGTGTATTATAGAGGGAATTGCAATTGTATTATCAATAAAAAAGTTACCTGCCGTGAAAACTTGTGAAGACTTTGCAAATGCTTTTATCGTGATCATTATAAAAATGACAAACAGATACACTGAGGGGAGAATAATATTTGATCAATACCTTGAAAACTCATTGAAGGAACAAACTCGAAAGAAAAGATTAGGGGCAACAGAACCTATAAAATTTGTTATTTCAAATAGTACCAATATATCTTTAGTATCATTAAAGACGTTCCTTTCACACAATGAAACAAAATCACAGCTAACCAAATATCTTGGGAATAAGTTACTACAGGTTTTTGCTGTTAGCATCAAGAAAATTGTTGTCGTTTTTGGCAATAAAACATACAGTAATCAAGCAAATGTTTATGATTCAAAATTATGTGATCATACACATGAAGAAGCAGACACCATTATATCTCTTCATGTACTTGATATAGTTAAATATCACGATAATTGTGAGATAGATGTATTTTCACAAGATACAGACATTTTCATACTGCTGATTGACTTGGTTTCAAATCATCTAGTAAACAGTGAAATCAATTTTGTTACTGGTCGAGGCAACAAACATAGGAAAATTAATATTAATGAAAGATGTAGAGCAATAGGTGATCATAAAAGCAAAGGTTTACTAGGTTTACATTCATACATTGGTGGAGACTGGGGAGGAAAATTTCTGGGCATTTCAAAACAAAAGTGGATAAAAGTATATATCAGTCTTCCGTGTGATGATGATATTATAACAGCTTTTCAAGAACTTGGGGAACCTAACGTTGATCCATTACCCAATCTGTCGTTATTTGAAAAATTCACCAACTTGACTTATTTGAGAAATAGTAATTTTTCAAGCATTTCAGAGCTAAGATGGCACCTTTTCAGAACTAAAAGTTTTGAGGGAGAGAAATTACCACCAATTATTGGAGCACTGAAGCCACATATTCTACGATCCAACTTAATTTGCACCACTGGAAAGGGCTACAAAAATCCCCGACCTATTGTACCCCCACTTATTGGAAATGGTTGAGAAATAGATAGCGAAGGAGAAATTACTCCAGTCAAATCCCTGGAGTTACCTGCGCCTAAAGGCGTTATTGAACTTGTGAAGTGCGAGTGTAAAAGAACATGTACAGTTGGGAAATGTTCCTGTTTAAAGAACTCTTTGGTTTATACTACCCTTTGCAAATGCAGTGACTGCAATAATACAAAGGACTATCAAATCCATCCCAGTGATAATAGCGATTCAGAAGAGGATACGTGATATCCCAGTAGTGTATATACATATAAATGCAGTTTTTAATAATTATTTTTAATATTTTCAGTTATTTATGTTGTTTCATTTAAATATTTTGGTTGTGTATAACTGATTAATAAAGCTGTAGTATATCCGATGTCTTTCATATGTTTGTAATTTATTTGCATCTTATCACTTAAAATACTTAAAAAACTCAATTTACTCCTAATTTTGTTTAAAATTTGTATTTCTTGACCCCGAAAACATATAGTTTGACATATTAGTCATTAATATTCAACAAATATTAAAGAAGTCAGTAAATGGCAGCCATCTTGGATGCCACCGTAAAAATAACCCCAAAAACGTGCAAGAAAAAAATGGCACCTAAGATATTTGGAATCTCCATGTCAAAATCTCCAGTATAAGACAAAAATATCAAACTTGGCACGTCAATCCAGCTGGAGCTACATTTTACGACATTTCAAACCCTACTAAAATCGGTAAAATTTGTCTTGGTCCAAAAATTTTTGCAAAAAAGGCATATTCTTTTAAGTCGCCATTATTCTACAATTTAATACATTAGAATAATTTAGTGAATACATTAGAATTTATTCTTTTTAAAGAATCGTAGAAAGCTAGGCGTTTTAAAATAGAATTAAACACACACACACACAAAAACATGTTTATGACAGAATTTTTTTTTAAACTGAAAACTGTAAATTTCTTTTAAACTGTTCATCCATGCAAAATGAAGACAACTACAATACGCGAGAAAAAAATACATTAAACACTTCATCTACTTAGAAGGGAACCTTTTTTTTCTTTCCAATGCGATTCCGTCTTAGAGGATTTTACTTTTACCATATACCATTGTTTTGGACATTTTTTTTGTCTCCATTACATGGAATATGGATTAATAATACTAATGATGGCTGAAACATTTACATACAACAAGCGAAGGTTCATTAAAAGAGTAACTATCGCAGCCTACGGCACTTCTGCATAAATGGAGATTATAAACATGGAAAAAAGAAGACTAAGGTAAGTTTTTTTGGTCTGAACTCTTCCGTAAGAGTAAAGATCAATGGTCTGTAGAAATTTACTCGATCCGGGCCGGTTTTGGTCCAAATTTGTAACTTTTTTTCCGGGCCGGGCCGAGTTCGGGCCGGAATTTTAACTTTCGGGCCGGGCCGGGTCGATATTTTTTTCGTTCGGGCCTGAAAATTTCGGCCCGTGCGAAATATGCGGCTCTAATAGCTCTAATATGCGGTATTCCTCCAAGTGAAAGAGGATCAGATTATAAGACGTAAATATTCATATAAATACAAGCAACAGTTTAGCTGTGGTAAATAAAGTTTTATAAATTTACAATAATATAAAAAAGTTTCAATATTTTAAAATGTGATCATATTTAAGAATTTTGAAAACAAGCAACACACACACACATAAATAAATAAATAAATAAATAAATAAAAGATAAAAAATAAATTTTCCACCGTATACTTTACACATATATCAATATGAAGATACCGCTATCTTAAAGCTAATTATTTCAATCATTATCCTTAAAATGGTTTCAAACTGAGTTAAAATTGAGAAAATTCGGTTTCACCCTATTTTCTTCTATAGTAGTGGTGCTGACTATTATTTTCAAAAAGTAAAAATTGCTTATTTAATGACAGAAATTCTGAAATCCTTCTATAGTAAAAAAAAACTAGCCTTAAAAGGAATGACTCCTGGAATGATGCTGATGTGGAAGATTTCCGGAACTAACGAATCCGGGTTGTCCACTCCTTCCATGAGTCGAATAGACCAATCAGGAAAAAGCTCCGTCTATGCATCGCCATATGGGTTACCATAAAGAGAGGAAAGGTTACCATCGCCAACAATCGCCAAGTTTGTCGCCAACTTGGCGATATATCGCCAAATTTGGCGACCAAAATTAGTTGTCAAAAGTAACGCCAACTTGGCGATAACTGTAATATTTCGCCAAATTTTTAATTTCTTTACAACACCAGTCGTTTGATACATCATTTGAGAGGTTTGCAACTGCTTATTCATATAATGGATGTCTTGTGTGTTATCCCCCATTCTGCTCCCCAGGGGGGACACATTTTTATTTTCTTTACAACACCAGTCGTGTTACACAAGATTTGAAAGGTCTTCAACTGCTTATTCATATTATGGATGTCTTGTGTGTCACCCCCACACTCTGCTCTCCCCAGGGGGGGTCACATTTTTAATTTCTTTACAACACCAGTTGAGTGACACATCATTTGAAAGGTCTGCAACTGCTTATTCATATTATGGATGTGTTGTGTGTCATCCCCCACTCTGCCTCCCCCAGGGGGCACATTTTTAATTTCTTTACAACACCAATTGTGTGACATATCATTTGAGAGGTCTGCAACTGCTTATTCATATTATGGATACCTTGTGTGTAACCCCCCCTCTGCCCTCAGAGGGGGCGCATTTTGTAATTTCTTTACAACACCAATTGTGTGACACATCATTTGAAAGGTCTGCAACTGCTTATTCATACCATGGGTTATTGGCGAGCGCAGCAAGCAGGAGTAGACAATAATTTGGAATCGCGAAGCGATTACGCGGGGGGTTGGCGAGCATAGCGAGCAGGGGGGCGGGGCCCCCCTAGTTATATAAAATAAAGATTTCTATTTATAAAAAATGGTAATTTTGTTAGCATACAGAGCGCGCAACGAGGACCACTGCTCTACAGTATCATCTGTGCATTTTAATTATCTTGAGAATTTTGGAATAAAGTTGCGTTGCATAAATGCTTTTGCCAGCAGTATTCTAATAACATTCTATTCTAAATATATTCTAATAGTCTATTCAAATCTTTAAGTAATTTTTCATAGAACATTAATAACTGTATAACCTCTTCAGACCTGAGCATAAAATAACTCTACAAATATATATTTATTGCTTTTGCATAATCGAAATGACACCGTACATGACAGAAAGAATCATTTTTATGAAATCAGTACTTTAGGGGACTGGTAATTTAGTTTTATAAATATGGATATAAAAGTACTAATCCCCTTAAAACATTAGTTTAACTATCAGTAATATAAATTTACGCAATGACAAAATTAAGGTTTTTAAACAAGTAAATGATCAGCAAATCCTCAAAATTTTTCATAGTAAAGTATTTAAATTAAATAATCATAAATATTTCTTACTTTCTTGGCCACAATGTCTTGAAGGTGTTTTCGGAACTCGGATAAAAATAATATCTATTTTATGAGGTAATATTCATCAGTGCTGCCTTTTATTGGTTTTGTTTTAAAGCCAAAAACATTCAGCTGTATAGAAGAAAAATAAAATGCCAAAACTTCGAACAGTTTAGTTTTTATGAGAAAAAGAATGGAGGTACACATTTGTGTACCTCAAGTCTGAAGAGGATAAGGAAATGTATACATATCTTTATTAATAAGACGATTTTGTCATAGTTAGATGCTACAGATAACAATATTTAGAATGTATAAGTAGCAGACGCAAGTATGTAGTTTTCATATAAATAAATAAAAAAAAATTAACTTTTCAGTTGATCTTAAAGTCTTGTTATTTAATACTAATTATATTAATTCATTATAACTGTCTGATCAATGACTGGATTTTCGATAAGTTTGTGATGAAACCCAGATTGCTAATTTTCAGACACATTTTCAAATTAATTTTTCTTCGGAAACGTATAAAATTCGTAGGTGTTGTTATTCAGAATCTATATAATCGAAAGACATTTTCCATTTTTTCGTAAACGCAAGCGATTTTTCCGAAAATGCTATCAAATTTGTCATCTTGAACCAAATTACTGAACAGAAGAAGAAAAACATGTCATCATGTGATCAAAAGTAAGTTAGAACTCGATAAGCAATTTATTTATTAAAAAATGGAAAGCTCATTTCGATTCCAAATTGCATTAGTAGTCAGGACTGCCAAATTTTAGTCTTTATGCTTAAAATGAATCAGAAATTTTCAAGTTTTTTGAGCAGGAGACTTGAGAACAGAGTTAACAGAAAAGTACCGAATTTTTCATTTTAGTGGTTTAGGAACATAAAACTTTGTAGAGATTATATAATAACTTTATAAGTGAATTTATACAAATCTTTATTAACGAGTCAATTGTCATAGTTATAGGCACTGTGTTTAGAATAGCAATAGAAAAAAACACTTAGATTCCATAGTAATTTGAAATTTTAAAATTTGGTCTTTTCAGTCATAGTATTTGAAATTCTATTAATTAATTTTAACTATATTGATTCATTATAATTGCCTCATCTATGACTGGCTTTTCGTTAACATAAAAGTACCGAATTATTGGTTTTAACTGAGGATCGACTGAAATAGAGACCGAAACTGAATTTCGGTAATCTTTCTATTTTTGGACGAAAACGAAAATACACAACATTTTTTAAAATAACTATTACGCGAGAAATATACATAATTATTCAAGCATATTATTACATTATACATAATTATTCATAATTATTCGAGAAATATACATAATTATACAAGCTTATTAATCATGCATATGTATTAATTAATTATATTAATTAAGAGTGAGTCTCAGGTTAGTTCTCTGTGTCTCTGACCAAAACCTTTTATTTTTACTTATTATATAAAAAAAATGTAATTAATTCATCAACGACTCAGAATGATTTTCTAATTATATGAATTTAATCCAATTAAAAAATGATTATCTTGCTTTATCTTTGATAATGATTTTTATAAATAATGATATATTATATTAAAATTTTCTCAAAAAGTATTCGAACTACTTATGCGATTTCAAACTAAAAATTTTCTATTACTGTTAACCCTTTTTCCGGCGCAGAGTAAATTTGCTTGAAATAAGAAACTTATAACAGAACTAATAAACGAATTTGTTAGAAAATACGAACTTGCTTATTTTTAGGTATCTTATAAAAGATAAAAAAATAATTAAATATTCTTGGTGCCAGTAAAATTAAAATTAGGTGTCTTTTTTTTGGCACACCGCACCGGAAAGGATTAAGACTGTAACTTTTAATGAGTACTTGAAATGCGACTTTGAAGTTCAGTCCTATAGATATTGCGAAATTTTCGGGTAAACTTTTGAACACAATTAGCATGTAAATTAATCTCATATTTCGAAAAAAAAGTAGTCTATACAACGAAGTTTTTTTTCTATTTTAGTGCATGATCAGTATTCAAACGGAGAGTTTGCTGTTGTTGCACTGGACTTCACAGATTGTATGGAAATGAAATTATAAACCCTTCATGGGACGATTTATTCTATTTTTATGAACAAAATTATTTGAAATCTATATATCGATCTAATAATGGAAAAAAGAGTGATAAAATAAAATAAATAAATAAAATGAAAATTTTCAGTTATAAATTGATGTTTTTTGGCGTGTACTTAATATACACAATTGGGGTTTTTAAATATTGTGTTGCTATGTTTTGCAATTAAATGGTCTTAAATTAATTAATTTTATCTGCTTAAGGCCCATGTCCTCGCTCGAGGAAACGCTCGCGAGCTAATGCTATTCCTATGGGGAAGCATTTTTCTAATAACTCTTTTGCATTTTGACATTTTTGAATGATTTTTTTTGCATTGGATAGCTGAGGGGCATGCCGATTGCGCACCGTTTTTACTTTTTCGATTTTGGTTGCAGATATATTTTTTAAAAAGCACTTTCAGTTTCGAAACCGGTTTTAAAAGTGAAACTAACTTTGTAAAAAATATCTGCAACCAAAATCGAAAAAGTAAAAAAGGTGCGCTATCGGCATGCACCCCAGCTATCCAATGCAACAAAAATTATTGAAAAATGTCAAAATGCGAAAGCGTTATTAGAAAAATGCTTCCCCATAGGAATAGCATTAGCTCGCGAGCGTTTCCCCGAGCGAGGACAGGGGCCTTTAACACTCTGAAATTTTCTTTAGGTAAATATTTTTAAATATTCAGTAAAAACAATAAAAGTAAATTTTGCCTCAATAGTTTGATCGAAATTAATTTTTTTTTACCGAAGAACCAATTCTAATTTTATTGACAAATGCAGCCATCTGACATGGACAAAATAAGTGTTATTCTTATAAACTTCTACGTTCTTTGGACTGTTCTTTCTTTCTTTCTAACCGATGACCAGACCCCTACCTGCCGAGATATCTCAGCTTAACGGGTTAGATCAGGGCTATCTCAATAATACCGGGCTTGGACAGAGGTCAATCTGAGGAGAGTCACGTGACCAAAGGAGGGAAGGGAATTTGAAATCTACCTCACTCCGATTTCTCTTCTGACTGAAATTTTGTTTGTTCTGCGTATTGTGTATTTGTACGGTGTGAACACGTGCTTTGCTATAATAGTTCGTGCGTTTATAAAACTACGGCTGTCGATGCAAATTATTGCAAATTTTGGAAATAAAACAAGATGATTTAAATTCAACAGAAATTTTAAAAGAAAAAGTGTGCAATTTTCTTTAGACTGTGAGAGAATGTGCATTTATATGCATTGAAAAAATGCCGCGATACTGCTGCGTTCCAAACTGCAAATCTAATAGACCTGGCGAAAGGTACACTACATCATTCCGATTCCCGAAGGATGAAATATTAAAACAAAAATGGATTAAAAGTATCCCCAGGGATTTTACTCCCAATAATGACTCTGTTGTGTGCATCAACCATTTTGAAAAAGAGTCAATCATTTTGGTGGATAAAGTCAAATTAAAAGATGGAACAGTGAAAGAATATGAATGAAAATATCCAAAATTATCTGACGATGCTTATCCAACAATATTTCCAAATTGCCCGACTTACTAGACTAAAAAGATTCCTGTCAGAAATGCAACAATTGAAAGGAAAAGGAAAATGGAAAAACTAGACCAAGACTTATTGGACAATTTTCTTGAAAATGAAAAAATTAACAGTACTTCCGACATCAAAGAAGAACTAAAACGAGAAAATAATAGGCTTGGATCATTTCTAGAAGCCAATAATGTTAATATCCATTATTTTGATGAATGTGTTTATTTTTTATTTATGAACTGCAATGATTATGTGGAAATAGTGAAATCTGTGAAAATCAATAAAAACTTACAAGTAACCGTCTATAAAGGTAAGCAAATTATTCCTAATTTTGATGTAATTTTAAGTAACAAAACTTTGAATAACTAGGGGGAGCTAGAAAATATTTTGACAAATGTTAAAAATTATGAAATTGTTGAATCAAAAATTGATTATTATTCAAAGTCTATTGAATATTGGAAATTATTTTTAGAGGAAAATTCTGATGATGAAATTAATGATATAATAACATTTATTTTAGAGCAAATGGTATTACTTAAAAAATCTATCTATACATGGTAGAAAATACAGCAGTGATTTAATAATATTTGCTTACTGCATTTATATTAGATCTACTGCATGCTATTTATATCTATACAATTCCAAATTACTTTGTTTGCCATCTTTAAGGCATTTAAAAAGAATGTCGGCAAATTTAAAAGTTTCACCAGGAATTGCAACAATTGAAAATAAAGCATTTTTGAAAGAAAAATGTGATAATTTGAAGCAAAATGAGAAAATAGTCAATTTGTTAATTGATGAAATTTTTGTTAAACAAAGTATTTCTTATAAAGCTCTTAAAATGGTGGGATTTGCAAATAATTCGGAAGATCAGGCAACTACTATTCAGGCATTTATGTATAAATCTATTTTTTCTAAAAATAAAGAAATTATTTCATTAGTGCCTGTAAATAGGTTAAATGCGGAAAATCTTTTCCAAATGACACATGAAGTCTTATTATTAATGGAAAATATTGGTTTTAGGGTAATATCCATAATAGCTGATAATAACCGTATAAATAGAAATATGTTTATAAAATTATGTGGAAACAAGTATAATCAAGATGGCCTTGGTTAGATACCTGGTATCGGGCGGACGACCGTCTAATTGCCACGTAGCGGCAATAAACTTAGCTTCGCATGCCATCATTCCTGCAGTATTTGCTTGTCGTTGAGCATACTTTGTTTTGCTTGTCAATTAATGGTACATCCTGTTGTTTGAACTGCAAATGGCTTCGCAAGATGGTCTCGTAATCTTCGGACTGTTCTTGATCAGTTACAAAGATCCTATTCGCCAAATTCATGGTACGTAATGAAAAATATACTGTTTTTAGGCATGTTCCAGATACGGCACACGGTGCAATGACGGGTTAATTTATTTAAACATTTCCATTCTTCTTGGTGCTAAACATTTTTTTTTCCAATCAGATATCACCCCTCTTTTCCATAAGGCTCCTGTACCTGGCCGAGGAAACGCTCGCGAGCTAATGCTATTCCTATGGGGAAACATTTTTCTAATAACTCCTTCGCATTTTCACATTTTTGTATATAGATTTTTTTTTTTTTTTTTTTTTTTTTTTTTTTTGCATTGGATAGCTGAGGTGCATGCCGACAGCGCATCTTTTTTACTTTTTCGATTTTGCTTGCAGATATTTTTTTTACAAAGCACTTTTAGTTTCGAAACCGGTTTTGAAAGTGAAATTAACTTTGTAAAATATATCTGCAACCAAAATCGAAAAAGTAAAAAAGATGCGCTGTCGGTATGCACCTCAGCTGTCCAATGAAAAAAAAAAAAAAGTATTAAAAAATGTCAAAATGCGAAAGAGTTATTAGAAAAATTCTTCCCCATAGGAATAGCATTAGCTTGCGAGCGTTTCCTCGAGCGAGGACAGGAGCCATAAGAGTCTCTGGCATTGAGTGGGAGGGGAGGACTTCGATGCAATGATAAGGGTATTTCAATTTCACGAAAATGTTACAGATATGGTGTTCGGCTACGCGAAAATTATAATGAACAGTGTATTTTTTTTTTCTTTTATAAGACATTAGGAAAAAGCAACATTACAGATTAAGATTAAGGATCTGTAATATTGAGATAAAAAGAGAAAATGTATAGGCTACGCTGCAATTTTTGCTTACTTCTCTTTAATATATATATATATTATATTATTCTAATTGTATTTTTCCCATATGGCTACATTGCATTAAAAAATATTGCGTAAATCAAAAAGTTTTTATTTTTCCAATATTTCCATTTTATGTATATTTTATTATACAAATTTCACAAATTTAAGTTGATTTCTATTTAACGAATTTTCTTTATAGCGAAGTTTTTAAGTGTAAAGATGAGACTTCGTTAAATGGAAATTGCATTGTATTACTACGACTGCAATAAAATGATATTTTCGTTCACTTTTCATTCCTCTAGTCTGGAAATTAAATCTTTAAATTTATTATATACAAAAATCTTTCACTATTGAAGTTGATGTCACATAAATTATTTGTAAACATATTTTAAAGAGTGGCGAAGTAATTTTGAATTATTTAAATATTTCGATTACTGTTTTGCACTTTTATCTCCTTAAGCCATATAAAAGTTTGAAATTTCGAAATTTTAATCTTCAATTTTCAATACAAATTATAAAAAAAAGCATAGTAATTATAGAGCTGCAGTTGCAAATGACAACCGCTGAAATACGACGTATTTTATCGTTAGTACATAACACGTCGTTTCATAAAAAAAGATTTGAAGCGATGCAAAATAAAGAATATTTTAGAGCCGAGTTAAACTTTTATTTTTAAATATCATTTTCACAGATAAAAAAATGTATGAATCTATGAAAAATTAAAAAATATTTTTTTTTATAAAATCTCATATAAACTTGTTTGCATAATCGACGTTAAATAAAAATTAGCATTAAAATGTTATTTCCTATAAAATAAATTTCCCTTTATTCCCCCTTCTACTCATTTGAAACTCATTAAATAATGTCATTTCAAACAACATTATTTATTCAACGACAACAATAATCGATTCTATCATTATTATTTAAATAAAGAATGTTAGAAGAATTTCAAAGTTTTCAGAAGATAAAGATCGCAAATTATGAGAAATGAAGATTAATATACGAGTGATTAGGTATTTCTGATATTTAAAATTTCCTTAAGTAAAATATGAGTTTTACAGATGCCAAAAAAGTTGATATATTTTTTTTAAGTGTCCTGATTTATTGTTTTATAAGGAATAATTTCTTTTAGATACAGTTTATTAATTTTATTTCTGTATTTGTTGTTTGAAATTCGCATATTTCTCCGGACGAAATTTAAGAAATATAAAAATCTTAGATTTAATTAAATTTAGGATGTATATCGTTTTATCTCTTTTAACTCTTATTTTTTATTAACTCTTTCGCTTGCTGTGCACTACATGGCCATTGATGAGCGCCCACCTGCGATTTTAGACATTTTGTTAAATATCTAGAAAAATACACGAGGAATTATCCCGAAACTCTTAGTGTATAAATATGTTACAAGTCATACATTTCCGTGAAGATTTTTTTCCGAAACTTCAATAGGGGACCGTCAATAAATTAAACAAGTTGAAAATTGCACGCGAAGCGTAGCAAATGAGGTGCGTTCGTACTATTAAGAAGTTTTAAATATATTACTCTCATATATCAATCTCATAAAATTGTAAATAGTGAATTATAATTAAAAGACTCATCAAACAATGTTCTCCCTATACCATTATGGAATGGAATACTTTTGTGTGGCCTTGTAAATCAATAACAAATGTTCTTTGCACCACAAATTATGTAAAATGTATATTATAATATGTACTTTATAGATGCATACCAATTTTATTAATTTCGAATGAGTGTAACACCATCAAAATGCATTTGAAACATTTTTCCCCATTGACCGTAATGTAACGGAATACTTTTGATTGTCCCTGTAATTGATCTATGCAACCGATTTTCATAAAACTGGAAATAACTCGACAAAATTATGTAATAATTATGTATTTTAAATTTTAAACGTATAAAATACATTCGAAATTTTTTCCCCATTGACCATAATGTAATTGAATACTTTTGATTGCCCCTGTAATTGATCTATGCACCCGGTTATCAAAAAATTTGGAATAACTCGACAAAATTATGTAATAATTATGTATTTTAAATTTCAAACGTATCAAATACATTTGAAAATTTTTCCCCGTTTACCATAATGTAATTGAATACTTTTGATTGCCCCTGTAATTGATCTATGCACCCGATTATCAAAAAATTTGAAATAACTCAACAAAATTATGTAATAATTCTGTATTTTAAATTTCAAAGGATTAAAATGCATTTGAAACTTTTTCCCCATTGACCGTAATGTAATGGAATACTTTTGATTGCCCCTGTAATTGATCTATGCATCCGATTTTCATAAAATTTGAAATGACTCGACAAAATTTTGTAATAATTATGTATTTCAAATTTCAAACGATTCGGTTGGGTAGTTTTTGCGTTGTTCTTTGCGGACGGACAGACGGACGGACTGAACGACCACTATAGGTGCTACGTATTTACATAATTACGAAAGCACCTAAAAAGAATGAATATCTTTTGGATAACCTTGTCAAAACTAATGTAGCAAAAGCGATCAAATTCTAGATCATGACTAAGTGGCTTATTGTAATAAACGGTGTTAATTTTTATGTGACTAGCATGTATACTCGCAGAGAAATTAAGGTTTTTATAAAAATGGCCCACACAATACCCTGTAATTAGAATTAAAAAATAATAAAAATTGTATGAAAAATGAGTAGGTTTACTAAATATTTTTTCATTGTGAATGCGTCAATGATATCAAAAGTTCATTTGCATATAATATTAGCTAAATGTATAGAGCAACTTTTGTGAAAGTCGCGAAATCATAGCTTGAAAATTCTGAAAATAATCGTGAATAGAATAAGTTCAAAATCCGTTATTCCCAAAATGAAGCAAAGAGGGATTTTATCCAAATGTAGTAAAAATTTCCAATATTGTGTATTCTATAGTGACACTAATCAATGAATATATGGATACAACCCCTCTTGTTTTTGTTTCATTTTGGAAATGACGGATTTTCGACTTATTCTATTGACGATTATTTTCAGAATTTTCAAGCTATGAGTTTGAGACTTTCACAAAAGTTTAGCTAACATAATATGCAAAAGAAATTTTGATATCGTTGACGCATGCGCAGTGAAAAATTATTTAGTAAACCAACTCATTTTTCATACAATTATTATTATTTTTTAATTCTATTTACAGGGTATTGTGTGCAATATTATTTGTCATATTTTCAGAAAAGAATGTTGCTTTATATTAAGAACTCTACTAATTATAAGCAACAAACTTTGCAAAATTTGGGACCATTTTTATAAAAACCTTAATTTCTCTACGAGTATACATGCTATTCGCATAAAAATGAACACAGTTTATTACGATAGACCACTTAATCATGGTCTAGAGTTCGATTACTTTTGCTACATTACTTTTGACAGGGTTATCCAAAAGATATTCATTCTTTTTAATTTGTTGACGGTCCCTTGTGGAGTTTTGGGAAAAAAAATTTTACGGTATTTGTATGACTTGTACTATTAAACTTATACACTGCGAGTTTCGGGATAATTTCTCATCTATTTTTCTAGATATTTAACAAAATGTCTAAAATCGCAAGTGGACGCTCATCAATGGCCATGAAGTGTATATGCTCCATAACAGCTATTTCATCTAGAAGCGAATGGATTAATGTAAAAACTTCTGTATAATTCATTTTTTTTTAATTTAATATTGTATTAATGTACAGCATACAGTTTTTGCAAGGGAACACGAAAGATATGTTTACATTATCATTGTTACAGTCTTCGTAAAATGTCCCACATTCCATAGAAATTTGAACATGTTTCACATATAAACTACAATAATTTCTGCTTTGAATCATCCTATAATATCTTTTTTATTTATTTATTATTTTTTTTTATTTTACTGCGACAGATTAAAATTTCAAATATATTCTTTGACGACGATTGTTTTGATCATTTGTATAATATTTTACATCGAAAACAATGACGCAATGAGTATTATGAGATATATCTCAATAATTCGAACTGTCCAAAACAATGCATGTTAAGTTGTTGACTTGCGAAGATTAGACTCTTAATGATACCGCAATAGTAGCAAAATGTCACACATTCAAGAAAATGCTGTAAGGTTTTGTGCGTACTTCTTTAATTCAAGTATGATTGATTGGAATTATATATATATAATACAGTCGACTCTCGTTAATTCGAAATCGGATAATTCGAATCTTCGCTTAATTCGAACTAAACATGAAGTCCCGAAATTTTCAATAATAGAATAACGTTAAAATTTTTCATTAATTCGAACTCATTTTCTCTTGACTTCATTTAATTCGAACTAACGAGCATTCCGATTATTCTTTTTACTTACCCATCATACGTAGTATAGGGTAAGTCTTGCAATCGTTTTGAAAATCGAAATTTTTTTTTTGACGGATTTACACGTTTTAGATAGTGGAGATTCCGAAAAACATATTTTTAGAAAAAAAAATTTGCCGTCCGTCTGTCTGTCTGTCTGTCTATAAACGCTCTATCTCCCGAACAAATTGAGATAGAGACTTGAAATTTTGTATGTAGTTAGTATGTAAGAATGGGACGAACCCTATTTAATATCAGCAACCTCGATTATCCGGAACTATTTTTTTCGGACTCTCGAAAAATTCGTTCTGATGAAAGGTATATAAAAATTTTCGAATTTTTTTGTTCTAAGGAATGGACGTAAAAGGCAATAAAATAACACACATTTTGCATATAGAACGAAGTCGATCGGATTATTAGTTGCCGAGATATTTGTAATCTTGTTTTCCACATTCTTCGATTTTTCATGACCCTGTATTTCATTCAAATTTCAATTCAGAAGTATATTTTAATTGGAAATGAGACGCTTAATCCGACGCAGTTAATTGTTAGTTAATAGAATTATTATTTTTGGAGTTATAAGGATGTTTCTTTTACGCAGTTCGGTACTACTTGAGTAGTTTGGCGTTTTATATAATTTGTCGAAATTGGTACATCAGCAGTTCTTTAATATAGCATTACTATGTATATTAACAATACTTAAATTTTGTTTATGAATTGCAATGCATTGTATAAATAGTTTCATATGTTTTATTTTCATATACATATCCATGATGGGTAAGTATTACGGTGGCCCCGAACGACTAGTTTCTTTTTTTTCTCACGGATTACAGATCATTTGAATTTCTTTCTTTGGTTTTTCTGAAAATTGTTCCGAAAGAGCATGCATATAATCCAATGCATTTGATATCCACTTTCTTAGTGCCCCGTCTATCCATCAGTGACGCTTTAAGTTTTCTTCCATTGTGCTTGTTTCTAATCTTTTAATTAGTTTATGTATTTATACATTCTAATTTAATGTTAAGTAAAATTCTAATGATAACAGACGAAATAAATTAAAAAAAAACACTATAACCTTAACTCCTTTGTAATAGTCTTTTGTAATTTATCTTAAGCATGTTTCATTTCATACTTTCCATATTTCGAACTTCGGATAATTCGAACATTTCTTGTGGTCCCGACGAGTTCGAATTAACGAGAGGCGACTGTATATATATATAAAAGTTATAACGGCTTCTTTCTGACGTTTTAGAACTCGTAACTGTAGAAGAGATCTTATGTACTGGACAGCTCGTATACGAGCTGTCCAGTACAATTCATTGTTATAACAATGAATTGGCGGTAATTTAAAGTGATAATTCAAAGCTGCTAGAACTCCTCCTAAAAATTACTTGAATCTGGCTAAACATATAAACACGAGGCAGAGTGACTAAGAGAGTAAATGCATTTGAATATCCGGAAAGAGAACTCTGGCTTAAAAGGGTTGTCAGAAAAACTTTTACGGACTCTGCCATCCTGGTATGCTTTAATTACATCTAGTAAGTGTGCGTGTGCTTTCATGCACTGTTGTTATAAATTGTGCGCAGCTTTTGAACTTCAAGTTAATGTAATTACTGTTTGTATACTCGAGATTTTCATTTTAAAAGTAGCTCGGTACAATGCATTACTGAATATGCAAAATGACATGATGGTCAAAGTTCGAAGCTTCGAGTTTAAATATCTTTATAAAAAGTAGATATTTTAAGGAGTTACGGAAAATAATTTCAAAATACTTAAAGCTCTTCCCTCTCAGCATTTTTAAGGCTCAATGTTTGAGATGTCTTTCCCGTTCCTAGTGTGATGTTCCATTGCAAAGGGATGAGAGTACTGGTATCTGATATTTTGGCAATTATAAAGAGTAAAGCATTAGCTTTTTGGTACAGTAGAGCCTCGATAATCCAATTCTTGGTTAATCGGAACTCTTCTTCAACCGACACAGGTTTCCTGACCTTTTCTTCAGGGGTGTAGTCGTAAAAAAAAAAAAAAAAAAAAAAAAAAAAAAAAAAAAAAAAACAGAGGTTATACGATCGACGCAGAGGGTAAATGCTGAAGGCAGAGAGTATATCCTAGAGCGTATATGCTGCGGCTTTCATGAGAAACAGAAGATATACGGTGTCCCTTAAAGAAATCCAGAAGGTATACCCCCGTGTACCCTCCACCACATCTCTGCTTTTTTTTGAGGTTTTTTCTTACTTTCACATTCTTATTTGTGTATGCAAACGGCCCTTTCCAAACTACGAGTATAGATAAATATTTGGTTTCCCATTCTTAGAATTCTTTTGAAACTAGATTGAGCTCTCGCAAGCTGTGATCCCGCCCCCCCCCCCCTACCCTTTTCTACGCGTACTGCATTTTTATCTCTTTTTTGCACGATGTCAGGTTCAAGTGGAATCAAAGAAATCACAAATTGTTTGTATTGTGACGTGGAAGATGCAGGTTCCAAGTTGCTTAATGACGAGGAAATTATCGCAGAAAACAGATTTTCTCCAAAAAAGTCGAAGAAGAAAATGATGATGAGGGGAAGAATGGTTCTCCAGTAAAGACTGGTGTAACAACGATGCTCTTGAGTATTTCTCACAAGTCTTTACTCGGTTGGAACATCAAGAATAGCGTGATTAATCTGAAGTAATGATTTAAAGAAAACTTTATGACAGAATTGCACTGCAAAGGATGGCCAATTTCAGCCTGACGAAGCTTCCGTTTAAATAATTAAAAATTTCTTAAATGAAATGAAATTTATTTCCATGTGCAATTTGAATTTAGATATTTATTTAGTATTTAAGTCATAATAGCAGTTCGACATCACTGTTACATATTAAATTATATAATTATTGATAAATTATCGATTATAAATAAATTTAAATTATCAGATGTAAGTTCAGTCCCAGTTACATCGGATAATAGCGATTCTACTGTACTTATAAAGAATAATAAAGGATACACATTAAATTCAAAATATTTCAATGAAAACCCGCATTTACCTAATTTATTTTCACACAGCAGACTTAATATTTTTATTTATTTTCATTTATTATCTTTTTTTCTTTTTTGACATGGATTATACCGCAGCATCAGCAGCGCTGGGCACAGTAAAAGAATTCATTTTTGGCAATACTGATAGCGAAATGTTAATAAATAGATAATTATCAAAGAATGCCCATGGAGTTTGGGTAATTTTAATTGCGTATATTTATGAAGAAAGCTTTTTACAAATTTAAAAAGAATTTCTGAAAAAAAAAAAATATCAGAATATAAAGTCTTTTAACATAAAAGAGTTTAATTTTGTGATTCTATTATAATTTCCTATTTTTCGTCACAAAAGCAAAACTTTTGATATTGTTTTTGAAAAGAAATCTATGCGTACTTTTAAAATTATAAACTAATAAATTTTAAATGAAATATAATACTAAATGTAACAACCTTTCTCTTAAAAACTGAGCTTATATCCTGTCGGTTGTTTCATTGAGGTAGCACAATAACTAAATTCATAATTTATTGCAACTTTCATAGTTTATGCATTTCGTACTTAAAACATTAAACATGTGTTTTTAAGCATACTCCTTTCAAGTTGCCCTAATGAAATAATAATATAAATAAAATAAAACTAATTACCTTTCCTTTATAAAACTGCGCAATCGCCATATCTCCTGTTTTAATAGAGCACTGCAATAACTAATTTCAGTTAATGTTGGTTCTAGTTTTGCTATTCATGGCGCAAATAAATTCTGCTGTAAATAAAAGTAAAGAGAAGTAGTCGAGCTCTACTAGATAACTTATCGCGTACAACTATCGATACAATAAAGATTAAGTGATATGAACTTAGGAAAACGTGAGAAGTTTTTCACGTGAGGCTGAATTACTTCATTTCACACATTTCATTTTAAATGATTTCGAGACGGCTGAAAAGCGATAACGTTTTCATTTGTTTGTCCTTCCGTATTTTTAACTTTCGGAAAAATGCGCAACTGTTACGGAATGCCATACGATAAATCGATATTAGAATGCCCTATAAGATAGATTTTGTATAGCACAGTATCAATCTGTAACCATATGCAGTGAAGGAATTTTTGTAATGATATTTGACAATGAATATGTTCAGCATCTTGTACGTTAAATAAATTTCTGCATATCATAAATTTATAAGACTTAAGTCACGAGTTAAACTGGTTGCACATTTTCCGTATTAAGAAGTAATAAGAATTTTCTCGATGAACGACACTAGTAAATTTTTCCAAAAGTCTAATCCGGCGCTCCACTGATACATCTTTTATTATCGACGATCGCAAAATTCTATGTTATCCAAAAGAAAAAGCGAAATTTATACATGAATATTGACACATTTACACACGAAAACGTGAGTTTCAAAACTCGCCCTTTTCACTCAGAATCCGCAAAAAACCTCTAACTGCGTTCATTATTTTTTTCTGAAAAAAGTAAAAATATTGTTGTGTAGTCCACCAGCCCAGAAAGTTTGTACTATGAATTCTAAATCGCCCTCTATACCCAAATATTTTCAATTTTAGTTCATAATCTTTGGAGACAGGTTTAGATAAAATAAAATAACATGTAATAAAGCATCGCAAAAACTAAACTTTCATTCAGCTGAATTCAATAGCAACTCAAATCTCAATCGAAACATTATATTACATCAAAAGAGTTCGAAACTCTAGATTAAAAAGCTATTAAAATAATGCATAGCTTCCGAAGAGAATTTATAATGCGCCTTTCATTGATTCAACAGGATAAAATCAAACATTTTTACGGAATTTTCTGCAAGTAACATGTTTGTACCTCTAACTGCGTCTATTATTTTTTCTAAAAAAAGTAAAAATATTGTAGTGTATCTGCCAGACAAGAAAACATTATATTACATCAAAAGAATTCGAAATTCTAAATTAAAAAACTAGTAAAAAAATGCATAGCTTTGGAAGAGAATCTAAACTGCGCCATTCATTGGATTCAACAAGACAAAATCAAATCACGAAACTTTTTGCAAGAAGCATGCTTCTACTTCTAACTGCGTCCATTATATTTTCTAAAAAAAGTAGAAATATAGTAATGTATCTCCCAGCCCTGAAAACATTATGTTACATCAAAATAATTCAAAATTAAAAAGACATTAAAATAATGCATAGCTTCGAAAGAGAATCTAAACTGCGCCATTAATTGATTCAACAGGACAAAATCTAATACTTTCACGGAATTCTCTGCAAGTAACATTGTTTGTACTTCTAACTCCATCCATTTTATTTTCTAAAATAAGTAAAAAATATTGCAGTGTATCTGCAAGCCCTGAAAGTTTGTTTGAGTTCTAAATCGCCCTCTATACCCAAATACTTTCAATTTTAGTTCATAATCTTTAGAAACAGGTTTAGATAATCTAAAACAACATGCAATAAAGCATAGTAAAAACTAAACTTTCATTCAGCTGAATTGAATCGTAACTCAAATCTCAATCAAAACATTATAATACATCAAAAGAGTTCGAAATTCTAAATTAAAAAGCTATTAAAATAATGCATAGCTTAGGAAGAGAAACTAAAACTGCGCCATTCATTGATTCAAAAGGACAAAATCAAATACTTTCACTGAATTTTCTAACAGCACTTCAATTTCGAACGCTTTGAAATTTAATTAGGTTCTTTGAGAACCGCATAATTAATTTTCATTGGAACTGATATTATAACTTAAAATGGAAGTTATTATGAATAGAATTTCATGGGAAAAAAAGATTAAGATACTTAAAAAAATGAAAAAAAAAGTTTAACGATATATTGGTTAAAAACAATTACGAATGTATTTTAACGTCTTGATTGCATTAAATGGTTATAAAAGATATATTGATTTATATAAATAAGATAATACAGTCGACTCTTGTTAATTCGAACTCGTCGTGACCACAAGAAATGTTCGAACTATCCGAAGTTCGAATTATGGAAAACATGCTGAATATGGTACTATTACAAAGGTATTAATTTTATAGAGTTTTTTTAAGCTTATTTCGTCTGATATCATTAGAATATGACTTAATATTAAATTAGAATGCATAAATACATAAACTAATTTAAAGATTAGAAACAAGCACGATGGAAGAAAAATTTAAAGCGTCACTGATGGACAGACGGGGCTCTAAGAAAGTGGATATCAAAGGCATATCTACGCTCGTTCAGGACAATTTTCACAAAAATCAAAGAAAGAAAGTTATTCAAATGATCTGAAATCCGTGAGAAAGAAAAGAAAAATGAAAAATTGGAATTATCGTTAGTTCGAATTAAACGAAGTCGAGAGAAAATGAATTCGAATTAATGAAAATTTTTAACGTTATGCTGCCATTGAAAATTTCGGTTTCATGTTTCGGTTTTCGGTTTCGGTTTCATGTTTCGGTTTTCGGTTTCGGTTTCATGTTTAGTTCGAATAAGCGAAGATTCGAATTATCCGATTTCGAATTAATGAGAGTCCATTGTACTTTGAAATTTTATAGATTATGAATTATTATTAAAATATAAGTTAAATGTGATATTAAAGACCTATAGAGACTGTAATTAAAAACCAATTTATAACTATCTTAAAAAAAAAAAAAAAATGTTGGAATAAATAGATTAACTAACCCTTTCGGATTCGATATATTTTCAATTTTGAGAAAATAAATTAATTTTTTATTAATAATATTAATAGTAGCTATTAAAAGGATTTACATCAGTTTAACTAATAAGTCATTATCTGAAATATAACGAATGCAGTTATTTTGTGTGTTATTTAATTCATATTCAAGGTCATTGTCTAAAATCTAACGAGTGTATTTCTTTTGTGTTCTATTCATATTCATATGAAAATAAACTAAGGAAGAGTTTTGTGAGATGTTTGGGAAATATCAAATTACAAAAGGATTTAACAGATATTACAACATTCTAATATTTTCTTGAGTTTTGTCACGTGCAATTCGTTCAGAAAAGTAATTTATGCTTTAAATTTATAGATATATGTTTAAAATAAAAGAATCGTCATCGGTGAAGAGAGAATCAAGCAATTTATTGTTAGCATTATTAAATGACAAATCACATATGAAGTCATAGGAAGAAGGGCATAGATACCGAGTGTCCCAAAAATGACTGATGGATTTTAAAATTCAATAACTTGCTAACGGTGACAGCTATTTAAAATTTTTTTGCAGGAGGGTTATGTACCTTAGGGTTATGCGTCAGGAGTTTTTGTACCTTAATTTTTTATTTTAGTTCGAATTTCAAACAATAAGTGATGCTGACGGCGATTGAAGGCCAGGTGATCAGTGCTGAGTGAGGCGTCGACCTGGCCTTCAATCGCCGTCAGCACCACCTATTGTTTGAAATTCGAACTAAAATAAAAGATTACGGTAAAAAATTCCTGACATTGTGCATAACCCTCCTACAAATTTTTTTTTTAAATAGCTGTCACCGTTTACAAGTTATTGAATTTTAAAATCCATCAGTCATTTTTGGGACACCCGGTTTAACCTCTTGAGTCCCTGAGTACCCATATGGGTACATCAGTTTTGTCCCATTTTATTAATGATACTCAAAAATAAATGAAATTTTGATATAAGAATAATATGTTTCAAATTCTAAGATTCGAGCTAATGAAAATAAAACAAAAATCTCGCTCTGAAGTCAAACGAGAGAAGAAATAATTCAGTAATAATTAAAAATACTGTAATAATCGCCAGTAGCGAAGAGGATATACTAATATAACTATATGTAAATAGTACGCTAGACATGAACGGGGTAAGATAACATTTTTAGCATGGGTTAAATAATAAGAGTAAAAATATGAAAATGAATATTACTTATGTTGATTGTTTAAACACATTATTTAATGCCACGAAAAAAAAAAAAAAAAAAAAAAAAAAACATGGACTTACCTATCCTGAAACTATACTTCAAGATTTCAATAAAGATGCTTTAGCTTCAGTTTAGATTTTTAAAAAAAAGTACAGGCAGTTGATGTGACTTCGCTGTAGTAATATAACCGTCACATATGATCGTAGTCACAGTAGTGATCATCTTTAATCCGTCAAATTATAACTTTCAGGTAATTAGCACTTTGTGATTCTATTGCAAAATCAACATGGTAAATATTTGACCATGCTATCATGAAAGTCTTAATTATTTCCATCTCTTAAATTTTATCTTTTTCTTAAAAATTACTCATTGTTGATTTTAGATAAATAGATGCAGTACGATGAAATAACATAAAATATAAGTATAAAAGTATAAATAGTAAAAAAAAAAAAAAAAAAAATTTTAAGAAAAGGAAGTTTTTTTTACGGGCAATTCATGATTTTCCCTCTAAAAAATTCTGTTACAGCCCATTCATTTTACGTAAGCACAGAACTCTATTATGAAAATTTCACGATTTTTTTTCTGACTTTATCGAAAATGCAAACAAGTGAATTGATTAAAAACTATATAATTTTCTGTTTCATTTTCCAACAAAGTTGAAAAGTGTTTATGACTTCGGTTTGTCTGCCTGTCTGGCCATCTGGTAGCGCTCTAACTCTCGTAAATATACTCGGATTGCCCAGAAATTTGTGGAGTATATCCTATTTATATCCTAACACAAACTCTATTTCAAGTGAAATTTCTAGGATGTTTTGTTTATTTGCAGGGACAGTCAAATTTTCCCGTTACATTCCCGCCACACTGTAAAAAATATCCGTTAATATACACAAATTTTTCCGTAACATTTTACGGAATAGTTTTATTTTTCCAAGAAAACAGTAGTTTTTCCGCATTTCACATTTTGATATTACAAATCTGGTAAGTGTTCCGTCAATTTTACCGGAAACAGTACAACTTCCGTTTAAAGAGCACAAATTATCGGTATTTTTAACTGATAAGTGTCATGGCGCCATCTGTATGACGAATAGAAAAACATTATAGCAACATTTCTCTATTTTTTCCTGTTTTAATAATAAAAAGACAGCATATTTTAACAAAATTAAAATAATAATAATAATAATAAGATATATTAATTCTTTTTAAGTTTGAGATAGTTAAGGAAAGTTATGAGTATGATTTAAAAATAATGTTTAATTTATTTATATCACAATATAAAAAGTGCGTAAGATATTTTAAAGTGGAAAAAAATCTACTTTGGATTTTAATATATATATATTTTAATCTATTCAAATTAAGAAGTTCGCACATAAAATTTAAAATATGTCGAAATGTATTACCGAAATTTTTATCATTTTGGCGATTACCTAAGTCATAAAAATTAATAAATGCAATTAATTTTAATAACCCATAGTAATTATCTTTATTGAGTTTACAATAGATGGTCATACGAAATATTTATTAAAATACATGGTTTTTAAAAAAGACTGTTAGTATCCTTTTATAAAATAAATAAATAAATAAATAAATAAATAAAAATAATATTACAATAGAGCTTTAAAACTCTTCCAAAAAAGGAGGACACAAATTTTTTTAATACTTTCATTCATGCATGTAATATTTTAAAGGCTAAACTTTTTTTTTATAAAGCTAAAATTGAATAGCTAAATATTAGAAATTATGGAAAGAAAATCTGTAAAACTTGATTTAGAACTGTTCACTCAATAAAAAAATATTATCTATACAAAAAAAAAAAAAAAAAAAAAAAAAAAAAAAAAAAAAAAATTTCAATTTCAAAATTTTGTTTTTATGAAATGCATCCGAAATAATTAAAGATATTTGAAAAGGTGTTTTGTGTAATCCTGGTGTAATGTTATTACATTGCCGGCTAGGACAGAAGAGGTCTTGGGTTCAAACTCCATGTGGAACGTAAGTGACATTTCTAAACTGATATTTAAAGTAAATGTATATAATGTGCCCCTCATGTTAACGTCTCTTTGTAAAACAAAGAATAAAAATCCCAAAGATGTTAGTTTGTCCTTGAAAAATTCTTTTAACTTTTCAAACGAAAATTTTTACATAAGAAAATATTAAAAAAACGGAAATATTTTGTGAAAAAACAGAACTATTTCTGGAATTTACGGAAACAATTTTCCGTTAAAAAACAGAAGTAGTACTGGCGTCTAGATTACCAGTACTATTTCCGTTTTTTAAGGGAATTTTTTTTGTTACAGTGCAATGGGAAAAAATCGTTTCAAATGAATTTTAAAGTTGTTACACCCTTTCAACGATAAATAAATAAAATAAAAAAAATTACAACGACTATTTGGAAAATGACATTTTCAGAAACTAAAATTTTAGAATTATAAATAAATTCTATATTTAAAAAAATAATAATAAAAAAATATGATCAAAAACGGAACTTAAGTGATAACAGAGTTATAAATGACGCGTTCAAAAGTCAATCCGACAAACTTCATTTTTTTTTTTTTTTTTTTTTTTTTTTTTTTATGAAACTCAGGTAATGACATGATTGTATTGAAAATTTCCTACATATCTATACAGAGGTTATGAATTACCCTTGATTATAAGACAATTAATGAGTATAATGAAAATATTGTGAAAAAAAAAAAACAATAATTTATAGATATACAGCTTTAACTGTTTAAAATGTGCTTTTTCATTTGATGGAATTAATCAGACTGTTGCTCTCAACTGCTTTACTAACAAGCGCAAAACATTTGAATACACTTACGAATTCCTCTTTTTAGCAGAAAGTTACAAAACTGAAAGGCTTGACCAAGGCCCCCTTATCATAATCAGGCCTCGCATTCAGGAGAAAATCTATTGTTGAAATTGTCTCTATAGCTGCCAACATATTAACTGATTTTGTCTCGTAGGTAGCGCCATCTGGTGCGTACTACTAGTCATCAAGGCCACTTTCATAATAATAGACTTGGCAATCGCTAAGTTTTCGTGGCCCCAGTAAACTTGGTCAGAAACCTCGTGATTTTTCCCGTTGTTAGCGCCCTCTGTTGTAGTAACAAATGTATAAATTTTATAATTTGTTTTCCACCCGGGCCTTGTTTTCTATATATGCTTTTCCATTTTCTTTTCGATATGCTGTAAGCTTGTATTTTTCAAATGAGATTTGTTATTTTTCCAATTTTCGAAAGTTCGGCAGTTTTTTTTTTTTGGCATAAAATGTACTTATTTTACTGTAATTATTTATGAAAAATGGTTAACTGTTGCGTACCGCTGTGTAAATCTCACAAAAATCGTAATCAGGGGGAAAAAATATCTTTCCATGAATTTCCGAGTGATGCTGAGCTGCGAAACAAATGGATAAAATCAATATCCCGAAATACTGGGAAAATACTGGAAAAATCATACTGGAAAAAGCATGAGAGAAAGTAATTCCATACGTTATCAGCAATGCCCAAACACTCACAACTCTAGTGAATTTGTTTTTGCCGCACATGGCAAAAAATAAAATGTTTTACTGTATAAAAAATTCCGAAGAACATGCTACAAAAATAAGCCGCATACTTTTGACCAAATTCATCAAACCTTATCTCAATACTTATTGCCAAACAAAAACTGATGCATTGCCTTCAAAACCTATACCTTATAAACCACACGATTTATCAAGAAAATACAGAAAACTACAATAGCATGAACACAAATGTCTCAGTACCTATAACAACAGTAAAATCATATTGTTTTTTCTTAATTTTAATAAAGTTTATCCTGTCATTATGCCTTTGTGGTATTTTGTTTTACTTTTATACAAGAATAGGTTTTATATACGAATTAATAAATTTGTAGTGATAGAGATTTGAAAATTCAACACCATTTTATTAAATTTTGCGCATTAAATGATAAGTATATACTCATTTTTTATTACTCTTTTAGCAATTCTCAAGAATTAAAGTTCATTACTTGGGATTCTTTTGAGAAGTTGTGTATATGACATATAGATTTTTAAATTAAGCTTAATTTAAACCTCAAATTTAAATTAAGCTTATAATATGTGGCTCTGTAAAAGGATACGAGTATTACATGAACCTTTTATTGTACGGTAGGTATTATTGTGAATCCCAATAATACATATCAATTTCATTATGCTATAAATATAATATCTATTAAAATGTACTAAAAGTATCACTGTCTATAGCAACAATTGTATATAATTTCATTTAGACCGGGAAGCAGGAGCATAGACAATCACCTTATCGAGGTCATGGATGAAAATCTAGGACTAGTTAAATCTTGATTAGCATATTACAACGCAATCGGTCTGCCAAGGAAAATCTGTGTAGAAAATAAAAAACCCAATTTTAGCAGATGACTCATAAGTTTACGATTTTTTTCCTACTCCCAAACTTCCATGATTTTATACTTTTGGGTGCAGGAAAGCACAATGGTAAACTTATGAGTTAACCACTAAAATAGGGTTTTAGGTGTTTTCACCAAGATATAATTTGGCAGACCGATTGCGTCTTAATATGGGAACCGAGATTTAACTAATCCTATATTTTCATCTGTGAACTCGATGAAATGATTGTCTGTGCTGCCGCCTCCCGGTCTGGTTGTGCGTATACATTCTTCTACCTGACTAATAAACGCTACGCTCAATATTTTCGATTAAAAACATGTTCTCATACCTAAAATTTAAAGTATTCCCCGATCTTATATTTTAATTCTTTTTAGTCTCCCTGTATAGTTAGCTATATGTATAAACCGGATAAAAATCATAAACATTAAAAAAATGAAAGTTATAAGAAATTTATAAATCACTTAAGCTAAACACATCTCAAAGTTTATCCTCAACAATAAATTCTTTTTGTGCTACGCTTGTGGTGTAAATCTTTATTTGGCGCTTCTTTCTTAATTAAACTTACAGCCAATTGGCTCATTAAGCAAGTATAATTGGCGCTAAACTAATTTCATTTTTTAACCGTATACTTAATATCGCATTGTTCTAGAATAATGCTTATTTGCAGATAACTTTAAATGCGAAACCAGAACTTATTACAGAAAAATAGCCAATGCTGCATTATATAATATTAAATCGATACTTTTTCAAAGTACCTTTCTCAAATAGAGAAAATGGTCTTGGCGAGAAAAGGAAATTTGGCAACATATTTTCTGGAATCCTATTTTCTGTTCTCATAGAGATAGAGAAGAAATGTTTTGCAATAGTTCTACAATATATTTCATATAAAAAAGCCAATTTTCTATTTTTATGCAAAAACATAAGTAAATTGTACATAAAAACAATAATAATATTCATATAAATTCTTAAAAGACAAACGAAACATTTTACAAGTTTGTTTTCATTACTGTTTACATCATTTGGCAATAAATCATACTTTCTGAAGCCGAAAATTACGCTAAGCTTTAAATATATATATATATATATATATATATATATATAACGCCCATGACTCTACATTAATAAAGTACCATTAATTCTTACTTTTAATTCTTCATTTTCGGTGTATTTTTTACGTATATATTTTAGTGGAATTTGAAAAATATTTTTTATAATATTGTGATATTGTAATATAGTTTGATTTTTCCTATGCAATTAGAATATTACTAGTAATATGCACCAGGTGGCGATACTTACGGTATGAAGTCGGTTTATGAGTTCGCAACTATCCGGACATTTTCTCCCATACACTTTTTTCTGATTGTAAGGTCTATTATTATGATAAAGTGGCCTTGCTGAACAATATATTTGAGCGACAGAGGGCGCTAACAACGTGAATTTTGATCACGTGTACTGCAGACAAAGGAAACTTAGGGAATGACAAGCCTTGTTATTATGATAAGTTAGCCTTGGGCTTGACTATGGATGCGATTTGGAATGGAACTGTGTTTTCCATTTTGTGATCAACAAATTTCCTATTGAATTACAAGCGATTTTGATCACGTGACAAAGACTTACCCTTCCTTGAGTGGTTTTTCTTCTTTTGCGCCGAAATTCGGTTCAAAACGCTTACTTTGACAATATTTTCTGAAAGATCTATTACGTTTAAAAAAAAAAAAAAAAAAAAAAAAAAAATACACAAACCGGAAGTTACAGCTCAATTACGCAGTTTCTGAACAACAACGCAATCTAGTTTCATGCATTTCTGATTTTTTTTTTAAATACCCATTGAATTATAAGCGATTTTGATCACATGACAAGGTCCGTTTCTCATCCTTTCTTGAATGGTTATTCCTCTTTAGCGCGGAAATTCGGCTCAAAACGTTTACTTCGACAATATTGAAAAAAAAAAAAAATATATTAAACGTTAAAAAAAATGAAAATACAGGTCAATTACACAGCTAATGAACAACAACACCAGCTAGTTTCACGCACTTCTGATAAAAAAAAAAAAAAGTCATGTGTCATAATGTTGCTCTTTTGCCTGTGAGAACAGTTTTATATAAAAGTGTCTAAAAACGCAGTAGAATATTATAAAGAAATGAGAATTTCATTCAGCTAAATTAAATAACATCTCAAATCTTAATTAAAACAATATTTTACCTAAATGAGTCCAAAATTCTAAATTAAAATGCTATTTAAATATTGCAATACTTAGAAAGAATCTCCATCATGTTATTCATTGATCAATATATAACACAATCAAATACTTTCATTAAATTTTCTACAAGCACTTGAATTTCGAGCGCTTAGAAATTTAATTATGCGTTTTCAGATCATACAATTAATTCTCATTGGAACTGATGCTGTAACTTAAAATAAAGGTTATTATGAATAGAATTCGATCAAAAAAACGCAGAAGTTAAGAAAGAAGTTGAAATAGAAGAAATATTTTAATATGGCACAGATTTGGAATGAATCCTAATATTCTTATTTGCATTTAATGGTCCAAAAACACTGCATACTGATGTTAATAAAAAATTTCTTTACATATTAGTTGATACGGAATGTAACAAGTCGGAAATTGCGGTCAAACGTAACAAATGAGATGCGTTCGTGGATGGATAAAAAATGATAACAATATTAATCCATTTAAGTCTAGAGCACTATTTTGGGGACGCTTCGAATTTTAAAAAATTTGTATAATTTTCTTCTTTTTTATAACATACTAGTTGTATAAAAATAACTATTTATAAATGACTTTATCTATTATCGAAAGATGACAGTATAAGATGGGTATTTATTTGCTTAAATGAAGGCTTGTTTACAAATTTTTCATTTTTCACGATATCGAAACGTAAACAGTACAGGTTTATTTGTATTTTTCCTACCAAGAATACAAATAAGTAAGTCACAATCTTGTCTCGTAGACTTCTTTGAAATACACATTTTTTTAAACTGTGAAATTATATTTTCAAGCCTATTTTTTATGCATGTTTGTAACGTACAAAATAGAGGCCACTTCGTACGAATAGGTTCATATTTTTTTATCCATTTAGAAGATAGTTACTTATGTAAAGTCCCTGTTAAAATGATTATGAAAAAAAAATATTTTAAGCGTGAAATACAGGAAGTCTTAGTGTATTATTTATAAATATTATAAAGTTGTTAGTCTCTGTAAAGAAATAAGTATATATTATTAGTAGTTCATAAAAATACTAATTATAGTACATAATATACAATTTAGTATCGTATTTTACATAAATTTAGACAAAAGACATATTTAGGAATATTATACTGTTATATTTACATTTTATCAAAAAAATTTTAGCATAAATTTTTAAAAGTAGTTTCCAGTTCATTTTGCAACATTTTAAAGTGATTTACATAAAGTGATAGAAAAACCAGGTTGAATTAAATAAAAAGAGTGAAAATGTGTTGGAAAAAAAAAAAACTTTTCTTTTCCAGTTCAATACATTCACTTTATTTTAGAATACGATACAACAAATATTCAAAAGTGCATGCAGTGAAGCTGTAAGTAAATTGAGGAAGTTCGTAACAATCAATACTTAATCTGTGATCTTTCTTTATGTTTGTCTTTACAGTCGTTAGTTTCAGCGATCGTTTTGGTATTTTTCTTCGGATTACGATAGTTCGATTATTTCCGAGGACTATCGTAATTTTTCTCGTTTCCCTTTTTGAAATCGATAGTATCAGGGGAATCAGTTGCATCAACAGTTTCAACTTTTGTTTTATGGTTAATCGATTGAAAGACGAATTATTTAAGCTTGATTGAGAAATACTGTGAGCAATTTAAAGCATTGAATTGCGGAGCTATAAGTTTAATAAAAGAGGATTTCATAAATGAAATAAAATGAAGTAAAACCATAACAATAGGTATAGTAAAATATCTATATAAAATATTCATTGATAAAAATTTATCTTACAAGTTCATACAACAAAAATAACTAAATTTAACAGGGTTTACAAGTCGGAAATTGCACGTCAAATGCAGCAAATGAGGTGCGTTCGACCTATAATGAAGTTTTAAAAATATTCCTGGTATAACAGTACTTCGGATATTGTAAACTATCCGAAATCTTTCGTGTCTTCCTGTAAATACTATCTGTTTGCTAATATACAGGAAGTAACTTGTAGTAAATCTCGGCAACACATACAAATTTCATAAAATGTGAAATAATTTAATACAATTAAAACGCGGTGCAAGCAATGTTTTCCTTTATACCATTGCGTAATGGAATACTTTTGCGTTGACCTGTAAATCAATAAAAAATATTCTTTGCACCATAGATTGAACAGAATGCATATTTCAGTAAATGCTTCATAGATGCATAACAATTTCATTTCGTTCGAAATAGTGTAATATCAGTAAAATATACTTGAAACTATTTCAGCCATTAGTTGTAATATAACGTAATACTTTTAATTGTCCCTGTAATTAAACTATGCAGATTTTCATATTTAGTATGTTTAAATTTTATCAAAAAAATTTTAGCATATTTTTAAAAAGTTCTTTCCAGTTGATTTTGCAACATTTTAAAGTGATTTACATAAAGTGATGAAAAAACTAGGCTGCATTAAGTAAAAAGAGTGAAAATGTGTTGAAAAAAGAAACTTTTATTTTCCAGTTCAATAAATTCACTTTATTTTAAAATACGATAGAATAAATATTCAAAAGTGCATGCTTTGAAACTACGAGTAAATTGAGGAAGTTCGTAACAATCAATACTTAATCTATGATCTTTATTTATGCTTGTCTTTACAGTTGTTAGTTTCAGCGATCGCTTTGGTATTTCTCTTCGAATTACGATAGTTCGATTATTTCTGAGGACTATCGTAATTTTTCCCTTTTCGAAATCGATAGTATCAGGGGAATCAGTTGCATCAACAGTTTCAACCTTTGTTTTATGGTTAATCGATTGAAAGACAAATCATTTAAGCTTGATTGAACAATACTGCGAGCAATTTAAAGTACCGAAAAGCGGAGCTATATGTTTAATGAAGAAGGTTTTCATAAATGAATATGAAATAAAATCATAACAATAAGTATAGTAAAATATCTGTATAAAATATTCTTTGATCAAAGTTACTTTGAAAGAAATATTAAACGAAATCCTCTGTGCAATCTGCGATCGTACTTACCACTTGTTCATGATATCGAAATGTAAACATTAAGTTTATTTGTATTTTTTATACCAAGGATACAAAAAATATGTCATAATCTTAGCTTGTAGACTTTAAAATACATATTTTTTTTTTTAAATTGTGAAATTATGTATTCAAGCCCATTTTTTATGCATTTTTGTAGCGTACAAAATGATAGGCACTTAGTACGAATGGGTTCATATTTTTACTATCCTCAGTTATTTACATAAAATCCTTTTTAAAATGATTATGAAACAAATTGTTTTTAAACCTCAAATACGATTGTTCTTAGTTTATTATTGCTATTACATATAATGTTACTAGTCTCTGTAAAGAAATAACCATATATTTTTTTAGTAGTAAATAAAAATACTAATTATAGTATGTAATATGCAATTTAAAAGCTTATTTTCTATGCATTTAGATAAAATATATATTTACGAATATTATAGTATTACAAATATTGTACACATTCTTATATTTGGTATATTTACATTTTAGCATATTTTTTTCCAGTTCGTTTTGCAACATTTTAAAGCGATTTACATAAAATAATACAAAATCCAGGCTGCATTAAATAAAAAGAGTGAAAATGTGTTAAAAAAACTTTTCTTTTCCAGTTCAATAAATTCACTTTATTTTAGAATACGATACAACAAATATTCAAAAGTGCATGCAGTGAAGCTGTAAGTAAATTGAGGAAGTTCGTAACAATCAATACTTAATCTATGAGATTTCTTTATGTTTGTCTTTACAGTCCTTAAATTCAGCGATCGTTTTGGTACTTTTCTTCGGATTACGATAGTTCGATTATTTCTGAGGACTATCGTAATTTTCCTCGTTTCCCTTTTCGTAATCGATAGTATCAGGGGAATCAGTAGCATCAACAGATTCAACCTTTGTTTTATGGTTAATCGATTGAAAGACAAATCATTTAAACTTGATTGAGCAATACTGCGAGCAATTTAAAGCATTGAATTGCGGAGCTATAAGTTTAATAAAGAAAAATTTAATAAATGAATATGAAAAAAAAAAAATCACAACAATAAATATAGTAAGATATCTATATAAAATATTCTTTGGCCAAAATTTATCTTACAATGTCATTCAGTAAAAATAACTAAATTTAAAAATGAAAATATCGTGTAACAATATTATACATATTGTTATACTAAAACATATATTACAGTAAAGGGAATTGACAAATAGAATCCACTCTGAAATCTGAGAACATTGGCAATTGTAAATACACTTCTCAAAGCAATTAGGCAAGAACATGATTTAAAAAAAATTACGCAAATACTTACACCGATAAGTAACATAAAATAAATCATACATAATCTAAAGATTAGCACGAAACAGAAAAAGAAAACTTCATATGCAAATCATAGTTCATGATGTCAAAAACTAGAAAAAGTACATAAGGGCAGAAATCGGGATGTTGCAGAAACGTCTGTTTCACTGCTTTTACTGTGAAAATCGATTGCTCAACTTCTTCTTTGGCTTTGAGAAAGGGTGACTTGAAAATGTCTTAACAATGATTTACCGAAATCCGTAACATGGCATATTATAGGCAGACTTCGACCCGGGCAAACAAAAAAAGTGTTGCCGACGCTGTTGGAGTCGCTAGACATTTCGTTGCAAGTCTGTGGAATTGATTCCAAGATACATATATATATACATGTATAAGAATAATACAAAAAATATTTATCCAAGCTACGGAACCTTTTCAGCATTACTATATAATTTATTTTTTGTATTAATTAGTATTAAGTTTATATGTGTATATTTTCATTTTATTGTACCCCGATATATGTGCGTGTTTTCATTTTACTATAATTTATTTTTAATTTCATTTTTTTTTCTCTTGCAATTTTTGTTTCCTCCTTCTAATTTGCCTCCTTATTCTCCTTCTAGTCTGTGTCCATTTTGATTATACTCTTCTGTGATTGGCTGTTGCCTTCTGCTTTCCTATTGGCTGTTCCTTCAACTTGTTCTCTTTCCCCTATCTTTCATCCCTGTCGTGTTGCTGCTTTCATAGTAGATGCACGTCTTCTTTGCACTGACGTAGATAAATTCAGATTTTTCGAAAGGCCTAGCACATTTAAGAATTTTTTATGGTGTTTATGATTTTTTTCTGTTCATATTGATGTACGACTTATTCATGAAAATTTGATTTATTTTTCTTTCCTTTTTATTTATTTATTTTTTAGTGAAAGCTGTTCACTTGCAAATGTGCCCGAATTAGTTATTTTTTAAATATTCTAATTTTTATATTTTTAATTAAATAAAAAAAAATATATATGAGTTTTTTCTTCAAAATGATTGCAAATGGATCTCTATTGTACTCGAAAACAGTGAGATAATAAGTTTTTAGCTCACAGGCTATCAAGGCTTGAGAGCTTATGTGCCCGTCCGTTCTGTATGTTCGTTCGTGCGTAACGCGATAACTCATGATAAAAATATCCGATCCACTTGATATTTTGCATGTAGGTATATCCTGACAAGGCGCTTCCCTGATTAGTTTTTGGAGTTCATTCGATATGTATAAGAGGGGGAACGGGGGGCTCATGCCCCTCCCCTTAGTTGATATAAATGGGATTTTCATGCAGAATTAAGTTTTCGTTCAAAATTTAGATTAGGATCATTCTGATGAAGCGATTCCGTGACTGTTATTAGGTGTTCATTGAATAAGTATAAATAGAGGGAACAGGGGTTATAATGCCCCCCCCCCTTAATTTATATAAATGGGTTTTTCAAGCAGAATTTTCAGATTTCGTTCAAATCTCTGAATAGTTTTGGAAGTTTAATGGTTAAATATAAAAGAGGGGGATAACTCCTTTTAAATTATATCAATGCTAAATTGGTTTTTATTAAGAATTATCTCATTTGCTCTGAATTTCGGATATAGATTTTTTGTATGATAAAGCATGTCTTTGATAGTATAGGAGGTTCAATGATTAAGTATAAAAAAAGAGGAAAGGGGAGAGCTGTTTCCCCTTCTTAATTTTTTTTCGAACGGAATTAACCCTTGAAAATATAAGGCTTTAATGTACAATTAGTATTTGTAGCCTGTGAGCTCAATGCCATCAGTTTAACTGGGCAGTATTCTTTTTTATTTCAATCTTTATTGATTACATTCTATTATTGCTATTTTCTCATTACAACAAAAAAGAACTAAAAAAAATCAACAGAAAATGAAGTTAAACTTTAAAAAACCCGCATTTTCCATTATAAAGCTGCTACATTTCAATATTTTTTTATTTCGCTGATTTTGAGTTTGAAACACAAGATAAAATGCGTCAGTGATTGAAAATGATGTATTTTTTTTTTTCTTTTTAAGTTCCTTCTTTTTGATAAAACTAAACATTTTACCAAGAATGCATCTAAAATACATAAATTTCTAGAACTTTTATTCGCTGGTTATGAAATCTGAACCTGAATTTAAGAAGGCGAATACTGTACTTGATAAATGTAACTTCAAGTTTGGAAATATATTTAGGATTAATTTATTGTGCGAAAAAAAAAAAAAAAAAAAAAAAAAATGTGCTTTTTTACGGATATGAGAAATGCGTATGTAAATTTTGAGAAAGTGAAAATAATGTTAAGATTAGATTTCACGTTAAAAAAAATCCGCGATTGTGTAAAAGTGCATTACTTTTTGTTGATTTTTCATTCCTTAATACAAACTATAAGAGCCCCAACTGATGACTTCATCTATAATTACTGTTTTTGGTTGCATGTTATAGATAACGTATCGGAATAAAGTTTATTTTTTCAGTAATTTGAATAGTTGAAATTTATTGAAATAGTATTTTGGTAAGTTTATGTTAAAAAAAATATTTTGAGAGTTAGATTAACAATGGAAGATGGAATTTTTATTGTAATTTATTTTCTACGTTTATTATAAATCAATGTAATAGAAACCTTTTTAACCTTTTTATTTCGTCAAAATTCGACGGGTTCAATCCCCTAATAATAATAATAATAATAATAATAATAACCAGTTTGATATCGACATTGAATTTGAAGAGGGGTATCACGGGATTGCGATACCTGTAACATAGGGAAAAATAGAGGCATAAAACCCCAAATTTCCGTGACGTAATTGATGGGTGATCCAATTCAGGGGCGCTAACTTATATGGGCCCACCCAAAAATTTTAAATCATAGCGTGTCCAATTTTCATTGTTCTAGTTATTTATTTCATTATTATTTCATTAGTCATTTTTCTCCTTGGAATAAAATTTATTTCGCCGGTGACCACGTGTTTTAATTGTCCGACTGACACATATAAACCCCAAATGACTGAAAAGTTTTGCGCCATGTTTAACTTTCTGCTGATTAAATTTGTATTCATGATTATGATACTATGACATTAGAATAAATATCAATATCTTTATAAGGAAAAACGGAGAATATAACGTAATAAAATTGCAACTTTTTAAAAACAGGATAGCTTGACTTAAATTCTAATCATTCACCATCTGCCAACCCTTCAAAATAAAACTAGTCGTTGGGGGCCACCGTAATACTTACCCATCATGGATATGTATATGAAAATAAAACATGTGAAAACTATTTATACAATGCATTGCAATTCATAAACAAAATTTATATATTGTTAATATACATAGTAATGCTCTATTAAAGAACTGTTGATGTACCAATTTCGACAAATTATACAAAACGCCAAACTACTCAAGTAGTACCGAACTGCGTAAAAGAAACATCCTTATAACTCCAAAAATAATAATTCTATTAACTAACAATTAACTGCGTCGGATGAAGCGTCTCATTTCCAATTAAAATATACCTCTGATTTGAAATTTGAATGAAATACAGGGTCATGAAAAATCGAAGAATGTGGAAAACAGGATTACAAATATCTCGGCAACTAATAATCCGATCGACTTCGTTCTATATGCAAAATGTGTGTTATTTTATTGCCTTTTACGTCCATTCCTTAAAACAAAAAATTTCGAAAATTTTTATATACCTTTCATCAGAACGAATTTTTCGAGAGTCCGAAAAAAATAGTTCCGGATAATCGAGGTTGCTGATATTCAATAGGCTTCGTCCCATTCTTACATACTAACTACATACAAAATTTCAAGTCTCTACCTCGATTTGTTCGGGAGATAGAGCGTTTATAGACAGACAGACAGACAGACAGACAGACAGACGGACGACAAATTTTTTTTCTAAAAATATGTTTTTCGGAATCTCCACTATCTAAAACGTGTAAATCCGTCAAAAATTTTTTTTCGATTTTCAAAACGATTGCAAGACTTACCCTATACTACGTATGATGGGTAAGTAACAAACAATGTTGCACCATTTTACAAAAATATTTTGAGCCCTCCCAATATTTTTCAAAAGTTGGCGCCATTGATCCCCTTAACTGAGTCAACCATTAAATTAACATTGTATTTCTATGGAAAAAGAAAACCTCCCGAAAATAAATGGAAATTAAAGCTTACCCTCAACACGTATCTTCTAATTCTAAATCCCATCATTTGCGTGTAAATGGTCCACAATTTTTATACACAAGTCACATTTAAGGTATTTGCAAGCATGGTATGTTTTGTTTTGTGGTTGTGTGAAGCAAGATAGAGTTACGTTCCGATGAACTCGACAGAGGAATAAAAAAAAGTAAGGGAAAAGGGGAAAACAAGGAAAGTTAATTAAACTATACTTTTCTGCGGTGCAATAACCAGTGCGTGGAAGAAGTCGAAAAATAAAGCCTCGATTATTTACTTCGGATGAGCAACTCAGCCTGACCTGAATAAGTAATAACACCCTGAAGAATGTATAATGTCATATTATTTTCATTGACAATTTCATGCAATTTATTGGCTTTAAATGGAAAGATTAATGGACATATATAAATGTACACTGTAAAAAAAAATTAAAGAGGTTACTAAAAATTTCTTAGTAAATTTGTATTCCACAGAATTTTTTAGTAGCCATTACAAACATTTTTTTTGCAAGTGAAACCAGCAATTCTTTTGTAAACTGAACAAAAGAATTTTTTGTATAACTAACTTAAAAATTTTTAGTATGAGCCACCAAGCAAATTTTAGTAATAGCTCCAAAATTGTTTTTAATAACCATTACGTGCGACCGAAGAGCAGGAGCTTCCTTCGAGTTGTATCCAGACTTCTGAAGTGGAAGATTTTCGGTAAAACCGCAATAGATGGCAGCACCAAACATTCCTACCTGCTCCGAGAGGATTTTCATAACCCCTTTATTAACGAGACACTACATACAACGGGGCGTATTTGGCGGCAGCAAGTTTCGAACCCGGGACCTTTTAGCCTGGAGTCCGTTACTATAACCACTATGCTATCAAGGCCACACCAACTGAGCTTTAGTAAGAGCTATTAAAAATATAAAACTATTAACTCTATTCGTTGATAACTTTTTTCTAGTAATTCTTACAGATTTTTTAGTAACCGACTAAGATTACTAAACATTTTTTAGTAATTACAAGGATCACTAAAGTTTTTTTAGTAGATCGACCTATTTTTTTTTTTACAGTGTATATATTGAATTCCTTAATATAAAAATACTTCTAATATAAGAAAAAATTTTAATTAACCCTTTCGAATTCAATTTTTTGTTTCAAATTTTAGAAAAAATTACTTTTACATTAATTAAAATAATACAGTTATCCAAATACGCAAATTAGTGTTTAATGAATATTTCATTGTCTGAAACATAACAAATGTTGCTGTTTTGTCTACTATTCGATTCATATTCATATGACAATAGACTAAGGAAGAGTTTTTGGATATGTTTAGAAAATATCATATTACAATAAAATTTAACTGATATTACAACTTTCTACTTTTTTGCGCTTTATTACAGAAGATTTTTTCAAGAAAGTAATCTCTATTTTATATTTAAAGAGTGAAATGCATGTTTAAAATAAAAGAATCGCAAACGGTGAGAAGGGAATAGTGCAAATAATAATAATTACCATTTCTAAATGCTTAACACATAAATGAAGTCATATAGTAAATGCATAGACACATAGTAAAAGTATTTGTTAAAACAAAATAATACTGACAAGGTAGGTCTCCATACGGGCATACTCAGAAAAATCTAGAAAAATTACAGAATATTCTTCTCATATGGGTATATATGTTTATAAAAAAAAATTTCGGCGGCATCTCCTTATAACGTCCGTAAAAAAATAATAAAAATTTCGTTTATTTGGCGATTTATCTCCAGTTGGCGAAAAAACGAAATTTTGAAAAATACGCTTTTACGCTTCGAATACTTTTTAAAGAAAAAACTTTCTATGTTCAATTTATTTAAATAAGTTTAGTTTAAGTAATATTAGTTTTGCATTTTTACTTTACTTTAAGTGTAATTTTGTCATATACGTTTATATGTACTTATAACAAAATGAAATTAATATATTTTATCATTTAAAACACAATTTAAATTGATTAAAATTGTTCCAAATTGAAAAATATATGACACGGTCAATTCACCGTGCTATGGAGCATTCTTATTGGTCAGAAGAGAGATATTCTATAAAAGTAGTGGAGTGACGTTGCAGTAAATAGTGCAGATTTTTAACAGTGAAGTCAATTAAAATCAATTTTCAGATTCGTTAAAATCGTCTGCTTTTGGCGAAGAAATACACTGCTCGCCAAATCCCGCGTCGCTTTCAGCTTTTCACGCCAATTATTCCAAACTATTTTATTTTTTTTACATATCTAATAATGTAATTCCGCCGCTAATTTTCACTGATCCTTTATTATCTACATGAGCAGTTTAAATCGTATTTTTTTTTTCAAAAAATTCTGAGTATGCCCCCAATGGAGACCTTCCTTGTGAGTTAAAAGGCATATTCTATTAATTGTACACCTGATCCGAAAGGGTCAATATATTCGACAACACTCACATTTTTTTACTCGCCTTTATACTTTCATACTAAACATAAACATAAAATAGTTAAAAAAAAAATAAAGTTTAAACAAAAAGCATTTTGTGACTACAATTTTAAATTTAATTTCCAAAAATTTCCTTTGGAATGTATGAACTTGGTGTGAGCTTGCTTATAAACTCGCTTATAAAAAATTCAATTTTTTTTCTTTTGGTCTAGAGCTAGCGAATTTATTAAAACAATTATATTTTTGCTTTTCTTTTTTAAAAGATGGCAATGGGAAAGAACAAACGAAACATTTTTAAACTACATTTTTAGGATTTCTTAATCAATTCTTCAACGTACAATCATAATTTAATTAATAAGAAACTACTGATGGATTAAAGCATTATTTATAAAAAATATCTTTCGTCTTTTTAAAAATTTATATTTTCTTCTTTTCATTCTTTAAAATACTTCATTAATGCAGTTTCACAAACAGTTGATTTTTTTTTTTTTTTTTTTTTTTTTTTTTTTTTTTTAGCAGCATGGTTTAATATTATAAGAAGAACTAAAACTAATTCTAAATAAATGATATTTTAGAAAGTATTTTGAAGCTTTTATGCTCATTTCATACTCATTTGGAGCTTTGATTTATTTTAAAAACCGTTCTTTAGGCATACGTCTTAAAATCAACCATTATGTCAAATTTCAAGCATCTTGATTAATGGTCTAAAACCTTTCTCGTGGTAGTGGTGCCAACATAAAATGCCTTTGTTGAAACAGGGACTGTCCCCATTAATTTGACAATAATAATTTTGAAATCGATTAGATATTTTGTAATATTCCATAGAAAATAGACAGTTTGTAAAAGTTTTTTTTTTTTTTTTTTTACAGCTTTTGTTGTTTTTGTCAACCTTAGAAGGTTTGGTCTGGTTTATTTTTGTCGGCTGATTATCTACACTAGGGATATATTACCTAGGGGGGGGGGGAGTGTCCTTCGTGGGGGTCTTTACAAGGGAACCTAACCCGTATTTACGCAAGGTTCGAAGAAAACCACGAAAACTCCGAACGGTTAGGCCGAAAGCCGCGATTGGGTTCGAAATCAGCACCTGCCGTTTACCACTTGAGAGGTCAGAACCTCTCGACCATTGATGACGCCCGCCAACCTTAGGTGATAGCGGTTACTATATGAAAGTAATAGTAAATATAATTCCAATACTAAATACACATAAAATGATATTATTATGGAAAATTTTGTTTATTGTTTTACTTTCTTTTCTATTAAATGTTTTAAAAGTGACATTTTAAAATTGATATTTCATTTAAAATAAAAAACGTTTTCCTTAAAATATTTTTTTTCCTAAAAATCCTGAGAAATGTATAAAGGAGAACAAGTCAGTGGCGGTGTAACTTTACACCAGAAAAGGTGACAACTCAGTTACCGCCAAGAGTAATGTTCATTTACACCAATTTTCTGTTGAGATTTCCGTGCATATTGTCGGGATAAACCCGACACATTTTTGCGGCTCGCTGTAGTAGTACAGTACAGAAAAAAATAAAAGACATATTATATAAGAATGCAGGATGTAGACCACACAACATAGTTTGAGGTGCACGTGCATGCGGGAATTCGTCAAAAGGATAGAATTTCCACGATTTAACGACTTTTGTGAAACGGGGTGTTTGGTAAGGGGTTACAGAACTCTGACTAAACAGTCAGTTAGCCAATAAATTTGTCAAAAATGTTTATAAGTTAGACTGGAAAAGATTGAATTTCCAGTAAACAAGAGTAAGAATCTTCGCGCAGATGGGAGTTCAAAGAAATAAATATGTCCACTGTGGTATTTGAATGTCTGCAAATTTAGTAGAGGGATTAACATGTTAGCTAAAAAATGTCGCATTCGGTAACACGATTCTCACATTACATCGTAAAAGGGGTTTTAGCTGTTTACTTGGATTTGTTTTCAGACCACCTGCATATGGAAATGCGCGTTACTTGAAAAATTATAATGATATGCAAGAGAGAGAAATTTTATAGGAGGATAAGATTTTTAGGAGGGATTTTCAGGCAGGGAGAAGTTAGTAAAATGGGATATCGAAAAAAATAGGAGAGAAAGGTTAGAGGAGAACGGTCTTAGAGAACTGCGGTTTTGGTGCTCTCTCTGGGACAGAGAATAAATCGATGGTTGGGATATGAGCACCGGTATGGGGATGTGCCTGACGCCCAACGATGACGTTCCTAGTATATCTAAGAGGTGAGTGGGTTCCTTCTTGAGTTTTGAGCAACCTTATCATATTAGGCATCCTTCAAATCCTGTATTATATTGTTAATTATAATCGCAATAAATGTATTGGAAGATTTACAATGTATTTATTATGCTTTAACTATAAATAAAGTGTCGTTTTTATCTTTATGTTTAGACTCTTATGTCTTCTAAAACATCCGACTCTAGAGCCTGGGAACTTTAAAACAAATAAAATAAAGTAAAGCTAGTAGTAGTCGGACAATATTTAAAAATAAAAATGATAAAAATTAAAAAAGAAACCGAAATTTTTACATAATTTTTTTCAATTGCAGAGTATACTTTATGATATCTAAATAAATAAATAAACAGAAAAAGAAGAAAAATACAGGGCCTATTTACTGCACAGGCAAACTAGGCCATGTCCTTGGGACGACCTTTGATGGAGATCCTAGAATGAGTAAAATAATTAGAAACAAATTCTTTAAAATTTATTTTTCTGTAATTTGCTCAAGAACTACAAAGTTAACTTGGGAATTTCATCGTAATATCTAATAACTTCCAAATATTCCCCAAAGAAAATTCTAGATATTATTTTCTAGAGATGGACCAAAAATTCGTTACCATTTTTGGACCAATATCTGAGTTTTGCCAAAAACTTGTTTTCGGTGAAAATGCTGTCGAAAATTCGGCCGGACCAAAATTATTTGTATTCCAAAATCTCGTTCTGTCTTCGGAAACTTTCAACATTACTCATAAATTTGAGCTGTATCAGCTCAAATCAGACGCTATTTTTTATTATTATGAGCTTTATTGTTTATAATTTATTAGCCATAAATGACCCAGTGCAAATTATAAAGAATGCGGTGCATATACTATCACTAAATTTTTGAAGATGCTTTTCTCGAGCTCATTAAGAGTTGCAGACGTAAAAGTAATCGAAAATTTTTGGTTAGAAACTGCAGAACTGCTTTGAATGCAGTTTGAGAAAGTTCTACCATTCTGTGTGATGAATCAATTGAATTTTATTTTATACGAAAACTAGCGGACCCGACGGACGTTGTCCTGGCACCAACAGACGTTGTCCTGATACCGACTACAAAAAATCAAATGAATGTACATAAATATAATAATATGCACGATAAATACTACGCTCTTAATTTAATTTCTTATTACAATTATATAAGGAAATTATTTCTCTCTTTGCAGTGGTTTTGAAGTCGATTCAATTTTTTATAGAAAAGTTTATTTTTCTCTTTTTAGTTAAAAGTTAACGATTTTCTGAAGTCGGTTAATTAAAATTATATTACAGAAAAATTATTGCAAATCACACACGTGCGTCAAGAGTGGGGTTCGAACACACGATCTCTTTCTTTAAGAATAGAGCATAAATCTGAAACCTTAGACCGCTCAGCCATTCCGCCCGCACTCTATTCAGCGAGCTTATTCAAAACTTTTAATTAGCGAAAAATCACTAACTATTAGTTTTTGCCTAATTACTCAAAAAGTACTGAATCAATTTCGATGAAATGTGAATCTAAACCATTCTCGAATCCACTGGAACACACACACAAAATTTCATTAAAATCGGCCCAGTCGTTTAGGAGGAGTTCAGCGACAAACACACGCACAGAAGATTTTTATATATAAAGGTAAAACGTTTTGGTCAGAGGTAAAACTTGGACACAGGAGATGAAATTTCTCTATGTAGGAACGCTTTTAAAAAACTTTCTTGGGGAGGCTGTGGCAAAGTTTTTTCGAAGAGAGTAAGCAAATATTTATTTAAGTGTGTATCTTACCTGCATTTAAATTTCTATTAAACTAACAATAACTATAAATTATATATTTTTTTTAATTAAAACATGTCAAACGCTAATTTCCTAAAGGCAAACTTTTAAGCATTTTATTTCAATTAATTTAAATGCAAAATGTTATAAAACAGAAAAATATATATTTTTAAAAAATAAATATATTGATTACTGAATTTGTTCTCCATTTTTAACTATAGAGTTAATTAATTACTGACAAATGCCTATGATTACTGGTTGTAAAGTAATAAAATGTAAAAGATGTATTATTATTTATGTTTTGTTTTTGTTTGAAACTTATACACAGCCAACCATGTATGTTTGTTTGTTTGATTGTTAGAAATGTGTTTCTATTCACGTATTATTTTTTTTCGGGGGAGGGGGGGTACGTTTTGGGTCGAAAATAGAAAGATTATCAAAACTCGGTGATAATTCTGGTTTTAAAAATTTGTTTCGGTCTATCTTTAATTTTGATTTTGAGGGGCCCTCGAAAAGGTCCTGAGCGTTGGCCCCCAGACACCGTTAATCGGGCTCTGGAAAAATGGAACAAATAACACCTGAACATGTATCCATTTGTTCATAATAAAACTTCTGTATAAATCATGCAAACTTTCCTGAAAAGTAAAATACTTGCATAAAATTCTTAATATATTTATGTTATACAGTTGAGTCTCTATATAACGAAATCCATCGTTCCAGTAAAAAATTCGTTATAGAGAGAAATTCGATGTATAGAAAATGATGTTAAAAATCGTATTTAATGTGTAAATTTTGAACAAATACTATTTTTGATGTTTTTAATTAAGAATTTGAAATGTTTAAAAGTAAATATTAACCTAACATTCTATTTCTTAAATATTTAAGCAGTTTAAAAAAAAAGAGAACATATATTTATTTGAAAGCTTAATGAAAATCAAATAAGGAAGACTTGCATTAATTTCAGAGGAAGGAATCTGTAATTTTTTGTTGTTTTGATTTTTAAATTGTTACGCTCTCAAAAAAAAAAAAAAAAAAAAAAAAAAAAAAAAAGCTCAAATTTCAGCAAGGATTGAAAAATTGTAGTTAACATTTTCCTCCATTTGAAGGCCTCTTTTATATGCCTTTCATTGATTCCTTTCTTATATGTGTAACAATCTAATTGACTCTGTTTTGAGAAGAATGTTGAAAGGTGTGTGGGAGGTGGGATGAATTCGTTGGATTTAAAGAACAAGGAGATAAGTAATATATATATATAAGAAAAAAAAAAATCTCAGCACTGAACGATAAATCAAAAAAATGATGGAAAATTGATTCCATATGATTTCGAATCTTTTTTTAAAGCAGAATAAGTTAAGACCAATTTATGAAAAAATTCGTTATATGGAGATAGATATTTCGCTATATAGAGACTGTTTTTAATGTAATCATGCGAAAAGGGCACTGTTCCCACAAAAAATTCGTTATAAAGAGAAATTCGATGTATGGAGTTTCGTTATAGGGAGACTCGACTGTATTAATAAATAAATAAAGTGTAAATGTTTTTACTACACTCGAAAAAAAGATAAAATAAAAGCCTACCAGTTTACCATTTTTGAAGGCACCACAATCCATTTATTATTTGTAGTAAAACTAGAATGGCTTTTACACTTCCTCCTCTAATGCTATCCGGAAGGTATTAGATTCGAAATCCACCTTGTTTTCTTTCCAATAAAAAACTTTTGTAAAACGAATTTTGTTGCGTAAAGAAAAAAACATTTGCAATTTCATCCAAGCACAAATCATTCAAAGAAACAAACCTAAAACAACTTTTATTGACGAAGAATTTATTCAAAAAGTTGTTGAGAAATGTGGAAATTAGTTCTTTTAAAAGAAATTCTTATGATTTAACAATTGTGCAATAAATAATGGTTTTTACATTTTTTTTTTTTTTTAAATTTGAAACTTTATTAAATATTTGAAGAAGCAAGATTAATATTCATTCAAAAAGATGGAAAAAATAAAGTCCACTGGCAAATTGCTCGTGATGCAATTTCCGTTTAATTGAGGATACAGCATTTACGAAACATAAAGTAATAATAATATGTTGATTGAGTATAAAAGATAAAAATATGTCATCTATAAATAATTGAAATTAATAAAAAATTTAAAATTAATAGATGAAATTCCTTCTGGTTCTTTTTTTTTTAAATTATTTGGAAAATTGTTGCTGTCCTCGATAGAAAATTGGGAAATCTGAAGTACATCTAAATCTTTTTATTGGTTGAATTCCGCAACTTATTTTTCGTTCCCTAATTGTTGCCAAAATGACAAAAAAAAAAAAAAAAAAAAAAAAAAAAAAAAAAGTAATAAAAACTTAAAAAAAAATAAGAATTTGGAAATAAACTGTGATAAAGATTTCAAACAAATTTAATTTAAAAGTGCATTTTTTTTCTCTATGCAACAATGTAAAAATTTGAAATGTGCGATGTTTAGAAGTTTAAAAAATTGCAGTTTCGAAAATTGTAAAACTGAAATTTCATTAAAAATTTGTTAATGATGGGTCCATGAATATTAATGCTTAATCCATGTCGTACGTAATATGAGGCGTTCAGAAGTCAGTCTGGTCAACTCTAACAAATAAAAATGTACATTTTAAACAGTTAAAGTTTATATCTAAGAACTACTGTATTTTTTCTTCTTTTTTTTTTTTTTTACAATATTTTGATTATTTATCATTAGTCTAGGAATATTAATGTTTAATGCATGACGTACATAATATTATGACTCTGTTATTACGTAAACGACGTTATGATCACCATAAAAATGATGTTTATTATTATTATTAGTTTAAATTATAAAATGAATTTATCTTTATTTAGTAATTATAAAAAAAAAATTAATCTTTGTAAATATCATTTTCCAAATAGTCGGTATAATTTTTTAACTTACATTTTTTCCTTTTTAAATACAGTGTGACCATAATACAGTGAGTCATAATTCGACGTCAACTGCGGTAAATTTTTTTTTTTGAGGCGATGACTATCTAAATTAGCCGAAAGCGCTGGGATGTGTACTTTGCCGCAGCATTTTAACATCTACGGTGGTGTTTGAAAACCTGTATTTATATATCTTTAGTAACTTTTAAATAATAATAATGTAAAAAAAAAAAAAAAACAATTTGATTTTGAATGTTTAAATGTTCTTATATAATTTTAAGGTGAATACGACGTTCCGAAGTTATAGTTTAATTATTTATTTTAACCAAGTGGTTTTAATGGGAAAAAAATTAAATCTTTAAGAAGGGGGATATAAAATCACAACTTTTAAAAAATAAGATATAACTTCTAACATAAAATACTCTAATAAAAAAACATATACATATATATATACATATTTATTTCCTTTTAAAATATTTAATTAAAGAAATAAATGTTTGGCTACTTTAAAAAAATTGCCTCATCAGTGGCTGAGAAATTATGCTGTCAAAGCTGAAAGATGCTGGTTTCAAATCCGCGTCGCATACATCGACCAAATCGTTCGATGTCTTTCGTGATTTGCTTAAGAGCCCACACACATGACTGAAAAAGACCAGGATGACAATATTAAGTCTACGAGGGCGTTCTTTTTAAATATCTTGCTCAAATTTTAATATTTTTACATGATTTTTTTTTTTTTTTTTTTTTTTTTTTGTCATAGAATAGTTGAGGACGATCTACAACCGGACTAGTTTTTACTTTTTCAATTTTCGTTTCAGGTTTTTTTTTTCAATTATTATTACTTTAACTTTCGAAACCGGTTTGAACCGGTTCTAAAATTGGAACTATCATAATATAAAAAATCTAAAACCAAAATCGAAAAAGCATAAACTAATCCGGTTGTAAATCCTCCTCAGTTATCCTATGAAAAAAAAATCGTGTAAAAATATTAAAATTTGAGCGAGATTTTTGACAAGAACGCTTTCATAGACTTAACATTGTCATCCTGGTCTTTTACAATCAGGTGTGTGGGCTCTTAACTTGCACGAATACGGATTAGAATACCTAGCGAAATTCACACAGAGGACGTCGCTCGCACCCCTTTCGGGCTATATATCTGGGGATTTAAAATAGTGAGGGGTTTCTAACATACATATATGCACACATGTATAGTATACCCCTCCAAGCGTCTTGCAAATGGGTAAAATTGTAATGTTGTTTTCTCTGCATTTTGTTTTAAATGCTAATAAAATATGATTCTTTCAATATTTATAAAAGCATTTATTATAAAAGTCTAGAGGTAATTTTAACAAACTCGTAGAATTTAAAATTAATTTAAGGGGTGTTCCTTAGTTCTCCTACAGGTGACATCAGGACTGTGAAGGCTAAAAATAGCTAAAACGGTTTCAGAGGACCCTGACATGTAACAAATATAACAATATTTTCTTAATACATATACAGGGTGTCCAGCAAATAACACCCTGATTTCAAAATTAAATTTTTCAAAAACAAAGATCAATAGAATTATGCAGTAAACGGTTTGTCTATCAGGTAAGCTGTAAAAGTCTTATACAAAAGTTTCGAACGGTAAATATTTTCAAAAAATTGTGTTCTGATTGCAAAGAATGCTTTGATTTGACATTTTTCTTGCTTTAGATTGCTGCCAGAAAATGTGTTTTTCGCCTTAAAGTGCCATATTGCATAGTTTTTTGAAATTAAATTTTTGAAATTTCGGAATTCTAAAAATTTACTTCGAAAAATCTTTTAAATATTGCCTTGTAAGCTGAAAAATTATTTCTCTGCAGGCAATCTAAAACAAGAAAAATGTCAAATCAAAGCATTCTATGCAATCAGAACGCAATTTTTTCAAAATATTTACTGTTTGAAATTTCTGTATAAGATTTTTACAGCTTACCTAATGAAAAAACCGTTTACCGCATATTACTATCGATCTTTGTTTTAGAGAAATTTAATTTTGAAATCAGGGTGTTACTTACTGGACACTCTGTATATAAATATTTGTTCAATCATATTACTTTCCTTGTATGTAAGAAAGTAATAAATAAGAAAAAATGGGAATTTTACAAATTACACTTTCAACAATAAGAAATCTGAAAGATGTTTCATCTGTCCTCGTCTCCTGCAATAGATAAGAGTAGTTCTCTAAACATTTAAGCATTTTTAATGTTTTTCTGCATAAAAACAAGTTAATTTCCTTTAAAAATATTTTTTCGCGCTGAGGATTTCATTTACTCTAGATTTTAACTGCTCGATTTTTACAACCCAATCACTTTAAAAGCAACTTTCATTCAACCTATAGAAAATCACCAACCTTTGAAAATATTTCTCCTTCTAGCACATGAAGATAGAAAAAAAGAAATCTTTGAGTGGCGGTTAAAGTTATTCTCGAAAACTTCGCAAACGAAAATATTGCAGTAGAAAAACACAACCCACAAGAACATCAATAAAAGGATGACTTTTAAAGAGACATTTTTGGCAAATTGATTGCTGTTTTTGAAGTTTCATGCTGATATACACAGGACTAAACGATTTATTTTGGAGTTTCCACAAATCGGAAAGTAAAAAATAAAGATATAAGCATGTAAAAGGAGCTGGAAAATAAAATTTCAATTGACATTTTTTTTTTCCCCAACTTAAATGTGTTCAATCAGAATGTATCTCAGGTAAGTCGTTTTAAAAATTGCAGAATATCTCTATCAATTTGAATTAATATTTGAGAAAAGTGATTTAAAAATGACCATAGGTATGGCATTGAAGAAGAAACTGATAAAAGAACAAGACAGAAAGATAGAGACAAGTAATATGTTAGAATAAGTGTAAACGTAAAAACAGTTTTTTTTTCTTTCCAAAATAATTGAAAGGGGTTTATGAATTCGGTTTATATGTCCGACTGTAAATGCTGTTATCCCACCGGTGGCTGAGAGGTTCTGCTCGCAAATCTGGTAGACAGAAGGTGCTAGTTTCGAATTCGTCGTCGGTCGGCCTAATAGTTAAGAATTTCCGTAGTTTTCTTCGGACTTCGGACCTTGCGTAACGAGTGAGTATCAGATAATCGACCGTCATAAAAATATATCTCGCTCTTCACGCTCTAACTCGTATAAATAAATTAAATTTTTCATGAAATCTAAATATGTTAATAATATTTATCAAAGCCTTTTCGGTACTTAAAACAGAGTGTGTAACATTTGTAATTCATTTATAGAGGCACTAAAAAAAAAATGTTACATTATGGACTATAAGAAAAATCGTTCCATTGCATTTTAATGACATTACGCTACTTCAAATAGTATTAAAATTGATATAAATCACTGAATGTTACTACAAAATTATTATAACGGAATAGAGCATTAATAACATTTACATAGACACTAGAGATGGACATTATTTAACATAACAGAATAAATATTCGTAATATTAACGAAAAACTTATTATTCAGTAACAGATTACCAAAAAGTCCCTGTTAATTTTGGAATGCATTGGATAAGCATTTTAAAAGGAAGAAACAAATAGCAAGGCTGAAAATTATTTTAGGAATGCATATGTATACATTAATAAAAGTTTAGTTATATAAAATCTATTTCCCAAAGAAGAATATTGCCCAGTTAAACTGATGGCACGCATACTAATTGTACATTACAGCCTTGTATTTTCGTTAATTCCGTTCGAAAAAAAAATTAAGAAGGGGAAAGAGCTCTCCCCTTTCTCCTTTTTTATACTTTTTTATTGAACCTCCTAAACTATCAAGGACATGCTTTATCATATAAAAAATCTATATCCAAAATTCAGAGCAAATCGGATAATTCTTAATAAAAATTCATTTAGCATTTACATAATTTAAGAGGAGTTATTCCCCTCTTTTATACTTAACCATTAAACTTCCAAAACTATTCGGAGATTTGAACGAAATCTGACAATTCTGCTTGAAAAATCCATTTATACAAGTTAAGAGGAGGGGCATTAGAACCCCCGTTACCCCTGTTTATACTTATTCAATGAACACCTAATAACAGCCACGGACTCGCCTCATCAGAATGATCCTATATCAAAATATTGAACGAAAACTATTAATTCTGCATGAAAATCCCGTTTATATCTATTAAGGGGAGGGGCATGAGCCCCTCCGTTTACCCTCTTATACATATCGAATGAATTCCAAAAACTAATCAGGGAAGCGCCTTATCAGGATATACCTATATACAAAATTTCAAGTGGATCCGATATTTTTATCATGAGTTATCGCGTTACGCACGTACAAACGTACATACAGAACGGACGGGCACATAAGCTCTCAGTTTATGATAGCCTGTGAGCTAAAAAGCAAGGAGGTAATGTCGGCCACCTTTGGTCATAATTTTAATGGAAAGGAATCTGTTTGAAAAGTGGAATTAAATAGATTTACGGATTTAATTGTTGATAAAAAGATGTTATATCACCCGGGATGTAATCTTTGGTTGGTGTAGTTATATGGGTAAAACAGTGGCAATCTTTGAGTTTGAATATTTAAAAGGGATGTTACTATGTTCTCATGGTATTTGGAAGAGGGGGCTGGGGGTATTCTGGCGCTTTGATTTTTTGTTTTATCCATAGTTTATTATTATTATTATTATTACTTTGTCTTTATTGAGTTGTTATAAAATACAGGCATGAGATTGCAAAAAGTTAAAAAAAGAGGAAAAGCGCGTGAACCGGAAAATGAAAAATTATTTCAAAAAAGCGCGTGAACTGGAAAATGAGAAATTATTTAAAACAGCGAGCATGTAAGACAATTCAGAAGCTTATTTTATTCGCAGCAAAATTTTGAATACTTTTGTTTAAATCTCAATTAATTTTATTTATTTATTTAATTTAAATTTTTTTTTTTTGGGGGGGGGGGGAGAGTAAGAGGGTGAGAGTGAATCCATTTATCCAAATATTATAAGTAGTTCTGAAATTAAAGTTTCTACTTTAAATTCACATTTCTGATGCAATGTTTTACACAACAATCTTAGCTAATTGTCCAATTAAAATATAACATGTTTTCACTTAAAACATCAATTAACAAACATGGCAAGTTAGTGTTTAATCTGCCACTCAATTCCAAAAAAGTTGTTGAAAATGATATTACAGCAAATTTCCTGCAATTTTTTGACGAAATTCGTATTTTCTAAGCAATTTCTTTATGAAATTTGCGTTTTTTCGGCGATCTTTTGTCGAAAATCACGTTTTTTTGACGATCTTTTCGGCGAAAATCGCCATTTTTTTACGAACATCGCGTTTTTTTCGCGATCTTTTGATGCAATCCGCGTTTTTTCGCGATCTTAGGACGGAATCCGTGGTTCTTTTGCGATCTTTTGACGAAAATCGAGGTTTTTTTCGCAATATTTAAACAGAATCCACGTTTTTATCGAAATATATCGACGTAATCCGCGTTTTTCTCTCGATATTTTGACAAAAACCACGTTTTCCTCGCGATATTTTGAAGAAAATAGCATTTTTCGGGACCTTCCGGCGAAAATAGCGTTTTTTTCCGCGAACTTTCGAGGAAAATCGCATTTCTATTCCGCGATATTTTGACGAAAATCGCGTTTTTTCGCGATCTTTTGTCGAAAACCTCGTTTTTTCCCACGATCCATAAAGATATAAAAAGTCTGAAACGCGGAAAATGACAAAAAAGCGGAAAACCGCGGATCCGCTGAAGAATCTTATGCCTGAATATAAGAACTGGAAAACATTATTTCCGTAATTGTATTTTACTGAAAAAAAGAAGAAAATTAGCCTAGTGAGGGCACTTAGCCTAGTGAGGTGAATTTTAATGCAATTGTAATTAATTTTAAATACGTTTTGCACAAACGAAATTTGTTGAATAAATGACGTTTGATTAAAAATGTATAAATAATGTTTCGGGAAGTTAGTGAGTGACACTTGTAGATTATTAAAAAGCAAAGAAGTAATGTCGGTCATTTTTGGTCATAATTTTAATGGGAAGAAATCTCTGTTTGATAAGTAGAATTAAAGAGATTTACGAATTTAATTGTTCATAAAAAGCTGTTTTATTGCACGGGACATAATGTTTGGTCGGTGTAGTTAGATGGGTAAAACGGTAGCAATCTTTGAGTTCGAATATTTAAAAGGGATGTAATAACTTTGCCTCTTATAGATTAAAGCTAAGTGGTTGGTAGCGTAAGTGCCGCTCTGCAAATAATCCAGGCAATTTAATGGAGAATCAATTATTTATTTGTAACAATAAAAAAGGTTCTCTGTATTAAATTTTATATACAGCATAAATCATTTTAGAACTCGTAGGATCTTAATCCACCAGCTCCAAGTCCAAAGTTCTATTTCAGTCCACAGAATGTTCAGTTTATAAATCACGTAAAGTTTCTACAAATCAGCAACACGGCGTTCTCTAAACACCGAAGATGAGACTTGTCACCGGCACTCTCCTAGCGAGAGTCCTCTTCCTCCGTCTCACTTGGGTGACGTCACCCTCTACAGCTCCCGATCCGAGCTGATCCACTTTTCTCAGAGAACAAATCCGAGCTCCGAGCTCTGTTCTCTCCTCTTCTCACTCCGAGATCAAAATCCCCCCTGCAAAACCTTGGCTTCCTCTTTTTCTTCTCAGCCAAGACCTCCCCTAAAGGTCACGAACCAATCATCAACCTTAATGATCTTTTCTCATTAAAAGATTCGTAACATCGTCTTATCATTCGTACCTGAAAATACACGCCTATGGCGACAATATGTCTGGTCTCTGATCCTCTGTGCTTTCATTTTTGCGTCGGCGTACTATCAAAGGTGCGACTCGTGTGGTCCCCTATTCACGTTAGTGTCGCCCGCCTGTCTTTTCAGCTGATCGATGATGATTTAGCGATCCTTTTAAATCGCCGATCTTTTTATCTTGAGAATGAAAGCCATTTTGTGTTTTCAGTTCCATAGTGAAATCTCTTTTCAGAAAAAATGTCTTTAAAAGCCTGTGATAAATCTAAATTATCACAGGGATATTACAATGTACTCATGGTATTTGGGAGAGGGGGGAGATTTTTTATTATCAAGAGTTTATTACTATTATTATTATTAGTTTTTTTTTCATTACTGCGTTGTTAGAAAATAAGAACTGGAAATCATTATTTCTGTAATTGCATTTTACTGGAAAAAAAAGAAGAAAAATAGCCTGATGAGGACACTTAATGTTAATGCAATTGTAATTAATTTAAATAGATACTTGCACACGCGAAATTTGTTGAATACGTGACATTTGATTAAAAATGTATAAATAATGATTCGTGTTCTTGTGGGATAAGCTTTGAATGAATATGCGTTGATAGACATGGATTCGGGGCTGTCAAAATTCCAACTTCAAGTCAAGGTACCAACGAATGAAGATCGACTTTCCTTTTATTTATTTATTTATTTATTTATTGATAAATCGGGTTGTTAAAACGGTGTTAATTTTTATGGAGGATATTTCTTATTATCGTTTACAAAAAGTTAATTTTTAAACCGTCATTTTTAGAGGCATTGTACCATATGCAAAAATGTTTTAAATTTTCTTCTGCATCATATAAATATCAATTGTTAAGAAAGTATCAATTTTTTAATTGTTAAGAAATTACATATTTTATACAGTGTTCAGTAAGTTATAAAAATTCCTATAGCTTTTATTTAGAAAATTTTTTTATCTGTTTTAACAAGTAAAACAGAAAAAAAAAATATTCAGCTACTATCAAAACTTACCGAGTTATGATACTTATGAATTTTCAACAGGGAAAAACGTGTTTTTAGTGCAAGAAAACACTAAATAATGTGTGAAATGCAAAGTATCACAACTAACTAAGTTTATGTCTTGCAAAAATTTCATTTTCAACGCTGAGTTGATTTTAAATGCGTAGGATTATCTGAACTAAACCAGCGTCTATATTTATGTATCAAAATAATATACCTTAATTAAAGGCCCTCTAATTAAAATGTGTGTTGACAGCATATTCTCATCAATTAGGTATACTGTCAGGTTCTGATGCCACCTCGGCTAAAGAATGGAATTTCTACTATTTCTCTATTTCAATATTTCGTATTGTATGGCTGTGTACCAGAATTTCCAAGGTGACATTCCTTCTTTGTGGAAAGGGGAATTGCCAGATAATCCTATGCAGGTGGTGTGTTAGAGAAAGGAGATTGCTGAGAGGCATGTCCATCTGTCAGTGAGGTATGCGGATGACGAGCAGATGAGCAACATGTCACTAAGCAAGAAAGGAATGGAGGATGTGTCCAATGAATGAGCTCCAAAGGGGGTTGACATTGGTGTGACCCAGTGATTTGGGAAGAGCAAGGCTGGTCTCAGATTAGTCAGTCCGTTCCTGGGTTTCATACCTAGATGGTGCTCTGTGTTGTAGAGCGTAAGTAGTGCGTTTATGGAGAGGAAAGGACACAGACGTCCTGGTGTTTAGTGCGCTGGGCCGAGAAGTGCAGGCCGAGTATACTTGTGTTGGGAGAGTCAAAGCTGATCTCCGATAAATTGAATCTAACGTGCATTGAGTGTGAGGTGGAAAGTGTAATTGGAATAGTACACAGCCAACCGTTACTGTATATAATTTAATGTTGAACCGGATCACCTATATCCGAGTTGTAATTGTATATAATTGTAAATAGCGTATTTAGTGTGTACATATATACTTAATAAACTGATAATTCAGTTAAGTGACAGCGTCAGTGTTCATTTACACAATCCTCACAGTGGGTGACCGATATCACCTAGTAATATCGGTGGTGGCAACTATATCTACCATGGACTTTCTTCAAAGTTGTGTGGACTGAGAGGAACGTCCGACATATACGTTACAAAAATAACAGGTAGTTGAAACCTGTTAACTGTGAATGTGTGGAACGATGTAACCTGTTAACCAAAAGTAACTGTATTTCCCATCTATAATATAGACACACAAGAGAAGTTGGCTGCAGTGCATTTTCAATTTCGGAAGGAGCTTTTAAATTTAAGCAACATTTTGCATTTTACTCGTTGTGTATAAGTCACGTACTTTGTATACAGGGCTGCTCTAAAGAATTCACAGGATATTCTTCTTATCGGCGGAAATTGCTGAAGGCGATTTTTCATCTGTAGTTTTTTAAGTGAGCTGAATTTTTGCATGCATGTAGTTTATAGATAAAAATCTATTTCTCACATATAGGACTGCTTAAATAACTCGGATAATTTTCAGGCTGTAGATGGCAATTGCTGAAAATGAGTTTTCAAATGTGTTAGGCGTTTCCAAACTGTTAATAGACTTCCTATTTCAACTTATTAAACTGTGAAGTTTTGTTGTATTATTTTGTCTGTGTTGAAAAATGTTTCATAATCTATACCTGACGCATGATTTTGTTTTCTTTCTTGTTTTCAATACACTCTTGTATAAATATTCAATGTTTATCTTTAAAATAACACCTAATTTTATGACTGAAATTAATTATTTTGTCAAAAATATTACATTGCAACAGATTAATTTAGCTTGGGTACTGCACCCGACTGTGGAAATTTCTCCCCCTTTTTTTAGGTTTGGTAGAAGGTACAAGCTAGCGAATTTATCAATTTACCTTCATATTCACAATTAAGGGGATTTTCAGATTTGATCTACTATCTCCAAAACTATTGAATAGATTTTAATAAAATTAGGCAATTCCATAAATTGATATAATGTAGCAAAAAGAAATATTCAGCAGATTGCGCAAGCATGATCTTGCGTAAGACTCATCATCGTCAAAAAATATAAAGAAGAGCTTACAATACTGAACCAAAATATTGGTTAATAACGGACATGATCCCCTCTTACAGTTATACAGCTCTCAGAACGTGAATTCATACTAGAAATCAGACAGTTTGTGATTCTCTGTGGTAGTTAATTTCATTTCTGCATCAACGCTGTTTTCAGGTCCTTGTGATTCTAGGAGGTGGGAAGCTAGTTCCAAGTTCCCCTCCCAGGGCGTCTCAGACATGCTCTGTACAATTTAGGTCTGGAGATCTGGCTGGCCAATCAAGCGATTATTCTCACTTTCCAGAAATTCATTCAACCAGATGGGGTCTATCTGGGTGCGCGTTGCAGTCCATCAAATTGAAATCAGGACCAACTGCATCTCTAAAAAAAAGCGAATATAGGGTACCCAAGATATCATCCCACAAACCACACCAGTTATAGAGCTTTTTCTAAACACAGGGACGGAAATGCGGATGCGTCCATCCAACAAGATGTTTTTCAATACCAACAAACCTCCTTTGCCATAGTGTTCTTTTCTCATAAGTTGGAAGGTAGTTAGAGGATCCCTGGTTTCCTTCAGATGAAAGTACATCGAGAATTTGTATTTAGATTGAAGATAGACTCATCAACGAATAGGATGGTCCTTCATTGATTCCTCGTTTAGAGTCGATGATCTCAGCAGTATGCTAAACGGGTTCTCCCATTACCGCCTATACATAAGATGTGTGTATTATGTAGGGGGTATTTTTTTGACCTGCCTGTTTTAAAACCTAAGATGCAGTATTTTAATTGGTTGAATAATTTGTGCCTGCTTCTTGAAAATAATACATTATCATAAAAATCCTTTTCTATATATATCTGCATTTTTAAATGCCTGTCTACCTCTCGTTAAAATTCCCTTTGTAACATATAAGCAGTTTTTAGGGGGGGGGGGGGAAGATAGAAAGAAAAAAATCTTGGAAAGAAAAATAATGCTGACGGGATGATAAGAATGCTGTGGAAACGAGAAAACTAGATTTGTGATACAGCATCAGTCAAAACCTTATATATATATGAAAGGATAAAATTAATCTCTTTAAAAAAGTGAAAATAAACTTTAATTTAAAATTTAAATGTCCCATCTAAGTTTCTTTTAACCTTAATTCTAATGCTTAAAAGGAAGTTGCCCCTGATAACTTTATTTTTCAGCAAGACACCTTATTACTTTCAGAGATCATTTTTGGATGCTCTTTAAGATTAAAAAAGCTTACGTAAACGCAATTCTTCATTTGTGGTTTTAGCGGGCAGCCCTAGGAAACCGCACCTAAATAACGTCAGAGCGCCCAGATACTTTTTAACCAATTAAATTAGGTCACCACCCATTCTTCTAGTGTCAATCTGGCAGAAATAATGCGAATTAACGTCCTTTAAATATGCAGGAGCCGAAAAAACGAGCGACTTTTTTAGCCTAACACCGGCCTGATAAAATAAGGTCCGAGAAACGAATTTTTAAAAAGATTACGTCAAGCCAAGGGGACCTGGCTTTACCAAAAGAGATGATGAAAAGGATTAATAAACCAGGCTCCAAGTAAAACAACTGCTGTCTTTATTGTCTTACACCAACACACCGGGTAATGGACAAAATATCGGGTCTTATCGACGAGATATCTCAAAGTCTCTCTCCGCAACACGACGAGAAACGCGACGCATCAATTAGCGAAGTCTCCTAGAGACGGCTGTGCTCCAACGCACGAATGCACAGGCTGGATCGTGACATATATACTACCTCTGACAATAAAATTCGGTGAATGAATTCAGAACGGCCGATCTGGCAACACTGGGGAAACAAAACGCTGCACCTGCATAGAGGCAAGTGTAGACCATCTTCTACCACCGTTGTTCAATTGAGCGTCATTTATGTTCTGTGTAAGACCTGCTTTACTAAGTGCTTGTTCAGTGTGTTGGTTCTTAATCAAGAACAAGAAAATGAACGAATAAAATATGAGTTTAAAGTTTGGTTTTAAGCTTTGCAACACACCGAAAGAAATTCATAAGGGATGGTGCAAATTGAACACCTACTATACTCGCCAGATCTCAATCCTCCAGACTTCTTCCTATTTTCACGACTCAAACTCTCTTTGAAAGGGATTTGACCCTATTGCTGATATCTAACGAAACGTGACGAAGCTTTTGAACTTCATCCCAAAAGAAGACTTCTTGCGAATTTCCCAGGACATGTATAGAAGATCTCAGAGGCGCATAGTTATAGGAGATGAATATTTTGAAGAATGGTATGGTAACTTTCTTTAATATTTCATCTACATTAATGCTATAAGACTATTTACCGAATTTTATTGTCAAAGGTAGTATTTATAATATTCTAATGAAACACGAGTAATTTTCCTAAAAAACATTCGCCTTTTATTTTAAGAATTCCGTTTACAGTTGATTTTAATGATTTCACCTTTTTAAAAAACAGCCTTCATTCAAACGCTTGAAAATATTTTCCCTACTACCAGCAAAGGAAAAAAAATATTTTGAGTGACGAACAAAGTCATTCTCACAAACGAAAAGTAATAACTGGGAAGATTTTTGCAAACGAAAGACTTGCCGTAGAAAACACAATTCGCAGAAATATATAAATATAAAAAGGATCGACTGAAAAGAGGTTGTCATGGCAATTTTATAGCTGCTTTCAAAGTTTCATATATTGATATATGCGTGACCAAACGATTTATTTTGAAGCTGCCAAAAGAGACATAAGAAAAAAGAAAAATATAATCGTAAAAAGTAACAGAAAAATGAGATTTTATTTGACATGTTTTCCAAGTTAGATAAATGTGTTTAATCAGAAAATATCTTCCGAAATCATTTTGTAAAGTACAGAATTTTTTTATCAGTTCAAATTATTAATTAAGAGATATTAAGCTTTTAATGTAAGGAGTTTAATGCTACTAAAGGTATCCTATATGAAAAATAAAAAAAAATCTTCAATTTAGGCTCTTGTACTTAATTGCATAAAATTTGAAAATAAGTCAACATGATAAAAAATACATTCTCCCCAGAATATGTATGATAAAAACCTGCTTCTCTTTTGACATGTTTTTCAAGTTTTAATAAATTTGCTAATCAGAAAGTATATTTACCGCCAGTGGCGTAGCTAAGGGGGGGCGTCCGCCCCGGGCGCCGAGGCCTAGGGGCGCCAAATTGAGAGAAATTGTTATATATCTATATTGGAATGGGGGCGCAAAATTTCTTGCTGGCCCCGGGCGCCAAAAATCATAGCTACGCCACTGTTTACCGCAGTCATTTTGTAAAGCACAGAAAATTTTTATCGACTCAAATTAACAATTGAGAGAAGATAGGCTTTTAATGTAAGGATTTTTATGCTATCGAAGGTATGAAAGAAAAAGCTCAATTTAGATCATTTGTAATTATTGAAATCACATAAAATTTAAAAGTAAGTCAACATAAATAATGATAGGAAATACATTATCCAGAATATGTATAATAAAGACATGTTTTTTCTTTGATATGTTTTCCAAGTTAAAAAAATGTGTTTAATAAGTACTTACAGTAGTCGTTTTTTAAAGAGCAGAAAATTTCCATCAATTTAATACTTGAGCAAAAATTCGCTTTTAATTTAAGAATTTTTCTTCTCCAAAAGAAAGATTCCGAAAAGGTAGTCTTTTATTGTAGCAATTTACAACTATATCTACTTTATCGAAAATGTAATTAACTGAAACTATACTTGTTTATAAAAGTAGTGACTACAGAACTACTTTTCAAAAGCAATCTAATCATTACTTCGCTACTTTCAGATTTTGTCGAAGGACTTCTATTTACACTTGAAATCGAAGATACGTAATACATGATAAAGTGATACCTTATTATATCGTGTCTGTAAAAATGCAATTAAGTACGATGTAGCCAAAGACATTACAAAATTAACATAATATGCGCATAAAAAAATGATTTGTGTTTGTCACCAAAATCTTAGTTTATACATATGTTACAAATTTCCTTTCGACGTGTAAAGAAATGCACATAGTACATAGAAATATACATCAATATTTAAATACACCTACTTAAAAAAAATCTGGAATGCATCCATTCGATTTTTCGGGCACTTTACAGAGTACTATGGGTTTAAAAATACTATGAAAGGCAATAAAAACGTATAAATGTAAAACTTACAACGCGTAATTTTACTAAAGGGAGCTCTGGGGAACCTTAAAACATGAGAAATTTTTAAAATACACGCATATATCTACACACAGAGATATGAAATAACTGCAAAGATAGCTAAAACAAATTCAGTGCACCACAAAATATAAAATTATACCAATATTTTGATAATCAGATTTTTATAATATACTATATTTTTCTTACACAGTATGTATACGGAATAAGCAAAATGCGATTAAACAACAGCTCATTTTTTTTCGAAAAACAAGAAAACATGACATATATACATACAGTGGCGTAGCCAAGGGGGTGGTTTCAGGGTTAAAACCCCACCCAGAGCTAAGAAAGATCGCTATAATTGCGCTTATATGAATCAAAACCAAACTTAACATTTAAACGTTTTGGCGTATTTCGGTATCCTCCGCTTTATTGAATCAGATTTAATTTAATAAAGTGATTCAATTAAGTGGAAAAATTCTATTTAAAACTCTGAAGGTGCATATTACATGGATTAGTTAAGTAAAAAGTATTATTATGCTAAAAGAATGGGGATTTTCTGCCACACAGATGCGCTTTGAGTTTAAGTATTATACAGTGAATATTCTAATTAGTACTGATTCTATTAAAAGGCGATTCAAATAACCGGCAAACATCTTTATCAGAAACTCACCCCCCCCCCCTCTAGAACCGAAATCTGGCTGCGTCATTGATCATAAAGCAACGTTACGGCGGCTGTCAATCGTCCTCGCCGGCGCTTTGTGATAGCTAACCTAAATTTTCTCAGCAAAAAAAAAAGCTAATTAAGAAACGAATGTTGCACTTGGCCTGATCAACAATGGGATCTTCCATCTTGGACGTCTGCTAAACCAAGAATGAGCGGCGAGGAAAAGCACTGCCGGGGAATCGCGAGTGCGGGAACAGTCGCGCAAGCCGGCTGTTGCCGTATTTCACCTTTCCCTACGGCTGGAGCTCTTTTGGAACCTTATTTTTGGATCGACCCTCGTCATAATCATGTTATCGGCATCATAAGGAGTAAATGAAGTGCGGGGACATCTGCTAATGTCAGCTTTATGCAAAGTTAAGTGGCTCGTGGTGAACAGGTTCTGTAATTTCATTAGCTTAATTTAAAATTCACACTTAATATATAACAGACTCTTCAACTAAAAACTAAAACTGTAGTATCCCAACAATAAATAGGCTTTTTCCACACACATGGTCCCACCAGTGAACAAGAGGTTCTGCCTCCGAAACTGGTAGACGGCAGGTGCTGGATTCAAACCGGTTGTCGGCCTAACCGTTCGGAGTTTTCCGTTTTTTTTAACCATGAATTTTCTTGCGTAAATACGGGTTGAGCTCCCTTAGAAAGACCCCCACGGAGGGAAATCCCTCTTCCCATTAGGGCCTATGTCCCAAGTTAGATAATTGGCCGTCATAGACACACTGAGTTAATGATGACAAAAAACGAGTTACTTAGTGGATAAAAAAAAATCACCGACTTTATAAGTTTGTGTAAATTAATTATTTTTTCTTTTTAACAATGATTAAAAATTATTCTCCACATACGTATAAATGGAAAGGGTCGCGTCGAAGGGTCGCGGAAAAACGCGAATTTTGACAGAGGATCGCGTAAGAAACGCGAACTGCGACATAGGATTGCTGAAAAGGCGTGATTTTTGTCAATGTGTCGTGTAAAAAGCTCGAATTTCGTCAAAAGTTCGCGGAAAGAGAGCTACATTTTTCAAAAGGTTGTGAAAAGGGAAGGCAAAGGAACTCGGAAAAATTGCAAATTGCTGAAAAACCGTGAACTTCGACATAGGATTGCTGAAAAATCTCTAATTTTGTCAAAATATAGCGAAAAGCGCGAATTTCGTCAAATGATCACAAAAAGCGTGAATTTCGTCAGAGGGTCAAGAAAAAAACGCGAATTTCCACAAAGGATCGCCAAAAAAAACGCAAACTTTGACGTAGGATCGCTGAAAAAGCGCGATTTTTGTCAAAGCGTCACGCAAAAAGCTCGAATTTCGTCTAAAGTTAGCTACTTTTTTCAAAGGGTTGCAAAAAAAGTGCTAATTTTGTCAAAGTATTGCAGAAAAGAGCGAATTTCGTCAAAAGGTCGAGGAAAAAGCGCTAATTTTGTCAAAGGGTTGGAAGAAAAGTAGGCAAAGAATCGCGGAAAAACCGCTAATTTTGTCAAAGTACCGCGAAAAAGTGGAAATTTCGTCAAAAGGTCGCGTAAAAAACGCGAATTTTGACAGAGGATCGCGTAAAAAACACGAACTTCGACATTGGATCGCTGAAAAGCGCGTATTTCGACATAGGACCGCTAGAAAAGCGCGAGTTTTGTCGAAGTGTCGCGGAAAAAAACTTCAATTTCGTCAAAAGTTCGCGGAAAAATGAGCTACTTTTCTCAAAGGGTTGCAAAAAATTGCTAATTTTATCAAAGTATCGCAGAAAAGAGCCTATTTCGTCAAAAGATCGTGCAAAAACCCGAATTTTCACAAAGTATCGCAGGAAAAAACGCGAAATTCGTCAAAAATGCCAAAAAAATGCGAATTCCGTCATAGAGTTGCGAAAAGAGCGCGGATTTAGTCACAAAAAAGCGTATTTCGTCAGAAGATCGCGGAAAAGCATTTCATTTGATCATTCATTTAATAACTGTTCAAGGAATGATTTCATGAACAGAAATTATGACTATGTTGATTTTATGTTTCTTAGTATCACCTCCCCAAAACGATCCTGTGGATCCGCCCCTGGTAGGTCTGCCAAGCCATATTTTGGTAGAAAACACCTAAAAACTTGATTTCAGTGTTTGATTCATTGGTTTACCATATTCTTTTTCTACTCCCAATCCTCCTTTTTTTACATTTTAGGCTTCCTAGGAAGCACAACGGTAAACCTACGAATCAACCGCTGAAATCGTGTTTTTAGGTGTTTACCACCAAGTTAAGGCTTGGCAGAGCGATTGCATTTTGATACATAAATAGAGATTTAACTACTTCTAAAATTTCAGCTGTGAACTCAATGAGGTGATTATTGGTTCTGCTGCCTCGCGATCTATCAGTAGAAATTAATTTTTAAGGATAACAACAAAGTTCATTGTAAGTTCAAATTAATTGCTGTTTAAGATAGAGGAATTTTAAAAATCCGTAATGTTAATATCATTGTTATATGTTAATATCTAAATAGTAATGTTACAATTACATTTTAAGTTAGAAAATATTAATAATATCTTTCTCTAGCATTAAATTTTCCACTTAAATTAAAATTAAGAACTAATCTGCAATTCTGATCAAATTATTGAACATATAGATTAAAACTAAACTAAAACAAAATTTTTTTATATCTATTTTTTATCATGATTTTTGATTTATTAATTTTTCTTGACGTGATCATGGTGTGACATTAGTCAAACAAAAATTCAGTTATAACAGTTTATTGATACAATCAGTTGGCCATCTCTGCTGTTGGGGGGTGGGGTGGGGGGTGGGGGCCCCCTCGACGAGGCTCCGCCTTGCCGTTGGCGAGGGGGTTTAAGAGTGCCACTTCAATTATATGTATAACAATATTTAAAACAAAAACATAATAGTGAAAAAGAAAACATTCATTACTTTCATGTATTCTTCGTGTCAAAGGAAAAAAGTATTTTTTAAATGTGTGGAATAATGAATTGCTTTACTATTTATTGTATAATGATATGTATAATGATACAAAAAAAAAAACAGAAATGAGCATGTATGACAAATTGGTCATGTAATAGAATTTTTTCAAAAATATGATTTAATAAATTTCTGGTAGGTACTGGCTGACTGGTAGATTGTCAATGGCACATAACAGGAAAAACATTGGTTGCATTCAAGCCATTTGGCTCAATAGAAAAGAAGTGGCACTCGAACTAAGAGAGCCCAAAAACTGAAATTAATTGGGTAAAGTTTTTATCTTAAATACTAGAGATGGACAATATCTAAAATATTAGGATACATAAAAATTTTATCGTTTATAGCGTATTGTTTAATAATAGAGTAACAAAAAATCTTGCTTAATTTTGGAATGTATCACTTGAAAAGTTTTTCTAAAAGCTGAAAAAAGTTTATATGAATGCATATTAAAATATTAATAAAAATAATTGCACATTTTTTCTATCCATCTTTGAAACTTTTAGAAAAGTACTTTCTGATAAAAAAGTCATATTTTTAAAATGTTTGTCCTCTTCCCTGTGTCATTCAATAGTGATGTGCATCCCGAAAATATTCCAGGAAAATATATGTTTAATTATCACCTAGAACCTGGTGAAGTGGTTGCTTAGCAACTGTTAATGCTTAGACTTGTTAATGCTAACTGTTAATGGCTTGTTAATGCTATTTGATATCAAATAATCATAATTCTTGGCTTTAACAATAAAGCTGTTTTCATTCAATGTAAAGAAAAATGTTTTGGAACAGTCACAGTGGTAAAACTTAAAAAAAAAATAATATGATGTGTATATATCTATGCTTGCATGAAATTTTAAAGACAGTTTTTTCTTTTGAATGTAAAGAAAAAATTTCTTTTTTGGATAAATATATGATAGAATGGGAGGATAATTTTGAATGTGTTGCAGGGCTTGTAGGAGCATTTTATCTATTGCTTCCTGCTTATTATTTATTTATTTGCACGTTTCGTCTATTATTTCTTTCCTTAATTTTATTCACCATAACTCTCCTTACTTAAATTCGAAACCACCTTTATTAAATTTCCAGCAAGCATGAGTTTCATCTTCTAGAAGCTACATTATGATGATTCTCAGGAACCATTAGGAACCATTGCTATTGAAGCAGCTTGAGTTTGATTACATCATTGCAACTGTAACCAAGAGTTGAAATCCTTCCAAAATAGGGCTATATATTTCGGTTTTTTTTCTTTTTTCTCCCCGTTGGTTTATTTTCCAGAGCTTTATATTTCGGGTGTCTATTTAATCTTGCACTTCAATCTGGGCAAGAGCAATACATATGATTCTTTGCATTCTGATTCTATTATTGAATTTATAAGAGGTCTTATTAGAGGTCTTCATGGGCCGGGCTGGCATAGTTAGAATAATTTTTTCAACGGGCTGGGCTGGCAAAAAAAAAAAATGAACGGGCCGTACGGGTCGATAAAAATCTTTATAACGGTCCTACAGACCCGTTATAAAGATTTACACAAAAACGATAAATTATGAGTTATTTTCAATGAATATGGCTTTAACGAAAATAACATGTAGTAATGTGCGTCACGAACCGATACTTAGTTTGAGAACATTAATGCAGAAATGTAACTTCTACAATGCAGAGATCAGCATCGGATAGTTACATTATGTGGAACCCTGGCTTAATATTTTTTAGCAGACTCGTGATGGGCCGAGATCAGGCTTGCATTGTTTTTCTACATACAGACGAGCCGAGCCGGAACTAGACTTAATTGTTCTCAAGAAGTTTAGAGCAGACTACATGATTTGCAAAATTATTAATAGCGATAAAGAACTTACGTTAACGTAATCTTTGGATATATATTTCTTAGTGACTCTTAAATTCACTTCTCAACAACGCGAAAGTTTGACCATTTTCTGACTAATTTTTCACTGCAAAAGTATAAAATTGACAAGCCTGACTATTGAAGGGATTTGGAATCGAATAGCGTTTTTAATTTTGGTAAATAGAATACTTGTATAACCTTGTTGAGATATAAGATATTCTTGTCAATTGGTTGCAATTTTCTCCCTTCCCATGCTGTCGCTTCCGGAAATTCTATTCAAAATGCTAACTTTGAAAGTATTTTTTGGTATCAAAAAATGGATAAATCCATTCGATTACATAGTTTCGGAATAAAAACACTTGTTAATCTAATGCGCTTTCGAAAAAAGAAAAAAAAATGAATTCAGAAATGTATTAGAAAGTAGCTCCTTTGGATTTGAGAATGAATTTAGATTTTGAATCTTTAATAAAATGATATAGAGATATTTCCACAAATCTGTTTTTACTATACAGCATCAAAAGTTTCGATTTTTTATTTTTTTTTTCTTTCATTCAAAGCCATATTAATTTTTTAATGAATATTTATTTGAATGTTGAAAGTCTAAGGCCCGCCACACACCAGGGAGACATGCGTCAAAAATCGTGTAACAGGACGTAGTCAAACCTGTTTTTTCTTTGTTATCAGGGTGAAATTGTCGCATGTCGCACGTTTTTAGCACTTTCCAACAAAGTTGAAAAGTGCTTATGTATTTGGTTTGTCTGGCCGTCTGTCCGCGCTCTAATTCACATAAATATACTCGGATTGCCATAAAATTTTAGGACGTTATTGACGTTTACTGTAGCACGGACCCTATTGAAAATGAAGTTTCTACCGTGATTAGTTTATCTACAGAGAGAGTCAAAAGTTTCCCATTACATTACGGCCTATGGGGAAAAATCGTTTCAAAGGAATTTTAAAGATGGTATACCCTGTCAAGCATATAAAAATTTATATGCTTCTACGAGGTGCATTAAAATATGCATTCTATAAAATATGAGGTGAAAATGTAGCTATTATTCATTTATATTGCCACACAAAAGAATTCCATTAGATAGTGGTAAAAGGGGGAATAGTGTGTGACATATTTTAAATATATTAAACTGTTTCATGTATAATAAAATTGATGTATGTCAATGAGGCTTAGTATAAATTATACAACACTGCCTTCCCTAATATAATGTACATAGCATTTACAGGGACACGCAAAAGATTTCAAATAGAATATAATAGAATAGATATTTCTTTCCGAAGTACTGTATATGTATCCGATGATGGATAAAATGCATTTTAAGTATGATATGTGCATTTAAGTTTCATTAAATCTATGCACATTATATGATGTGTATAAATGCTATAGTTGATATACATATACCAAAAGAGTTCGCCAACGTTACTGCTGATGATTATATGAGCGTAAATTACTTAAAGGTGGTCCTTAAATAAATTATGCATTTTTACGCTGAACTGCATTAAATTTACTAAGAAATGTTTGCAGAATATATAGATAAAATGATATACAGGGCCACGTAAAAAATTGGGTACATGGAGCCTATGAACGATAATTTATCAGAAAGTGATTTCAGTTGTTTTAGGAGTGTTTTAAAATAAATTTTAGCGTAACACTGGTGTATAATAAAGGTACCAGGCAAACTACAGAGCTGAACAAAGTATTCAAGTATGTTTCCATCTATTAGTATAAATTGCTGAAAGAGAAATTTCAAGCTACTAGGCATTTTTTCATTGCATCTAAACTAAATTTTTTCCCATTATATAGTATGTATATTAGCTGTCAGATCAAATACAGGGCTGTTCAAAATACTGGAATACATATTTGGTTATATTTGGATTTATATCCTTATTTACCTAAATAACGAAGTTTTTTAAAGATTTCATGAAGCGTTGGAAAGTGCTTCATAATCTATGCTTAACGCATGAATTTTCTTACCTGTTTTGTTCAATGTTTCACTGGTGTGTGGCCGTCCTTAGAATCTAAGTAATCATTAATGTTGCTTATATGTATTTCCTGTAAAATATACTGTAAAATCATCCCATAGACATGTAAGCAGTATTCTTTAAAAGTATCTTAATTATATGATAAAAATCTGAATTTTTTTAGAAATAGTAGAATTTGTAACGGGCCGGGCCGAAAGAAACTTCATACGGGCCCGGGTCTGGTAATTCCGGTTCATGCATACCTCTAGCGCTTATATAGAAATTAATTAATCTCATTAGTCGAAAAAACGAAATTTGACATATTTAATCGCATAATTTGCATCGAACTTAAAAGCAATATTTAAGGAATGCGATTTTCGTGATTTTTATTTAAGTAATCTTTTTAACATACAAAGACAACTTTTATAGTAAAAGAGTTGTTCCTTTTCATTTATACTTTTTTATCTTTTTTTTCTGTGTCTGATTTAAAGAGTAGGTACAAACTTTAAACTATATTATTTTCAACGATTTTCATCACGTGGCAGCGCTTTTATTGGGCCAGAAAGTCGCTTCCCGGTGATTTTCCTTCCTGTTTATACGACTATAGTCCTATAATTGCCCTAAGGTAAACAAAAAACATTATTTTACTTTAATTTCCATTCAGCAAATTTGAAAATATGATTAAAAATGTTACATCTATGTATTTAATTTTTTTTTATTTTTAATATTTTTAATTTTCATGTAAATTAATATTTTTAAAAATGTTGAATGAAGATTGCTCATGTATTTCTGTTCATTTAAATAACACAAAAAAAAATCTACTTATAATATTTCGAGTTATAACGATTTAAATTATCCCACATTTTTAATAAATTTTAAATTAAAAACTTTTTTGTAAATATATATGAGAAGTTTTATTAATGTGATTTTGTTTAAAAATAATATGGTTAACCATAACTAAAAAATTCAAAATTTTAACTCAATAAATAAAAATTACTTTGAAATGTGTATCAGCCCCCTTAAACGTTAAAAGAATATATTAACCTGTAAATATATTAACCAGTAAAGAAAAGTTAAATTTGTGATGCGTTTAAATTCAAGCAGGGTAACTTCCGGACATGCACTTCATTTGAAGAACTCTATAGAGTCGGAACCGTTTACGATGCGATGGCGCAGATTTTTTTGAGTCCCTTAAACATCGTTTTCATAAGAATATCGTAAAAATATCCCTTTTAATACAACCCTTTTAATCCCTTCTCAAACAGTCGCTGCTTGATCCCGCAGTGGTGCAGCCAAGGGGGTGGTTTTAGGGTTAAAACCCCTCCCAGAGCAGAGAAAGATCTCTATAATTGCTGCTTATATGAATGAAATCCAAACTTAGTATTTAAATGTTTTGGCGCATTTCGGAATCCGCCACTTTGTTGAATCAGATTTCATTTAATAAAGTGATTCAATTAAATGGCGAAAATTCTACTTAAAATTGTGAAAGTGCGTATTACATGAATCAGTTAAGTAAAAATTGGTTATTTGAACTAAATTACTTTTCTTAAATGCTTCATGCTAAAAAAAAAAAAAAAAAAAAAAAAAAAAAAAAAAAAAAAAAAAGATTTCCGGCCACAGAGACGCTTTTTGAGTTTAAGAATTATACAGTAAATATTCTAATTAGTACTGATTTTATTAATCAGTACGAATTAGAATAGTTGATTATTTCAGAAACTCAACCCCCCCCCCCCCCCTAGAACCGAATTCTGGCTGCGTCACTGTATACATATATATATGAAGTTAGGACATATGATTTGTAGCATGACACATTTTTTCTCTCTTCAAGTAAAGGTTAAAAGTAGTGTCTGTTTTCACAACAAACTACAGTTTTTTTTTATTCATTCATTTATTTATTTTTAATCTTGTTACATCACAAACTACTATAAAATGTAGCGATTATTGTAGTTTCGCTACTTGTAGCGCGGTACTTCCGACACCTTGATATGATATATACAAAAAATGCTTCAATTTAAATGAAATGAATGTTGACGAATTATTCTTTGCATTTAGTTAATGAAATTAAGTAAAAATTAAAAATAAATTAACGTTATCTATAGCTGAAAATACATTATTCTCGTAATGCATGTAATAAATACCTGCTTTTTAGGATTTCGTTGATCTGACAGGACAATGTTTCTGTCCTTTGTCCTTCCGTCCGTCACAAAGTTCGTAGACAAAAAATGTATAAGTGAGAGACTTCAAATTTTGGTATTTATAGCCGAATACCTTGTGTCACTAATTTGGAGGGAAGGCATTTCGCTAGTATATAGAAAATTCTTAGTTCAAACCCCGATGCTAGAAGTTGACATTTTCATCTTAAGAAGGATTTATTAAGAAGAAATTTAACATTTTTTGGCCAATTTAAGGGTTTATATTATTAGTGTTTCTTTCATCTGACATTCATAATATTTTTTGGAATTCAACATTCTTTCTATTTTAATTTTTTTGCGATTCATTAATGATTCAGCATTTTAAATTTAATTGTAAACAATTTTTTTTCTCTTTTCGGAATCTTCGTTATTTTTTTTTAAATTTCGAAAAAAAAAAAAAAATTTGAATTTTGAATTTTATTTAAATAATTTGATTTGAACATTTTTAATTTGACTAAAATAAATAACTTGCTTTTACAATTAATTTTAAATTAAATATATTGGCGCTACCATCTATGTAAGAATTTAATATTTATAAATTAACAATTTGGATTTATTAATTAAAGGATAAGTTGTTTTGAAAGAAATATTAAAAGAAACTCTCTGTGCGATCTGCTATCACACTCACTCACTTGTTCATTTTAAAGTAAAGGTTAAAATTCGATATTTTAATTCGCTGCACTGTAAAAAAAAAAAAAAAAAAAAATCTGTAAAGGTACTAAACATTTTCAAGGAAACTGGGATTCCAAGAACTTTTCATGTAACGATAACAGGAAAAATTCATGTAATCGATTCTGAAACTTGAATTTTTGCTGTAACCGTTACAGGAAAAGTTCTTGGAATCCTAGTTTCCTAGAAAAGGTCTAGTACCTTTTCAGATTTTTTTTACAGTGTGAAGCTTTCAAAAGTATTCAATCTCATTACCATGAAAAATTACACAACAATTACAAATAAGACAATGGCAATTGTCATAGGAAGTACGATAGTCTCATAACGCATGTAATGACCTGCTTTTTTCCCCCCTTTAAAATAAAGGCTAAAAGTCGATATTTTAATTGACTGAACATTAAAAAAATATTTTTCACTTTGCTATAAAAATTTACATAAAATAAAAAAATAAATCAATGTAAATTCCGAATGATATTAGGAGTACAATATGGACATGATATATATTATGAGTGCGTTATAAGGTAGATGTGTCGCAGTAATGAATACACTTAAGGAATTTCTTTAGATATTGATTTTTAATTAACAGTTATAATTATTATATTCTAGTTTTTTCGATGTTACATTAATTCATCGATAATATTTAACCATTTTCATCCTAGTCTCATTTTCTAATATGAATCAAAGTTTAATTGCAAATAACAAAAATATATCAAAACATCTAAAATGCCAATAACACTACCCAACATCAAAAATGTTTCGGGCTCAAAATTAGTTATTTCTGAAGTATTTTGTCTCGCTAAACATGAAAATCAACATAAAAAGTTGAGATTAGCTCTTGTTTTCAAGATAGGAATCAACTTGAGAAATCTCACTATGGCTGTTTTATGGGAAATAGAATGTTCGGAAGTTGGTATTCCTAATAGCTAAATTCTCCTCAACTGCATTCTCTGTGTAGAATCCAACCAGAAATCAAGATCACAGAATACAGGGCTCGTCACAAGAATCTTCTTCATTTTTTAGAAGAAAGAACATGTTGTTGCTTGTACTGGTGTTAATGGTTTCGTGAATTCAATGAACATAACTCATGATCCACGGAAGTGGAGGTTATTTATAGACTATTCCAAACTAAATTTGAAAGCAGTCTTACAACACAACGGCAACATCATTCCTTCCATTTCTATTGGACATTCCGTTCACATACAGGAAACTTACGGGAATGTGAAATAACTTCTCGAGTCAATCAAATACGAGGATCATAAATGGCAGGTTTGTGCTGACATGAAAATAATTAGTCTTGGGAATGCAATTAGGCTATACCAAGTACTGCTGTTTTCTATGTTTGTGGGACAGTCGAGATAGAAACTCTCACTACATAAAAGACAAATGGCCTTCAAGAAATCTAAATCCCGAGGAAAGAAATGTCCAAAATGAGCCTCTAATTAATCCAAAAAAAAAAAAAAAAAAAAAAATCTGCTTTTAACCCTGCACATTAAGCAGGGAATATTGAGCTTCGTGAAAGCCATGAACAAGGATAGAGAGGCTTTCCAGTACCTTAGAGCAAAATTTCTAAGACTGAGTGAATCTAAGGTTAAAGAGGGAATCTTTGTGGGCCCTCTAATCGCACATTAATAAAGGACACTGCTTTTGATAAAGTTTTGGAGGGGAAGGAGAAAGCAGCTTGGAAAGCCTTCAAAGATGTGGTACGGGGATTTCTAGGCAACAGAAAAACCGAGAACAACCAACAGTTGGTGAAAGAACTCCTACAAAAGTACCATGACCTTGGATGCAACCTGTCTCTGAAACTTCCTTTCCTCCACTCCTATCTTGATTTTTTCCCTAAAAACTGTGGAGCTGTAAGCGACGAGCATGGTGAAAGGTTTCACAAAGATATCGCTAAATGGAACGCAGATATCAGGGTCGCTGGGATGAGTCAATGCTGGCCGACTACTGCTGGACTGTTACAAGAGATCCTCCGGCGTTGACATACAAGAGGCAATTCAAAAGGAAACATTTGCAAGAATAGGCTAAAAACAACCACTGCTTTCTGAATAATGAACATTGTTTAATGAAACAAACCTATTGTATTGTATTTATAACGTAGGATTTTTTTCTTCTTCTTCAATTTGCTTTAAATCGAGGTGTGGAATGTTGTGTGTCTTTCTCCAGTGAGCTATATTGTATCTTGAAAACAAGAGCTAATAAAAAATTTTCATTTACATATTCGTTTTTTTCAACCCAAAATTAGTAAGAATTGACTATCTAGAACCAGGGAACTGACAAAAATATTTTTTTTGTTAGCTAGTGTAATGGTCACCCTATAAAAAGAAATAACTATAATTGTTTTTACGATTGTATTTAGAGCCAAAATTTAATGAAAGCATACAAATGAAACAAAATAGTTATTTTCAAATAACTTAACAGTTAGGATACTAGTAATTAATAAAATATTTGGGATAATTATTCACTGTTTGCATCAATTATTGTATCAGAATATCAGTATTTTAATTATTTTACATGGATAAAAATGAATATCAGGTAATTGCATTTGTAAAATTATCACAGTGAGGGATTAATAAAGGCAGAAAAGAATAAAATAAAACAAAAATAAATAAATAATTAAACAAAGTTCGGGGGTTATTAAGCGCATAGTTTTGACTCATTAATTTTAAGAATTAAAACTACAGAAACTACTTGATATATTATTTGTAATAATTAATATCGCAGATGTGAAGGAAATGATATTGTGAGTTGGATATTTTAAATACTATATAAAATAATTTAAAAATAAAGATATAGAACAAATGTTCGAGTCCACTCATCTGCAGATTTACTAGTTTCATGATTACTATAACTTTCACTAATGTTAAATTTTTTTCCTTGTCGGAGATGAATAAGCAGATATTCAAGACAGAAAATCGATTTTTTTTAACAAATTCTGCAATGTAATTGTTCTTATTTAAATGAGGATTAAGCTTTATGAGCTCTCTTTACCCGTGTCCTTAAGAGTCCTGACCCTGACCGCGAAGACATTCGTTAGCTACTGCTATTGCTATGGGGAGACATTTTTATAATAATTCTTTCGCATTTTGACATTTTTAAATATATATATGTAATAGTAGAGGTGCATTTCACCAGCCCGCACCTAAGGAGTTCAGGAAATTCAACAATGTCATTCGTTAGTACTCCGTTAGTACCGGTAAGTACCGAGAGATTTTCGTTTGTACCGCAACCGTTGCGGAGTTATGGACAATTCTCAAGTTCCGGCGCGCGGGCTGGAGAAACGTGGGATTTCCTATAGGAAAAAAATGAAGGTTCTCCGATTTCGTTCAAATTATGTGGGTCGTTAGTACTACGTTAGTACCGGTAAGTACCGAGAGATTTTCGTTTGTACCACATCCGTTGCGGAGTTATGGCCAATTCTCAAGTTCCAGCGCGCGGGCTGGAGAAACATGGGATTTCCTATAGGAAAAAAATGAAGGTTCTCCGATTTCGTTCAAATTATGTGGGTCGTTAGTACTACGTTAGTACCGGTATGTACCGAGAGATTTTCGTTTGTACCACATCCGTTGCGGAGTTATGGCCAATTCTCAAGTTCCGGCGCGCGGGCTGGAGAAACATGGGATTTCCTATAGGAAAAAAATGAAGGTTCTCCGATTTCGTTCAAATTATGTGGGTCGTTAGTACTACGTTAGTACCGGTAAGTACCGAGAGATTTTCGTTTGTACCACATCCGTTGCGGAGTTATGGCCAATTCTCAAGTTCCCGCGCGCGGGCTGGAGAAACATGGGATTTCCTATAGGAAAAAAATGAAGGTTCTCCGATTTCGTTCAAATTATGTGGGTCGTTAGTACTACGTTAGTACCGGTAAGTACCGAGAGATTTTCGTTTGTACCACATCCGTTGCGGAGTTATGGCCAATTCTCAAGTTCCAGCGCGCGGGCTGGAGAAACATGGGATTTCCTATAGGAAAAAAATGAAGGTTCTCCGATTTCGTTCAAATTATGTGGGTCGTTAGTACTACGTTAGTACCGGTAAGTACCGAGAGATTTTCGTTTTTACCACATCCGTTGCGGAGTTATGGCCAATTCTCAAGTTCCAGCGCGCGGGCTGGAGAAACATGGGATTTCCTATAGGAAAAAAATGAAGGTTCTCCGATTTCGTTCAAATTATGTGGGTCGTTAGTACTACGTTAGTACCGGTAAGTACCGAGAGATTTTCGTTTGTACCACATCCGTTGCGGAGTTATGGCCAATTCTCAAGTTCCAGCGCGCGGGCTGGAGAAACATGGGATTTCCTATAGGAAAAAAATGAAGGTTCTCCGATTTCGTTCAAATTATGTGGGTCGTTAGTACTACGTTAGTACCGGTAAGTACCGAGAGATTTTCGTTTGTACCACATCCGTTGCGGAGTTATGGCCAATTCTCAAGTTCCAGCGCGCGGGCTGGAGAAACATTGGATTTCCTATAGGAAAAAAATGAAGGTTCTCCGATTTCGTTCAAATTATGTCGGTCGTTAGTACTACGTTAGTACCGGTAAGTACCGAGAGATTTTCGTTTGTACCACATCCGTTGCGGAGTTATGGCCAATTCTCAAGTTCCAGCGCGCGGGCTGGAGAAACATGGGATTTCCTATAGGAAAAAAATGAAGGTTCTCCGATTTCGTTCAAATTATGTGGGTCGTTAGTACTACGTTAGTACCGGTAAGTACCGAGAGATTTTCGTTTGTACCACATCCGTTGCGGAGTTATGGCCAATTCTCAAGTTCCAGCGCGCGGGCTGGAGAAACATGGGATTTCCTATAGGAAAAAAATGAAGGTTCTCCGATTTCGTTCAAATTATGTGGGTCGTTAGTACTACGTTAGTACCGGTAAGTACCAGTGGCGTAGCTAGGATGGGTGACACCCAGGGCGGATGTAAATGGTGTCACCCCCCCCCAACCCGTCATATTTTTTCAATCACATTTCTACGTTGTTATAACAAATGACCATATCATTCCTTATTTACATTTCGTCCACCTACATAAAAAGGGGGAGGGGGCGATTTATTACATTTACCATAGTCCGCATAAGTCAATGCGGTGACTATATATAGAAGAAAAATCTTTCTTTTAAAGTTTGCTTTTTGCTAACTCATTGGTTAGGTTGGTTTTTGCTCCCTTGTGCATATATTATTTAGATACCCCATCTATATATATAAAAGAAAGTCTGGATTTCGTATTAATCGCAGCACAAAAAAATCTACTGAACCAAAAATCTTGAAAAAAGAGGTAAAAATACTTCTTATAACACCGAGTGCCGCTAAGAAGGGATTTTTGAAAATTCCACCCCTAAGGAAGTAAAGAAAATAACGTATTTTATGATAAAAGATTTTAAGAACGTATTTTATGGTAATGACTGTAATCTATATATATAAAAGAAAGTCATGATTTCGTATTAATCACAGCAGAAAAAAATCTACCGAACCGATAATCTTGAAAATTGGGAAAAGAGTACTTCTTATAACACCGAGTGCCGCTAAGAAGGGATTTTCGAAAGTTCCACCCCTAAGGAAGGTAACAAAAAGGACGAACTTAAAAAAAATTCCTTAAAAATCGGCTTTTGTAGTTGTTTTTCAACTTATAACATATTTTAGGGTATTTTTTCATGCTGAATCGAATAGTACCGAGCAAATTCTTTTAAATTCAGTAGTTTGTGAGATACTTCACATTTTCCTAATTTGAAGATGTCTTCGGCGCAAAAACCTGAAATTTTCTATCCTTATCTATATAGATCAGATTTTGCAGTTCTTTTTCAACTGATACCATATTTTACTGTTTTTTTTTATGTTGAATCAAATGGTACCAAGTAAATTCTTTTAAATTCAGTAGTTCGTGAGATACTTCACATTATCCTAATTTGACGATGTCTTCGGCGCAAAAAGTTAAAATATCAATCCTTCTATATATATAAAAGAAAGTCTGAATTTCGTATTAATCACAGCACAAAAAAAAATCTACTGAACCAAAAATCTTGAAAATAGAGGTAAAAATATTTTTTATAACACCGAGTGTTGCTAAGAAAGGATTTGTGAGAATTCCACTCCTAAGGGGGATAAAAAAAGAACGAATTTAAAAAAATCCTTAAAAATCGGCTTTTGCAATTGTTTTTCAACTGATAACGTATTTTAGTGTGTTTTTTCATGCTGAATCGAATGGTATCAAACAAATTCTTTTAAATTCAGTAGTTCGTGAGATACTTTACATTATCCTAACTTGGTGATGTCTTCGGCGCAAAAACCTGAAACTTTAAATCTTTATCTTATATATAAAAGAAAGTCTGGATTTCGTATTAATCACAACACAAAAAAATCTACCGAAACAAAAATCTCTAAAATAGAGGTAAAAATACTTCTTATAACACCGAGTGCCGCTAAGAAGGGATTTTTGAAAATCCCACCCGTAAAGGGGGTAAAAAAAAAGAACGAATTAAAAAAAAATTCCTTAAAAATCAGCTTTTGCATAGTTATTTTTCAACTGATAACATATTTTAGTGTTTTTTTTTTCATGCTTAATCGAATGATACCAAGCAAATTCTTTTAAATTTAGTAGTTCGTGAGATACTTCACATTTTCCTAATTTGAAGATGTCTTTGGCGCAAAAACCTGAAATTTTCAATCCTTATCTATATAGATCAGATTTTGTAGTTCTTTTTCAACTGATACCATATTTTAGTGTGTTTTTTCATGCATAATCGAATGGTCCCAAGCAAATTCTTTTAACTCGAGTAATTTGTGAGATACTTCACATTTTTCTAATTTGGCGATGTCTTCAGCGCAAAAAACTGAAATTTTCAATCTATGTAAAAGAAAGTCTGGGTTTCGTATTAATCATGAACAAAAAAAAAAAATTTATTGAACCTACAATTTTGAAAGAAAGTTCTATAATCAGGTTAACATGATTAGTTAAGCTATATTTAATTATCTCACTATATATAAAACGCAAAGTGAAATTTCATTCCGGCCGCTTATAACTAAAGTTCTACTTGATAGATTTTAATGGAACTTACATTGTTTATTGGATAATTTTTCAGAAATTTTGTAACAAATGAAATATAGCATTCTACATTGTTTAATTAAATACATGTGAAGACGTTTTAAATCAGATGAATCCAATTACAAAAGGCTGGCTTTATTTTAAAGGTTCCGCTGAATGAATTTTTATGTGATTAAAACTGTTAAAATGTTGAGCGCTACGTCATTAATTGGTGACTAACATTGAACTTTCCGTTTAGATGACTGACTTTTCACCGATGATAGACAGTTTAAAATACAATATAAAACTAAAAATTACTAAAATATAAAAATTTCTTTAAATTCAAAGTTTTTATTTATTTATTTATTTAAGCATTGACTAGCGTAGCGGGCGAAGGCTGCTAGTTTTGTATAAAATTTCATATTTTCAAAGAAAAGAAAATTAACTTTGATGCGACGTGAGCTATAAATTTTATTTTTTTCCAGAATTTTTTCCCCAAACATTATAATGTTATTTGTATATATTTGCAAATAAAGATTGGGTGTCACCTCTTAGAGGGTGACACCCGGGGCGGACCGCCCCCTCCGCCCCCCGCTAGCTACGCCACTGGTAAGTACCGAGAGATTTTTGTTTGTACCACATCCGTTGCGGAGTTATGGCCAATTCTCAAATTCCAGCGCGCGGGCTGGAGAAACATGGGATTTCCCATAGGAAAAAATAAAAGTTCTCCGATTTCGTTCAAATTATGTGTGTTGTTAGTACTATGTTACTAATGGTAAGAACCGAGAGATTTTCGTTTGTACCACATCCGTCGCGAAGTTATGCCGACTATTCATCTCCAGTTTGTGGGTTAGGGAAACGTAAGATTTCCCATGGAAAAAAAATTAGGTCTTCCGATTTCGTTCAAATTATGTATGTCGTTAGTACCGGTATGTACCGTGAGATTTTCGTTGGCACCGCATCTGTTTCGGAGCTGTGATCAATTTTCAGTTTTGAGAAGCGGTAGAGGTTTGCACGGATTTCCAGCCCGGTTTTCCGGACCAACTTGTTTATATTTTTACATTTCTAGACACGGCACGGTCCGTATAGAAATAAATGAAATCAGGTCCTGCCTGAACTGGCCCTACACACAGTTTCTTCTATTTAAAAAAAAATGAGATTTGTTTTCATATAATTAAGATTCCTTTAATGAATACTGCATACATTTTTATGGGATGATTTTATCGTATATTTTACAGAAAATACATCATAGAAACATTCATGATTACTGAGATTCTTAGATTTTCATCATTCAATTAAAGATTCATTAAAAAATTAATATTGTTTAAAATAAAAGAAAAAACAATGTTAAAAACTTCATAACTTTCGAAATTTTATAATAAAAAGTAGATTTATGAAAATACTTCTAAGTCATTTATTAAAGATTTTCTGAATTCCAAAGAAGTTACTTTCTGATACATTTCTGAATTCATTTCTTTTCGGAAACGCATAAGATTACCAGGTGTTTTTAATCAGAAACTATGTAATCGAATAGCCTTATACATTTTTTGATCCAAAAATTTAAAGAAAATACTGTCAAAGTTAGCACTTTGAATCGAATTTCCGGAGCCAAAAGCATCTGAAGGGAGAAAAATCTGCAACCACGTTAAAAAAATGTTATTGCAACAAATCTATGCAAGGATATTATATACCAAAAATGAAAAACGCTATTCGATTCCAAGTACCTTTAATAGTCAGACTTGTTTTTTGTAATCAAAAATTAGTCAGAAAATGCGTCAAACTTTCTCGTTGATGAGCAGCGAATTTAGGAACCATTTAAAAAAAAACACTGAGAAGTATATTTCCAAAGATTACGTTAACAGAATTTCTTTAACACTATTAATATTTTTACATATCATATTTTCTGCCCTGCCCATCTTGAAACAGTTAAGTCTAGTTCCGTTATATGTTGGAAAACAATGGAAGCCTGACTCGACTCGGCATGAGTCTACTAAAAGAAATATTACGTCCGGGTACACAATATAACAGTCCAATGTCGATCTTTACATTGTGCAAGTTGCATTTCTGTTTTAGAACAAAATTTATTTAAAAATGATTCAGAATGTAAGCAGTTTGAGGTTTTTTCCTTCAGCTCTTGTTTTTGTTTAATTTATTTTTGATATAAGAATTGATCCTATCAAAAACGTGACAGTGTAAAAGCTGTAGATATAATTGAAAAGATGTATAATAAATTTTATCGAATTTAATATCTTAAGAATTGAGGAAGTAATAGATTTATTTCTTCCTGCCCCCCCCCCCTCTCTCCTTTGTTTTTGTTTTTTTTATTAACCCGTCAGTAGTCGCGTGTCGGTCTTTTCGCCGCCCGTATAACTTATCTTCTCCTAACTTATATCACATTACAAATACAGCTGAGATCTACCATGTAGCTGACATTGAAGCTTTCTCATGTACCTTAGTGAAGTAACAGGACACCTCTGTTTTTCTTTCAGGTAGATTTTTAGAAACAAAGTTTAAATTGGCAAAAAAGTCTACGTAAAAGTCACTAATGCGAGTTCATTTTTACTTTTTCCATTTACACCAGATCTCATGAATAAAATGCATAATTTAAGAAAACTGTAAATTTATATCTTCGTTGTAATGTTATTTTCGTATATTATATGAAAAATATTTCTTATTTTACATATTTGGTATGCGGGGGGCCAGCGGCGAAAAGACCGAGCGCGACTAATGACGTTGTGAAAAAAGTCGCGACTACTCGCGGGTTATTATTGCAACGAGAGTTGTTCCTATCAAAAATTTGCAAATAGAGTAATTGTTTTTTTTTTTAAGTTTTAGATAATATTAAATACATATATAATATTTAAAAAATTGTAATTTAATTGGATGCGATATCTTGAGAATTGATGAAGTTATGAATTTTTTTCTCTCAAAAATCCTATTTTCTTTCCCCGCTTGAGCTCATTTTTAATTTTATCAAAAATCTGTCATGCATTTAACTTTTTCCCCATTTTATAGGAGTAATATAAACTTTAAACTTATTCGATATTTATTTTCAATAAGAAATTATGAGTTTTTTCGGTTTTTGGAAAAACCCTCCATATTTCTACTTGGTCCGATTTTGCCCATTAACGAACTTGACCGAGATTTTATGCCCTTTGTTTTTAAGTATCCGTTTGGAAGATATTTGAGCAGAATTATAGGAGTTACCGTGCCCATAAAAAGTGATATATAAATATACATACACACATATATATAAACTTTTTTTACTGATGGAAGTTTTGGGGTCTAGAGATTATAATCGGTGTAGATCTGAAATAAAAATTTTCAGAAATTTCAACATAGGAGCACCGCAATGAGTATTTCATATGAAATCTAACTAAAAAGGGTAAAAAAATAAAATTTCTTTATAATAATCCATTACTTTTTTTACTTTCAAAGTACGGTTTTTCAAAAGACATGTGATGTTATTTAAGGGGAATTACGATTAATAAAACATTAATTTTAAATGGGTCTTAGATTTTTTTTTTCTGATATATCATCATTTATTAAAAGAATGTTTTTTTTCATTTCTTTACTTGAAGATTATTGATACTTTCAAACAACAGTACAATGCAAGTAGTTTTTTTATAAACAGCCGAGCTATCATATTTGCATAATCAAATTTCCTAGAAAATGGATATAAGTTTGAAATTTTGAAAGTAAGTTTATTGTTCTGACAATAATATATATATACATATATATATATATATATATGTCACAGCCAAAACCCGGAGCCTGGCTGATTCTAGAACTGGCCGGCCAATATCCGAACTGACCAAGTTTTCTGGCCAAAACGCAAAATACATGAAATGAATAGCGTATTTCGGGTTTTGGCCGGCCAATTCCCGAACTGGCAGGGAAGCCTTGGCCAACATCCGAACTGGGGATTTAAGGCTATCCTTTAGATATGGGGTCGTCAATAAATTTCTTTTAGAAGTTGTTTCTAATTTAGAGAAAAAAGTCGTTTCGTGACGGCCCCGGAAGATTGCACTGACATGCACACATGACAGGAAAGAATATTTCCAAGCTATTCTAATATGCTATGCATAGGTATCAATTTTATTGTAACTAAGATAATCTAACAACATTGAAATGAAACGATTCCCTTTGCTTATATTTAAACGAAGTATCTTTGTGTATCCCAGTAAATTAACCAAAAATAGTACACAATTCCCTTTCAATACCGAAATTAATTGATAAACCAAATAAGATAGCAATTACAAGTTAATCAGAGCCTTTACTCGAGTTAGAGCATGGGCAGACAGACGGCTAGACTGTTTGAATTCATAGACTCTTTCAACTATGTTAGAAAGGATTAAGCCTTTCTAATGTGCCTATATCTGTTTTGTGAACTGGCCAATCACATCTGGCCAGTTCGAGAATTGAACAGTCGCATCTGGCCAGTTCGCGAATCGGCCAATCATTTCTAAACGTTGCTGGCCAGTTCGGGAATTAGCCGACCAATTCTAGAATTGGCCAATTTCGGGTTTTGGCCGTAACATTTATGTAGAATTGAATTTATATTTTATTATTTTCTGATGTAAGCCAAATAAACATCTAAAAAAAATAACGAAATGTTAAACACAATCGAAAAAGGATTCTTTTACATTATTTTATTAATATAAAATATTTACAATACATTACAATTATTTGTAAATGTAACATATTACTATTGTAATAATAAAGTAAAAGGTGTAATTTCCGAAATGAAAATAATGATAAGTAAAAAATTATAATTTTTTTCAATAATACACTAAACATATTGCAGATAAATCAGTGACACATTCATTTGTTTGTTATAAATATTGTAGTGATAAATATAAAGTATAATAATGAAAAGAAATTTTAACAACAATTGACATAAAATCATAGAATAAAATAAAATGTTAATCAAAAAAAGATTTGTAAATAAATTATTAGCAGTTCAAATGAAAAATTGTTTTTAATAAATATATATATATTTATAATATATATATATATATAAGCTAAATAAATATATATTTATTTATTTAGCTTAAACAGCTTGTTTATCTAATAAGTAATGGAAGCAAAAATGGATTTTTTATTAACAATTCTAACTTCTTATATCTTAACATACCCTCTGTGGCATTAAAAAAAATAATAAAATAAAATAAAAGTATTTATTAACTTTCTTCTTACTACTCAAATCAAAATTTAATCAAGCCCCAATTTACCTAATTTCAATCAATCGAACGTCCAAGTATAAAAAGTTCTATAAACTTTCACCTTTTTTTTTAATTTCCTTGCAAGTATTAGATTTTTTTTTCTTTATTAAATGATAAGTTGAAGCAGAATCTAAAAATTTGAAAACATAAAAGCATAGCTGTTGTCACAAGGGAAAAATTAAAAAGATTCTGTGCATTAAACAGTTAATCCAAAATAATATTTTATAAATGTATAAGTTGGTAGAAAAATGCAAATTCCCAAAGATGTTGCAACGCATGCTTACCCACTGTTAAAAATAAAGGTGACAAACCAGTTGCATTTGGCACCCAGGGGTGAAAAGGTGTTATTATTTGACACCCGCGGGCTTGAAAACGTGTTTGGGGGTGCCGTTTGATCCCTCACTGGATGATTCATGCTAATCACGGTGCCGTGCAATGCATACCGTTGAAAGATTTTCACCCCTTAGTTATTTGCGAATGCTCTGTGACGTGTATCCTTCCCCTTCAACTCGCCGTCACTGGTGGATCAAAACAGCAATTTCTCCTTACGATGACTATCACCACGCGTGCGCTATCCCAATTTCGTTTAGAACTTCTAATGGCTAAATTTTGGCGAGCTTTTTTACATAAAGCAATCTTTGAAATTCAGGACACTTGAACATTTCAGGGAGACTTCGAAGGGGAGCTGGATGGCCGAGCGGTTAGAGCGTTGAACTTGCAATCAGGCGTTATGAGTTCGAATACTTCGCTGGCCAAAAGTCGGTGTTTAAGTTTTATTTATTATTGGGCACTCTGGATTAAGGGTGCAATCTTTTCACTCTAATTAAGGTTAATTCACCCATTTTCACCTTCTGGCTCTCCTAGGGATGTCACCAGTGAGACAAGCCTTTCACCCCTAAAAGGTGCAATGTGTTACACCTTTTAGGGGTTCACACAGGTGCAATGTGTCACCTGTAGTTTTAACAGTGTACTCTCCCCAATTCTCTTACTCCTCCTAGTCTATGCTTCTTACTGAATTGCATATGAAAAGTTAAAATCTTACAAAATCTATTTTTTCCCACTTTATAATTAAAGCGCTAAAATAGAATAGGTTAATTTCAATGGGAGAGAAAATTTTTATGATAGAAAGGCAGACATTCCTTGTCTTATGAAATGATTATATTCTATATACACTGTTAAAACTACAGGTGACACATTGCACCTTTTAGGAGTGAAAGGCTTGTCTCACTGCTGACACCCCTAGAGGAGCCAGAATGGCACTCTTAATTAGGGTGAAATTATGGCCCCCCTAATCTACAGGGCCCAATAATAAAAATGAATTATAAACTGACTTTTGTCCTGTGAAGGATTCGAACCCACGTCTGATTGCAAACTCTGTGCTCAAACCGTTCGGCCATCGAGCTCACCTTCAAAGTCTCCTTGAAATGTTCAAATGTCCAGAAATTCAAAGATTGCTTTATGTAAAAAGCTCACAAAAAGTTTTCCATCCGAAGTTCCAACCGAAATTGGGATAGCGCATGCGCGGTGATAGTCTTCGTAGGGAGAAATTGCTGTTATAATCCACCAGTGACGGTGAGTTGAAGAGGAAGGACACACATCGCAGAACATGCGCAAATAACTATGGGGGAAAATCTTCCAAAGGTATGCATTGCGCGGCACCCTAATTAGCGTGATTCATCCAGTGAGGGATCAAACGGCACCCCGAACACATTTTCAAGCCCGCGGGTGTCAAATGGTTACACCTTTTCATCCCTGAGAGCCAAATGCAACTGGTTTCTCACCTTTATTTTTAACAGTGTAATAATTGCAGTCAGGGCACATGAATACGTTGTTGCAATTTGAAAGTTTTTCTGATGAAGTAAGAATCACAATATTGAGTGTTACTGACTGTATTTTACATTATCTAATATCTACCATTCAAACTATATTATGACACAAAGTTTTTCGAATAAGATGCTATATAGATAATAAGCTCTAAAAGGTTATGCAAAATGGTAAATGAGTATATTGATATAGATTTTTCATGAATTAAGCGCTGTAAAAGTAAACTAATATACGTATAAATATATAAAACTGTTTACATCCAGCTCAAAAAATGGGAAGAAATAATTTTATAAATAAGAAAAAATTTCCAAATAAATAGCATTTCCAGCATCTTTTCCATAAATCTTACTAAATTACTTGTTTATTAACAAGATTATTAAGCTCTTTTTTATAATATTTATATGATTCATTAGAAAATATATTATAACGTATAGGATCTTCAAGCATTTAAGAAAAAATACACTATGTGGCCATGATACTTGCAATCTTAGACGTTTTGTTAGATATTTAGGAAAATGCATAACAAATTATCCTGAAATTTCAAGTGGGTAAATAGTATAGTAGACGTCATATATGTTCATGAAGATTTTTTTCCCGAAAACCCATAGGGGAGTGTCAAAAAATCGAAGAATAGCGAATAGCTTTTGGTTATCCCTATAAAATTTACTATTGGGTCATTCCATGTCAATTCAACCAATTTTTCCCCCATTTGTAACCCGACCCACAGGGATTTGGATGAAACTTTGTGTGCACATTAATTCTATCATGAAATGATTCCATCAGAAATTTTTCCTTCACAGACCTCATAGTTTGTGAGATATGGGGGGTCCAACTCTTAGGTTTTTCTCAAATCGCACATTTCTGAGTCTGTATTCTGAGATTGCAGTTCCATCTTCAAAAAATTGTTTCTATCGATCTAAAACATGAATCATCCTAAAAATATCACTGTAAGAAGATAAAAAGATGCAGATTTTAATAAAAAATATTTAAAAAATTTATTTGTAATATTTAGGATTAAAAAGTCAGCCAAAGTTGAGAGTTATGGTTTTTTTTCCAAATTTTTGTGACTTCACGAAAAAGGCTGTACATAAAAAGGCAAATTGAATTTCCCATTTCTTTTTGTTTTAAATAAAAGTTTACACTTTGGGCTTTCTATCTATAAAATAAAAATGATGTGTTGCGCATGGCTTATGCAAAAATTTTGGGTACTTTCCAGTTAGCCGGATGAGTGCTTTTTTTTATATATTACATATGCACACAAAAAAGCAAATGAAATTTCCCATTTCTTTTTGTTTTAAATAAAAGTTTACACTTTGGGCTTTCTATCTATGAAATAAAAATGATGTGTTTCGCATGGCTTATGCAAACATTTTGGGTACTTTCCAATTAGCCGGATAAGTGCTTTATTTTTACATATTACATATGCACAAAAAAAGCAAATGAAATTTCCAATTCCTTTTTGTTTTAAATTAAATTTTACACTTTGGGCTTTCTATCTATGAAATAAAAATGATGTCTTTCGCATGGCTTATGCAAAAATTTGGGGTACTTTCCAATTAGCCGGATGTGTGTTTTATTTTTACATATGTACATATGTATAGATCTATATAAATGCAGATGTATTATACTATTATACATGTACATATGTATGTATATATACATACAGTACATTGATATATATATGTATAACACTGGTGCCCGTCTAACCGAAAAGTACCAAATTTTGCCTTGTTTTGAGAATCTGCACCAATCAAGAGGAAAAAAAAATCTGACTAAGTTTAGCTGTGGTACTTAAATAATTACTGGAATTTCTATGAGTTATTGAATTTAATGTTATTTGATGCAGGTTTTTTTTTTATTATTATCAAAGTAAAGTTTAGGCTTTGTTTTTTCTGATTAAAAAAAATCTGACTGTAATGTGTTTCCCCATTAAATTTAGTGAATGGTCCATATATATTTCATTTCGGTATTTAGAAATGGGCATTTTTGATAATCTAAAGAATCTCTTACTTTTATTTTCAATAATTAAACTCAAAACAGATTTTTTTTGTACAGAATAAAATAGAAATTTTTTTCTTCTCACATTTCCATTCTTTCTTTTGAATGCTTATATATTAATTATTTGTGTTTAAAAAATGTTCAAAACCTTGTATTTCCTTTCCTTGGTTAATTTTAATCAGTTTAAATATTTATATTGGCAAGTTTAAATACACAAATATTTAACAGAACTTAAATTTGTTTCTATAGTCTGAAAGATTTAATTGCACCTGCCTTGTATAAACACCTTCTGATAAAGGCAGGGTAATGTTCGTTAGTATGAAAGCAGATGTTTTGAAATCAAGTTAATCAAATTATTGTCATTCTGTTGTTTCTTATCATAGAATAATGATTTAACTTTTATTGTGCTACTAAAAATATATTCTGATTGTTACATATTTTATAGTTTGTGATATGTATAAATATTTTTTTGCTTTATTGTTGTAATATGGAGCCTGATATAAAACCTTCTACTAGTCTTCAGGCTTGCAGTATTGTAATATTAAATGGTTTAGAATGTCACAAAACTAGCTATACAAATAACAGAGAAATAGATTACATTGATAATCTCTGTGATTCAGAAAAAGAACTTTTATTAGTTAGGACTATTGCATTTATAAAACAAAAATTAAGTGAAAACCGTTTGATTAATATATGTGAGCATCACAGAATTTCGCTCTTAATGAAATATGAATTATATAAATGTGGAGAACCATTTAAGCGGCATAAAAAGCAAGTGAAAAAAAGCAATTGGGGCAATTAATAGAGATTTATATAGGGCCGAAAAAGTAAACCAAAATTGAAAGTTATGATTATTTTTTCGAAATTTTGTGAGTTTATAAAAAAGTCTCTACACAAAAAGGCAAATGAAATTTCCAGTTTGTTTTTGTATCCAATAACATTAAATTCAGTAACTCATAGAAACTCCAGTAATTATTTAAGTACAACAGCTAAACTTAGTCAGATTCCCCCCCCCCCCTTAATTGGTGCAGATTTTCAAAACGAGGCAAAATTTGGTACTTTTCGTTTAGACGGGCACCAGTGTTATACATATATATATCAATATACTGTATATATACATACATATGTACATGTATAATACATCTGTATTTATATAGATCTATACATATGTACATATGTAAAAATAAAACACGCATCCGGCTAATTGGAAAGTACCCAAAATTTTTGAATAAGCCATGCGAAAGACATCATTTTTATTTCATAGATAGAAAGCCCAAAGTGTAAACTTTTATTTAAAGCAAAAAGAAATTGGAAATTTCATTTGCTTTTTTGTGTGCATATGTAATATATAAAAATAAAGCACTCATCCGGCTAATTGTAAAGTACCCAAAATTTTTGCATAAGCCATGCGAAACACATCATTTTTATTTCATAGATAGAAAGCCAAAAGTGTAAACTTTTATTTAAAACAAAAAGAAATTGGAAATTTAATTTGCCTTTTTGTGTACAGCCTTTTTTGTGAAGTCACAAAAATTTGGAAAAATAACCATAACTCTCAACTTTGGCTAATTTTTTTTATTCTAAATATTACAAGTAAATTTTTTAAATATTTTTTATTAAAATCTGCATCTATTTATATTCTTACAGTGAAATTTTTGAGATGATTCATGTTTTAGATCCAGAGAGACAATTTTTTGAAGATGGAACTGCAATCTCAAAATACAGACTCAGAAATGTGCGATTTGAGAAAACCCCAAGAATTGGACCCCCCATATCTCACAAACTATGAGATCTAGGAAGGAAATATTTCTGATGGAATCATTTCATGATAGAATTAGTGTGTACACAAAGTTTCATCAAAATCCCTGGGGGTCGGGTTACAAGGTCTGGTTGAACTGACATGGAATGACCCTATTGCTAATGTATTGAAATTTTAGAACATGATTAGGAGGTGTCTTATAATATACAGTGTTCATTTTTATAAGTATAGCACGCATATTCACGGAAAAATTAAGTTTTTTATAAAAAAAATTCCAAATTCCTCCAAATGTTTTGAATATAATTTGCAGTGTTCTTAATGTAAAAGAATGTCCTTTTCAGAAACCATTACAAATGATAATGTTCCCAATATCCTTCAATCAGAGTTATAACGGTAATAAATATTAGAGGATAAATGAACAAATTCACTGAATTTTCACAGCGCATGCGCGAATGCGACCTAAATATAATGCGCATAATGTATTAAATAAATGTATAGGGCAACGTTTGTGAAGTTCTCAAAAACATAGCTTGAAAATTCTGAAACTGATCGTTGATAAAATTAGCTCGAAATCCATTGTTTCCAAAAGGAAGCAAAAACACGAGGGGCTATATCGAAATATAGTAGTACGTGCATGCTTGTGTATGCTCGATGGGCAATAATCAATTTGTATTCGGATAAAGATCCTCATCTTTTTGCTGCATTTGTGGAACAACGAATTTCGATCTTTTCTATCAAAAATAAATTTCAGAATTTTCAAGCTATGTTTTTGAGACTTTCACGAAAGTTGTTCTATATATACATGAAATTTGTTCTAATACATTATCCACATTGCATTTTGAATGCATTTGTGCCTGCGCAGTGAATTATTATTTAGTGTAATTGTTCATTTTTTATACATTTTTTATTATTTTAAAATTTTGATTGCAGGTTATTACGTAGTGAATTTTTATTTAGAGAAGCTGTCTATTTTTTATCCAATATTTATTTTTTTTAAATTCTGATTGAGTGATTGGATATTGCGTAGAATGTCGCTGGTCATGGTTTCTGAAAAGAATATTCTTTTATATGAAGAACTCTGCAAATTATAAACAAAACATTTGGGGAAATTTGGGGTTGATTTTATAAAAAAAACTGAATTTCTCCACTAGTATACGTGATATCCTCATAAAAAATGAACGCAGTTTATTACAATAAACCTCCTAATCACGTTCTAACGCTTCAACGCTTTAGCGACGTTGGTTTTAGAGGATTATCCAAATGCCATATCTTTTCTTTTAATATGTTGACTGACCCTTGTGGGGTTTCGGTGTGTGTGTGTGTATGGGGGGGGGGGAATTTCCCCAGAAATATATGAGGTATAATTTGATGTTTGTACAGCTGAAAATTCTGGATAATTCCTCAATCATCATGATTTTTTTTAAATATCTAACAAATCGGAAGTGATTGGTCATCATTAGCCGTATAGTGTACATGATACATGCGAAATAAAATAGCAATTTATGTTAAATTGAGCAAAATGACAAACATATTTTCATAAACAGTTATGCAAAACCAAAATATGTAATTTAAATCTTTGAAAATGTCTGTATTTAGTTAAAATGTATAGAAAATTAATCTTCTAATAAATAACAAGAAGAAATAAAAGATTCGGCATAATTATTCAAACTTTGCATAATTGTTACTACTGCTATAATAAGTGTTACTATATTGTTAATAAAATAAAAGAGGATTTTATTTCTCACTGACATACCTTTTAGAAAATTATATTTATAACTTTAAATATTAAAAATTTAAATCTGACTTAATTTTTAATAAAGTTTCATATCTCTTTTTAACAATCACATGAAAGAATTTTAGTAAAAAATATATCATTTGCGATTTAATAGAATTGGCAGCATTCGTTAAAAGGACTATCTTGAAATAAAAGTCTGGCATAGATATACTTTTAAGTTTCAACTGTTTGTCAGTATTATCCTTTGTCGATTTGAATTATGAGGCAATTTCTTCAATTTAATGCTTTTAATATAAGTTAATGAATTTATCACTTTAAAGTTTTTTTTTAACCTTTTTAATAGTCACGTTAAAATACTTTTGTTGTTAGAAAAAATATTACTACATGTGCTGCATTAGAATTGGTAACAAAAATTAAAAATTATATCGAAATATGACATAAATGTCTTGTTAATACATTATTTTATTTAAACTGTTTGACAGTGTCATTATTTGTCTATTTTAAATAGGACGTAATTTTCCTTATTTGTTGTTTAACGGATATTCATGAATGTGTATAGTTTTTTGTAATCTTGTAAACTTTAAAGTTTTTTTTTTTTTTTTTTAAGTCAATGTAAATATGATATCTGATTTTATAAACATAATAAAGATAGAAATATGTGCTGCACAGAATAATAAATATAATTCTTCTCCAACAAATATAAAATGTAAAATTAAATAAAATATACAGAGAAATTTTTAAAAATGTGTGTAAGGATCGCAAAAAGCTAAAAAATGCTTTTCCAATAAAATTAATAAAAAAAAAACTTTTTCAAGCTTTCTCTATGGTAATGAATCGCATACTTTTTTTTAAAGAGGAAATATATTAACATTCTTCATATGGCTCAAATCAAAGTATGCAAAGTAGCACATAAGATTATAAACATTTCGTGAAAAAAGGAAAAAAAACTTTCATGAATGGAATAAAATATTAATCCCTGCTCTAATAAATTTATATTTTTCTCAACAATTATGAAAAGTAAAATTAAATAAATTTGTATGCTAATATCTAAAAATGTACATATTGATTGCAAAAGGACTGAATGCTGTTCTAGAAATCTGCATGGGCCGAAATTTCCAAGCCCGAGGCATATCGATCCACAGAAATTAAATTCGACTGACCTCGGTATAAAAATTAACAGTTCGATATGAGAACGGGTACAACACCTAGAAAAAAATTATTGTCCATCCCTATATAAAACCTAAATTTTCAGCCCAAAATCGGCCAGTAAAGCAATTAAATTCTCAGCCCGAATCCAGCCAGAGAAACTATAATATTCAAGAAAGAATGTTTTAAAAAGAGTAAAATTTGCTCTTATTACATAATAAATGAAGCAAAAATTACCTTTAAATTTCTGTTTTCCAAGAGCAAAAAATATTTTATTTATTATTATAAAAAAATTATATTTATTATTGGTAGCTATGATAGTATTTTACAAGTCATACAAAAGTATACGTATATTTAGTTTGAAAACGGTTTTTAATTTAAGTGCATTTAACGATATAGATTATATTGGTTTTATTCCTATTTTTTTTTGTAATAAAAAAATAATGAAATGTTTGCTTTGTAAAATTTTAAGAGAGTTTGATACTAGAGATACTTCGACATTCTATTAATTGGAGCTCAAATGTATTTTGATATGAAAATGAATAGTATATTGAACGCAATTAAGTTCCTTTTGTATTTTTTTTAAAGTGAATTGATCTTAAAAGTTGTGAGGTGTTAAGTTATAATTATTTGGAAAAATTTCATTTTTTAAAAATTTTCTTATCAGATAAGCATAGTGTTTGAGATTTCTCTCGACAGGATGTCCACTATCAACGGTGGCCAATGGCTAATTTCTTAATAGTTAGTCGTAGGCATACAGTTCCAGTTACAAAAATGTTTTAAATGAAGTAAAGAAATATAATAAAAAGCAATTGGGGTAAGAAAAAAGCATTCCTTTAAAAATTACAAAATTTAAATTTTTATACGGCCCTACAGGTCTGCACGAGCCCGGGTTGGGCAGGCGAAATGATTTTCGAACGGGTCGGGCTGGCAGAATCAGAATAAGTTTTTCAACGGGCCGGACCGGTCTATTCGAGCATAGCTTGGCTGTAAAAGACAGTTGGGCCTACCGGACAGTTATAAAGATTTGATAAGAACGATAAAATATGAGCTATTTTCAATGAATATGGCTTTAACTAGAATGTTCGTCACGAGCTGATACTAATTTGACAATATCATTACAAAAATGTAATTTGTACAGTGAAAGATCGGAAGCGGACAGTTACATAGTGTCCAACCCGAATTTAATATTCTTTTAGCTGACTTGTGCCAGGTTGAGATCAAGCTTGCATTTTTTTTCTACATATTGTCCAGGCAGGCAAGAACTAATTGTTCTCGAAATTCTATAGGATAAACAACACGATTTGTTAAAGATTTAATAGTGTCAAAGAACTTTGTTAAACTAATCTTTGGAAATATATATCTTGGGGTTCTTAAATTCATGCCTGAACAAGTCGAAAGTTTGAGAAATTTCCTAACTAATTTTTAATTGTAATGTTATAAAATTGACAAGCCTGACAATTGAAAAAATTTGGAATCAAATAGTGTTTTACATTTTTGGTAAGTAAAATATTTGTAGGGGGAAGTGGGGTAGATTGATACAGTTTTTTTCTAAGATTTTTTTTTTTTTTTTTGGTGTAAAAAAAGTAGAAAATTCAAGTTTTTTTTCCATGAGGTGACAGCAAAACTTGTATAGTATGTTATAAAAATGTACAATAATTGTTTTATATAGTATTTTTGCATGTAATTTTTAAAAAATAATAAAAAGTCATTTGTATCAATATGCCCCATCCGCGGGGCAGATTGATACGTTTGAGAAAAATGACGACAAAATAATACCAATGGATATTTTTCATAGAAAATGTGTTAGAAATCTATTTTATATTTATCTATAGAAATTCAAATCACCCAAAATTTATTTTTAAGCAATATTAAAACAATCAAAATTAAATATATTATGACCTGATGTTTTGGCTGTTCCTTGTCTGATTGTTGGCTGTGGTAACTTTGTCATATCTAGCGCTTCAATCCCAGGATTATCATTTTTCTTGGGAAAGATGAAAAAATTACCAGGTTTTCTGTTTATAAATAGTTTTATAAACAGAAAATAGAGGATAATTATATTAAAATTTCTGTTTATAATATAATTATCTTTTTCTGTTCTGAAGTTTGCTTTTTTTACTTAACATTTCTCATGTCGAAAACACTTTTTTTTCTCTGGAAAATCGATATAAATTCGAGATTTGCCAGAATGCCGTCCTTTTCTTTTATTAGTTCTACTAGTACTAGCTTTTGGCTAACTTCGTACTTTTTCTGTTTGCAAAAATACTATAAAATGTTCTAATATAAAAAATTAGAGCTATTTCACTTCAATAGAAATTAATATTAGGAATTTTTGGTGAAAATGGTTGGATTAAGGAGTGTAGGGTAAAAAAATAATAAAAAGTAATGCAAAATATTCTAAAAAAGGATTTAGCTGGTATCAATATTCCCCGAGATAGAGTGTATCAATATGCCCCATACAGCCATTTTGAATAAAATGAGTCTCAAATCCAACACTTCATAATTTATCTAAGAATGAAAAATGAGGAATTGATAAAGAGTAGTTTCACTTGCCAGGGAGAGTATTCTTTTCTTTTGAAAATACTGGAACAGTTGTATAATACCATTTCAATTGTACAATTAAAATTTACTTTTGACCTACGAAAACAATAAATCACCCGTCCCATTTCACCAAACTACTGAATCATTCCAAGACTTTCTGTATGTAGTTGAGTGCACTAGCATCACCTTTTGGAACAGTTGTGAAACTTCCTGTGAGCGGTAGAGGGGGTGTATCAATGTGCCCCATGTATCAATGTACCCCAATTCCCCCTATATACTTGCCGAGTGTAAGAGATTCTTTTCAAGTGCTTGTAGATATTCCTTCAATTCCATGCTACCGCTTCTGGAAATTCGATTCAAAAAGCTACCTTTAACAGTATTTTCTTTAAATTTTTGGATCAAAAATGGATAAGGCTATTCGATTACATAGTTTCTCAATAAAAACGCCTGCTAATCTTATTCGTTTCCGAAAAGAAATTAATTCAGAAATGTATCAGAAAGTAATTTCTTTGGAATTCAGAGAACCTTTTATAAATGATATAGAGATATTTTCATAAATCTACTTCTTATTATAAAAATTCATAAATTATGATGTTTTTAAGGTTGTTTTTCCTTTTATTCTAAACCAAATTAATTTTTTAATGAATATTTAAATGAATGGTGAAAGTCTAAAAATCTCAGTAATCATTAATGTTTCTATGATATATTTTCTGTAACATATACAATAAAATCATCCCATAAAAATGTATGCGGTATTCTTTAAAGGAATCTTAAGTATATGATAAAAATATGATTTTTTTTTTCGAAATAGATTCGATAACATATTTTCTGAATAAAAACACCTGCTAATCTTATGCATTTTCAAAAAGAAATGTATCAGAAAGTAGCTCCTTTGGATTTGAGAAAATCTTTAATAAAATGATGTAGAAATATTCTAATAAATCTACTTTTTACTATACAGCTTCAAAAGTTAAGATGTTTTTAACTCTCTTTTTTTTTAATTTATTTTTTATTCTAAACCATATTAATTTTTTAATGAATGTTTAAAGTCAAAGAGTATAAGTAATCATTAATGTTGTTATTGTGCATTTTTTGTAAAATATACTGTAAAATCATCTCATAAATATGTATGCAGTAATCGTTTAAAAAAAAAAAATCTGAAATATATGATAAAAATCTGAAATTTTTCGAAATAGTAGAAATTGTGCCGTGCCAGAACGGGCCGGGACTGTTTTCACTGATTTCTGTATGGGGCGGTCCTAGAAATGTAAAATTATTAACATGCATCCTCTACGGTCTCCTGGTGCTTTAAGTCTTATTTAGTACATATTTTAGAGGTCTGCACGGGCCCGGGTTTGCCCCGTGGCCCGTAGCCGGCCCGGTCAGCGGGCCAACTCGGTCCGGCGGAATCGTTTCAAATTTTCTAACGGGCCGGGTCGGGCCGGGCCCGGCAGATAAAAAATTCTCGGGCCTGCCGGCCCGTTCTGAAGATTTCAGCGGAAACGATAAAATATGATCTATTTTCAACGAAAATGGTTTTAACGAGAATAAATATAAATTGCGTCTCGAGCTATATTAGTTTGAGAGTATCAATATGAAAATATAACTTGTACAGTGTAGAGATCGGCATCGGACAGTTACATTGTGTGTAATCCGTTTTAATATTTTTTTAGCTGACTCGTGCGGGCCGAGATCAAGCTTGCATTATTTTTCCACACATAGACTTGCCGGACCGAAACCAGACTTAACCGTTCTAAAGATCTGTAGGGCAGACAACATGATTTGTAAAATTACTAACAGCGATAAAGTACTTATGTTAGCTTAATCTTTGGACATATACTTCCTGATGATTCTTAAATTAATTTCTCAATAACGAGAAAGTTTGACACATTTTCAGATTAATTTTTAATTGTAAAAATATAAAAGTTATAAGCCTGACTATTGAAGGGATTTGGAATCTTATAGCGTTTTTCATTTTTGGTAAAAAAAATCCTTGTATAACCTTGTTGAGATACAATATAGTTTCTCAAATGGTTGCAGGTTTTTCTCCCTTCCCATGATATCGCTTTCAGAAATTCTATTCAAAACGCTAACTATGACAAATGTGTATTTACTGTAAATACTGCAAAATCATTCCATAGATAGGTATGCAGCACTCTTTAAAGGTATCTTAATTATATGATAAAAATCTGAATTTTTGGAAATCGTAGAAATCGTAACGGGCCAAAACGAGCCGGGCCGAGCCTGGACCTGGAAATTCCGGCCCTTGCAGACCTCTAACATATTTCCTGTTACAATGAGAAGTAAGACAAAAAAATTGCGTTATTCAATGATTGGTTTAGTAAATATTGTTTAAAGTTGGAGCGTATCTTTTGTTGCTAATTGGGGGGGGGGGGGGGGAGCATTCATAAATTTAGTTGGAATATAATTTTAGGTATGTTAACAAATGTTTGAGAATAAAATTAACATTGCAATGCAAATTTGAAATCTTCAATCATTCTGACATATGAATGCAAAACGTACAATTTGTAATATCTATAACAAAAAGCAGAATTTTTGTTGAATAAAATGATGAAAATTAACTGCCCACAAAATGATCATTTCATAAAATCATTTTTTTTCATCAGCCCACTAATTAATAATATTTTAGTTTCAAAAATTTATTTATCGGAAAAAAAACTCTAATTATCTATAGAAAAAAACTTTTATTGGACACTTTGTAAAGCATTACAAATAATGTATGTTATTCAGAATCATTAAAGTTTAAAAAAATGATAATCGAATTTTTTTACACGATAATTTAATAATATTAACATATTTATCAGAGAATGAATTTTTTATCTCACTTAAGGTGTTCACATATACCTGACTATCTTTTTATTTTCTTAATCTATTATCTGCATCGCGGAAACTTTAGGAATTATATCACTCTGGAACTCGTGAAAAAGTGGGGTCAAGTAGGTCACATATTAACTGACAGTGTTGTAAATCACAGACATAACTTTTACTCTTTACACCTCTTAAAAATGACATTTAATTCCAATAGATTTGACCGAACATGTTATCAGCATGTTTCTTACAAGATTCCATTTATTTTTAGAAGGTTTCTCTGTTTTATGCAAATTGTTGATAAAAGTTCAAGCATCTACCTGCTGGAAAACAAAAGTTTTAAATAGGATTTTTTTCAAGATACTTACCAATAATGAAACTGCATGAGGTTCATTACTGGGTGCCGTGCCAGATTCTAATCGTGAACATACAGTATTCCAAAAAAGATTTTTAGCAGGCGTGAGATTTGATTTGTGGGGGGAGTAGGGAAGCAAATAACGATTTTTTATCTTCCGTAAAATGTACTGGGTCCAAGTCTAAGCTAGAGGCCTGCAAGGGCCAGAGTCGGCGGAACTGTACCGAATTTTCTAACGGGCCACCCCGTGCTATCCTGACAGAATTATATATATATATTTAACGGAATGGGCCGGGCCGACAAACAAAATAAGCGGGTGGGGCCGATAAAAAATTTCGCGTGTCTATCGGTCCGTTGAGAACATTTAAGCAGAAACGATAAAATATGAGCTATTTTCAATGAATATGGCGTTAACGAGAATAAGTATAAATGTGCGTCACGAGCCGATACTAGTTTGGCAACATCAATACCGAAATGGAACTTGTACAGTGTAGAGATCGGCATCGGACAGTTACATTGTGTGTAATCCGGGCTTTATATTATTTAGCAGTCTCTTGCTGGGACAAGATCAGGATTGCATCGTTTTTGTACATATTGACAAGACGAACGGGAACTAGATTTAATTGTTCTGAAGATGTGTAGGGCAGACAACATAACTTGTAAAATTATTAATAGGGATAAAGAGCTTGTTAGGGTAATATTTATATATATTTCTTTGTGTTTCTTAAATTTATTTCTCAAAAACGCGAAAGTTCGACATATTTTTTGACTAATTTTTAAATTTATATTAGACGAAAAATGTGTAGGACATTTAAACTGTAAATTAGTAAAAGTATAAAATTAACAAGCCTGACTCTTGAAGGGAATTGGAATCGAATAGTGGTTTTCATTTTTGGTAAATAAGATATATGTGTAATCTTTTTGGGAGATAAGAGATTTTTATCGAATGGTTGCAGATTTTTCTCCCTTTCCATGTTGTCGCTTCTAGAAATTTTATTCAAAATGCTAGCTTTGACTTTGTTTTCTTAAATTGCTTGTATCAAAAAAATAAATAATGCTATTCGATTATATAGTTTCCGAATAAAAACATCTGTTAATCTTTTGCGTTTTCGAAAAAAAAAATGAAATCCGAAATGTATCACATAGTAACTTTTTTGGATTTGAAATTGAATTTGGATTTGAAAACTTTAATAAAATAATACAGAAATATTTTCATAAATCTACTTTTATTAATCTTCAAAAGTTACGATGTTTTTAACATTCTTTCTTTTCTTTTATTCTGAACAGTATCAATTTTTTAATGAATATTTATTTGAATGTTGATAGTCCAAGAATCTAAGTAATCATTAGAGTTGATAATGTTTATTTCTTGTAAAATAGTCTGTAAAATCATTCTATATATATGTATTGCAGTATTCTTTAAAGTAATTTTAATTAGGTGATAAAAATCTGATATTTTAGAAATAGTAGAAATTGTGTGGGGCCAGAACGGGCCAGGCATGTTTTCACAGATTCCTGTATAGGACGGGCCTAGAGATGTAAAAATATTAAGGCCCGTGCCGGCCCGGGCACGGGCCTGGAAATTCTGACCCGTGCAGACCGCTAATCTGAGCAAGAGAGAAGGCAGGATTTTAGGATGTGAAAGTGGGGAGGAGAAGATGTTCTCCCTCACAAGAACTTCAATTATTTCAACTTGAAGTAATTTCAATTCAAAGTCGATTTAATTTCCATTTCTGATCAATCTACTTCAACCTGATCTACAAAAGAAAACTGATTGGCGAGAATCAGAAATTTAAATTAAAAGCTAATAGATCAGTATTTTAATGTAATTATAGAAATGTAATCTAAAATTATATTGTTAGTTTCAATTTTATTTTTCAAGTAGAAAAAGGAGTACATGAATGAATGAAAACATAAGTTTCAAAACTCGCCTTGTACAAAAATAAATAAATAAATAAATAAAAATTTTTAAAAAGTAAAAACAAATCGTGATTTTTTTAAAAATTTATACTATTGATAAACTTGCACAAAAAAATATTCTAAATTAAAAAAAAAAAATCTAGTAATTTTGAAATAGATAAAATGTGAATTATCATGAAAATCAGTGGACGCTGTTTTACTTTTTTGAAAATTTTCCAAAATTTTATTTTCTGGATAAGGAGAGTTTTGAAACACACGTTCTCATATATATATACATAAATGTATTTATACCCCTTAATAATCAAATACATAGATTTTCTGATGAAAATTTTTCTAAACCTTTCAAATAATTTTCACTTTGTCAAAAAAGATCAATTCGAATCCGACATGAAGCAGTCAAAGTCCAATCGAAAACCTATCTGAAATGGAGACTAATAAAATTAGAGTAAACCTGAGCAGAATCAAACATAAGCTCAAGTTGGGGTCGTTAAGAAAAAGGTTATAAAATTAAATCAAGCATTAAAACTATACATTAAAAATGATTCTTTTATGGAAAATATTCATGTGACGTATGGAAATTACACGCCTTAAAAATAACGTAAATAGCAAATTTTTTATAACATATCAATATTACATATTACAAATCATTATTACATATTAAATTTTTACATATTTCATCATTTGATGCAGCATAAAATCTTAAAATTTATACGAAAAATACTCAGAAAATCCATACATAAAGTCATTAATTAAAATTTACAATTAAAAAATAACATGACAATAAAAATAATGATACAAATAAGAAAGAAAGAATTCGTATTCGTGCAACCTGCTTCTGAAACGATAAAATATTCAACATAAACTGAAAATGTAAGCGCAAAATTTGTAAAAAATTTAATTTTGTAAAAAAGTTGTTATTATAAAAATTTTGATTCTAAATGTTATTCCCAAGCCAACGAATTTTCGCAACATTAAATCAAAGACGAAGAATGTTATCCTCAGAATCGGTATAAAAGTATAACGGTAATAGGCCATAACTCCGCAAAAGATGCGGTACAAACGAAAATTTCTTGGTACTTACCGGTACTCACGTAGTACTAACATCACAGATAATTTGAAGGAAATCGGAGAACCTTCATTTTTTTCCTATGGCAAATCCCATGTTTCTCCAGCCCGCGCGCTGGAACTTGAGAATTGGCCATAACTCCGCAACGGATGTGGTACAAACGAAAATCTCTCGGTACTTACCGGTACTAACGTAGTACTAACGACCCACATAATTTGAACGAAATCGGAGAACCTTCATTTTGTTCCTATAGGAAATCCCATGTTTCTCCAGCCCGCGCGCTGGAACTTGAGAATTGGCCATAACTCCGCAACGGATGTGGTACAAACGAAAATCTCTCGGTACTTACCGGTACTAACGTAGTACTAACGACCCACATAATTTGAACGAAATCGGAGAACCTTCATTTTTTTCCTATAGGAAATCCCATGTTTCTCCAGCCCGCGCGCTGGAACTTGAGAATTGGCCATAACTCCGCAACGGATGTGGTACAAACGAAAATCTCTCGGTACTTACCGGTACTAACGTAGTACTAACGACCCACATAATTTGAACGAAATCGGAGAACCTTCATTTTTTTCCTATAGGAAATCCCATGTTTCTCCAGCCCGCGCGTTGGAACTTGAGAATTGGCCATAACTCCGCAACGGATGTGGTACAAACGAAAATCTCTCGGTACTTACCGGTACTAACGTAGTACTAACGACACACATAATTTGAACGAAATCGGAGAACCTTCATTTTTTTCCTATAGGAAATCCCATGTTTCTCCAGCCCGCGCGCTGGAACTTGAGAATTGGCCATAACTCCGCAACGGATGTGGTACAAACGAAAATCTCTCGGTACTTACCGGTACTAACGTAGTACTAACGACCCACATAATTTGAACGAAATCGGAGAACCTTCATTTTTTTCCTATAGGAAATCCCATGTTTCTCCAGCCCGCGCGCTGGAACTTGAGAATTGGCCATAACTCCGCAACGGATGTGGTACAAACGAAAATCTCTCGGTACTTACCGGTACTAACGTAGTACTAACGACCCACATAATTTGAACGAAATCGGAGAACCTTCATTTTTTTCCTATAGGAAATCCCATGTTTCTCCAGCCCGCGCGCTGGAACTTGAGAATTGGCCATAACTCCGCAACGGATGTGGTACAAACGAAAATCTCTCGGTACTTACCGGTACTAACGTAGTACTAACGACCCACATAATTTGAACGAAATCGGAGAACCTTCATTTTTTTCCTATAGGAAATCCCACGTTTCTCCAGCCCGCGCGCTGGAACTTGAGAATTGGCCATAACTCCGCAACGGATGCGGTACAAACGAAAATCTCTCGGTACTTACCGGTACTAACGGAGTACTAACGAATGACATTGTTGAATTTCCTGAACTCCATAGGTGCGGGCTGGTGAAATGCACCTTAATAGTAGGGAAAAAAATTCGCTATTTTCTTGTTTTGATTTCGTTCTAAATTCATATAAGAACATACTTTCATTATTATACGAATCTACTAATCTACTAATATTTAATTATCAGTTAACGTTCCTTTTTTTTTCTCTTTAATTCAGCATAATCTATTATTTATCTTCCTAAAAAGAACTAAACTGTATTATTTAAATGTCAGTATCTTATTTTGAAATATTAAAATCATTACATTAATCCATTTCCCTTTTTTGGAATAAAAAAAAAAAATCATTTATCAAAAGATTTAATTTTGTTTTATTTATTCTTTTTAAATTATCGTCTGCTGGCAACTCCAAATCAGTGCGCACTTTAGGCTGTTCACCCTAGAGGTCTGCACGGGTCGGGCCTTACTTCTGAAGACTCGGGCTGGGCCTAGTCACTAATCCTTTCGGGCCGGCCCTAGTCACTAATCCTTTCGGGCCGGGCCTAGTCACTAATCTTTTCGGGCCGGGCTGTGCTCGGGCCTTAATTTTTTTTGCTGGAGTATCGGGCCGGGCCTAACGTTTTTTTTCCGTACGAAGCCGAGACTGATTCCATTCTTCCTAGTTTTCATGGACCAAAATAATCAGTTCCTATTGAATCTTCCTACATGAAAATCCTTTTCTCGACTTTTTATAAATCAGTAATATTTGGCTTTGTCCAAAAATTTCTGCAAAAAAAGCATATACTTTTAAGCCGTCATTATTCTACAATTAAACATTAGAATTTATTCCTTTTAAAAAACCGTAGATTACTAGGCGTTTTAAAATAGAATTAAACACACACACACACACAAAAACATGATTATGACGGATTTTTTTAAAAACTGAAAACTGAAAGTTTCTTTTAAAATGTTCATCCATGCAAAATGAATACAACAATACGGGAGAAAAAAATATATTAAACATTTACATCTGTTAAGAAGGGAATGCATTTTTTTTTTCGTTCCAAAGCGATTTCGTCTTTGGAAATTTTACCATATTCCGCTTTTTCGATTTTTTGTCTCCATTACAGGGAATATGGATTAATAATACTAGTGATAGCTGAAACATTTACATACAACAAACAAAGATTCATTTAAAAGCATAAATATCGCAGCCTACGGCACTTCTGCATAAATGGAGATTATAAACATGAAAAAAAAAGACTAATGTAATTTTTTTTGGTCAGAACTCTTCCATAAGATTAAAGATCAATGTTCTGTAGAAATTCACTCTAGCCGGGCCGGGTTCGGGCCGAATTTTAAACTTTTTTCCGGACCGGGCCGAGCTCGGACCGAAATTTTAACTTTCGGGCCGGGCCGGGTCGGGTCGGGCCAATATTTCTTTCGTCCGGGCCGGGCCGGGCCGGGGCTGAAATTTTAATTTTCGGGCCGGGCCCGGGCCTGGAAATTTCGACCCGTGCAGACCTCTAGTTCACCCTGCATACTACGCCTATGAATAAAGAGTACTAGCATCAAGCTCCGCCTGTAATCCAATGGAAATGCTAGAAATATAATACACATATCTTTGAATGAATCGTATTGGGCTTTAGATTTGTGCGTCAGCTAGGTGGCGGGGCCAGTTTCTCTGAGAATTTTCGGAGCATCAGTTTTCTTTGAGAGAGAGATCAGAAGTGACTGACCTTCCAATTGTTAAGCACGAACGGTGCCTCTTCTAGTAATTTTAGAACGTTTTGCCGTAGTGGTGGTATTTTTCTGGAAATGGTTTTACACCGACCCCCTTTTTTTGCTCTTTTATTATTATCGGTGACATGGACATCGAAAGCCGAGAAGTCTAGTCGTGATGATGGAAATTAGTATCTGAAATGGCAAGCTAAAGAACATTCTGGTATTTTATTCTCAGGCGATGTTTTGATTTTTCCATTTTTCATAAGTGCACTACTGATGGAGATGGACCTTGGAGTAACAGTAAAATTGAACGATAATAAAACATGATGTTCACTGAGTTTCGTATAATTTTAATTATTGGAAGTGACAACATCTTTTCATCGAGTGCCATCTTCCAAATTGCTTCGGCCGCGAATCTGTTGGATGCAATGTGATTGCTGATGACAGATCGACCGTCGACATTGTTCGGGCTGTAACGTTCTGAATTTCCTCATTAGCACACTGTCAATAAAGGCAGATGTTAGCACGTGTAAATACCCTCTGACAAGTACGATACATTTGTGTATAATAAAACTTCAACTTTCCAATTATCTAAGCAATAAATTCCACTTGAAACCTCTGCAACTGACGTTATAAAAATCGTATTTTAGACCAAGAATTTAACGTTAGACAGTTTGAATATAATAAATCTACACTACTTGAGCTGTCTGATTTACCCTCTTAATGATTGGCGATTATCAAAGAAAACTGCTTTATATATATGTAATTTCCAAGAGGCTCAAGAGAGGATTTTTGGTTTTGACTCTGAAGTGAGTCGACCTAGCTCGCCAGTCGGGGCGCATTTTTGCCCCGTAAAAAAGTGAAGTCCGTCACGGCCATCGTCTGATTGTCCTAACTGTGAAAAGGCCCAAAACCCACGCGCAACTGTGAAACAGCTGCGGACAGAGTACATAGTGTGCTCTTATTTGAATCTTCTATATATTTTTTCCAATTCTAATTTTCTTCTGTTTTGCTTGCTGTGTGTTGCTGTAAATAAAGCTTTGCCAAAAGTCATCCTGGATTTATTCAATACGTCACAGCAAGTTGGATTGGTGTCAGAAGTGGGATAAAATTTTAATCAGAAGAAATATTGATTGGATTTTCGAAGGAATTTCTTTAGCGGAAGAAGATAAATGGAATTTTCATCTTTCCGAAAACGGATGGCCAGCTGATTCTACTGTTGAAAGAAGTTGTGAAGAATCTTCTCCGGGGCTTGGTATAAACGGACGACTGGAATTTCCTGGGATACGTCGTTCCTCGGAGGCGGAGGTGAAATGGTTTTCTGACCCTCGACCCTTGTCAGCTGATAAAAAGATCTATTTTGACCTACTTTCGTGAAAGAAAATAGAGTGTGTTTTTAGTGCCGTGTTTGGTGATTGTGCGCAATTCTGTGTGAGTGCTTACAGATTCTGATTTTCCGGTTTCTTTTTGGATTAAAAATTTGGAGAGGTATAAAGGCTTCAAATGGGGTAAGTCATTCCATTTCAAAAAGTTCTTGAGTAAACAATTTTATGTATATAAAAAAAGGAAAAAAAATTATAGAAGAAATTTTTTTTTGTAAATGTTAAACTCAAAAATCGTACAAGTGCACATAAGGGAAGCATTTTTTATATATGTATGTGTATAAAAGATCATGTTTTTTTTTCTCCTCTGTTTTTATGTATGTAAAATTTAAAATTTGTTTTTAGTTATTTTAATAGTTAAAATTTGTCTATATGTAAAAGAAAAATTTCTATAGATATAAATATTCAAAAGATATAGAAAGATATAAAAACTTTTTTTTTTATATCTTTTGGAAGTTTTGATAAAAGAATCAGCATTAAATGTGTACATTTTGATTTTTATATGGAAATTTCTGTTAAAAATAATAAGTAGAATAAGGTAAAAATTTTATTAAAATGGCGTACTTAGGCAAAGGTAAGAAAGATGATGTAATTAAACTAATCGACGAACTGGAAATACCTAGACTGGGCACCGAAACTAGGATTCAATTAAAGAATTTAATTGTGAATTCAGATGATTACGATGAAGATTTTGTATCCGAGATATATGATAATATTTTAAGAGAAAGTCAGGAAGCGGCTGAGAGAAAGGAACGTGAAATAGCTAGACAAAGAAATTTAGAGCGCGAAGAATTATTAAGAAAAGAAAATGCTGAACGTGAGTGTAAAAAAATGGAACAAGAACGAGAGTTGAGACAGAAAGAGTTAGAATTAAATTTTGAATTAGAAAAATTAAAGTTAGAAAAAGGAATCCCCGCATCGGGATCAAATTCAAATGACATTAATTCGCGTCCTTCAGAATTAAATTTGAAAAAACTAATACCCGAATTCGACCCCGAAAAAACAGATATCAGTTTGTATTTGGTTCTGTTTGAACGACAAGTTAAAAGAGCTAAAATTAATAAAGAAAACTGGGTGTCCCACTTAATTAGTTTATTGCCAATTGATATTGTAACGATTATAGCAAGAGAAGCCCAAGATTTAGCGGAGAATTATGATCACATTAAATCAGTTCTTTTAAAACGTTATAAATTAAATGCAGAATCATTTAAAGTTAAGTTCTTACAGCACGTCAAACGTCCGAGCGATACATGGAAGGATTTCGGTTTCGAGTTACGAAATTATTTGCAGGAATGGCTTGCAGGTTTGGAAATAAATTCGTTTGAGCAACTCACCGATCTTTTAATCGCAGACCAAATCAAAAAACGCGCTAAGCCAGAGATGAGAGAACACTTCTTAGATAAGTGGCCGTTAATTAAAAGTGAGGCCGAAATTACCGAACTACTTGATGGTTTTGATAGCATTCGAGCGTCGACGCCGAAGAATAGAGACAATAAGCATGAAAAAACTCGTATGCAAATTGATGATAAATTTAGAGGAAGTAAACCCCGATATACTCCCTCCTTTGGCGTTACTAACACACAGGCGGATATAAATAGAGACAGGGCATTCGAAAGGAGAGTTAAATTAAAATGTTTTATTTGCAATTCGGAAAACCATCTAAAAAGTTCGTGTCCAAAATTGCAGAAAAAACCACCTTCAGGGTCAGTAAACAACCTCCAGGAAAAAAAAGAGAAGATTTGTTAGAAACATATACTTTTCAGGGAACTGTAAATGGACATAAAATAGAAATCTTAAGAGATTCCGGAGCCACGTTGGATTTAGTTTGTCGGAAATACATAAATCCAAATGATTTTTGCGGTGAGCAAATATGGATTAAGCAACCTTTAAGCTTGGATTTAGTTTGTCTACCGTTAGCAGTTGTAGAAATATCGGGAGATTTTGGTAAATTACGGACAAAGGCGGCCGTGTGTGGAAACCACTTGAACCAAAATCGATATTTGCTAGGGAATAAAACGGCAGAATTGATTAAGGAAAAAACGGGGTATGAGTATTTTTCGGTGGGTCAGGTAAATGCCGTACAAACGAGAGCGCGTGCAAAGCGCATGGAGAAAGTTGCCGAGAGGGATCGGCAGGAAAAACTTGAAACGAAAGTTTCAGAAGGGTTGAATCGAGAGTCGAAGGATGAAGCAGGGATTTTAGTTCCGACGGTAGAAGAGGAACCGATAGAAATTCCCGCTTTAGAGGCCGGAGCGCCAGAGTTAGAGTTATTGAAGATAGATAAACAAGGTTTTATCGATGCACAACGAAAGTGCGCGGAAGTAAGGGAATTGCGGAGCCGTTTGGATAAACCGAACGCGGAAAATGCAAATCGTGTATATTCGATTAAAGATGATTTGCTAGTGAAAAATCGCGAGGATCGATTTGGAAATGTGACGAGATTTCTGGTAATTCCAAAGCCGTTAAGGGAGGCGGTAAAATCGTTGTGTCACGAAGGGACGTCGGCACATTTGGGTTGTACTAAATCCAAGGATAAGTTAAATATATATTTTTTCTGGCCAAATTGCAATAAGGAGATGGAAGATTTTGTACGTTCTTGCGATTTCTGTCAGAAAGCAGGGCGGCCAAATGAGAAAAAGAAAGCCCCCTTAAAATTAGTACCAGTGATTCAGGAGGTGTTTTCCAAGTTAAACATTGACGCTTGCGGTCCGTTACCTCTGACCACAAATGGGAACCGTTACATTTTAACAGCGATGTGTATGGCATCGAAATATCCTGAGTCAATACCCTTAACAGATTTAAGTTCTGTGAAAGTAACTGAGGCGTTATTAGACATTTTGTGTCGCATAGGTTTTCCTTCTGAGTTACAGTTTGATCAGGGAAAATCGTTTACCTCAGCATTAACTACAGAATTTCTAGAGAAATTCGGCATAAAGGTAAGCCATAGTTCTGTTCATCACCCACAAAGTAATCCTGTCGAACGATTTCATAGAAATATGAAACGGCTTATGAAGGCGTTATGTTTAGAGTCCGGAGCGGACTGGGATAAGCATTTGCCAGCGATACTGTTAGCACTCAGAACTGTAACACATGAGAGTACGAGATACACTCCATCAGAATTAGTGTACGGAAAAAATTTACTCACACCAGAAACATTAATTGCGGAAAAATGGCTGGAGCCACCTCTAGAAAACGATTTAGTTACGGAACATGTGTTCAATTTAATTAACAGGTTAAAGCGATGTCGTGAGATAGCAGTTACACGAATGGAAGATTTACAAGTCGAACGAAAGAATTGGTACGACAAAAATGCTATCAAACGAGAATTTAAAGAGGATGATTTAGTTTTAGTCTTGGCTACATCGAGACCAAATAAATTATCAGTTCAATGGATTGGTTCTGGGACAGTAAAAAGTAAAATTTCGGAAACGAACTATGTTGTCGAAATACCGGGAAAAAAAGAAAAGACCCAAATATATCACGTAAATATGTTAAAACCATATTATACGCGACCAGAGCATGTGAATCTACTAGACTTCGAGATATAACCTAAATCATTGGAAGACCAAGACTTAGATATTCCGTATCTAGAGAATGGTCCTATGGTATATGATTTTGAGGAAATAATTCGTAGCAGTGATTTAGAAAATCTATTGAGCAAAAGTCAGATAAATCAATTGCATGAGGTGTTAAATAGATTTTCAAAGTGCTTTTCTAACAACCCTGGTCTTACAGACTTAGTTGAGCACGATATCATTCTTGATAGCGATACTCCGATTATGTCAAAACCGTATAGATTTTCTCAAAGACAGACTGATATTTTAAAAGATGAAATCCAGAAAATGTTAAAGTTAGGTATTATAGAGGTAGGAGAGTCAGACTACACTTCTCCGATGATATTGGAGAAACTCCCGGAAAAGATCCCCGGCCATGCGTTGATTATCGTCGCTTAAATAGGATCATTAGAACCGAATATTTTCCTCTTCCGAATATCGAAGAAAGAGTTGAGAAAGTATCATCTGCTAAATTTATAACGGTCTTAGATCTAGCTAAGGGGTACTGGCAAATCCCTTTAAGTCCAAGAGCCCAACGGTACGCTGCTTTCTGTACAACCTTTGGTACTTTTAAATGTTTAAGAATGAGTTTCGGTTTAAAAAATGCTCCATATTTCTTTAGTAAACTCATGTCCGAGTTACTGAGAGAATTCGAGGAATTTGCTGTTCCATACTTAGACGATGTTGCTATATTTTCAAATACTTGGGTAGACCAATTACAACATATAAGTTTGGTTTTGGAGAGAATTGAAAAGGCAAATTTTAAAATAAAACTTTCAAAGTGCAAGTTTGCGCAAAACCATGTCAAGTATTTGGGGCATATTGTAGGAACCAGTACAAGATCACCCGCGGAAGCAAAAGTAGAAAGTGTTAAAAACTTTCCGACCCCTAAAACGAAAACGCAGATGACGTTCTTAGGTTTAGCCGGATATTATAGCAGGTATATCCAAAACTATTCGGTAATAGCTGCGCCTTTAACGGACGCGCTAAAAGGGAAAACAAAAAAGTACGAAATCACTTGGACAGCTGAATGCGAAGAAGCATTCCGCAGGTTAAAAAAGAGTTTAACAGATACGCCGGTTTTGCATGCATCGAACTTTAAAAAAGAATTTTTAGTTCAAACGGACGCTTCAAACCGAGGCATGGGAGTTGTATTAAGTCAAGAGGATGATAGAACAGGTGAAGAACATCCAGTTCTTTATTTAAGCAAAAAGTTCTCAGAAGCGGAAAAACGGTACAGTACTACCGAACGCGAATGTCTGAGTATAATCTTTGCAATAAAGAAATTGCATTACTATTTGGACGGCAGGAAGTTCAAAGTATTTACAGATCACAATCCCTTACGCTGGTTGAGATCAAATGCTAGTTCTAATCCTAGGCTTATGAGATGGGCTTTAGCCTTACAACCCTACGAGTTTGAAATAATTCATAGAGCAGACGAAAACAACAAAAATGCGGATGGTTTGAGTAGAGCAGAAATGCTAGAGAAAAAAGAGTAAAAATCTTTTTATATTGAACATTTTTATATTGATATTCTATTATTTTGTACAGTATTGTTTAAGAAATTATGCAACTATAATATGTGTTTGTGATTTATATATTTGAAGTAGCAAAGTTAGAAATGTTTGCAATTGCATAAAATCTTTCCATAAGAAAGTTCTGGTTGTTTGTATTGAAATATAATTGTAAAACATGTGTATATTGTACTTAATTGTGAACTTTCCTTATGGGTACTTGTGTTCATTATGTTTAAAGGTTTTTTTTTCCAAAATTTAAATTTTAAATTGGGTTAAGGCTGTTTGCCAGCAAATGCAGATTAACTCAAGATCTTTTTGTTTGTTGACTAACCCTTCATATATGAATTTTTCCCTTAAGAAAAATTCTTGCTAAGAGGGGAGGACTGTAGCGTTCTGAATTTCCTCATTAGCACACTGTCAATAAAGACAGATGTTAGCACGTGAAAATACCCTCTGACAAGTACGATACATTTGTGTATAATAAAACTTCAACTTTCCAATTATCTAAGCAATAAATTCCACTTGAAACCTCTGCAACTGACGTTATAAAAATCGTATTTCAGACCAAGAATTTAACGTTAGACAGTTTGAATATAATAAATCTACACTACTTGAGCTGTCTGATTTACCCTCTTAATGATCGTCGATTATCAAAGAAAACTGCTTTATATATATATGCAATTTCCAAGAGGCTCAAGAGAGGATTTTTGGTTTTGACTCTGAAGTGAGTCGACCTAGCTCGCCAGCCGGGGCGCATTTTTGCCCCGTAAAAAAGTGAAGTCCGTCACGGCCATCGTCTGATTGTCCTAACTGTGAAAAGGCCCAAAACCCACGCGCAACTGTGAAACAGCTGCGGACAGAGTACATAGTGTGCTCTTATTTGAATCTTCTATATATTTTTTCCGATTCTAATTTTCTTCTGTTTTGCTGTGCTGTGTGTTGCTGTAAATAAAGCTTTGCCAAAAGTCATCCTGGATTTATTCAATACGTCACAGGGCCATCCTGTTAACTTAGCTGGATAGTTGTGTTTTTGCGCCCCCCCCCTAAAATATCTTCACATATATATACTTTTTTTGCATTGGATGGTTGAGGTTTTACTGTATATCGCTCCTAGATTACTTTTTCGATTTTGGTCGCAGGTATTTTATATAAAGGGTACTACTTTGTTATCCCGTCGATCAATTTCACCAAATTATACAAATCGTCAAACTAATAGCCAAATTATACATATTGACATAATTTTTATTTTAAATAACGAAAAAACAAATAATTAGTAGAATATTAATAAAAATATTAATAAAAAGTCGAAATAAAAATATTAATAAAAAGTTTAAATAAAAATCACTTAATGATATTTTAAACACATGAATCGCATTTAATGTCATTGAATGTGACATTCACGATCATCCGTTATTGGCATTTAATCTTATAGTTTGGCGATAATTTTTTGATCGACGGGATAACCCAGTAGTACCCTATAAAGTTACTTTCACTTTCTAAACCGGTTTTGGAAGTGAAAGTAACCTTATAGAAAATACCTGCGACCAAAATCGAAAAAGTATTCAAGGAGCGATTTTGAGAAAGACCTCAGCTTACCGAAGCAATTAAAAAAAAATTAAAAAATGTCAGAATGCGAAAGAGTTATTAGAGAAATGCCTCCCCATAGGAATAGCAGTAGCTGTCTTCGCAGGCAGAAACAGGACCCTTAAACAACATTTTCTGCTTTCTGACTTGTTTGACTGCGAGATTATAAAATATGCAAGACAGAGTTATATTACACTTTTAAAATATATTGAAATTGTTTTAATCATATAAAATAATTTAAAAGCCAGCTAATCATAAAAGTTTTGGTGTTTACATTTTGGTACGTGCAATTTAAAAATTAAATTTGACTATTTAAGTTTTCAGTTAAGCCAAAGTATTGTATGTACAATAAACATTACAAAAATTTCATTTTTACATGGGATGTCTATTACTGCTGCTAATGACTATTAAGAATCCCAATAATGAATCTCCTCTTAAAACATTAAAAATAAATAAAATTTTACAATAGCTATCAGTATGTAAAATTCAAAGTTTTCTACTACTATCAAAATAAAAAGCTGCAAGTTTTGCTAGAAAAAAAAAAAATATTTAGATTTATTATTTGAAGACAGCTCTTAGCATGTTCATTAAGATTTTCACAGAAAAACAGTAAAACTTCGAAACATTATTTTCTGTTTTCTGATTGGTTTGATTAAGAGTATCAACAATTAGTCAGTCTTATCAAATATGTATGAAGAAATTCTGAAAAATAAATAAATAAATAAAGATTAAATTTATTGGTTGTTTTTTATAAACCAAAAACATTGAAGGGTGTCCATTACTGGCATATCTTACCTATTCTAAATACCAATATATTATAAGTACCATATCCTCGTAATATATGCAATATATTATCTTTAAAATGAAGACTAAAATACAATATTTTAAGAACCTGAGCATTTCAAAAATTGCATTAGCATAAATATTAAAAATAAGTAAATGTAAATTATGATAAAAATACGATATTTTCATGATATATGTAATAAAGACCTGATTTTTTCCTTTAAAACAGAGGTTAAAATGCAATTTTTTTTATTTGCACGAATGTATCAAAAATATTTAATCTTATTATCATAAAAATTTACATAAAAATAAAAAATAAGTAGTCAATTAAAATTATGATAGAACATTTGATATGCTTTTACCCGCCTTTTTGCCTTAAAACTAAGGCTAAAATGAAATTAAATACGATTAAATACGATTCATTTGAGTATTTTGATAGAGTTAAATGTATTCACTCGTCTTGAAATTTAGTTTGCAACAGATAATAAGTTTATAAAAAAAAATCATAGGAAAGGAAATAGAGACGGAGAGTTTAAAAGAATGATATAGAAAAGAAAAACTGAATTTGTGATATTAGTCTAGTGGTATAAAAATGTAAATATTTCTTACTGATATTCTCAAGAATTTAATGGAAAGTACAAGGGGGTATACACCGTATACCATCTGGACTGTTTAAGATTTAAGTCGTAATTTTGTCGTGTCAATTAAAATTTTATGAAAATCGGATGTATAGTTTAATTAAAGGGATAATCAAAAGTATTCTATCACATTACGGTCAATAGGAAAAAGTTTCAAGTACATTTTAATGATGTTACACTCTTTCGAATATAATAGAATTGAAACGTATCTATGAAGTAGATACTAAAATATACATTCTGTACAATTTATGATACAAAGAATATTTATTATTATTTTACAGGGCTACTCAAATGTATAACACTGCATTATGACACACGGGCAAATATTGTTTGGGACGTGTTTTAATTATATTAAACTGTTTCATATTTTATAAAATTGATATACGTTGCTGGGCTTTAATACAAGTTACGTCCTGTATAATAAAAAAGAGACAGTATTTACTGGAACACACAAAATATTTCGACTTTTATACTGTATCCGAAGTACTGTATACTATAGCAGCAAAATCTGAATATTTTAAAATTTCTATGAAGTACGAACGCACCTCATTTGCTATGCTTCACGTGCAATTTGCAACTTGTTTATGACTGCAGCATTCAGGATATTCTGCATACAGATATATATCAGTCTCCCTAAAAAAAGCTTTTGCCTGTATAATTCTTTTTACATTTGATTTTAGGGGTCTCACATATTAAATGCAGCTTCCATTTAAAAAATATATAGAAAGATACGCTTAAAACTGTTTCTATTTCTAGTACTGAAAAGAAAAACATTTTGAGTGACAGATAAAGTTATTCTCGCAAATGAAAAATGAAAACTGGAAAGGATTTTGCAAATCGAAGATTTGCAGTAAAAAAATATATATTCCACAAAAATATAAAAAAAAGAATGGCCTGAAAAGAAGTTGGCAATCTTGACAAATTTATAGCTTGCTTTAAAAGTTTCAGGCTGATATATGCGTGACCAAATGATTCACTTTACAGTTTTCAAAAGGAAGAAAGTAAAAAAATAAAATAAAAATAGTTTTAAAAAAATTATTTTCTCTAAACTTTCAATGGTTTATCTTTAAAATGACGACTAATTTCATGTGGTTAAAAAAAAGGAAATAAATAAATAAAATTCTTTACAATACGTTAATTTGGCGTTAGTTTGGAGACAAGCAACACATATGTGTCGCAGAAAGGCTTAAGAATCCTTGTTTATCCCCACCAGTAAAATTATATTATAAAATTTGTCTTATTTAATCACAGCATTTTCTCGATTTAATAAGTTTAATAAGGCACAAATTTCTGTTTTTAAAAACCGGTGACAACTATTAAAAATTTCGTAAAAGGCCCCCGTCGCGAAGGGGTTAAGAAAATGTTTACTTTTTATTTATTTATTTGAATAACATACATCCGACTTGTGTGCTCGACATGAAAGTCTGCTTATAAGTCATCGTCAATATACAAGGACGAGGTAGCACAATGAAATTTACATCACAAGAGAAATACAACCAGGAGCTCCAGACAAAGTGTGTGTGCAATGAAGCCAGCGGGAATCGAACCCACAACCTCCAGATCAGCAGAGCGGCGTCTTGACCACTCGGTCACGGAGGCCCAAATGTTTACTTCTATCACAGGACACACACGCATACACAAATAAAGATAGAGAAAAATTAAATTACATTTGTAGAATATCTGCTTGCGAGTGAAAATAATAATAAAAATAATACCAATAGATATACATATATCATTTAAAAAAATATTTTCAATCAAAGTTATAGTAAACAGTAATACTACACAAAACGTTTGCAGTAAATTTAAAATTAGTAAAATGTGTTAATAAAGTGTCCTGGAGTAATAACGCCAAGTGCTAATGTTACGCATGGTTATGAAGGAAACTTAAAAAGTGACATTACTGGTTTTGCAATGAAAGGCTCTTTAGTCATCTGAATCAGAAACAACCGCTAAAAATGAATTCGTAATTAATTTTGTAGCACCCATAGTCGCCATTCAGTTCGTCTGTTCGCTTAAAACAACGCAAAAACTACCCAACCGAATCGTTTGAAATTTAAAATACATAATTATTTCATAATTTTGTTGAGTCGTTTCAAAATTTATCAAAATCGAATGTATAGTTCAATTACAGGAACAATCAAAAGTATTCCATTACATTACGGTCAATGGGAGAAATAGTTTCAAGTGCTATTAAAGTTGTTACACCCTTTCGAACATAATAAAATTCATATGTATCTATGAAATATTACACTGAAATATACATTCTGTACAAATGTGGTGCAAAGAATCTTTTTTATTAATTTACAGGGCCACACAAAAGCATTCTATTACATAATGATATAAAGGAAAACATTGTACGTTTTAATTACATTAAATTATACACTGGGATACGTTTTAATTACATTAAATTATTTCTCATTTCATGAAATTTATATACTTGCTGGGGTTTACTACAAGTTATTTCCCGTATAATAGAAAGCATGTAGTATTTACAGAGACAGACAAAAGATTTCAGATGCTATCTATCATATTCAGATGCTCGCCTGATGCTAGCGATTTCAGGCTAAAGATTTCAGTTACAGTATCGGAAGTACAGTATATTTTAAAAACTTCTTTATTGTATGAACGCACTTCATTTGCTATGTTTGTCGTGCAATTTCCGACTTGTTTATTCATGCAGTTTGTTATAGCTGATATTATCAGTATGTCACGTTTTAAAAAAAATATCAGACCTGGATGTTTCTTTCGTGTTTCTTTTAGATCTGATTTTTGTTTTGGTGTACCTCTATGCAGTAAATCGGTCTTGCGTTTTTTAGGACATAGATAGTTTGCCATGATGCTTGTAAATATAAGGTAAGGTTTTACGACTTGCAGAAAATTTTGCTCTAACAAAGTCAAAGAATGAGGTTGTATAATGATTGTAAGCATTTTACATCGATTATGTACACCAGAAAAGTTTTTTTTTTTTTTTTTTTTTTTTTTTTTTTTTTTTTTTTTTTGTAGAAAAAACAATTTAAAATATCTCTCTTATCAAATCCCAACCAGAACAAAAAAAGTAATAAATAAAGGTAGAACTCTAAATCATGTTAAACTGCAAGGAGCATCACTACACGTTTCGAACGCGTAATACACTGAAAAAGAAAAAAAAAATTGCTAAATTTTTTCTAGGAAACTGGGATTTCTAGAACATTTTATGTAACGGTGACAGCAAAAAATTCTATAACAAAATCGATTACATCAATTTTTGATGTTATCGTTACATTAGGAATCCCAGTTTACTCGAAAAAAAGTTTAGTAACTTTATAGATTTTTTTTTTCACAGTGTAGAAATTCTCAGATGCCTTTGCTATTCAAAACTGGAAAAAATGAAATAAAATACTCGAACACTGAGATTATGGCTTAAGCAAGATCAAGGCTTTTTTTTCTGTCACTGTAGATTTAAAAGAAAAAGAATTGCACACAAAACATCTTATGTATATTAGTGCATGGAGACAAAAAAACTTACATATTTAATAAAAAAAAAAAAAAAAAACTTTTTGGAAATCAAAGCTATTGAAAAGAAATATACACAAAACAACTTATGTATATCAGTGCGTGAAGAAGAAAAAAGAAAATGTATATATTTCGGTAAAATTTTTTTTTGAAATCAAAGCTATTGAAAAGAATAACATATGAAATATTTACATTAAATTTAGAAATGGCTAAAGAACACAAAGAGTAGAATACAAATCAATAATAGAAAACGGAAGCATTAACACAATAGAAGACGCGTTATAAAAGAAGAAATGGCGAAGATTTAAAAAAAAAAAGATGTTTGGATAAAAGTTTACGAAAGAATAAATATTGAAACTTGTTACTAAAATGAATTTAAAAGCAAATACAGGTTCCAAACATCTAGCTATTGGCTAAGGCTTAAACATTCCCGTTGAAAATACAGTAAACTTTGTTTAAGGTGGAATCGATCGGGACCGAGAAAATTTTCCATAGTAGACAGTTTTTCGCCTTAGACAAATTTTATTTTATGTCTGTGGATTCGCAAGAACTTGAAAAACTTTCCGAATTAAGAAGACTTCCGTTTCACATAGAGGCTGCCTTACAGAGAGTTTACTGTATATGGCAAAAATCAAAATCAAGAAAGAAAAATCAGGAATCAAGGATAGATAATGACAGTGGCGCAGCCAAGGGGGTGGTTTTGGGGTTAAAACCCCTCCCAGAGCTAAGAAAGATCGCTATAATTGCCGCTTATATGAATCAAATCTAAACTTAATATTTAAATGTTTTGGCGTATTTCGGAATCCGCCGCTTTATTGAATCCGATTTCATTTAATAAATTAATTCAATTAAATAGCGAAAATTCTACTTAAAAATTTGAAAGCGCATATTACACGGATTAGTTAAGTAAAAATTGATTATTTGAACTAAATTACTTTTCTGAGACACATTATACTAATAAAAAAAAATGATGATTTCCTACCATACAGATGCTCTTTGAGTTTAAATATTATGCAATGAATATTCTAATTAGTATTGATTCTATTAACCGCTGATTCAAATAACCGGCAATCATCTTTATCAGAAACTCACCCCCCCCCCCCCCCCTGGAATCGAATTCTGGCTGCGCTACTGGGTAATGAAACAATGTCCATCCTAATATCTCTGCTTAATAAAGTAAATAAAATAAAGTAACCATTTTACAAAACGCATAACAAATTTCAAAGCCAGATTTTAGCAGTTACCGTCCACAGCCGGCAAATTATTCCAATAATTTTGTGCAACCTAGTATTTGATTTAAAGATTTGTATATATTCTACATAATATGCATTTCGTCTAGTAAGAAAATGCATAATAGGTTGAATGAAAAGACACTTCCAGCAATTATCGCTGTAATAGACAATACTTCAGACTTCAGATACAACACTGTATCCGAAATTTTTTGTGTGCCCCAGTAAATAAACGATAAATGAAATGTATCATAACTAAAATACGAAGCAAACGATTTTGATTTCCGTAGACCTTTAGAAAACAGAATTCTTTTGTGTGGGTTCTCAAATAAATAATAAATTTTTTGCACCCCATATATTCTACGCATTGCATCATTTCAAAAATGCATATAGGTTACATTATTTTTGAAATGATGTAACATCATTAAAATGTATTTGAAAATTTAATTTTTTTCTTGGCTATTATGAAACTGAATATTTTCCGCTGTCTCTGTAAATGAACTAAATATTACACATTTCATTTTCTATAACAGTCGTACTACAGTAAATTTCAATAACATGTAAAAATTACAGGGAAATCCAAGTTTATTTAAGAGAGTTCGTGCATGACAAACAAATAGACGAATTGAAAGTACGAAATCTTAAGCACCTAATGCTGGATGATTTAAACGAATCATAAAAATGGTTTACTCGCGAATTTTAAACTCGTGGTAGCAATTTTGAGGTTAGCCAATATTTAATTAGATAATTTACAGAAAACTTTCTATTTTTCTCTTTTTTTAATGAAAATAACGTTGAGACACATTCTAAAACAAAAAAAGAATATATAAATTTCTTCAAAACTTGAAACTTTTTTTCGTAACATGTTTAAAAAATATCCACATATATACAGTTAACCACTGTCAACGGTAGTCAATGACTAATTTCTAAACCGTTCTATTAGTCATAGATATATATAGTTCCAATTGTAAAAACGTTTTTAAAAAGGAAAAAGGTATTTTTTAAGCAATTTATGTCGAAAAATTTCTTTTTAATAAAAAATTACAAAATTAAATTTTATACAGTTGCCTGGTCCTATAAGTGATACACCTTTTAAAAATAAAATCATGAAAAGAAACAGCTTTATTTTCTTAAACAATAAAACATATGTAAAAATACAATTGAGGATGTAAATTTCAAAACTCACCTTATCGGTTTTGTTTTCTCTATCAGTTTATACCAATCTGCACTAATGTAACTCTACAATCTCCAAATTTATAATGAAAATCAATGAACTTATTTAAAGGTTTTTCGCAATTTCCCAAAATTTGATTTTCTCGATAAAGATAATTTTTAAACTCACGTCTTGAATTATTTTAGCCAATTTAGAAGTTAATTAATTAAAGTTAACATTACCCTAAAACTTATGCGGTGGCAGCACCTTCAATTAATTTGCATCAAAAGTAATTTTTTTTTTTATCCCATTTAAAATAGTTTTGTAATTGGAACTATATGTCTGTGAAAAGTGGTTTAGGAGTTAGCCATAGCCATTGGACAGCGTTGGAAATGGACGCCCTTTATATATTAAGCACTTAGTGTATGTTTCCTTAAAGTACGTTTTCTTTAGTCCAACTCATCCATTTTCAGTTGCAGAAAAGTAATTTAAGTCATGAAATTTTAAATTTCATGCATTTTATTGTTAGAAGAATGGGACCTTTATTATATTGCTTGTTAGTGATGAAAATTTTAAACTAAATATCACTTATAGTACCGGCGGAATAAAAATTTAATTTTCGTAATTTTTAATAATTTTTTTTACCTAAATTGTTTAAAAACAATTCTTTACCTTTTTAAAAGCATTTTTTCAATTGAAACTATATGTCCATGACTAACGATTTCCTTCCAAGTTACATCCAAGGTACATGAAGTAAGCGATTAATAAAAACATAAAGAAGCCATTAGAGTAGTTTAACTATATGAAAAAAAAAACCTACTTAAATTAATGAATAATTAAGTTTAAAGTAAATCCTAAATTTCACGCCAGGATTAATTTTGATAGAAAACATAGGTTTATAATTAAAAAATGTAAAATTTTTATGCTGTTTATTACTTTTCTGATTTTATTTGCAATTATTTTTTATTTTTATTTATTTATTTTTTTTACTTGCAAAACGGTTTTTAAAGTAAATTTGTCCTAATTAAAAATAACTGAAAAAAAATCGAAAATGCACACAATGGCCTTTGTAGAGATCGCCTTCAGCCATTCTTTGCAAAAGAAATCGTTTAAATATTTTGAAATGGAAACGTGATATCTTAAATGAATTCTCCCAGTGGATTAACATTAGTGACAAGTGTTTTCTAGCACCTGAAGCAGTTTCTTAATACAAAATACAAATCAATAATTGAAAATGAAGAAATAAAAACCATATTATTAAACCATAGAATTATTTGAAAGATTTAAACATTCGCCTTGAAAATTTACTACGAACTTCAATAAAACTGATAAGCATGGAAAAGATTTTCTCTCGAATTTTATGGTTACTGTAGCAGTTTAAAACTTAAAACTTGCGTGACTAGTTTTTCTTTTTTTCTTTAACAACAAAAGATTTCTTTTTTAAAAAAGAGGTAATGTTGAGATATCGGTGTGGAGTGAGAACATAAAATTATTCTAAACTCAAATTTTAACGCTGTAATATATTTAAGAAGTGTTTACTTCTACCATTTATGATGCTAGAAAAAAAAAAATAAAAAAAAAATAAATAAAAGATAGAGAGAGAAAGAAACACCAGGCATGATGGGATGCTTTCTTAAAAATCCACAAACTACATAAAATAAAACAAAAAAGTAGAGGGTACGATTAAAATTCTAATTAACCCATTCGGGTCCGAATTTTTGTCCACTTTGAGATTATTATTTTTTTTTAATTTTAATAACTTTAATCGTAGCTATTTAAGGGGACATACGACCTTTAAAAGTGAAAATTAGGCAAGAAAAATCATCACCTTTTACATTTAATTTCTCAGAATGTATTTGCTCTATGACCATAATTTTTTTACTGGCTATAAATTGAAGCTTTGCAATTTAAAAGATATTTTTTATATTCTTATAAAGGAAAAAAAAGTTTATTTTTTGTAAAGGTTTAAACAGTAAGTATTTAAAAAAAAAAAAAAAAAAAAAAAAAAAAAAAAAAAATTGATACAACCACTTGCGCGCATGATTTCAAACAAAATATCTAATGTAATAAAAAAAAATCAACTGTAATAACATATTACAATACTTTCTCTTTAATCTGAACCTAAATTTGTTCAAATTTAAGCTAAAAAAATATTTTTTTTAAAGTTTAAAATAACAATTATTCTTTAATAAAATCTGAAGTATGACCCGCATGAAAAATGGGGAGGGGGGTGGGGGATGTAAAAATTTAGGTTCAGTTTGAAGGATCTAATATGTTACACAATGTGTGAAAATTTCACAAAAAAATATTAAATAGTTTCAGAGATATCCTGCGCGCAAGGTGAAAAAAACACATTTTGAGATAAATGACTTTAAAATTAAATTATTAAATAATTCACCATAGAATGACTTTTATGTTTTGTATCATATCTCTGGAAATAATTGGAATATTTTCATGATTTTTTTTTTTAAATGCGCAGAAATGTTCGGACTTTTACATATATTTTTTGTGAAAAATCGATTTTTTTTAAGCTTAAGGGTCGTTTGTCCCCTTAAATAGACTTACTGAAGTTTAAAAAATATCTCATTGTCTGAAACCTAACCAATGTATTTAATTTGTTTACTATTCAATTCATATCAGTATATGATAACAGGCTGAAGAAGAATTTTTCAAGGCAATAGGAAAATGAAGTATCACAACAGTATTTGAGAGGGTAATGCAATTTTCTAATTTTTTTTTCGTTTTATCACACATAACTGATTCGGAAAAGTAACTCATATTTTAAATTTAAAGAGTGAGATATATGTATAAAATAAAGGCAAAACATAATAAGAAAAGCATAGCTATATACTACCATTTCTATGTGTCGAAAGTAACCAAGTAATTGTAAAGAGAAAATAATATTCGATGAAAAGACATGTTCAATTAATAGTAGACCAAACCCGAAAGGGTTAATGTAGCTAATTAAATACATTAAAATGACTTGCAAATATTAATAAGTATAAAAGCAAAATAGTTTTTTAAAAACACTCTTTTATAAGCAATCAACTCTGTTACACATTTGCAACGAACTGACTAGTCATTAGACCATTTTTATAATAAACGGTTACTTAACCGCAATTTTATTTGATCCGAACCATAATTTATTTATATGACATACAAGTGATTTGACAATTCCACTTTTTACTCAACCTCAAGAAAGGCAATTATCTCACCTATGTTAGGCGTAAATATTTAGAGACTAAATATGTTGATTGTTCAACTAAGGATTTTTTTAAACCTAATCAACCCTTTCTGGCGCAGAGCAAAGCAGTATACAAAGTAAGGGTCCTAAGATAAATGGGAGGGGTAACCCCAAGATTAAAGGCAGGGGTCACATCAATCAAGGTCATACACCACCTAGCGGAAGGGGTGGATTACAAGAGGATTATTAAGTAGATCATAATTTCTTTTGTATGAATGGCAACGAAATTGTTTTGTTGTTATAGAATAAAATAATACTTTATTCTACGCATTAACCAGCCAGCTTTTTAAAGTTTAGGTTTAAAATATTTTTGTAAATAAATATAGAATAAATAAGTGAAGTAGACTAAAATATACTACGCTGAAATGCTATTTATTTAATACAAATGTTGCTGATTTAAATAGTTCGATTTCAATTGTGATTTTTAATGTAATGAAAGATAACGGATAAAAATTAGTACGCAGTTAAAGTAAAGATATAACTTTGTAGCCTCATTTTTGGTAAATTCTTACTGTATTCCCGATGAGAATATAACGTTTATAAATGATTAGAATATGCATAAAATTTAATAAATAAAATATTCTATTTTATATTCTTTTTTGCGTTTACCGAGTGCAGAAGATAAGGATTCAATATATTTTTTTGGTTGTATTGCACTTATGTTATTTAACTTACAAGCATATCATTCTTTTAATTTAAAACTCATTTCGTTATATTTAGAATAACTTTAATTTAAAATGCATGCATTAAATTCTACATTATTAAACAAACACAAACATTGTTCATTTAGTGTTTAAATATTTTGCGATTCTAAACAAAAATTTTCCTAAAATCTCCAAATTAGACTTTTTAAACCGACAAAGCCATTTAGAGAATTCCTATTAAAAATTCAATCATAAATTTCAAGCTATTCTCTTATGAAAGATGAATCTTGTTTATCAGATTTGTTGCAAAATACTTTTATTACAGCTTTTTTGACAAAAACATGTATATTAAATAAAATTCGCATTGTTATTTTAATTTCAGGGCAAAAGATAATATGTGTTCGTAGCATTAGTGCTTTTTCTCTTGAAATTAAAATGATATTCTGATTACTGTTTTCAATGTACATAATTTTATCAAAACAAAATAATTTTGCAATAAATCTGGTAGACAAGATTCATCAGTCATGATAAGTAAGAATTCAAAAAATCTGTGCTAGAGATACTCAGATAATAGAAATATTCGCATATGAAATCACACTAAAAACTCGCGTTTTTGCATTATCACTCCGGTCGGTCCTAGCTGGCGCAGCTGTGTCAAATTATGCCAGATTCGAGCATTATCTTCGTACGCTTGATATGTATGCAGTTTTGGTGCGGGTCACTTCCATTGTGAAAATGTTGAAATGGCTAAATAACACCGGAATTTATGTACAAATTTATTTTAAAATAAATTTGTAGATAAATTACGTATGGGAAAAATAGTTAAAAAAAAAAAAAAAACTATTTTTCCCATACGCAACAAATGGAAAATATTTGTACAAGAATTCTGGTGTGATTGTGGCATTTTTTTTTTTTTTTTTTTTTTTTTTTTTTTTTTTTTTTTTTTATTCTGTTGGGTGTTCCATGTGACGGAACACTTGAACACAGAGGATTAAACAGCGAAGTTTCATTAAAAGTTCTGGAAAGTGTTTCCTAATCCATGCTTGAGGCAGGACTTTTTATCCTGTTTTATTTGAAAGATTATAATTGTCTAACAAATACGGCTTTCTCTTTCCTTCGTCCAGTCATTGAAGTGCTGATATTTTTGTTTCAGCTTCTAGATTAGAAGTGCGTGTTCAATTAACTGGAATTGTGGATTTAAGTAATTTAAGAAAAGAAAATATTTCACGTAAAACTTTCTAGAAATACACAGAAATTTTGCAAGGTTTTAAATATTGTGAAAAGAAAAACAGATAAAAAGCATTAAAAGTTTTAAATAGATGTATTACGACATTTTTGGTATTTTAAGCTTCCTTTAGTTAACAAGTTTAGAAAACGACTTCTGGGATTTTTTTTTTTTTTTTTTTTTTTAACAGGAAATTTTTATTAACACATGCGTTTTTAGTTAAAAAAAGGGATAAACTATGAAATCAAATAATTTTTTAATGGAATTTTAATTATTTTTTTAATTTAGACTTTATTAAGTCAAATTTCAGCATATAATTGCATTTATGCCAAACCTTCTGTAACGAAATCTATTCAATATATTTCAGTTTATTTTTCAACAATATATGAGCAAACTTCGTATCTGTGTTATGAAGTAAAAGATTTGCAGTACCTCTTAAATTTACTAATATATGCCAAATTTTGTATAAAAACATGTTTTTTTTTTCTGTAAAAAATCTGTATTTTTCAATAAAAACGTTTCTCAAATATACATATTTAAAAGATGTATTTTGCTTCATAATGTACCAAGAGATGAGCGGAATCTTTTGACCAAATTTATTTTAATATCAAAACGTTTTAAGAAATAAGGTTTATCGTAAACGTTGACAATGGAAAACGCAGTTAATAAGAATTAGAATTTAAATAAGATTTTAATAAAATAAGATTTTAATATAGCACCAAATACTTATGTATGGAGGTTTATATTTTGGGTTATAACTTTGCTTTCAATTATTGCTGAACCAAAAATTAGGTAGTTTTGGAATCCTAAATGTTTGAAATTTAATTTAAAATAATGAAAACAAAAAAGAAACTTTTTGCAAAAACGGCGATTTGAGGGTAGGCATATATTTTAAAAAAATATATTTTTGTAAACCCGTTGAATTATTCTAAGAGTAAATCTCTGAAACAGCATTTATACAATAATATTTTTCAAAAAACTATTATTTATTTTGCAATTTTATCTTCATCTAAATTTTCAATTACAATTATGAGAAGACGATGAACCTCTATTAAACTGGTTTTAAATGCAAACTTTATAAGTTGATTCCACTTTAATTCTACAGTTAATAATAAAATTTAGTAATAATTTTTTTCTGTCAATAATAATTTGTCAAATAAAATATGCAACAAACTGTTAATAGTATTTATTTTTTAGCCTCATGTAAAGTATAGATCAGTATAATATGTTAACTGTTCAGAATATTTGTTTCTTCTCCGTCCCCCCCCCCTCTCCCAATCTTTCTTTTTTTAGGTGCGTTCGTAATTATGTAAATACGTAGCACCTATTGTTGTCGCTCAGTCCATCCGTCTGTCCGTCTGTCTGTCTTTCTGTCTGCCCGTCTGTCTGTCCGTCCGCATATAACAACGCAAAAACTACCCAACCGAATCGTTTGAAATTTAAAATACATAATTTTGTCGAGTCATTTCAAATTCTATGAAAATCGGTTGGATCGATCAATTACAGGGACAATCAAAAGGATTCCGTTACATTACGGTCAATGGGGAAAAAAAGTTTCAAATGCATTTTAATCGTTTGAAATTTAAAACGTATATTTATTACATAATTTTGTCGAGTGATTTCAAATGTTACGAAAATCGGATGCATTGATCAATTACAGGGACAATCAAAAGTATTCCGTTACATTATGGTCAATGGGGAAAAAAGTTTCAAATGCCTTTTAATGGTGTTACACTCATTTGAAGATAATAGAATTGACATGAATCTATGAAATATGCACTAAAAAATACATTTTGTACAATCTGTGATGCAAAGAATATTTATTATTAAATTACAGGGCCACACAAATGTATTCCACTAAATAATGTTATACGGGGAAACATTGTTTGGGGCGTGTTTTAATTATATTAAACTGCTTCACATTTTATGAATAAGATATACGGTAATGAAGTATAATAAAAATTACTCCCTGCATATTTACAGGAATACAAAGATTTCGACCACTAATCTGTATTCAAAGTACGTTCTACTATATCAGCAAGATCTGAATATTTTAAAACTTCGTTATCGTACGAACGCACCTCATTTGCTACGCTTCACGTGCAATTTCCAACTTGTTAATATAAGTATGCAAATTATTACGAATAACACATTCATTGACAAGGGAAACAGTAAGCTATCGTGATTTTTAAAATTATTTTATAATAATTTTTTGTTACATAATATATTCAACAGTAATAAAGTCTTGTTGAACTGGGCCCCCGAACGGAGAAAGGGTGGGGCGAGGAGGCAGATAGAAATTCTTATCTACAAAAATGACCTGCCCGTGCGACGCCGGGCAGATCAGCTAGTTTAAAACAATAACTTTTTCTTAAATATGTAAAAAATGTCTTTCAAAATGCTAAAAATTTGAATTTAAAATGGAAACAAATGAGTTAAATTAAAAATATAAAAGCAGCTTGCACACCAGGAACTAATGTATAAAAGGATCTAAATATGTTTAAATTCCTATGCATAGTTTTTGTTGCTATAAAACTTTTCTTGGTCAACTTTAACATTGAATAGCTCTTAAAATAATTATCCGATTTTAAAATTGCCTGCACCAGTGTGTTTATCAAACATTTCTGTATATTATCATCAATTTTCATATTTTTGTATGCAACAGCTCTTTTGATATCGACGAAGAAAGACCTCTGGTCACAAAAAAATCGTTGTCATCGTTTAGTGTGAGAGCGGAGACAGCATTAGTTATTTTTTTATTTACTTTATTTTTTTTAATAGAAAGATGGGTGCCAATCCTAGTGCGATTATTTAATGTTTTCTGAAAATTGAAACGAAAAATAGGTAATTAAATTTATTGATTTATTTTTATAAGCGAAAATATTAATTGTACTTTCCAATGAAATTGCACTATACCTGGGAAAGAGTGTGAATCAATTTCCCCTTCTCTTTCGAAGTAAGCGTCTTTTCTTGATAAATAAAGTAACTTTTTGATCCTTTAACATTTTAATGCCTACTTGCAATCGTAAAAGATGCAGCGCCAAAATCTTAAAAAGACAGATAAGTTTAATGAAAGATGTTCAAGCGTCATCCTATGATTTAATTCCACTTTAAAAGATTGCTTTATTGTCACTTCTATTGTAACGTTCCTTTGAAGACATAAAAGGCTTATTAAAAGTTCCAATATTTTAAAATTTCGTTCTGATAATTTTTTTTTTTTTGGAAGAATGAGTATTCGTTCCTTTAAGGGTTATACTTCAGTCAAATGAAAAGACCCATTCACTAATGCTAATCCTATGGAAGAAATTTATACAGATATCTCGGTTGCATTTCAATATTTTAAAATGATTTTTTGGTTCTGGATATCTGAGATCGATCTGTATGCATGACGTTAGTTATTTTTTTCATTTTGTTTACAGTTATTTTTTACAAGGACGCTTTAATTTTTGGAACCGGTTTGGAAAGCGACAGCAACCCCATAAAAAAATATCTGCAACCAAAATCGAAAAACTAAAAAACGACCTCCATTCAGATCAATCTGAGTTATCCAATGCAAAAAGAATCATCTAAAATATTAAAATGCAATCGAAATATTTTTATAAATTTCTCCCATAGGATTAGCATTAGCGAACGGGTCTTTTCATTTGAGTGACTCTTAACAACAACGAATGAAACTAAACGTTGGGGGCCACCGTAATACTAACTCATTATGGCTATGCATACTATAAAATATGAAAATAAAACTCGTTTAAACTATTTATAAAACGCATTGCTATTCCAAAATAAAAGGTAAATGTATACTTAAATATTTTTAATACATAGTAATACTCCATTACGGAATTGTGGGTACTACTTGAATGTCCCATCGACTCATTTCGACAAATTATATAAATCGCCAAACTGTTCGTGAATTATACAAATTGGTATAGTTTTTATTTTAAAATTTACAAATAAATTAGTAAAATATTAATAAAAAATCAAATAAAACGTCAAATTAAAAATCAATTATGATATACAAACACAAGTACATTTTTAATATCAAGTGAATGCGACAATTACTATGAGCCATTATTGGCATTTAATCTTATAGTTTGGCGATAGTTTTTCGATCAATGTAACAATCAAGTAGTAAAAAAACGATCTTTAATACTCCAAAAGTGATAAACTTATTAACTAACAGTTTACTGACTCGGATGAAGTGTCTCATTTATAATTAAAGTACATATTTGAATTGAAATTTCGATGAAAAACAGGGTCGTGAAAAATCGAAGAATGTGGAAAACAGAATTATAAATACTATTTCAACAACTAAATTATCTGTTCAATTTGATTATTTTTATAAAATATATACTTTTTTATTGTCTTTTACAGCCACTACTTAAAATAAAAAAAAATCGAAAGTTTTTATGTACCTTTCATCAGAATGAATATTTCGAGAGTCCGAAAAAAAAGTTCCGGATAATCGAGATTACTGTTATACGATAGGCTTTTTTCTTTTATTACATACTAAATGCACGCCAAATTTTAAGTATCTATCTCAATATTTTCGAGTGAAAGAACGTTTACAGAAAAGCAGACGGGCAAACAGGCTGACAGACACACAGACAAACGGACGGCAATTTCTTTAAAAATATGTTTTTCGGAATCTCCAGTGTCTAAAACGTGCAAATCCGTCTTTTTTTTTTTCGATTTTCAAAATTATTGCAATACTTATCCTATATTACGTACTAGGGGCGATCAAATGAAAAAGGTACAAAACGCCCTAACTACCAAACCGGTTGAAATTCGAATATGCCGCTTTGGAATAAAGTAGTAAGACATCGAGAGATGCGATTGGAGCATTCAGCGTAGTTGTGAACATGCGTAGGCGCTTGAGCATGAAGGGGGAGAGAAGCATACAACAAGTCAGTTCCGTCCAATTGACGCGGCAGTGCCTGTGAGGTAATCATGGCTTTTCCATTGCAAAATCCGATGATTAAAGATCAGCGAGGTGTTATCAGATTTCTCACTGCGTCAGACTTTGATCAGACACCTCGCTTCAATTTAATCATCGGATTTTGCAATGGGAAAGCCATGATGGCCTCACAGGCACTGCCGTGTCAATTGGACGGAACTGACTTGTTGTATGCTTCCCTCCCTCTTCATGCACAAGCGCCTACACATGTTCACAACTACGCTGGATACCCCAATCGCATCTCTCGATGCCTCACTACTTTATTCCAAAGCGGCATATTCAAATTTCAACCGGTTTGGTAGTTAGGGCGTTTCGTACCTTTTCATTTAATCGCTCCTAGTATAGTGGGTAAGTAAAAATTGGAATAGATTTTAATCTTCTACCTCTTGGAAATGCTTAAACGCTTCGTTTAAAAATATTTTACATACAACGTTAAAAATGAATGATCGCCAATAAAAAATTTCTCGAGCATTTTCTTGGCATTGTTGAAATTTTAAAGTAAATAAGCTTGAGATAGACAAGATAATTTACAGCAGACATTTTCTTGAAATTAAAATACAGATGAAACTTGGGTATAAAATGAGATGGAATACGTAACCAATGTAGCATTTTCTCATCACCTTCTAAATTCAAAAATGCATATTTTTTTAACATTTACTTTCAAGTTCATATAACATCTACTCTATAACATTCTATACCATTATTACTTTTTATTTTAGACTTATTTTAGGTTAGGGAATATGTTAGTTTTCTTTTATTTTAAAGGTATTATACATGTATAACATGAAAGGAAAATTATGCTTTAAGCATAGATTAAACACTTTCCAACACATTCCGAAAAATGTAACAAAACTGCACCGTTTTAAGTTAAATAGTCCTTTGGGCAGTGCCGGGAGGAAGAGGTAGCTTTCATATATTTATATATTAATTTATTTATTTTAAATTTAGTTATATTATTCAAAAATAATAAGCTCAAGTTAGTAGAACCTGATTATGAGCTTGTTCGAAATCTTAATTCAGGTGCACATGCACGCTCAAATTGAAATCGATTAATATATATATGCGATAACTCAGCCATTTTTTAAGATACAGACGAAACAAAAAATGCTCTGGAATCTTTGTATCAAGGTAAAATGCATAAAAGAAAAATCTTTTTCAATTTCTCACTTTCTTGTACTTAATTTTAAATTTTAAAATTTATAAATTTTTTTAAATGGCCGCCATTTTGAAAAAAGATGGCGGATGGAATTGAGTATCGAACTCGATTCAGGCCTCAGTATATACTATGTACAAACCAAGTTACATCCAAATCGATTCATACATACGCGTGTTATCACGTGACAAAAATCAGATCGTTTCAAAATGTCAGCCATAAGAAAAATTCAAAGTGCTATAACTCAACCATTTTTTAAGGTATAGACAAAATAAAAAGTGTTCTGGAACCGTTGTTTTAGGTTCTAACACGTAAAAGAAAAATATTTTTCAACTTTTAATTTTTTCGCATTTAATTTTAAATTTTAAATTTTTTTAAAAATTTAAAATGACCGCCATTTTGAAACAAAATGGCGGGCGATGCTGGCCAACGAACTCAGTTGAGACATTTGTACGTACTATGTACATACCAAGTTTCATTCAAGTCCTTTCATAAATACGCGTATTATCACGTGACAAAAATCAGATCGTTTCAAAATGTCAGCCATAAGAAAAATTCAAAGTGCTATAACTCAATCATTTTTTAAGATATAGACAAAATAAAAAGTGTTCTGGAATCGTTGTTTTAAGTTCTAACACGTAAAAGAAAAATATTTTTCAACTTTCAATTTTTTCGCATTGAATTTAAAATTTAAATTTTTTTAAAAAATTTAAAATGGCCGCCATTTTGAAAAAAAATGACGGATGATGTTGGCCAACGAACTCGGTCGAGACATTTGTATGTACTATGTACATACCAAGTTTCATTCAAATCGGTTCATAAATACGTTAGTTATCGCATGACAAATATCAGATATATATATACAGGGTGTATCTAAACTACTGGGCAAAACTTTAAGGGGTGATAGTACACATCAAGACAAATAATATTAAATGGGAAACTAAGGGTCCCAAACGTCTTCCGAAAGAGATAGGCGCCATCAAAGTTTAGGGTCCAAAATTTGAAATGATTATAAAAAACGAAAAAATTGGTCGATTTATTTGCGGTTTTCACGAAAACTATTCTTTATGTCAGTATTGTCTTGAAAATAAATTATAAAGATAAATTTCAAAAAATGCCGATAGAGGGCGCTTTAGACTTTGGAGTAACAAACAACTATTTTTTACCGTTATTTTTTGCATCTCATTAAATTTTTTTAAGGTTAGACATAAAATTAAATTTTGCGCTCAAAATCTGTGGTTAAGTAGCGCAAACACAACTGTGTTCAATGGGAGTGGGTAGGTTCAAATTTCAAATGATTATAAAAAACAGAATAATTGGCCAAATGATTTGCGGTTTTCACTAAAACTATTCTTTATGTCAGTATTGTCTTGAAAATAAATTATAAACATAAATTTCAAAAAATGTTGATAGAGGGCGCTTTAGACTTTAGAGTAACGTACAACAATTTTTTACCGTTACTTTTTTCATCTCATTAAATTTTTTTTAAGGTTAGACATAAACTTAAATTTTGTGCTGAAAATCTGAGTCGTTGAGAGTGATTAAGTAGCGCTAACTGAAATGTGTTGAATGGGGGTGGGAAGGTTCAAATTTCAAATGATTATACAAAACGGAAAAATAGATCGATTCGTTTGCGGTTTTCTCTAAAATCATTCTTTATGTCAGTATTTTTTTGAAAATAAATTTTAAAGATAAATTTCAAAATTTTCCGTTAGAGGGCGCCTTAAACTTTAGAGTAACCAACAACAATTTTAGCTGTTATTTTTTGTATCTAATTAAGTGCTTGCAAAAGCTTAGACTTAAATTTTGAGCTGAAATTCTGAATCGTTGGGAGGGGTTAAGAAGCGCAAACTGAACTGTGTTCAGGAGTTGAAATGTTACCCTGCCCACCCTACGAACACAGTTCAATTTTTCGCTACTAAATTACTCACAACGATTCAGATTTCGAGCTCAAAATTTAAGTCTAAGCTTTTAAAACATTTATTTAGGTTAAAAAAATAACGGTTAAAAATAGTTGTTTATTACTCTAAAATTTCGCCGTCTAACGGAACTTTTTGAAATTTAGCTTTAAAATTAATTTTCAAGGAAATAATGACATAAAGATTGGTTTTAGAGAAAACTGCAAACGAATCGACCAATTTTTCCGTTTTTTATAATCATTTGAAATTTGAACCTCCCCACCCCCATTGAACGCAGTTCAGTTTGCACTACTTAACCACTCTCAACAATTCAGATATTCAGCTCAAAATTTAAGTTTATGTCTAAGCTTCTAAAAAAATTCAATGAGTAGCAAAAAATAACGGTAAAAAATAGTTGTACGTTACTTCAAAGTCAAAAGCGCCCTCTATTGACATTTTTTGAAATTCATGTGTATAATTTATTTTTAAGACAATACTGACATAAAGAATAATTTTAGTGAAAACCGCAATCAATTGACCAATTTTTTCTATTTTTTATAATCATTTGAAATTTAAACCTACCCACTCCCTTTGAACACAGTTCAGTTTGCCTACTTAACCACAGATTTTGAGCTCAAAATTTAAGTTTATGTTTAAATTTCTAAAAAAAATGAATGAGATGCAAAAAATAACGGTAAAAAATTGTTGTTCGTCACTCCAAAGTCTAAAGCGCCCTCTATCGACATTTTTTGAAATCTATCTTTATAATTTATTTTCAAGACGATATTGACATAAAGAATAGTTTTCGTGAAAACCGCAAACGAATCGACCAATTTTTCCGTTTTTTATAATAATTTCAAATATTGGACCCTAAACTTCGATGGCGCCTATCTCCTTAGAAAGACATTTGGGACCCTTAGTTTCCCATTTAATATTATTTGTATTGATGTGTACTATCACCCCTTAAAGTTTTGCCCAGTAGTTTAGATACACCCTGTATATATATATATATATATATATATGTCAACATTTGAACGGAGGGTGGTTTTGGGGTCTGGGGGTCATGATCGGTGAAAATATACCAAAATTTTTCGGAAGTGTTTTCCTCCGGACGGCTGCAATAGGTAGCTTTTTACTTTTTGTAATGAAAGCTACCTAAAAACTATCTCTAATTTAACCATATGGAAACGCATACCCACAATGTAAAAATCAACTTCAATTGTTTCCATCTACAATCGGAAAATCATCCTAATTCTTTGAGATACCCAGTATAAGATATAGATTTATATCTATTAATTGCATGCATGCTAAAATTTAATACAGTTAGAATGGTGCGTGAATTCTTTTGTGCAGCTCAGTATATGAGGTATAAAATTTAAATACAAGTAGTAAAATATCAAAAACATAGTTACATTCAAAACCGCATGCAAGAAATTGAAAATGAACTTCAAGCAATTATTACTCAACGACAATTCTGTAATCGATTTCTTTTGTGTATCCCTGTAAATAAATGACAAATGCTATGACGGCCTTATTTCATCGTAATCATCTTGTAGTAATATATTCAGGGATTTATATTGGCTTCAATACGTTTGAAAAGACGTAATGTCATTAAAATACTCTGCAAATTTTTTTTCTTATAGACCATAATATTATAGAATTCTTTTGGGTGCCCCTGTAAATGAACTATTAATCCCACATACCAAACATGCATAGGTGATCTTAAATAATGTTTATGAATTGTATGAAAATCCGAGTATATTTACGCGAGTTAGAGCGTGAAAAGATGGACAGAAAAACCGAATGCATAAACATTTTTCAACTTTGTTGGAAAGTGTTAAAAATGACATGTCATCTTTAAATTAGAAACTTTTCCGGATTTTTTTTCACGAATTTGTTTTTTGCCTTCTGATTTCAAATATATTATATTTATTTACCGTTCTATAAGATTATGCCGCGCAAGCGCGAATTTGTATGAAATTTTTTTTTTTCAATAAATTTAAGGTTATTTTCACTGGATTTTGCACGTGATACTATATTTTGTATACCGCTTTGAAGCTCTTAAATATCTATTTGATTAGTTTCTATTAGAAATATATGATTAAATTAAAACAGCTGCTTTGCGCATTTTGCTGTGTATTTACATATATATTTTGAATAATTATTAATTTTTTAAGTAACAATGTATTTTTTCTCTCTCTTATTTTTATTTTATTTTATTTATTTATTTATTTTTGTAAAATCAAAATGCATGCTTTATTGTATCTACTTTCAACTCATTAAATATCTTTTCTACAGGATTCTGTACCATTATCATTTTTTATGTTAGACTTATTTTGGAATACGGCAGATACAGTAACAACCGAGTTAGCTGTTTTTTATTTATTTATTGTTAACACTACAGCGTCCAGGTGGTATAATTTCGATACCGACTAAATGATTAAATGTCTAATCAAACCAGAAATTTCTTCCCCCCCACCAAAAAAAAAAAAAAAAAAAATGCAAATCATCATAACGAACAAAGTTAAATAAATAAGTTAAATAGATTTTAATAAACATTCTGGCGGTGAAATATTTTTTTTTTTTTTTTTTTTTTTTTTTTTATAAATGTTGAGTAAAATTTCCATAAGTTCTAGTGTTAGAAGTATTCTATATACAGGGTGTTAAAAATTAACTGACCATTCCTATGAAAACTCTAATCTATTGATTTCTTTTACAAATGTTCGAAGACATGCTCTCTTTAGAAGAAGAAAGAATAGCCATAGTTGCCTGGAAACTGGGCAATAAACCATACGAAGACGTGCGTCAATTGTACCATCAAAAATACGGAAAACAGCCAGTTACAGGAACCAATATTAGGCTGCTTCTGAACAAATTCGGACAAACTAGTAGCTCTCACTGCTTAGTCAATGACTTATCAAGTACTCCTTATATTTCAAGCATTTTAAAATATTTAATTTAATGCCCTTTTTCCCCCCTCGCTTTTTAGTTTTTGTTTTGTTCGGTCTCCGGTAGATGTCGCTACTTGTCTACCCAGTTGTTCAGGCTGATTTCTTCTCATTGGTTGCTTTTATTTAGGCTGGATCGTTCCCGTAGCGGGTATATAAGCCTGCGTCTCTCTGTCTCTTTGCTCAGTTTTGCCTTTTCTAGCTCGCTGAGTTTTGCACTGATGAAGAATCTCGGGTAGATTCGATAGTAGATTCGAAACAGATGTTTGCTACTTTTTCATACATTATTTGTGCATTTATAATCGTTGGTTTTCTATCTTTAAACATTTTTGCACAAAGGCTTTATTTGTTATTTTAGTAGCGTGGAGGATGAAAAAAGTCCTGGACGACCATCAGCCTCTGACGATGCCGTCAAGAGCATTCGTGAGGCAGTTGAAAGGTGTCGAAGGATCTGGCATTACCTGGGATAAATAAAGATCATGTTAGTATAAATGGCGCTCCGCGCCATATACACTACGAATAGATCTCACAGAGGATGAGATAGAGAGAGAGAGAGAGAGAAATGTGTGTAAATTAAAGTAATATATAGATGTCGCTGCAAGTTGGCACTTCCCATTTGTGAAGTGAAGTGAAATCACTTATATATATATTGTGTGAACCATCGTATGTGTATGAAAATGTAAGCTTAAAGAATGAAGCTTAAAATTTTTATGTTCTAACTATAAAATGTAGGAAAGATCATTAAAATATCTTGGAATGTGATGTCAAAAATAAGAATAAAAAGTGTTCGCCATTTGATTGCAGCTTACTGGAAATAAAATATCATCAGAATATTTAATGTAACGGGCATGGCGCGTATCCAGAAGGATTACGAAAAAAGGAGCCTACGTTCATAAGTAGCCTATAATATTGGTCCTCGTTGGTGGCTGTTTTCCGTATTTTCAATGGTACAGCTGACGAACCTTTTCATATGTTTTATCACAGAGCATCCTGGGAAACGATGGCTATTCTTTTTTCTAAGAAAAGTATTTTATAAAACACTTGTGAAAAAAAATCAATTGATTAGTATTTTCAGAAAAATGAATCGTTATTTTTTGGAACACCCTGTATATACACATAAATTACATGGCAAGAATATGATTTAAATAACAGATTTAATCAGATTTTGTAGGACGAGTCTCTTTGCTGTCTTTTGATTTGAAAAGCATGTGTATGTATATGTACATGTAATATTAAATAGTAAAATAAGAAAGAAATAAAGGCAGAATACATGCAAATATGTAGAAGAAACAAAACAAACAAATAAAAAAAATCACATATATTTTAAGAAAAAGTGCTTGAAATATCATGAAATTTCACAAAACAATTTAAAAAATTGCAAAAACCAATACTAGTTTGTATTAAATTATCGTTAATTTAATATAAACAAAATCTATACTAAATTCATGCTATAAAAATATTTAAATAAAATTTATAAGTATCTAAAGGTTATGTGGAATTAAAAAAAATATGTTAAAAAATAAATAACACCATCACCACCAACAGCAACAAAATATGATGCGTATTAATTACAAATAATAATAAATAAATAAAAAAAAATCACTAGCCAATTCATATTTTACATAACATCGAAATAGAATGTGTATATTTTAAAGTAAATAATGAGATTGTTAATCTAATTATAATATCAATAATTTAATCAATAAAAAATGCTAGACTTTTTTCATTCATTTAGTATCGGATAAAACATATACAGAAAAATTATTTTGCATGCTTAGTAATAAATAAACGCCTAACTATACTTTAAAAGAAACACGGAATTGAAAAAAAATATAGTATTTAATATAAGTTTATTTTCCCCCTTTTTAACACTTTCTAACAAAGTTGAAGAGTATTTATGAATTTGGTTTGCACGCCTGTTTGAGCTCTAACTATACAGTGAATATATTCTAATTACCATGAGACATATACTGATAATATGTTTTTTGAGTGTACAGTTGCAATTTTCGTTATCCAAAATGAAGTGAGTAGCATTTATGATTCGTTTACACGGCCACCTCAAAAGAGTTCTGTTTCATTACGGGCTGAGGGAAAAATTCATTAGCTGTATATTTTATTATCATGATACTTTTTAAATTTATATATATCATTGACAGCTGTTTAACATAGAATAGGATGAGTATAGAATTTATCGTTCAGGAACACAACAAAATTTAATTACGAACAATAATTAGTAAAAGTGCATATATATTTTCAGTTGTGATGCGCACTTAAATGTGTGCTTTTAAATTTACTTATTTCTTTCATACGCATTGATGTGCATAAATTCTGTGCATCGTATGCAGGGATGCACAAAAGATCTCAAGTACATTTTCGTTGATTGACAAAAACTGCTGAATGGAAATTTTCTACTGTGCTATGCGTTTAACTGAATTAGCTTTTAGCATAGCATGTAGTATACATAAAAAATCTATCGATCCTATATAATGCACGATTGCACAGAAAAAAAAGAATATTATTGATAATTGCAGAAATTGAGTTTGCAAATGCGTTGGGTAATTTTACAAATTACTTATTTAGCCATCACATTTCACCTTAATAAACTGGGAAGTTTCGTTACAGTATTAGAGAAGAAAGAAGCGGCACAGATAGCCATCTCATCGAGTACACGGATAGAAATCTAGGATTAGTTAAATATTAATTCTCATATTAAAACGCAATCGGTTTTCCAAATCATCTTGGTGAAAAATATCTAAACGTTTGATTTAACCGGTTGACTCATAGGTTTGCCATTGTGCTTACCTGCACCCAAAAGGCATAATTTTTTTCCCCAAGCACCTTCGTCGTTCCAAGCTCAAGCTCGAACTCTGATTGGTTGTTGCTATCGGCACTGTTTTCATGTAACTTGGCGATAATCATACTTAGCGTAGCGAGAGATGCTTCCTTCCGTCGAGTTTGATTTCCTTCCGAACCGAGTACAAAGTAACTTTTCTCTTGCAGCATTGGATTGGATGGAACGTGTCTTACTGAAAGCTGTGCTGTACTCTTTAAAAGTTTTTACACACAAGAGCACAAGACCACGAGGATAAGAATGAAGGAAGAATAAGAATGAGTAGGTTAGGTTTTAGGTTTACTCGTTCACTTACGAGCGAAGTATTTTTCGACAAGTATGGTTATCGTCAAGTTACGTGAAAACAGTGCCGAGAGCAACAGACCAATCAGAGTGCGAGCTTGGGCTTGGAACGACGAAGGTGCTCGGGAAAAAAATTTCGCACCCAAAAGTATGAAAAACATGGAGGATTGGGAGCCGGAAAACATAATGGTAAACCTATGAGTCAACCGGTTAAATCGGGTTTTTAGTTGTTTTACACCAAGATATGACTTGACAGACAGATTGCCTTTTAACATGCGAATCGAGATTTAAATAATCCTAGATTTTCATCCCTGAACTCGATGATGTAATTGTCTGTGCTGCCGCTTCCCGATCTATATTTTGAATGTATATTAGACAGCGTTCCAAAATCTGTGCTGGATTCATCATTTTTCGTTCCAGTTTGAAATAAGCTTTCCTTCTTAAAGAATAGAAAATCTTTTTTGACACATTAATGTTTTACAATTAGTTCGAGAAGATCCATTATCGAAATCTTAAAACAAAAGCGAAAAATCCGAATAAATTTAACGAAAGGTATTTAAGCGATGCTTCGATTCATTTTGTTTAAGAAGGTTTATTTTTCAGCGCATTACTATCTATTGAAACAGACTTTTGAAGGTATAAAGCGCTTATTAAATTCTGCAGTAGCTTTAAATCATATTCAGACAAAGTTTCTCCAATGAATAGTGAGACCTTTGATAAGAACAAAAGAAGAAGTTGGAATAGATTTCAACTAGCTTTCTATTTGGGATGTTTATTTAAATGCTTCAATTTGTTAATTTTTTTGTTAGCAGGGCACAAGGGTTAAAGTGGCAAATATTTTTCACATTTCCATCATCATATTTCAATCATTTCATTTAAAATACATGCGTTTCACTCATTTAGTTAATATTATATAAATTCGATTTAAAATACATCTATTACATAAATTTAAAATACAAGCGTTTTACTTATTTAATTAACAAGACAAACTTTCAATTCAAAATACATTTAATCCATACATTTAAAATACATGCTTTTCACTCATTTAATTAATAATACATAAATTAAGTTTCAAATGCATCTATTGGATACATTTGAAACAAATACATCTTTTCCTCATTTAATTAACAAGATATAGATTCCATTCAAAATTCGTTTATTACATGCATTTAAAATACATAAATTCAATTTAAAATACATTCATTGTATACATTTAAAATACGCCTTTCACTCATTTAAGTAACAAGACATAAATTCAGTTTAAAATGCTTATATTCAATGCATTTAAAATACATGCCTTTCACTGATTTACTTAGTAATATATAAAATACATTTATTAATAATAATATATGAGGACCCCAGAAGCCAAGGGGTACAAGTGACAAAATTTCGATTTGGAGTAAATTGAGTTTAAAGATAATTGATGTTAAATTGGAACATCAATAACAATTGACTAAATTGAAATAGGAAATTTCTGCTTGTTGCGCTCTGGTCTTTGAACTCTTATTTAAATAACTGTTAAAAAATAAAGTACAATTTTCTTTAAATGTATAATTAATCAATATTGTTTGTTTTTCGAAAAAAGTGGTTTGCCTCTATAACTCAGCAAATAATAAGAAAATCACTTATATTTCTTTACCTGAAATGAAAAAAGCATATTTTTAGGTCGTCTGTGTATTTAGTTTATTTTTTTTTCAATTTTGTCACTTATACCCCTTGGCTTCTGGGGTCCTCATATAAAATACATTTATAATACTCAATTTAAAAATACATTTATTACACAAAATATATGCCTTTCTCCTATTTAATTAATAATTAATACATAAATTCCTTTTAAAATACATTTACTACATACATTTAAAATAAATGCCTTTCAATCAATCAATAGAAATGTAATAATAATAATAATAACAAGAAGAAGAAATCAGTGTAAAGTGGCTAATAAGGGATTATCACCTTTATTACTGATTCAGTATCAGGCAAAAAATAATCAGGAGCGTAGAGAGAAACTGCGGGCCTGGTAGTAATTCGAATTCTTCCCTCCCTGCTATAAATGATGCCACACAAAAAATGCTAAGATGGAAATACCAAAAATGTTTGCGAAGTACCGTTTTAGATGGGTTGTTTTAATCTTTTCGGATATAAGGTGATCTGGTGTAATAACGCCAGGCGGGGTAATAACACCAAGGACTAATATTTTGCATAATTATGAAATAATCTGGTAAATGACACCCGTGTGCTCTGCGCAGAAGGGTTTTGAGTCATATAAATCGCAAAAAACAGCTTCAAGTTAATTTGTTTCATTTTTAGGTCCTATTGTTTTTACAAGCAACTAAAATTAACGCTTGATCTAAATTTTGCGAGATAAGTTTTGTGATGTGAAGACTATTTTTTTTATACTTTGTTAATTACATAAATTTGTAGTACATTTCATGGACTTTCAAAATGTTGTTGAAGATTTTGGATATCTTCTCGAGATAATTTGTAATTTAAAATGTACAGCGCAATAACTATAACGGGGTAATAACGCCAATCCTTGGCATTAATACCGCGGTTGATTCCCTATAGTAGCCGAGCTACATCCTAAATACTGATTCAAATAAACACAGTTAAAACTGTGCAATGTTTCTAATAATTCTATTTAAGCGGTCCTTTTTAATCAAAAAGAAGCTCACGGCCTGATATTCTTTTGCCTCATCCCCCCCCCCCCACACACACACACACTTTTATTTTTCTTACACTTTCACAAAAAATTGAACATTTTCAATAGCTTAGAATGCAATTTGTCAATTTCTAAGTTTGTAGAGTTTGTAATTTTAGAATTGGGCAATCTGCATGCAATTATTCCATTTTATTTCATAGTTTTGTTTGCATGGCGTTATTACCTATATCAGCTATATTAGCACCTATATTAGCATTGGTCAAGAAATCACGCCATAGCAAATCATATATTTGTTTGAAAAATACAATCTAAAACTGAGCCGTGAAAATTGGTAGAACCTTAACGTGGCGTTATTACCCTAGGGTACCTTAATTGCATTTTATTATTTTTAGCGGGATCATTTCCGTCATAGCGACGTATTAGAAAATAAATTTGCTGGCTAGTATTTTTCTAAATAGTACTATCCGGTTTTATTATTTTTTCTTTTAAAATATTAGAATTTACGATAAATTTTCTTGATTCTGCAATCGTTCTCCCCCCCCCCTTTATTTATTTATCTATTTAAATGTGTTATAAAGTACAAATTTCGCATTTTCTGCGAATCTTAAAGGGCGCACCATCTCTTTAAAAGTAATAAATATTAAAACTATTTCCTTAAAGTTTCTAACACACAGATTTAAAATTATCAAATTATCATTATTATCTTCAAAATACTTATTAACTTTCAATTCTACCGATTTCTAATAATAACTAATATTTTTCGAACGTAAAACACTAAATTGTTAAATATTTTGTACACATGCAAGCAGCGTTCTAAATCCTTGGTTGTCCGCTGATCCGAGTCCACCAAAAATTCAATCTGACCATTATTTAAAAAAAAATAAATGGCCAGCAAGACCAGTAACTTTTTCTCTCCTTTCTCACAATTAAACATATATTTTTCCGTTTCTGAGAAAATCGAACTCAAATCACAAAATTTTATTTCATTTGGAAATATATATAATATGTTAAATAGAAAAAGAAAAAAATTGCATTAATCCTTACAGTCAGTTCAAATAAATAAACGGAAATAAAATACATAATTAATAATTTTACAGTTTTCGTTTATGTTCTGTGTATGTACTTTTTTTTAATACTTATGTAGCGTATACTTTATGCAAATTATAATTTTACACTAATTATTCCTGAAATTTTGGGTAACTGCAAAGAAAGTTTGTTTTATAATCTAGTAGGAGGAGAGAGGGGTGTCACTTAATGAGTTAAAGGTACTTAATAGAAATTTTATGTAGCGGGTCGATAACCGCGGGCCAGTAAACTCACATGCTTACTGGTTCTCTGGAACAGTAACTTTTTTAAAAATCTATTCTACCTTTGCATACAAGAGTAAGAGTCTTGTGCCCAAAAGCTCCTGGCCAGGTTCTAACAAATTCTGTAATTTTTTTTTTTTTTTTTTTTTTTTTTTTAGATAATTTATTAGCTATTTTAATTTAAAAATATACATAAAGAAAAACGAGTTACTTTATTGCTTATTTATTTAAGAAATCAGAATCGAAGTCAACACACCCTCCTCCCTTCTGTAGGAGAGCCGTGCCCCTGTAATTTTTATCAGCTCTACCCCCCCTCCCCTCTCTGTATGAGCCTGAAAATAAACATTAAAAAATCAGCATGGGCGCCATTATTCAGATGGCTGCAAACAAAGGACAACATTACTTTACTATTAGGTTGCTATTTTGGTCTCGATTTTTTATTGAAAAATTTCGAATTCATACCGGAAATTACACAAAAAGAATCATTAAATAAAGTAAAACTTTCTATAGGAATTCCTTTTATAAATTCAAAATTCCCGAAAAAAAAAAAAAAAAAAAAAGAGGCCGTACTCAAGGGTGTATGGAGGATGTATGGAATTATATGCCTTATACCTTCTAGAACTTTTTTAAAGATGCTCCATCTCTCTATTTTCAATTAAAGCTGTGCTCTAGGCATGACTTTATGTACACTCTCTATCTGTAGTATATACGATCTGGACTACAACATTGATACTGGCAACCCTGATATCGATTAACTATATGCAGACGTCTTACATGAAGTACAGACTAGAGATGAGTTTGGGCTCGTTTTTCGGGGCCCAGGCCCGCCCGAACCCGACGATTTTTAAGTCCGAGCCCGAAAGAGTTTTTGTCACCAGAGCTCGAGCCCGATACAAAAGTTAAACAAAACAAAATTGCATGATGTTTAAAAACTGTTTAAAAAGTGATATCTCATTTTCAACCTAAATAAAAAAAATCAATGTAAATTAAAAAAAAAAAAAAAAAAAAAAAAAAATACATTGCTATGTTAAAAATCTTTGCGAAAATATACGACCTATACTATTTTGTTTACACACCTGGAGTTTCAGAATAATGCTTTATGTATAGTTCTAAATATTCAAGAAAACGTCAAAAATCCCAAGTGTCAATCTATATATATATATACAGTAAAACCTCCATAACGGACACTCCCGAATAGCGGACACCTCTATTTAACGGACAGTTTTCCAATACCCACTCCCAAAACTTAGTTTTTTGTATGTTTAACCTCTAAATAACGGACATTCCGAATAGCAGACACTTTATTCGGCGATAAAGGATGAAAAAGTATTTTCTAAACAGAAAAAAAGTAAAAAACCCTCTGAATTTATTAGGACAATGTGTCACAAATTTTGTAATCACAGTTAATTGTAAATAAAGATCTGGGGAAAATCTCCCCCCCCCCCCTCAACGTTCAGTGCTAAAGTCAGGGGTTGCCAGGGAGAAATAATCTCCCAGACTATTGAAATGTCATCTAAGAACTTTTTGAGATTTTATGCTTTTAAAGATCAAAAAGCGCAATCCCTCCCTCCTCTTCCGGAACTCTACAATTTCTAATAACATTACACAGAAAAACAACTTAGTACATATAATCGCAAGCAAAAATAAACTTTTGTAACAGATTTTTCAAACAATAATATAATAAACAGTGGTTAAAAGTGTGCACAATTTTATTTCAATTTTTTTGCTTAAAAATAATTTTAATTTCTGATTAATAATATAATAGAGGTTTTAGGACACATAAAAGTAAATTAATGAAACATTAAGCATTTCTAAGCGGTTTTTGAATTTTTGAGGTTTTCCCAATAGCGGACACCTCCGAATAGCGGACATTTTCTGCGATCCCGAGTTGTCCATTATTTAGAGGTTTTACTGTATATATATACTAGCGCACCCGACAGACGTTGTCCTGTCACTGACAGACGTTGTCCTTCTTGGCACCGACTCCAGAAAATCAAATAAATGTACGTAAATATGGTAATACGTAGAATAAACACTAAGCTCTTAATTTAATTTCTTATTACGATTATGTAAGGAAATTATTTTTTACTCTTCATTAGTTTTTGAAGTCGGTTCAATTTTTGACAAAAAAGTTTATTTTTCTCTCTTTAGTTAAAAGTTAACGATTGCCTGAAGTCGGTTAATCAAAATTATAATACAGGAAATATTATTGTAAAGCATACACGTTTGTCAGCAGTGGGGTTCGAACACGCGATCTCTTTCTTCAAGAAGCTGAGCTTAAATCTGGCGCCTAAGACCGCTCCGACATCCCGTCCGTACTCCATTCATCGAACTTATTCAACACTTTTAATTAGAGAAAAATCACTAACTATTAGTTTTTTCCTAATTACAAAAAAAGTACTGAATCAATTTCGACGAAATGTGAATTTAAACCATTCTCGAATCTACTGGAACGCACACACAAAATTTCATCAAAATCGGTCCAGTCGTTTTGCAGGAGTTCAATTACATACACACGCACAGAAGATTTTTATATATAAATATATATGTATTTTTTTTTTTTGGCTGAGACTGTAATATAATAAGTAAGTACAGTAATAAATAAAATAATAATGATAATAATAAAGAAAATCATCCTTTCTTTCTTGTTTTAAAACAATCTATATGTTCTTTACAAATCAAGATTATTGTATAAATGATCATGTAGCGCATGCAGTAGATTTAAAAGTGCCAGAATTCCAATAAAATTTAGAAGAAAACTCTTCACAAGCAATCATTTTTATGGATGTTTGAAAAATATTTCTAAATGAAGCGCTTAAACATTTCAAATAGTTAGACAGACGATCGAAATCTCTGATAGCTTCTTCGTCTGCTCTTGACAAAAGTTTCAGCGTCCATTCCTTTGAAACATTTTATCCGAATACAGTTTAAAACTATTGGAGCCTCTAATAAGCTCTTTATATCTTCAAAAGAGTAACGATTAATGGTGATAAATAAATCTTCTTAAACGATCTTCTTGATAGTAAAATAAATAATCGTTATAAAATAAACAAGTTGGAAATTGCACGTCAAGCGTAGCGTATGAGGTGCGTTCGTGCTATAAGGAAGTTAAAAAGATATTCAGATCTTGGTGTTTTTGTATACAGTAACTTCGAATACATATAGAGTATCCGAAATATTTTGTGTATGCCTGTAAATACTATCTGTTTTCTATTATACAGTTATATTGTAGTAAACCTTAACAACACACACCAATTTCATATTATGTGAAATAGTTCAATATTATTAAAACACGCCCCAAACAATGTTTCCCTTTGTACCATTATGTAATGGAATACTTTTGTGTAGCGCTGTAAATGAATAACAAATATTCTTTGAACATCAGGTTATGCAGAATGTATATTATAGTACATACATCATAGATGTATATCAATTTTATTAAGTTCGAAAGATTGTAACACCATTAAATTGCATTTGAAACTATTTTTCCCATTAACCAAAATATAATGGAATACTTTTGATTGTCCCTGTAATTAAACTATGTATCCGATTTTCATAAAATTTAAAATGATTTGACAAAGTTATGAAAAAATTATATATTTTAAATTTCAAATGATTCGACTGAGTAGTTAAATGCGGATAGACGGATGAACGGACAGACGGACGGATTGAACGTCGCCTACATAGGTACTACGCATTTACATAATTATGAACGCACTTAAAAATAAGATCAATTTAACCCCTTCGCGACGAGAGCACTTTGCTTGATTTTACTTACCCATCATACGTAGTATAGGGTAAATCTTGAAATCGTTAAAAATTTTTTGACGGATTTCCACGTTTCAGATACTGGAGATTCCGAAAAACATATTTTTAGGGAAAAAAATCCCGTCCGTCTGTCTGTAAACGTTCTATCTCCCAAACAAATGGAGATAGAGATTTCAAAGTTTGTATGTACTTAGTATGTAAAGATGGGACGAAGTCTATTTAATATCAGTAACCTCGATTATCCGGAACTATTTTTTTCGGGCTCTCGAAAAATTCGTTCTGATGAAAGGTATATAAAAATTTTCGAATTTTTTTATTTTAAGGAATGAACGTAAAAGGCAATAAAATGACACACATTTTGCATAAAGAACAAAGTCCATCGGATAATTAGTTGCCGAGATATTTGTAATCCTGTTATCCTCATTCTTCGATTTTTCATGACCCTGTATTTCATTCAAATTTCAATTCAGAAATATATTTTAATTGGAAATGAGACGTTTAATCCGACGCAGTTAATTGTTAGTTAATAGAATTATTTTTTTTGGAGTTATAAGGATGTTTCTTTTACGCAGTTCGGTACTACTTGAGTAGTTTGGCGTTTTATATAATTTGTCGAAATTGGTACATCAGCAGTTCTTTAATATAACATTACTATGTATATTAACAATATTTAAATTTTGTTTTGGAATTGCAATGTATTGTATAAATAGTTTTCACATGTTTTATTTTCATATGCTTATCCATGATGGGTAAGTATTACGGTGGCCCCCAACGACTAGTTTAATCTTTTACCACCGGTTTTTTAAAATAGAAAAATTACTTGTAGTAGAATCACGAAAATGTTCTGGTTAAATAAGGTAAACTTTACAATAAAAAAAATAAATAAATAAATAACTGCCGAGAAGAATGAAGGATTCTTGTTCATTTTACACTCTTAAAACGAAAGAGTGGATTTGGCTTCTCAGGAAAGAGTCGTAAATTTTTGAATCGTGAATGAGTTGTTTTCTAACCCTTTTAGTGCCAAGGAGTGCAGTCGCGCTGCTCTCGCTGGTTGTGAAAAATGCCAGCGCCGCGACAGCGCTCCTTTTTGACAGTTCACTTTTGGCGCGCGCAGTGTTTGATAAAGTGCTATTTAAATTGATTTAACTTATTGTCGCCTACAGCGTTCTCGCTGTCGCTCGCCATTACGTCAAATTGCGACTACATTCTTCATTTGGCGAGTAAACAAGCGATTAGATTCGCCAAATTGCTAGTGCTCAGTTTTGGCATTTTTTTCTTTTCTTTTTCTTTTTTCATACATATGCATATATACATATTTTTAATTTTTTAAATAAAGTTAATTTATGCCAAAATGGGCTTTGGTTATATTTATAAAAGTATTTATACATATTTTTAACATATTTGCAGCGGATAGCTGAAATTAAATTAATAACAATCGTTGTCGCAATTATAAAAACATAAGGCTATTTTATAACATATTGAAAAAAAGGGGGGGGGAGGTATATTAAAGGATTAATATATATATATATATATATATATATATTGTGCTACACGGTGAATCTATTTTGCTAATACTTTTTTTCATTTGGCGATTGTTTTTTATTTTTAATTAGCCAAATTACTAAAGTTGGTCAAATGTCAGCGAGAACATTGGTCGCCTAGCAACAGAAATACTAAAATGTAAGAAGTTTTCTAATTGCAAACGATAAACTGTGAATGAAAGACATTATCATTTTATTTCTGCAATTTTTTCTAAGCTGTGAAAAAATATCTTTGTTTTTCTTATTGTGATATAATTTCGAACATTGGATAAACATAGTGACGGCCGTGTTCGTATTTTTATTCATTATATTGCATTCTAACTACCTTCGATAACATATTTTTTAGCACTTTCCAACAAAGTTGAAAAGTGCTTATGCATTCGGTTTGTCTGGCCGTCTGTCCGTCTGGCCGGATGGCCGTTTGTCCGTCTGTCCGTCTGTCCGCGCTCTAACTCCCGTAAATATACTCGGATTTCTATGAAATTTTTATACGTTATTGAGGTTTACCCTAGCACGAACCCTATTGAAAATGAAGTATCTACCATGATTAGTTTATCTACAGGGCGAATCAAAAGTTTCCCATTACATTACGGGCTATGGAGAAAAATCGTTAATATACTCAGATTGCCATGAAATTTTAGGAAGCTATTGAGGCTTACCCTAGCACGAACCCTACTGAAAATGAAGTATCTACCATGATTAGTTTATCTACAGGGCGAATCAAAAGTTTCCCATTACATTACGGCCTATGGGGAAAAATCGTTAATATACTCGGATTGCCATGAAATTTTAGGACGTTATTGACGTTTACCCTAGCACGAACCCTATTGAAAATGAAGTTTCTATTATGATTAGTTTATCTACAGGGCGAATCAAAAGTTTTCCATTACATTACGGCCCATGGGGAAAAATCGTTAATATACTCGGATTGCCATGAAATTTTAGGACGTTATTGACGTTTACCCTAGCACAAGTCCTATCGAAAATGAAGTTTCTACCATGATTAGTTTATCTACAGGGCGAATCAAAAGTTTCCTATTACATTACGGCCTATGGGGAAAAATCATTTCAAAGGAATTTTAAAGATGTTATACCCTGCCAAACATATTAAAATATGCATCCTATAAAATATAAGGTGAAAATGTAGCTATTATTCATTTACAGGGTCACACAAAAGAATTCCATTAGATAATGGTAAAAGGGGGAATTATGTGTGACATATTTTAAATATATTAAGCTTTTTCATGTATAATAAAATTGATATATGTCACTGAAGCTTAGTATAAATTATACGCTACTGTCTTTCATAATATGAAGTACATAGCATTTACAGGGCCATACAAAAGATTTCAAATAGTATATTCTTTCCGAAGTACCGTATATGTCTATGGTATATGTCTACCGTATATGGCTGATGGAGGGATGAAATTCATTTTAATTATGATATTCGCGTTTATATTTCGCTAAATATATGCACATTATATGATGTGTATAAATGTTATAGTTGATATACAGGGCTACCCAAAAGAGCTCACCTGAATAATTATATGAAATTTTATTCAGGATATGAGCGTAAATTATTTAAACGTGGTTCTTAAATAAGCTATGCATTTTTACGCTGAGCTGCATTCAATTTACTGAGAAATGTTTGCAGAATATAGGTAAAGGGATATACAGGGCCACGCAAAGAATTCGGTACATGGACGCCTATGAATGATGATTTATGAGAATGTGATTTCAGTTGTTTTAAAAGTGTTTCAGTTTACAATAAATTTTAGCCTAATGCTGACGTGTAATAAAGGCACAATGTAAACTACAGGGCTGAACAAAAGTAGTCAAGTATGTTTCCATCTAATAGTATGAATTGCTGAAAAAGAAATTTCAAGCTACTGGGTATTTTCTTGCTAAGCTAATGTATATACTAACATATGAAATACAGGGCTGTTCTAATGTACTGGAATACATATTTGGGTATATTTGGCTATACACTATTATTTCCTTAAATAACAAAGTTTTGTTAAAGATTTCATTAAGTGTTGGAAAGTGCTTCATAATCTATGCTTAACGCATGATTTTTCTTACTTGTTATATAAACATCGGGATTATTACATTTTTTTAATATTTCTAATTTTGATTTCAAAATGTCGGACACAAGTGAATTTTCAGATACAGCACGTCGACAGAGCAGGGCGACGGCGCTCCTTGGCACTTTTCAGAGCAGCGCGACTGCGCTCCTTGGCACTAAAAAGGTTAAATGCTTTACTCATCTTGATTTAGATTGATTATTTAAATAACTCGTCTTGATTTAAATTGTTTAAAAACAACTCGCTAATCGAGTTGTTTCAACTCTTTATGAGAAGCTGCCTTTCAAAACGTGAGATGAGCGAATTTCGGCTCAACTTGAGTTACTTCTTGGCTGACATTTTAAGAGAGTAGGTGGCATAGATACCGGTCATTCGTCCCCAAGGAATTAAGAAGAAGTTTTATTACTACGCACTTTTTATTTATTTATTTGTTTTTTACTTACCCATCATACATAGTATAGGGTAAGTCTTGCAATCGTTTTGAAAATCGAAAAAAAAATTTTGACGGATTTACACGTTTTAGGATAGTGGAGATTCCGAAAAACATATTTTTAGAAAAAAAAATTTGCCGTCCGTCCGTCTGTCTGTCTGTCTGTAAACGCTCTATCTCTCGAACGAATTGAGATAGAGACTTGAAATTTTGTATGTTGTTAGTATGTAAGAATGGGACGAACCCTATTTAATATCAGCAACCTCGATTATCCGGAACTATTTTTTTCGGACTCTCGAAAAATTCGTTCTGATGAAAGGTATATAAAAATTTTCGAATTTTTTTGTTCTAAGGAATGGACGTAAAAGGCAATAAAATAACACACATTTTGCATATAGAACGAAGTCGATCGGATTATTAGTTGCCGAGATATTTGTAATCCTGTTTTCCACATTCTCGGATTTTTCATGACCCTGTATTTCATTCAAACTTCAATTCAGAGGTATATTTTAATTGGAAATGATACGCTTAATCCGATACAGTTAATTGTTAGTTAATAGAGTTATTATTTTTGGAGTTATAAGGATGTTTCTTTTACGCAGTTCGGTACTACTTGAGTAGTTTGTCGTTTTATATAATTTGTCGAAATCGGTAATCAGCAGTTCTTTAATAGAGCATTACTATGTATATTAACAATATTTAAATTTTGTTTATGAATTGCAATGCATTGTATAAATAATTTTCACATGTTTTATTTTCATATACATATACATGATGGGTAAGTATTACGGTGGCCCCCAACGACTAGTTTTGTTATAAGTTAAAATAACGAATTTTTTTTCCTAAATTAATGAGGCCCACGGAAAAATTCCCGCAAATTCCAAGAAAATCTTCTGGAATTTGAGGGAATTTTTCCGTTAAAAAACAGTAAATTGTATTGTTGTTCCTATTACTAGTACAATCTCCGTAAAATCGTCCTCTTTTTTTTTTTTTTTTTTTTTTTTTTTTTCCCCTTTACTGTAACGAAAGCGACAATTTTTATTGTCTATATATTTTTGGGACAGCTTATAATGATTTTTTTTAAACAAAAGATCTGTGATTAAGTATAATATTTCGGTACTGTAATAAACTTATGTGATGATTTATATGCTAATTATAGTTTTTTCGTGATTATTGCTTCATTATTCGAACTATTATTATTATATTTAAAGAGCCTAACCATATAGTTTTGAGACACACTGTAGGCAATAAAAATATTTACCTTTCTTTATCTAAGGCTTAAAAAGCCATGCACTAGCTATTGAAGAATGTTCTTGAGCAAGAAAAAAGACAGTTTTATTACTTCGCTCCGTTACAAACTACCCTAGACTTTCATAATGCATGTGCTGACATTTGCTGAGTAAATAAGGATAAATTTACAGTAATGCGAGTGAAAAATTAATAGGGGCAACAATAAAAAGTTTTCTAGCTTTTTTTTATTCCATAAAATATTAATACAATTATGTGGCTAAATATTTTTTTAAGTACCTTCGATAGATATTATAAAAGACATTATAAACGCTAAGAGATGGAACTTGGACTTTCCGGGATTACAAAGTACAGGTAAAAACCATTTTTTTTCCCACTAAAAACTCTAAATTTTTTGCATGCAATATACAGTTTAGATTGCCTACTAACACCCCAAAAACAGTTTTTATATGAAAAATACCAATTGTACAATCAAATAAAGTTTTGATTCCAGGATAAAAACGATATTTTCATATTAGCCGCATTCTAAGATTTATTAACCCAAGATTTTGCTACTCACGGAATCCTTTTTGTCTCTGATTATTTCACTGCTGTAAGCACTTAGTCCGATTATATGTATGTTACACTTGTGTTTTATTATTATTTTTTATTTTATTATTATTTTTTATTTTATTTATTTATTTACAGTAGAAGTTTATTTTTATTTATTTATTTTATTTAATACTAACCATAAGATAATGCTGAACTCTTTAAATTTTTTTAACGCAAGCAGATTAACTTTTTGTAATCTAGCTTTTTGCGATAGAAATAAATTAAAAAAAATACTTCATACTTGCGAATATTACTTTTAAAACTAAAAAGAATAATTGAACTAAAATGCCGTTTCTAAGCAAATTTCATTTGAAAATTTTCTTTTTCCTGTTTGGCGGTGTAATAATTTAAATTGCTCGATTTCATATAGGTTAAAGTGGTGTGTTGGCCTTTTTTTTTTCCCTAAATATCATTCTTTTTTTTTATTTATAAAAGAAATTTTAATTTCATTATGGAAAATTAATGAGAAATAAAGGATGAAGAATTTTTATTTCTTTAAATGCAAAATGTTTATTATTATTATATAATGGAACCGGCACGTGATAGAGATAAATTACGAAAATTCATACTTAATAATTATTTTAAAAGACATAATAAATCGGCCAATTAAAATATAGTTTTCAAACCAATTGTCTTAGAAAGCAGACTTTTTTCTCTATACGACGCGACGGTGCAAGAATTGAAAATATTTAGAAGCTTTCATAAATTTCAAAAACCGAAATTTGATCGTGAAGTACTGCCATTGGCAAAAATTCGAATTTAAAATCAAATATTTTTAATATCATGTTTCAATGTCACTAAGCAAATAACCATAGTTTATATTTTTGGTACTTGGGTTCACATATTTGAACATCCTTTCTATATCGTTCTATTAATAATACTCCTATATAATGGGGAGTATTCCTCTGTGACGTCACCATTTATAAAATGGAAATTTTTATAGCCTAGAACCGAAAGGAAGGATACAGCCCATTTCTCCGAGGATTATTAGCTGGAAATAAATTTTATATTACTGATATTCTTTTAAGTATATATATATATTGTAATCCTCTGAATGCGGTAAGTACATTACGCAGTATTTGTATGACGTCACAATTGTTAAAATAGCGATTTTTATAGCCTCGAACCGAAAGGAAGAATACTACCATTCCAAACTCGATCTCCGAAGGATATGCTTTGATATCTAAGACTCAAAATTGTGAATATAGATTAAATTCTTGCTCTGAAGTCAAATGGAAAAGAAATAATTCAGTAATAATCAGTAATATTACATTAATACGCATTAGCAAAGAGATTACATATGAATAACAGACTAATACTGATAATTTAAATTTTCTTTTCATTTTTGTAATTTTAAAATTACGTCCACAAAATCGCTGCGGTACTAAACTGTAACGCTTCTAAGAAATACTTATTAACTGTTCAAAAATCATGCTATGATTAATTTCTTTTTAAAAGCCTTATTTATCACTACCCTTTATTACAAAACAGTCGTTTGAAGACATAAAGGGCTTATTAAAAGTCCCAATAATTTTAAACTGTATTCGCATAGTTTTTTTTTTTTTTTTTTTTTTTTTTTTTTTTTCCAAAAGAATAAATACTGAAACCTTTGAGAAAAATGGGCGAAGGAGCAAATGGAGATTTCGATCGTCTATCCATTTGAAATGTTTAAACACTTCATTTAGAAATATTTTTCAAACACCCATAAAAATGATTGCTTTAAACTGCTTTCTTCCGATTTTTACCGGAACTCTGGTATTTTCAAAGTTAATGAGTGAAGAATTCAATTTGTTCGAAAGTTTATTAATATTTTACTCAACTCAAAATTAATTACTCATATCTGGTTTTAAACAGTTTATTCTCATGAGTAAACTCAACTCAGGTTCTTTCGAACATTAATAATTTCACAAAACACAACTCCAATAAAAACCGTAAAATTTTTTCACATATCTCATTAAAAAACATTCTAATCAAACTCAAAAACAAAAAGAATATTGTTTCACACAGCTTAGGTAAAAGCTGAAGAAATAAAACAGATAATGTATTTATCACAAAAAATCGTTTGCACAGAAAACTTTTTACTTTTCGAAATAATTAGGTATATCTTGGTTGCTAGGTGACAAAGTCAGTAGAAAATTAAATAGCCTTTTATCAAACAATGAGAGATGCAAGATCTACAAGATAATTTGCAACAAACCTGTATTTTGTGAAGATCGTACTGAAAAGACACGTTTGTAAAACGCGAAAGAAAGTAGAATTTTCTTTTAATTTATTACTACACCTTTTCATTTAACTTTAAATTGGTTATTGTATCTTAAAATGAAATATCGTATGGATTTTTCACTCATTTTCTGATATACACGAAGAAAGAAAAAACTATGTTGCACGTGCTTTTCCCTACGACAGAACATTGTAATATTTTTAAAATATAGTTATGAATTAATAAATTAATATTAATACTTTTTATTTGGTTTGCCAAATATTTTTTTAATGTTACCGCAAAATATTCTTTGATACCGCCGACATAAAACCGTCAAATATTGTTTATGTTAGAACTGTATACGAGTTACAACAAAAACGAAGTTATGATGCGCCGACAAATTTTTTATCGGAATTATTGTTTAAATATTTTAATAATAATTAATGCCAGAAAAATACACTAATTGAAGGGAACTCGGTACCCTTTGATTCATTTTTTAATTTAAGCATTTTAAGGTACATCTTTGGCATAATAATAAAGAAATCAATGAAGAAAAATGATTCTATCAAGAAATTGTTCAATTTATCTGGCAAAATTCGAAAATTTTATTTTTTTTTGAAAAATTTAAGCAAATTTTAAAATGTGTTTTTTCGTACAAATTTTAATATTTTGAGCTATTTTTTTTAACTATTCATGGAGATGTGCTGTACAATTTTAGGTGTCGGATTTATCATAAGTTAATTAGTTTCGGAGAAAAAAAATAAAAAGTGTAAAATTCAAGAAAAATCTGAATTTACATCACAATTTCAGTAAATAAAATTAAAATTTCAGAAAATTATTAATATTAGAATTACTTAAAATTCCAGAAAATTTACCGAGAAGTCGGAAAATTTTCTGGAATTTACGGAATTTTTTTTCATTCAAAACGGGTGATAAAACTACTAAAACGAAGCAGGCTACCAAGATAACGAAATCAGTATTAGTATTTGATACTATGGAATTTGGCTCGATTATATCCCGAATTTGATTTCTTCCATACCGGACCTCTGAAAGAGTGTGTCATCGTTGGCTCGCAGCAAATCTGCAACGTATTAAAGAAATCCTTTTTCTTATAACCACATTAATAGGCATGCAAAATGACACCAGTCATGTAAAATGTATTATTAAAGTGCATGTAAAAACTTTAAAGACAGCAAAACACATTAATTTTTTCGAAAATTTTCCAATCAGATGAAAAACGTTTATTATAATGTGTAACATTTAGTTGAAAAGCTAATAAAAAACTCAACTAAATTCATGCATAAATATTTTGTTACGAAAATAATTTAACCGTACAATTAACGCTATTTTTGTATGTGTAAAAATTTTAAGGACTGCAAGATAAAAACAATACCATAACGAGGAAACGAATAAATATATTATGCATCCACCAAATATTTTACCTTTCCTGGATATTATTAGATTCTGGCACAGTTCGGTACTGGTTTTGTACCATTCATTTTCAATCATCACAGGTCTGAATTTTGAAGCTAAGGAAAAATATTTCCCCTTTTTATAAACTCGTCTTGCTACATATTCTCTTACCATTTTCGGCACGTAAAAATTCTGTTAGTAAAATGAAAAATTATTGACTGTCACTGGAATTTACAAACGACATTTTTTTAAAATTAAGAATCCCTTAATTTAAGCTTTCACTGTAAAAACAAAATTTTGTTAAAATATTATTGGTGCCGTTGGCAGGTTTCGAATTAAAATGAGGTATTCCGGATTGACGCAGTGTGCCGGAAAAGGTTAATTTAACAATAAGGTTTAGATCTGGATTTAATATTTTTCTTCTGGAATTAGAGTTTTGTCTCACGGCTTGTGTTGATAGGTGCGCTTACATTGCTGATAAAGCCATTTTTCTCCTATCAAGATGGCCAGAAAGAATTTTTAATCATGCTTTTGATTTAACTTTTTCTGAAAGAAATTGCAAGCGACCGCACGCCATTGAATGAAAAGCAACCGAATGTCACAATGAATCCGCCGAAATTCACGTTTTGAAAAAATTTCTTTTCTTAAAACCATACCAGTAATAATTCCAGTCATCAGGACCATCTAAGTTTCATTCCTTTTCATCGGAAAAAAATATTCACAAGCTAGTCGTCCCAAGTCATCTCTTGTATTCAAAATTGTAAACACTGAATTTTGTGGCTAGATAGTAAAGGGAGTTTACACAATTTTGCTGTGTGTATTGGAAATTCCCAGATCGATGAGTTGTAATGCAGATTGGTTGTTTCCTTGCGCATTTTCAGTCCAGTCTTTAGTAAAATTCCTTAACTTGAGTAGTTTCTATGTAATGCTAACTTTATAACGTTCCTTTCATCTCTGTATGATAAAGCTTTTCGTCTGCCTCCAGCAGTTTCTTTTTCCATACTGGTTTTTCAACCTTAAAAATTGTTGATGATGGGTTTAGATCTTCCTATCTTTTTTGCAATAGACCTCCAACTCATTCCTGTCAGTGTAAAATACCCATTAGCACCTTTTACATATTCAATCAGTTTACTCGCTTTTGGCATTTTTATAAAAACAATAAAACTCAAATGGAAAATGTCAGAAAAAAGTAGACGAGTTTTTAACCTGCAAATGAATTATAATTATACATAACATTCCTATAAAAAACAAGTAAGAAAAATCATGCGTTAAACATAGATTATCAAGCACTTCCCAACGCTTCATGAAATCTTTAACAAAACTTCGTTATTTAGGTAAAAAAGGATATAAAGCCAAATATGTATTCCAGTACTATTGAACAACCCTGTATTTGATCTGTCAGTTAATATACATACTATGTAAAGGGAAAATTTAGTTTAGCAAAAAATGCCTAGTAGCTTGAAATTTCTCTTCCAGCAGTTTATACTAATAGATGGAAACATACTTGAATACTTTGTTCAGCCCTGTAGTTTGCCTGGTACCTTTATTACACATCAGTGTTAAGATAAAATTAATTTTAAACTAAAACACTCTTAAAACAACTGAAATGACTTTCTCATAAACTATCATTCATAGGCTCCATGTACCCAATTCTTTGCGTGGCCCTGTATATCCTTTTATCTATATTCTGCAAACATTTCTTAGTAATTTTAATGCAGTTCAGCATAAAAATGCATAATTTATTTAAGAATCACCTTTTTGTAATTTATGCTCATATTCAGTAACGTTGGCGAGCTCTTTTGGGTAGCCCTGTGCTACCTAACTATAGCATTTATACACATCATATAATATGCATAAATTTAGTGAAACTTATACGCGCATGTCATAATTAAAATCAGTGTTCTCGCTGTCGCTCGCCAATGCGCCAAATTGCGACAAAATTCTTTATTTGGCGAGTAAACAAGCGATTAAATTCGCCAAATTGCTAGTGCTCAATTTTTGCTTTTTCTTTTTCGTTTTTCATACATATGTATATACTAGCGGCCTTCGCCCGCTACGCTGGTCGGTTTATCTAAAGAAATCTTGAAGAAGTAGTTAGATAAGGTTCAGACATACATTAAAAAAAAAAAAAAGCAAGTCGATCATTCAAAAAACGTTGGGAAATATCAAATATTTACTGTAATTTTTTAAGAAAAACAAAGTTTCGAAAAAAAAAATTAAATCGAAAAAAAAATTACACTGACATATTAATGCAAGGAAATTTTCCCAGAGAGAAAATTCGCCTTGAATACAATATTTCAAATTCTTTTAATTGCTTATAGGCGTTAATGCCAACATAGTGAAAAAAAATTCCATGCTGGGAATCGAACCCGGGCCATCAGTATGGCGCACTGACGTTCTACCGACTAAACCACATGGAACGACAGCCAGCTTGAAACTTTCTCATACTTAAGTAGACTGGCGAAAACATAACGATAGCGCGTTTTAAAATCGCACAGTGACATCTATTGGATTTTATATGTACTAAAAAACGTTATGTACTAAAAAACGTGAGCAGCGCACCTAATAGTTTCTTTTGTTTCTTTTTGTTACTTTTTTGTCTGTTGTCCGATTTTGATGAAACAAAGCCTATACACTGCCCGGGAGTCTGCATTCTTCATTAGTGAAAACCGCATAAAAATCCATTCAGTAGTTACGAAGATAACCTCGAACAAACAGACAGACAGACAGACAGACAAAAAATTCAAAAAAAATTTTTTTGTGTTTCATTGGTTTTCTTTTATCGCCCTGACTCCATTTTTGTCAATTATCTTCAATGTATACAGACACACCGGGTCCTACTGTTTTATTATATGTATAGATATATTTAATGTATACATATTTTTTATATTTGTAGCGGATAGTTGAAATTAGGTTAATAACAATCGCTGTCACAATTATAAAAACTTGGGTTATTTTAGAACATATTGAAAAAAAGTGGGTACATTAAAGGATTAAAGATAATTTGTTTTGTGCTACACGGCAAATCTATTTGGCTAATACATTTGTTGCGAATGTTTTTTATTTTTAATTAGCCAAATTACTAACGTTTGTTAAATGTCAGCGAGAACACTGATTAAAATGCATTTCATCCATCTATCAGCTATCATCGGATGCACATACAGTACTTCGGAAAGAATTTACTATTTGATATCTTTTGTGTGTCCCTGTAAATACAATGTACTTTATATTAGGGAAAGCAGTATCGTATAATTTGTACTACGCCTCATTGACATACATCAATTTTATTATACATGAAACAGTTTAATATATTTAAAATATGTCACACACAATTCCCCCTTTTACCATTATCTAATAGAATTCTTTTGTGTGGCCCTGAAAATGAATAATAGCTACATTTTCACCTTATATTTTATAGAATGCATATTTTAATGCACCTCGTAAAAGCATATAAATTTTAATATGTTTGACAGGGTGTAACATCTTTAAAATTCCTTTGAAACGATTTTTAACCATAGGCCGTAATGTAATGGGAAAATTTTGATTCTCCCTGTAGATAAACTAATCATGGTAGAAACTACATTTTCAATAGGGTTTGTGCTAGGGTAAACGTCAATAACGTCCTAAAATTTTATGGCAATCAGAGTATTTACGGGAGTTAGAGCGTGGGCAGACGGCCAGGCAAACCTAATGCATAAGTACTTTTCAACTTTGTTGGAAAGTGCTAAAAATGGGATGTCCTTATGCTTTTTACACTGGCAAAAATAACATTTCCTTAATTATTATTTTCTCGCAATAAAAAAATTACAGATAAATTTTGTTGAGTTTTATATTAATATTTTTACTTTATGATTAACATTAAGTCTCCATTTCAAATAGTGAATTTTAAATTTATCAAACTTTTTACTGTCTTTAAAGTTTTTAAAAGTACTGTATCTACTTCGTTTTTGGTTAAGCATTTGGTTCTATGTTTTGATAAAATATCGCTCGTTACACTTTTAGAGCTTATTTTAGCATAAGTATATGTTTCAGCAAACTAATTTGTGCGTAAAAGTTTTACTACAAGTTTATCTTAACGTAACAACATCACCTTTATTTGAAACATAAACATTAAACATATTATTTGTACATTTTTCCTCTTTTTCACACGTAATATATAATATACAGGGTGAGTCATAAATATCGAAACGATAGGCTATCTCCTCAAATATTGCCCCTAGACCCATACTTCCAATTGCAAAAATTCATAAAAAAAGGTGAAATTTCTGATAAGATAAGTTGCAACTCCATGGGGGGGGGGGGGTCTATTTAAAAAAATACGAAAATTAAATTTTTATACGGCCCCCGTAGGGCAAAATTCCCAATTAGGAAATTATTCCTTATCCATTCCTAAATTGAACAGAACAAATTTCATCTCCGTATCTAAAAATCCCACTGAGATATTAAATCCCAAAATCCTCAAAAATTCCTGACTTACACCACTTTTCCCTGCCTCTAAACTGACTCAATTTCAACGCTTGTTAGGGAACATTCACAAATTGCAATTTAATAAAAATCGGTTTAAGATAGCGCTTTTTCTTTTGACATAAAATAGCAGCGTATAGTTTTTACGCTAAATTGGTATACCAGACGTCTGCTCCGGTCAAAATATCTAGATCAAGTCCCAAACCGACCCATAGGGGGAAAAGTTCGGCGTAGCCTGAAAAAATGTCAATATCATAACCCGGACCGGTCTGGAAAATAGTTTAAATCATAGCCCGGTTCAGTCGCAAATTTCTACATAGTTTTTTAATTCGGCGTGGGAAAAAATGTTTCATATAGAGGAGTTCGGATCAAAAAAATCTTTTATAGCTTTTCGTTTTTTATATTTATACTTTTTATTATTAAAGAAGCGCCAAAGGTTGTAATATATTTATTTTATCAATGAATCTTTATTTATATGTAAATGTTTCACTTATATTTTACTATCGTTAATCTATATCCCATGCGTTGGAGACTCTGAAAAATGTTATACACTAAAACTTTTTAAGACGGAATCACATAGGAAAGAAAAAATACATTATAGACAGATGCTCTCCTTAGAAGATGTAATTGGAGCTTATTTTCTTTTCAGGTACTATTGCATTTATTTTGCATGGATCAAAATATTTTCCGTTTCAGACAGAATTCCGTCATAGGCAGATTTTTTTTTTCACTGGTTTTATTTTTTTAGCCTTTGAATAATCTATTTAAAAAAATGAATTTTAAAGGTTTTTTTTTTTTTTTTTTTTTTTTTTTTTTTTTTTTTTTTTGTAAAATAAAGATTTTTAAATCTATTTGTTTTTCGTAAAAAAATCGATTGAGCCGAATTTTATTTATTTTATGCACATCAGTCAGAGACAGTGATTTTAATACGGGTTTTGTCGAGACCGGGTTTGAAAATTTCATCCAGAGTGCACCTAAGTTGAAGGAAGTAGTCCCCTCCTTTATGAAAAAGTACGATAGGCCCGGCCTGGCGGGTCTTCAGAAAAAAGTAACATCTCGGTCCTGGCCCTACCTGGGCCCAGAATACAGAATTTTTAACATGCTCGGGAGGACGATAAAAAGCCTGAAGTTGTCAGAGGTAAATTTAAAAAGAAAAAAAAAAGACTTAATCTGCATCTTAGAAAAAGCATTTCTTAAAATAACTGACAGACTTTTAAACAATACACTTCGTTTTTCTGTATAATGAATTTTTTATCCTCTATTTCTTGTCTTTAAATTATTAAATGTTAAGAATTTTTAAAAGAAAAAAGAACTTGAAACACGTCATTTTTGATTTTTTAAAATTAGTTTTGTTTCGGCAAATTTGAAAAAATGTTTACTTTTGAAAAACTGTTTCCTTTTGAAAATACGATTTTTTTTTAAAGTTATATTATTTTTTAATAAACATTTTCAATAGTTTTAAAATTAATATAAAAAAACCTTGGAACAAAACTAAAATCAGATTTTCATCTTTATTTAAATGGAAAGAAATTGAAATCCGATAAATAATGTTACGAGTTATAACGATTTTTGATTGTCCCATTTAAACCAGTACTAACCACATGAAACTTTTAGAAATTGTATGAGAAATTTTAGAATGTGATTTTCTTAGCAAATTATAAGGCTAACCATCACAAAAAAAAAAAGAAAAAAATCAAAATTCTAACTCAAGAAATAGATTTTTTACGCGTTTTCTAGAACTGTTAAAGTAACATTGTTTTTTGAATTGCGCGCATTTCAATTTGTGTCTAATCCCTTAAAAGCTGATGAATTTTTTAAAAGGCTATAACTTTGCGAATTTTGGAGATATGAAGATGCAACTTTTTGTGTCTTATTCAGGACTGAATAAGGAAAGTTTTCCTAATTGGAATTTTTGTCTTACGGGGGCCGTATAAAAATTTAATTTTTGTAACTTTTCAACTAGACCCCCCCATGGAGTCGCAATTTATCTTATCAAAAATTTCACATTTTTTTATGAATTTTTGCAATTGGAAGTATGGGTCTAAGGGCAATATTTAAGGAGATAGCCTATTGTTTCGATATTTATGACTCACCCTGTATATTTGCGCGCCATTGTAGTGTGACGAACTGTGCATAAGTTTTAATATTTGTTGAAATTTCAAAATATTCTATGCGAAAATTTACTTTCTTTTTTAGTTGGTTTTTTTAGTCGTATTTCATTCTTTCTAAATATAAAATTTCACAGCTGTATTTTGAAAAATACAATATAAATGATCTAAAATATGAATAGAATAGAATCTGAATGCAGTCTGGGTTAAAATATTGAAAAGCATTTTAAAATTGATTGAATTTGGTGCTATAACTATCAAAATAAGGGTTTAGCTATAATTTGTTTTATCCAAGGTAAAGCTGCTTATCTAGAGATCTATAAATCGTTTTTTAATAACATTTAGTATATCTAATATTGCAAAAAATACATTTTCAATTTCAATCTAATGTGTAAACATTTATAATATTTTCATTTTTACATGTTTAGCCACAATTTGAAAAATATGAATAAAATGAAGGGATAATTTGTTTGGGGGCGGTAGTAGGTAGTAGCTTTGTAGATTCTAATAAGAATACGCTATTAAAAAAATCTGCTAAAAAACTGTAAACCACGATGCAAGTAAAAAAAACTGTTTATTTTACGGAAACAATCTGCATTTATTACGAATTTTCTCTTATTTTAACAGATTTTGCTTGTATTTCCGAAATAACTTTCAGAATATTGTTAAAAATATGACTATATTAAAAAATGCTCTGACGAGCACCAAAAAAGGTTAATATGTTTTAAAGTATGAAAAAGTGTTTGACAAGAGCTTCTAATTGAGAATGAGAAAGGACAAGGGGTCCCTTCTTGGCTGCAATTAACTGTCAATGTCAAATTTGAAAAAATCATATTTGCGCTTTTTCCATATAAAAGAAATTTTTGTTAAAAGCGTTTGATAATAACGGAAAATTGAGAATTTCTATTAGAGAAATTAGGATAATTACTATAATTTTTATGCACGGTTTTAAGTAAACTCGGATTTTTTTCCATAATTTTAAATTTAGTACATTTGGAAATGGAAGGGAGAGGGAAAGAATATCTTTGCAATGCTTTTTCTACAATATCTCAAGCAAAAACACTTTTAAATGCCAATAATTGCTGATCGTAAATGTTACATTCACTTCACACCATCACAAAAGTTTTTTGCATCACCATGTGTTTTTTTCATTTGATGCTTTCTTGGCACAGATGCCATATATGCACGACATTGTGCGATATTCTTCTGACGCCAATTTCGCAAAAGCTTAGTTTTCAAACTTCAATTATATACATATCTATTAAAGTACTACTTAGTTATCCTGTCCACCAATTTCGCCAAACTATACAAATTACCAAACTCATAGCGAAATTATACATATAGACATAATTTTCATTTTAAAAATAACACAAAAAAATAATTTGTAGAATTTTATTAAACAATACAAATAAAATGTCGAAATAAAAATCCCTTAATGGCGTTTTAAACACGTGCATCGTATTTAATGTCATTGGATGCGACATTCACGATCATCCATTATTGGCATATAATATTATAGTTTGGCGATGGTTTTTTGGTCGACGGGATAACCAAGTAGTACCTCTATTAACCATTTTCTATTATTTTCAAAAGAAAATAATAATGAATAAAAATCGGTGATAATTGATTATCCCTTCGACCAAAAAATTATCGCCAAATTATAAAATTAAATGCCAATAACGGATTATCATAAATGTTACATTCAGTTTACACTAAATAGGTTACCCATGTTTGTTATGCCATAATGTGATTTTGAATTCAACTTTTTATTTGTACTTTTATTGATGTTTACTAATTTATTTTTTCTTTCGTTATTTAAAATAAAAATTATGCCAATATGAATTACATGGTGAATAAATTAATGATTTGTACAATTTGGCGAAATTGATCGACGGGATAATCAAGTAGTATTGAAAAGTTTAATTAATAACTACAGAATGAAATGATTAATAAAATTTAACAAAATTAAATAAAGGTAAATATACATATATTTTTAATAAACATTAGCCCGGTTATCATATCAGAAAAAATAACAAAATTTTCGTGCCAATTAGGTACTCTAATGCGTATTTGACATCACATCCTTATTTAAAATCAATTGAATGCTATTTAAGATATGGACAGAATGTGAATTTTTGTTTTACTCTATATCTTTTCCTTATGTATATTAGGACGTCATATGATCATAACTAAAAAATCTTACATTTAGTTCCTGAAGAGAAATTTTGATTTTCCCCGATACTTTTTTGCGGATGTACTTGTTTTTTTCCCCATTTTTTTCTACTAGTAAAGTTCAAAATGTTAGGACACTCGAAAAAATCATCCCATGGTCATATAAAATGCATGTTTTTGAAAAATTAACCATGGATTCGAACAAAAAAAAAAATAACACTGCGTTCACAACTTTATTATTTAAAGAACTGAAACTAAAAGCTTCGCAATAAAAACAAATAGCCATGTTTTTCACGTGATTTGTTTAATTTGAATGAATTATGATACATACATGACAATTTTTATATTAAATTTGGTGGCAATGAATAATAAAAAAAACTACAATCGCAACAGCAAAAGACAATATTCAACTGGAGGTTTAAGACATAAATTCGATTTTCTCAGTAACCGTCAAACATACAAAGATGAAAAAAAAATGTTCTATGTTTTATCAAGACGATAAAAATAAACCAAAAACGAAGTCAATCCATCCATAATAACGTTAGCTATAGCTTGTTGAATTTTTCGTCTTCATTTTTTCGTTAAAAGTTAAATAAAAAACTACAGTAAACTGCGATAATTTTTTGAATGCTATCATTTTATTCGTCTCGTCGAGTTCTATCTTTTGAAAACAAAATCACTGTTGTACGTCAACTGGTTCGCCAGAAATATCAAAAAGACGTTCGCATTTTATATTTCTTATATATATTATACCAAACGCTACCTCGTTTGCTATGATTAGTAATACCTTTAAAGAGTATAAACACATAATTGTATAAAACTATTAAAATAGTACAACAAGTGTTTCAGCCTGCGATCAAGGTCCTTTGATAATGTAATGTCATATTATATCCATAAACCATTTTCAAATTTCAGATTATGTCTATAAAATAAACAGCTTTTTACTGACGGCAATTTATTTCTAAATATGAATAGATTTTTATTTATTTATTTATTTATTACGCTGCATACATATATTCATATTAATAATAGAAAAATTTTGTTTGTGTTAGGTAATCAGCCGGTTATACTTGTTACTTCTGACTATTATGGGTTTAAAACCACAAATAAACTTTAATTAATTTAATAGCTTTTCTCTCTATATTTTAATATTTAAAAGGCAACTTCATTTTAAAAGTAATACTCTTATTACCGCGAATATAATGTTAATTATTTCCTAAAACATAAATTAACTTAAAAGTATTGACATTAGCCTTTTGTACTTCCATAAGTTGTTCCGTAATTGACTAGTCTCAGATCTATCCTTTTTTTACACACTGAAATAGTGAATTGCAATGCATTGTATAAATAGTTTTCACATGTTTTATTTTCATATACATATCCATGATGGGTAAGTATTACGGTGGCCCCCAACGACTAGTTTACACACTGAAATAGTCCAATTCAATTTCTGAAAGAATATAAATGCCTTTCTGTGATCAAGTTCATGGCTCCCTTTTTTAGTTTCCTTCAAGTTATCGTTACGATTTTAACCCCTTAATGGTTGCATTAAATTACGGTTTAAAATTTCAAATTCATTATAGCCACCACTTTTTTGAAAGCAAAAAAAATTCATCTTATTTAATGACAAGTAAAATGATACCAGAATGAAACCAATTACAGTATTTTATAAAACTGGTGTGAATCAAACAATTCTGAATAAAAGCCGTGAAGCTTGCAGCCCGTGAATATCTCGGGCGCGACGATTAAGGGTGTATTCGAAAAAATGCTTTTCCATCTTCAACAGCTCGAAATTTTCCGATACAATTTCAGACACTTTTTAAACGTAGAAACATGAAACTTGCTGAGAGTATTTTTTGAAGAGACGTACAACGTGCCATGAGATGTCATTTTACGCTCAATTCATTAGAATTTGATTTATGAACAATTATCTTCTCAGTATGACACTATTTTTCGTTCCCAAATCTCTCGTTTCGGAAAAATCTGTTCAAAATGCAGTTTTTGATTGCTTATTTTTGCAATACAGTCGAACCTCTATATAACGAAACTTCATACATCGAATTTCTCCATATAACGAATTTTTAGTAAGAACGGTCCCCTTTTCGCATGATTACATTAAAAACAGACTCTATATAGCGAAATATCTATCTCCATATAACGAATTTTTTCATAAATTGATCTTAATTTATTCAGTTTTAAAAAAGCTTCGAAATCATATGGAATCAATTTTCCATCACTTATTTTTGATTTATCGTTCAGTGGAAAGGTTTTTTTTTTTATAAATATTACTTCTCTCCTTATTCTTTAAATCTAACAAGTTCATCCCACCTCCAACACACCTTTCAACATCCTTCTCAAAACACAGTCAATTGAATTGTTACACATATAAGAGAGGAATCAATGAGAGCACATAAGAGAGACCTTCAAATGGAGAAAAATATCAACTACAATTTTTCATTCCTTGCTAAAATTTGAGAATTTTTTTTTTTGAGAGCGTAACAATTGTAATTTTAAAATCAAAACAACAAAAAATTACAGATTTCTTCCTCTGAAATTTATGTAAGTCTTCCTCATTTGATTTTCATTAAGCTTTCAAATAAATGTCTTTTCTCTTTTTTGAAACTGCTTAAATAAGTAAGAAATAAAATGTTAGGTTAATATATACTTTTAAACATTTCAAATTCTTAATTAAAAAGATCAAAAATAATATTTGTTCAAAATTTACATATTAAATACTATTTTTAACATCATACTCTATACATCGAATTTCTCTATATAACGAATTTTTTACTGGAACGATGGATTTCGTTATATAGAGGCTCGACAGTATTTTTTGCATTTATCAAAGAATCGATAGTCACGGCACTTTGAGTACTTTCCAAATAAGAGAATCTGCGACTTTGATGAGTTTGAGAGCAAAAGTGAATTCAAAAATAAATCGGAAAGTAAGCAGTTTGAATCGAAATACACTTTTAAGTGTTTAATACATTTAAGTTTTGAGTTTAAGTTACAATAAGATATTTATTTTGAGTTATTTTTGATGATCTTTTAAACGAATGATTTAACGTATGATTTAAATTGTTTTGAAAAGCTCGGTGTAATGAAGTTTAATTCCGTTTAAAAAAAAAATGCTTTAATGAATCAGTCAGTCATTTTTAAATAACGTTTGCTCTGAATATTAATTAATTGAAAGCTGTTATGAAAATATTTTAAAAGAAGTTTACATTGATTGATATGAAGTTTAAATAAATGAACTGTCGTCATCAATTCTTGACATTTTGACGTCCCAAAGTTCAACACACAGTTTACAGGTATCATCCAAATCGTGTTTATATAATTCTGCTTATATAGCAATATAAGAGTGTATTAGACTTGTATTGATGCAGGCTTAGATTCTGTGTGTCTGCTATTTAATTGCTGGCAATGGCTAGAGAGATCTATTGCACAACATAGCGGTCTTCAAATTTAATGCGTGTACACGAAAATTGATCCAAATGCAGATTAGGCTTTTTATTCTAACAGTTGATTTGTTATTTTATTCTTTAACGGAGAAATTAGTATGCTTTTCCAATCTCCCAAGTTCGTCGGTGGTTTTGAACCACTCAGAAAAGCAATCTAAATTCGGATTTTTAGCTCAATATAGTTAAGTTTTGATCTCTTTTCAATAAAGTTGTTCGAAATCCTTATAGCGATTTCTTTTAATTGTTTTCTCGAATTTTATAAAGTACCTGCTTCGCCGAAAATGTGAAAGTTGTTTTTATAAATCTATTTTCGTTTAATACGTGATTCTTCTAACCTTTTAAGTTATGACATTGTATGGAGCAACCTTTCGAAAATCAGTTACAATATAGAAAATAGTTTTTATTTTTAAATTAACTATTTAAAGGAAGTAAATAGACAATTTTTTTCTGCAAAACGTTAAAGAGAAAATTAGAGGGGGGGGGGAGGGAGGAAAATCCGTCGTCGATTTTCTAAGTAATCCTCTTTGTCGTCCAAAGTCGTTATTATGACGATGCAGGTAGCATCGAGATCTAGAGCTTTTTCTCTTTCTTTTTTTTTTCTTTTTCTTTCTTTCTTTCTTTTTTTTTTTTTTTTTTTTAATGAATCGGTGCATCCGAGATGGATTTAAAGTAATGTTTCGTAACCGATATGCCGCGAACATCCCTATTCCCCATTTATTTTTAATTAAAAAAAAAAAAAAAAAAAAAAAAAAAAAAAAAAAAAAAAAAAAAAAAAACATCCATTTTGATATTCTTCCGTTTACCCCCAAGACCAGTTTTCATTTCTGAAGATAAAAACTTTGTTTTTCAAAGCGAGAAAATTCTGTTTTAGAAATAAATATAAAATTTTGGTAACATTAAATTAAATCTAAATAACAATTACATGTTGAGTACTGATATGGTAAAGATATGCATATTATAACATACGTTTCTTAACGTTTTTTCTTCCTCCCACAGAGTAAAGAAAAATTATAGAGATACAGTATCCCTTAAAAACGGTTTGCAATATGTTGTCTGTTATTTCTCAAATTTAAATGCCCTTATTTAAATCAAATAAATCAATCACGTGGAGCAAGAATCGAATTATCTGACTCACCTGTACATTTCTCTAAATAAAAGTGATTTGTTCATGTTTAAATGCTTAGATATACCCCTTTCAACAAAAGAGAAAAATGATAAAAACAAATTTAGGATAATGGTGAATGTCCAACAAAAGAATTTTGTTCCTTTCGAGCAAAATTTTAAACGACGCTCCTAACACTGATACCAAAATATAAATGATAAAATAATGAAATAATTCTTACCAATGAAGTAATATATTAGTCATTTTTAATCTAAATTTTGATCTATGGTCAACACTCGAATTATAAATAACAATTTCTAGCGATAAAAGCAAAAGCAAACATATATATATATATATCTGCAATTAGTTATTACACGATCTCAGAAATAATTTACACATTGTGTAAAAAAGTATAAAAAATTATTAAAACATAAAAAAAATAATAAATTAAAAATGTAAAAAATATAAAAAAATGTATATAATAGGATGGCTGGGTGGGTAGATTTTAGAGTACGGCGGAGGGCGGTGTTGTCTGGATAATACGCAATGGTTATTTATAAAAAATAGAATGGAAAATGCGTTTGTTAAATTGAAAAACATATTATAATGGATATTTAGTTGACACTAATGTATGGATAATTGTATAGTTACATCAATCTTTTAATATAATTTAATTAATTTATATGATTAAATTGCACCTAACTTTTAATAAATTGGCGACCTATAATACTATTCTAAATGTATAGGGTAAATATATTAATTATCTGTTTTTAAATCTTAAATCATCTTATATTAAAATATTGAGTTTAGCTTAGCATAGTCAAATTAAATGATTTTGTTTTAAATCTTAATAGGGTAAACTATGGTGTATGATTTATTTTTTCTGTTATCACATTTCCGATATTAATTAATTAATTAATTAATATCATGTTGACGATAATTATTTTTATTTTTTTCCCTTTTCATTTTGCTATTCAATTTAGTAATTTTGATGTGCCTTGTTTTTGATGTTTTTCTTTATTTAAGTTTGGTTTATATGTGATGGGTAGCCCCAAATTCGTATTATTTTGCTTTTTCATGACAAATACGAAGATGAAACCACACACTTCATTTGTAGTTCTAAAGTATTTGGGGCCCGAAGATTCTGCTTTGGTTCTACAAATTCCATTTTTATTCATTTTAAATATTTTTTCCTCTCCATGTATAAGTTATTAAATTCAATGATTCATATATTGTAATACAATTAATGAGTATATATATATAGGTTTGAATTATATATATATTGTATATAGGTTTGAATTGACAGGCGTGTAAGCACGTGGTTGTTTTGTTTTCGGACCGAGTGTGACGAATTTTAGGGCCACATTTTTAGCATCACTTCCAGCCATCACATTTCATCTGTGGTGAATTCCATTTTGTGACAGACATGACCGAGAGAACTTTTTTGTTCATCTTTAAGTACTAAATATTAATTGATAGTTAAAAAATTGCATGGGGTGATGTAAATATAGGCCTTATGCTATAAAAAAACACTAAAATTTTAATTCAAGGAAAAACTTAATTTAATTGAGGGTTAAAATCTGCCGTGACAGACATGACAAAATTTAGACATAGATTTTGACTAGACACATATTACTATCATTTGCTCTTAATTGGCCTGCATACCAAGACCAGAATTTTTTAGGAAACAAAATAAGACTTGGATATGTGAAGCAGAAAGAAAAATATTGAAAAATTTGTAAATAAAAAAATATTAAAAAATATTTATCAGCGTGACAGACATGACAAAGTTTTGTGACAGATATGACACGTGTACAATTTTCTATGAATTTAAGTATTTTTTTCTTGAATATTACTTTCTTTACTTTTATCACAACTTGGAGATTACAATATGATACAACGGTATATTATGTTAAAAAAATCTCAAAAAAATATTTAAAATTTATAAAATTCCTTGGAAGTTTTCACTGAAATGAGTTTGTACCAGAAATTTTCTATTTAGCAGATTTTTTTTTAAATAGTAGAAAACTTTAGATTGTGTACGTTTCACATCAAGAAAAACCATAGCCATCAATTCCAAGTTAAATAATAATAACTTTCAAATCACAAGCCTAAAGCAAAACTCTTTGAAAAAATAATTGTGACAGATAATATATCTGAAACAAAGAAATTGGTATCAACATAATTATCTGGTAACTATTACATGCATTCTAAATTTAAGCATTTTGTTGAGTTGAGTTGAAAAGAAATATTATTGGCATCAACTCTAAGTTAAACAAGTTGGAAATTGCACGTGAAGCGTAACAAATGAGGTGCGTTCGTACGATAACGAAGTTTTAAAAATATTACTCTCATATATCAATCTCATAAAATTGTAAATAGTGAATTACAATTAAAACGCTCATCAAACAATGTTCTCTCTATACCATTATGTAATGGAATACCTTTGTGTGGCCTTGTAAATAAATAACAAATGTTCTTTGCACCACAAATTATGTAAAATGTATATTATAATATGTACTTTATAGTTTCAAATAAGTTTTATTAAGTTCGAATGAGCGTAACACCATTAAAACGCATTTGAAACATTTTTCCCCATTGACCGTAATGTAACGAAATACTTTTGATTGTCCCTGTAAGTGATCTATGCATCCGATTTTCATAAAATGTGAAATAACTCGATAAAATTATGTAATAATTATGCATTTTAAATTTCAAACGTATAAAATACATTTGAAACTTTTTTCCCTATTGACCATAATGTAATTTAATACTTTTGATTGCCCTGTAATTGATCTATGCACCCGATTATCAAAAAATTTGAAATAACTCAACAAAATTATATAATAATTATGTATTTTAAATTTCAAATGATTAAAATGCATTTGAAACATTTTCCCCCATTGACCGTAATGTAATGGAATACTTTTGATTGCCCCTGTAATTGATCTATGCATCCGATTTTCATAAAATTTGAAATGACTCGACAAAATAATGTAATATTTATGTATTTTAAATTTCAAACGATTCGGTTGGGTAGTTTTTGCGTTGTTATATGCGGACAGACAGACGGACGGACAGACGGACGGACTGAACGACCACTGTAGGTGCTACGTATTTACATAATTACGAACGCACCTAAAAATTACAAAAATAACTTTCTAGGAAAGAGATTAAGGTAAAGTTGCTTGAAAAACTAATTGTGACAGACATGACAAAATGTAATGCTTTATATTTCACTCAAATTTTAAATTTATCTTTCAATTTTTTTTATGAACTGTTCCTTTTGACATATAAAAAGAGAAAATAAAGTGTTAATAATTTTTATCAAGTAGATTTCCTTGAAAATAAAAAAATCGACATTTTCTGTGACAGACATGACATGAAGACTAATATAAAGTTTGGGGGCAATAGCAAAATAACTAAAATGTTTCAGGTGAAAACTTCGGTGTTTTTAAACATACTGTTAGCCATTTTTTTAAAAGATATATTTGTTTCAAAAATCTATGTGATATTTAAATGCTTCAAGGGACATTAAACTAGAGATAAAAATAGCAGATTTTTGATTTCCAAGTTAGTCTTGATAATAATTAACTATAAAAATTTATTTTTACAATTATCTTATTATATCTTGTTATTTTCATGAAATTTGACTTATTTTCTATCAATTGGAACAAAAAAATACTAATTTAGTTCAAATTTAAAAAATGATGTCCATGTCACATTTTCATGGAATTCACCCTGTGTTTTTTTATCTTTGCCTTGCGCCTTCCTCCAGTTTCGAGTCCGAGTACATTCATATTCGGATGAATTGGGTGCTCTGTCCCCTACACCAAGATCACATAACCGTATTTAACGATCTGCCTTTATGTCTAAACATCAATTACAAAAACTGATCTGGGACCTTTTTTCTTTTCCATACTGGAAAGGAAAAATTCCTAGTCCAACATGCAAGTTACTAAAGAAGAAATTTACTTTTTATTTCAGTAAAACTTACAATATTCTCTCAAATAGAAAGCTTCCGTTAAACGACAGAAAACATCACGCAAACGTCACGCAAAACGTCACGCTTAAGTACAAAAAAAATTATATTTTGTCAAAAATCTGACATTATTTCAACAGTGCATCATTTAAATATTATAATTTTTTTTTATTTCACTGCCTAAGGACTGCACACAAGTAGCTTTATTTTAGCACAAAAACATTTATGAATTACATAAAAAAGCTGCTACTTGCATTTTTAAAAGAAATTTTCAAACTATGATGCATAATAATGCAGCAACCATTGTCTTGAGAATTGCTATTTTGACACGTTTCTAGTAAAAAATTTCTTCACATTCTATCTTATTATTAAATACCGCCAAGAAGAATGATGAATAGGCAATCGATATACTACATTTAATGGATGTAGTCTGTAAATATATGTCGATAATTTACTGACCCATCATCCATAGTATAGGATAAGTCTTGCAATCGTTTTGAAAATCGAAAAAAAAAAAAAAAATTGATGGACTTACACGTTTCAGACACTGGAGATTCCGAAAAACATATTAAAAAAAAAAAAAAAAATACCGTCCGTCTGTCTGTTTGTCTGTAAACTCTCTGTCTGTATCTCCCGAACAAATTGAGATAGAGACTTCAAATTTGGTGTGTACTTAGTATGTAATAGTGGAAAAAGCCTATTGAATATCAATAACCTCGATTATCCGGAACTATTTTTTTTACTCAAAATATTAGTTTTGATGAAAGGTACATAAAAATTTTCAATTTTTTTTTATTTTAAGAAGTGGATTTAAAAGACAATAAAATAACACAAATTTTGCATAAAGAACGAAGTCGATCGGATAATTAGTTGCCGATATATTTGTTATCCACACTCTTCGATTTTTCATGACCCTGTATTTCATTCAAATTTCAATTGAAAGATATATTTTAGTTGGATATAAAATGCTTAATCCAACGCAGTAAAGTTCTAGTTAATATGACTATTTCTTTTGGAGTTATAAGGATGTCTCTTTTACGAAATTTGATACTACCTGAGTAACTTGACGTTTTATGTGATTTGTCGAAATGGGTTCATCAGCAATTTATGAATAGAGCATTACTACGTGTTAAAAAATATTTAAATATACGTTTATATTTTATTTTGGAATTGCGATGTATTTTCTAAATAGTTTACACATGTTTTATTTTCATATTTTATATTATGCATATCTATGATGGGTAAGTATTGTGGTGGTCCCAAACGATTAGTTTTTAGCTGACAGGCTATCATAGCCTGAGAGCTTATGTGCCCGCCCGTTCTGTATGTATGTTCGTTCGTTCGTACGTGCGTAACGCGATAACTCATGATAAAATATCCGATCCACTTGAAATTTTGTATATAGGTATATCCTGATAAGGCGCTTCCCTGATTAGTTTTTGGAGTTCATTCGATATGTATAAGAGGGGGAACGGGGAGCTCATGCCCCTCCCCTTAATGGATATAAATGGGTTTTTCATGCAGAATTAACAGTTTTCGTTCAAAATTTAGATATAGGATCATTCTGATGAGGGGATTCCGTGACTGTTATTAGGTGTTCACTGAATAAGTATAAACAGGGGGAACGGGGGTTCTAATGCCCCTCACCTTAATTTATATAAATGAGTTTTACAAGCAGAATTGTCAGATTTCGTTCAAACCTCTGAATAGTTTTGGAAGTTTAATGGTTAAGTATAAAAGAGGGGGATAACTCCTCTTAATTTATATAAATGCTAAATGGGTTTTTATTAAGAATTATCCGATTTGCTGTGAATTTTGGATATAGATTTTTTACATGATAAAGCATGTCCTTGATAGTTTAGGAGGTTCAGTGAATAAGTATAAAAAAGAGGAAAGGGGAGAGCTGTCTCCCCTTCTCATTTATTTTATTTTTTCAAACGGAATTAACCTTTGAAAGTATAAGGCTGTAATGTGCAATTAGTATGCGTAGCCTGTGAGCTCAATGCCATCAGTTTAACTGGGCAATATTCTTTTTATTTAATGTGTCATATCTTTCATTGTAGAAGCATATAAAATATTAATATATATTATCGTTAAGGAATGTATGTTGCTGGAATAGCAGTTTAGTAAAAAGAAACAATTGGGGTAGAAAAAAACTACATTTTAAAGAAAAGAAAGGAAAACACTTTAAGCAAGGGATTTCCAAATGAATACTATAAAGTTGATGGTACTTGAGAAATTGAGTCAATCCGACTCGCAGTTAAAAAAATGTTGCGCTAGCCCGGCCTGATGCACTACTCTAAATAATCACTAAGAAAATATTTATGTAAAAACATAAATAAAACATAATGCTATGGAATACTTTTTATAATATACTATATTATATTACATAAGCAATACATTTCAAATAAGGCATTAAAAAAAACTGACGAGAACTAAAAAATTAAAAGAATAAAAAAATTTCTCTCTCTTTCTATATATATACACATATATAAAGAAAATTTATGTGTAAAAATAATTTAAATAATTTTTTCGGAAAGCAGATTTTTAAATATTTTTTTATAATATTTTATAACTGCATACTTATAGCGAGAACTTACAAAAATAATATTATTTTAAGGAAAGAATATTTAAACGATATGATTTGTTATTTCTTTCAGTATTTTACTAGTAAAGTACGAAGCAGTATGTTTAATATGCAAATCCAAAATTCCTTCAAAAATCAACAAATAAAAAGAACCCAGTTAAATATATAAAAGAAAATATTTAAATCATGATATCATAAAAATAAAAATAATTTACATAAAAATAAATTCTTAAAAAATAAAAAATAAATATTATTATTATTATTTTGCATTTTTTTTAAAGATTTCTCTAACAGAAAGAAAATATTCTAAGTAGGTGTGTTTCATCGAAAATAATATTATAACGAAATACTTATATTATTTTACTATGCTTTAATAATAGAATATCACATGCATAGTGCATTCCAAATATAACGTCAAAATACTGCCGAAAATTTAAAATAAATTAACTTAATGAATAAATAAAATGATTATAAGATAAAAATTAAAGGAATTTGACTAAAAATGTTCTTAAATAGGAATCTCATTAATATTTTTAGTATCAACTTTTTTTTTTTTTTACATCTAAAAATGCATTATTAAATATTTATTATTATGTATTGTATTTTATTCTTGCCTAACAGAAATCATTTATAAGTAGTATTGCTTTACAGAAAATGTAATTAAGTAAAAACATAAACAAAATATACTACTATGCTGCACTTTACTTACTTTAAGCAGAGTTGTAATCGTAAAAATATGCATTACAGGCAGAGGATAAACGTCAGAGTCATGAACATTTATGTATACAGAATAGACAAGTGCTTTATTTGAGAAACATAGGGTATACGGGGCTTCTCAAAACAATCCAGTCCGTATACGGCCAGGGCCGTAGCTAAGGTGTACTATGGCCGGCTCAGCCCCCCTTAAACATTTTGAGCCCCCCACCCTTGGAAAAAATTCCAAGGTCACTCAATGAATTTATGCTCCGAAAATCAAAATAAAATTCAGTTCAAAAAATCTAATTTAGTTTTGAGGATCTTTCGCAGTTTTGCAAAAAGACTAAATTGTAACTAAAATAAGTGTGTTCAATAAGTGCTCATCCTAGTGATGGGCGATTCTGGAAATTTTGAGAATCGATTAAAATCGATATCGTATAAAACAACATCGATCATAATAAGAATCGATTTTTCAGTTCTAGAATCGATACTAGAATCGATATTTCGATATTTAGGTTCACACAGAAAAGCTCCAAATTACTAATTCCAAAACTTAGACAATCAGCAGGACCGTAATTACCGCCTCCCACCCCCCCATCCCCATTTAGGGAGGCATAGAATTAAGCTATTGCAGATTTTAGAGTCGGATAATAAGAATTTTAAATTGATTGTCACTTATGGTTTTCACTTACACAAAAACTTTGACAAATTTGAGAGACATAACTCAACTAATAACAACACTGAGTAACTAGGCATTAAACCGAGTATAAAGAGTGCCAAGAGCGTGTAACTAGGATGGGAAACAAGGAGTATAGACAAAAAAAAAACTTTTTTTTTTTCTAATGCCAACCAAATGTTACACGAGATAGTTTGGAAGAACATAAAATATGTCCCATTCCCAATTGGGCAGGTAACCCCCACTCTTGACGGAAGGGCGACCATAGCCCAAATGTATCTTTTGTCGAAACATCAAAATGAGGATTTACAATAAAATAGAACGAGAATTGGACATTTTAAAAATTGCATGCATACTTTAAACGGCCCATATAGTAAAGATTGGCGAGGAAGGGGGGGGGGACGTGGGATTAGAACGGACGAACTTGGGAAAAAAACATAATTAACTAATAACCCAAATAACTGAGCTTCTAAACAAAAATACAGTGTTTAACTTAGTGTTGAATTCATGGGGTGGCCCGCGGGGAACATACACTCTTTGAAACTATAAAAAGTGCCAAGAGCATGTAACTAAGTGGGGAGAGGGGTAGCAACAGAAAAAAAACGAGGAGATAAAAGCTTTATAACTATATGTTACATGAGATGGTGTGGAAGAAACAAAAAATATGCCCCCCACCCAGGGGGCAAGGTGAATCCCAAACGGACAGAAGGGCGACCCCGGCCCAAATGTATCTTTTGTTGAGGTTTCAAAATATGGATTTATAACAAAATAGAACGAGGATTAGACTTTTTTTAAATCTCAGTCATAATTTGAACGAACCTGTAAGTTAAGATTGATGAGGAAGGGGGGGGGCGATAGGACAGGCGAACATGAAAAAAAAATAAAAAAAAAATAGTGGCACTCTGAGAGTGCTGATAGAAGTGAAACCTTGAACAATTACGTGTGTATTTTTGAATCGCCAGGAAATACCTTTAAATGAATAAAAAAAGGTTCTATAATAATAAAAAACATATTCATGTCTATAATAAAAAAAAAAAAAAAAAAACCGCGCGATATTATATGTCCAGCTATTGTAGTTAACTCACTATAACTACTTTCTTACACTTTAAAACGCGATAAATACACCAACCAAAATTAGACCATACTATCAATACCTTAATCCTTATCCAAATAAATCATTTTGTATTAATGCCTGTTACAATATCTGTAGATTACTTTTTGAATTTTTCAAATCGGACATTCCATTCAAAAAATATTACGAATTTAAAGATGACAATCTAACGAAATAATAGCGTTGCTGAGTACTCGGTGGCCAAAAAGCTTAGGGATTACGTGTGCAATCAAACGATTGCGGGTTCGGACCCCAGTTTCGCTGATATATATCAATGTTTTTTAAGAAGTTTGAAAAATTAAAATTTTAACACATTATGGGTCCGTAATGTGACCTGAAATGATGGGAGAAAATTTCTTTTGCTAGATTTGTAATGCATGAAGCATAAGCTTTCAATAGACATATTGTATCAAGAAAAACCCCCTCTGCCCCCCCCCAAAAAAAGGTCCTATTGGGAAAACCGGAAAACTGGAAAAGCAAAAAGAACGGCGAGAAATGTTTAGCTATACTAGAATTTTTCTCAACACTGTAACTGCTATAGAAGGAAAGTTATAGCCTTTTAAAGATTGAAATGAAGTGAAGAAATAAGCAAAATTAGGTGAGTGATCGACAGGGGGGGGGGGGGGGAGAATCCACAGCTCTGGGGGTGCCATGTAGCTTAAACTTTTAAGTTAAAAATGGTAGAAAATTAAATGAGCGAAATTTTAAGGGGTATATTGGGGGAGGGTGCAAGCCGCAAAATTTTTTTTGTTTCTTTTGAAGAAACAAAAAAATATACCCCCCGGCGGGGCGCAGATAAATCCCAAACAGGCGGAAGGGCTACCCTTTATTTATCTTTTGTCAAGGATTTAAAATGTGAATCTAAAATAAAATAGACCGAGAATTGGACATTTTTAAAACTGTATGTATATTTCGAATGGCCCTGTAGGTTAAAACTGACGTGGAAGGGGGGATTAGAAGAGACGAGCGTGAAAAATAAAACATAATAAACTAATACTTCAAATAACTGGACTTCTAAACAAAAATATAACGACTTAACCTAGTGTCGAATTAATGGGGTGGCCCGCAGGGGATTACCCCCCCCCCCAGAAGTTATGAGATTTTATGTTTTTTAATGCACAAATTGCGATTCCCCCTCTCTTACAGAGCTGTAAAACATGATGCCTTCCTCCGGAGTCGCAGAAAAATAACTGCATTCAACACTGATTTAGCCTAGAAAAAAAAAAGAAAAAAAATCGAATCTAAAGATCGACATCGAATCTAAAGATCGACATCGAATCTAAAGATCGACATCGAATCTAAAGATCGACATCGAATCTAAGATCGACATCGAATCTAAAGATCGAAATCGAATCTAAAGATCGACATCGAATCTAAAGATCGACATCGAATCTAAGATCGACATCGAATCTAAAGATCAAAATCGAATCTAAAGATCGACATCGAATCTAAAGACCGATCTTACGGGCAGAATCGATTTTACATTTTTACTTTCTTTTGTAACTTTACAAGAAGAGAGTATTAGATTCGTGAAAAATTTTGACTTCCCGTTTTTGATGGATTTATATATTTTAGAAGGTCTTTAACACGATTTCATGGTTTTTAAGAAATATCTGTCTGTGTGTGTGTGTGTGTGTCACTCTGTGAGTCTGTATACGACAAAAATTTCTGACAGTTCTATCTGAAGAACAAATGCACGGAATTCCACAAAACTTTAGATTTAGTTTGACCTTGATATAAACTGAATCTAATTAATTTTTGGCGCATATAGCCTAACAGATGGCGCTGCTATGCTGCATTTTTTGCGATTTGCGCAACAGCTATATCTGAATAACGAATGAACGGATTTTCATCACATTTTAGATCCAGTTAGTCCTTGACATGAATTGATGTTTTTTGCATTTTGATGTATATAGCTTCTCAGATGGCGCTGCTATACTAAATTTTTCACAATTCCCACTCAGCGCCATGTGAAAGGGGGGGGGACGAAAGGAAGCGGTCGTTCCGAGCACGGAAATTTAGGGGGCGCCAAATTTTTACTACTAACATCACTTCTAGCTTATCACAAGAAAAAGCTAATAGGGGGGGGGGGGACTAAATTGGAACTTTGAACCGGGCGCAGTTCTCTTTTCGCACGCCCCTGTTTCCATTTTAGCTTTATCTCAAGAACTAATGCACGGACTTTCATAAAATTTTAGATTCAATTAGTCCTTGATATTATTTGATGCTAATTACAATTTGGTGGAAATTGCTTAAGAGATGGCGCTGCTATACTGCATTATTCATGATTAACGCAATAGCGCTATCCCAAGAACGAATTTTCATCAAAATTCAGATTCAGTAAATCTCTGACATAGATTAGTGTTATTTAGTTCTTGGTGTAAATTGCCCAACAGGTGGCGCTGATATGCTGCATTTTTTATGATTTCTTTCATGGATTTTCATAAAAATTCAGATTCAGCTTGTACTTAATAAAAATTGATCCTGATCAATTTTTGGTGTACATCACTCAAAAAAAACGTTATTTTGCAGGGTGGGGGGGGGGGTTCTGAGGTTTCTTTAATTCTTCTATCTTAGAAACTAATACACTGAAATTTTGGAATTGGCACATCCATCTATTTTATCTTCGACTTTTGAAGGAAAATGAAAATTATATTACCTTCAGAGAAATCGATTAAAAATTTTAAAGTATCGATTAAATTGAGTTGGCCGTAGTATCGATTAAATCGATTTAAAAAATCGAAATCGCCCATCACTAGCTCATCCTATTTGCATATAGGAAGCTAACATGATGTTTAATATTGCACTCATTATGCAGTCGAATTTTTCACCATCCTATTATACTTTCTTAGCATAAAATGACATATTACAACAGTTTAAGGGTGTACTTCGATTCAAATTGCTTATTTTCCGATTTATTTTTTAATTCATTTTTGATCTCAAATGCATCAAATTGGCAAATTGTCTTATTTAGAAAGTACATAAGGTGCCGTAATTATCGATTTTTTGATAAATGCAGAAAATGTCGCAAAAAATGCTGTTAAAGTCAACGCTTTGAACCAAATTTCTCGAAGCCGTAGATCTGGGAACGAAAAAAAGGGTCATACTGAGAAAGAAAATATTTCTAAATCAAATTCTAATGAACTGAGTGCAAAATGACACCACGCGGCACCTTACACATCTCTTCAAAAATCCCCTCAGCAAGTTTCATGTTTCTAATTTTTAAAAAAAGTCTGAAATTGTATCAGAAAATTTTGAGCTGTTGAAGTTGGAAAAGCATTTTTTAGAATACACCCTTAATGAGAGACCATTGTAACTACAGTGTGAATATGCACTAATTTATATTGCATGAGAGAAAATATGAGCCTCTCTCTGCCCCCCCCTCCTCCTATATTCACTTCTAGCTACGACAATGTATATGGCGTAACCCCCCGTATATCTTCCATACACTTCTGTTAATAAGATATACTATAATATAAGTAATACATTTCAAATAAAGCACCAAACAAGTCGGCAATAACTAAAAAAATAAAATTAATTAAAATAATTTAAAACTTAAAAAAAGCTATTTTATATAAAAAAAAAAATTCCGGAAATTGATTTTTAAATCTTTCGTGCTGTTTCTTACCTCTTTACTTATAGAGAGAACTTATAAAACTAACATTGTTTTAACGAAAAATTTTTTTTAACGATATGCTTTATCATTTCTTACTGTACCAAAAACAATAAGTTTCATATAAAGAACTAAAATTCTTCCCAAACACTAGTAAATTAAAAACATGAAGAACAAAAAATCCCAAATAAATAGATTATAGAAATTCTGAAATTATGTTATATTAAAATGTAAGGAATTTATATAAAAATAAATACTTCCAAAAACAAAACATTAAATCTTTTAATTAATTAATTCTTTTTAAATCTTACTACTTATCTTTTCACTCTTAATCTACCAGAAAGCAACTCTGTAGGTAGGTTTGTTTCATTGGAAAAATATAATTTATTACAATATTTTATTACACTTTAATAATAAAATATAAAAACAATAAAATGTGGCAAAATGCTGCCGATTTTAATGACTTAATTAATGAAAAATAAAATGCTAAAACCACAAAAAAATCTATATAAAAAGTACTTTTAAATAAAAATTCTTTTGTTTTTATTATATTGGTTTTCTTTTTGCATCCAAAAGTATATTATGAAATATTTAATATTATGTATTATATTTTATGCTTGCCTATAACAGGAATCTCTCATAAATAATATTTCTTTACCGAAAAAAAATATTTGCATAAAAACATAAACAAAATGCCACTTCTAATTCCAAAGGAAATATTCAAACTATGAAGTAAGACAATGCGGAAAACCATTGTCTCGGTAGAGGCTTATTTTGCTGCATTTCTGATAAAATTTGTCCCGAAACTTCCGTTCGCTGATAAATACGGCTAGACAAAAGAGAAATAAAATAAAACATAAAAATCGATGCACCGTATCAAATGGATATAGTCTGCGAGGATGCATCGACATCTTTTTCATCTATTTCATTTCTGACGTTTGATTTTAAGGGAGAAAAAACACACGAGGAAAAAATAAAAGGTAAATATACATGAAATGATATATTACGGAAAAGGGGAGGAGAAAGTCCTGTTTTTAAGTCCCAATGGAGGAATTTGTATAATAAATACAATTTTATTGGTAAATGTTGAAAATGATGTGGATAAAATGCTTGGTTAAACGATCTGAAAAACAACCACTGCACAAAAAAAAAACAACCATTGCATAAAAAAAAACTTGATTACATATGCTACAGGGTGTTGCCGAATTCTACAGACAAATTCAGAGGGGTGATAGAGATATCAACAGGAAGAAAAAATAACCACAGTACAGAACATGGGGTTGCAAACTATTTATCTAGTCACAAATACAGGGTGTTTCACATTAATTGAAGTCGGCTTGACCTTAATAATTTTGTTTAAAAAAAATTGCAAAAAATAAGTCAATAAATAAATTATAATAAATAACAATTTTATTTAAAGTTTACTAACACATTTCTGTTTTTTATTGCCCGAATTATACTTTCAATGCGTATAAATTATAAATCCACATTTTTATTAATAGTAACGGAAAAAAACTTTTCGGCAAACTGTTTATCACATTGTTCGACTGTGAAGTTCGATGGTTTCGATAATTCGTCAGTAAAATTGATTACTTGATTTTTTTCGTACATGTGACTACAATGGCACTAATTTTCTTTGAAAAGTAGAATAATTTTCGACGAATTCAAAAGGCGGACAATATGTGGAGTTTTCGTCTACTGAATTCCGGGTGATCCAGAAGTCAGAACGAACTTTAAAATTGAATAATTTGAAAACGAATCAAGATACAAAGATATGGTTTGCACTACACGAATGGAAAAGAAACCGGGTTTTGTGCGGCAACGAAAAAAAGTAGTTCTGTTGGAATTTGTTGAGATGCCCTTGCAACATGCAAAAGTGACAGTCTGGTGTGGCTTCACTGCAGATTTCATAATTGGTCCATTTTTTCGAGGAAGTCACACAGACGGGTTTCACACGCCTTGACTTTTGGCTGTGGAGATTCTTGAAGTCAAAAATGTACCGCGACCAACCGGCATCACCAGCAGCACTGAAAGACGCCATCCGCCAAAATATATTTGTCATAACGCAAGAAATGCTACTAAATGCTGTGAACAGTATGGTACCTCATCTCACAGGTGTACTTCAGATTTATAGACATCACATTGAACTTTTAATTCCAGTACTAATTAAGTGTAATTAAGCTGACTTGTAAGTTGTCAACAGTTTTTTTCATTTGTAAATAATCTTTTGGTGCAATAAAACCAGTGTTGGATATGAACGCGCTCACTGAACGAAAACTCACAAGTTTCGCTCACTATTTGTGAACTTTGAACTGAACTTCGCTCACTATTTTATAAACGAGTTTGAACTGAACGGAAACTCAAAAAATAGACGAGTTTGAACGAAATTTACGTTCAAAATTGAGTTCAATTTTTTTCATAATTTATTTAAAAATTTTCCAGACCTTAGTACACTTTTTTCCTCTTTAAAATGCCATTTAGAGGCCTACACGAGCCTCAGGACGGGTTATGTCTGGATATCACTTCCCTGGGTAGTATCCTAGTCTTACTTCTTCTGCAGACTCGGGTCGCGCCGAACCGGACCTGGGCTGTATACAATTTCGCCGAAAATAGATATATATAGTAAACTCTCTATACAAGGTGGACTGTGTAAGGCGGAAATATGTCTAAATCGGAAAGGTTTTCAAGTTCCTGCGAATCCGCAGACAGAGTAGAATTTGTCTAAGACGCATTATTGTTTTCTACGGAAAATTTTCAAGATACCGATCGATTCCGCTATAGCCATAGTTTATTCTAATTTTAAATTACCATTATTCAACAATTAAACTTTTCTTTAAAGAATAGTTCATATACAATGCTAGGTGATGGGAGAAACAGTATTATAAAAGGTGCTACAAAAATCTGTATGTGACGAAATCCTGTCTTAAACGAAACAATTTCTAGATCGGTGAAAAATGGATAGAATAATCCGTGTAAAAAAAATCATAACACATTTGTAAAAGACGGCGAATTTCTTAATAAAGAATCTGTCTACAATGAAATTTTCTAAGTTTTTTTTTTTTTTTTTTTTTTTTAAAGATTCACCAGTATAGAAATTTTTATATTTTTAAGCCTCCAATCCGTGGAAATGTTTTAATGTTATTAATATTTCAGATATTTAGATACAGTTAAGGACTCATTTTAAAATCAATTTAGTTTACAATGGGATATACAAAAATAAATATTGAAAGACCAATACTTTGAAATAAATGTGCCTATTTAAGCAGCCCATGACCCCTTTTTTAAATGAAAAACATAAGCATGAAAGGGAAACTGTAATAAGTACTTTTTAGAGTTCCATATTTAAAAAATTAAACGAACCATTATAAGATATCCCTCTTGTGTCTGTTTTTTATATATCGCATTTGCTATAAGGTAAGTTAGCCCCTCCTCTTCTGTAAAATTAATACTAAGTTCCAAACTAGCAAAAAGGAGCAATTATTAAAGCACAATACTCAGACCAGCATTGTCTCCAAGGGTATGCACACAGGCATCCAGAGAGTGCAATCGCGTGTTTGTGCCATTTTCAATATTGTGCCGACCAAAAGTATATGAAGTTATGCATCGAATTGAACCAAATTTTTTGTGTAAGTGTATGACTATGACTAATTGGTCCTCCCTGAATTTTAAAAAAATTCGCCGAAAGGGGGCACTGCAATAGCGAATTTTATGCCATTTTCAATATTGCACCACCTAAAAGTTTACGTTCTAGAACGCTATGTTCTAGTAGTTAGTTCTAGAACTGGACTAAATTTTTGTATATGATTATTTTTTGGTGAGGCAAGTAGGTCCTCATAATTTGAAAAAAAAAAAAAAAAAAGTCTCAAAATTTTGAAAATTTGGACAATAATATCCAAACATAAAAAAAGTGAACTTTTTAGTGAACTTCGTTCATTTATACAAATGAGTTTGATTTGAACGAGTTCGTTTGAAAATTTTTGAGTTTGAACGTGAACTTAAATCACTTTTCAGAAATTGAACGTGAGTTTGAGTTAGTTCGTTTATTTTGTGAACGTGCCCAGCACTGAATAAAACACTATAGAGTCATCTGTTGGTCGCCTACAGAACTAGTTTTTTCGTTGCCACACAAAACCCGGTTTCTTTTGCATACGTTTGGTGCAAACCGTATCTTTTTTATCTTGATTCGTTTTCGAATTATTCATTTTTAAAGTTTGTCCTGACTTTTGGATCAGCCGGTATATCGACGAGTTAGTTCTTGACTTCTGATCTCAAGAACTATAATGCACAAATTTTCAGCTAATTTCAGATTCAGTTATACGGTGACACAAGTTGTTGCTGATTAGATTTCCGTGATATTCGTCCAATAGGTGGGCCTTCTAGGGGTATTTTTCACAATTTTTGCAATAGCTTTATCTCAAAAACTAGTGAATGAATTTCTAACAAAAATTAGACGTTGACATAAGTTGTTGCTGATAGGGAGTCGTGTAAATCATCAACAGCTGCTATGATGCATTTTGCATGATTTACACGATTTTAGCGATACTCATATTTTAAAAATTAATGCACTGAATTTCATATCTTTAGAGTCCTCATGATGGTCATGGATTGCTACTTAATTTTGGTGCTATGCCAGCGAATTTTAAAGTATTAACATATATAAAGCAGAAGAAAGTTTTCATATTGGCAGATTCGACTAGTTTATTTCTCGTGGATTGACCAATTTACAGTTTGGGTATTGAAAGAACTAGTTGAAATCGCCGAAATTGTTCCCGAGAGAACAGTACTTCAGTGCCAGTCGTTTTCCTTAGGATTTCACATGCTGTTGACCCCCTTAAATTTCAAAATAATTGAACACAAAAAGACCATTTACCTCATAGGAAATTTAATTCTATCCAATACAGCAATTTTCACACTAATTAAGCAAATGAGTTACTCACCTGTAAAGAAAATAAAAACATTATTAGATAAAAAAAAGTAACATGAATACATACACAGTAAGCTGATTCACAATTTATGTACATGTAAATTCAAGTATGAACACGTTATCTTTATGTATACTACATAGAGATAACACTATTAGTATATTCGGTTATAGGACTGCTCAGAAAAAAATTAAAATTTCACTGGAATAGCTTCTTTACGCAATTATGAAAATCCGAGTTTGAACGAGTGTGAGACACTCATAATTTTTGCTGGAATAAGTGGATTATGGCCTTAGTTCCGTGTACAAAAACTGTACGATTTTAAAATACTGTCATTCTATACTGAACTAATTATCAGTTCATCTATCAGTTCATCAGTTCATTATGGATACACATACAGAATGACAGATGTAACCTCTTCTAGGGTATCCTAATTTCTGGCTGACGGTAGAGTTCAGATTATAGATCTTAAATTGAATTTTTTTTTTAAGTGGATGACCCGGAATGGACCTTATGTACGTGATGTCAGGCGGTATGTTGATCTGTTATTTTAGCCATTGTACCTCAGAATGTCGATATGCGATGGCGCAAAAACGTTAGCAGACGATTATAGTCTCGACCAAGCATAAATTTTTGCCGAAATGTTGCAAATTTAGGAATGTTTTTATTTATTTATTTTTTGTTTGTTACGCATACAGAACAAAATTTTGAATTTTTATTGCAATATATTGAGTACATACCGCTACAACAAAGAATTTTTTTGCAATTTTTTTTAAAAACCCAAACATTAACAGCTTGCACTCCGTAGACTGTTATGTTAATTTAGAACAGTAAATATCACGAGCAGGCCGTATGCAGGAACTCACGGTACACATTAATATTCAAATACGCAGTTTGTTCATTTGAAAAAAATACACATGACTTTCTTTTGAGAAAGCGAGTCAACATCAAATGCAAAACTCAACCCGAAACTGACCCAGGTTCCAGGTATTTAAAGTCAACCCGACTTGCAACGACAAAATAAATAAATAAATAATAATAAAAAAAATCAACCAGACCAGAACCGGACGGTCGATGGTTCAAGTTGGATTCGGGTAAAATCGAGTTACCCAACCCAAATCAGGAGTAACCCTGTATACCAACTCAGCTTGAAATAAAACATTTTATTCGGATGCTTTAATCTACAAAATGTTTACAGAGTTATCTTTAAATTTTATTTTCATGAACAGAAATATCAAAGTTCTTATAACAGAATTTGAAGTCTTAATAGAGCAGTTTTAGAATTCTGATGGCTTTATTTTATGTCATGCTTGAAAATTGATTTGACTGCTCTGCCTTGTTTAGATTTTCAAACATAAATCTTAGAAGATTTTCGTTTCATTTTCTTTATTCCAGAGGAAAAGGGAAACTTCACTTTTTTTTTCCGTAAAGCATGGGAAAAATCGAATGTGACTTAAATAAATAAATAAAAAAAACCTCTGAGATTCTACATTTGCGCATGCTTCGATTCTTGGAAAATGTAAACCGGTCGTAAATTTCCTCTTAAATTGAAGCTTTCAACACATAATTATACAAAAAAGAAAAGAAAATCAATATGCGGTTACTTTGAAGCAGTTATTAGCGTGTCAGAAAATTCATCATAGAAAGCCTGAAGGAAAAATGCATTCACAAATATGTAAATATTTAGAAATGTATAGAATAAGTCTTCGACCGAAAATAGATAAAAATGTTATAATAGAATATGGTGTGTATTAAAGGCAAATTTTATTCAGAATTGTAATAAATGATATGTAGCGGTATATGGAACATACGTTGAAAGGATTTTTCAAAAAATCTCCGAATACCATCTGTTTTTGCAAAAAAAAAAAAAAAAAAAAAAAAAAAAAACTGTCAACAAAGATTCTTAGGAAAACATCGATTATGCTTTGTTCGCATTTTTCGAAGATATGTATCTAAAACTGTCAAGGAATTAGTACTCAATTTAACTCTTTAAGGAAAGGTGATATTATCATGCCCCATGTATATAAATCTTTAAAATTAACAGTTATAAATGAAAAATATGTTACTAATGACTGCTGATGTTGGGAAGGGAGAGAGCAATGGTCTATCCACACACCCCGCTTCAGAATATTCTGACTATAGGTATTTCCACCTGCAATGTTGTCCTCTGATTTTTTTTAAATAGTAATATCATAGTTAAAACGTATTTATGATCAATTCGATTGGCTGCATGTTTGTCCGTCCGTCTGTCTCTGCTCAATCTTTCATAAATTTACTTGGGAAATCACGCAATTTATACAATGAATAAGAAATTATTAGAATGACTACTATGTAAATTTGCACCAAAGTTGCACTGTGCTTATTTTCTGGCCAATAGAAATAAGTGGGCAATTTATAAATGTACAAAATATATTTTGTGCTTTTTAAAAGAAGTTGTACAATACCAGTACACAGTTATGCAATACCCATTAGATTTACTTAATATACTTACTTAAATAGGTCAACTTAATAGATTTACTGCATACCTTATTTGGGAAAGAATGGGACATGTACAAATATGGTTAAAATATTAGACCCGAAAAGCCCCTTCAAATTTTTTTATGATGAAGGACTTTCTCATCATTCGTTGTTAGCGGTTAATTTAGCAAGATAGTTCTTTATAAACAAAAAGATCATAAATCCTAGCAAGAATTGACAAAAGTAAATAATTGCTAAATCTTCATTTCCAGGGCTGCCACAGGCGATTACTTTTTATATTCTATTCGCACCATTGTTTTAAGGAAATAAATTTTGTAACATATTTTTCTTGCAGATGTTGTCAAAGCTATCAAAAATGTTTTTGTTTTTAAAAAATGGTCTCCTGTGGCAGCCCTTTTTTCTAATTTTAGCAATGTAAAATCCATTTCAGATTAGATTATTAGATCCTCATATAACTACTCACTATAACTGACATTTATTTTTTAAAAGGTTATATTAGAGAAATTGACCTTACTACTTTTCGGAATAGTATATCGAAAAAAGACACGAATGCTAAAAAGGATAATGAACTTCGAGTTTATTTATTTTTGTTATTTTATAATTGTTAAAAATGAAAAAAATAAAAAACAGAAAATAAGTGTTCATTTAAAAAAAAGAAGTGTAATTCTGTAAATAGATACTCAAAATATATAGAGGGGATGAGGATAAAAATAGTTTTCAATATAGAAATCACAAACAAAAATATTTGGTATAGAAGATATTTCACAAACATCATAATTATGAGTCAAATATTTTAAAGGTAAAAATACCATGAGCGCTTTTCCGAAATTCCCATCCGTATTTTCCATTTACTTGCATTTGATTTTCAAAAATGTCTTTCGGCCTCTCCCTTATGGATATTGAAATTTTGATCATAATGGTATGACATGGCAACAAAATTCAAAAACTTAAAAAAAAAAAAAAAAAATCTGTTTTTTAAGACTTTTGTAGGTTTTTACGACTTAAAAAATACTTTTTAAATTTTCTGCTTAAAATAAGGTAAATAAATTGTTCCTATTCATAATTACAAATAAATATTTCCCATTTCAGCAACATTTTTTTTTAAATCATAGCTTAAAAGTTTTCATAGCTTGAATATTTCCATCTGTAAGATTTTACTCTGTCTATCTGCACTCACAGAGGAGGAAAGTTGGTAAGGATTTTAAATTATCTGGTAACATTTTTAATGAAAGACTTTTTATTTTGTTCTAAAAAAATTATATTTGATTCTATTTTTATTAATTATCCATTAGAAAACGAGTTAAAAAAATCATTTATATTTACGTTGGACATTGTGTTATAATATCACTCCTGAATTACATAACAAAATTTGCTAAAAAAAATGATAATTTTATATTGTGTATGTACTTTAAAGTTCACAATGACAACTATTCAATGATATAATAATTTTTATAATGCTTTTAATATTTTGGAAAAATAATAAATACTATTCTATAGGCTAGATGGCAGTACAGGTAATCACTTCATTGAATTCACGGCTGAAATTCCAGAATTAGTTGAAACTTGGGCTATCATGTATAGTATTCGCCCGGAGATGTCGGCCATTTTGTTTCCTTTTGCCGAATTTGAATTCTTTTTTTTTTATTTATTCATTTATTTTTGTTCGTGTTTTTTTTTTTTTTTTTTTTAAATGTTTAATATCTGAAACATTTTTTACTGTAATTTCGGAATATATATATATTTTTTAAATGAATATGCGGTTTGTTTAACTGTTTTAAAATTTATAATTTTACCATTAGCTAATTATAATTCCTTCTCTCCCTTCCGCTATTCCCCCCCCCCCTTTATTTGCAAATGTTTGGAGTGTTGATTTTGTAATGTAATTATATATATATTTCTATTAACTGTAACCTGTAACCAAGAACTTATTTAACTGTATGTACTGTAAAACTGTAACCGGTTTTTAACGGTAACAACATCAGATATCAGACGCTATGTAAGCATGAAGGTGAGTAGCGTGACTATGTTTAATAAAGATTGTTGTTGTAATTTAATGTCCCATTAATTGGGTGTTTAATTAAAATATGCTTCGGAACGTATAAAATGATGATAGAGCTTAAGCTCTTAACAAGATCCAGATCTTATAGATTTTCAGTTTAAAAATTTGTTGTTGTTTATATTTAATTTCTGAATTGTTCAAAATTTAGGTATAAAGTAGTCATAAGTGTCCAACAAAGAAACAAAATGGCGGATACCGGGCGAATACTACATCTGTTCCGAAACTTGATTAAAACGCAATCAGTCTTGCTTCTTGGTGACAAACATCTGAAAACCCGATTTTATTGGTTGAGTTGTAGGTTTATCCTCGTGTTTTCCTCTTCCCAACCCTTCATGTTTTTATATCTTTCGGCGCAGGAAAAAAAACATGGGTAAACCTAAAACATAATTGCTAAAATCCCTATTTCAAGTGTTTTCCACCAAGATATGACTTGCAGACCAATAGCGTTTTGATATGTGAATAATGTTTTAACTAATTCTGGAATTTCAGCTGTGAACTCGATGAGGTGATTGTCTGTGCTGCCATCTCCCGGTCTATTTTGAAAGCAGAGAGAGAGAAAAAAATCAATCGATTATCTTGCGAGTCGTATCAACAAAAGATGATATTTATACTCTACCCACGAGAATACATCAGAGCAAAAATAAACTTCACGATATTAAATGCATGTTATCACATGTAAGCAGAGTTGTATAATATAGACTCATGCGTGCACGCCGTGCGCAGAAAATTTTATGAACTTTGCTGAAAATTTTAGGAAAGAAACATTTTTTATTATTATAACTTTCTTTTCACGAAAAAACGCAAATTTTGTGAAAAGATCGTGAGAAAAATCCGAATTTCGTTAAAAGAACTTGGGAAAAATTGCGCATTTCAACGAAGAATCGCATAAAAAACGTGCATTTTAATAAAAAAAAAAAAAAAAATGCTTAAAAAATGCGCATTTTAACAAAAGACTGCGTAAAAATCCTTATTTTGACAGAGGACCGCAAATTTCGACAAAGGACCACCACGAAAAATGCGAATTTTGGCTAAGGGCCACGCAATAAACACAAAATTCGGCAAAGGAAAAGGACCACGCAAAAAATGCAAATTTCGTCCAAAGATCTGCTAAAAATGAGCATTTCGTTCATTAACCGCATAAAAAACGTGAATTTCGTCCATGAATCACGTAAAAAATGCGAGTTTCGTCCATGAATCGCGTAAAAAACCCAAATTTCTTTTATTAATGGCGTAAAAAACTAGAGTTTTCTATATATCAAAATTATATAACACGTAATTTTATTAAACATTAAATTAATTTGCAGAAAGTTTTTGACCCAATATTTACGGGTACAGAAAATTTGTGGTTTCATACAAGTCTGTATGTAAGTAACGCATAATAATTCAATAAAATATAATGGAAAGCACCAAATAACAGAAGAAAGGTCAAAGTAACTCAAGAGTTACGCTATGCATAGAAAGGTTAACAGCGCAATTTAAAATTTATACAAGGATCGTACGAAATCAATACAAAGATTGGCAAATATTTTTTATCAATTTCCACATGTCATTCTAATTCTAGTCGAGCTTGGCAGACCAGTTTCATTTTAATATGCTAATCGAGATCTACCCAATCCCGAAATTTCAGCCGTCAACTCGGTAAGGTGATGGTCTGTGCAGTCGCATACCGGTCTATTTATAATATACAAACATTTTTCAAAATTATAATTTTTATAAATTTCATCGTAAAACTAAAATTATATTAACTTTCTTATTTAATTTACTGACTGATTTGAAGAATTAAATAAATCCAAGATATATTATGATTATGGTCATGATCATTTTTTTTTTTTTTTTTTTTTTTTAGCCAATTAATAAAAAAAATTTAGTGGCTTGTGAAAAATTCACAGTTACATATAAAAGCGGACAAACACGGACAACGATGGGAAGGCGGTAAATATTTTTTACTGGCGATAAGAAAATTTTGCAGGCGTCGAAATTTTCTCCAATTTGTGGAGGTCTGTAGATATGTCGTATTGTAGCGCATCTCTTGCTGCGAATTGCAGCCTTACCAGCATATGAAGTCTGAAATGTTAAGCTGGGCCTCGTAGCTTAAGGGTGTATTTCGATTCAAACTGCTTATTTTCCGATTTATTTTTAAATACACTTTTGCTCTCATATGCATCAAACTGGCAAATCGTCTTATTTAGAAAGTACACAAGGTACCGTAATTGTCGATTCTTTGATAAATGCAGAGAATATTGCAAAAAAAGCAATCAAAAACGGCATTTTGAACCGATTTTTCCGAAGCAGGAGATCTGTGAACGAAAAAAAGGGTCATATTGAGAAGATAATTGTTTATAACTCAAAATCTAATGAATTGAGCATAAAATGACATCACACGGCACCTTATACGTCTCTTCAAAAATCCCCTCAGCAAAGTTTCATGTTTCTACTTTTAAAAATGTGCCTGAAATTGTATCAGAAAATTTCCAGCTATTGAAGTTGGAAAAGTGTTTTTCGAATACACCCTTAAATGGTAGAGCACTTGGAGCGCTATTCCAAGAATTCTGGATTCGATCCCCGCCTTGGACATTTTTCACTAAGTTATTTCTACGCTTAGTAGCAATGTGAAAACTCACGTATTAAGTATTTAAAATAAGATGTATATTTTTTTCAGAATTGATGTAATTTTTAAAAAAACATGGTTAAAAAAAATTATTTTTAAGTGGTTGAATAGGAGAAAGACATTTCAAAATTGTAATTTTAGTACGATTTCTATGCACATTTAGGCGTAGAAACTTGAAATATGCTATGAAGATACATTTTTTAAAAAGCAGATGTTTGCTACGAACGTTTCAATATTGCTACTTTTTTTTTTTTTTTTTTTTTTTTTTGGAACTATTATTTTATTACAAAAACCTTTAAATTCTGAGGCAAAAGACCATGAAAGTCATTTTTACTATTATTTTATTTCAAAAGTAAAAAAAATTCTATTTTTTTTTTCTCTTTTTAAACTAGAATACGAAGAAAAAACTTATAACACCCAGCTAATTTATCGATTTATCAATTTTCTTTTTTAAGACATTCGCTACCAAATGTCTGATCAAGCAATAAATCTTGTGAAAAAATTAAACTCCAGTACTTAAAAGTGCGCTAACGAAAGAAGTGGGGGGCAGAAAAGAATATATATTTTTTTACTTTGCACTTTATTTCTGTCATTCTTAATTTTTTTTAATTTCAGCTTTCGGTTTTTTTTTCCTTTGAAAATGTTTGAAGTACATTAAAGTAAAGTGCAATAATAAAATAAATGTGAGAAACATTATCTTGATTCTAAATTCATTTCATTTTCGGAAGTTAGGTGTAGCAAGAGGAAATCCGATTTTGTGAATAAGAAATTTTATGAATTTTAACCGACTACAAAAGAAAATAATATTTCATCTTAAGTATTTTTTATTATTTTTTTTATTATTATCATTATTACTTTTATTATTTTTGTTACTGTTCTTATTACTAGTGTAGATGAACATTCTAATTCTAGAACGGTGGATAAAAATTGTGTTTTCCGCATAAATTTGAAAAAAAAAAAACTGATAAAAAATAATTGACACTATGGAAGTCTTTAGATGAGTAAAGTACGGCTACTTTATGTTCTAACAAACACACTACTAGCAATAATAATATTTCTGGGTAAACCAGGGCTTTGCGGCTAATAGACCATAACAAAATTAAGATTTCTCGATAAAACAAAATTTTAACAAACATACAATAAACAGTGTAATTAAAAAAGACTGCAGCAACTATTTAAATAATATTAATAATGAATAATTATTACTATTTTTAGCAATTTGAAATTGTATTTTTTTTTTTTCGTTTACCTCCCACTCCCTGAAAAAAAGAAAGAATTTCATTTTCGCTTTTTGTTGGCAAATTTATATTTCTGCTGTCAAACTTCGGATGCACATCTCGGTGAAAGCTTTAATTCCAATCACAGTTTTTGGTGGAAAAAGCCGGTTTGAAACGAAATTGCTGCTTCAAATGTTTCATTTTCCGAGATTAATCTATGGTAACTAGAACTACAGTGAAACCTCCAAATAAGGGACACCTCTATTTAAGGGGACAAAACTTCCGGTCCCAGTGCCTTGGTATAGGACGTGTAATGTATTTAACCTCTGAATAAGGAACACTCGACTTAAGGGACAGCTGAAAATGAGATCAAAGGGACTGGTTTTTACATTTCAGATAATGAAGTAGTCTGATGAAAATGAAAAAAACAGATTTTTGTTAATTTATCAAACAGACAGAAAATCGTGTGGAAACTGTGGCATAAGACACAATTTATTTACCCACAATTCTAATTTGACATGAGTGCGTTTATCCCCATTGAAAGTAATACTGAAATTTTTCAGGATGATTCTGAAAGTATAGAATAAAAGAAAATTATGAAATAAAGAACTTTACAAAAGCTTTTAGGCTCTTCTCACACCTAAAAGGGCAACTTTCATGACAAAGTTTTAATTTATTTTTATTTGGAAATGTCTGAAATTAGCAGACTGAACAACTTGTTGTACAGAAATTGAACTGTTTTTTTCTTTTTCTTTTCTTTTTCTTTCTTTTTTTTCTTTTTTTTTTTTTTTTTTTTTTTTTTTTTTTTTTTTTTTTTTTTTTAGAGGCAAACACAATAGATCTTACAGAAAATTTTGTCAAAGTAGGCGTTTTGAACCGATTTTTTACGTGAAAGCAGAATAACTACTCAGAAAGGGTGAAAAACATATTTGTCATATGATCAAAATCGCTTATAATTCAATAAGTAATTTATTTACCAAAAAAAGTGAAAACACAGATCGATTAGAAATCGCTTCCACAATCAGGCATTCCATTTTTATATCTTTCGGTTAAAAATTGAATTTGTAAATGTGTCAAAACATTTTCCACTAACTGAGCTTAGCAGTTGAATACTTTTTAGCACTTTCCAACAAAGTTGAAAAGTGCTTATGCATTCGGTTTGTCTGGCCGTCTGTCCGTCTGTCCGTCTGTCCGTCTGTCCGTCTGTCCGCGCTCTAACTCCCGTAAATGTACTCGGATTGCTATGAAATTTTTATACATTATTGAGGTTTACCCTAGCACGAACCCTATTGAAAATGAAGTATCTACCATGATTAGTTTATCTACAGAGAGAATCAAAAGTTTCCCATTACATTACGGCCTATGGGGAAAAATCATTAATATACTCGGATCGCCATGAAATTTTAGGACGTTATTGACGTTTACCCTAGCACAAATCCTATTGAAAATGAAGTTTCTACCATGATTAGTTTATCTACAGGGCGAATCAAAAGTTTTCCATTACATTACGGCCCATGGGGAAAAATCGTTAATATACTCGGATTGCCATGAAATTTTAGGACGTTAATGACGTTTACCCTAGCACAATTCCTATCGAAAATGAAGTTTCTACCATGATTAGTTTATCTACAGGGCGAATCAAAAGTTTGCTATTACATTACGGCCTATGGGGAAAATCGTTTCAAAGGAATTTTAAATATGTTATACCCCGTCAAACATATTGAAATATGCATTCTATAAAATATAAGGTGAAAATGTAGCTATTATTCATTTACAGGGCCACACAAAAGAATTTCATTAGATAATGGTAAAACGGGGAATTGTGTGTGACATATTTTAAATATATTAAGCTTTTTCGTGTATAATAAAATTGATATATGTCACTGAAGCTTAATATAAATTATACGCTACTGTTTTGCATAATATGAAGTACATAGCATTTACAGGGCCATACAAAAGATTTCAAAGAGTATATTCTTTCCGAAGTAGCGTATATGTATCCGATGATGAAATGCATTTTAATTATGATATTCGCGTTTATATTTCGCTAAATATATGCACATTATATGGTGTGTATAAATGTTATAGTTGATATACCGGGCTACCCAAAAGAGCTCACCAACGTTACTAAATATGAGCGTAAATTATTTAAACGTGGTTCTTAAATAAGCTATGTATTTTTACGCTGAGATGCATTCAATTTACTGAGAAATGTTTGCAGAATATAGATAAAGGGATATACAGGGCCACGCAAAGAATTCGGTACATGGACGCCTATGAATGATGATTTATGACAATGTTATTTCAGTTGTTTTAAAAGTAGTTTAGTTTACAATAAATTTTAGTCTAATGCTGACGTAATAATGCTGTAGTAATTTAGTCTAATGCTGTAATAAAGGTACAATGTAAACTACAGAGCTGAACAAAAGTACTCAAGTATGTTTCCATCTAATAGTATGAATTGCTGAAAAAGAAATTACAAGCTACTGGGTATTTTCTTGCTAAGCTAAATTTTCCCATTATATGAAGTGACATATGAAATACAGGGTTGTTCTAATGTACTGGAATACATATTTGGGTATATTTGGCTATACACTATTACTTCCCTAAATAACAAAGTTTTGTTAAAGATTTCATTAAGTGTTGGAAAGTGCTTCATAATCTATGCTTAACGCATGATTTTTCTTACTTGTTTGTAAATACTGTTGATAATGAAGAACTAAAATTTATGGAGTATGGTAAATGAACACTTGAAAGGTTTGTAGTGAAAAAATGAAATTTTCAAAATAATTACTTTTATCGATTACTCCAAGTAAAATTCTTTTAAATGTTTTAATACTTTTTGCATTTGTACAATAAAATAAAAACACATTAATTCTACAAATAATTTAAAGATTTAGTAATCAATTGAAAATTTTAATTTATTAATTCTCTATTCCTTTTGTGTCTCATTAACGTAATTTATCCAATTCGGGTACATTTAAACTTCACCTTTAATGATTTCTTATTTTTATATCCTTCTGAACGATTAATTAAAAATAGAAATCAAAACTCTGAATTAGGGACACCTCTACTTAAGGGACAAAAGTTCCGATTAAATGGTTGTCTCTTATTTAGAGGTTTCACTGTATTAACGGAAAAGTCAGTCGTTAGCAACACGTAGTATTTTATTAATGAGGATTTATTTTGAAAGCATAGAAATGTTTATTTTTAACCATACAACAACAATAATAATAAAAATAAAAATAATAAAACTTTATTTACGATTCTACATAATAATACAAAAACGTTACATAGAGCATAATATAATATATAGAATTTATATAGTGGCTCTGGTAAGGCCTAAATCAGCCTGCTTCCATCTTAATCATAACAATAGATTAAAATTCAAAAGCTTGGGACATATGGCCTGTCTATTAGCCACTAAAATTTAATAGCAATCTGCCAAGTGGGCAGGGCCGTAGCTAAGGGGGCGCTATGCGCGGCTCAGACCCTCCCCTAAAATATTTTGAGCCCCCCCCCCCCCGCCCTGGAAAAAGTTCCAAGGTCACTAAATGTTCCGAAAATTCAAATGAAATTCTGTTCAAAAATCTAATTTAGTTTTGAGACCCTTTCACAGTTTTGCAGAGTTAATCGTATCTAAAATCAGTATTTCAACACTCCCTCATCCTATTGGTATATATGAAGCTAACATGATGTTTAATTTTGCACCAGTTATACACTCAAAATTTTCATCATCATATTCTTTTCTTAGCATAAAATGAAGTTATCACAACAGTTTAATGAGAAACATTGTATCTACAATGTGAATATGCACTCATTTATCTTTCTACGCCAGAGAGAGAGAAAAAACAAATTATGAGCCGCCCCCCCCTCCCCCCTATAGATCACTTCTAGCTAGGGCCCTGCAAGTGGGGTCATTCACTTGGAGTATAGGAACGATTGCAATCGCTTATTAGCTGTGGGTATGCTGGTTTATTACACAGTTATGTTTAAAGAGGACACAGTACCATGAAATGGGTCACAACATCGATTTCCTTTTAAATATTAACTCAAAGCTTCTTTAATTGTGAATATTTTGACACCTCATTTTTAACGTAAACGACAATTGTATCGCGAGATATTGTAAATTTTGTTAATAGATCCATCATAATGACCCATGCAAATAAAAACTTTGAACCGATTTTTCTCCCTGTTCATATTTTTATAACTTGCTTGTTCGATAAACGCTATGCTTTTGCTAATTTAGATGAGTGTTTCAAACACCTATCTAAATTAGCAAAAGCCTAAAAACCAAACACCGTGTTTGGTTTTTAGGTGCGTTCGTAATTATATAATATGTAGCACCTATAGTGGTCGTTCAGTCCGTCCGTCTGTCTGTCCGTCTGTCTGTCCGTCTGTCTGTCTGCATATAACAACGCAAAAACTACCCAACCGAATCGTTTGAAATTTAAAATACATAATTATTATATAATTTTGTCGAGTCATTTCAAATTTTATGAAACTCGGATGCATAGATCAATTACAGGGGCAATCAAAAGTATTCCATTACATTACGGTCAATGGGAAAAAAGTTTCAAATGCATTTTAATCGTTTGAAATTTAAAATGCGCAATTGTTACATAATTCTGTCGAGTTATTTCAAATTTTTTGATAATCGTGTGCATAGATCAATTACAGGGGCAGTCAAAAGTATTCAATTACATTATGGTCAATGGGGAAAAAGTTTCAAATATATTCTATACGTTTGAAATTTAAAATACATAATTATTACAGAATTTTTTCGAGTTATTTCAAATTTCATAAAAATCGGATGCATAGATCAATTACAGGGACAATCAAAAGTATTCCATTACATTACGTCAATGGGGAAAAATGTTGCAAGTGCATTTTAATCGTGTCACACTCATGCGAACTTAATAAAATTTATATGCAACTATAAAGTACATATTATAATATACATCTTACATAATTTGCAGTGCAAAGAACATTTGTTATTGATTTACAAGGCCACACAAAAGTATTCCATTACATAATGGTATAGGGAGAACATTGTTTGATGAGCGTTTTAATTGTAATTCACTATTTACAATTTTATGAGATTGATACATGAAAGTAATATTTTTAAAACTTCGTTATCGTACGAACGCACCTAATTTGCTACGCTTCACGTGCAATTTCCAACTTGTTTTTACATGTTCTCCATGGTGTATTTAATATTTTTGTCCATGGATTCCTACTTCTAGTTAATAGTTATTATTATTTTTTTAATATTTAAATTGGGAGTTTGTTGATTCATTATAACACGAAAGAAAAAATCATATTGAATGTAAAATCATATACGTCTAAAAATCCATGCATAATTTTATGTAGTATATTCTAATAAATGTGGGGGAAAAATTCGAAGCAAAAAATATTCATATTTATAAAAATAGTAGGAATTAAAAAAAAAAAAAAAAAAATATTACATTTTAGAAAAATAGGCTGTTTTATAAGATTTTTTTTACATTCAATTTAATATTTAGTATTAAGTATTGTGCCACAACATATAAAACAATATTGTTCATAATTAAAAAAAAAAAAAAAAGTATCAGAGGGACCGTGTCCTCTTAACCCCATCGCGACGGGAGTCTTATGACAAAATTTTTAACGTATTGTCTCCCCGGTTTTTTATAAGCAGAAATTTGTTCCTTATTAAATCGAGAAAATGCTCCGGTTAAATAAGTCAAATTTTACACTAAAATTTTACAGGCGGGGATAAACAAGAATTCTTAAGCCTTTTTGCAGCAACTGTCCGTGTCACTCATCCCAAAGGGGGTTAACTGCATCACCAGCCGTTTTATTTATTACTTACCCATCATACGCAGTATAGGGTAAGTCTTGCAATCGTTTTGAAAATCGAAAAAAATTTTTTGACGGATTTACACGTTTTAGATAATGGAGATTCCGAAAAACATATTTTTAGAAAAAGTTTTTTGCTGTCCGTCTGTCTGTCTGTCCGTCTGTCTGTCTGTAAACGCTCTATCTCCCGAACAAATTGAGATAGAGACTTGAAATTTTGTATGTAGTTAGTATGTAAGAATGGGACGAACCCTATTTAATATCAGCAACCTCGATTATCCGGAACTATTTTTTTCGGACTCTCGAAAAATTCGTTCTGATGAAAGGTATATAAAAATTTTCGAATTTTTTTGTTCTAAGGAATGGACGTAAAAGGCAATAAAATAACACACATTTTGCATATAGAACGAAGCCGATCGGATTATTAGTTGCCGAGATGTTTGTAATCTTGTTTTCCACATTCTTCGATTTTTCATGACCCTGTATTTCATTCAAATTTCAATTCAGAAATATATTTTAATTGGAAATGAGACGTTTAATCCGACGCAGTTAATTGTTAGTTAATAGAATTATTATTTTTGGAGTTATAAGGATGTTTCTTTTACGCAGTTCGGTACTACTTGAGTAGTTTGGCGTTTTATATAATTTGTCGAAATTGGTACATCAGCAGTTCTTTAACATAGCATTACTATGTATATTAACAATATTTAAATTTTGTTAATGAATTGCAATGCATTGTATAAATAGTTTCACATGTTTTATTTTCATATACATATCCATGATGGGTAAGTATTACGGTGGCCCCCAACGACTAGTTTTTAGGTGCGTTCGTAATTATGTAAAATCGTAGCACCTATAGTTGTCGTTCAATCCGTCCGTCTGTCTGTCCGCAATAACAACGCAAAAACTACCCAACCGAATCTTTTGAAATTTAAAATATATAATTATTACATAATTTTGTCGAGCCATTTCAAATTTTATGAGAATCGCATGGATAGATCAATTACAGAGACGATCAAAAGTATTCCGTTACATTACGGTCAATGGGGAAATATGTTGCAAGTGCATTTTAATCGTTTGAAATTTAAATTACATGCTTATTGTAGAAATATTGTCAAGTCATTTCAGTTTTTTTGAAAGTAGGATGCATAGATCAAATGCAGGGACAGTCAAAAATACTCAGTTACATTACAGTCAATGGAAAAAAAAGTTTCAAATGCATTTTAATGATGTTACACTCATTCTAACATAACAATATTGATATGCATCATAAAGTACATATTATAATATAGATTTTGCATGATCTATTGTGCAAAGAACTTTTGTTATTGATTTACAAGGCCACACAAAAGTATTCTATTAGATAATGAGTATAGAGGGAACATTGTTTATTGCGCATTTTAATTGTAATTAACTATTTACAATTTTATGAGATTGATACATGAGAGTGATATTTTTAAAACTTCGTTATTGTACGAACGCACCTCATTTGCTACGCTTCACGTGCAATTTCCAACTTGTTTCGGATGAATTAGAACGGGAACGGAAATATAGTGGAATCCGCTTAAAATGTGATCCAAGTGTACAAAACGCGCGGATTAAACAGGATCGCGTATTAAACGTGATTTGTATAGCGTTGCAGGAATAGGTGCATTTATACATCCAATAGTCTAAGTGAACTGTAGAGCTTTCATTTATATGTATACGGTCGAAAAATGTGTTTTACGTGCATTTTGAATTAAAATTTAATTACATTACATTTGAACTCATTGTTTCTTGTTAGAACGGTCTAGAATAATAAGTGAAATTAAATATGGATTCAAGCATCACTTTATCGTCATTAGTATGTTGAATAATGTTGAATTTTTTTTTTCTGCTAGACTAATTTTTTTATCAGAAAATAAATAAATAAATAAATATTTGAAGGACCATCCTGTTGTTAAAATCATATCTTGTACTTGCGATTGTGATAATGAGTATCATCATAATATTTTCTTCTTTTTAATATAAGAAAATTGTCTTATTAATCTTTGAGTAGTATAATAAAAAGTAAAAAATAAAAAGAACGTTGAAAGAATAAAAGAATTATACAAGCTCAGTCATATTTTTTTTAAATCTTCACGTGTTTATTTTTCCTCTATACATAATCTCCATTATAAAACATAGTAGTGATATAATGTACGTTAAACCTAAACAACAGGTAATAACTTAAATAACGTATCTTAGCATAGTGTATATTTTTATATATGTACTGTACATGTCTATATTTCTTCTACTACGGGAAGAACATGCACGACACTGAAAGAAGAAGAATGTTAGGAAGCGAGATTATGGAAGTGATATTTTTTAGTGAAAACTTTTTTAGCACAAATATTTACCACAGTTTTCGATTAGGAATGTTCCCCCTCAATTAATCTGTTGTTAAGTAAATATTACTACAGTCGAATCTCGTTTACATGAACCTTAAGGTGAATTAAAATCCCGTTCATGTTAACAGCAATTCCTGTTATCAGTATCAAATCTTTGTCTTTGTTTTTATAGAGGACTGCTAAAGTAATTCACATTAAGCGTGTTCATATTAACGAGCTTTGACTATATTCGACTTTTTTTTTTATTTCAACTGAATAAAAAACAGCCACTCAATTGACCGGCGTAGAGAAAAGGAATTCGTATCATGATCAATGAATTCGCCTCATTTGCGTGATTTCTTTTACTCAAAGGATCAAAAATCTTTCGAGTAAAAAAATAAAAATCCGTTATCAGCAGAACCAATGTTTATTAAGTTATATTTGAAAAGTGTTACTTTTAGAATTTAAATAAATCCAAGTTACAACATATAAAAAATAAAAATGTTTTTTTTTCTTCACTCAGAATTCTACTACTTAAAAAAGAGCCATTTTAATGATGGATTGAACAGGTTAGTGAATCTATTATAATTTAATCTCTTATTAGAAATAAAGCGAAAAAAAAAAATACAGCTAACTAAAATATTTTCTATAAAATCCATCATAAAATGGCCGCTACATGAACTGATAAAACGATCCGATATTGATAGGACCCAACTTTTTAAAATAAACTGCCACGACTGAAATTAAAAAAAAGAAAAAAGTAAAAGTCCCAGAATTGGATTTTTTTTCTTTTTTGAAAGTTTTTAAAAATCGATTAAAGTATAACCATAAAATAAGATACTTTAAAAGATGTTTTCGATTATTTTCTTAAAATGCCACAACTTCCAAATGACCCATTTTAATGATTGATTATAGTAGACATTAGTTATTGTAAGGGTGGCACAAAGGTTTTTTTTTTTTTAATTTTATTTGTACCATTAATAATAATAATAATAATAATAATAATAATAATAATTTTCGTGGTTCTCTTGATAATGCTGTAAAAATTTACATAATATAATGTTTGAATTTTCGGAAAATGGCTGATTTTTTTTTAACTTTCAGAACTGAATGCTTTAAAATGTCAGAACAAAATCACTCCTGAAAAACATTCTACGCAAACTAATTGTGCCTTTGAAAAAAAAAAAAAAAAAAAAAAAAAATCCTTGTTTAAGACCTATTTTTGTTGCATCGTAGTTCATAGTTTCAAATCGTAGCAACTACGATTTTTTCGTAGCAATTGGCAGATCTGAGAGAAAAACCTCCCAGCTGTATTATTAGGGTAATTGATGACAGACATTCATATATACAGATATAACTACCGAAGACATAAATTTGTCTTTTTAAAGTTTTTTAAAAATATTTTAATTATAACCGTGAACCAAAATATGTCTCAAAATATCTTTTCTATGTTTTTCAAAATTTATGAGAATATACCACAAAATACTTGTAGAATATTTTAAACGTATATTTTATCACATGATACAAATAAAATAAAAAACAATGATATAATGTGAATGTTTTCAAGAAAAACAAGAAAGATAAATCATTCGTTAAGCATAGATTACGAAACACTTTCCAACACTTCCTGAAATCTTTATTTAGAGGAATAAGGTAAAACAGATAAGTAAACATTTTTGAAAACAGATAAAACCTTTGAATAACTGAATCCAGCAGTTACAATTCGCAGTCATTCATGTATTCCAATTTTGGTACTACTTGGTTATCCCGTCGAATAATTTCGCCAAATTATACAAATCGCCAAACTCACAGCCAAATTATACATAATGGCATATTTTTCTTTTTAAATAACGAAAAAACAAATAATTTATAGAGTATTAATAAAAATACAAGAAAAAAATCGAAATAAAAATCATTTAATGGCGTTTTAAACAGGTATATAAGTATCATATTTAATGTCATTGAATGCGACATTATTGTTTGGCATTTAATCTTATAGTTTGGCGATGGTTTTTTGATCGACGAGATAACCAAGTAGTGGCCCAATTTTTTTTGAACAGCTCTGAATTTGAGTTGTAGATTCATATGTATGATGTCGTTGGCTAAAGTTGAGAAAACCGGCTCTATTGCCTAGGCTATTTCTCTTTCAGCAATTTATACTAATAGATGGAAAGATACTGGAATATTTTTGCTCAGCACCCTAGTGTGCTTAGTATCTTTATTACACTTATACTATTAAGCTAAAATTTAATTCAAACTATAACACTCTTAAAACTACTGAAATCAAATTTCCAAAAGATCCTCGTCCATAAATCAAATACTTTGCGTAGTCCTGTGTATCATTTTATCTGTATTCTGCAAGCATTTCTTAGCAAACTGAATGCCGTCCAGCGTAAAATTGCATGACACATTTAAAAACCTCCTTTAAGCAATTAAACTCATACTCAGTAACTTTAACGAATTCTTTTCGAACATGTAGCCCTGTGTATCAACTATAGCACTTACACACACATATATTAGAATGCATAAATGTAGTGATACTTAAAAACGCATATCATAATAAAAAATGTATTTACTACCATCATCGGAAATATACAGTACTTCGGATAGATTATACTATCTGACATCTTTTCTGTGTCTCTGTATAAATGCTATTCACTTCATATTATACTTGAAATAACCTATAGGCCTCAGTGAAGTACAGTCGACTCTCGTTAATTCGAAATCGGATAATTCGAATCTTCGCTTATTTCGAACTAAACATGAAGTCCCGAAATTTTCAATGGCAGAATAACGTTAAAAATTTTCATTAATTCGAACTCATTTGCTCTTGACTTCGTTTAATTCGAACTAACGAGAATTCCGATTTTTCATTTTTTCTTTTCTTTCTCACGGATTACAGATCATTTGAATAACTTTCTTTCTTTGATTTTTGTGAAAATTGTTCCGAGTGAGTATACATATAATCCAATGCATTTGATATTCATTTTCTTAGTGCCTCATCTGACCATCAGCGACGCTTTAAATATTTCTTCCATTGTGCTTGTTTCTAATCTTTTAATTAGTTTATATATTTATACATTCTAATTTAATATTAAGTCATATTCTAATGATATAACAGACGAAATAAATTAAAAAAAACACTATAACACCAATTCCTTTGTAATAGTACCATATTAAGCATGTTTTCTTTTCATACTTTCCATAATTCGAACATTTCTTGTGGTCCCGACGAGTTCGAATTAACGAGAGCCGACTGTATATCGATTTTATCCCGAATATAAATAATATAACATAATTAAAATACGCCGCAAACAACCCCCCCCCCCCTCGTATACCATCAATGAAATTCTTTTGTGTGGTCTTGTAAATAAATAACTATTTTTTGCACCGACAATTCTACAGAATGCATATTGTAATCTACAGTGTTAATGCACACGAGTTTTATTATTTTGAAAGGGTGTAACATACTTAAAGTTCATTTGAAACAATTTTTACTTTTTGTCCGTAACGTAACGGAATACTTTTGACTATCCTTATAAATAAACTGAACATGCTACAAGATTCATTTGAAACAGGGCTCGTGATAGGATAAACGCCAATAACATTCAAAAATTTCAGGGCAATGCGAGCATATTAATGAGAGCTTACAGACAAAAAACTGAAAATCTTAAACACTGTTCAACTTTGTTGGTTTGTTAGTAAGCGTAAAAAAAAGGGGGGGGGGTAATCATGAAGAGTCAGCAACGAAAATAATGAAACAATAAAAATTTTTGCAGGAGGGTTATGTATAATGTCAGTAGTTTTTTTACCGTAATTTTTTATTTTAGTTCGCATCTCAAACAATAGGTGGCGCTGACGACGATTGAAGGCCAGGTCGACGTTTCACTCAGCACTGATCATCTGGCCTTCAATCGCAGTCAGCGCCACCTATTGTTTGAGATTCGAACTAAAAAAAAAATTACGGTAAAAAAAAACTCCTGATATTATACATAACCCTCCTGCAAAAATTTTTTAAATAGCTGTACTGGACAATAAATTGCTATAGTTAAAAAAAATAATAATAATAATAAAATCTGGAAATCAAAACCATTTGGTACACCTGTAAATAAAAAAAAAAATTCCCCAAAAGTACTCCAATTATTCTTTTTAAATGAAAATTATTATGAAAAATACAATTTTTGGTTCTTGAAAATCAATTGAAGTACACCGTAAAATATTGTCAGTTTATTTTTAAAAAGTACGTTTATAACATAGAAGATATAAGACGAAAAGCAATGATATGATTAAAATGTTTTCTGTAGAATGCATCATGAAGTGATCGGCTACAGAAATGATAAAACAATCGCACAAAACAGGAATACAGCGAACAGGGTTATGATTACTGTCATGATTACTTAAAAAATAAGTCAAGTATCCAAATTAATTGTTACACCTGTAGAAAAAAAAAAGTCCCCCAATTCCCAAAAGTACTGCAATTATAATTTTCATTTGAAAGATTTCTCAAAAATCGGTTTTAAGTTATAGCAAGTCAATTCAAATACATCCTAAAATATTTTGCGAACATTTTTCAAAGTTTACTTCCATAATAAAGAAGATTTAAAATGAAAGCATTGTTATGATTTGAATGCTTTCAGTAAAACGCATCATGAAGCATTGGCAACAGAAATGATAAAACAATCAAATAAAATAGGAACCTAATGTCGAATAGAATAGGAACAAACCGCCAAAATTACTTATAAAAGTCCAAAACCTAAACCGAATGATACACATGTAGAAAAAAGAATCCCCTAAAACTACCCCGATTATGATTTTAAGTGAAATATGTCTCAAAAAGTCATTTTTAGTTATTGAAAATCGATTGAAGTACACCATAAAATGATTGCAGAATATTTAAAAAGTATATTTTTAACAAGAAAGACATAAAACTAAAAACATTGAATTCATTGGACAATAAAGTGCACGATGAATTGGACAACAAAAGAAATGACAAAGCAATCGAATAGAATAGAATACTCCTGAGCATTAACAATTAAAATAAATAAATACATAAATAAAAAACATGTTTATGTAATATCGTTTTAAATTGAAATATGACTGAAAAACCACACCTAGGTTCATATAAATCAATAAATATACACCATAAAATATTTGTAGAATATTTTAAAAGTATATTTTACTCAAAAAAAAATGAATAAAACGGAAAACAATGGTATGCTTGGAATGTTTTCTGCAAAACGCATCATAAAATATGGCCGACAACAGAAATCATAAAACAATCGAACCGGACCCTACGGAACAATAACCTGTCACAATTACTAAAAAAAAGTCCAAGCCAGCTGATACACCTGTAGAAAAGAGAATAATAATACTAAAAAATATTTCAGTTATCATTTTTTTTATTTTTCCTAACAAGATTTTGTTACGTCCATTTTTGACCGATAAGGCAATATAATAAATCAATGAAAGTGGTCTGGAATTTTGTTTCTAAATCTCTCGAAAGTATTTCCGAGTTCTTGCATTTTTCCAATCAGATATTCGAACCTACCATCTTCAGTTTTTTGGAAGAGTTAATTCCTTGCAGCAAAAAAGGATGGTTACTCCCAAGGTTAAGACTGAAATATAATTAGGAAAAAAAGGAAAAGGAACCTCCCATGTTCTCTCGCCTTTTTTTTTTTTTTTTTTTTTTTTTTTTTTTTTTTTTTTTTCTTTTCTCTGCTCAGATTTTTCGATTAGTTTTGACGGAAATACATTTCTATATTAGATTAGTCGAAAACCAATTTAGTAACATATGTATCTTCTGTTGCTTCTCGAATTTATTGGTTAAGGCGGGATTGTCCAGTTAAGATGTACGATATTTAATATATATTTATTTATATAACATTTTAAAAGATGCATAGGTTTCTTTCTCAGTAATATTTATGTTCAAAGATTTATTTACTACTTGAAATTAAAAACTACTCGTTAGGGGGGGGGGGGAGCGCATATTAATGCTTACCCATTATGGATATGCTTAATATAAAATATGAAAATAAAACATGTGTAAACTATTTAGAAAATGCATCGCAATTCCAAAATAAAATTTAAGCGCATATTTAAATATTTTTAACACATAGTAATGCTCTATTAATGAATTGCTGATGAACTCATTTCGACAAATTATATAAAACGCGAAACTACTCAAGTAGTACCGAATTTTGCAAAAGAAACATCCTTATAACTTCAAAAATAATAATCATATTAACTAATATTTTACGGCGTCGGGAATAATTGTCTCATATCCAATGAAAATATATTTTTGAATTGAAATTTGAATCAAATACAGGATCATGAAAAATCGAAGAGTGTGGAAAATAGGATTACAAATATCTCGGCAAATCATTATCCGATCGACATCGCTATTTACGCAAAATTTGTGTTATTTTATTGTCTTTTACATTTTCTTCTTAAAATAAAAAATTTCGAAAATTTTTATGTACCTTTTATCAGAATGAATATTTTAAGAGTCCGAAAAAATAGTTCCGGATAATCGAAAATTAGAAAATAGCTCTTCGGGGGGGGGGGGGGGGAACCCTGAAAAATATTGGTTTTTACCCATAGCTTTTATTTTCCGAGCATTCCCATCTGTATACCGGACTCATCTAAACATCTCTTGTGATCAAACAGTGAGAGTGTTAGTTTTGTCTTGATTTCTCATTCGTGCTTTAATTCGAAACCGACTTTCTTTGATTTATACCAATCATGGTAATGGAGTATTACACCTATTCAGTTTGTCTGTACTGTCATCAGTTTGTCCGTGTTCCCCTATATAAACGTATAAGGGGAATCCGATCCGGTCTTCCCTTGTTACAGAACTTAGATGAAAGTCAATTTAATTTATTATTGAAAACTTTAAGGATTCTCGGGATTCTTAAAATCGGAAAAATTGAAAAAAATGTGCCCATCTTCAATGTTTAATATCTTAAAATCTTTATAATATCAAAGCATAATTTCTATTAAGATGAAACATATGAGAACGTTCTTTAATATATTTTTAAAAAAATTGCAAAATGCAGAATTAACATTTACAGAGCGCTCCAAACTGTCGGACATTTGACGAACAGAAAATTGACATAACAGCTAACGCGCACGATTACAAAATAAATATTGCACCTAGAATGGAAATTTTGGTGTCTACTTATACATGAGATTGTAATAATCATCTTGAACCTAAATAAATTTATATTCAAAGCATTTTCCTATTTTGAATACAAAATTGTATTTAACGGATAGAAATTTTTGAAAATTTCAACAAGATAATCACCTAAAAATATATACATATTTTTTTAACAATAAAAAGGAAATTGTAGGTTCAGTTTATATAGATTAACATGAAATATATATTTTGAAAATTTTATGTAAAAATATTTACAAGATTTTGAGATATCGTACGCGCTATGACCAAAAATGTCATTTGGAGAAAAATGACTTCAAAGTTTCGGAAATGTCGCTTCAGCTATTGGAGCGGGTAAAATTCTAAACCCATAACTTTTGTTCTAATGAGAATTTCGAGAAGACAATTACATAAAAATGTTCAGGAAAAATAACAGTTTAATGTGTAAAAAAAAAAAAAAAAAAAAAAAATGGAATTTTGAAAATTTGGAAGCTTTAAAAGTCCTGTGACCCCTTAATAGAATTATTGATTTTTTTTTTTTTTTTAACCCGCTAAAAACTAAAAACTAAAAAAAAAAAAAAAAAAAAAAAAATTGTTTTTTATTTTTCAGCTATTTCTATTTAAAAAAACATTCTTATAACTAATAGTTATGGTATATTTTATTTTTATTAAATGATCTCCCGTACAAAGGTACTTTTGGAAGGACTTTTACGTTCGATGTTCTTTTCAGATTAAAAAAACGATTTTTTAAAATAGAATTGTTTAAGTGCAAAGATTGAAAAACTGAATCAGAAAATGAAAGCTGAAGATATACAGTCGAGTCTCTATGTAACGAAATCCATCGTTCCAGTAAAAAATTCGTTATATAGAGAAATTCGAAGTCTAGAGAATGATGTTAAAAATCGTATTTAATGTGTAAAATTTGAACAAACATTATTTTTGATCTTTTGAATTAAGAATTTGAAATGTTTAAAAGTAAATATCAACCTAACATTTTATTTCTTAATTATTTAAGCTGTTTCAAAGAAAAAAAAAAAAAAAAAAAAAAAAAAAAAAAAACAGACATTTATTTGAAAGTTTAATGAAAATCAAATAAAGACGACTTGCATTAATTTCAGACGAAGAAATCTGTAATTTTTTGTTGTTTTGATTTTAAAATTGTTACTCTCTCAAACAAATGCTCAAATTTTAGTAAGGAATGAAAAATTGTAATTAACATTTTCCTCATTTGAAGGCCTCTCTTGTGTGCCTCTCATTGATTCCTCTCTTACATGTGTATCAATCCAATTGACTCTGTTTTCAGAAGGATGTGAAAAGGTATGTAGGAGGTAGGATGAATTCGTTGGATTTAAAGAACAAGGAGAGAAGTAATATAGAAAAAAAAAAAAAAAAACTCAGCACTGACGACAAATCAAAAATAAGTGATGGAAAATGGTTTCCATATGATTTCGAAGTTTTTTTTAAAACTGAATAAATTAAGACCAATTTATGACAAAATTCGTTATATGGAGATTATAAAGTATTAGATTTAGAAAGGTAAAATTTTGCATAACCTCAAAACTTCTCACATAAATTACGTGTAATACTTCTATTTTATTGATGTAATGATACAATACTTGAAATAATCATTTTTTAATCCTTCCATTACAGTTGAAATATCTTTTGGGGCAGTGGGATATTGTCTTTTTTTCCCTCGCTGAAAAGTGTGTATGATATTGATTGATTATAAATTTTGTATAAGTGTCTCGAATTAATTTTGAAATAAAAATTTTAAAACTTTCGCTAAATTTGACATTTGAAATGTCTTGCTCCTTAACCCATAGGGAACGAGCGACCAGTATACGTGTCACATACGATGCTGAAATACTTGATTATTCTCACAAGTAAATTTTTACTATAAATTTTGCCTTAATTTTTTGAAAATTTTCTCGATTCAATTGGGTAAAAACTTCTGTTTCGAAAACTAGTCGTTGGGGGCCACCGTAATACTTACCCATCATGAATATGTATATGAAAATAAAACATGTGAAAACTATTTATACAATGCATTTCAATTCCAAAACTAAATTTAAATATTGTTAATATACTTAGTAATGCTCTATTAAAGAACTGCTGATTACCGATATCGACAAATTATATAAAACGCCAAAATACTCAAGTAGTACCGAACTGCGTAAAAGAAACATCCTTATAACTCCAAAAATAATAACTCTATTAACTAACAATTAACTGCATCGGATTAAGCGTCTCATTTCCAATTAAAATATACCTCTGAATTGAAATTTGAAAGAAATACAGGGTCATGAAAAATCGAAGAATGTGAAAAACAGGATTACAAATATCTCGGCAACTAATAATCCGATCGACTTCGTTCTATATGCAAAATGTGTGTTATTTTATTGTCTTTTACGTCCATTCCTTAGAACAAAAAAATTCGAAAATTTTTATATACTTTTCATCAGAACGAATTTTTCGAGAGTCCGAAAAAAATAGTTCCGGATAATCGAGGTTGCTGATATTAAATAGGGTTCGTCCCATTCTTACATACTAACTTACATACAAAATTTCAAGTCTCTATCTCAATTCGTTCGGGAGATAGAGCGTTTACAGACAGACAGACAGACGGACGGCAAATTTTTTTTTCTAAAAATATGTTTTTCGGAATCTCCACTATCTAAAACGTGTAAATACGTCAAAAAATATTTTTTGATTTTCAAAACGATTGCAAGACTTACCCTATACTACGTATGATGGGTAAGTAAAACGGTGATAAAAAATTAAAAATTCTGTAAAAGACGCTCGTCCAGAAGGGGTTAAAGAGAAACATGAGTTACTTTTTTTTTTTTGAAAAATTGACTTTTTTCTTTATTGGTTTAAAAAAAAAAAAAAAATTAAACCTTCATAAATTCATTCAGTTTCCCATTTTTTTTTTTTTTTTTTTTTTTTTTTTTTTCTGGCTATTAGAAATAATTGTAAAAATTCAAGAGAAGAAACGATTCGGACTGAAGTAATTTCTGGTTCCAATCGACATCTATTCATTTTGTCGCAGTCAAATTAATTCTTACTGGGTGTTCCAGAGCTAAAGCTTTCTAAAATCTTAGATGTTTTAATTTATGTGCATGTTTTACTGCGGTGAATGATTACTATAATGTATAATCATTAGAAAAGTCTAAAATTTATAATTTTTAATATATATATATTTCACAGAAGGAAAAGCCAATATTTTTTTCTTTTCGAAACCATCAAAGAAAAAAAACTTTGTTGCCGGGTTATTTTAATAGAAAAAGGAGAAAAAGACTAAATTCTAAAAATCAGTTATGGCCAGGACCACCGAATATCTTAAGATTTGATTTATTTTGTGTTGGCCGATTATCTACATGAAGGATATAGGCCCGGGGGGTCTTTCTAAGGGAACCTAACCCGTATTTAGACAAGGTTCGAAGAAAACCACAAAAACTCCGAACAGTTAGGCCGACGGCCATGATTGGGTTCGAACCCAGCACCTGCCGTCTACGAGTTGAGGTGTCAGAACTTCTCGGCCACTGGTGGGGCCCAAATATCTTAAGAAAGCTCTGAATAAAGCATCATTATACACATCTCAATAAATGACAAAAAAAAAAAAAAAAAAAAAAAAAAGTTGGGGTTTAACCGTTTATTTTCAAATAAATTGAAAAATTAAAATTAAAACTATTAATGATTAATAAAATATTGATAAATAATATTTATTCAGTTTTGTTATTAACGGCATTTTCAAAATTTTAAGTGGAAGATTCAAAACAGATAGTATCTTATATTAATAATTATTAATGAGACTGTGGAAAGTTCAAAAGAGCAGAACCTCTTATATAACAAAAGTTTTTGGTAAAATAAATAAATAAATAAAAGTCAGTGTACGATATTATACTTCACTTTACAGATCTGACGATTTAAATTGATTCTGAAATGTGAAAAAATTTCAAATATTAAATAAATCGAGTTCAAAATAAAAATGCGATTTGCGGAGCTAACGTTGATTTCCACCGATCTGCAGATTTATACATTAGAATTATAATCGATATTTATATAGCGGTTCTTAATAGGTAAAAATATTTTTTTTACAGATTAAACTATCAAATATTTAAGTCGAAAAATAACAGTGTTTGGGACAGCTCATTGCGACGTTGTCGTTAAAAAAAAAAAAAAAAAAAACTGATTTAATTTGTTTGAGAAATATTTGAGCTCTTCGAGCTTCTCTCGGTGCTGAATTCAGATTAACTCTCAGAGAAGGATTTATGCAGTTCCTACAGGAAGGGGCAGCGGCGTGCGAACAGAAAATTGCGCCCGGGGCGAAGTCTCAATTTGGCACCCCCCCCCCCCTCCCACTTCCATGACCGTTTTTCTTTGTGACAGATAACACAAAATTGAAAAGTGTAAAAACACAAATGCATTCTATTGACTACATGTTTGTTGCTTATTTTGAAACTTTAAAAGGTTTAATTTTAATTTAACAACTAAATAATGTAAAAGAACATTGCACGTATATTTTGGCAAAGGGGATCTGGAAAAGATATGTGTAAAAAGGTATCTAACAGCATTGTATAACCCCTTTTGGATTTCAAGAAACAAGCAACATGCTTTTTTGAGGATGTATGACTTTTTTTACACACACACACACACACACACACACACACAAAAAAAAAAAAAAAAAAAAAAAAAAAAAAAAAAAAATCCCAGTGTGTGGTATATATTATATATGTGAATTTTTTAGAAAAAAAGAAAAAACAAAACGACGACGGTAATGTAAATTTGGCGCCCCTCAATTTCCGCCTCGATTCCCGGGGCGATCGCCCCCTTCCCCTACTTCGCACGGCTCTGGGAAGGGGGAATTGAAGATCCCGGGGAATATTATATTTCTATCGCATTTAAAGTTATTATTATGTAAACTTTAGTATAAAATTCTAAATCTTCCCGGGGGACAGGGTCCGATTAACCTCTAAAGCCATGGGAAGCACCGTGCCATTTCGAGGCCCTCTTTCATTCGAGAAGAGTCTCCTAAATGCGTCATACCCAGAAACTCTCCCAATGATACAATATTATTCGACAAATACAGTCGACTCGCGTTAATTCGAACTCGTCGCGTCGGGACCACAAGAAATGTTCGAATTATCCGAAGTTCGAATTGTAGAAAACTTGCTTAACATGGTATTATTACAAAAGAATTAATGTTATAGTGTTTTTTAAACTTATTTCGTCTGTTATTATTAGAATATGGCTTATTATTAAATTGGAATGTATAAATACATAAACTAATTAAAAGATTAGAAACAAGTACAATGAAAGAAAAATTTAAAGCGTCGTCACTGATGGACAGACGGGGCTCTAAGAAAGTGGATATCAAATGCATTGGATTGTATGTACACTCGTTCGGAAAAATTTTCACAAAAATCAAAGAAAGAAAGTTTTTCAAATGATATGAAATCCGTGAGAAAGAAAAGAAAAATGAAAAATCGGAATTCTCGTTAGTTCGAATTAAACGAAGTCAAGAGAAAATTAATTCGAATTAATGAAATTTTTTAACGTTATTCTACCATTGAAAATTTCGGGACTTTATGTTTAGTTCGAATTAAGCGAAGATTCGAATTAACGAGAGTCGACTGTATTATATCATTGGATCTATTGCACAAAATTTTTTTTATTACGAAAGGTATTTTTACTAAACACTTTAAAAATATATAGGAGTTAATAATTTGGAAAGAAATTAGATAGAATTTTAGAACGGAACTAATATGATACAAAATTTAGCTCTTCATGTTTTCTCAATTTTCGGCGCCTATAAAATTTCCTAAGGGAAGCTCGTGCTTCTCTTGCCTATTCAATAATCAGGGCCTGCCGGCAGAGCCCGATCAAGCTAGGGTTGGGCCCAGGGCCTGCTGAAAAGTTTCTACCCCCCCCCCCCCCTACCTACCTATTTTCGGCGCCACTTTCTGAAAAAAAAAAAAAAAAAAAAAAAAAAAAAAAAAAAAAAGGAAAACTGCTTTTGGGTGAAAACTGCAAAGGTTAAAAGCTTCTAAAAATTTTATTGAATCATTCAGAATATTTAAATTTTACGTTTCATATTTTATAAAACAATATTTGAAAAATATTTAATTAAGGAAAAAAAAAATCAGCTACATAATTTGTGAACGCCTCAAATTGTCATAGCCCCTGAAATTGTGGGGGCAGGGCCGAGGCCCATTAGGCCCCTGCATTAATCAGGCCCTGTCTATCGGGGAAGACATTCGATGCTCCAGAAGGAATGCCCCATTCATCCGGCCACCCTCAGAATTCATTACTGGTTTCCCTTTTCAATGGATCAGGTAGTGAACCTACAACTTAGGTTCACTAGGACCAGAGACACAAAATCCAGTCATTCCAAGACCTTATGGGTTCTGAAAACCAAAATGCGGCTCTGTACAAAACTCTATTCTGCAAGAATCATATATTTTACCTAATGGCTAATCATTGACTATCAATTTATTTTTATAGCTAATGAGATGAAATACACTTTTTCTCAAATATATTATACATAAAATATACTTCTCAAACTAGAATTCTGGATAGAAGAAAGTTCTGAAACCTTCTCTTAACTGTTTCGATTAGAAGGGAGCAGATGGAAAAATAAAAATAAAAAAGTAAAAATATTTTTTCATTTCGTTCAAATATGCTTGGATGAAGCGCTAATAGAAGACACGATAAGAGGAAATTCAACACGGAAATAATTCAACCATGCTAAATTGCCGCTACCGCGCTACCTGACACTGAGATTTGACATTGGAAAAGAAATAAATGTAAATAAATGATAACAGTCGGTTAGAAGTTCCGAATGTTGTAAGAATTTCTTATAGTTACCTCTTTATAACGTGAATAATGATCATCGTCGTCCGTACGTACAGCAGTATAACCCTGTTTCTCGTATTTATTCGGCATTTGTTTATAACTTAAAAATAATATTTTTCTTTCTGCTGCTTTGCATTTTGTATGTGCAAAAATAAGTTTTATCTGAAAACAAAACATTTATCTTTTATGTAGTGGCGCCATCTATGAACATTTACTCAATTTATATTCCTTTCTCACTTAATTTGCTCACGGAAAGGGAGTTAAAATCATGGATCAATCTTATTTTTACTTCCACGTTAAAAATCCCCCTGGTCAGGCCCGTAGCCAGGATTTTCTTTCGGTAGGGGCTCAATTTTGGAATTTTTTCTATTCTTACCAAAGTAATTTGAATAATATTCAGTAAAAAATTTAAAAATAATCTAGGCTTATCCTAATGTGTGTTTCTACATAGGATACTTGTTAACTATGTCAAATATTGTTATTTAATATTTATTTTTTTCAATTTCAATTGCAATTTTTAACTTTTAAGAGCACTTCCAGTTTCCAAACCGATTTGGAGTTAGAGCTTTTAGGAAAAATTTTCTGCGAAAAAGCACAAACTAACAATTTTTGAGATGAGTCTCCAGTAGGAGAGAGGGGGGCACATTTGAAATGGGGGCACCTTTGAACATTAAATATTTTCCTTCAAATAAATTATTTTCGAAAAATGTCTATGACAATACATTACTATTGCTTCAGTGCAATAGGTATACAAAGTTCATCCATTTTGTATTGCCAATACTGTCTAAGCAAGATATATATTTTTCTCCCTCTTGAATCTAAACTTAAGAAAATAACGTTGTAAGATTTTTGTTCAAAATTTTGTATCCCTAAAATTTTGATTTTTTGTTCAGGGGCTATGCATATATAACGTTATCAACATTTTGGTAATTATGGACCCCCTCCTCCCATCCGATATCCAACGTTATCATTCCTCGAATATCCCCCCACCCGGTAATGATATCGTTATGAATGTCTCAAAAAATTTTTATCTTTGGAGTTTATTTATTTATTTGCTTAGAGTAATATATAGAACTGGTTACATAGTTTATTGATTCAAATGAAAAGTCGTTAATAAAATATCACTTTAAATGATATAACACTTAAAATAAATTGTTATTTAAAAGTATTTTATAATAGGTTTTTGTGAGCTAATGCATGCAGCAGTCTTGTTTCATTTGCCTCGCACGAAGGAGGGGAGGGGGAGATTGCGGAGTGATAGAAATTTTTATCAATAAAAAAATTGGGCAATATTTTTTCTTTTCCTCTGTTATTTATTGGTAAATGGAAGCGTCATTTCAAATATATTTCACATGGGATTACTCAAAAAGTGATTGTATATGCATACAAGAATGTCGAATATTGGGCTATTCTATATTTTAGAAATATCTTTATAATAATTTAGTGATTTTAAAAATCGATAACAGGTTAAAAAACAAAAACATGTTGTTTTGAAAAAAAAATTACAAATAAAAAAAGATGGTTGGATCAAAAATGATATCGATACAAAATACAAATTCCCCCTCCCCCAGCGATATCTTACGATATCATTTGCCAGACCCCCCCCCCTCTCCCCTAAAAGGATAACGTTATATTTAAACAGCCCCTCAACACTTAAACAAAGATGTAATCTTTAGTTTGTAAGTTTTGTTTTATTCAAATTCATCAGCCGAATTGAGTAAACTGTTGTAATGTTGAACTCCATGTGATAGGGCACCATTAAACATCTAAAACTATGAAGTAAAGAGTTGTTGATGTACCTAAATGTTACTATTTTTGGAATTTTTTCTATGTGAAAAGAGGTTAATTAAGAATAGCAAAGAACATGAACTTATATTGTTAACAACCCTTCTTTACTGCAAACATGTATCACAATCTCTGGATGTATCAGCGATTGGAAGTTTCAAACCTAAATTGATGATGGCATTTATTTATTTGATAATTGCAAAATCCGGATACACAATAATGATTCATGGTTTAGTAGGTTTGTCTAACAAAGCCTATACTCTTTCATTTAATCTTTCCCAAACTACTAGATAAAACGGAATTTAAGTCAAGTTTCTTCATAAAAAGTGTGAATGAAGAATTTAAATTTTCCAGAAGCATCAGGTATCAAAATGGTGTATTACAAGGATATTTTAAAAAAGTTTTCTCAAACAAACATAACTGGAGAGACATTCTGTGTTGTTTCAACAATGATTTTTGATATCAACTTTGAGGAATTTAAGTTTGTTTAAATAATAAAAAAATTATTAGTTTTAATAAAATATTGTTATTAAATTTTATCCGTATTTCTTTATATTCCTGAAACATATGCAGCGTTTTATGAAAATTCTCAGTATTTTCATATTTTACTCATTTATTCAAAGATGTCCTTTACTTGTTCAAAAATACCCCTACATGGCACAGGTTTGAACAGAAATATTTAAGCTTTTTAAATCCTTACAATTTTTTTTAATTTATATGGAAAACTTATAATTTCTGGTTTATATGATGAAGAAATGCACTAATACTTAAAATGCAAAAAATATAATTCAAATAAGAAATGTACTGATTTTTTAAAAAAATGTTCAAATGTGCTCCCCTGTAAAATATTGAAATGCAAACAAATAATATGTGTTGATTTAAAACACAGTTACAATGTTAACGTGCGAGAATCTGACATTACGAGTGCGAGGTCTTGAAACTATTGATCCATAAATGAAATAAATTAGATGCATTATTTTTTTTGAAAAAAAAAAAATAATTGCTACAGCCATATGTAATCATAAAAATTATGTCTGTATTTCACATTCTCTTAGTATAATAATTACAAATGACAATCGCGGTAAAATAAGTTTACTAGCAGTGTTGAATTCAAGCATTTTTCTCCGGGAGGGATTTTTTGGGGCTCCGGGAGGGACATTATAGCGTTCCGGGGGGGGGGGAATTGTACTTTTTGACGATTGAAAACACAAAATCACAAATTTTCCGGGATGGGACATCTCATTTCTCCGGGTAAGGGGGAATGTCCCCCTCCCGGGCGACCTCGTGAATTCAACACTGTTTACTAGTGCAACAGAAGTAATCATCATAATTTCTTCTTAGTCATGATGCTGATTGATTTATCAAGAGTTTCTGTAATTTCCCAAAGAATGAAAATCATGGAAAAACTACTCAGTCTGTCATCGACTATAACGCTTCGAGTCAGATTTAATTATTTTCTTTGCCAAAAAATATATTCCATCACTGACTTTTGTTACTCGGCTTTCAACCAAAACTGTCAGCAAGGGTTTGATTTTATCGTAATACGTCACATTACAGTACTAAAACTTTTAAAACCTCTGTGTTGGTGTCAACATTAGCATTTTGTTTGCACCCTAATTCATATTCAGCTTCCACTTGCTACATTGACACTTTATCCTGAAAGTATTGCTTCAGATTCTCTAATTTGCTTGCTTTTTTCAGTGAAGCACATCCTGGAAGATGTAACTGGGAATCTCTTAGAATGTCTTCAATCAAAATGAATCGATAATTTAGATTTTGAATAAGACTTTCTTCATGGGGAAATAAGACCGTTATATTGTAATACTTATCAGTGGATGTAATTTGAGAGTTTGTACCTGTTGCCTGTCTAAATGTCAGTCTTGGGATCTTTATTTCACTGACTTGTTCACTGATAGTTTGGAAGATGTCTTCCCGAAGTTTTGATGTACAATAAAATCTCACAAAAGATCTCTACTTCATTTTTCTGCATATTTATGTAAAACAATCAGGCATCTTTAGCATAGGTTACAATCATTATTATATCACTTTTTTTTTTTTTTTTTTTTTTTTTTTTTTTTTTTTTTTTGAAAAAATTACCAGTAGCGGCTCATCAGGGAGTGCTGCATCAGATTTTTCACACCACTGAAATCTAACAGAATCTTTCATATTATTTATGCGACAAATTTTGTTGATTAAATAAAACTGAAATTACCGTACAATTTTAGTGGTGCGAATAAATTGATGCAGCACCCGCTGACGAGCCTCTACTAGAACTCACTATGACTGTCAGACAGAAAACCTTCTGACAAACAGACAAGCTTATGAGAAAAATATTCTTCTCCTTGACTGCCAAAAAAACTCCAGCTGTTGAAGAAATCTTCCATGTGTTTTTCGAAATGTTTTCTGAGCTAATACAAATGTATTTAAGTAGTCAACAAAAGTCAATATGCTTTCATGCCTCTCGATAAAATTTGTATCACAAATGCGGAAAAGTTATATTCTTTTGTTTTCTAGGATATATGATGCAATTGCTTCTTGAAGCTCTAAATTTGTCTTCAGGTGATTTTTAAATACTTCTGTCGCTGCTTTAACAAGTCCAAGCATGATACTTTTGAATGAAGGGAATCAGCATATTGTTGGACAAGGCAAGATTTAACCAATGGCTTTCACAGAGGACGTATCTAATTTTTAGATAGTCAGTAGAATTCTGGAATGAACCCCGCTAAAATGAACAAACTTATTGGCTACTTTGTCATACGCCTATGCGACACATTTATACATGCCAAGACACAGTTCATCACAATGTTGTAAAATTACTTTTCTTGAATTTGTGAGACATTTATTGGAATAACACGTGAAAAAAAATTCCGAATTATTGGGTTTTGTGAATTTTTCAATAGTTCATATATCTAACACAAATGGCAAGCTGTTCTACGCTTGAAATGTCCATAGTTTCAACAGCAATTAAGCTAAAACAGATCGCATTATATATTTTGATAATTAATACTTCGGTAACTGTATCCCAGAATATTGGATTTCATTCTGAGTTTCTGGGGTGAAATAAATAGCATTTCTAAGGATATTTATAATGTCTCATTTCAATTCATTCGCTCCAGACTTTGCTCAAAACTTAAAAGAACTCTTGACTAGTCTTTTTTATACCGATTTCTCTAAAGTTAGAGGATCGTCATTGTGGTCAGTGGCTATTTTATTCTGCACAAAATAAGATTGTTTCAAGTATTAGTTCAAGATCTTCTCTAATTTCTTCTTTTCCCGGAGCTCTTTGAAAACTCAACAACGAAATAATTCTATTTCTATTTTTTGAAAGAATCTGAAGTTTGTTTGTTAAAATAACATAAGGTTTGTGATAATCTAATTGTATATGTTTTAAGAAAAACATTTAGCCTTTTTCCGATGACAGAACATGTAGAAAATAATCTTCCTAACTTTTTGTGATGTTTCTTATGCCGTATGCGTATTATACTTAATTTATCTTAGCCAAATTAAGGGGGACCCGTACGCCATTTTCGACCAAAAATCTTCAAAAGTTCAAAAAAAAAAAAAAAAAAAATTATCTCACAAAACGATAAAATAATAATTGCGAATATCCATGCAAAATTTCAGAACTCGGGGACACTTGGAACAGGTAGAAAATGAGCTTTTTTAATTGTACTCACTATAGAGTTTAAAAGACTAGCGGCCATTTAAAACGTGTTTTCCTGAAAATGACTTTTTTCATATTTTGCCTAAGTTCAAAGTACTAAGGCTCAGTGGTAAAAAGATTTAGAAACAAAGTGTTTATGTTTTTAGAATCTTAAAAAAATTTGCAACAAAAGTAAGGAGAGATTTTTTTTCTAACTATTTCTGAAAATTTTACATAAATTGGTAAACATGAAAATTATAACGAATTTAAGGAAATTTACCATGCGTAATTTTATTTTTATTTTTTTAGCCGATTAAAATAGAAAATTAAAAATATCTCTCCTTAGTTCTTTTCTATATACTATAACACTATTTAAGAAATTTTAGTAATACCAAAATATTGAAAATTGAATGAGGAGTAGTAATTTTAAAAAGTGTATTTTTCGACAAAAAAAAAAAAAAAAAAAATCATAAAAATCCCTATAAAAAATATACTTTTTAATAAAAAGTGAATTTTTTTGCTAATTATTCCTTACAAAAAGATTCTTAAGTAGTACACAAAAATTCATTACTTTAAAACCAATAATTAAAATTTTGGGTTTTTTCTTACGGGTCTCCCTTAATGATAAGAAATTACACTTAATCGAATTTCACTGCGCATAAAGACAGTAAAAATTACTTTTTAAAAAGAATTTATATTTTTAGTGGTACATACCTATTAAAAAAAACTATATCCAAATAACCGATATCATCTATATAATAAAAGCCTAAGTCATGTGACTGTCATCAACACTTCCGGGCTTACTCACTTCACTCTTTATATAGCTATGCAGCCAATTTCATGTTAGCCAGCGCTGGTGATAAGTTGCCAAATTATTGTCCAGATTATTACTACTATAAGCGCATTTGACTGTCATTAACAGCCGTGATGACCACTTTGCTTTTCATAGATCAAGTGGTCAGTTTTAATCAAAATTATTTTTCCTGATAAAGCTGTATAAAAGTTATACTTTTATAGAAATCACTTGACAAAAATAATACTTGAGAGATGAATTACGTTGAAGTATATGTATATTTTAAGATTACTTCAGTGAAATTTAAATTAATTTCCCAAAATCTGTTTCCACCAAAGTAAACATAAAAAGATTTATTCTCCAATGATTAAAAATGATGAAAAAATATGGAGGTAATAATTCATATGGCAAATTCTCCAACCATCAATAATGCCAGGCAAAAATAATTCGAGCATATAATCCAATCAAACTTCAGTTTTATTCTTCTAGGTCAAATACTATACAACTCAACTTTCAAAACGTTTTTTAGCCTCCGAGGCTATTTCTTTCAGACAAGCTAAAAATGTCGTGTCATCATCCCTGAATTTTCTACTCAACCGATTTTGATAATTATTTTTTTAAATGAAAGCTATTTATTTGTAGTTGTGCCCATTTTAGCTATTTTTTAATTTATTTCCATTTTTATATTTTATTTTTAATTTTAAATGCTTTTTTACGATATTTCTTCAAATGGTGGCAACTCAGTTTAGCTTTTCTCTCGATAATAAAAATTTATTTTCCATTATCTGAAGCTTGATCTCATCAGTGAACATGTCCTTGCATTTAAAAGAAAAAAGTTAATTGTTTTTGTAAAATTTAACCACAATAAAAGGATTGCGTATAATTATGCACTAATTGAGGTAAAAAAATATATTTACTAAGAAGTAATATTAATAATGTAAATAAAATAACAGAAAATAATTTATGATAAAAATTAATGTCTAAAGCAAAATAAGAAAATTTTCAAATGAGGAAAATGATGTAATTCAGCAACCAGATAAATGGGATTTACAATATTATTACGGACGCCTTTTTCATATTACTAATAACAGTAACTTTTAAAAAACATTTGATGAGAAAATGACGTCACTATTTAAAACATCGCATTTTTACTCATAACGATATTACATTTCAATATTTCTTTTCATTATGGACATTGAGATCGAGATTTTACTTTCGGATGACTTCAGTTAGTGAAAATCAAGGCCCCCTTATCATAATATCATTATATTATGATAAGTTAGCCTTGGTGAAAATAATGTCATAGTAAAAATAAAATTAGTTTTTTTTTTTTCAGCCTCCGATGTTATTTCTTTCATACAAGCTAAAAAGTGTCGTGTCAAAAATTGTGGCCCACTTTTATTTACCTATCATACGCAGTATAGGGTAAATCTTGCAATCGTTTTGAAAATCGAAAAATTTTTTTTGACGGATTTACACGTTTCAGATAGTGGAAATTCCGAAAAACATATTTTTAGAAAAAAAATTGCCGTCCGTCTGTCTGTGTGTCTATGTTGTCAAACTAATTGATATAGAGACTTCAAATTTTGTATGTACTTAATATGTAAGAATGGGACAAAGCTTATTTAATATCAGTAACCTAATTATACGGAATTATTTTTTTCGGACTCTCGAAAAATTCGTTCTGATGAAATGTATATAAAAATTTTTGATTTTTTTTATTTTAACAAAAGGACGTAAAAGGCAATAAAACAACAGAAATTTTGCATCAAGAACGAAGTCGGTCGGATAAATAGTTGCCGAGATATTTGTAATCCTGTTTTCCACATTCTTCGATTTTTCATGACCCTGTATTTTCTTCAAATTTCAATTCAAAGATATGTTTAAATTAAAAATGAGACGCTTAATCTGACGCAGTAAACTGCTAGTTAATATGATTATTGTTTTTGGAGTTATAAGGATGTTTCTTTTACGCAATCCTGTACTATTTGAGTTTGGTATTTTACATAATTTGTCGAAATGGGGCAATTCATTAATGGAGTATTACTATGTATATATAGAATATTTAAATATACGTTTAAATTTTGTCTTGGAATTGCAATGCATTTTATAAATAGTTTTCAGATATTTTATTTTCACATATTATACAATGCATATCCATGATGGGTAAGTATTACGGTGGCCCCCAATGACTAGTTTCGTAATCTGGCTGTTAAAACGAGACATTCATACAATTTTATTGTTAAAATGCATTTCCTTTTTCTCAGAGTCTATAAAAAAGCGTTTAAACTAAAGAAAAAATTCGTTTTTGATGAATCTAGTCAATGAAGAAGTAGCACGTCAAATTGTATCTCTTTATTATTCCGCAATTCCAATGTCTCAGAGAGAAATTGCTAATCAATTTGGTATTTCACGTCGTTCTGTTTGCTATTATATTGATAAACAGAAGAAAAATGAAGTTAGTTCATTGCATTCTAAACGGGGCCGCCCTTCTAAAAAACCTGTAACTTTTTTTTTTTTTTTTTTTTTTTTTTTTAAATCGGAGGCGAAACTGAATTCTGCAATGACAGAATCTACATTCAACTTTTTTTTTTTTTTTTTTTTTTTTTTTTTTTTTTTTGACAAAGTGAAATGTAAATAAGCCAACTCACATAATATTTAATATACAATTAAATGATTAGCATTAAATGAACGATATTTTGATTAAATGTTCGGGTAGACATCATTAAAGGCCTTTTATAGAAAAAGTCAATGAACAAATCCAAATACCTGGAGACCAAACTGGTCGCCAGGGCGGCTAGTAATGAAGGATTACCGTAACTGTAATTCAATAAATGGATATTTTTACAGCTAAAAATGTAATTGATTTTAATGCAATGGAAGATAAAAACAAACAAAACATTTTTTTTTTTATCATATAGATAATTTTGTATTTTCAAAGTTTCGGGAGGGGCTTCAGCCCCCTTAGCCCCCTCCCTGGCTACGTGCCTGCCCCTGGTACATTTTAAATGCAAATTTTTCCCATTTTGTCGTCAAAATATATGTATTAAAAAAATGTTCTTATGTTATCCGTTGAGAAAAATTCTTTGATTCACGGCATTCTGTGTACACATCTTACTTCTATCTCCGCTTACAAAGTAAAAGTAAAACATAATTTATTCATTTACATACGGATTATTCCGTATCAGTAGAAACGAATGAAACTATTTTTTTAATTTAAATTACAAAGCCCATAACAAGTAGAAAGCATTCTAAAAAATCCTTTAACTTACTTTTAGCATAAAATGCGCCATCTATGAACATAGGTTGAATTTACATTTCTTTTCGAAATTAATTGATTTATTAAAATACAGTGAAACCTCCAAATAAGGGACACCTATGGGACCGATACTTTTGTCCCTTAAATAGAGGTGTCCCTTATTCGGAGTTTTTTATATTACTTTTAATTAATCGTTCAGAAGGATGTAAAATTAACAAAGCATTAAAGGTAAGATTTAAAAGTACCCGAAGTGTATAAATTACGTTAAGCAGGCAAAAGGAAGAAAAGAGAATTAAAATTTTATATTGATTACTATATTATTAAATGATTTGCAGAATTATTGATTTGTATTTTATATGCAAACTGTGTACATGCAACTAGTAAGAAAACATTTAAAGTAATTTTACATGAAGTTATCAGTTAAAAGAGACTGTTTTGAGACTGTTTTGCGAATTTCAAATTTTAAATACAAACCTTTCAAGTGTTCATTCACCGTATTTATAAATTTAGTTTTTCATTACCAGCAATATTTACAAAAGAAAAAAAAGTACTCAATTGTTTTGCATATTTTAAGGTAACAAATCTCTCAACTGCTCTACTCAGCAAGTGAAAACGTTTTGACACATTTACGAATTCATTTTTTAACGGAAAGGTATAAAATTGGAACGCTTGTCTATGGAAGTAAAGAGGGAATTTAACTGTATTTTCAATTTTTTGATAAACAAATTACCTACTGAGTTAGGGGAGATTTTGAACACGTGACAAAGATGTTTTTACCCTTTCTTTAGTAGTTATTCTTCTTTCGCGTAGTGCCCACTTTACAATATTTTCTGAAATATCTATTGCATTTGCTAAGAAAAAACTAGTCGATTACATATTTTCTGAACAACAATCTCCGATAGTTTCAGGCATTTCCAAATAAAAATAAATTAAATCTTATGCCTTAAAAGTTGCATCTTTTGGATTTGAGAACAGCTTAAAAGCATCTGTAAAGTTCTTTATTTCACAACTTTATTTTATTCTTTACTTTCAGAATCATCCTCATAATTTTCAGCTTTACTTTCAATGGAGATATATACATTGATGTCGAATCAGAATTCTGTGTAAATACATGCTTGTTAATTGCATTGTATATCTCTGTATGAACATGAACGTCTATCTGTTTGATAAATTCACAAAAATTTGCATTTTTATTTTCATCACAGATCACTTCATAAACTGAAATGCAAGAATCATGTTCTTTAATATAATTTTGAAATGTCTTTTAAATCGAATGTCCCTTATTCAGAGGTAAATACATTACACGTCCTATACCAAGGGACTGGGACCGGAAGTTTAGTCACTTAAATAGAGGTGTCCCTTATTCGGAGTGTCCCTTATTTGGAGGTTTCAGTGCATATCTAAAATTTTATTAGCGTTCTTCTAAATCCGAAATGCCAACTCTCTGTCACTTTTTAACATTTTGCAACAAAGTTGAAAAGTGCCTTCAGTTTCTCTGTCCGTTCTCTAATTCCCGTAAATATACTCGGATTAACATAAAACTTTTTGAATGTTATTGACGTTCACTCTAGCACGAGCTCTATAGAAAATGAAGTTTCTACCATGATTAGTTAATTTGCAGGGATAGTCAAATTTTTTCGTAACTTTACAGTCTATGGGAAAAAATAATTTCAAATGAATTTTAAAGTTGTTAAACCCTGTCAAGCATATTCAAATGTATATGCATTTGCGAGGTGCACTAAAATATGCACTCTGTAAAATATGCAGTGAAAATTATAGGCATTATTCATTTACAGGGCCACAGAAAGAAATTCCATTGCACAAAAAATAAAGGGAGGGATTGGTTGCCACATATTTTAACTATGTTAAAAGATTTCATATATAAAAAAAAATTATATAAGCCGCTGAGGTGTAATATTTCAACATAGTATGAATTACATAGCATTTACAGGGAGACACAAACGATTTCAAATAGTGTATTCAATCCGAAGTACTGTAAATTATCGATGATGGTTGATGGATGGATGAAATGCATTTTTAAATATGATATTCGCTTTTAAGTTTCACTAAATGTATGCATATCATATGGTGTGTATAAATGCTATAGTTGATATACAGGGTTACGCAAAAGAAAAAATTACTGAATATGGGCGTAATTTACTAGGAGGTGTTTTTTACATAAGTTATGCATTTTTACGTTGAATTGCTTTCAGTTTACAATGAAATGTTTTTAGAATATTGATAAAATGATATACAGGTTCAAGCAAAGAATTGGCTACAGGTAAAGGATAACCTATGGATGCCAAATTCTGGAAATGTGATTTAAGTAGTTTTAAGAGTGTTTTTGTTTGAACTAAATTTTAGCTAAATACTAGAAAATATACTAGGTAAACTATAGGACTGAACAAAAGAATTCAAACATATTTCCATCTATTTTATATAAACAGTTGAAAGAGAAATTTCAACCAGTTAGGCGTTTCATTGCTAAACTAAATTACCGCATCATATATCAACAGACAGATCAAATGCAGGGCTGTTCAAAAGTACTGGAATACATATATAACTATGGAAAGTAACACCTTATTTCCCTAAATAACGAAGTTTTGTTAAAGTTTTCAGGAAGTGTTGGAAAGTATTTCATAATCTATGCTTAACGCATGATTTTTCTTATTTGTTTTAATTCAATATTTTTCGCAAAAGCGTTCACAGATGCTCTTATTCAGAAATTATTTAATCGGACTTTTTTTTTTGGGGGGGGGGGTGAAGGGGGGGTAAATACAGAATTTTTTTTTTCTTTTCAAACCTTTTTAATTGGACATTTTGAACCGAATTTTTAGATGTTCAAAGCAGGAGAGGAAATATACAGCTTTTACAAGAAAACTATCGTTTATAATTCAAGACGTAATTAATTTAATAAAAAAATGCTAGAAACTGTTCGATTTCATTGAAATTAAGTGAGAACATGTGTTAGGAAGTTTCGCGTTGTTGAAGGGCAAAATATTTTTTCCAGAGCCTCCTAAACGTCGAAATTTAAAAGCGAAAAATATAGTTATTTATTAATTTGCTTATGAATTATTTCCTTATTAACATTTATTAATAGGAATGAAAGAAAATGAAAAAATTTCTTCAAGTTATAAAACGTAGAACAGCTATTTTAACTTTTCTTATTTATAATACCTTAATTTCTAACGCTTATCAGACAAATATGTTTAGATCCTGAAATTTTATTTCACAAAATTTAACTTACCACGCTTTGCATACACTATTACAAATTTTCATTTATTCACAGGTTGTCTTCAGCGAAATTTGATCACACATTTTCTGTTTTGTTAGAAAAGGAGAATCTCTCCGTATATCTGTTGCCATTTTAAGTTTACAAAGTTTTAAAAACGGAATTATTACTGTAAAAATCTATCATCCAATGAGATTGCTGATTTTTTTATCGTCCCGCATACTCTTCATGCGCTTCAAGATACTGTTTGAAAAAACGGAGACTACAAAAACAAAACTTTCCTCAAAAAAAAAAAAAAAAAAAAAAAAAAAAAAAAAAAAGGAAATATTCTGGCAATTTTTCCGTAAATTGACGGATTTTTTTTATAATGTATATGACTTTAATTGTTAAAGGGAAAAAATAAAAGGGTTTCAAATACGGTTATTTGAACTGCGGATTATATTTCGGCAACTACAGTAATTATATGCAGTGTTTTCGCTGATATTTGATCAACATTAGTAATTTGGCTAATTAAAAATAAAAAACATTCGCCAAATGATAAAAATATTAGCAAAATAGATTCGCCGTGTACCACTAAAAGAATTATGTTTAATCCTTTAGTGTACCTACTTTTTTTCCAATATGTTCTAAAATAACCTAAGTTTTTATAACTGCTACAACAATTGTTATTAATCCCATTTCAACTATTCGCTACAAATATTAAGAATATGTATAGATATGCATATGCATAAAAAACGAAAAAGAAAAAAAAAATGGAGTACTAGCAATTTGGCGAATCTAATAGCTTGTTTACTCGCCAAATGAAGAATTTAGTCGCAATTTGGCGCAATCGCGAGCGACAGTGAGAACCCTGTATATGACAGACAACCTCAAGCACCAGTCCTCAAATTCTGAAATTTGGAGGATCGGATTTCTTTTTTTAACTCTTAAAAGAAAGTTAAAGAAAATTATCTGTTAAGATAACTTCAGCAAAAAATTTAAACGGACTGGGTAAAAGAAAAATAATTAATTAGCAGGATATAAAAAGTTGCGCAAAGCTCATAACATATGAGCTATTTTCAAAGTTGGACTTAATCTTTGAAAGTTTAGCTTAATGTGGTTCGCAAATTCACACCTCAACAACGCTAAACTTTGACACATTTTCTGACTAATTTTCAACTTTAAAGGCATAAAATTAGTAAACCTGACTACTGAAGGTGATCGAACGGCGTTGAATCGAATAGTTTTTTTTTCCTTTTTTGATAAATAAATTACTTATTAAGATACAAAAAATTATTGTCACGTGGCTGAAAGTTTCCCTCCTCTCCCTTACTGTTACTTCCGGAAATTCGATTAAAAATGCTATCTTTGACAGTATTTTTTCAAAGATATGTTGCTTTTATCAATACATGAATAACGCCATTCGATTACCTATAGTCTCTGAATAAGAACACCTCCAAATCTTATGCGTTCCCTTCATTGTTCTCGCTAACATTTGACCAACTTTAGTAATTTGGCTAATTAAAAATAAAAAACAATCGCCAAATGAAAAAAGCATTAGCAAAATAGATTCGCCGTGTAGCACAATATATATATATATCTTTAATCCTTTAATGTACCCCCCTTTTTTTCAATATGTTCTAAAATAACCTAAGTTTTTATAATTGCGACAACGATTGTTATTAATTTAATTTCAGCTATCCGCTGCAAATATGTTAAAAATATGTATAAATACTTTTATAAATATAACCAAAGTCCATTTTGGCATAAATTAACTTTATTTAAAAAATTAAAAATATGCATATATTAAAAATATGTATATATGCATATGTATGAAAAAAGAAAAAGAAAAGAAAGAAAATGCCAAAACTTGAGCACTAGCAATTTGGCGAATCTAATCGCTTGTTTACTCGCCAAATGAAGAATGTAGTCGCAATTTGACGCAATGGCGAGCGACAGCGAAAACGCTGGTTTCCTTAAAGAAATGAATTCAAAAATTTATTAAAAGGTAAGTCTTTTAGATTTGAGAAAAGTTTTAATAAATGACAGAAAAATATTTTCACAAATCTACTTTTTATTATACAGTTTCAAAATTTGTGATGTTTCTAACCCTCATTTTTCTATTTTATTCTAAATTACTTTAATTTTTTAATGAATCTTTATTCAAATGTTGAAATTTCTAAAAATCTAAGTAATCACTAATGTTGCTAATGTGTATTTGAATATCTGAGATACTATCGGTCCCCAATTAGCTCAGATAGTCGAGGTTGCACTGTTAATTGATTACATAACTGGATTACGGCTCTTCCAATTTACAAAAAATAAACTTAGTATAATAGTTTTTGCACAGTAAATTTTTATGATCAAGGAAAGACTTTATGTTCATCCTGTATTTTATCATAGATATATGCATGAATCGACGCGATCGAATCGACGCGAGTTTTATCATCGCGATTCGCCAATAATCACGAAATCTAACTATCTTAATGCACGAAAATGCACGCGGACATAGAAATATTCATATAATGTGCTTTATCCAAATATCACAATGTGTATCAGCATAAATCACATGAACTTTTTTTTTCCAGCTTATCAAAGGTGTCGGTCACGTCAGATAACAGGGCACGCAAAATTCCAATCAAATGAAATGTACGTGTCTACCATAAAACAAAAGATTTACATAAAAGCCCTTTATGCATAAATTAATTACTTTTTATCAGCATCAAACGAACAATAAAACATTGCCTACGAATTATTATTATTATTATTATTATTATTTTGCTTTTGTAAGTTTATCAACTTTTGATTGTTAATATAGAATTATTCTTTTTGCTAAAGAAGTTATTAATAAAAGTATAATTACTTTACGAGAGTAAATTTGGCTTTTTTTTTCTAAACACTATCCGATGCAGATAAAATGTGTTTATGAATTTTGTTTGTCTGTAATGGTCGCCTGTGGTCATTTGTCCGCGTCCAAATTTTGTAAATATTCTTAGACTACCACATAGTTGTGAATTGTTAATGAAATTAATTATAAGATGTCTCCTACTTAAAATGGAGTGAGTATTTATGGCTCAGATGTAAATTTTCCAAGGGGTGAAAAATGTCAGGGCCAGGATTCGAACCAGGGATGTATTGGCTGAAGCCGCCAATGCTCTTCCAACTGAGCCATCCCGGACACGAACACTGGAGGACAACTCCACTCAAATAACCTCAACGATCACATAATCTGGTCTGATACTATGGATCAGCTTAACAGAATAAATCGGAGGTCATAATTTGGAACTGCAGAAAACGCGATTTAGATTCATTTTAAACACGATTATTCAATCAGTAAATTAATTAGTTCTAATTAGTAACTAATGAAGCTAATTAGTATCAGACCAGATTCTATGATCGTTGAGGTCATTTGGGTGAAACAGTCCTCCAGTGTTCGTGTCCGGGATGGCTCAGTTGGAAGAGCATTGGCGGCTTCAGCCAATACATCCCTGGTTCGAATCCTGGCCCGGACTTTTTTTACCCCTTGGAACATTTACATATGTTATAATTAATTTACCAATCGAATAATCGTGTTTAAAATTAATCTAATATTTATGGTTCATTTATATTCAGCGGCACTCACTAGGTAGCCGATGAATTCCTTCACTCTGCCACGCGTGATGGGCACATAATTAAAAAAAAGTATATATTTTGTAAAATGTATTTTTTTAAAGTCCTCACGATTTTCTTTTAATATGATGCAATAAAAATAAACAAAAATAAAATAATAATGCAATAAAAATAAAAATCAGGACGCAGTTTTTTATCCAACGTGTCTGTTTTTCTATCATGATCACATGCTAGTTTGACGTTTTAGTGTCCTAAACTCGCCCATCTTGATCACATGACAGCGAAGGGATGTCTCTTCCATTATATGTGACATAAGGGTTTCAGAATTTTTTTCTTAGTTATTAGCACCATTTTTGGAGTTTACAGTATATCAAATTTGGCGCCTGATCTTGAACGTTTCATCTAACTTTCAGGAATTTCTCTATTAGTTACTAGACCGTTTACACCACCCGGTTATTATTATTATCTATATTATAAAAGCCAAACGTATCTGTGTGTAACGCATGCGTCATTTTGCGAATGGCAACACTTTGAAATATGAAAAGCAATTTCGGTTTTGCAATTTTTACTACTGCAAATTTTTAAACTCATAAACATCGCACATTTTTAATTTTTACACCATCGTATAGAAAAAAAAAATGTACTTTTGAATGTAATTTATTTGAAAACTGTACCTCAATTTATTTTTGAAATATTAATTTTTTTGTTGTTTTTTATACCGTTTTTCTAATTGTGGCAACAGGAGTTCTCCATTTCTATTTAAAACAAAGAAAAAAAAAAAGTAATCTTTATATTGCCTTTCTCTCAAACAGAGAAAAAAAAAAAAATTGAAATTTAAACGCATGTTGTGTCAAGAGTATGTTCTGTTATAAAATCCAGTGAATTTTGATGTCATTTACAAAAATTCATGTACACTTAAAAGAATATAAATATTTTAGTATCTGTTTCAGCCAATAGCATCGAAGCTTAGAGTTTTGAATCAAAATGCTCAAATTAAAATACCGTTTTTTTAAAGTTAATATAAATATGCAAGGTGCTTATGTAAATTTTGTTATGGTGAAAATGATGTTGGGTTTATATTTCACGGGAAAAGTAATTCTATGATTGAGTCAAAGAGGAATAAAGGTTGCTTTGTTTCATTTTAGAATACTAGCATAAGAGCCTTAATCAATAACTTTATCATAATAATAGATCTATTTTTTACTTCTTACATGTACGATTAAAGTTTAATTTCAACTATTTCTCAGTTATATAAATAGTATTTTGTTAACTTTAGTTTAAATATCATTTGTTTAAGAGTTAGACTTAGCAATGTAAGGTGCATTTTTTATTCTAACTAATTTTGTAAGTTTGTTATCAATTAGATCAGTTCCTCCTTAAATATTTTCTTTCGTCGAAATTCGACGGGTTCTACCTTGTATAGTTTATGTTGTAATTGAAAATAATAAAAATTGTCAATGGAAAATTAATGTTCGCGTTTTAATTATTGGTATGCAATAGTAGTCTTTATAATATTTAGGCATACTACTGCAAAAGTATAACTTAGTATCTCACATCTCTAACCAAATTTTGGCACTTACAAAAAGTTTTGTAAACACCAATGGTTTACAGGAGTGTGCAAAAGAATCCTATTCCATTATATTCTACGGATGAAATTGTTTAAATATATTTTAATGATGCACTACTTAAAGCATAATGGAATTGATATGCAGAGTGATGGATACTAACATATTTTCTATGAAAAAATCAGTTTGTAGCATTTACCGTTCATTTACAGACACACATAAAAAACTCGGTTAGAGTATTGTTTATGAATGATAATTGCCATAAATGCGTTTGCACTCATAGCGCGCGTTTTTATGACCAACTGAATATCAATATGCAGTGCGTTTGTAAAGTTATGGTGCAGGAAAAACCGATCGCAGGAAAATAACGAAACAAGATGGAAATGGAAAGAAAATATCTCCAAGTTTCATATCTATTCAGTGCAGTTCGACGAGGCCTCCATTTGAAACAGAAAATCACAGACATTATTCAGACTGTTACACCAGAGGTCAGGGAAGCAGTTTTCTAATAACTCTTTCGCATTTTGACATTTTTGAATATTTTTTTTTGCATTGGATAGCTGAGGTGCATGCCGACAGCGCACTTTTTTTACTTTTTCGATTTTGGTTGCAGATATTTTTTACAAAGTTAGTTTCACTTTCAAAACCGGTTTCGAAACTGAAAGTGCTTTTTAAAAAATATATCTGCAACCAAAATCGAAAAAGTAAAAACGGTGCGCAATCGGCATGCCCCTCAGCTATCCAATGCAAAAAAAAATTATTCAAAAATTCAATTCAAAAAATTTATTCAAAAAATTTATTCAAATTCTTCTTCGCAGTGATGTCACCATGCCTTACGTGTAACTGGGTTGCAATAGTGTATAGAAACAATAATTGCTAGAAGTGCGTTTTCAGTCGTGGTATGCATTTTTAAACAACCTAATCTCAGTATATTAGTGCGGGTGTGTATAAATCGGGCTGATCTAAACAATTTGTAAAATTTATTGGTGTTTGGCGTGTTTTTAACTCTGTTATATACAGTCTTAGAAGAAAAAAAACACCCTCTTCTAATTCTGCAATTAATTATAAAAGGAGAAAGTAGCTGTTATCAACCGATTGGAAATAGTCTAATTTTGAAGGATCATTATAAATTTGGCTTATGGGGTTATCTACAAATCAAAACCAGATCAAACTTTTTTTAATGGTTTTTCTCAATCTTGATAATATATTTCAAATCGAAGACTCTTTCATTAAAATAAATTTCTTATTTCATTTGAATATTTTTAAGTGGTTGCAGAATTATTTTGAGAATGCTTTCAATTTTAGAAAAAAATTGGTTGATTCGTTCCAAAACTGAAACGAAATTCGAAAATGTACAATGATGCAATGTTGACATCGAACATAAATACCCTATGAAAATAGCATTTAAAAATACCGAAATGAAAGAAAGAATTGCGAAATTTGCGAAGAATTCTTTTATTGGTTTAACATTAGCTCTTAAATACTGGCGCATGGCTTCAATGACAAAATTGACAAGCTAATGTTAATCCTATGGAGGCATTCATTTCAATTTTCTCTTTTGTACTTCAGTATTTCCAAATGATTTTTTTGGTTAACATAGTGAAACTGATCGCTTTTTGGGCCCTTCCTTTTTTTTTTTTTTCAATTCAGTTGCAGATTATTATTATCATTATTATTTTTAAAAGAAGATGGCTCCAAAATATAAAGTAATCCTAAAAAAAAAAAAAAAAAAAAGACTTTAATCAAAATAGAAAAATCATACGGTTAGCGATCGAATTAATCGATTTACTTATTTGCAAAATATAAATTTAATTGCACTGAAATGCAAATGTGAAATTTGAAAAGAAAGCTTTTATAGGTTTAACACTAGCTAGAAGATCGTATTTAAATCACGGTCCTTTTAATTTTTGGTCAAATTTTGGTCACGGTGCTATCAGGGAAGCTGCCATTGACTTGACAACAAGATGATGAATTATGCTGACAGAACTTTTTTCACATTGAAAATGTGTTTCAATATAAGAGGGGAAATATCTCGCTTTGTACAATGTTGCAGTTTTATGCTTAATTACATAAAGACAGAGTGCCATCATTCTTTTTCAGGAGGTGGGGGGGGGGGGGGGGGAGGGAGTGGCGTCATTACCGTTTGGAAAATAATAATAATTGATCATGAAATTATTCTTATTTTTAGCTTCTGGCTTAACATTTTTCATTCACTCAGTTCAGTTCGAAAATTTGTCTCGTAATAATTTATCCTCTTGTGAAAAAGCAAAATATTCTCATCATGGCGACATAATCAGTAACGAACTTCATGAGACTAAATAACGTGTTAAGAAAAATATAAATTACCATATTTGGCACTTATCCAAAACTTTTCGTGGTAAATTCAGGCAACAATAATTTTAGTCACGTCCTTAGAAGTCATCACCAAATTTTATCTCTCCAGAGATCGTCAACAAGTTTTAATTTATAGTACTATATTTGGCAACTTTTCGCTCCTGTTTGATATGTTGGTGCAAATAAAAAGGTGGGGGAAGGAGGGAAAATTCCAGAATCCTCCAGAGAAAAGGGGACCTCTGCTATTATAAGCTTCTTGTAATTTTTTGAAAGAGTATATTTTTCGGAATTTATCCTCATCTTCATCTTATTTTTTGATTAGAATAGCATTGAAAAAATACCCTGCTCAATCAACAAATGTATAACTTTATTCTGATTTAACCCATTTTTGCGACTGAAATTTTCCTTTTTCATATTTCTTTTAAAAAGGACTTTAAAATGTTTCAAAATGAATTGGAAAAATACCAAAAAAATAGTTAAAAGTTTTTTGTATATATTTAATAACAAGTTGGAAATTGCACGTGAAGCGTAGCAAATGAGGTGCGTTTGTACGATAACGAAGTTTAAAAAATATTCATATCTTGATGATGTAGTAGACAGTACTTCGGATATAGTCTAGTGGTCGAAAACTTTGTATTCCTGTAAATACACAGAAAGTAATTTTTATTACACCTCAGCAACGTATATCATATTCATAAAATGTGGAATAGTTTAATATAATTGAAACACGCTCCAAACAATGTTTTCCCGTATAGCATTATGTAGTGGAATACTTTTGTGTGGCCCTGTAATTTAATAATAAATATTCTTTGCATCACATATGTACATTTTAGTATATACAGGGTATTTATAAAGTCCCGAACCCATCTTGATGTTTAATAATTCATAAAATAATAAAGATAAATTAAAATTAATAACTTAAATGATTAGATAGACTCAAAAAATTTTATGACCCTTGTCAATGAAATTCCACGTGTGCCCCCTTCGTCGCACGGAGAATATCAAGTCGATAGTCAATTTCACGCCAGGTAGCGGCAAGCATGTCGGCATCCACAGAGGCTATTACGGTAGTAATTTTGGCTTTTAAGTCATCAATGTTCGACACTCTCCTCCTGTAAACATTGTCCTTTACAGATCGCCAAAGGGCAAAAGAAAGGACAAAAAGGACTCCAAAGGAAATTGCAGCCGTAATAGCCTTTGTGGATGCCGACATGCTTCCCGCTACCTGGCGTGAAATTGACTATCGACTTGATATCTCCGTGAGACGAAGGGGGCACAGGTGGAAGTTCATTGACAAGGGTCATGAAACTTTTTGAGTCTATCTAACCATTTATGTTATTAATTTTAATCTAGCTTTATTATTTTATGAGTTATTAAACATCAAAATAGGTCCGGGACTTTATAAACACCCTGCATATATACTTCATAGGTTCATGTCAATTTTATTTTGTTCGAATGAGTGTAACACCATTAAAATGCATTTGAAACTTTTTTTCCCCATTGACCGTAATGTAACGAAATACTTTTGATTGTCCCTGTAATTGATCTATGCATCCGATTTTCATAAAATTTGAAATGACTCGACAAAATTATGCAATAATTATATGTTTTAAATTTCAAACGTTTAAAATGCATTTGAAACTTTTTCCCCATTGACCGTAATGTAACGGAATCATTTTGACTGTCCCTGTAACTGATCTATGCATCCGATTTTCATAAAAATTGAAATGACTCGACAAAATTATGCAATAATTATATGATTTAAATTTCAAACGTTTAAAATGCCTTTGAAACTTTTTTCCCCATTGACCATAATGTAACGGAATCATTTTGACTGTCCCTGTAATTGATCTATGCATCCGATTTTCATAAAAATTGAAATGACTCGAAAAAATTATGCAATAATTATATGTTTTAAATTTCAAACGTTTAAAATGCCTTTGAAACTTTTTCCCCATTGACCGTAATGTAACGGAATCATTTTGACTGTCCCTGTAATTGATCTATGCATCCGATTTTCATAAAAATTGAAATGACTCGACAAAATTATGTAATAATCATGTATTTTAAATTTCAAACGATTCGGTTGGGTAGTTTTTGCGTTGTTATATGCGGAGAGACAGACAGACGGACGGAACGACAACTACAGGTGCTATGTATTTACATAATTACGAACTCACCTAAAAAGTAAGCATAGGCGTATTATGCGTGTTACATAAGTATAATATTTATATTGTATTCGCTTAATTATAGATTTTGTCTAAATTTATGTAAAATAAGCTTTTATATAAATTTTAACTTGTATGTTAAACGTTTTAAGTTGTATGTTATATTATATAATTAGTATTCTTATGAATTATTAACAGAGATTAATAACATTATAAGTATTATTAATAATAAACTAAAAATAATTCTACGTGGCACTTAAATACAATTTTCACAGTTTTTTATAATTATCTCGAAAAGGACTTTATATAAATAACTGTACCCCTTAAATGGTTAATAACAATATCTACCCATTCACGCACAGCGTTCTACATTTTTTTAATTTACAAAAATGTATTTAAAAAAAAAAAAAAAAAAAAAAAAAAAAACAGATTGAACAAACAATTTTCAAAACTAGGTATTTCAAAGAAGTCGACAAGTTAAGATTGTGACTTATTTATTTGGATCCTTGATAGAAAAAATACAAATAAATATAATTTTCGAATTTCGCTACCTTGAAAAATAAAAAATCTATCTATAAACACTGAAAAAAGCCTTCTTTTAGCCCTTTATCTACCGCATTATGAATTCATGAAAATTTTACATTCTAAAGCATTTTATGTAAATTGTTTAAACTAAATGAAAAAGATTTATATAATCATTTAATCAATATTTGAAGGTTTTTATAAGGATTAATTAAACTTAGATTTACAGGGATTTTGTGCAATATTTATAACTCCACTCAAATCTTTTATATTTTAAATTGTTTTCATAGTATAAATGTACAAATATGATCTTCTTATAATATTATTATAGAAATATTTCCCGAATTAAAAAAATCTCTATCTCTCTCCGTCAGCGTCAAGAAATCTGAAAAGATACAAAGGCAAAAGAAATCATCCTTTTAAAAATATTTTTATTTTGTGTAACCAATAATGCTTTTGGAACAAAATAAAGTAATGTATCTGTAACTCATTCTAAACAGTATTACAACTAATTGACGCATTAAAAGAATTTTATAATAAGTAATTTTAATGGTACTTATAAGTACTGTCGGTAGATAAAGAGTTAAGCGAATAAATATCTAACTTTTGCTGTCGTCTCAAGATATTAACAGCTGTAACAGGTAAAGATATTTATAGAAAATTATTTAATACAGTTTTCATGTTATAAAGTAGAAAAATATTATACAAATTTATTAAAATTCGAAGCGTTCCAAAAACGGACGTTAAGCATAAATGGATTAAAACGGTGTGCAGCGCTGTACGAAATGGGGAGGGGTGGGGGGGCGACGGGGCCGGCCGCGGAATTTTAGGGGCCGCCAAATCCATACTACTAACGTCATTTTTGCCCTGTTACAAGGAAAAGTCGGCTGGAGAGGGCATCAAATTGTAACTTTGCCTTGGGCGCAGTTTTCGCTTCGCACACTTATGACTTAAAAACTTAAGGTTAAGGCTGCTGGGCATTCACTTTTCGAATTTTCCCTCCGCAATGTAAAGTCTATTGGGCGTTTGATGCACTCTTATATTTAAAATACAGTGGCTCACAAAAGTGTTCGTACACTTAGGAATTTCAATGAAATAGTGCTCTATCCATTTATTAAAATTAATATTTTAGAATGGGTATTTAAGAGTAAGATCTATTACTCATTTTTAACCAAACTACATAAAATATCTTAAAGACATAGCAAAAAACTTTATTTTGAAAAAAATCATTAACCAAAAAATAATAAAAAAGTTACCTCACAAAAGTTTTCGTATACTTTAAAAAAAATCGCTGTATATTTGTAAATATTGTAATATTTCGCTAAAGTTGTACTTAATAGGATATTATTTATCACCCACAACAGTTTTTTAAGCACATGGGAATAGATTTAAATAATATTTTTGTAATTTCTGCATGAAAGTTGATTCCTTCAGCGAACATTACTGTTTTTACTTCGCTTTTCATTTCAATGCTGTGTCTTCGTATTCTAACTTCCATTTCTCTCCAAATATGTTTTACTGGGTTTAAATTCAGCAATTGAGGTGATGTTTTCAGAACTTGTGGACAATTATAGAGACATCAAAGGCGAACATTGAAAGCCATGTGCTTTGTATCATTATCCTGATAAAAAACGAAGATGTTTCTGTTCCCCATATTTTGGGCTGAAAATTTTTAATTGCCTTTTAAAATATTAGAATAAAGATTGTAGTTTATCACGCTGCGAATATATAACAAATTACCTAATCCTGATGCTGCTGTGCACCCTCACGCAAGGACAACTCCACTACCATGATTAACTGTTCCAACTAAGTTCTTTGAATTACATTCTTATTTTTTTTTCTCCATACTATAATGCACCTATTGGGGCCAAGAATGGCATACTAGTTTTCATCTGTAAATAAAACATTATTCCAATACGATTCGAGTTTATTTATCATTGATTTTGCCAAAGATAGTGTAAGCTTTCCGTTTTTCCCGCTAACAAAAATTTTTTTACGGGCAGAACGCCTACACTCTTAAAACTGTACCCCTCATATAAAAGGCACAAGCATATCGTGCCTTCTATTATTTTGATATGAGAGGCACATAGAAAAAGTGCCTCTGATTTTCCAGAAAAACGTCAAGCCACGACAAAATGAGAGTCACCAATACGAAAGTGAAATTTGTCAGAGGCACGAAGTTCGATTTGTGCCTTTAAAAATTGTTAGAGGCACGGAGTTCCATTTCTGTACCTTTCAAAATTCCCTGTCAAAGCGAGAAGCAGTACGGTGGCAAATACGCATGCGCAACGAAAAGTTTACCGTCATGCATCTGGATGTGTTTTGGCGGTAGATCGGGATTTTCATGGCGTCGTACGCTGTTGATGATGCAGCGTCGTACGCAGCTATATCTTCTTTATAATATAGGAATTAAGTTTAATAAAATAGAGTAAATCAATGTTTTTGTAGCTCAAAACATCCCACCAGTCGCCCGTACTGGAAGGAAAGATGAGTCTTGAATAAGTAAGTACATTTCACTTGTATTTCTGTTCTCTAATATGATTGTTTACATAATATAAAAATTACCTACTCAAAAAACAATGTATTGTGTTTTGAAAATGTATTCCATATACATGGGGACACTCAAGATTAGGAAGGGAGCAATTGTATGCAGTTGGTCATAAGTTTTTCAGATTATTATATCTTAATATTTTTAAAAAGGGCAGCTGTACCGTACCATTTGTTTGCTTATCATCTCTGTGTATGGATTGTATGTATATATTTTTATTGCGCTGAAAATCTTCAGAGAAGATATATACATAGATATTTTCATACTTCAGTCCAGATTAATGTTCCAAGGCCAGGCCTTATTTATATATTTATTTATAATTCACAACATTCTTGAGTATTTCTACTTTTTATGATGCTTAAAACTTACAATTTTGAATACTATTTTATTTTCTAAAAAATTGTATGCTGCATTTTTCTAATTAAAAGTTAAAGAAAAAAATGTAGTTTCTTAGTTTTTATTGGACAAAATCGATAAATGATACAAATTATAAAATATGTGGATTTATTTTTTGTTAATTATAGTCCCAAAATAGCATAAACAGTGTAACACGACTGCAGATTAATTTTACACCTTGAAGATTAATCTAATAGTTAAAAAAAAATTATGGGCTTAAAAATAATTGCTAAAATTTACATTGTTTCTACCTTTATTGTAATTTTCTTTCAGAATGCAAGTTTTACTTATTTTATGGAGTTATACTGATTATTGCAATTTCTTTTGATAATAAGCTTTGCTCATTCTTGGATCGCATATCAATTTTTTCCTTTTTGCTGATTGGCACAGAAAATTGTTACTGGGATTATGATAAAATTAGTACTAACTAATACTAAGCTGTATTTCAAACTGGTGAGGATAATAATAATAAACAAATATTTTGTGACAAAAATTATGTAATTATTTTGTTTAAAACTTTATATTCTTTCAAAATATGGTCAGTGTTTGGTGAAAAACTGCTATTTTATTTATTTATTTGTAAAAGTACTACAGTGTTGATGTTGAATCCAAACAATTTTCTTGAGTAAGGAATTCTGTCACTCCAGGGGGGGGGGGGGGGGGCATTGCACTTTTGGCCATTGAAATCACAAAATTTCTGGGGGAGACCTTTCAATGCTTTGGGGTAGTCCCCCTTGGGTCACCCCTTTAATTCAACACTGACTACTATGCCTACATTTCAGGCACATAATCTTTCGCATTTCAGTATATTTCTGCTTCTTGTTTAAAATGTTTAGACAATATCGCTCCTCAGTGGTGACCATCCCCCCCCCCCCATAAATCTAATGACGCAAAATCCCTCCCCCCCAAAAGAAATCTTCATACTTTAACATTGATCCCCCCCCCCCGCTAAACAGAATATGAATTATAAAATATATTCTACTTATAATATACTGCACATTCAATAGATAGCGAGTTGAGCATAGCGGAATGAGTTCTTATTGCCCTTATCTAGAATTTAAAGAAAGAAAACACAGGAACATTTCTGAAAATTCAATGTTGAAAAAATTTAAAAGTGATATTAAAAGAATCAAGGTTTTTTTTTTTTTTTTTTTTTTTTTTTTTTTTTTTTTTTACAGTAAAAAAAAAAAAAAAAAAAAAAAAAAATATATATATATATATATATATATATATACACATATACAGTCCTCCCCACTTAATCGGGTTACGGATAATCGAAAACCCCGCTTATTCGAATAAAATCCTCCGGAACCGAATTTAATCCCATTGGGCTAATGTTATTTTTCCCCGCTTAACCGAATACTTTTCATGAAATGTCCTCGCTTAATCGAATAACAAATGAGTGAGACAATTTCAAAAATGGGCGTGAAAAACATGTTTCAATTGGAATTTCCTCCACACTTTTTGTCATTTTCCGTTGTTACACAGAAAACAAATTTCCAGAACTCCCAGCATGGATTTCGCCTGGCAGGTGTATAAGTACTGGTCAAGGGAGTACCCTTCCTTGTTCATTTTTTCGAATTAATTTCAAAAATGGTGACATAAATTGGAGAGGAATTTCGATCGATTTTGTATTTTGTTTACTTTTGTTTGTCAAAAGACTTCTTTTTCACTTTTTCGATTTTTTTTACAATTATTTTTAATGGAGACACTTTCATTTTCAAAACCGGTCTGGAAACAGAAATCATCCTCATTAAAAATATCCGCGATAAAAATGGAAAAAGTTAAAAACGACGACGCCTTTTGTACAGATTGATTTCAGCTATCCATTGCAAAAAAAGATCATTTAAAAATATTGAAATGCAAAAGAGATATCTTTATAAATTTTTCTATAGCATTAGCATTAACAAGCAAATCCTCGAAGTAACCCTTCAATAATAATGTGTTGTCATTTAGAGGTTCAAGATGGTAATTATGATACCATTCGAAAAAAATCTCGTCCATTTTTTTACTCTAAAATTTCACATAAACCGTTTTCATCTACTTTTTTAAATCTGTATAAATTACGTAAATTAAATTTTAATAACAAAGTTTGGATCCAATTCACATGATCTGCATTAAATGCAATGTAAACAAAATTCATGTGTTTACTGTCATTGAACTATTGCGTATTTACATGTCATTTTGTTTTTATTTCAGTTTGTATTATTCTATTAAAGTTTTTAACGATTTTCTTACTCTGGTAACTAAATATACTACATTTAATAATTATGTTCATTTTATTGCACCTTAAATATTACATTTATATGCCTTCCCGTTTAATCAAATACCCTGCTTAATCGAATATTTTCTCTGGAACCGTCGATATTCGTTTATGTGGGGACGACTGTGTATATATATATATATATATATATATATATATATATATATATTAAGAATTTAAAATCTCCCCCCCCTCTCCCCCAAAATGTACTTTTTCTCAAATTCCCCCCCAAAACTAAAATGTATGATGCATCTTGCATCACCAAACCCCTCTCTGGGCACCCCTGTCGCTCCTTCTTCCTAATTAGAAAAGGAAAGCAAATTGCTTCATCCCTCCAAGAAAAAGGAAAATATGCTTCATCTCCTTCTCAAAATACATAAAATCTGTAAGTGTTAAAATTCCTTAATTTTTTTTAGTTGTAATAAGAATTATTTATCTAAATTAGCAATCGCCAACCGCAGACCTTGCAAATCACCAAATTCATAAGTTTTAATCCTGTGGAGGACTAGTATGACTTTATTGTACATACATATCCGTATTTTTCTTTTAATAATCAGAGAACTTCCATTTTATAACATAAAATGCATTTTATTTAATGAAAACAAAAATCTTTAAAACTTTTTTGATTGTAACAAAAGTAATTATAAAGTAATTGAAGATTATTTATGTAAGCACACAGTTTTAGCATATTTGTTCATTTTTGTTTATAACTTCATGATTTTTTTATTTTGCTGATGTTATTGCATGACTATTTATTTGAGGCTGAAACTGTACATAATTTTAATTGCTGTGTCAGATGAAATTGTTCTGTTATATGTTATTGAAAACTAAATTAAAATATTCGTTTGCTTTTTCATAGGCATTTATTTTTTAATTAGCGTAATTAGTAATAATATCAATTAATGTAAATATTCTAGCCTGCTAATGTAAAATTTCAAAATTGAACATCTAAAACTTTATGGGTATAAAAATTTCTTAGATTAAAAAAAAAAAAAAATATTAATTATAGTAAAATACAAGATTCAGTTTTTTTCAAAGGATCACCAAAAGTTTATCACAAATGTCACTTAGTGACAATTGATCATTTCCCCCCCCCCCCCTTTCCTTCCTCATTTGGTCTAACTGTATCGAGAATGGAAAATTTTTGTATTTTACATTTTAACTAAGTGTACAGTAGATGGTCTATCATTCCTTTAAAACCCCTGGAAAAAAAGGAAAATGGAGGTTTCTAGGAATGAGTAGAAAGCAAAAATTACTCTATTTTCTTGGAGTTTGTCTGGAAATTTTCCCTCCCTGTTTAAATTCTTTTTTTATATTGGTAAATAAATAATCACTTGGTAATTTAGCACTCCCCCCCCCCCCCAAACCTTCTCTGCAGACACACCAAAGTTTAAAATTTTTAAAAATAGATTTTAAAGTAGTGCCACATTTGTGTGTAGCAACATTAGATATAATATATGTTTGATGTATGCTGAAGACTAATCTAATACTTTTAACAAATATATGAGCTTAAAAACAGTTGCTAAAATTTTCATTGTTTCTACCTTTATTGTAGTTTTCTTTCAAAATGCAAATTTTGCTTATTTTATGGGTTATACTGGTTATTGCAATTTCTTTTAATAATAAGCTTTGCTCAATCTTGGGTCACATATCAATTTTACCTTTTTTCTAATTGGCACAAAAATTTTTTACTGGGATTATGATGAAATTAGTACTTAATGTCATTTTCTTATTAGTAGCAAATACTAAACATATATTTGAAAATGATAATAATAATAGACAAATATTTTTTTGAGAAAAATTATATAATTATTTTGTTTAAATTTTTATATTCTTTCAAAAGATGGAAAAACTAAGTATTAATTATTTATTAAGAACTCGTCACCCAGTAGTAGAAAGCTCGAGACGGGCGTGACAGATTTTCTTTCTCTTTTGCAGATTCTTTTATATAAAATTTTTTGTATTACTTCGTATTATGTTTAGCTCTTTATTACTTAATACAAAAAGTTAAGATTATTATTTATTAAAATTTATAAAATGCTTAAAAACGTTAATAGGTAAACAATTGTTTGATTAATAAACGGTTCAGTTCTAAAAATATTTTGCCGCAGATTATTTTTTGTTGCTGAAGTATTCTTCACAGACACGTGAAGAACTTTCTGCTACTGGGCCTGGTCACATATGTCAACAAATGAATCTAATGGTCAGTGTGTAAAAAAACGCTGCTATATATATATTTTGTAAAAGTACTGTTTTTTTTGTTTTGTTTTGTTTTTGTAAAAGTACTGCAACTAGTGCTGTATTCAAACATTTTTCTCAAAGAGTAACTTCTATGATCTGGGGGGGGGGGGGGGGGGGGACATTGTACTTTCTGACCATTGAAATCCCAAAAATTTCAGGAGGAGACATTTCAATGCTCTGAGGGAGGGAGGAGATGTAGTGAAAAAAACAACAAATTTCGCAAAAAAAATCACGAAAAAAAAGGATAAATTTGATAAAATGGTAAATTACATCAAAAGATTGCAAAAAAAAAAAAAAAAGACAAATTTCATCAAAAGACATCGAGAAAACGACAGATTTCACCAAAAGACCTTGAGAAAACGACGAATTCTGTCTGCATAACATAAAAAATGCGAATTTCATCAAAAGATCCCAAAAACACAGTCTAGGTACTTCAAAACCCACAAATTTGGGTAAATAGATTACGAGAAATGGCAAATTTGATCAAAAGATGGGAAAAAAGGCACTTTTGTCAAAAGATTGCAATTAAAGGTAAAATTTGCAAAAAAGATAGTGAAAAAAACAGCCAATCTCACAAAAAAACTTTAAATTGGATAAAATGGCAAATTACATAGAAAGATCACAAGAAAAACAATGAGTTTCATCAAAAGACCACGAAAAACAACCAATTTCATTTAAAGACCTTGAGAAAACGACTAATTTTGCCCAGATATCATAACAAACGCAAATTTCATCAAAAGACCGTGAAAACACAGTCTAGGTACCTCAAAAAACAAAAATTTTGGTAAATAGGTTGTGCAAAACAAGAAATTTCTTCAAAAGATGGGAAAAAAGGCACATTTCAACAAAAGATCTCAATTAAAGGTAAAATTTGCATAAAAATATCGAAAAAATGACCAATTTTTCAAAAAAATCACAAAAAAAAGATAAATTTGATAAAACGGCAAGTTACATCGAAAGCTCTTAAGAAAAACGACAAGTTTCATCAAAAGATCCCAAAAAACGACCAATTTCACCAAAAGACCTTGAGAAAATGACGAATTTTGTCCACATATCATAAAAAACGTGAATTTCATCAAAAGATCGCAAAAATACAATCTAGGTACCTCAAAAAACATAAGTTTTGGTAAATAGATTGTGCAAAACAAGAAATTTCTTCAAAAGATGGGGAAAAAAGGCACATTTCATCAAAAGATCACAATTAAAGGTAAAATTCGCATAAAGATAGCAAACAAAATGACCAATTTTGCAAAAAAAAAATCACAAAATAAAGATAAATTTGATAAAACGCAAATTACACCGAAACCTTGCAAGAAAAACGACAAATTTCACCAAAAGACCAGGAGAAAAGAACAAATTTGGTCCAGGTGTCATAAAAAATGTGAATTTCATCAAAAGATTGCAAAAACACAGTCTAGGTACCTCAAAAAACACAAATTTTGGTAAATAGATTGTGCAAAACAAGAAATTTTTTCAAAGAATGGGGGGGGGAAAAGGCACATTTCATCAAAAGATCACAATTAAAGGTAAAATTTGCACAAAGATAGCGAAAAAAATGACCAATTTTTCAAAAAAATCATAAAAAAGATAAATTTGATAAAACGGCAAATTACATCGAAAGCTTGCAAGAAAAATAACAAATTTCACCAAAACACCTTGACAAAACGACAAATTTTTGCCACATATCATAAAAAACACAAATTTCATAAAAAGATAGCAAAAACACAGTCTAGGTACCTCAAAAGACACAAATTTTGGTAAATAGATTGTGCAAAACAAAAAATTTCTTGAAAGAATGGGGGAAAAAGGCACATTTCATCAAAAGATCACAATTGAAGGTAAAATTCGCATAAAAATAGCAAAAAAAGCGACCAATTTTGCAAAAAAATCACAAAATAAAGATAAATTTTATAAAACAGCAAACTGCATCCAAAGCTTGCATAAAAAACAACAAATTCCACCAAAAGACCCTGAGAAAAGAACAAAATTGGCCCAGGTATCTTAAAAAACGTGAATTTCATAAAAAGATCGCAAAAACACAGTCTAGGTACCTCAAAAAACACAAATTTTGGTAAATAGATTGTGCAAAACAAGAAATTTCTTGAAAGAATGGGGGGAAAAAGGCACATTTCATCAAAAGATCACAATTAAAGGTAAAATTCTCATAAAGATAGTGAAAAAAATGACCAATTTTGCAAAAAAAAAAATCAAATTAAAGATAAATTTGATAAAATTCCAAAATACATCGAAAGCTTGCAAGGAAAATAACAAATTTCACCAAAAGTCCACGAGAAAAGAACAAATTTGGTCCAGGTATCATAAAAAACGTGAATTTCATCAAAAGATCGCAAAAACACAGTCGAGGTACCTCAAAAAACACAAATTTTGGTAAATAGATTGTGCAAAACCAGAAATTTCTTCTAATAATGGGAGAAAAAAGGCACATTTCATCAAAAGGTCACAATTAAAGGTAAAATTCGCATAAAGATAGCGAAAAAAAATGACCAATTTTGCAAAAAAAATCACAAAATAAAGATAGATTTTATAAAACGGCAAATTACATCGAAAGCTTGCAAGAAAAATGACAAATTTCACCAAAAGACCTTGACAAAACAACGGATTTTTGCCACATGTCATAAAAAACACAAATTTCATAAAAAGATCACTAAAACACAGTCTAGGTACATCAAAGGCACAAATTTTGGTAAATAGATTGTGCAAAACAAGAAATTTTTTCAAAGAATGGGGGGGAAAAGGCACATTTCATCAAAAGATCACAATTAAAGGTAAAATTTGCATAAAGATAGTGAAAAAAATGACCAACTTTTCAAAAAAATCATAAAAAAAGATAAATTTGATAAAACGGCAAATTACATCGAAAGCTTGCAAGAAAAATAACAAATTTCACCAAAACACCTTGACAAAACGACAAATTTTTGCCACATATCATAAAAAACACAAATTTCATAAAAAGATCGCAAAAACACAGTCTAGGTACCTCAAAAGACACAAATTTTGGTAAATAGATTGTGCAAAACAAGAAATTTCTTGAAAGAATGGTGGGAAAAAGGCACATTTCATCAAAAGATCACAATTGAAGGTAAAATTCGCATAAAAATAGCAAAAAAAGCGACCAATTTTTCAAAAAAAATCACAAAATAAAGATAAATTTGATAAAACAGCAAACTACATCCAAAGCTTGCATAAAAAACAACAAATTCCAACAAAAGACCATGAGAAAAGAACAAAATTGGTCCAGGTATCTTAAAAAACGTGAATTTCATAAAAAGATCGCAAAAACACAGTCTAGGTACCTCAAAAAACACAAATTTTGGTAAATAGATTGTGCAAAACAAGAAATTTCTTGAAAGAATGGGGGAAAAAAGGCACATTTCATCAAAAGGTCACAATTAAAAGTAAAATTCGCATAAAGATAGCGAAAAAAGCGACCAATTTTGCAAAAAAATCACAAAATAAAGATAGATTTGATAAAACGGCAAATTACATCGAAAGCTTGCAAGAAAAATGAAAAATTTCACCAAAAGACCACGAGAAACGAACAAATTTGGTCCAGGTATCATAAAAAACGCGAATTTCATCAAAAGATCGCAAAAACACAGTCTAGGTACTTCAAAAAACACAAATTTTAGTATATAGATTGTGCAAAACCAGAAATTTCTTCAAAGGGTGGTAGAAAAAGGCACATTTCATCAAAAGATCACAATTAAAGGTAAAATTTGCATAGAAATAGCGAAAAAAATGACCAATTTTTCAAAAAAAATTACAAAAAAAACATAAATTTTATAAAACGACAAGTTACATTGAAAGCTCGCAAGAAAAACGACAAATTTCATCAAAAGGCCCCGAAAAACAACCGATTTCACCAAAACACCTTGACAAAACGACGAATTTTTGCCACATACCATAAAAACGCAAATTTCATCAAAAGATCACAAAAACACAGTCTAGGTACCTCAAAAAACACAAATTTTGTTAAATAGATTGTGCAAAACAAAAAATCTCTTCAAAGTACGGGGAAAAAAGGCACATTTCATCAAAAGATCACAATTAAAGGTAAAATTCGCATAAAAATAGCGAAAAAAACCGACCAATTTTGCAAAAAAATCACAAAATAAAGATAAATTTGATAAAACGGCAAACTACATCCAAAGCTTGCAAGAAAAACAACAAATTCCACCAAAAGACCACAAGAAAAGAACAAATTTGGTCCAGGTATCATAAAAAACGTGAATTTTTCTCAAAAGATCGCAAAAACACAGTCTAGGTACCTCAAAAAACACAAATTTTGGTAAATAGATTGTGCAAAACAAGAAATTTCTTGAAAGAATGGGGGGGGAAAAGGCACATTTCATCAAAAGATCACAATTAAAGGTAAAATTCGCATAAAGATAGTGAAAAAAATGACCAATTTTGCAGAAAAATCACAAAATAAAGATAAATTTGATAAAACGGCAAATTACATCGAAAGCTTGCAAGAAAAACGATAAATTTCACCAAAAGACCACGAGAAAAGAAAAAATTTGGTCCAGGTATCATAAAACATGTGAATTTCATCAAAAAATCGCAAAAACACGGTCTAAGTACTTCAAAAAGCACAAATTTTGGTAAATAGATTGTGCAAAACAAGAAATTTTTTCAAAGGATGGGAAAAAAAGGCACATTTCATCAAAAGATCACAGTTAAAGGTAAAATTCGCATAAAAATAGTGAAAAAAATGACCAATTTTTCTAAAAAATCACAAAAAAAAAGATACATTTGATAAAACTACAAGTTATATCGAAAGCTCGCAAGAAAAACGACAAATTTCATCAAAAGTTCCAAGACAGGATTTCTGAAAATTGATTGATCAGCTTCCTGCTGACTGTTGATTTTGAACTTTAGTTACAAATGGGGAAATAATTTTATGTCTCTACTATATTTGTGTTTACATAGAGTAAACTATGTTAGATGGCAATTTGTCTGACACAGAAAGGATTTAAAGTCATGCTGAATGATTTTTGATACAGTAAGTTCTGTCAGAAGCAGAATATCATCTATGGCAGAAAATTTCTATGGGCTAGATATGTTTTGGACAGAATTTACTGTATGTCTGTTGTTTTATAGATCATAAGCATGTGATTTTAATACTGAAAACAGATGATTCACTTTTTAATAACTCTCTTAATTACTTTCAGCTGGATATGGAAGTCGACAGACGAGTTACTTCTTTAATCGGTGACATGAAGAAAATTCAAGAGAAACTGGATATTCAATGTCTAACAAATTCCTGGAATTAAGGAAACTGATACAACTAAACAGAGCTACATGGAGTGCAATAACAATGGTATATTAAAATTTATCTGCATTTAGTGCTGAATATATCTGTTCTAATGTTAATTTCATGTTGCTGTTGCATACTGCTGAATTCATAATTCAACTATATTAGGCTCTGTGTTCACATCTTAAAATTTGTAACTATTAAATATTATTTTAGATACCAGAAAAATAATGAGATAACCATCTCATTCACACACATTCATTCAAAATGGAAAATTTCTCAAGACATGTAAAATTTATTATAAACATATCATGATTACATTATATACATAAATTATAATTCATGTAATCAATGTCATTAGATATCACTTTTTTTGTACAGTATTTTTTGTTTTTTATATATATTTTTTTAATGATTCCTTGATTAGTATGAACAAAATTTCTATTGGTGCACTAAGCACAGAACAGGTGCCCTTATTCCACCAAAGTGGTGTGTAATTTCAGAATGTCAAAGAAAATTTAATTGGAGAAGTAAAACGCTAAAGAAAATTAAGAAATTTCTTCCTGAATTATATTTTTTTCTTTAAACAACATACTATAATTCCCCCCGCCACACACACACACACACCACCAACACGAATCAGTGGAAATATCAAATTTGCAAAAATTTAGCTATGATACTACAAGATGTATTCCAAAAATCTGTGCAATTGATAGGTTTTCGTTTAGCTAAATTGCTATTCTTGCAAGTTTAAAGCATTTAATTGCATTACAATATGTTATAAATTAAAACTTAAAATTACACCTAGTGGTAATTAAGCTATTATGGATAGCCTAAAGAACTGTAGTAAGGCAAAGTTAAACTTGATTTTTCTATGTTTATCAAGTGTTACTCACTAAATTAGCTCACCTGTTTATATTAATGGAAATCCATGAAAATTAGGTAAACTCATTTTAAAATTTCATATCAAGCTCTAATATATATTTCATAAAAATAATAAATTATATGAAACAATATCATTTTACATTCTTAAATTTTCTTTTTAAATTCATTGGTAAAAATGTACAAATTAAAATTTTTCGATCTGCAGGAAAAAGTATTTAGGTTGATAGTTGAACGTAAGACATGTACAATTATTTTCAAAATCTTGACATACCTAGACTGACAGCTAGTCGACAAAAATTTCTTTGTGATAACTTTATTGCCAGTAGCATCTATTTTTTAACAAGTTTCATTATCTATGATATAGTCTGTCGAGTTGTTTACATGTCAGATCTGATACTATTTCCAATAAGGTTATTAAGTTTGAGTCAAATGTGTCAACTTATTGTCAGTACAGGTAACTCAAGAGGCAAAATTTGGAAATTTAAGTCAAATATCTTTTATTTAACTCTTTCCTGGGCACCTTTTCACTTTGTCAGAAAAGTTTCCATTCACAATTGCATCACAATATTACATTATTTATGCATATTATTTTTTTGAGAAGGTTGGTTATTGATTTATTACAATGTTTTCTCCTCATTCAATGTATGTTTAAATGGGTGCTGTAATATTGTAGGATTAGGTAGTGTTGTAATTGAGCGAAATCTGTATGAATCTTTTACTGATATTTTTGTTGAAATTAGCATGAGAAATTAAAAGAAGTTTTATACATAACTATGGCCATGATGTTTTAAAGTTAGGTTGTAACCATAGAATAATGTGCTCCACTGCTTTAGCATCTGGCAGATTTTTTGTTTAAAAATATTGAATTCAAAACAGAAAATTATGAATAACTATTTTATTTTATTTATGGATTTTCTATCATCGTATAAAGTAAAAATAACTACTAAAATTTATTGGTGAAAATTCACGATACCTAAATAGAAAATCAGCCATATGCGACAACAGGGCTTTGATTGCATCACTCAAGAAGTTGCATATACCAGGAAAAACACAAGTGGTAGAAATTACCTTTTGAATTTTTTCTTATCTTTATCAGACAGTCTTTTTTTAATGTGCTTATTCAGTATAAATTCAATTTATTTTCAAACAGATGATTTAATTTAATGGTACATTGATTTAAAAGGAAGGAAATATTTACAATAAACATGCTAACTGCTCTTATAAATAACTAAATCTTTTGAAAGTATTTCTTTAAAAACTTAACTCAAGATAACAATAGCTGTCAACCTTTCAGTTTTTATTTTCTAAAACAAATATATTTTCCTTTATTAAAGAAATTATATAATTACTACCTAAAATCAAAACACGTCATATTAAGTGTTATATATTTTATTTAGTTTATTAAATATGTTTTTTTAAAAGGTTGATTGTTATGTAATGAGATTTTAATGTCCCCAAGTTGATGTAATTTCAGTCATATTTCTTTAACTTTAATTTTTTTACACCTAATTATTTCCAGTAGCTTTTCAACTATCTAAAGTTGTTAAGATAAATTCTCTATTAAAATTGTGAATAGATTTAAGGTGGTGTTTGACAGGCTTGGTAAGTTTCTGACATGCAACAGTTTTTGATGGCTTTAACCATGGCCAAAAATCTATATTTATTTACATATGTATGTATCTATCTATATTTATATTTAATAAGTAAAATTTATTTGCTTTTAATAAAGAAAATGTTTCTAAATATGTTGTAGAAAAAATAAATTTAAATTTTTGAAGAAACATATTTTGAAGAGTAAACAAAATCTTAGACTTTGGAAAACTTATCTTTTGTAACTTTATTTAATAAATTTTAATGTGTTATTCAAAATCTGCTGGGATATTATATTATTAAGAAATTTATTTATAACCTAACTTAGTGTATAGTTAAAATAATATTCAAGATTAGACATTTTTAAGGATAAATATTAACATTTTCTGAACTTTACACACTTTTGAAGAAAATTCTTTTAATCAGGTTGAGCATTCATCAGTCATTCCCAATCTGAGAACTTCTATTATTTACCTCGCTATTTGATTTTTCTTACCTTACTTTAAAGTAAACATTATTTGTATTCTTGATACTATTAGTTTGTCTGCTTTGGGGGGGGGGGATTGATATAAAAATGGTTTATAAAGATAGATAATAATCATAGCATGCATTGTATTTAAATTCAAATTAACCTACTAGATATTATGTATATAATGTGTAAAGCATAAAAAAAAAAAAAATAAAAAAAAAATAAATAAATAAATAAACACGTATATTAAGTATAACACTTTTGAAAATCCTGCATTTATAACACTTAACTTGTTCCTTATAAATATAGCTATGTCAAAATGCATACTAAATAACTTTAGATTTTTTTACAAATATTAAAATAATAATAACAATAAATAAACAAAATGTTTAAACATAATTTTGTGCAAATATTTCTGCATGTCCATTTTGAGATAAATTTCTGGGATTTGGAATTTGTTATTTTTACCTTAATTTTTATTAATTAAAAATATTTTAAGACATTGCTAATTACCCATAATATAATTAAATTTCAACATGAAGTATGGCAATAGAAGCTAGTTTTAAAATTTGTTTCCTGAACAAACTCTAGTGCACTGCAGCAGATTGTGACTCTGGGTTTTTGACGTTTTAAACCCTTGTCATGTCACAAACCCTTTTTTGATGTCAAAAAACCTTCCCTGGTGATGGATATGGATGTTTTCTATCATCTGTAATCCTTCTATATTGCATGTGTTCTTAATAAGACTGCTAAAATATAAAAGCAGTCATTTATCAATAATTAATTATTATTTGTATTAGTTTTTAATCTTGACTTTTGTATGTAATTATATATTTTAATTCTAATCATGGGTCAATAAAATAAATTTACATTGTTTTTTAGTTAGGCTTTTTACATCAAGGATTTGTTTAATTTAAAACTATATACACTGTATTCATATACAGGGTACATGATTTTATATGAGCGACTGTTTTTATGAAACAAGTCAGAAAACATGAATAGGAATAAGTTTTTGTATCAAAAATGTGTTTTTAACAGAAGCATGATGGCATGATAAGGATATTTACAGAACTCATCCCTATCAAGCTTTTTTATTATCCACTGTGCCCATCTGCTGCTACCAGATAATCGGGAGTTTATTGTAGCAAATACAATTTTTTTTAAAACATGTATTTGAATTTATTTATGAACAAATATTAAGCATTTAATTATTTTTCTTATCAATTTCTCTCTAGGATATGCTCCTCAATGGAAGAAACCTGCAAATTTATTTTTCAAATGGCAACTAACTACTCTTCGGACCAAATATTTAGAAGATAATTCTGTTTTAGAATGTGTAACTGTTTCATTATTATGTTGTATATTACAGTTTAAATTTAAATATTCTTACAGCATAGAATTAATTTAATGAATGAAGTGTATATTTTACAATAAAATATATTTGTATATTTATGTGTCCTGTATTTTTATTTTCATATATATTGTATTTTTATTTATTTATTTTTTAAGTTCTTAGGCATCAGCATTAACAAGAATAATTAAAGTTTATCTGTTCTTTTTTCTGTTTCAGAATATTGTTTTTTAATGATTAAATAACATGAGAGGGGGGGAGAAAAGATAAAGTCAAAGAATGTAAAAAATACTATTTAACATCCAACACAAATTAAGCAAATAAATATTGTTGGCTTTATCCAAATCATCGTTATTGTTTACTTTTCCACTTTCCCTACTTATGTGTTAAATCCAAGTATTATTCTTGTCTAATTTCTATGTATTAAGTAGTTAATTAGCAATGCTATTTTGTTTATTTTATTTAACATTGGCTTAAATTTGTACTCAAAAAATTTTATGTTTTCCATTGAACAAAGTAGCTCTATATCAACATGAATGATATTTAGAGATATTAATTGAGTTTTTTTTTTTTTTTGTAATGTAGCACATTATTTATTACTAAGTTAATTGTTTACTGCATTACAATAATCTTATTGTGGCTAAAACTCATTTTAAATGTTAACTTTGGTAGTATCTTCTGAGAAGTGCTTTACTTTAATAAAATGATGAAAAACAAAATAAACTGTCTAGAACTATAAATTAAAAGTAGTATTTGCCTCAATTTGTTTTATTTTACGAGAATATTAAATAATTATATTTAATTTAGTATGTATATTTAAGAATAGTTTATTGTTGAAATATTATTCTTCATTTCTCACATGTTCAAACTAAAAAATTAACAAAAAAAAAAAAAAGTTAATTTTTAGTTGAAAAAACATATTTTCAGCTAAGAATTTTATTTCTGGCATATTTTTATTAAATTATTGAAAAAAGATATCCATTTTTTATCCCTTTATTGGAAACAAGAAACCTTTTAAACAAAATGTAAACTACTGCCTGTGAGATTTCTAATTTCTATAAAATACAAAATGCAAAAAAATTTGATTATTTTTGGGGAAAAGATATAATTTTTTATTTGCTAAGTGTCAAACTAAATTTTGATTTATAACTTCTAGTAAGATCATTCATTATTTATTATTTTTTTTTAATTGGTGTCAGAGCTTAAATTTCTGTATTTCTTTTTTAGCTAAACATAAACAATATCATTATTTCTAGCATTATCAAATGTCACTTTTTAAAAGATTTAGATTTTTTGAATATTAATATTTTCAGATTAAAGCAAACACAAGTCATTTTTTTTCTATTATTAAACTTTAAAAATTAGAAAAATAATCATAAATAAACTTTGAAAAGTATCATTTGACATTGCTAGAAAGAATATTAAATATTTCAAACTCAAAATAATATGGAAGCAAGAAAAATTTTCGACTGAGCATATTCCGCTGTTTAAAGTTAGGTTATTTTGAATTTTCAGCATTTTCTGGTGCAGGAAATTTTGCTTCTGACCTCTTCACTACTGGCGATTATTACAGTATTTTTAATTATTACTGAATTATTTCTTCTCTCGTTTGACTTCAGAGCAAGATTTTTGTTTTATTTTCATTAGCTCGAATCTTAGAATTCCAAACATATTATTCTTATATCGAAATTTCATTTATATTTGAGTATCATTAATAAAATGGCACAAAACTGATGTACCCATTTGGGTACTCAGGGACTGAAGAGGTTAAAGCCAGGGAACACTGAAAATTCAAAGTAATCATTTAGCACTGAATATTTCTGTTATCAGAAAAAGGAACCCTTTTTATTATTATTAGAGGGTGGAGAAATTTTTTCAAAATATAATTTATATCGGGAAGAGATGTATAAACTTTAAGATGTAATAATTATTTTATCCTAAAAAATCATTGATGGAGGACAATCCTTGAAACATTTTTGTTGTTGGAACCATACCTTTAAAACTATATAATGATTAATAAATTATTTAATAAAGGAAGGCACCCAGTATAAATTTTAATAATGTTTGACTTGAGTTATTTTTACTGGAAAGTAAAAATGTATAAGAATAAAAAAAAGTGCCACTTTTACTAAGAGGCACAAAATAGACTTTCAAAGGCACATAATGTGCCTCTTAATTTCAAAAGCAGTGTGTGCCTCTTAATATTCAGAGGCACAAAAGTTAAAAATGTACCTCTTATATCAGAGGCACTGTTTAAAGATTGTGCCTTTTAATTTCAAGGGCACCGTGTGCCTCTAAATATTCAGAGGCACAAAAATAAAAAATGTACCTCTTATATCAGAGGCACAGTTTTAACAGTGTGCCTCTTAATTTCAAAGGCACCATGTGCCTCTCAATATTCAGAGGCAAAAAAATTCCGAATTTGCCTCTCATATCAGAGGCACAGTTTTAAGAGTGTATATAATGTAGCTGGGCTTACCACTCGTCGAACAGTTTCAGGTGAAAATGATGTAGACATTGTTTCATTAAATTCTGTAGCAACTTTTATAGCATTACAACGTGGATTTTTTACGACTTTTCTAATTGTAAGAATTTGATCTCATTGCATTAACTTAGATTGACGACATTTTCATGCCTAGTTTTCAATCCAGTTTTCTTTTCTATAAAACCTTTTATCGTATACTTCACCGTAGAATGGAATAACTTAACTAATTTTGAAATATTTGGAATTGATTTACTACAATTATGAAGAAAAATAACAAATTTTCGAACGCTATTAGTCGTGACATTACGCTGAAAAACCGTTTTTTACTTAATAAATAGAATATTACGGACCAATTCTGCAAAATATAAAGCCAAGAGATTTTTTAAATGTCACTACAATTCAAAAATAACAATTAAGAGACAAACAATATTTTTAATAATGAAATTATCCGAAAATGTTTCTGTGTACGAAGACTTTTGTGGCGTGTTCTTTCTGTGGCATTTTCCGCTTTTATTTTTAGATAAAAAAAAAAAAATAATAAAGTCCCTTAATGTTAAACAAAAAGGTTGTGTGTTATTTAGAATAACTTGGAGATAATATAAAAAATTACTGGCCTTCATATACAGATTTAATTTCAGGAAAAAAATTTTTTAGTACAAATTTTTAAAGTGTACGAACACTTTTGTGAGCTACGTACTGTATCTCCTGAGGAAATTAATGTCTTTAACTTCTTCTTTCGGTGGTCTCTTCTTAATCTTTTATCTACCGCATTATGAATTCATGAAAATTTTACATTCTAAAGCATTTTACGTAAATTTTTTAAACTAAATTAAAAGCTTTACATGATCATTTAATAAATTTTTGAAGGATTTTAGAAGGATTGGAGGATTTAGAAGATTTAATTAAATTTAGATTTACAGGGATTTTGTGCAATATTTATAACCCCATTCAAATCTTTTAATTTAAATTGTTTTCTTTGTGTTTTGTTGAATTATAAAATGTACAAATATTATGGTCTTACAATATAAATATAGAAATATTTCCGAACTGAAAAATCTCCGTCCCCCTCCCTCAGAGTCAAGAAAACTGAAAAGATACTAAGGCAAAAGAAATCATCCTTTTAAAAATATGTTTGTTTTGTGTAACCAATAATGCTTTTGGAACAAAATAAAGTAATGTAACTGTAACTCATTCTAAACAGTATTACAATTAATTGACGTATTAAAAGAATTTTATAATAAGTAATTTGTATGGCGCTTATAAGTACCGTCGGTAGATAAAGGGTTAAAGGATGTCACTTTTTTATTAGTTTTCAACATATTTTTAAAATCTACTTTAATTTCATATGAAGTGTTAAAATTTACTTCTAGTTCGTCAGTTTTTAACATATAAAATTTTTGAAGTTTAAAAAAATTCCAAAAATTTCGTTTAAAAATTTTAAGCTATTGCATAGCTTTTATCGCGGGCTTTGAGCGCGGCGACCGAATATAAAAATTCCATAACGAGAAATATCCTAACACATCCGTAACGAAAAAACCTAACACTCGGCTACCGTCGTTTCACTTCGGCAGACTTCGGCATGGTATCCTTCGGTAGACTTCGGCAGACATTGACGCGGTATTTTTCAGATATTTAGAGGATGTCAAGTCTCAAACTTATATATCTTATTTCAGTTACTATAAATCTATAGTTTCAATAATAAAAATTCCTGATAGAATGTGTATAGAAAAGAATCGTCTTAAGATAAAACAAGGTAGGATAATGTAGCTTTTGGTGAGTGGAGACCCGCCCAATGGTGAGGATCGAAAAATTTAAATGCTTATAACTCGCGATCTAATTTTCGTAGCGCGGCCAAATTTTGTTTGCTAATTTATTATGAGAGAGTGTTCATTTTTGGTGACAGGAGACCCCCCCCACGGTGAGGGTCGAAAAAGTTAAAATGCTTATAACTCGCGGAATAATTTCGCGGCCAAATTTTGTTTGGTAATTTATTATGAGACAGTGTTAAATTTTGGTGAAAGGAGACCCCCCCCCCTGCTGAGGGTCTACAATTTTAAAATGCTTATAAATCGCGATCTAATTTTCGTAGCGCGGCCAAATTTTGTTTGGTAATTTACTATGAGACAGTGTTACTTTTGGTAACAGGAGACCCCCACGGTGAGAGTCAAAAATTTAAAATTCTTATAACTCGCGATCTAATTTTCGTAGCGCGGCCAAATTTTGTTTGGTAATTTATTATTAGACAGTGTTACTTTTGGTGACAGGATATCCCCCATGGTGAAGGTCGAAAAAATTAAAATGCTTATAACTCGCGATCTTATTTTCGTAGTGCAGCCAAATTTTATTTGGTAATTTATTATGAGACAGTGTTACTTTTGGTGGCAGGAGACCCCCCACGGTGAAGGTCGAAAAATTTAAAATGCTTATAACTCGCGATCTACTTTTCGTAGCGCGGCCAAATTTTGTTTGGTACTTTATTATGAGAGAGTGTTCATTTTTGGTGACAGAAGACCCCCCCCCCCCCCCACGGTAAGGGTCGAAAAATTTAAAATGTTTTTAACTTGCGATCAATTTTTGTAGCGCGGCCAAATTTTGTTTGGTAATTTATTATGAGACAGCGTTAATTTTTGGTGACAGGAGATCCCCCATGGTGAGGGTCGAAAAATTTAAAATGGCTATAACTCGCGATCTAATTTTCGTCGTGCGGCCAAATTTTGTTTGGTAATTTATTATGAGACAGTGTTAACTTTTGGTGACAGGAGACCCCCACGGTGAGGTTCGGAAAATTTAAAATGCTTATAACCCGCGATCTAATTTTCGTAGCGCGGCCAAATTTAGTTTGTAATATATTATGGTATTGCATAGCTTTTATCGCGGGCTGTGAGCGCGGCGAAAGAACCTAGAAATTCTGTAACGAGAAAAAAAACCTAACACTCCGGCTAACGTCGCTTCAGTTTGGCAGACTTCGGCACTGTATCCTTCCGTAGACTTCGGCAGACATTGACGCGGTATTTTTCAAATATTTTGAGAATATCAAGTCTTAAACTTATGTTTTTTATTTCAGCTACCATAGACGTATAGTTTCAATGATAAAAATTCTTGATTAACCTACAAGTATTGTAAGATAATAAAAATATTTTAAACGATATTAACTCTTCATTTGTTCAGTACAATAAAAAAAAAAAATTGTTATCGGTCATCACGCTCAAAATTGTTAAATTGAATTAATATCAAAGACAAAAAAAACTGCATAAATAAAAATTGCATAAGTTGATAAAAAATGCTATGCAATAGTTTTACCGCGGCAGACCCCGAGTGCCACACGTATTTTTTTTATAATATGGCACTGTACGCGGAAAACTCATTCTCCTCATGCAATCGAAAACAAGCAAAATGTCAAGTCAAACATTCTTTGCATTCAGAAAACAATATTTTTAATTATTTATCAAATAATAATTTATTTTTAATTATTTATATTATATCTTTTATTTATAATTTTTAAAATAGTCATCGTTCAAAACTTCTGTATAACATTTTTACAGCTTACCTAATAAACAAACCGTTTACCGCATTATTCTATCGATCTTTGTTTTTGAGAAATTTAATTTTGAAATCAGGGTCTTATTCGCTGCACACTCTGCCAGGGCCGTAGCTAAAAGTGAATAATAGGGGAGGGGGGGCTCATAATTTTTTTTCGCTCTCTCTCCGTCTGTGACGCAGAAAAATAAATGAGTGCATTCACATTGTAGATGTTATGTTTATTATTAAACTGCTGTCATAACTTCACATTATGCTAAGAAAAATGTATGATGATGAAAATTTTGAGTGCATAACTGGTGCTATATTAAACATCATGCTAACTTCATATGTGCAAATAGGATGACCGAATGTTGAAACACTTATTATTTTAGTTACAATTTAGTAATTCTGTGAAAGGCTCTCAAAACTAAATTAGATTATTAAGAAAATTTTTATTTAAATTTTCGGAACAGAAATTCATTTAGCGACCTTGGATCTTTTCCAGGGGGAGGGGGGCTGAGACGCCCATAACACCTCCTTAGACACGGTCCTTCACTCTGTACAAAAACTAAGATAAGTTTGATAAACAAGTAAGAAAATTCATGCGTTAAGCATAGATTATGAAGCACTTTCCAACGCTTCATGAAATCTTTAACAAAACTTCGTTATTAAGGTAAATAAAGATATAAAGTCAAATATAGCCAAATATGTATTCCAGTACTATTGAAAAGCCCTGTATTTGATCTGTCAGCTAATATACATACTATATTGTAACGAATCTGTCTCCAGTCTGGTTCACTTGTGAAAGGGTAGCACAATAATTCCTCATTATAATGTCCAACAGCACTTTATTACAATACTCTACATCAACATTTACTTTCTAAAAATACAAATAAACCTCACACACATCAAAAAAACTGAAAAATTTTAAACATTAAAATCACCAGTCTCTCTTCAAGTCAACGTCCCATTCCTCCCACACACTCCTTCGTCTCCATCACTCAATTCAACATTAGCGCCGTCTGGCAAAACCAAAAGAAGCATTCCGCATTCAGGATAACAGTTGCGATAGCCTCTTGTGAAATTTTAGGCGGGAGTTAAAGTGGAAACTTAATCACATGGATTCGTCACAGACTCCTCCCCCCTCCAAATTTTGGACGTGTCCAATCAAAGTCCCCACTAAAGGAGCAATAATGTGCCAGTTCCAAAGAACGCTAGAAAGTCTTTTCAAAGCACAGTGTCCACGAGTAGTTGCAATGTGCCACAGGCATATTTCCCGAAAATTCATCACAGCATGGTACTGCCCTGACCAACTGTCCTAATTCTATTAAATTTTTTTTTTCTTTTTCTTTTTACAAATTTGGAATACGCGGCAATATAGCACCCCGCAATACCAGTTACAATATAAATTACATACACATAAAATAATAAAATATATACATAAATATACATAATAAAATGACATACACATAGCTGTAATCAAATACCGATTTCCATTTGGTGTAATAGGCAATGGTCCACAAGCATCAACATTTATTCTACTAAATATCTCAAATACAATGGGCACCAAAGTTAATGGGGCTTTCTTTCTGTCATTAGATTTCCCAGCTCTCTGACAAGCATCACAAGTTTTCACAAACTCCTCAATTTGCTTAAAACAATTTGGCCAGAAAAAATGCTTCACCAAGCGATCTTTTGTCTTGGCGACACCTAAATGTCCCGAGGTCTCCTCATGACACATTCTTTTAATTTGGTCCCTGAAACATTCAGGAACCACAAGTAAGTCCATTTCCTCTCCCATCTTATTGATTTTCCTCTTAACCAATAATTTTTCCTTAACTATTCTAAAATCCTTAGGTTCTGTTTCTGTCCCCCTAGCCAAAGTAAATAAGGGAGCCAATTCTTTACTCCTCCGCTGCTCTTCTGCAAATGTATCCGAATCCACTTTCACCAAGTCAAAAATAGTTTCAGTCTCTTCAACCTCCGGCAAAATTTTGCAGTCTGCACCGGAACAATCATTTTCTTCCTCCCGCGACTTCTCAGTTAATATTAATTCTTCTTCCTGACCCTCTATCGCCTCCTTCTCAGCAAGCTGTAACCGCTTCTGAGATCGTGTCAATACCACATTCACAATTTCTTTTCTCTTATCACCATCAGCTTCTATCTCCTTTAATAGAGACGCAGTTTTATTTCCAAGGATATACCTCCCCTGATCTAATTCATTTCCCAGGACGGCTGCTTTAGTGATAACATGGCCCAATTCACACTCAATCTCAATTTCGGCCATAGGCAAACATGACATCCGCTGGTCCAACAAATGCTGCACCCACACATATTCTCCTATCATGTTTTCAGGTGGAACATACTTTTGACACACCACATCGATAGTTGCTCCAGTATCTCTTAAAATAGGAATACTAGTTCCATTAATCTTCCCAAAAATTGTATATGGTGCCAACAAATCCTCGTCAACCTTATTTTTAACGTGATTTACACTGTCTAAACCGCTCTTATTTTTAAGCTTAGGGCAATCGGGCCTAAAGTGCGTTGAATCCCCACATTCAAAACAACAGAACTGTTTCCTCCTCTCAAAACTGGGATCAGGCTTTCTATCCCTAAAATAATTTCCCTTATCCTCTACATCTTGTATAAATTCACTTCTCAAGTTATTTCCCTTCCATGATCTCATTTGCCATTGATTCCTATCACCTCGATCCCTATTACTTATCGAAGTTTTACGCTGAATGCAATTTCTTACATCTTCAAATTCATCCATTTTAGTAACAAGCTCAGTGGGTGAAACTATAGTTATCCACCGATCCAAAAAACTCTCCCTAAAATCAGGCGGCGCTCTTTTTTTTATTTGATCAACTATCATCAAGTCTTTCAACTGATCATAAGTTTCTATCTTCAACCCATTCAACCAACCTTCTAAATAATTTTTTATCTCATAATAAAAATCATACCACGTACTATCAGATGCTTTCTGAATTTTCACAAAGTTCTGACGAAACCTCTCTGGACTCAATTTAAACCGCTTCAGCAACATTGTCTTGACATACTGATATTCACTAGCCTGCTGTTCAGGCTCACGAGCTATTAATTGAGAAATTTCAGTTGGTAAAACACCAATTAACTGAGTAACCCATCTTTGGGGGGAAATCCCAAGCACCTTAGCCTGCCTCTCAAACAATTCCAGAAATAAACTAATATCATCCTCTTTCACATTGAATCTGGGCATCAATCTCTGAATATCCACTCTCGATTCAAAACCTATACTAGATTGAACAGAGTCCAAGTTCTTTCCCTCATTCAACTGTAACTCTATTTTTTGTCTCTCCACCCTCTCTCTCTCGGCCACTTCCTCTCGACCTATTCTTTCATTTATCACAGTTGTAAGAATCTCTCAAACAAATTCCTCTTCATAATTAACACTCTTTGTAATTAAATTACGTAAATCAATTATTCTCATACTATCATCGACTTCCTCCCCCAATTCCAGAGCAACGATTTTCAAATCTGCTCTTCGGCCTTTCCCCAGGAAAGCCATTTCCAAATACGTTCACCGACGGGTAAGTCGCCGGTTAAACACTTTATAAGAGCGACCGGCACCCAACCAACTGACCAAATTTAATCAATACACCAATAATCTATATATTCACTATATCAAAACAATAGATAAATATACATTATACAAATAACTATAATTAATTATTCAAAAAAAAAATGTATCTATATACCGGTTCAAAACATCAATTCTTGCATACCTTCTGTTTAACAAAAATAATACACAACTTTAATAAATTTTTTTGAACCTTTGAAAAGTCACATTTCCACCACTCAGCCTGGTCTAAAACACTATTTTTCAAAATATAATAAACATAAGATCAGTTTGACCTCAATCAAACCAGTTTGATTTTAAACATGAAGTATCTCGATACAAAATACAATAAATCAGTTTAATTTCATTTACTCAAACCAGATTGGTTTTAAAATACACTCTTCGAGACAAAACATATTAACTTAAAGTCAGCTTGACTTAATTTAATCGATAAACCAGCTTGGTTTTAAATAATCCTTTTCACATTCACACCTTTTATAAAAACCAGAAAATACAAATCTGATATTGCGGCCGCTATATATATTAAAAAAAACAATTTTTACAACAATTATTATACAATTATAATATTATAAAAGAAAACCAACAAATTTTTATCAAATGAACATTCCCAATACCTTAAGCTTACATCATATAACATGCTGCAATGAAATCAAAACATACCTGTGACTCTACGTTCCTTCTCATTGCAACTCGAAGTCCAATCTGGTGAAACCTCCACTTTATGACTGTAACGAATCTGTCTCCAGTCTGGTTCACTTGTGAAAGGGTAGCACAATAATTCCTCATTATAATGTCCAACAGCACTTTATTACAATACTCTACATCAACATTTACTTTCTAAAAATACAAATAAACCTCACACACATCAAAAAAACTGAAAAATTTTAAACATTAAAATCACCAGTCTCTCTTCAAGTCAACGTCCCATTCCTCCCACACACTCCTTCGTCTCCATCACTCAATTCAACATTAGCGCCGTCTGGCAAAACCAAAAGAAGCATTCCGCATTCAGGATAACAGTTGCGATAGCCTCTTGTGAAATTTTAGGCGGGAGTTAAAGTGGAAACTTAATCACATGGATTCGTCACAATATAATGGGAAAATTTAGTTTAGCAAAAAATGCCTAGTAGCTTGAAATTTCTCTTTCAGCAATTTATATTAATAGATGGAAACATGCTTGAATACTTTGTTCAGCCTTGTAGTTTGGCTGGTACCTTTATTACACATCAGTGTTAAAATAAAATTTGATTGCTATCCGCCCCCAGAGTAACAAGTACTTATGTCAAAACCGATTTACAGTCTTTGGTTGAACATAAAGTTAATCGAATATCCATGTTCCTGGAAGAGGTTCTAACAACAGTGAAAGAGCAAGAAAGAGAGAGTTTAAAGTTAATTTCAAAATGGGGTTGTGATGGTTCACAACAAGCATAATTTAAACAGAACTTTGTAAATGATGCCGAAACTGATGCGAACATATTCCAAAGTAGTTTTATCCCTTTACGAATAGATTCTGGTAGTAAAAACGGAAAGCTATTATGGGAAACCCAACACCTTCATCCCCTCGATTTTGCCGTCCTAAACGATTTCGTTTTGTAAAAGAAAATACTGATGTTACGGAGGAATGAATTAACTTTATAAAAAATTCTGCGATGTCACTAAACGCCACAGTGGTTAATTTAAATGGGAACAGGTTCTCAGTCAGTCATGTCTTCATCATGACAATGGTAAATGGCAAGGTCTGCAATGCTGCGACTGGCACAAAATCCACAAGTCAATGCTACATAAAATTGATATATAACAAAATTGATGTTCAGACAGAAATTAATTCTGAAGCTATCGAATTTGGTCTTTGAATTTTACATGCTCGAATTAGACTTTTTGAAGCTTATAAGTTGCCAGTAAAGAAATATGGAGAGCGGAAGACTGAAGCTGAGAAAAAAAAAACTGAGCCGGAAAAAAATCTCAAAATCCAGAAAAGATTTCGTGAAGAAACAGGTTTACTGGTAGACATGCCAAAGGAAAGTATTTGCAACACCAATAACAGTAATACAAGTAGAAGATTTTTTGAAGATTCGAAATTGGCTTCTGACATAACAGGCATGAGTTATGACTTAATATATCGTTTAAAAGTCATACTCGAGACAATTTCAAGCGGACATATAATTGATCCAGAAAAATACGAGAAATATGCATTAGGCACTGTTCGCTTATATGTTAATTTGTAGCAGTGGCATCCAACTATGCATAAAATATTAATTCATGGTTCAACTATCATTAAAAATGCATTATTGCCCATTGGGCAGCTTTTAGAAGAGGCCGTAGAAGCGCGCAATAAGCATTTTAGGCTATACCGCCAAAACTTCACGCAAAAATTCTCGAGGGAATGCTGCAACAAAGATATTTTGAATCGGCTACTTTTAACATCATACCCTTTTATGAGTAGCATGAGAAAAGTCATTGGTAGAAAAATGAATTCCTTTTTGCCAGAAACAATTGCTCTTCTTTTACCTGCGAAGCCCAATGTTAATGATGATTCTTCGGAGAGTGACGAAAATGAATATCAGTGTTTAAAAATGGAATTATTTTAATAAATCGTCTTATTTAATTTTAATTCCGAAGTGCCGTATAGCAACCAGAATTTCTTAATAAAATTTTTCCTTAATGAGATATACATGATGAAAGGAATTTATTTAGTTTCAAATAGATTTGTTCGAGTATTCTGGTATCATTTCAACTAAAGAACTATTTTATTGAAAGATTGAATAGTACAAACAGACTTGAATGCATTTAAAAAATTAAAATATTGGTTGGTTATTGTTGATTTGGTTAGCTACCCCCCTATTGGCCTTGTTAAGAATTTTTTTTTGAATGCTTTAGATTTTGTAAATTCTTCTTCTCTTCCTTTTCAACGTACTAAACCAAATTCTTTCAGCTGCATCTTTTATTATAAGGGTATTTCTGATAAAATTTCTGGCATTTTAAGATCATTCGATGTTGATGTTTCTTTTAAACCAATTAATAAAGTTAGCTCTTTCTTTAATAAGCATAAATTTCAATACGATAAGTCTAAATTACTTGGTGTTGTCTATGTCATTCCCTGTGGAGATTGTGAAAGTGTATACATTAGTGAAACAGGCAGATCTTTTGGAATTCACCTGAAGGAAATACCAGTGCTCTAAAAAGTGGTAATTTAAATTCTAAAATTTTCCAGCATTGTCTTCAAACGAAACACATTCCGCAATTTGCGAACGCCAGTATCTTAAAATCAGGTTGTAAACAGTTATCACGGTAGATTACTCCTCGAAATATTTACGATCGCCAACTCTGAATGATGGTCATTCTGTCCTTTGTAAATAATATCTATTTCTAAAAAATAACTAACTGTAACTGCTCTTGATTTGTTTCACTGCTTGTTATGCAATGGATATTTATTTGTACTGATGATGATGCCTTACGAAGCTTGACGAAACGTTTACTTTTTGTATTTTTTAAATAATTTTTAGTATTTGTATTTTTTGCATATAAATTTTAATTTTATTAATGTTTTTAAGTCTGTCTTAGTTTATATTGTTTAATAGTTTTTTAAATTCAGACGTTAATTGCATGTGTATTGGAAAGAACTGTTTTGCCAGGGTCAAGCCTTAATAAAGGGCTTGGTTGATTTAAATGATCTTGAACTTGTTCAGTAATAATAATAAAGAATTCAGTGTTATCATATTTTTAGATCTCTCTTCGGGTCACATAAAAAATTCAAAAGCTTAATTTTATGTTGTTATCAGACTTTTAAAATGGACATCGCATGACTGGAGCAAAGAAAACTCCACCTTTGAATGTAAACGTCTACACCTAGATACTAGACATTTCTTCACTGATTTAAAGGGGGAAAAATTGGCACGTTATGCAAATCATAAAAGTTTAACACGTTTTCTGTTTAAAATGTCACCTTTTGTTTGCTCACATGCAATATTTCACTAAAATTCTTTTGGCGAATCTGTCAATTTATTTATTTTTTGCTTTATTTTGATCTATGAGTGACATAATTTGAATAGAATAAGTTGAGAAATTTTTAACTCTTATTACAAATACGGAATATATATCTTTTTTATGACAGCTTATTATTATGAATGACTTAGGATTTTTCAAAACACGCAATATGTCATTTCATATTGATCAACAAATGAATTCCATAAGTCTGCGCCTCTGGAATAGATCAATTTCCCCAAGGTGATTCCCTTGTAAATGATAGATGCCCAATATCATGTTACATATAATCGAAGTGTCAAAAGGATTACATTGATGAATTCAGATTTAAAATGGCGCGATTAACAACTTTCATTCCGATTTGTTTTTTAAAAAATGAAAAGAAAACTAATGTCCAAGTTGCCTTACTTGGACACTAGTAGATTAGAAACATGAGTGCCCAAAAAGTTGGGAGATCGGGTGTAGCAATTACTCCTCTCAGGAAATCAAATTGAATAAACTAAATTTTTTTAATCATGATTTTGAAAAATCAAGTAAAATTTACTCTTTTCGAGTGACATAAAATCATAAAATCCTAATAGTCCAATCAAATAAGATGAAATAAAAAGAGCAAACCTCAGAATGAAAAACAGCAAGCTGAAAATTTGTAAGAGACTTTGGTTTGACATTCTAAAATTCATCTGAAATGTCTTATAACATCTCGTGTCCGCATCGCCAGATATTCACGGTCAAAGGTCACGAAAATCAGTTTTTTGCTTTATTTCGAAAACTATACATTTGATTGAAAAACACCCAGTTACAAAATTAAAGTAGACGAAATTTCCTATAAAAAACACACACTCAAGAGCCAAAATAATATGACCATTCCCATATTTTTCAATGAACTTGTTGTTTCTTTCTAACTTAATCAAACTATCTGTTAATATATAACAGTCTAAAAAAAACTATCATTTGTAGTATCACAGCATAACTACGTTCATTTAACACACAATAAATCCAAGGAAACAGGAAAGAAAAATACTTGCTACTCTTTCAACATTTTAATCAACAACTAACATTATTATTCAATAATATCTTCCACAGAGATATCATGACGTCACAAACTGCCACAAGTTAAATACAAAGGCGTAAATGCGTCGACATTTAGAATTAAATTATAAACACAAAAAAGTAATATATCATACATAATGTTTTCAGAAATGATTACGACATAAATAAATCTTACTTAATGATAAAGAAAATGATTATTATAGGATAGCAAAAAATTTCTTTTAATAATTTAAAAAATATATTTTACACTACTTTTGACTGATTTATTATGCTAAATGATTATGTTACTGATAATAGAACTCGCCTGGATGACGTGGAAGGTACATAATCCGGTGGAAATGATATTTAAATTCTATTAGGGAATCTCAGGATTCATTTTTGTCCTTATGACCGCTTGTGAGGATAAAGATTGTTGATCTAGGCTACTTTAACAGAGCTTAGGGCGGAGATTTAAAGAGACTGCGCGAGGGCAGAATTCAGTCGCTCGACGACTCAGAACGAACAACTCCGAAACTGCGCGTCTCATGGGTTGTTCGAGACACATCGTTGTTAGTACTTGTTCAAAGTGGATAATAGACGGTGAAACCATCAGTAGAAGGTATCATGTTGGCACCCAGGCATCATGAAATTAAAAGGACGTCGGAGATTCCCCCCCTTGGTAAAGCAAAAGTAGCACCACAGACTGGATCAATTTACATATTAAGACAATACAGGTCCAAATGGAATTCTTTCGAAGTATACAATTCAGCTGACACTGATGAATCTGAGAGTAAGGGGCTAACGTACTACGCATGTGCCCCGGTTGATTCAAGCGATTCAAGCGCTCGAATACGCCATCTGGTAGAAAAAACATGTAACTTCTCGTTTCAGGATAATGCCGTGAAATCCCATTGCGTTACACGTATTTTAAAATCGTTCAGAATAATTATTCTTTTGCACAATTTCAGATTTACTGTGACATTTGTCTTCTGTCTTATATTGCAAATTAAAAGTTATCCGAATTTGAATATTTAAAACCCTCTATAGGCCGCTTTAATTCCCAATTATCGCCAAATATTTGTGCATTAGACCCGATAGCATCATGACTGAACTATGGAACATGGAAAGAGTTTCATCTTCGGATGAAACATGATTCATCCTTCAACAAGTTGATGACCGTATATGTGTACGCCATCTTCTATACGAAATGTTGCTCCCCTTTATACAACAAGTCATATATAGATCAGATGTTTCGATAGTAAACATTGGGAAATGTTGTCATGGGCGTCTATGGGATCTGTGGTTGTTGTAGAACAGACCGTGAATGCCCCGGATTATCTGAACATTATTGTGGATCATTTGCAGCATTGCATGGTATCTGTCTTCCGAAATGGAAATGAAGTCTTCGTGCAAGACAACGCTTTATGTCACATGACTCGAATTGTGCTCGATTGATTCCAAGAACATAATTCTGAATTCCAATTAACGCCCTGGTCGCCTAACTCGATGTATCTTAATCCGACATAGCACATTTCAGGTGTCAATCAACAGCAGCCCAGAACTCAAAAGCAACCATTTTGGAATATCCTGGATATGCAACTCCGCTGCTTGAACAATTAATACAATTTATTTCCGGCCATATACCTAGAACTTTGTCAAGGAATTCGTCTAGAACTTTACCCTTCAAGAGGTTAAAAGGGTGAAATATTTATATTTATTTACATGCAAGTGAATTTATATTCCGTAATCGTCAGCGGGGAAAAATTCATGCTTAAAAATTAATTTAGAAACAATAAAAATTCAGAAAATTGCGATACAGTTAAATTGCATTTGAAAGCAAAATTTCTTTTCTAATCGATTACGTAAAAATTGCAAATGTGCGGTACTTAGAAGTTAAAAAAATTGTAATAAAAGTTAAATTTAAAAGTCCATTCATGTTACCGTCAAAATGACGTTGGATTTACGTTGGGATATGCTAGGTAGTATTTTTTTTTCTTTTTTTTTTCCTTTTTATAGATAGCATGAAAAGTCATTATCTTTTTAAAAATCTGATAACTATAGAACTATTTTTAGTATCTCTGGAAGTTCGAATTAACCAGGATCGACTGTATATAAAAAAGTAGTCAGATGTGGCAATCCCAAAACTTTCGCCTATCTCATATATGTTGATACTTCCAGAAAAATTAAGCATACCAGCTTTACCGGTTAGGTGATTTACAACAAAATCTAATCAGCAACAACTTATGTCAAATTCTTACTGAATCTGAAGTTTGCCAAAAATTCGAGCGTAATTTTTGAAGAACATTTGCAATATTGTAGAATATTGCAAAATCGTAAAATAAAATTTGGTTAGAAGTGCCACCTGTTGAGCGATTCACTCCAAAAAGTGAAGAATACTAATTTATATCAGGGACTAACTGAATTTGAAGTTTAATGAAAATTCGTGCATTGGTTCCTGTGAAAAAACTATTGCAATAATGAATAATGCCGCATGTAGTGCCACCTATTAGATGATTTACGCCAAAAAGTAATTAACACCATATTACACCAAGAACAATGGAATCTGAAGTTTTATGAAAATTCGTCCCTTGTTCTTCAGATATAACAATTGCGGAAATTGTGAAAAAGGCAACATAGCAGTGCCGTCTGCAAGGCGATATACACCAAAAACTAGTCTGCTTCAGTTTACATCAAAGTCTGACAGAATTTAAAGTTTTGTGAAATTTCATTCTTTAGTTCTTGAGATTTAGCACCCACAAATGTTTTGTCACTTATAGACTCACAGAATAATAAAATGACAGACAAACGGTGAGACATTTTGTAAAAACATGTTTTTCAGGTTCTCTGACACCTAAAACGTGTAAATCCGTCGGAAACCGGAATTCGAAAATTTTTAGACATCCAATATTCTTGTAAAAATAGAATAAAGTAAACATGATGAAAGACATCCTTGAACTAGTCAGATGTGGCAATCTCAGAGCTTTCATCTACCTCACACATGTTAATACTTCCTGAATATGCAGTATAGTAGCGCCACAGGTTAGATGATTTACACCAAAATCTAGTCAGCAACAACTTATGTCATTTTCTAACTGAATCTGAAGTTTTATGAAAATGCTTTTGTAGTTTTTGAAATAAAGCTATTGCGGAAATATTAAAAAAATCTGCATAACAGCTCCATTTGTTATGTAATGTAAAACAAAAACAAATCAGCACTAATTTTTATCAGAGGCTATCCGAATCTGAAGCTTAATGAAAATCCGTGAATTAGCTCTTAAGATGGCGCTATTGTGAAAATCGTGAATAAAGGAGCATATCAGTTGAGCGATACGCACCAAAAACTAATCAGCTCCAGTTTATATCAAGGTCAAACTGAATCTAAAGTTTTGTGTAATTCCATGCATTAGTTCTTGAGAGACAGGACTCACGAAATTTTTGTCACATGCAAACTCACAGAATAACAGAGTGAGATAGACTCACAGACTGATATTTTCTAAAAACCATTAAATCGTGTTTAGGATCTTCAAAATGCAAACGTATAAGTCCATCGAAAACCACATTTCGAAATTTTCACGAATCCAATACTATTTTCTTGTAAGAATAGATGAAAATAAAAGTAGCTATGTAAGAAATCCTTGACTGAACATTAACTAATAAACATTTCTTTGTTCGGATCATAGACCAATTTAAGAAAGAATCATTAAAGATGGTGACAATTTTTTCTATTTCATTACTGATTCGCAATTCTTTTTAAATCATCAACATTTTTTTTAATGTAATGATTTTCATTGACAGAATTTTTTTTTCACTGAAACCACCGAGTAAGCAATTACAAAAGAATCCCGATTAATCAGAAATCATCAATCATTCTGATCCAACGGCTTTCTCTAAGATACTAATTAATATCGAATTCTCTGTTTTCACTTCTCTTTGCACTTATATATATATATTTGTACTGATTTATATTTTCATTTTATTTGTGCTACAGGTTTATTTATCTGTTTTGATTGAAAGTTTTTTCTATTTTTTGCGCTTTTTTATTAGCACTTTCCAGCAAAGTTGAAAAGTGCTTATTCATTCGGTTTGTCTGTGCGTCTGTCCGTCTGTTCGCGCTCTAACTTACGTAAATATACTCGGATTGTCATGAAATTTTAGGACGTTATTGACATCTACCCTAGCACAAACCCCATTGAAAATGAAGTTTCTACCATGATTAGTTTATCTACAGGGAGAATCAAAAATTTCCCATTACATTACGGCCTATGGAGAAAATCGTTTCAAAGGAATTTTAAAGATGTTATACCCTGTCAAACTTATTAAAATTTATATGCTTTTACGAGGTGCATTAAAATATGCATTCTATAAAATATAAGGCGAAAATGTAGCTATTATTCATTTACAGGGCCACATAAAAGAATTCCATTAGATAATGATAAAAGGGGGAATTATGTGTGACATATTTTAAATATATTAAACTGTTTCATGTATAATAAAATTGATGTATGTCAATGAGGCTTAGTATAAATTATACGATACTGCCTTCCCTAATATAAAGTACATAGTATTTACAGGGACACACAAAAGATTTCAAATAGTACATTCTTTCCGAAGTACTGTATATGTATCCGATGATAGTTGATGGATGGATGAAATGCATTTTCATTATGATATGCGGGTATAAGTTTCACCAAATTTATGCATATTATATGGTGTGTATAAATGCTATAGTTAATATACAAGGCTACCCAAAAAATCTCGCCAACGTTACTGAATACTGAATATGAACATAAATTACTAAAAGGTGATTCTTAAATAAATTATGCATTTTTACGCTGAACTGCATTAAACTTACTAAGAAATATTTGCAAAATATAGATAAAATGATATACAGGGCCACGCAAAGAATTGGGTAGATGGAGCCTATGAATGATAATTTATGAGAAAATGAATTCAGTTGTTTTAAGACCTTGTGAACCTACAATAAAAATATTTTGTTTTAGAATGCTATATGCGATAGTCAATTATTTTTAATATTTCGTAAAAAAATGTTCAAAGTACCAGACAATACACATCCGCGCTTTTCGGCGGAAGTTTCTTTTATTTTTGATTACTCAAAGCTTTAAAATTTCGATTTAGTTAAAAATTATAACAGGATATACCTGGGTAATACAACAAAAACTCGATTAAATAAAATATTTTAGAAATAATTTTACTCTGAAATGAGGGTATCTTAAAAGTGCATCAATTAAACTTCTTAACGATAAAACAATAAAAAAATGTAATATACTTTTGCTTATTACCTGCTGTATCAGGATCCATCACAAGCCCTTTCAAAATAAACGTAAAATAATATATATTTCACTTAAAAGGTAACGACTGTACACGAACGCCAAGAACAGACACAGTTGAATGATTGAATTCCGACTGAAATTTTAACGAGATGCGTTGGCCGGGGAAAGGTTGAATGGTTGGTTACTGTTCACGAAACTGTCCTCTAACATAGGTTGTCATTCGTTTAACGGTTTAAGTACTTTAAAATTTTGACTTTTGGCCGCCTAGATTGGTCAAATACCCGTATGTGCAGCGCTCTACAAGAAGTTAAGGTTTACAATAACTATTTTCAAAATAAGAAATATTTCTATCCTATCCTTACAGTATATTAAAATCTCGTAGTTTCTGATATTTAAACTTTCTTTATATCAAATATTCTTTTATATGCACCCAAACCATTTTTTGAAAATTATGAGATGGGTATCCTATATATGTACAAATATTTGTGAATGGTAAATATGTAAAAAGGGAAAACAGTTTGAGGGGTGAATTTAAATAATAATAATAATAAATGGCTAAGTAGCTCCATCCAAAACTTTTTCAACCGTTTTTTATTACAAGAAAAATGAGTGCATCAGCTATCGACTATTTTTTTTTTAATAGTCATACGCAACACTATAAAAAGCAAAAATTCATATACGGATATGTTATTTTGCTAGATAAATACCTATATAAGTGGCGTAGTAAAAGAAAGTGGGGAACTAAAGGCTTTGAATACTATGTTTTTAAAGATGCACATTTATTCTTTGGTTATTTAATCGCAGAATTATATTTCTTTAAACGAGCCAAAACTCACTTTACGAAATAGTGGTACCCATCAGAGAATTTGGATCTGTATCCTGCTACGTCACCAATGGATGTATTATTTTTGTTTTGTAATCTAATGTTTTGTATCTAAAGTTTTGTATATATCAATGGTCAATTACTGGTGCACTTACTCTATTTGTAAATGTCTATGCGAGGTAAAATTGCTGAATTTTCAAACTTATATATTTTGTGTGATGACATATACTGACCGTTTAAATAATGAGGCCTTTTAATCATAACTTTTTTTTTTTTTTGCTCTTGTTCTAATTGAAAAAAAAAGCAAATGGAAGCTTTTAGTGCGTCCATAAGTTATGATGAAATTCGACGAAACTGTTTTTGAAAAATGGAGCATTTTTTGCTCAATTAATACTAATATTTACTCGCTGATATTCGGTTAGATTTATTGTTGGCTAAGTAGCAATATTTATGAAAGAAAATTCATCACAAATGGTTGTGAGGTATCTGATAAAAATATTTTTTATTTGTTTTAATTTGTAGCTATTTTTCGGGATTCAAAATACATTTTTATTTTATTAAAACTTTTTATTCTTGAAAATGACAATAAACACAATATGACAGTAAACCACTATAAGATGTTACAAAAAGAGATGTAATATACGAGATGATTTAAAAAATCATAAAAATATGTAAAGCACTTTATGTTTTGAAAACGTAATATCTTTCTTTACCAAATGCAAACAAGGCATGTTACAATTTTAAAACAAGGAAGAAAATTCTTGCTTTCAAAGTGCTAGTTTCATTCTTTAAAATATACGGCGTCTTACTTCAACTTTCAAAGTGGCAACAAGTCTTGCATGCTTTTGATGAAAAAAGACATTTTTCTTGCGAACACGAAGTGTTTTAGTTATTTTTATGGTTTTTTAAATGTTTTAAAATGATTTTGCGATTCTATTTTAAACTACAGCTAAGCTTATAGATTTGTCCAAAGGACTCTAGAATCAAACAAAATATACCCGTAAATTTGACCTTGCATTAAAAAAAAAATAAGAACCTTTACTTAAAATGTGCTCCTTTTGAAACACGAATTGTTTTTTTTTTTTTTTTTTAGTGTTTTTAAAAGTTTTAAAATGATATTTTGTAAATCTATTTTAAATTAAAGGCATTACCGTTAAATTTTGTTCAAAGGTCTCTAGAATCTAACAAAATATACCGTCGAATTTGATCTTGTGTTTTAAAGAAATAGTAACCTTTACCAAAAATATACTCTTGCATTGCCGAAAACGAGACAAACGGCATTGCGCTATTACTTTTCTAGTGTGCCGGAAAAAAATTGGGCTGTGCAGACAAATTATTTTAATTGATCCTTTATAATACGATTTAGTAATGAATGATAGAATAAAATGCAACATACTAAAACCATCCTGGAAAAATAAATTAACAGAGCAAGTTCCTTCGAAACCCATCTAGTAGACTTTGACAGAAAATGCTACTATTTCATAATCGGGTTCACCTTAGTATAGAACTTTCTCCCATAATTTTATAACATAAAGAAGAACATTATGCAATGTACTAAAGCCATTTACGGAAAGTTATAAAATTAAGAATGCAAGTCTCCTCAAATCCTTGAAGTATAAATTTTTAAAAGGCTACTTTTTCATAATCGGGTTCACCTGATTATAGAACTTTACCCCATAATTCTATAACTGAGCAACATGGAACAATACGCCATATACCAAAACCTTCCTTTGAAAATTATCGAACTAATCGTGTCAATCTATTCAGAATCCCATCCAGTTATATCCACTCAAGTTGTAAACAACGGAGACGAAATTTCCTTTACTATTTTATAATAGGAGATAATGTTGAAATATATTCTAACAAAGGAATGTTACATCTTAAATGCATCAATTGAAGAATTCAATTGTTCGAAAGTTTATTAATATTTTACTCAACTCAAAATTAATTACTCATATCTGGTTTTAAATAGTTTATTCTCATGAGTAAACTCAACTCAGGTTCTTTCGAACATTAATAATTTCACAAAACACAACTCCAATAAAAACCGTAACATTTTTTCACATATCTCATTAAAAAACATTCTAATCAAACTCAAAAACAAAAAGAATATTGTTTCACACAGCTTAGGTAAAAGCTGAAGAAATAAAACAGATAATGTATTTATCACAAAAAATCGTTTGCACAGAAAACTTTTTACATTTTGAAATAATTAGGTATATCTTGGTTGCTAGGTGACAAAGTCAGTAGAAAATTAAATAGCATTTTATCAAACATCAATTGTTTGTTAGTAGCGGAATAATTAATAAAATTGCGTGCCTCACAATCATTATTTTTTACATATCGCATTAAAAAATACATACTGTTGCTATGATTAAAAAAAAAAATTGTCGACACGTAATAAAGCTACAAAATATCGTGCATTAAGTGACATTTGCCATAGAAATGCACTTGGAAAGTTTGCCGTAGTTAATGCATAATGATTTTTTTTATTTATTTATTCTTTTTTTCGTGCATGATATTAAAAAAAAATATGTGGACTTAAGTAGATTATAATGTTTACTTAGCTAATAAACGTTTGCCATTTTTCTTTTTTAACTCGTATTTTCTCAATACTCATGCCAATGTTTTCGGATGGTTCATTGTTTGTAAAGAATTAATGCTTTTTAAGTATTCTACGTAGGGAACGTAATTCAAAAGAGATCGAATTAAAAAATTTGGCAAAAAAAGTGCACTCAAAGTGCATAAATGCTGCAATAATATTACTGTATTAAATTCTATAAATATCGGGAGAAAACATCTATGTTATAAGAAAAAAGAAAAAAAAGTCAAGCACCAGCAAAGATTTTGAAAAACTTTCCAACACTTTTAGCATACTGTCACAAAACTTTACCTTTTAATAAAATGACAGACGATTTAAATAAAAAAGTAGGAAAATCCACAACGCATTTGAAAAATAAGCAATTATCATCGATAATCGTAAATAATATCCGAATTTTTTTTTGTAGCCCTGTATATGATCTAAAGGTTTGTATGTATACTAGGCTAAAATTTAATTCAGTTAGAAAGCGTATAACACAGTTGAAAACTCCAATTAGCAATTTCCGTTAAGACGCAGAAATATATTCGAATTCTTTTGTGCGACCCGGTATGATATTTACATATACCAAGTAATATTCAAAAAATGAAGTACATTTAAAAACGAATACCGCAATTCAAAATGCATTACGAGCACTTATATCTCATCGACATTACTGTAAAGGAAATCTTTGTGTGGCCCTGTAAATTAATGATAAATACTATGCACATTGTCAATGTGTTGTAATGTACCTCAGTGATGGATATCAATTTATATATATTTGAAATAGTGCAAAATCTTTAAAATAGACTGCAAATGTCTTTTCATCATAGACCATAATTTGTCTGAATTATTTTGATTAGCCCCGTAAAGAACTATAAGTGCTACACACCTCAGATTTAATACAATACAAGCCATGATAAACCTCATTAACGTATATTAATTACTTGACAATCCAAATATATTTACTCGAGTTAGATAGCAGGGAAACACACCGAATTTATAAACATTTTTCAAATATGTTGGAAAGTGTTTAAAATGTGATTTTACCTTCCCTTTTTAGATGCGTTCGTACTTATATAAATATGTAGCACCTTAGTCGTAGTCTGGTCCGTCTATATGTCTTTCTGTCTGTCTGTCCTTATATGAGAGCGCAAAAACTACCCAACCAAGTCGCTTGAAATTAAAATATATGTTTGTTGCAGAATTTTGTCGAGTCATTTTAAATTTTATGAAAAGCAGATGTATAGTTCAAATACAGAGACAACCAAAAGTATCCCGTTACATTATGGCCAATGGGAAAAGCATGTTTCAAATGCTTAAAGACGTTATACTCTTTCGAACTTAAGGAAATTGTTATGCATTTATGAAGGGTACTAAAATATATATTTTGTACAAAATATACATTTCGCACAAAGAATATTTATTATTCATTTACAAAGCCACACAAAAGATTTCCGTTTCATAATGGCATAGGAAGAACATTATTTGTGGCATATTTTAATTATGTTAAACTGTTTCACATAAATTAAATAAATATAAGAATCGATATAATATAAAAATTGTTATAATAAAATTGATATACGTTGCTTAGGTTTAGTACTACAAGTTACTTCCTGTGTTATAGAAAATGCAAAGTATTTTCAGGAACTCCCAAAAGATTTCGAATACTATCCGAAATACTTATATTGGTGATGATTGCTTGGAAGTTTTTAGTTTTGATACGAGTTTTTACGTTTGACTAAATTTCCAAATATCACGTTGTGTGTATAAATGCTGTAAGGTGTAATTCAAATACAGGATTATACAAAAGAATTCGTAAGCGTTACTGAGTATGAAACAAAACAGCTTAAATGTAATTTGTAAATGAGTTATGCATTTTTACGCTGAGCAATATTAGGTATATTACGATATATTTATGGAATAGAGATAAAATGATATACAGGACCTCGCAAAGAATTGGATACACGGCCGGATATGGATGGTAATTTGTGGAAGTGTAATTTCAGTAGTTAAAAGTATGTTTCAGTCTTAAATGAATTTCAGCTAAAGAGTGGCGTGTATTTAAAGATACTAGGTAAAGTACGGAGCAGTACAAAAGAATTCAAGCATGCTTCCGTCCATTGGTATAATACTGCTGAAAGTCAAATTTCAACCTAAAAAGCGTTTTTAACACTTTCCAACGTAGTTGAAAGTAATTATGATTCCGGTTTGGTTAGCCGTTTGTCTGTCCCAACTCCAATTTGCATAAACATAGTTGAATTACCGTATTTACTCGTGTATAAGGCGCACTTTTTTTTCAAAAAAATTAGGGCAAAACTCCTAGGTGCGCCTTATACACGGAATTATTTTTTACTGTTAGATGCAGTCGAACGATATAGATATGAAACAAGAAATTATTCAAAGAAGATATTAAAACTCAGAAAATGTTACTTAATTGAAGTATTACTGCATATTTATTTCATTCCTTGCAGTTTTTTATGCATCAGAGCTAGTGACATTATCTAAACGTTAATTAGCCTTTCTCTTTACCGTCACTCATTCCTATTTCCTGTCATTCTATTACAACCCGAAGTCTAAAAATGCATTTTCGTCTTGTTTTTTGATCTGCTGTAATGTTTGTTTCGACTTTTTTTTTTACTGAAATTCATGTGGTCATTCATTAGCGTATCAAATTTATGGTGCGCGTTATATACGAGATTTTAAGAAATCGCCATTTTTACTTGTAAAGTAGGAGTGCGCCTTATACACGCGTGCGCCCTATACACGAGTTAATACGGTATTCTATGTTTGGTATATGTTATATTCATTTATTATGATGTGTTTGGTATTGGAAATAAAGTATTTAGTGTTCGTAGCTTATTTACGAAGACAGACAAATATATTCCATTAACTATGGTCTATGAGAAAATTTCATAATTGTATAAATACATAGCGCCTATGATTATAATCTGGTCCGTCCGTTTGTCTGACTATCTGTGTGACTCTCCGTCTGTCCGCCTATAACAGCGCAAAAACTATCCGACAGAATGGTTTGAAATTATATCTGTACTCCTTATTTTCGGTAGTTATTTCAAATTTTATAAATATCAAATCAAAAATTCATAAGATATTAATAAAAGTTTTCTTCATTCTGTTAAATCCTATCATGTGTAACTAATTCAATGATAAGACATGATAGGCAATGATTCTAGGTTGCCATGATGATTATATCACATTTAATATGGAGTCATATTATTTCCATATTACTAAATTTAATATATATAGAATTGTAATAAACTTTGTATTCAGGCATTTTCGCAAAAGAGTGCAATAGTCATTACATCAAATTCTGAATATTTATAAAAATAATCGCTTACATAACTCAAGTTAAAATACAATTACAAAAGCGAAAAACTCTTTTGGACCAGGGATTTGCAACTTTTTTATTATTGCGGCGTTCAATATTTACTAGATCTGCACGCGACTCCTTGTTAACATTGAAATAAGGTTATATATGTAACTATGAAAGAAAATATGAAGGACTGTTTCATGTTTTTATTAAAGCCGAGACAAATATATAATCAAACCTCAATTTGTTAAATCTCCCCCTTCCCTCGAAAAAAGTAAGAAAAATAATGTGTTAAACATAAATTATGAAACATTTTCCAAAACTTCATGAATTCTTTAACAAAACTTCGTTATTCAGGAAAAGAAGATGCTACTATCCATAACCAAAAAAATATTCCAATACTTTTGAACAGCCCTGTATTTGATTTGTCAGTTGATGTACAGTACATACTATATAATGGGGAGATTTAGTTTAGCAAGAAAACATTTAGCTGTATAAAATTTTTCTTTTACCAGTTTACACTAATAGATGGAAACATACTTCAGTACTTTCGTTCAGCCCTGTAGCTTACCTATAGTATCTTTATTACACGAAAGTATTTTGCTAAAATTTAGTTCAAACAACAATACTCTTTAAGCTATTTAAATCATATTGCTAGAAACCTTCCCCCATAGACGACCCTGTATCCAGTTCTCTGCATGATCCTGTATATCATTTTTTCAATATTCTGCAAACATTTCATAGTAAACTGAATGCGATTCAACGTAAAAATGCAAAACTTATTTAAAAACCACTTTTAAGTAAATTACACTCACATTCAGTAACCTTTCCGAGTTCTTTTGTGTAACCCTGTATATTTTAATTGTGTAACTATTAGCACTTATACAGACCATATACGGACAGACAAACCAAATACATAACACTTTTGAACTTTGTTGGAAAGTGTTAAACAAAGTTGAAAATGGCAATAAATTGTCTTTGAGAATTAACGTTACAATACATAAAAAGAAAACAAGAAACGTACTCTAATTAAATTAAATAGCATTATTAATATTTAATTTTAACAAAAAGAATTTCATAACTAACTATATTACTGAACAATTGGAGAAGTTCTTTCAGAATTCCTTTTCATGCTCTCACTGAGGTCTACAGCATAATTTGAATATCACTATTATACATACAATTCTTTCACGTTTTGGAAGGTATTTCGATCTTCTGGTCAGGGCCATAGCTAAGAGAGTGCTACGGGTGGCTCACCCCCCCCCCCCCCGTAAAACATTTTGAGGCTGCCCTGGAAAAGATTTTAAAGTCACTCAATGGATTTATAGTCGGAAATTCCAAATGAAATTCTGTTCAAAAATCTAATTCAGTTTCCAGGATCTTTTACAGCTTTGGAGATTACTAAATTGTATCTAAAATAAATGTTTCAACACTCGCTCATCCTATTTGCTCATATGAAGCTAACAAGATGTTTAATATTGCACTAGGTTATGTACTCGAATTTTTCATGACCATGTTCTTTTCTTAGCATAAAAGGAAGTCATAGCAACAATTTGATGAGAAACATACCGGGTGTCCCAAAAATGACTGATGGATTTTAAAATTCAATAACTTGTAAACGGTGACAGCTATTTTAAAAATTTTTGCAGGAGGGTTATGTATAATATCAGGAGTTTTTTACCGTAATTTTTTATCTTAGTTCGAATTTCAAACAATAGCTGGCGCTGACGGCGATTGAAGGCCAGGTGATCAGTGCTGAGTGAGGTCAGTTTCAGCGTCAACCTGGGCTTCAATTGCCGTCAGCGCCATCTATTGTTTGAAATTCGAACTAAAAGCAAAAGTAACGGTAAAAAAACTCCTTGCATTATACATAACCTTCCTGCAAAGATTTTTTAAATAGCTGTCACCGTTTGCAAGTTATTGAATTTTAAAATCCATCAGTAATTTTTGGGACACCTGGTAGTAACTACAGTGTAAAATGCACTAATCTATCTTTCTGCGTCAGAGAGAGAGAGAAAATATGAGACACCCCCCCCCCTCCCTATTATTCACTTCAAGCTACGGCCCTGCTTCCGGTCGAAATTATAATTCAATATGAAAAGGCTAGCAAATCGATCTATATATAATATTTAACTCTTCTTATATATTTTTATGATCAACCTGAACAGTACATAACCTGGTCCCAAAAAGAAACCGTTATGTCATGTTCAGTAACAGAGGATAATATTTATGACGCAAATAAAAATTGAAGGAATAGAACGAAAAATAACAGGATATAACGTAAAATTATGAATTGACAAGCTTGTTAGTTGTAGTTCATATAAAAATATTATAATAAATTTTTCCAGAAGGCTTCTGTTACATATCGTAAAAATTTTGTAATATCCGTTTTGTAACACATTACCAAAATCTGTACTCGGTAGTTTATGGAAGGCGATGTAACTGATAAAAAAAATTTAAATGTTGACATTATTTTTATGTTGTAAACTTTATTGTATTATTTTGTCATATTGTTGACAATATTTTTATATTGTAAATTTTATTGTGCCATTTTTGTTATGCTTTCAAACAATATTTTTCAGATTTTATAGGATCAGATAGCTTTGAATAGATAATTTAAAGTTAAGCTTATTACATTGAAAAATATTGCATTTACTCGCTTGTGACTTTAAACAAAAAATTAGGCCATTTGTTTGAATTATATTTAGAGAAATTAATTATATTGAATTTTTATTGAATTTAAGTGATAATTAAATCCATAATGTTTCAAAAATCAATAACTTTTGCGAAAAATGTTAGAAGTTTCACGCGTTCGGCAGACCGGACAGTGCCAGAAAACACAAAAAAAAGGGATAATAAATTTCAAAGCATTAAAACTCGGCAAGTTTTTCTTGTAAAAAAAAATTTGTTGATATTTAGTAAAAAATTTCCCATTACAATATCAAATAAGACAAAAAAAAAAAAAAAAAAAAAAAAAGTTCCATTTATTTAACATTAAAATTGACCGAGTTATGAAACTTTAAATTGCATCATTGCATGGCTTATACCAATTTTCAGAATTTGAACCCATGTGAGTTGCTACATACTTCAAGGATAGTACACAAAATTCTTAAAATATTACAAGGATTTATTTCGCGTGTACATTTCTGCATTATAGTTGAAAAGAGTCCTTCAAACAAATTAAAAATAAAATAAAAAACTGCACTTTGTATTAATTATGTTTTACATTAAATAGAATTTTAAAGTATGTATCATTTCGTAAAGAATTTTAACTATTGATTTTCATCATTTCATTAAGGAAAAAATCCGTCACTTTTTAACTTATTTTTTAGCTCACAGGCTATCATAGCCTGAGAGCTTATGTGCCCGCCCGTTCTGTATGTATGTGCGTATGTGCGTAACGCGATAACTCATGATAAAAATATCCGATCCTCTTAAAATTTTGTATGTAGGTATATCCTGACAAGGCGCTTCCCTGATTAGTTTTTGAAGTTCATTCGATATGTATAAGAGGGGGAACGGGGGGCTCATGTCCCCCGTTAGTTGATATAAATGGGATTTTCATGCAGAATTAAGTTTTCAAAATTTAGATTAGGATCATTCTGATGAGGCGATTCCGTGACTGTTATTAGGTGTTCATTGAATAAGTATAAATAGGGGGAACAGGGGTTCTAATGCCCCCCCCCCCCCGTTAGTTGATATAAATGGGATTTTCATGCAGAATTAAGTTTTCGTTCAAAATTTAGATTAGGATCATTCTGATGAGGCGATTCCGTGACTGTTATTAGGTGTTCATTAAATAAGTATAAATAGGGGGAACAGGGGTTCTAATGCCCCCCCCCGTTAGTTGATATAAATGGGATTTTCATGCAGAATTAAGTTTTCGTTCAAAATTTAGATTAGGATCATTCTGATGAGGCGATTCCGTGGCTGTTATTAGGTGTTCATTGAATAAGTATAAATAGGGGGAACAGGGGTTCTAATGCCCCCCCCCCTCCCCGTTAGTTGATATAAATGGGATTTTCATGCAGAATTAAGTTTTCGTTCAAAATTTAGATTAGGATCATTCTGATGAGGCGATTCCGTGACTGCTATTAGGTGTTCATTGAATAAGTATAAATAGGGGCAACAGGGGTTCTAATGCCCCCCCCCTCTTAATTTATATAAATAGGTTTTTCAAGCAGAATTTTCAGATTTCGTTCAAATCTCTGAATAGTTTTGGAAGTTTAATGGTTAAGTATAAAAGAAGGGGATAACTCCTTTTAAATTATATAAATGCTAAATGGGTTTTTATTAAGAATTATCTAATTTGCTCTGAATTTTGGATATAGATTTTTTATATGATAAAGCATGTCTTTGATAGTATAGGAGGTTCAATGATTAAGTATAAAAAAAGAGGAAAGGGGAGAGCTGTTTCCCCTTCTTAATTTTTTTTTCGAACGGAATTAACCCTTGAAAATATAAGGCTTTAATGTACAATTAGTATTTGTAGCCTGTGAGCTCAATGCCATCAGTTTTACTGGGCAGTATTCTTTATTTAAATTACAACTCGTATGTATATTTTTCTTTAATATGTTAGAACGATAATAAGTTTCAATTTTATATTGTAGAAACGCAGCCTTATATACTCACTACGGGAACGATCCCTCCTAAAGAAAAGCAACCAATGCGAAGAAAGTAGCCTGAACAACTGAGACTACATTCTTATCATTCGTTTCTTTGTCTCTTTGCTCAGTTTTGCTTTTTCTAGCTCGCTGAGTCTTGCACTGATGAAGAATCTTGATAGTAGATTCTAAACAGCTGTTTGCTACATTTCCATGCTTTATTTGTGTATTTATAATCGTTGGCTTTCTATCTTTAAACATTTTTGCACAAAGGCTTTATTCGCTATTTTAATAATAGGACATTGGAGCATATAAAAATTTGAATTTCTTTATTTTATTAAGAAATATTTTTATTGATTCAAATCATTTTAAAAATACTTCTTTATCTCATTTAAAACATGTTTGCCATGAGAACTATATGCCTAACGGTTTAGGAATTAAGGCATTAAACATGTTGAGAATGGACTTGGACATACGTATATGTATTATAATCAAACCTATGTAAACATGTGAGATGCAACGAATAGAACTAAACATCTGTAAGGCATTTCTTAAATTCAAAAACATAATTATAACTATGAAAATTATCAATAAATGCACATTAAAAAATAAAAATTCTAACTTACATTAACTTTTACATAAAAATTGAGTGTTGTAGAAAAAGTGGCGATGCGTGCATTGTGTTTTTTGTGAGTTTTTATTTTTTACTCTTTAAAAAGGACTGTCATCTGTTATTCTTGATATCTATCAGAAAGAAAATCTTAAGGGCTGTGCATACATAACGTTATCATTTTACGGGGAGGGGAGGGGATCTGGCACATGATATCGTAAGATATCTATAGGGGAAGGGGGGGGGGAGTTGTCTTCTGTTATCGTTACCATGTTTGATCCAACCAATTTTTTTTACTTACCCATCATACGTAGTATAGGGTAAGTCTTGCAATCGTTTTGAAAATCGAAAAAAAAATTTTGACGGATTTACACGTTTCCGACACTGGAGATTCCGAAAAACATATTTTTTTAAAAAAAAATTTTGCCGTCCGTCCGTCTGTGTGTCTGTCTGTCTGTCTGTCTGTCTGTCTGTAACCGCTCTATCTCCCGAACAAATTGAGATAGAGATTTGAAATTTTGCATGTGCTTAGTATGTAAGAATGGGACGAAGCCTATTTAGTATCAGTAACCTCGATTATCCGAAACTATTTTTTTCGGACTCTCGAAAAATTCGTTCTGATGAAAGGTACATAAAAATTTTCGAATTTTTTTATTTTAAGGAGTGGACGTAAAAGGCAATAAAATAACACAAATTTTGCGCATAAAACTAAGTCAATCGGATTATTAGTTTTCGAGATATGTCTAATCCTGTTTTCCACATTCTTTGATTTTTCATGACCCTGTATTTCATTCAAATTTCAATTCAAAGGTATCTTTTAATTGAAAATGAGACACTTAATTTGATGCAAGAAACCGTTAGTGAATATGATAATTATTTCTAGAGTTATAAGGATGTTTCTTTTGTGCAATTCAGTGCTACTTGAATAGTTTGGCGTTTCATTCAATTTATCGAAATTGGTTCATCAGAAATTCATTAATAGAGCATGATTATGTGTTAAAAATACTTACTTATACGTTTATATTTTGTTTTGCAATTGTCATGCATTTTATAAATTGTTTACATATGTTATGTTTTCATATATTATGTTATGCATATCCATGATGGGTAAGTATTACGGTGGCCTCCAATGACTAGTTTCTCTTTTTTATTTGAAGCATGTTTTTTTTAATTTAAAGTAGTACGGTTTTTTTTTTATTATTATTATCTATTTTTATGAAAGTACAAAGTTATTATTAAACTCACTAAATTACTGTACATTAATTTAATTCTAAAATATAGAATATCCCAACGTTTATCATTCCGATCCTTCTCCTTATGTGTATCCATTTATAATCACAGTTCGAGAAACTATATGAGAAGTTCATTTGAAATGAAGTTTATGAGAAAAAAAAATAAGTAAAAAAATTAAACTCAAAACTACACTATGTGTAAATTTCTTAAAGATGACAAAAATATTTTGAAAGGTGTTAAATTTATTTTATTTTATATTCTCGGTCGACGGCTGTGTTTACAATTGAAAGTACTAAGGATTAGAAGTACTTTAACACCTTTTAAAATATTTTTTGTCATCTTTAAGCAACTTACATATAGTGTAGTTCTGAGTTTAGTTTGTGTTTACTAATACATGAAAAAGAATGCTGTCCATTTGTTTCGTTGATAAGAATTTCTATCTGCCTCCCAATCATTCTTCCAATCGGGACAAACGCAATAACACTTTATTATTGTTTAATACATTATGTATTAAAAACCTATTATAAAATACTTTTAAATACATATTTTCTTTTTAACTGTTATTTGACATTTAAAGTGACATTTTATTGACATCTCTTCTTTTGAATTAATAAAGTATGCCAAAAATAAATCTATTTAGATTTGTATTCACTCCAAATAAAATAAATAAATTCTAAATAAATAAATATATATATATATTTATTACAAACAAATATATATATATATTTATTACAAACAAATTACTTTCTTAGATCTTAAAATTAAGAAAAACAAGGAAAAATGGTTGATTGGACTTTATGATAAAAGGAAAGATTTTAATTTTGAAGTTAATAGCCTCACTTACTGGTTTTCATGTATTAGCAATAAAGTTTTAAAAAATATTATGTATTCACAAGTTAATAGGATCCGCAGGATTTGCAATAACAAAACAGATCTAGAATTGGCTATGAGTGGTTTAAAAAAGATTTTAATGGTTAACTGTTATCCATCTTATATGTTAACTGAAAGTTTCTGAGTCTCAGTGTTTCTTTACTTACGGATGCTTGATTTCAATTTAGGGCGAGATTGAAGCGCTAGTGAATGGCCCCACTAGCTGAAGAGGGTTTTGTATTCCTGGGGGTTTGTATTTTACAATTTTATTTTTTATATTTAGTTTTGTAGGTAATTTTCCTTTTTTGTTTGTGTGATTTTTGGTCTTGTCCTTTGGTATTTTTAAAAAATTTTTGTATATATTTATAATATTTTTGAAGGTTTGAGTTTGATTTCTGAAATCTGAGAAGTTGGGGGCTAAGGATGTAATTTAGCTTAAGAGCCTACATCCTTTCAGAAACTTCTCTTTATTTACCCCTACATGGAGGGGCCTCCCTGATGAAGACTTCCATGTATTTTGGGGATATGGAATTTCTTTTGGTTTTGTTATATACATTTTTTACATTTCTTTTTGTAGCATTTTGCGCATTGGTCTGTAAAAAACTATTTATTTGTTTCTTCATTTTTTAAAAATTAATTGAATGGTTTTAATAAAATTGTGTATATATATATATATATATATATATATATATATATATATATATATATGTGTATATACAGTTTGATAACGATATCATTACCGGGGAGGGGGGAAGGGGTTTGAAGAATGATAACATGTGATATCGGTAAGAGGGGAGAGGTTCCAAAATTAATAAACAGTTGATAACGTTATGTTTGCACAGTCCCTATAATGACATGAAGAGAAAATACTTATAACGCTTTTTTTTCTTTTACATAATATGGAACAATGTGATCATATTGATGGACTACCTAATTACGTGAAAACAACATCTAGTCTTGAGGTGATTTGTGTTGCAAAGGCGGTAAAGAGTCATAAAAAAAAATATGTTTAAATGCGGATGGTAGCCACGGTGAAAAAAATTAACTAATAAACTTAAAGATAGTTTAAATATGTAAAGCTGTTTTGCATAAAGTGAGTTTATTGTATTTATTTAAAATTATTCTACATAATTTTTCTGGTAACTGCTTGAATATTCCCCTGCTCGGAAAAGAATATTAATTTTATTCTTTTAAATTTATGAATAAAATCTCCTAACACATTTTCTTTTATAGTTCATAATTAATGTAATCAATCTTCAGAAAGATTTTAATAAATTGTATTTTTTTCTGATCCGCACGCTTTTATTCAAGAAACTCAAATAAAGTGTAAAAAGTCGAAGTTACAATTTAAAAAATGAAGTTCACCTGAAATAAATAAATAAAAAAAGCTTTTAAAAATCATACAGAGAAGAAAAATAATTACAAGTCGATACATAGCATAATGAAAAAAATTCCAATATGTTCATTCATATGCAAATTTAATTGCATTATATACGATAATGAGAACGTGGTAAATGTAATTTTGTTTAGTACAGAAAAAATAAAATCGATTTAACTGTATATAATAATTATCGATTTCAAATATCAATACATGCCACCTCAAGCATAATTTCGTTATCTTTGTCTTAAATACATACGAGAAACAGCAATAATCAATATATAACACATAATTTTCGTTTTCATATGTTTTGTTTGATTCGAAAAGGGAGCATCTCAATTTAAACTAAATAAGACAGAATTTTTTATTTGTATTACATTAATAAAGTGTTGGATTAAGCTTTCATTTCAAATTTTCCACTTTGTCATATATTAAATTAATGAAAAGCGAATAGTTTTACATAAATGAAACATTCAAAAATTAACCCGAGAAATAAGGAGCCGTTTAATTAAATTCAAAAATCAAATAACGAAAAATTCTAGACATCTTCTTTGTACTATTCTTATTGAAAGCGATCCCTATTAAAGTAAAAAATCGCAGAAAGTGAATTCTTAAGAATATGCTTATTTAAGAATTTCATTTAGCGATTCGCTGAAAACGGTTTTAACTTTATTCATTTGCTTTGGTAAAAGGGATTTTCACATATGTAATTTCTCGATAACTCATGATTAATTAATTAAAACAAGTTTTTTTTTTCTTAAAGAAATATTCAAAAAATTTATATTTCTCTAGCTGATCCGCCCGGCGTTGCCCGGGACCATCGATGTTTCAAACAAATTGCGAAAATTTAAAACCTCCATTCATACTAAAATAGAAAAAAAAATTAAATTTTAACTGAAGAATATTTTAAATTTTATTAGAATGAACACAGGTATGTATTTCTGTTACGAAAACCATGTTTTGGAATGATAAAGAAATATAATCATTGATTTTAGCTGTTTTGAATCACAAAAATAACGCAATAATTGAATTATTTTAAAATTCCTTTCTGTAATGAAACCTATTCCGTGCAAAATCTTCTGAGCACGCGCGCGACGTGCGCTGCACATCAGAACAAACCCTAAGAAAACATAAAAGGAGTAATTACCTAGTTTACTACTTTTTTTTGGTTGGTGCCGTAGATGAGTTTTTAAGATCGATTGTAAATCAATCAGGAAAAATAAAATCATCAAAACAGGAAAACTTAACAAATGCGTGTGCTATTTATTGCAAACATTCAGTAGTGAAATGTAGTCGTTAAATCTCATATTTACCACCTGCTCTCCTTGCTTTGTTGAGCTGCAAATAGCCTCTAACCTGGCTGCTCGTTGCCGTGGATTGGTGGAACACTTTCCGATGTTAGTATTCACACATGACAAAATTTTCAGAGACCTGGGTGTTATAATTTCGGCGTTATCCTCGGTCAGGCAGGCAGACAGACAGACATCTCTTATTTTATATATATATAGATGATTATTCGTAACAATTTAATGAATGTAATTTAGTTTTGTCGTACCTTTTTTTTTAAAAAAATATCTTTAGGGTTAGTAGAGGTGAAATTTTGGGGATGATAATCTTAAATCCACGTGAGAAAGTTTAATTTTTATTTTCTCAAAAAATAATCTGATTGAAATATTTATTTTTCTATGAGATGCGATTAATAGAACCAAACATAGTTGAGGAATTTTTTAAATTGAAAAATAATTTTAATCACAAAAATGATTAATAAATGCACTTTAAATAGTATGACTGGAGCTACATTAATGTTTTACATGAAAACAATAAAAGTAGAACAAAAAGTGGCTATTCACTTTAGAAACACTTTCTGGTGTATAAAAACTGTGGCGAAAATAAGTCTATTACAGATCATAAATTTTATTTCATGAAATGTACTATTTCTGTTTGGTACTTTGACTCTCAGATTGACTCCCTTTTGAAAATAAGATTTCTGGTTTGAAACAGATTTATTTGATTTGCTGTTAAACATCGAAGTTACGGCAGTTTTTGAGATTTTAGCTCACACGTTATCAAAGCTTGAGAGTTTATGTGCCCGCTCGTTCTGTACGTATGTGTGTAGCACGATAACTTATAATACAAATGTACAATTTACTTGAAATTTTGGATATAGATTTATTCTTATAAGGCACTTCCCTGATTAGTTTTTGGTTCATTCGATAAACATAAGAGGGGGAATAGGACTAATACCATTCCCCTTAATCATAGAAGGCGGCAGCCTTCAAGTGACGCAGCTTTAAACCTACCATCGTCAAAACCTACCATCGTCATAAGGGTAGATGCGGAACTTCATATATACAGCTAACTCAACTTCAAAGGAAATCGGAAAAGCCGCCTTCTAATAACTCAGCAAATATTGGTCAGAATGGTCCAATTTTTTTAATATAGTCTTATATTCCCAGTCTAATCCTATCCTATAATTTTTACATTTCTACGTGCCGTATATTTTTAGATCTCGATAACCATTTTAAAACTGTAATCGATGGTGTTTGTTCCTGATAATGAGATCTACAAAACGGGCTGGGAGATTTTATTAAAACTTATATATAATATGAATCTCTTTAAGATAGAGGTAATAAGACTTGCCTTGTTTCTAGGAAAACTCTTGTTTGTTATATATTGGTCTTGGAAAATCGGACTATATTAGCTCGCGGATTACATGTTATTCTATGGGTTAGCAGACGGAGACTGAGTGAAAAACCTTATGTACTTATGGTCACAGTTAAAACACCCGAATCGAAGCAATAAATGTTTTTTAAACTACAAAAACATCTTATCATGTGCTTTAAAACATTCAATAAATATATACTAAATCAAATTTCTATTTATTTTGCCTTTATTTTTCGTAAGAAGAAAATATTACGTTTCTTACATTGGATATTTTTGCATTGTGTGGAAAAAATATTTTGAATCCTTTTTTAAAATAGGAAAATATTTTTTAATTATACATATTCAATATACTTTCGACTTATGATTTTTTTTAAAGTTTTCAAACAAAAATTATTTTTATTAATCTGCTATTTTAGATTTTAATGTATTCATACGCATTTGGATAGTTTTGTTTTGATTCGGAATTGGCGGTAAGCTAAGCATTTCCGATCGCCGGCACTTGGCTCTCAGAAAAAACGTGGCTTGCGCTTTAGATTTTGAGCTGCTAATTTTTTATATTATTTCTCTATTCTATTGATTGTAATTGATATTGATTATCATAAGGTAAGCAATAAATGTTTTTTAAACTACAAAAATATCTTATCATGTGCTTTAAAACATTCAATAAATATATACTAAATCAAATTTCTATTTATTTTGCCTTTATTTTTCGTAAGAAGAAAATATTACGTTTCTTACATTGGATATTTTTGCATTTTGTGGAAAAAATATTTTGAATCCTTTTTTAAAATAGGAAAATATTTTTTAATTATACATATTCAATATACTTTTCACTTATGATTTTCTTTTAAAGTTTACAAACAAAAATTATTTTTAATAAATTTGCTTTAGAATTCCATGTATTCATACGCCGTTTAGATAGTTTTGTTTTGAATCGTAATCGAATTCGCTGGCGGTAAGCTTTGTACTTGGCACTTGTTGTTTTTAGCATGTATGTTGTGTAATTTGCGAAATAATGGTTATTATGGTAATATAGGTATTGTGTTATTTGGAGAAACTGAAAGGCCCCCTTTTTTGGATAAAATAATATGGTGAATCCAAGTACACGAATCAAAACAAATTGATTCGTGCTGTATGTTGGCATAATATATTCAATTTCAGGAGACGAACGTGAAGCTAAACCATCTATAATGAAAAAGAAAGGTAAATAAATATTTTTTGGCACTCATTATTAAAGTATTATTTAAAAAGTATAAGTGATGTATACATTAGTTAGCATGTTGATTTGATTTCAAACCAACATAAACTATCACAGAATGTGTAAACTATTGCTAAATTTTGGTAAACAAACAATATTTATAATTGACCAACAGTTTAACCAAGTGCTTGTGAATTCTAAAATTCTCAAAATAGATTGTTTTTAAGTTTATAGATGTCCTTATTATATGAATTAATTAACAATAATTACATGAATTAATTAACAATACTAAGTTTTAAAGTGTTGTAAAAATTGTGCTTTTTTATTTCATTTATTAATTTCTGTGATTAATAACCCAGGATGTTAATTTTTAGATTAAAATTGCTTGAATATGTTATTCAAAATGCATTTATTACTTTTTCTTATGCATTTTTGTCGCTATTAATTTTCATTTTAAAACTGTGCCTTTTTAGCTTAGCTTAATGGCCAGTAAATCCAGGTTTTGAACAATTTTTAAAATAAGTAAGTGCACTTATTATTGGAAATTGTGAACAAACTAGTATTTATCAACAAATTACAGCTGTATTTTGATAATTCAAAAGAAAGTAATGAAGTTAATTTGTTCTTACATGCATTAGTGACTGTGGCTATAAAGATTTCAGAGATTTAAAAACAAATTAGTTGCACTCATTGTTTTTTTCTTCATGTACACACAGTGCTTGTACAACATGCATTAGTGATTGCATTTTTAATTAATTTTGTGTATTTTACGGATTGTTGCACAGCAATTTTGCTGCAGCCTGAGTGTTTTGTTTTTGTTTTGTTTTCATGTGCTCTAAGTGCTATACATGCAGTAGTTGGACTGCTTTAACGAGTTTTATTTTAGCGAGTGAGAGTTTTAGGCCCTTTTTTTTCTAATATAAACGTTATTGTTTTAATGTATTTGTTTCACAATATTGTCACTGGATTTTTTTAGTTCAGGTATCACTCATTTCTTCCAGATATTGGGAATCTGCATGTTACCGCATAGTTTGCTGCATCTATTAATTTTTGTTGTTTGTTTTCATATGGGCATAGTGCTCATACATTTGTTATTGACTGCGGCTTTGAGAAATTTCATGTGTTTTAGAGACCATTGCATAAGTTTGCTGCATCCAGTAATTTGACATGCACCCAGCTCTCATTATCCATTAGTGACTGTAGCTTTAACATGTTTCATGCATCCTATTATTTCATTAATAATTTCGAAATTCCATGTTTATATTTTAAAATGTTATTTAGCAGTTGCCACGGAGGTACTACAGCGCATCATTGTAGTCTGCATTAGATGCTGTTCAAAATAGAATTTTTTTTTCTTTTTTTCTTCCTAAGAGTCTGATGATTTAAATCCAAGCGTGAAAAATTTTTTCTCAGATCACAAACCAAATACAAAAGTATTGTAATAGTTAATATTATGTTATAGAAATCAATAATCAAAATATAAAAGCATTAGCTTTACAGCTTAGAACATAGCGTTATTAATAAACTGCATTTATAAATTGGACATCTAAAATGGAAAATCTTAATATATTTTTATAATGTTAGAATTTACAAGCACTAAAAGTTGGGTAAGCAAATAATTCTTAACCAAATATTAATGATAACATTGGTTTAAAAAGAAATAACTTATACTTCTATGCTTTAATAATGAGTTTCATAAAATATAAATTTACCCCCCTTTTTTTCTATAGATGTTTTAATTTCATATTCATTGTCTCGAAATTGAAGTATTTCTTTCTAACATTCTTTTACAAAAATGTTTGATAATTAACGCTTTTTTTATTTTTTTAAAAAAAAGGCCTTGTTTCTACTAATGAACACAAAATCCTCAAATAACTTTGAATCCATTATTTAAATAAATTGCATAACATACCTAAGAAGAAAACATATTTAAGATTAAATTTAATACAAGAAATTAAAATTTTTTAATTCAAATAATGTAAAGTTACTAACACACTAACAAATAAATATTTTAAAATACTAACAGCTAATAATGGGCGATAAATAATTAAATTTTTTAGTTTTGTCATTTCTAAAATGTAATTGTTTAAATTCTATTTGAGTTGAACCTCATCCAAACCCTAAGAAATATTCTATCGAACCTTAATTTAATCTGAAAAAAAAAAAAAAAATCTGACAATACACACTGACAAGCATAGTTGTATAATATAGACGCACACCATGTGCAGAAAATTTTATGAAGAAACAATTTTTATTTATTTATTTCAACAAAGAATTGCATTAAAAAAAAAAGTGTATCTCAACAAAGAATCGTGTAAAAAACCCCAACATTTCGAGAAAATACCACACGAAAAACATGAATTTCGTCCAAAGACCGCAAGAAAAAAAAAAAAAAAAAAAAAAAAAAAAAAAAAACGTTAATTCAATTTATGAATCGCTAAAAAAAGAAAGCAAATTGCATAAAAAATGGGAATTATGTCCGCAAATTGCTTAAAATGTGAATTACGTCCATGAATCATGTAAAAAAGCGAGAATTATATTCATAAATTGTATGAAAAATGCAAATTACGTCTATGAATCGTGTAGTAAAACATGAATTATGTTCATAAATCGCTCAAAAAACACGAATTTTGGTGGCAGAAATCTGAAACGGAAATTACCTCTATAAAACGCATAAAAATAGCGACTTGCATTCATGAATTGCATAAAAAATGCAAATTACATCCATGAATTGCATAAAAACGTGAATTACATTCATAAATCACTCAAAAAATGCGAATCACTTCCATGAAGTGTGCAAAAAAACACGAATAACGTTCAGAAATTGCAAAAAAATGCGAATTATGTCCAAGAATTGGTAAAAAAAAGCGAATTACATTCATAAATCCTATAAAAACACAAATAACGTCAATAAATTGATCAAAAAACACAAATTTTGTCGATAGAAAGCTCAAAAGATGCAAATTATGTCTATGAATCGCATAAGTATAGCAAATTACGTCCATAAATCATGTAAAATGTAAATTACATTCATTAATCGCATAAAAATTGCAAATTATGTCCATGAATCGCTCAAAAAAAGCGAATTGCATAAAAAACATGAATTGTGTTCACAAATCGCTCAAAACGTGAATTACGTCCATGAATTGTTTAAAAAAGTGAGAATTACGTTCAGAAATTGTATGAAAAACACAAATTATGTCTATGAATCGTGTAGTAAAACGGGAATTATGTTCATAAATCGCTCAAAAAACACAAATTTTGGCAGCAGAAAGCTGAAACACAAATTACGTTCATAAATCACTCAAAAAATGCAACTCGCTTCCATGAATCGTGCAAAAAAAATACTAATAACATTCATTAATTACAAAAAATGCGAATTAGGTCCAGCAATTGGTAAAAAAAGCGAATTACATTCATAAATCCTATAAAAACACAAATAACGTCAATAAATCGATCAAAAAACGCAAATTTCGTCGAGAGAAAGCTTAAATGAAAATTATGTCTACAAATCGCATAAATATAGCAAATTACACCCATAAATCATGTAAAATGTAAATTACATTCATTAATCGCATAAAAATCGCAAATTATGTCCATGAATCTCATAAAAAAACACGAATTTTGTCCACAAATCGCTCAAAACGTGAATTACGTCCATGAATTGTTTAAAAAACTGAGAATTACGTTCAGAAATTGTATGAAAAACACAAATTATGCCTATGAATTGTGTAGTAAAATGGGAAGCTGAAACCCAAATTACATCTATAAATCGCATAAAAATAGCGAAGAGTGTTTTGCATTCATGAATCGCTCAAAAAACACAAATTACGTCCATGAAACGCATAAAAACGTGAATTACATTCATAAATCACTCAAAAAATTCTAATCACTTCCATGAATCGTGCAAAAAAACACTAAGAACGTTCATAAATTACAAAAAATGCGAATTACGTCCAAGAATTGGTAAAAAAAGCAAATTACATTCATAAATCCTATAAAAACACAAATAACGTCAATAAATCGATCAAAAAACGCAAATTTCGTCGATAGAAAGCTCAAAAGATGCAAATTACGTCTATGAATCGCATAAGTATAGCAAATTATGTCCATAAATCATGTAAATTGTAAATTACATTCATTAATCGCAAATCCCAAAAAAATCCAATTGTAACCCAATTTATCTGCGACAAAATAATATACTTGAAATGCAACTCAACAAAAATCTGAAAATTCCATTTGAAGTCAATCTGAAACCAGATTCAATCCCCCCCCCCCCCCAAAAAAAAAAAAAAATAATCAAATCAAGATTTTAGAAAAAAAAAGGAACAATTTATGTCGATATGTATTGACCAGATCATGGAAATTCCAATAGAAGTCTATCTCAAACCCGATCCGAATAACCTGAAACTCAATCCAATTCCCCCCCCCCAAAAAAAAAAGTAAAATAAAAAAATTAGGAAATAAAAATCTGTTCAAGAAAGACAAAATAATTTCCGTCCCCATCCACTGAATGGGGACTGACCAGAATTGAAAACTAGTACTTGAAATGCAACTCGACAAGAACCTGAAAATTCCAATTCAAGTCAAACTGAATCAAGATTCAAACCCGGGGAAAAAAAAAAAAAAAAAAAAAAAAAAAAAAAAAACAATTATCTAACCAAATCAAGATTTTTAGAAAAAAAATTATGTAAATAGGTACAGACTAGAGCATGGAAATTTTAATAAAATCTTAAACCCGATACAAACCCCCCCCCTTACATAACTAACAAGAAGCCTTGATGACCCCACTAAACATAACTAACAGGAACGAAGAGTCATGCATACTGCATCGATTATGATGCATTTTCTGACTCATTCTGAATATTGTAAACTTATTGTCATTCATGTACAATAATTTTACCATTCTGTGCAAAAAAACAAAGCATAATTAACGAGAGTAAAAATTTTTCCATTAAACATGTTTATATACTTTCCATTTTATTCTGAATGCTTTAAACCTATCAGTTTCATCTTTGTACAGTAATCTTCCCATCCAAATCTCCCCCCCTCCCCCCCCCCTGTTAGTTTATATATGTTTTGTGCAAACAGCAAAACATAAATAAACTATTAAAATAAAATAAAATTTAATTCATTAAGGTTTTATCAATTACATCTTTCATAAATTCAAAATATGAATCCTAAAAGATATGATATCAAAATTTAAGTGACGCCTTGACGAGGCTTTAAACAATGTTTTAAAATTCCATTTATTTATTTATTGTCTAAATACATTTTCATATCTAAACAATACTTTTCATTTTCCAATAAGAATGAAAAGTTACACATACAGTATAGATTATGAAACACTTTCCAACACATTTTCATTATTGTAAGCCTATCATTTTAATCCATTTGCAGTAATTTTACCACTCTATATAAAGAACAAATTATAATTAACAAGAAAGAAAAACCTGTGTGCAACATAGATTATGAAACACTTTCCAGAATATTCTGAATATTGTAACGGATATAGTCTTAATCTATCTGCAATATTACCAACCTATACAAAGGTTGAAACATAATTAACAAGAATCATGCACGCAGCATAGATTATGAAATACTTTCCAGCACATTCTGAATATTCTATTCCTGATCATTTTAATCCATCTGCAGTATATGTATCATCATGTGTAAAGAATAAACATAGTTAACTAGAATGAGAAATGATACATACAGCATAGATTATGAAATCCTTTCTTAGAAATACAGTGCTGAATGTACATTACTTTCTTATCTTATACTAACGTACTTTACTACAGAGTTGTTTTTAACGAAATCAAGTAGCACAGCATATATTAATAATAAAATATGAAATATCTTTTTTTAAGTGGGTGGGGGAGGGGTAATTAAAGGTGATCAGAAATCATGAATATGAATTCTTTGCATTAGTCTTTAATTTTTTGTTTTTATCTTTTTATTATTAACCTAAAAAAAGCACTGATATCAGTACAAAAAACCCTGAACGGGTTAAAAGCTTGTGACGCAGCACTTTATCTTATATATCTAAGAATTTTAAATTTGGGACTTAAAACTAATGATATCAAAATTTATGTGACGCTATGCTATTAATTAATATATACATATATTAAAATTTAATTCATTAAGGTTTTATCAATTACATCTTTCATAAATTCAAAATATGAATCTTAAAAGATATGATATCAAAATTTAAGTGACGCCTTGACGAGGCTTTAAACAATGTTTTAAAATTCCATTTATTTATTTATTGTCTAAATACATTTTCATATCTAAACAATACTTTTCATTTTCCAATACACTGTTAAATACATCACTTTCACTGAATATATATAATGCACTGAAATGTATTTATTTGAATAAATAGATTTATCTTTTGGGCTACGCTATCCAAAATCAAAAATAACGTTTGAATAAATATCAGTACAAAAAACCCTGAACGGGTTAAAAGCTTGTGACGCAGCACTTTATCTTATATATCTAAGAATTTTAAATTTGGGACTTAAAACTAATGATATCAAAATTTATGTGACGCTATGCTATTAATTAATATATACATATATTAAAATTTATTCATTAAGATTTTATCAATTACATCTTTCATAAATTCAAAATATGAATCTTAAAAGATATGATATCAAAATTTAAGTGACGCCTTGACGAGGCTTTAAAAATGTTTTAAAATTCCATTTATTTATTTATTGTCTAAATACATTTTCATATCTAAACAATACTTTTCATTTTCTAATACACTGTTAAATACATCACTTTCACTGAATATATATAATGCACTGAAATTTATTTATTTGAATAAATAGATTTATCTTTTGGGCTACGCTATCCAAAATCAAAAATAACATTTGAATAAATATTTTTTGCGTCATTGTATCCAAAGTAAGTTAAATAGATGCAAATAGATACAATGACGCAAAAAATATGTATTCAAATGTTATTTTTGATTTTGGATAGCGTAGCCCAAAAGATAAATCTATTTATTCAAATAAATAAATTTCAGTGCATTATATATATTCAGTGAAAGTGATGTATTTAACAGTGTATTGGAAAATGAAAAGTATTGTTTAGATATGAAAATGTATTTAGACAATAAATAAATAAATGGAATTTTAAAACATTTTTAAAGCCTCGTCAAGGCGTCACTTAAATTTTGATATCATATCTTTTAAGATTCATATTTTGAATTTATGAAAGATGTAATTGATAAAATCTTAATGAATAAATTTTAATATATGTATATATTAATTAATAGCATAGCGTCACATAAATTTTGATATCATTAGTTTTAAGTCCCAAATTTAAAATTCTTAGATATATAAGATAAAGTGCTGCGTCACAAGCTTTTAACCCGTTCAGGGTTTTTTGTACTGATTTATATACAGGGTTTTTTATGCAGAATTATCAGATTTCATTGAAAATTTAGATATAGAATCATTCTGATAAGGCGTTTCAATGATTATATTTCATTGAAGTTCATTGGATAAGTATAAGGAAGGGGGAAGGAGAGCCAACCCCTCCCACTTAATTTAGATAAATAGGTTTTTCATGCAGAATTATCAAACTTCATTCAAATTTTGGACATAGGATCATTTTGATGAGGGAATCTGCATGATTAGTTTTGAGAGTTCATTGAATAAGTATAAGAGGGGGACGGGGGCTAACCCTCCCTTAATATAGATAAATGGTTTTCTATACAGAATTATTAGATTTCATTCAAGTTTTAGATACAGGATAATTTTGATAAAGCACATCCAAGATTTGTTCATTGGTTAAGTACAAAGTGGGGGGGGGGTACCCCCCTTCCTTAATTTAGACTAATGAGTTTTTTACGCAGAATTTACTGATGCTTCAGATTTTGGATATAGATTTATTCTGATAAAGCAATGATTTGTTTTGGGAATTCATTTGATTAGCATAAAGGGGGGTTATTGGGGGAGAGACTATCCCTCTTAATGTAGGTAAATGGTTTTTCATGCAGAATTAACCGACTTGCTCCAATTTTTGGAAACAGAATCATAGTGATATGGCGCTTTCCTGAATAGATGTGGGGTTCTTTTGTGAAGTATAAAGGGGGTACGGGAGATTACCTTCCCTTTGAATTAGATAAATGGGTTTTTATGCAGAATTATCCGATTTGCCTTAAATTTTGAATGTAGGTTCTTTCTGATGAGGCGAACTTCTGATTAGTTTTGGGGGTTTAATGATTAAGTATGAAGAAGGGAACGGGAGATAACTCCTCTTAAATTATATAAATATGTCTTTATGCAGAATTATCCGATTTGCTTTGAATTTTAGATGTAGGTTTAATACATGATAAGGCGTATCCCTGATTAGTTTTGAGGATAAATGTTTAAGTATAAAGAAGGAAAATGAGGAGGGAGCTAATCCCCTTCTTAATTTGTTTTTCGAAGGTCATTATTCTTTAAAATGAAAAGCTGTAATATACAATTAGTGTGCATAGCCTTAGCCTGATCTCAATGCCATCAGTTTAACTGGGCGACATTCTTTTTATTATCTTTACATTACAACTTTTAAAGCCACTGTCTCCTGCTATCGTTAGCATCTACAGAAAAGAACACCTTTTACAGCCTTAAAAACTACTTTTATTATTATTATTTTATACTGAGTTATTTCTAAAATCTTTCTGATAAATTATTAAATATATTTTCTTTTCATACAAGATCTTGGTTTTTATTTCTCGAAATTTATTTATAAACACTTATCACACTTTCTTTTATTACTCACAACTAGTATCACTAATCTTCATAAGATTTAAATAAATTATAATTTTTTGGGTTCGCCTTGATCCAAGATACTCAAATAAAGTATAAAACTTGAGTGTTACAATTTAAGAAATAAAACTTATTTGGAAAAAAAAAAAAAAACTTTTAAAATCTTATGCAAAGACAAAATAGTTGCATGTTGATTAAAAGAAAAAGTGAATTTTCGAATGTGTTAAAACATATGCAAATATCATGGCATTATTTATGACAATCTACACATGTTAAAAGAAATTTTATTTAGTGTAATTTAAAAAAAAAAAAAATACATGCGATTTAACTCTATATCATGATCATCAATTTAATACACTCTCGGGCATGTGTGCCATAATTTCGTCATATCTGTATTAGATGCAAATACATATGAGAAAATAACAATAATGAATAAGTAAAACATAATTTATTTCTTTTCTTATACTCTGTTTGATTTGAGAAGGAAATCTAAAAATTTATCACTTTAATTTTAAATTAAATAAGATAATATTCTTTTTATTTATATTACATTAATAAACAGTTAAACTAAGCTTCTTTCATTTCAGATTTTCCGCTTTGTCACATATTAAATTAACGAAAAGCGAATTTCGTATGAATGAAACATACAAAAATTACCCCGAGAAATAAGGAGTCGTTTAATTAAATTTAAAAATCAAATAAAGAATTTTCTAACAATCTTCTTTTTGCTACTCTTATTGAATACGATGCCCTATTAAAGCAAAGAATAGGGAAAATTGAATTCTTAAAAAAATATTAATTTTAAAACTTCATTAAAAAATTCATTGAAAACGGTTTGAATTTTATTCATTTACTCTGATAAAAGAGATTTTCAAATTTATAATTTCTCGATTATTCACAATTCATTAATTAATATTCGTTTTGTCGGAATCTAGTCTTAAATGAAGAAATTGTGTTGATCCATGGAAAATTAATATAATAATACCTGTGAGAAAAATAGACTACGTTTACACCTCAAAAGAAAATCTATATGCTTTCCTATGTGATTCCGTCTTAAAAAGTTTTACTATATAGCATTTTTCAAAGTCGCCAACACATGGAATATGGATTAACGGTAGTAAAGAATGAATGAAACCTTTATACATAAATAGAGATGTATTAATAAAATAAATACATCACACGCTTTGGCGGTTCTTAAAAAAAAAAATATATATATATATATAAATGAAAAACGGAAAGCTATAATAAGTACATTTGATCAGAGCCATATGAATTAATTATGATCAATTCCATATGAATTAATTTTTAACCATATTGAAGCAAAACACAATAAAGAAATAAAAGGTCAATCCGGGCTATGATTTTAACTTTCTTCCAGACCAGGCCGAATTTTTTTCCCTATGGGTCGATTTAGAGTATTGAATTCAGAAACTTTTCTCCGGGAGGGTGTCCCCCCGCGACACCCCCTTAAATCAACACTAGGACCTAGATATTTCGACCCGTGTAGACTTTCAGTGCATACAACCAGCATATTTGGGAAGGAGGTTTAACGTAAAATCTACTGCTATTTTATGTACAAAGAAAATGCACTGTCTTAGATCAATTTTTAATAACGTACAAATTGTAGATGACCCCTATCTTGCATTCGAAATTAGTCAAAAACTTATTGCTCACAAGTGTGGTTGTGTAAGTTACGAATTTTGGATTTTAATATTTCTGTATGATTTATAGATATCGATATATATATTTTTTGTTGTTGTTGTTTAATTCAGGAATGGTTAAAGAAAAATTTCCTAATTAGAAATTTTACCCTATGGGGCCGTAACAAAATTCAATTTTTGTGTTTTCTCAAGAAACCCCCCTCCCCCCCATAAAGTTGCAACTTATCCCATGAAATTTTGCACCTTCTTTTATGACAAGATGTCTACTCTCATTTAGACACAGCAGATTCTAAAAACATGCCAATCTTATTGGCTTTTAAAAAGATTACGGGAGATAGTTTTATAATTAAAAAAACAGTGGCAATCTTCTTGTAAACGGGTTTCCATTTATTCTTCTTTGATTGGGGAATTTTAAAGCCGAAAAAGTTTCTGGTTAATAAATCCAATGGCTGTTTTCGTCTTTGATTAAATAAGGTCAGTTAAACATTTGAAAATAAGTTAATATAAAATCCATTAAGCTAACAGAGTCTCTGTGTCCTGGCATTTTTGAACAAAACTTAAAAAAAAAACTGTTTTTAAATAAGACATTTTAATTGTATCATTTTAATTTTCACGTAATTATCTCCAATGTTTAATTTTTTTTTAGCTCCTTGGAGACGAGCGACACATATATGTGCCGCTAAAAAGCTTAAGAATTTTAGTTTATGCCCAGCAGTAAAATTTGTGTTATTTAATCGGAGAATTTTCCCGATTTAAAAAAATCACAAATTTCTGTTTCTAAAAACCACTGAAAAAACATTAAAAATTTCGCAAAAAGTTCCGGTTGAGAAAAGTTTCACGTAAAAATAATTTTCTTGTTAGAAAGAAAATATTATTTGAGTTGTCTTAGAACTCACAACAATTGTTACAAAGACAATTTCAAAATAAGAAATAAATGTCTGGGATAAATTTAGGTAAATTTATTTTTTAAATTAATTTATTTTGCAACATTATTGCTCAGTCTTTTTAAATATGAAGTAATTATTTCTATTTTTTGCTTTTAAAGCATGTTGATTTTATTATTTTAAAATTTTTTTTCAATTTTAAAATTCATGTCAAAATAATTTTATTACTTACCTATCATACGTAGTATAGGGTAAGTCTTGCAATCGTTTTGAAAATCGAAAAATTTTTTTGACGGATTTACACGTTTTAGATAGTGGAGATTCCGAAAAACATATTTTTAGAAAAAAAATTTTGCCGTCCGTCTGTCTGTCTGTCTGTCTGTCTGTAAACGCTCTATCTCCCGAACAAATTGAGATAGAGACTTGAAATTTTGTATGTAGTTAGTATGTAAGAATGGGACGAACCCTATTTAATATCAGCAACCTCGATTATCCGGAACTATTTTTTTCGGACTCTCGAAAAATTCGTTCTGATGAAAGGTATATAAAAAGTTTCGAATTTTTTTGTTCTCAGGAATGGACGTAAAAGGCAATAAAATAACACACATTTTGCATATAAAACGAAGTCGATCGGATTATTAGTTGCCGAGATATTTGTAATCTTGTTTTCCACATTCTTCGATTTTTCATGACCCTGTATTTCATTCAAATTTCAATTCAGAAGTATATTTTAATTGGAAATGAGACGCTTAATCCGACGCAGTTAATTGTTAGCAAATAGAATTATTATTTTTGGATTTATAAGGATGTTTCTTTTACTCAGTTCGGTACTAGTTGAGTAGTTTGGCGTTTTATATAATTTGTTGAAATTGGTACATCATCAGTTCTTTAATAGAGCATTACTATAGGTATATTAACAATATTTAAATTTTGTTTATGAATTGCAGTGCATTGTATAAATAGTTTTCACATGTTTTATTTTCATATACATATCCATGATGGGTAAGTATTACGGTGGCCCCCAACGACTAGTTGTTTGAAAGGAAATACTTTTATTTGCCCTACTTAAAAGCTGGCACAGTAGTTTAAATGTTTGTCCAAAAATGCGAAATAAATGTGTCGTGTAAGTATGCTATTTAACCTGTTTGGCAAGATTAATGAATGGCATATGACTTAACTTCCTCTATTTACGGCTTTTAATGCATATTAATGCATTTATTATTTTAACATTTTCTTTCTCTTTTAAAACTCACGTATATATATAGTTTTTTTTTTATGTAATTATAATATTACATGCGTTTAATATGTAATCTTTTAGTTCTAATTTGTATTTTTTTTCTGTTTATAAAATTCTCGTGTAATTTTTTTTTAAATAATTCTTTGCGGAGTTATTTATTTATTTTTTTAGAAATTTGCAACATAAAATATATATATATATATTTTAATTTGTGAAAAATATCTCTTGAAATACTGAAAATTTGAGTATAAAATGGAAAATATAACGTCAAAGAATTGATGAGATTTTAAAAATAATTGTAGTCTGAATTCCGGGAACTTCTAATGTATGAAAATGATCCTCTATGAAACTTCTTTAATGGAACGATTTTGATCAGTTTTAGCATTAAATATCGCTTAAAATAAGCATTCGATTTCAAAATTGTCTGCATCGACCTACATATAAAATATTTCTTTATAATACTACTTATTTTCATATTTTTGTCAAACAATTCAATGTCAGTGGCGGTGACAGCTTTAGTTACTTTTTAGGTGCGTTCGTAATTATGTAAATAAGTCGCCCCTATAGTTGTCGTTCAGTCCGTCCGTCTGTCCGTCCACTCGCATATAACAACGCAAAAACTACGCAACCGAATCGTTTGAAATTTAAAATATATAATTATTATATAATTTTGTCGAGTCATTTCAAATTTTATGAAAATCGGATGCATAGATCAATTACAGGGACAATCAAAAGGATTCCGTTACATTACGGTCAATGGGGAAAAAAGTTTCAAATGTGTTTTAATAGTGCCACACTCATTAGAACATAATAAAATTGATATGCATCTATAAAGTACATATTATAATATACATTTTGCATAATATGTGGTGCAAAGAACATTTGTTATTAATTTACAAGGCCACAAAAAAGTATTCCATTACATAGGGAGAACATTGTTTGGTGCGCATTTTAATTGTAATTAACTATTTGCAATTTTATGAGATTTATATATGAGAGTGATATTTTTATAACTTCGTTATCGTACGAACGCACCTTATTTGCTACGCTTCACGAGCAATTTCCAACTTGTTTTAGAATAGATTATAAATATATATATACAGTGAAACATCTCTAAGGAGACCATCCGTTGAACCTTAAAAAATCGGTCTTTTAAAGAGGTGTTTTCTGATGGAAATAATACATAAAACAAAGTTTCATGCAATACATATCACAAAATAGATACATGTTAATGAATTAGTTTATTGTATTTCGTAAGTATGCAACTTGGAAGGAATCAATTAAAGTTTATTTTAACTTTAACAATTAATTATTTTAAAGATTTTTTTTAACTTTAAAATAATTAATTGTTAAAGTGCAATAATTATTTTAAACATTTTTCGAACTCTTTAGAAAAATTATTTATTTCAATATTATCTCTAACATATATCGAATTTCATATAAATATATTTAAATTAATATCTGTATTTTAGATGTTGAGTTATGAGGAAGAAATTAAAGTTTTGCAATTGATATCTGTACTTCATATAATTGAAATAATTCATTTTTCCAAAATAAGGAGAATGCTCTATCCTCTCTAATTTTTGCTTGGTCATCTTTTTCTTACGTGATAAATTTCCAAAAGTGGTTGATGCTTAGCTGAATATGTTTTCCGGCGAATTTTGAGATTCCGACATATAAAGGGAAGTGATTGTACTGAATGAAAGGGTGAAAAACGGTCTTGCATGGAAGGAAACAGGAAATACTGGTCCAGCAATAGAGGTAAAATTAACATTGAGCCACAGGCGAAATTTATAGACCTGAAATAAGCGTTCTTTATAACAGGTGGAATTTCGCCGAGTTTTTCTCTTTATATGCTTGGTATTTTATATTGATACGTATGATTTTAAATAGTAGAGAAAAAATCTTTGTTTGACTTATTTCATGTTTATATTTTATATTTTTGAAATCTCTACCATAGTCTTTTGTGACTTCAGGAATATTTGTTCTAAAATTTTATCCAGTGGCGCAGCCAGAATTCGGCTCTGGGGGTGGGGGGATAGAGTTGCTTATAGATAACAAAGTCTCTATCTATCTATCTATCTATCTATATATATATATACCGGGTGTCCCAAAAATGACTGATGGATTTTAAAATTCAATAATTTGCAAACGGTGACAGCATTAAAAAATTTTTGCAGCAGGGTTATGTATAATGTCAGGAGTTTTTTTTACCGTAATTTTTTATTTTATTTCGCATCTCAAACAATAGGTGGCGCTGACGGCGATTGAAGGCCAAATGATCAGTGCTGAGTGAAGCGTCGACCTGGCCTTCAGTCGCCGTCAGCGCCACCTATTGTTTGAGATGCGAAATAAAATAAAAAATTTCGGTAAAAAAAAACTCCTGACATTATACATAACCCTGCTGCAAAAATTTTTTAAATAGTTGTCACCGTTTGCAAGTTATTGAATTTTAAAATCCATCAGACATTTTTGGGACACCCGATATATGTATACAAGGTGTCCCAGAAATGTTGAGACAAATTTTAAGGGGAAATAGGAGACATCACAAGGATTCAGATTTGTACAGCAACCCGTTGTCGGAAACGCTTTCTTGCCGCGGTAGTGACGATACAAAACACAAGAAGGGCTGGACACGAATAAGAACAGAAAACATCTTGACTATCCTTAAAACAACAGAAAACTAAGAAAAAAGAGCATTAAAGAAACAACGATCGTCATCAAAATAGGTTTTCGAAATTACGAACCCGGGCCTTGATGCATGGAGGCGCATCTCCGGTGCATGGAAAATCTAATTTTCTCTAGAAAACACAAGGAATGTCCCGAACTTCCCCAACAGTTGCAACGATGCACGCTACAAGTTCCTCAGAACTTTCCAGTGTTATTCCGGTATTTTTGAAGCACTAAGAATATGAAACATGTTTTCTCCCCCTTTTCGTGTCCTTTCCTTCATGTGTTTTGTGTCGTCATTACAGCGTGAAGAAAGTATTTCCGACCGTAGGTTGCAATATAAATCTGAATCCTTGTAATGTCCCTTACCCCCCCTTAAAATTTGTCCCAATATTTCTGGGACACCCTGTGTATATATATATATACAGGTGTCCCAGGATTATTGGGACAAACTTTATGGGAGCTAGGGGACATCACACGGATTCAAATTTGAAAGCATCAAACGGAAACGTTTTCCTGGCGCGGTATTGTCGACACAAAACATAAAAAAGGCAGGACACAAAGAAGAGGATATAAGATGATTGTTATCTTTAGTACAGCATAAAAACTAAGAAAAAAGAATTTTAAAGAGACGACGATCGTCATCAAAATTGGGTGTTCGAAATTACGATCTCAGGACTTGATGCATGGAATCGCATTTTCGGAGCGTGGGAAGATTTAAATTTTCGAAAATACCAGGAGTATCCTGGACATCCTCAGAGGTTGCTCTGATGAGTGCAACAAGTTCCTCAACATTTTTTACCATTGTCCCGGCATTTTTTCAGCACTAAAAATAATAAACAAGTTTTATATTACAGCTCTTACCGGTTTTCTTTTTTTTGTGTGTGTTTTGTGTCGTCACTACCAAGTGCTGCTGTGTTCAAAGCGTCTTTCAAAAAATTTTGTTTGGAAAGCGTGGTACGAGGTGGCATTAAAAAAAAAATATTCGCCTATAACTGACACTTTGCGATATTCCACCTATATATATTTTTTAAAATTAAGATAATATATTTGTAGAATTTCTATAAAAAAATTTGATAACTAATTAAACATCCGTTCTAAAATCTTAATTATATTTTTTCGAAATTTATGAATAAAATATTTATATATCTTCTTTTATCACAACTAATATAGATTTTTGAAAAATTTAGGTAAACTAGTCTTTCTTTGGACCGCTTCGATCCAAGATACTCAAATAAAGTGTCGAAATTGGTGTTACCATTTGAAAAAGTGAAATCCTGTGAAAAAATAAAAATAATAAAGTCTTTTAAAATCCTTATAGAAAGGCATAATAATTGTATACAGATCACAGATAAGTATATTTTTTCAAATGCCTTATTTTATATGTAATTATAATTGCGTTATTTATGATAATCTAGACGTGTTAAAGCAATTTTTTATTTAGTATATAATTGAAATAAAAATGACTTAACTCTACATAATGGATATCAATTCATATATTTTACACATGCCTACATGCGAGAAAGAATCAATACATGACACAAAAATCGATTTTCCGCGTGTTTCGTTTGATTTGAAAGGGCACATCTCAATTTTAAATAAATAAGACAGAAGTTTTTATTTGTATTACACTAATAAATAGCTAAACTAGATTTCTTTCATTTCAAATTTTACGCTTTGCCACATATTAAATTTATGAAAAGCGGAATAGTTTTACATGAATGAAACAGATAGAAATTACCCCGAGAAATAAGGAGTCGTTTAATTAAATTGAAAAATCAAAAAAAGATTTTTCTAGCCATGGTCTTTGTACTATTCTTATTGAATATGATGCCTTATTAAAGTGAAGAATAGCAGAAAGTGAATTCTTAAGAAAATGCTTATTTAAAAATTTAATTTAGCGATTCGCTGAAAACGGTTTCAATTTTATTCATTTGCTTTGATAAAGAAGATTTTTACAAATGTATCACGATAACTCATGATAATTAATATAATTTTTGTTCTGAATTCTTTAATATAAGAGATGTAAAAAATTAATAATTCATGAATATTTATGACTATTTAATTAATGTAATTCAGCTTCGATGTCAGTTGGATATAAATGATAGGAAACGAATATGTGCATAATCAATATTTCCCCCCTTTTTTTTAATGAGATTCTAATCATAAAAATTTTAAACTTTGTCACTTGACGGAAATCTTGAAACATTAACTTTTTATGCTAATTACAACAACAATTATTATTATTATTATTTGGAATAAGCTATTTATAAAATGAATACAGTTGCAAACCGATAGGCTTAAGTAAGGATGTTTGAAACAACACTCCGTCTTGTATTATAAAAGTATTATATGTTATCCGCTACATTTTGGCACATTTAGAAAATTGAGTTGAAAATAAAGTCTAAAACAGTAAGTCCCTTTTAATGGTTATCAATACCAATAAATAGCATTTAACGGTTAATATTTTTTTAAATATTAAAGGTTAAAAATATATAATGTAACCGCGAACTAAACTATATTATAATCTTTCCGAGTTACCCCTGTTCCACAAAACGGTCTTTCTCTATAGTGACCTTGGGAATCAATATTATTTTCAGATTTAAAGAAATATTGATAAAAACAAAATTTCGTTTGCTGTCACTGACTTTTGGAAATGTTTTCGAGTAGTTTTAATGGTAGTCGGTTTCTCAAATCATATTATCGATTTTTAGGACATTTTCGATTCTTAATTAAACATTTTCAGAAGCGTAGCTGAATTTATATTTGCAAGAATAATAACATATTATTATTTTAATAAACAATTTATATTACTTAAGAAATGTGTTACAAAATATATTAAAAGCAAATAACTTTTGACATGTTTCGGTTCTAATTCTGATAAAAACCATAATCACCACCATCATATTTTTAGTTTATTTTGTAACACTTTTCGTAAATAACGTAAACTGTTTATTAAAATGTTTATGTAAATGTAAAGTTCTTAAAATCTTGCGATTTTAAAAATCTAACGGATTTGATTTAATAAACTTTTTAACATATTATTAATGTTAATTTATCATATTTGTCTTTCAAGCATGTTTGTTAAATATGAAAATGTTTACTTGGATTATCATGGACAGCATGTATATAGCCTCTGAAAAACTAATATTCCAGTTTGAGAAAACCGATTACCGTATTTAGTGGTGTATAACCTCTTCAGACCTGGGGTGCACAAATGTGTACCTCCACTCTTTACCTCATAAAAACAAAACTGTCCGATTTTTTTGCATTTTTACTTTAATTATATACAGCTGAATGTTTTTTGCTTTAAAACAAAATCAATAAATATCAGCACTGATGAATATTACCTCATAAAATAAATAATATTTCCACCCGAGTTTCGAAAATACCTTCAAGTCATTGTGGCCAAGAAAGTAGGAAATATTCATGATTGTTTAACTTAAATGCTTTACAATAAAAAAATTTGAAGATTTGCTGATCATTTACTTGTTTAAAGATCTTAATTTCGTTATTGCGTAAATTTATATTAATGATAGTTAAACTGATGTTTTAAGGGGATTAGTACTTTTATATCCATATTTGTAAACATAAATTACAAGTCTCCTAAAGTACTGATTTCATAGAAATGACTCTTTCTGTCATCTATGGTGTCATTTCGATTATGCAAAAGCAATAAATATATATTTGTGGAGTTATTTTATGCTCAGGTCTGAAGAGGATAAGGCGCACTTTTTTTTTTCAAAAAAATAGGGCAAAACTCCTAGGTGCGCCTTATACACGGAATAATTTTTTACTGTTGGATGCTCGAATGATATACATAAGAAATTATTCAAAGAAGATATTAAACTCGGAAAATGTTACTTAATTGAAGTATTACTGTATATTTATTTCACTCCTCGCAGTTTTTTTTATACAACAGAGCTAGTGACATTATGTAAACGCTAATTAGCAATTTCCACTACCGTCACTCATTCCTATTTCCCGTCATTCTCTTACAACCCGACGTCTAAAAATGCATTTTCGTCTCGTTTTCTAGTCTGGCGTAATGTTTGTTTCATTTTTTTACTTTATTGAATTTCATTTGGTCATTCTTCATTAGCGTATCAAATTTATGGTGCGCGTTATACACGAGATTTTAAGAAATCGCCATTTTTACTTGTAAAGTAGGGGTGCGCGCTATACACGAGTAAATACGGTAATATACTATAAAACTTTTATAAATGTTTATTTAAACTCTTCAGTCCTGGTGTCGCCTGTAGGAGACACTAAAGAACGCCTTTTAAATTAACTAGACGGTTGCCCGCCCTCAGTAGCCCGAAGACTATCTGAATGCCAGTTCTCTCGGTGTTCTGGGGTTTCGTTTGCATATCTTTTTTTATTGTTAATGAAGAGGTCTTCCATTTGTTCTTCCATCTGTTCTTCTTTCTGTTCTTCCATCTGTTCTTCCATTTGTTCTTCCATTTGTTCTTCCATTTGTTCTTCCATTTGTCTGGGGTTTCGTTTGCATATCTTTTTTTATTGTTAATGAAGAGGTCTTCCATTTGTTCTTCCATCTGTTCTTCTTTCTGTTCTTCCATCTGTTCTTCCATTTGTTCTTCCATTTGTTCTTCCATTTGTTCTTCAATTATATTCGACGATTCACTGTTTGAGAGCCTATCTGTCCTTTTATTTATAGAAGTTCAAAATGAAAAAAGATTTTCTTAGCAGACGATTTTTTCTGTGCCTCAATTAATTAAATAATTATTCAATTAATTATCCTCAGAATTCCTTTTATTTATAGAGATTTAACTCCTTCTAGAATTGTTAAAATTATTTTTTGACTTCTTTAATACATGTGTGTGTATTATAAGCATGAATGTATCAAATAGATGTTTTATAAAATTTTTAATCTTGTTTTTGTGGTCTTCTTTCTCAGGCACAATTCAACATGTCTAAACTGGCACAATGATTCAAATTACTATTACTTTATTTTAGGGTTTGGGGGGATTTATTTGAATATCACAGATTTATGTATCGAATTTGGTATAGGGTCCCTATTAATAATGGTCAATTTCTAATTAAGCACTTATCATCCACATTTCATGATGAAGGTGATTTTTATGATGACTTTACAGCGACAAAAGAAAATAAATTATAATTGACCAATTTTGTCAAAAACGATTTATAAAAATTTAAAAAGTGTAGTTTGAAAATAATGATAGGATTACTTCATTACATAATCTTAATTACTGTCTGATTTAACTTACTTTAGCATTTTCCATTCCCTACTTATCGCCATCAGATAAAAAAATAAAAAATAATAATTAAATAAAAAAAAATAACAATGATGCGCTTTTCAACCTTTTTTGAGACATACTGCTTTACTTTTGGGACGTTCTCAAAAGGTGGGCACTGTACACACATCATAACTTTAAGCTTTTGAATAAATAAATTTAATCACCATTGACTTTAATTTTTATTTTCACTGAAGTCTCAATTCTGTTCAGAGACAAAAATTGTTATAATTTACATTAAAAGTTTTGTATAAATATCTTAAAATTTAAATTTTGTTTACTAAAGTGGCCAATTTTGGATATTCATAACGTTTACTGTTCCAATGTACCAAGAAAAAAAGTTTTAACTTGTTTCCAGGATATTCTAATGATAAACATCGAATTCATAAAGGAAATGGATGATTGTTTTATAATTTTGTTAACAAATGGCACTACCAATTTATTGTTTTTTGAAGTTAGAAGGACTTTTCTAGAAAGACTTTTTCTGTATTTTCTTATGTAAAAAGTAACAATCGAAACAAAGCTGTTATTTTCACGCAAAACACGTTAAGTACTTTAATCTCTTTTATCTATCTTTAAAATCCTTTTTGTTTAATTTGAAAGTATCTATATGTATTTTCGTAAAATTTTTTTTGCAATAAATGCACTTTTCTCAAATAAGAAATTGGAATGTCCGGATTGCGTAACGATCTAAACGTCGATTTTTTTCCCCGTATAATTATTTTTAAAAATGATTTGATGTGCTGAAACGTATAATAAGATATTTATTATAATGTTTTATTATAAATAATTATGTGTTTTGTGTAAATAAAGCTTATTTAGTACCTGTAATAAAATTATTTTACTTAGAAACACGCTCAACTTTCACGTGTAGATTAATTAAATGCTTAACAATAATTAATTTTCCAGAATAACTGCTGTCTTTTAATGTTTGTATATAAGTGTATAGACTTATATACTGTATTGTAAAAAAAAAAAAAAAAAAAAAAAAAAAAAAAAAAAAAAAATGGCCTTAAATTTGAAAATTTAAAAAATCACTAATAGTTAGCGTTTAATGATCCCATGTTTTGATAATTCGCCTTTTACAAATTCACTTTTTATGCATTCATTTCCATGTAAATCAAAAATTTTACTTCGCAAATAATTAAATACTTAAAACTTTTAAAATTACTTTCAGCATTTTGGTATCTTAGTTTTATATAAAAATGAAGCATGATTAGATGTACTTAAAAAAAGTATCCAAAACTTTTCAAATGTCTTTCTTAAAAACGTTATCATAAATAAGTAATTTTTTTTTATCGTGCACATAAGTTAAGGGCGTGTTCCCAAAAATATTGTAACAAAGATTAAATCTTGTTAAGGACTCCATATATTTTTGTGGACTAAAAATACGTAACTTTGTTCGAGCCAATTATTGTCATACATTAAAATTAATTACTATAATATTATTTGGTAAATAATTAAACATTTAAAACTTTTAAAATTACTTTCAGTTTTTTTTATTTTAATTTTATACACCAATGAAGCATGATTAGAAGTATTTAGAAAAAGTAACCAAAAATTTCCAGTGTCTTTTATTCTTAAAAACATTGTCGTAAATAAATTGTAATGATATTTTTTTATCGAGTTCATAGGATATGGGCGTGTCTCAGAAAAATTGTAACAGAGATTAAATCTTGTTAAAGACTGCATATATTTTTGTGGACCGAACATACGTTACTTCTTCGAGCCAATTATTGTCATACATTGAAATTAATTACCAACATGTTTCCCCAGATAATGTTTCTCATCGAGCGAAATTAGGACAAACTTTCAAACAGAAAATTCCTTCGTCATCTCCCTTTATGAATTTTTGTGATTCATTAGATAATGAGTCTAATGTTAGAATTTTCAGATAATTAGAAATACGCACTAAACAAGGTTGAGTCACTATCACCATCGGAATAGAGAGAACTCAATGTCTCACATCAAAAAAAGAAAAGTTGAAGCTTTCTTAAATGGCTGAAACTTCCAAAGAAATCGACATGATGCATAGTTATGAAATATTGTGCTTTTTTATTATCCCTATATCCAAATCGATATATTTATTCCGAATCTGAGATTAAGTAAGGAGGAGATTATTATTCTGAAATAAAGATGACAGAAAAGCGGAATAACAGGGAAATGTGATGTGATAAAATTATTATCAGTCTAATTAAACACAGATAAAAATTAAATTTTAAAGTAATATAGGTATATAATACGTATATATTTTAATTTTAACGTATTTTATAATGCAATGGAATTCTTTTGTTTGTCCCTGTAAACGCGATTTTAATGCTATACTTCATATTAAATACAAAATTTTATACAGTAAACCTCAATAATATATATAAATTTCCTGAAAATCAGAGTATATTTAGAGCACAGACTTCAAACAGACAAACCGAGATACAGATAGACACACAGCCAGGCAAACCGAATTTATAAACATTTTTCAACTATGCTGGAGAGTGTTAAAAAGAGAAAAAAACTGGTATGCAATTGAATTTTCATTAAAAATTTTGCGATAAACCAAAATATAGCAGAACGCCGATTATCCGATGAAGATGGGATCGATCCTGATTTAATTTCATAGAGATCCATTAGAAACTATCCATAAAGAATGGATAATTTCTAAGAGATCCAGTTCCTTAACTGCTGACAAAGGCAATTTATAATGTGAGAGAGGAATACGTAAGTAGATTTCTGAATTGTTTCTCTTATGCGCCATACAATATTTAAAAAAGGTAACCAAAAATTTCCAAGTGTCTTTTATTCTTAAAAACATTGTCGTAAATATATTGTAATGCTATTTTTTTTTTTTATCGTGCTCATAGAATATGGGCGTGTCTTAGAAAAATTGTAACAGAGATTAAATTTTGTTAAGGACTGCATATATTTTTGCGGACCAAACATACGTAACTTTGTTCGATCCAATTATTGTCAAACATTAAAATTAATTACCTTCATGTTTCCTCAGATAATGTTTCTCGTCGAGCGAAATTAGGACAAACTTTCAAACAGAAAACCCCTTCGTCATCTCCCTTTATGAATTTTTGTAATTCATTAGATAATGAGTCTAATGTTAGAATTTCCAGGTAATTAGAAATATGCACTAAACAAGGTTGAGTCATTGTCACCATGGGAATAGAGAGAACTCAATATCTCACAAAAAATAAAAAATAAAATAAAAATAAAAATAAAAACAAAAAGAAAAATAGAAAAGAAAAGAAAAGAAAAGAAATGTTCAAGCTTTCTTAAATTTCTGAATAGGCAACTGTGATGAGATAAAATTATTAACAGTTTATTAAAACATGGATAAAAATTAAATTTTAAAGTAATTTAAGTAAGGTGGTCTGGTGTAATAACGCCAGGCGGGGTAATAACGCCAAGTGCTAATATTATGCATAATTATGAAATAATCTGGTAAATGACACCCATGTGCTCTGCGCAGAAGGGTTTTGAGTCATATAAATCGCAAAAAACAGCTTCAAGTTAATTTGTTTCATTTTTAGGTCTTATTGTTTTTACAAGCAATTAAAATTAACGCTTGATCTAAAATTTGCGAGATACGTTTTGTGATGTGAAGACTATCTTTTTTTATCCGGAAATACTTTGTTAATTACATAAATTTGTAGTACATTTCATTGACTTTAAAAATGTTGTTGAAGATTTTGGATATCTTCTCGAGATAATTTGTAATTTAAAATGTACAGCGCAATAGCTATAACGGGGTAATAACGCTATTCCTTGGCATTAATACTCCGGTTCATTCCCTACAATAGCCGATCTACATCCTAAATACTAATTCAAATAAACACAGTTAAAACTGTGCAATGTTTCTAATAATTCTATTTAAGCGGTCCTTTTTAACAAAAAAGAAGCTCACGGTCTGATATTCTTTTGCCTCATCCTCCCCCCCACACCACATCTTTATTTTTCTTACACTTTCACAAAAAATCGAACATTTTCAATAGCTTAGAATGCAATTTGTCGATTTCTAAGTTTGAGAGTTTTTAGAATTGGGCAATCTACATTAGAGGTCTGCACGGGCCGAAATTTCCAGGCCCGGGCCCGGCCCGAAAGTTAAAATTTCAGCCCGGGCCCGGCTCGGCCCGAACGAAAAAAATGTTGGCCCGACCCGGCCCGGCCCGAAAGTTAAAATTTCGGCCCGAGCTCGGCCCGGTCCAGAAAAAAGTTTAAAATTCGGCCCGAACCCGGCCCGGCTCGAGTGAATTTCTACAGAACATTGATCTTTAATCTTATGGAAGAGTTCTGACCAAAAAAAATTATATTAGTCTTTTTTTTTTTCCATGTTTATAATCTCTATTTATGCAGAAGTGCCGTAGGCTGCGATATTTATGTTTTTAAATGAATCTTTGTTTGTTGTATGTAAATGTTTCAATTATCACTAGCATTATTAATCCACATTCCCTGTAATGGAGACAAAAAATCGAAAAAGCGGTATTTGGTAAAATTTCCAAAGACGAAATCGCTTTGGAACGAAAAAAAAAAAATGCATTCCCTTCTTAACAGATGTAAATGTTTAATATATTTTTTCCCCTGTATTGTTGTATTCATTTTGTATGGATGAACATTTTAAAAGAAACTTTCAGTTTTCAGTAATAAAAAAAAAAAAAAAAAAAAAAAAAAAAAATCCGTCATAATTATGTTTTTTTGTGTGTGTGTGTGTGTGTGTGTTTAATTCTATTTTAAAACGCCTAGTAATCTACGATTCTTTAAAAGGAATAAATTCTAATGTTAAATTGTAGAATAATGACGGCTTAAAAGTATATGCTTTTTTTGTAGAAATTTTTGGACAAAGCCAAATATTACTGATTTATAAAAAGTCGAGAAAAGGATTTTCACATAGGAAGATTCAATAGGAACTGATTATTTTGATCCATGAAAACTAGGAAGAATGGAATCAGTCTCGGCTTCGTACGAAATAAAAAAGTTAGGCCCCGCCTGATACTCCAGCAAAAAAATTAAAGCCCGAGCCCAGCCCGGCCCGAAAAGATTAGTGACTAGGCCCGGCCCGGCCCGAATGGATTAGTGACTAGGCCCGGCCCGACCCGGCCCGAGTCTTCAGAAGTAAGGCCCGAGCCCGGCCCGGCCCGAATGCCATTATTGGAAATCGGCCCGAGCCCGGCCCGGCCCGTGCAGACCTCTAATCTACATGCCATTATTCCATCTTATTTCATAATTTTGTTTGCATGGCGTTATTACCCATATAGATGGGTAATAACGCCAAATAGCATTGGTCAAGAAATCACGCCATTACATTTTATGAATACATATCTGTTAAATTATTTTTTTTTTCATATAGATAGTCAATGAGTTGCTGTATCAAATCATATATTTGTTTGAAAAATACAATCTAAAACTGAGCCGTGAAAATTGGTAGAACCTTAACGTGGCATTATTACCCCAGGGTACCTTATATAATCATTGGTGTAGTCGTAAAGACAACAGAGGGCATATGGTCTAAGCAGAGGGTATACCCTAGAGCAGCTGTTCCCAAGCTATAGGTCGCGACCCACTGGTGGGCCGCGGCAGTTATTTTGGTGGGACGCAGAACAATGAAGCTTTGCCATCATACTATATCTTTCATCTCATGTGTTTAAAAAGATATGACAATTCCAACAGGAAATAATATTTCAAGGAAAAATCCTTAATTTCCTTCTAGATTAATATACGAACAGAATAGCCAGAAATATTTAAATCAGCTTTGAGGTCCTTGATGAAATTCAACGCTTCGTGCTCATGAAAACATGGTTTTTCTACTTTGCTGTTTTTGAAAGAGAAGTATTTGAGACAAACTGCGTGATATGTTTCCACATTGGTAAACTCCAGTACCAGAAATCTCATTGATTACAAAGTTATGTTTTCATAATAATTAAACGTATTTTTAACTATCTTTGTAGCTTGTGCATTGTTTTAATTACTACTCACTTACACAAATTCAGATTACCTATTCTTGTTTTTGTTGATCATGCATCTTGCATACGAAAATTTGCGTTTTTCGTAGCGGAGGATATAGCCGAGCGTATAAAGATCGTACAAAAATTGCTATACTGATGTACAACTTTGTCTTGGGTGGGTCGCGAAATTATTTTTTAATTGAACGATGGATCGCAAATTTTTTTTTCACTGAAAGGTGAGTCGCGTACTAAGAAAGTTGGGGAACCACTGCCCTAGAGTATATATACTGTAACTTTTTTAAGAAACAGAGGGTATAGGGTGTTCCTTAAAAAAATCCAGATGTTATGCGGCGTATACTCGCGTAAACCTTCCACTACACCCCTGTATATAATACGCATATATTTTAATTTTAACGTATTTTATAATGTAATGGAAGTCTTTTGTTTGTCTCTGTTAGCGCGATTTTATTGATATGCTTCATTTTAATACAAAATATTTTATAGAAAAATTCAATAACGTATATAAATTTCCTGAAAGTCAGAGAATATTTTCAGGAAATCTCTTAAAATTACTTTCAGGATTTTAGGATCTTCGTTTTATGTATCAACGAAGATGATTCGAAGTATTTTTGAAAAGTTATCCAAAATTTTTCAAATGTCTTTTAATGTTAAAAACATTCTCGTAAATAAATTGTAATGATGTTTATATATATTTATCGTCTTCATAGGATATGGGCGTGTCCCAAAAAAATTGTAACAGAGATTAAATCTTGTTAAAGATTGCATATATTTTTGCGGACCAAACATACGTAACTTTGTTCGATCCAATTATTGTCAAACATTAAAATTAATTACCTTCATGTTTCCTCAAATAATATTTCTCGTCGAGCGAAACTAGGAGAAACTTTCAAACAAAAAATTCCTTCATCATCTCCCTTTATGAATTTTTGTGATTCATTAGATAATGAGTCTAACGTTAGAATTTTCAGATAATTAGAAATACGCACTAAACAAGGTTGAGACATAGTCACCATGGGAACAGAGAGAACTCAATATCTCACATAAAAAAACAAGTTGGAAATTGCACGTGAAACGTAGCAAATTAGGTGCGTTCGAACGATAACGAAAAACGATTCTAAAAATATTATTCGAACGATTTTAAAAATATTACTTTCATATATCAATCTCATAACATTGTAAATAGTGAATTACAATTAAAAAGCTCATCAAACAATGTTCTCCCTATACCATTATGTAATGGAATACTTTTGTGTGGCCTTGTAAATCAATAACAAATGTTCTTTGCACCACAAATTATGTAAGATGTATATTTTAATATGTACTTTATAGTTGCATATAAATTTTATTAAGTTCGCATGAGTGTAACACGATTAAAATGCATTTGAAACATTTTTTCCCCATTGACCTTAATGTAATGGAATACTTTTGATTATCCCTGTAATTGATCTATGAATCCGATTTTCATGAAATTTGAAATAACTCGAAAAAATTATGTAATAATTATGTATTTTAAATTTCAAACGTATAGAATATACTTGAAACTTTTTCCCCATTGACCATAATGTAATTGAATACTTTTGATTGCCCCTGTAATTGATCTATGCACACGATTATCAAAAAATTTGAAATAACTCGACAGAATTATGTAATAATTGCGTATTTCAAATTTCAAACGATTAAAATGCATTTGAAACTTTTTTCCCCATTGACCGTAATGTAATGGAATACTTTTGACCGTCCCTGTCATTGATCTATCCATCCGATTCTCATAAAATTTGAAATGACTCGACAAAATTATGTAATAATTATGTATTTTAAATTTCAAACGATTCGGTTGGGTAGTTTTTGCGTTGTTATATGCGGACAGACAGACGGACGGACTGAACGACCACTATAGGTGCTACGTATTATATAATTACGAACGCACCTAAAAAGAAAAGTTCAAGCTTTCTTAAATGGCTGAAACTTCCAAAGAAATCAACATGATGGATAGTTATGAAACATTGCGCTTTTTTAATTACCCAAATCGAAATATTTATTCCGAATCTGAGATTAAGTAAGGCGAAGATTTCCATTCTGAAATAAAGATGACAGAAAAGCGGAATAATAGGGAACTGTGATGTGATAAAATTATTAACATTCTATTTAAACATTGATAAAAATTAAAATTTTTAACGTAATAGAAGTATACAATACGTATATACAGTAAAACCTCTAAATAACGGACATTTCGGTAACGCAAAAATTGTCCTCTTTTCGGAGGTGCCCGCTATTGGTAAACCCTCAGAGATACAAAAATTGCTAAGAAATACTTAATCGACATTTATCTGTTTTAAATTTTCTATTATATGATTAATGAGAAATTAAAATTTTTTTTTAAGAAATAAAATTCAGTAAAATTGTGCACACCTCTAGCTGCTATTTATTACATTCTAATATATATATATATAAAAAATCTGTTACAAAAGTTTACTTTTTCTTGCGATTACATGTAATTTGTTTTTCAATGTGACGTTATTATTCATTATGGAGTTTCGGGCGGGGATGGGGATTGCGCTTTTTATCATTAAAAGCATAAAATCTTCCCGGGGGACATAGCAATTTTAATGCTCTGGGAGATGTCCCTCCCAGGCAATTCCTTGACTTCAACACTGTACATGAAGAAATTTTATCAGCTCACCCTCTACATTTTTCTGTGATCAAAAAATTTGTGACACATTGCCTTGATAAATTAAGAGGCATTTTTACTTTTTTAAATTTTTTTTTTCGTTAAAAAATTCTTTTTATCCTTTATCGCCGAAAATAGTGTCCGCTATTTGGAACGTCCGTTATTCAGAGATTAAACATACAACAATTTAAGTTTGGGGAATGGGGATTGGAAAACTGTTCGTTAAATAGAGGTGTCCGCCATTTGGGAGTGTCGGTTATGGAGGTTTTACTGTATTTTAGTTTTAACGTATTTTATAATGTTGTGGAATACTTTTGTTTGTTCCTGTAAACGCGGTTTTAATGATATGCTTCATTTTCAATACAAAATATTTTATAGAAAACCTCAATAATATACATAAATTTCCTGGAAATCAAAGTATATTTAGAGCACGGACTTCAAAAAGACAAACTGAGATACAGACAGACACATAGATAAACAAACTGAATTTATAAACATTTTTCACATATGTTGGAGAGTGTTAGAGAGATAAAAAAACTGGCATAGAATTGAATTTTCATTAAAAATTTGCGATAAACCAAAATACAGCAGAGCGCCGATTATCCGAACAAGTTGGGATTGATCCTGGTTTAGATAATCTCTAAGAGATCCAGTTCCTTAAAACTGCTGACAAGGGCAATTAATAATGTGTGAGAGGAACATAAAAGTAAATTTCTGAATTATTTCTCTTATGCACATGGGTAAATAAATTGCGCTGTTTATGTTTCACGCAGTCATAATTCGGGTAATTTGAAAAGATTTTTTTGCTTAAATAAAAATTTTAAATTTGTGCATAGTGTTGCCTAATCTTCGGTTTTTGACCCCCCCCCCCCCCAAAAAAAAAAAAAAAAAAAAAAAAAATCAGCAATTACTACATGGTTTGTATGGTTACCATTATTTTCCAGGTGAAATACCAACATTTCTTTACAATAAATAAATAAATAAATATGCTTAATTAATTAAATATTAAGCGCGAAATCTCGTCTTATTTAATCAGAGATTTTCTATAAGAAAATACTGGTACAGAAGAATTTTTCTGGTCATGAAATTCCAGGACTAGTACGACTAGTAAGATAATTTGATGAATTAGCATACAGAAATAAAAATTCATTAAATAATATGTTGTGTTCTCATCATGTTAATTTTATTTAAAAAAAATAATCTAAGAAATCAAACAAAAACAAACACACACATAAATACAAAAAGAAAAAAAAAAGAGAGAAAAAGAAAAAAGAAAAAAAGCAACACCAGAAGGCTGTTATATCGCATGTTTTTCGTAGACTTCTCAAATTTTCCGATTATGAAACCAATTTTTGGTTAAACAGACTGTAAATTAAGTGTAATATATATTTTATAAAAAAAAAAAAAAATCAATATATTGTAAAATCATAAGAAATCAACTTTATGTTTCGAAAGAGAGAACCTTTCTTCATCGGTTCGAACACGTTCAAACTCTATACTAAAAAATTATAATGCATCCAAACGAAATGCATACTATCGTCGACTGAAGTTCGCAAGTTAGCATTAATGAAAGATCTTAATTTTCATTTCAGTGTAGTAAACATGCTTTTGTTTTTTAAAAAAATTTCTTAAAAATATAGGGGGATACAAAAACATGAGGGCTGTAGCTAGAAGTGATCTGTAGGGGGGGGGGGGGGGTCAAGAAATTGTAAGGGGGGGATCATATTTTTTTTTCTCATTCTGACGCAGAAAGATAAATTAGTGCATATTCACACTGTAGGTACTATGTTTCTTATTAAACTGTCGTAATAACTTCATTTTATGCTAAGAAAAGTATATGATGATGAAAATTTTGAGTGTATAACTGGTCCAAAATGAAACATCATGTTAGGTTCATATGTTCAAATAGGATGAGGGAATGTTGAATTACTTATTTTAAATGCAATTTAGTAATTCTGAAAAACTGTGAAAGCGTCTCAAAACTAAAATTGATTTTCGAACAGAATTTCATTTGAATTTTCGAAGCAGAAATTCATTTAGTGACCTTGGAATCTTTTCCAGGGAGGGGGGGGGGGGGAGGGAGCTCAAAATATTTTAGAGGGGGCTGAGCCACCCCTTATCTACGGCCCTGGGGGGTAAATTGAGACAGTACAGGGTGGCGAGTGGTCTTAAAAAAACGCAGTCAATAAAAGAGGAAATTTAGACCAGAAAAAAGAGGACCAGTGTTTTCTATATTTGAAGTGGTTTCAAATATTTGAAATAATTTTAAGGGATAAATAATATGAATTGCTCTTTAACGAAATACTGGTACTTAACAACATTTTTTCCCTGACTATTCGTCACCTTACAGAAAATAGGGCATTTTTTAATTTTTAATTTAATTTATTTTTAGGGGTATAAGTGTGCGAAAATTCGCATGTGCAAAATTAATTCGAATTATACAAATTGTATCAATTAGAAAATACAGTCTACTCTCGTTAATTCGAAATCGGATAATTCGAATCTTCGCTTAATTCGAACTAAACATGAAGTCCCGAAATTTTCAATGGCAGAATAACGTTAAAAACTTTCCTTAATTCGAACTCATTTTTTTCTCGACTTCGTTTAATTCGAACTAACGAGAACTCCGATTTTTTATTTTTCTTTTCTTTCTCACGGATTTCAGATCCTTTGAATAACTTTCTTTCTTTGATTTTTGTGAAAATTGTTCCGAACGAGTATACATATAATCCAAAGCATTCGATATCCACTTTCTTAGTGACCCGTCTGTCCATCAGTGACACCTCAAATCTTTCTTCCATTTATTTGTTTCGAATCATTTAATTATTTTATGTATTTATACATTCTAATTTAATATTAAGTCATATTCAAATGATAACAGACAAAATAAATTTAAAAAACACTATAACATTAATTCCTTCGTAATAGTACCATATTAAGCTTTTTTTTTTTTAAATTTTATACTTTCCATAATTTGAACTTAGGATAATTCGAACATTTCTTGTGGTCCCGACGAGTTCGAATTAACGAGAGCCGACTGTATTTTGCCTCTGAAGAGCATTATAAATTAAGAGAGTCAATGCGGCATCTTTTCATTTTTCCTTTTATTTATTTTTAAAAGAATCAGGGAGAATAAGTATTCAAGTGATGTTAAATACGTTCTTTTAAAGATATTTTTAAAACTTAATATTCCAATAACACGTAAACTACAGCGAGAAAAGCTTAAAGATTAATCAAAATTTATTCATATTTATATAAAAAAATATATTGAGAATTAATGTTAAAGGGAAATAGAAAAGCAGGAAAGTTCACATAAAGTTTGGGGCACATAATTAATTACATACAACTAACTTCTCAAGACTGTTTAAAAACCGGATGCAATTTGAAAATTTTTAGTCCCAAAATATATTTTTATAAATAAAAGGAAGTTGGTTCTAAAGGACACTTTCCCTCCCCCAATTTAGTATGTATTCAACATCCATTCTTTAATCAAAAAATTTAGGTAAAGATTTATTTCATATTCCGTTTATTTTCACACCACGCCTTTTTACATAAAGTGCTCCAGAGCAGACACATTGTAATTGATACTATTTTTAGGTTTACCATCATTGGGAAAAATTGGACACGCCCATTTCTCCAAAATGTCAGAAGAAGGGGCTTCCTATGTCTAATCAATCGGAAAAAAACCCCTTAATTTTTCTGAATATTTTGCATAGCAATATCTTAATGAATATTACTGATATGTGGGTCAAGAGTTTAAGGTGATGTCATGATCATGATAATGCACAAAATATAAGTTCAATGAGCTGGTCTTTGATAAATTGTGATACTTAATGAGACCGAAGTTTGAGATTGTCTGATAATAACTAGCTAAATATGTCTCATTACTGATAATACGATGAGGTTTTGTGCACCGATAAAGGTATATGACCTTTATATTTATTTTTAGTGAAACAAATACGCAAAATCATGCATTAAGTGTAGATTATGGAACATTTTCTAATACAATCAGATTATTGTTAAGGATTAGGGATTTAATTTTTTCATACGAAGAAATGAGATAAGCAATAATGCAATTAAACAATTTTTAAGACACTTAATGCAGTAAGAATGCATTTTAGAAATTCCTCATCATAGCTGTTAACGTTTGTAATTTTTTTTGCATAGAATTTTGAATATGGTTTCTGGAATTATTCACACAGTGTAGTACATTAAAATGTATATAACAGCTGAAAAGTTATTTTCGATTGATGCTCATAATTAATCCAATGACAGATTGTTGTTGTGTGTTTATGACGACCAATCAATACGAGAGATATTGGCCCTAGAATGCAGGTGCCCTCCGTGTGGATCTTTCTAAGGTAACCTAACCCGTATTTGAGCAAGAAAATCCAAGGTTCGAAGAAAACCACAGAAAACTCCGAACGACTAGGCCGACTGGCGTGACTGCACTCGAACCCAACACCTATTGTCTACCAGTTTCGAGAGCAGAACCTCTCGGTCACTAGTGGGGCCCTATAATAGAATCTTTTGAATAAATGAAAGTTAAAATTCTAGTGCTAAATCCACCTTGAGTTAAATAATTAAAATTCATATAAAATATGAACTAATATTACTTTCAGGTGCATATGTATAATATAAATTTATTTAAAATACATTTAAATAGCTTAAAATACATTAAAACTTAATTTAATTAATTAACTTAATTTCTTCTGGACAAATCTCGAATAAGCGCAAAGAAAAATAATAACAACAAATAAATTTTCACTGATGACGGCGCAGAAATAGTTGAAAACATTTTGATTTTTAAATGATTTTTAATGTTTTTTAATATATTTTTAATATATTTTAAATAAATTTATATTACATGCAGGCACTTGAAAGTAATTTTAGCATATTTATTTGTACGTTTTATATGAATTTTGAATAAGAATTCTTTTGTATCACTGTAAATGAATAGTAAATTATTCCATAACGAAAGACCATATAATCTACATAAATAAATGGAGTTTCAAGTTTTTTCCACAAGCTTTATAAAAGCAATTTTTATCCAATTCAAATATTTTGGTAGACATTTTTATTTAAATTAAATAGTGTAAACAATACACAACTAACCTTTGAAGAGTTAAAATCTAATGGGAATTCCAAAGTCTTTTTTAGAGGCGGATGTAATCTGGATTACGTGTTTTGAAGAAATAACTCAAGAGGGATGATAATACATTAAATCTTGTAATTAGAAATTTATTGTAATTGAGGATTTCCAAGGAGAGAGAAAATAACTTGCACTTATTAGTATGTTCAAATTTTATATAGCCCCACCAGCGGCCGAGAGGCTCTGACCTCTCAACTGGTAGACGGCAGGTACTGGGTTCGAACCCAATCGCGGCCGTCGGCCTAACAGATCGGAGTTTTCGTGGTTTTCTTCGAACCTTGCGTAAATACGGGTTAGGTTCCCTTAGAAAGACCCCCCCCCCCGAAGGGCACACCCCCTTGGTCCTATATCCCTAGTGTAGATAATCGAACGACAAAAATAAACCAAACCAAACCAATCAAATTTTATATAATATAAACATTTTTACGTTAGTTGTGGACAAGAATATATTAGAATATCAGGTATGTACTGGCGGGAAAAAAATACCGGATTGCCACGTATAACTTTTTCTTTAATTTGTATAGCACTACTTTTAAATAGTGACCTTCACTTTATTTAAATCTATACGTTCTGTTATAAATAAGGTAAATAATACTATTCAAGAATAGTATTTTCCGGTTTTGCCAACGGCATGGAATTCCTTAAAATAGGGCCGTGGCTAATGCGGCTGCTGCCCTTGGTCCTGCATCAATGGAAGTCTTGTTAGTAGCCAAAATCTCTATACAAATCGAACTGTTTTCTTTGTGAAAAATTATAATAAGGTGCATTGGGATTATAACTCCAGGGTGGGTAGTTACGCCAAGTGCTAATGCTACGCATAATTGTGGTGAACCCGGGAAGTGGCACCTACAGGTTCTGCACAGAAGGGCTCTAAATCATTTAAATCACAAAAAACCGCTAAAATTTAATTTGCTCCACTTGTAGATCTTATCGCTGGAATAGAAATGTAAGGGGTTGTGCAAATATAATGTTATCAAATTTTTCGTAATTTTAGACCCCCTTCCCTCTCTTTCGATATCATACGTTATCATCTATGGATCCCCCCCCCCCCCCGGTAATGATATCGTTGTCAAATCGCTGTAATCCGCCGATTAAATAAAGGAAAAAAAATATTACATTTTTCTTAACCAAAAAAAAAAAAAAAAAAAAAAAAAAGGCGGAACAATTGGCAGCTATGGTAATATATATATTTTTGAAAAAAAAAAAAAAGTTAGGTTAAACATGCAGCAAAAAGACAGACACGAATATTATTTTAGATTCTAATAAAAATGATGCAGGACAATGGAGAAAACAAATTGTTTGTAAAAAATAAAAATAAAAATAATTAAAATATGATGCATAATTATTCGAAAACAATGAGTGGAATTAAATACAATTATTAAACAGAGTAATTTCCCTTTCCGTTTCAGTCCACCAAGAAACAAACAAACAAACAACAACAAAAAAAAACATGTTTATGCTCCTATTTGAATAAGGTTGACATTCTCTGCAAACTTCAAAGGCACTGTTAAAATTAGAGCTTAATAAATGTTATTTCAGTTAACTAATAATTGATATTTATTTTTTCCTTTCAGCATTATAATTCCTGATGCAGCAAGCAGATCGTGCAGATAAGCAAAAAATTGAAGAGCCAGCTTCTGCTATTTTAAATATGTGCTTTTATACACTATTAGATATGTATTTGTAAAAGTTAAGGAATCGTAATTCTTATAAAGGAGGGAAAATCATTATATACAGTCGAATCTCTCTATATCGAAACTCCATACACGTGATTCGCGAGACAGTTAAACATTTCTAATAGTTAAATAAACACCTCCAAAAATAATTTTTGTTCAAAAAATTACAGATTAAAAAGGAATTCTTATGTCATTCTCTATATAACGAATTTCTCCATATAACAAATTTTTTACTAAAACAATGGATTTCGTTATATAGAGACTCGACTGTATGTATTAATTCACGCTATATTGATTTACAGAATTAGCAAAAATTTATTATTATTATAAATTTTTGTTAGCATTTATTTATTTATTATTATTATTATTTATACTTATTATCTATTATTATTATTGTATGCTTCTATGAAAATAAAAGTCATTATTAAAGCCATTAAATGTTTATAAAATCATTTCATTTCAAAATTTGCAACAACCCAAACATTTCACTTCCCTGTGAATACTGTTGAACACATTAATGTTGAATGTGTTATGCAACATTATACTATTAAATACATTTCAATATTAATTAATACTGTTGGATATTATTTGATACAAATTTATTTCATGTATTTGCATTTTAGTGACTTCTTGAATCCGTAAATTATGCGACTAATAAATGATTAATCATATGTGCATATTACTGCAAACGTATAAAAATAAGGAAAATAATGTAAAAATAAAAATAATTGTTAGAAATTGATAATGATATCATGGGTAGAGGGGGGGGGGGGAGCGTTGAACGATAATGTACAATATCGTAAGAGGTGGAGGGGGTTCATAATTCCAAATTTGTTGATAACATTAAATAAATATAGTCCCTAAAGGTATTAAATTGGCGGACCTGATTATAGAAGCTATTTGGAATCGAAATTACTTTTCCTTTTTCGATAAATAGATTACCTATAGAGTTACGACCGCTTTTAATCACATGACAAGGTGTTATTCTCTCTTCGATGACTGGTTTTTTTGCTTTCGTTTGAAAATTCCGTTCAAAACGTCGAATTTGACAGTGTTTTCAAAAAGATTTCTTGTGCTTAAAAAATAAAATAAAATAAAATAAAAAATAAAAACGGAAAACCTTTTTCGATTACATAGTTTCTGAATAAAAACATCTACCAGTTTCATATACGTTTGAGAACAAAAATGAATTAAACTTATGTCATAAAGTTGCCCCTTTTCAGGGTTGTAGTAGAGAGTATATACGGGGGTCTACGCTGGAAACCTTCTGGATTTTTTAAAGGAACGCCGTATGCCCTCTGTTTCTCAAGAAAGGTATAGAATAACCATACTCTGGGGTATACTCTCTACCTTGAGCGTATATCCTCTGCTTAGAGCGTATATCTTCTGTTATTTTAACGACTACATCCGTTCCCCTTTTGATTTGAAAATCGCCTTAAGAAATAACATGTGTTCATAATTATTTTCTAAAACATTTAGATTTTCAAACTTTGTGATAATATATTAATGTTTTTTTCCCCAAAATGTTATCTAAGTTGCTTAACTGCAATATCCCAGTATCAATGAAAAATATTAACTTCTTACTGCGAATAGAAAAAATAGCACAACGAAAGAGAAATAACAGGGAACAACTCTTGGATATTTTGATGAATAATTAAGTTTTTTTATTGTAAAGAAGGGTGGAGCAACGGAAATTACTGCAATAGCCATGAAAATTTGATATATTCTAGTACTTAAGAAATTAACATAGGCCCTTTTTTATTCTAACCTTCATTGTCATTACCATGAAATGAAAAACATAAACTTTTTAGGTTAATAGGTGACTGGATAAAAATGCGATATATTTTTTATTATTATTTAAGCCATTCTACAGTGATGATAGAACGACCTGCGGAAATTGCTTTTCCAGCAAAGTCTCCCAAAATTCTCCTCCAGGAAACATTCTGAATATGTTTATAAAGCTAACTTTTAAGCGTCATTATAACATCTAGAGATGTTGGGTGAAATTTTGCTTTGCTTATTACCAAAAATAACGAAATATGAATGGAGCATTCTCCATTAAACAAGCAGCAGTAAAAATCTAGCTAATAAATTATTAATACACCTTTAAAACAATTTAGCTAATAGGATAATTCATTCTGTCGTGATATTTTAGGGGTTCTCGCAAAAACACAATATGTTTTCGAAGCGAAGATGTTGTTACGAACGAAATCGGAGTTCGAGCAGTCAACAGACGTCATTACGTCATTTCCATCAAATGAGTTTGCAATCGAAGTCCTTTGGGCATATCGGAAACGATTACCGGGTGTCCTAAAAATAACTGATGGATTTTAAAATTCAATAACTTGCAAACGGTGACAGCTATTTAAATTTTTTTTGCAGGAGGTTTATGTATAATGTCAGGAGTTTTTTAACCGTAATTCTTTATTTTAGTTCACATCTCAAACAATAGGCGGCGCTGACGGACGATGAGGCCAGGTCGACGCTTCACTCAGCACTGATCACCTGGCCTTCGATCGCCGTCAGCGCCATCTATTGTTTGAGATGCGAACTAAAATAAAAATTTACGGTTAAACTCCTGACATTATACATAACCCTCCTGCAAAAATGTTTTAAACAGCTGTCACCGTTTGCAAGTTATTGAATTTTAAAATCCATCAGTCATTTTTGGGACACCAGGTACATGTGTGGTCATTTCAAATAAGATTTCTATTAAACCTAGGAGCATCGTTTATTAGCACTCCAATCTAAGATTACTCCATAATATACTATTAAACTTACAGACTTCTCCAAGACACAATCACACAGTAAAAGGTGTTCTATGCAGAGGCATTTTTCGTGAACTACGATCACTACGGTAACAGTTACGCATTACGAGCAGAAGCAAGAACTTGCTTAACAATTGATAGACCAGTGAATTCTAATCGCTCTCAAAGATCAAACTGAAGCTCTCAAAAATTTCAGATAAATTGGACCCGCCTTCCTCTTACGCATTGACTTAAAAACCCAATAAGATTTATTCGAAAGTAGTTGTATAATACTTCGAGTCCTTCCATTGGATAAGGGGCGGAGTTAGTGTAAGGACTCTTTTCTACCTGGCCCAATAAGCAAAAGTAATCAGTTTCAACGCGGATGATTCAAAATCAGCTAGCCGACGGTTATTTAATAAATAAACAAAATTAAAGTTTATGATAAATGTTTTTTATTCTAAAAAGGGAAATGGATTTGTGAAATGAATTTAAGATTTCGCAATAAGATATTGACATTTAAGTAATACATTTTAGCTCTTTTTAGGAAAATAATTAATAGACTATGCTGAATTCAAGAAAAGAAAAAGAAAAGAAACTTTAACCGTTAAAAATATTAATATATTACGGAAACTGAGAACGAAAATATGGTCTTATAAAACTTTAGAACGAAATCGAAGCAAGAAAATGCCGATTTTTTTTTTTTTTTTTTACACACACACACACATATATATATATATATACCGGGTGTCCCAAAAATGACTGATGGATTTTAAAATTCAATAACTTGCAAACGGTGACAGCTATTTGAAAATTTTTTGCAGGAGGGTTATGTATAATGTCAGGAGTTTTCTTACCGTAATTTTTTATTTTAGTTCGAATTTCAAACAATAGGTGGCGCTGACGGCGATTGAAGGCCAGTTCAACACTTCTCTCAGCACTGATTACCTGGCCTTCAATCGCCGTCAGCGCCACCTATTGTTTGAAATTCGAACTAAAATAAAAAATTACGGTAAAAAACTCCTGACATTATACATAACACTCCTGCAAAAAATTTTTAAATAGCTGTCACCGTTTGCAAGTTATTGAATTTTAAAATCCATCAGCCATTTTTGGGACACCCGGTATATATATAATGTATATATATGCATTGTACTACAAATATATACTTTTTGTTTCTGCACTTATATTTATCACTGAAAAAAATAAAATATTTTCACAGCTTTTATTTTTTATAGTTACATTCCAATATAAATATCTATATGACAAAATTATATTTGAAACAAACTAAAAATGACATAACTAGTTAAGTTTTTTTTTATTGTAAAGAAGGGTGGAGCATCGGAAATTACTGCAACAGCCATGAAAATTTGATATATTCAAGTACTTAAGAAATTAACATAGACCCTTTTTCATTCCAGCCTTCATTGTCATCGCCGTGAAATGAAACCTATAATTTTTTTAGGCTAATAGGTGACTGGATAAGTATACGAACATTTTTTCATTTAAGCCATTCTATGGTGATGATGAAATGACTTGCGGAAATTGCTTTTTCAGGAAAGTCTTTCATAATCTTTCTGCAGAAAACATTCGGAATATGTTTATAAAGCTAACTTTTAAGCGTCATTATAATATCTAAAGATGTTGGGTGAAATTTTGCTTTGCTTATTACCAAAAATAACGAAATATGAATCGAATATAAAGCGGTCTCCATTATACAAATAAGTAGCAAAAATCTAGCTAATAAATTATTATTATACTTTTAAAACAGTTTGGATTACATATTAAACACTACATTAAAGATATATTAAAAATGATTAATATAGAGCTTCGCAAATTTCATTTGCTTATTGAAAAACTTGATACTTAAGGCCCCTGTCCTCGCTCGAGGAAACGCTCGCGAGCTAATGCTATTTCTATGGGGAAGCATTTTTCTAATAACTCTTTCGCATTTTGACATTTTTGAATAATTGTTTTTGCATTGGATAGCTATGGTGCATGCCGACAGCGCACCTTTTTTATTTTTTCAATTTTGGTTGCAGATATATATTTTTAAAAGCACTTTCATTTTCGAAACCGGTTTTGAAAGTGAAACTAACTTTGTAAAAAATATCTGCAAACAAAATCGAAAAAGTAAAAAAAGGTGCGCTGTCGGCATGCACCTCAGCTATCCATTGAAAAAAAAAATTATTCGAAAATGTCAAAATGCGAAAGAGTTATTAGAAAAATGCTTCCCCATAGGAATAGCATTAGCTCGCGAGCGTTTCCTCGAGCGAGGACAGGGGCCTTAACCCTTTCGGGTCTGGTGTACTATTAATAGTGCATGTCTTTTAATGGAGTATTATTTTCTTTTAAGAAATGCTTTTGTTATTGTTTACATGTAGTAATGTTAGTATATGTCTATGCATTTACTATATGACTTCATTTATGTTTAAGTACTTATAATAATAATATTTATTATTATTTACTTCATTCTCTTTGAGCCTTTTACGAATATTTTATTTAAAAAATATATTCCACTCATTAAATTTAAATTAAAAATCACTCTCTTAAAAAGTCAGCCACAAAATAACTCAAGTTGAGCTGAAATCCACTCATCTCAATGTTGAGAGGCAGCTTCTCAAAAACGAGTTGAAATAACTCGAGTTTTAACCAATTTAGATGAAGTTGAGCTATTTAAATAACCAATTTAGATCAAGAAGATTTAATCGTTTGAAAAACAACTCTTTTATGATCGAAAAAAAATTACAGCTCTTTCATGAGAAGCCAAATCAGCTCTTTCGTTTTAAGAGTGCACTTTCTTGTAAGAATGATGTGTAATAAAGAGCAAAAATTTTTAAAAAGTTGTTATATAAGTTAAATCTTACTGTAATACAATATTTTCTAAACATCTCCAAAATTTCTTCCTTAGCCTATTATCATATGAGTACGAATTGAATAGTACGCAAAATAACAACATTCGTTATCACTCAGACAATGAAATATTCGATAAACATGCATTAATCTATATGGATAGCTAATGTTATTGTTATTAACGTAAGTTTTTTTTTTTTCAAAAAACTGACAAAAAACTCGGACCCGAAAGGGTTATAGGAATGAAATTTGAAATCAGAATTTGATTAAATAAAATCTAATTACCATAAATTTAAAAAAAATCACATTTTCATTTTTTGAAACTAAACGAGTAAGACAAATCATGCGTGAAGCATAGACAATGCAACTCTTTCCAACAAGTGTTGAATTGGTTTTCACCAGGGGTAATTTTAACTATAGAAAATACCTACTCCAAGGTACGTTTTGACCATGTGGTCAAAATTCACTTTAACTGGAAGAGAAATCAAAACTTTTTTGGTTAAAAAAGATAAAATAAGCATGACATTTGAAAGGATTCTTCCTGCAAAAATTTAACTCAATATTATATATAATTTTTCATTACTAAATAATTCAAATAAATGACATTAGGCAAATTTCTAAAATTTATTTTAGAATAATAATCAAAATACAGTAGAACCCCGCAAATCCGGATCGGTTTGGTCAAGCGATTTGGTTAATTTCCATAGCATAAACTTGTTTTATCGCCGTATTCTGAATTTAAAAAAAACTTTTTTTCTGAAATCTTTTCGGAAGAATACCTTAGGCTTTCTTATTTAAACTACACCCAACGTACTACTTATGCTCAAGCGAATGCGTGAAAGTACAGCTCACAAAAGGTATAGAAAACTATCACAGCAAAAAATTACAAACTTTTTTATTACAAAGTAAACATTTTTACTCTCTCGAAATAATCAATAAGTTAAACATAAAGGTGATTTTCTGTACGTATGTTTTATTTTATTTCATTTTTTTCTTATTCTCCGGATAATCCGGATTGGGTCTGGTCCCAGTTAATCCGAATTATCGGGGTTTTACTGTAATAAACTATTGAACTCGAACAATTTTATGGCATTTTCTAAGCGTAATTGATATTGTGGTTTATTCTGGATTGTAATTCGTATTTCTAAAAATGCCAGGAATTATGATAAAAGAATTATAGAAAATGTGGTCTGGAAAATCTAGAAAAGTCAGGGAATTTCGTTAAATACACCAAACCCTGTAAAAACTCTTGTACAATTTCAGCATGACTGAATATACTATAAGCTATAATTTAATATTCATGCTTTGAAAACTGTCATTTTTTGCAACATTAAATGCTATGTAATTAAATGGGTAAATAGAATCAAGCTAATAGCAGCATGTGGCACTTTTTCTCTTATATTCCATGTACTTTCTTCTCTATTCTAACTATGAATTCCAAATATGGAACTGTAGTAACGATTCATCTCTTTTAATGAAAATGATGTATGTCAAGATTTTGGACACCATCTACATGCAGCTATTTCAAATACGCCTGAACATCTTTTTGGTATCTTGTTGTGAGTAACTGAGAAGTAACTTATACAAATTTACTCTCACATATATTTTTTAAATTAGCCAAAGTCATCATGAATGATATATCTCAAACTGAAAATGCCGCAATGCCAAAAAGCTTTAAAAAATATTATTTGATAGTAATTATTTATTTCTGTGATTAAAAGTGTTTCTTTAATACTAGTATTAAAGAAACTGTATATATCCATTTTTAATTAAATCTGTCAAGTTATTTTAGCTTTTGTGTTATGCCACATTTTTAAAGAAATCTGATGTATGATGACTAATGCATTCTTAAAATGTATGTACATTTTAACATTTTAATTAAATCATGAAGGGCAATAATTATATAACATTCTCAATATTTTTGCCAATTTTAGACCCTTCTCTCCCCCTTACGATATCATACATTATTATTTGTCAACACCTTCTCCCCTCCATTGTCTCGACCGATGATATCGTTGTCAATATCTAAAATTCTTTATATATTTAAATTAATTTTCTTTCTTTTTAACCGACTTCAAAGGAGGAGGTTATGATTTCGACCTGTATGTATTTCTTGTTCACTCATAATTTTTTTTAAATATGAATCGATTTTGATAATTCTTTTTTTGTTTGAAAGAATAAGATACCCATATGGTCCCATTTTAATGTCATTAAATTCTAATGATTAGATCATTTTTTAATGAAAAACTATGGATATGATAAAAAAATAATAATAATGATTTGTCGCAAAACATCTTTTATTGTTGCAACCGTTTCAAATCATAAGCATATTAAAACTTATGCATCCATATGCGTTAGCACGAAGTTGTCGCCAAGCTTGATTTTTTTTTTTTTTAAGTCGGTTAGTATATTTTTTAAAAAGCATATTTTTTTTATTTATTATATATTTGTCGTGATAGACATACATGATTATATATTTATTAGTCATTTAGCTCACGAATTCAAGAATTCATAAAATATAAATACATGTAACAAATTTATATCAAATAACTTCTAAAAGTTTTAGTTGGTATTTAAAAGCATTTAGTAGTAGTTTTTTTTTTTTTTTACATAATACTTTCAACATTAACACTATTTGCTTGCACTTACCTCCTGCCCGGGAATGGTAAAAGCTGCTATTAGTATGTAAAGAAAAAGTTACTCAAAAAAAGAAAAGTTTTATTGGATCAAAAATGATAACGATATCAAAAAGGTACCACCTCCCCCTTCCCAATCTCCCAAAAGGTATATGATGATATCAAGTTTCAAATTTTCTGATACGGGTCACATCTCCATCTTTCGTAGATTCATCAATTTTGAAAAATGATTGCATAGATTTACAGACTTTTGAAGGATGGGTGGTTTACCAAGCTATACCCATGTGCCTTGAATGAATCATGTTCAATTCCTTATTTCGTCTTTCTGAAAGAAAATTTTCAATTTCAACTGAATCCAGTGTGTTTAATGTTTTTGCTGTTGTGGTTGGTATTAGTACAGTCGATCAGGGTAATTTTGACCTATCATGGTAACTTTGGGATAAGAGAGAAAAAAGATTAAATCTGCTATATCACTTGAGTTAACAGCAAAATTTTGGTCTCAAAATGGAGATAGTAGCAATAGCGTGAGTTTGTCATCTCATTGGAAATAATTCGTCAAGATTACACCATGGCAGAATGGATCAAAGTTTCATTAAGGTAAAGCAAAGTTACCCTGATTTGGCGAAAAGTCACGCTGATTGACTTCTACAGAGATGATCACACTGCCACTCGCTATTTCGCCAAATCGCCAAAAAAAAGAAAAAAAAATTAAAAAAAAATAAATAAAAATAAATAAATAAATAAATAAAATAATAATAATAATAATAATAATAATAATATAATAATAATAATAATAATAATGACAATAATAATAATTGCCTTATTCGACGAGTAAACAAACAAACAGACTTGCCGAAATGCGAGTGCTCAATTTTTGTTCTTTCTATATGCAGTCCGCGTTGCTGAAAGATTGATGTCGCATTTCATATTCGATAGCACAGTGCCGTTTACCTTACTCTGTTTATAGAGATACTGAGTCAACACCAATTCAAGTTTAGCAACAGTCAAAGACACAGATAAATATTTGTCTGTTGTTAACTGATCACTATCTATGCGTCGGCATCGAGCCGGTAAAAATACAAACAAAATTACTCGCATTAGGCACAGATAGATAATAAAGTTTTACTGGAATGTGGCATTTAGCCATTTACCCTACTATTTATTAGTTATGCAAAGTGTCACTGGTCGTCAAATCTTTTCTATCTATTATTAGAGTCGAAATCTCGTAGCAATTTTTAATGTTTTCACAATGGAAAATTAACTATCGCTGTTTTGAATTTTATTTAGACTTCTAAAAGAATATCAGAAACATTCCACATTCCAGAGACATTTAGAATGTATTTACTTTAAATATTTTCGGTAGCGGATAGTCGAATTTCTATTTTATAAACAATTACATAAAATTAGGTTTTTTAGGACATATTAAAACAAGTTGGAAATTGCACGTGAAGCGTAGCAAATGAGGCGCTTCGTACGATAACGAAGTTTTAAAATATTCAGATCTTGCTGATATAGTAGAGCGTACTTTGGATACAGTATAGTGGTCGAAATCTTTGTGTTCCTGTAAATATGCAGGGAGTAATTTTTATTATACTTCATTAACGTATATCTTATTCATAAAATGTGTAGTAGTATCCATCGTTCTATGGAGTTCCATTACCTGCGGCTTATTCTGCCGAGCTGTCTAAATGACAGACCAGATATTATGGCCAATAAGGTATCTGAGCGAAAAATCCCAGCCGGTTATCGCCCGGTTAGCTTAACAGGTAAAGCATTGGCCTTGTAAGCCAAGTATCCGGGTTCGATTCCCGGCCTGGGCAATTTTTCGCTCAGCTGGAAAATATTCAATTCGTATGATAACTTTACCAATCAGTTAGATTGTGTTAAAAAAATAATAGTATATCTACGTATCCATCGTTCTATGGAGTTCCATTACCTGCGGCTTATTCTGCCGAGCTGTCTAAATGACAGACCAGATATTATGGCCAATAAGGTTATCTGAGCGAAAAATCCCAGCCGGTTATCGCCCGGTTAGCTTAACAGGTAAAGCATTGGCCTTGTAAGCCAAGTATCCGGGTTCGATTCCCGGCCTGGGCAATTTTTCGCTCAGCTGGAAAATATTCAATTCGTATGATAACTTTACCAATCAGTTAGATTGTGTTAAAAAAATAATAGTATATCTACGTATCCATCGTTCTATGGAGTTCCATTACCTGCGGCTTATTCTGCCGAGCTGTCTAAATGACAGACCAGATATTATGGCCAATAAGGTATCTGAGCGAAAAATCCCAGCCGGTTATCGCCCGGTTAGCTTAACAGGTAAAGCATTGGCCTTGTAAGCCAAGTATCCGGGTTCGATTCCCGGCCTGGGCAATTTTTCGCTCAGCTGGAAAATATTCAATTCGTATGATAACTTTACCAATCAGTTAGATTGTGTTAAAAAAATAATAGTATATCTACGTATCCATCGTTCTATGGAGTTCCATTACCTGCGGCTTATTCTGCCGAGCTGTCTAAATGACAGACCAGATATTATGGCCAATAAGGTTATCTGAGCGAAAAATCCCAGCCGGTTATCGCCCGGTTAGCTTAACAGGTAAAGCATTGGCCTTGTAAGCCAAGTATCCGGGTTCGATTCCCGGCCTGGGCAATTTTTCGCTCAGCTGGAAAATATTCAATTCGTATGATAACTTTACCAATCAGTTAGATTGTGTTAAAAAAAAAATAATAGTATTTACTTTAAATATTTTCGGTAGCGGATAGTCGAATTTCTATTTTATAAACAATTACATAAAATTAGGTTTTTTAGGACATATTAAAACAAGTTGGAAATTGCACGTGAAGCGTAGCAAATGAGGTGCGTTCGTACGATAACGAAGTTTTAAAATATTCAGATCTTGCTGATATAGTAGAGCGTACTTTGGATACAGTATAGTGGTCGAAATCTTTGTGTTCCTGTAAATATGCAGGGAGTAATTTTTATTATACTTCATTAACGTATATCTTATTCATAAAATGTGTAGTAGTTTAATATAATTAATACACGTCCCAAATAATGTTTTCATGTATAGCATTATTTAGTGGAATACATTTGTGTGGCCCTGTAATTTAATAATAAATATTCTTTGCATCACAGATTGTAGAGAATGCATATTTTAGTACATATTTCATACATTCATGTCAATTCTATTATGTTCAAATGAGTGTAACACCATTAAAATGCAATTGAAACTTTTTTTTCCCCATTGATCGTAATGTAACGGAATATTTTGACTGTCCCTGTAATTAATCTATGCATCCGATTTTCATAACATTTGAAATGACTCGACAAAATTATGTAATAATTATACATTTTAAATTTTAAACGACTAAAATGCATTTGAAACTTTTTTCCCCATTGACCGCAATGTAACGGAATCCTTTTGATTGCCCCTGTAATTGATCTATCCATCCGATTTTCATAAAATTTGAAATGAATCGACAAAATTATGTAATAATTATACGTTTTATATTTCAAACGATTAAAATGCATTTGAAACTTTTTCCCCATTGACCGTAATGTAACGGAATACTTTTGATTGTCCCTGTAATTGATCTATCCATCCGATTTTCATAAAATTTGAAATGACTCGACAAAATTATGTAATAATTATATATTTTAAATTTCAAATGATTCGGTTGGGTAGTTTTTGCGTTGTTATATGCGGACAGACAGACAGACAGACGGACAGACAGACGGACGGACTGAGCGACAACAATAGGTGCTACGTATTTATATAATTACGAACGCACCTAAAAAGGATACAATAAGGGTTAAAGATAAAATTTTCAGTGTTTCAGTGTTTCAAGTTTAGTTTTCTAACATATTTTGCTAAGTTTTTTTTTTTCATTTGGCTACTGTTTTTTTTTTTTTTTTTTTTTTTCTTATTTGTCAAATCACTAATGTTGGTCAAAAGCCAGCGAGAACCCTGCAGAAAAAGCTATGTGACGAACCACTGAAATTCATACTTATTTTTGATTTAAATTTTTAATTTTTTAGGTAAACATTTTAATTTAATCACTTTCAAATGTATCCAAATCTGTCTAATGTCTCATTGTTAATTTAAATGATTAATCGTCTCTGAAACATCCAATTCTTTAACTACCCTCGCTCTCAAAATTGCGCCAAAGACATCATCACTGATTGGATGCATCTAAAATAACAATGACAATAGTTGTACTTTTATTTGTTATTAATTTCTCCTGAAATCATGATTTTTTTAAACCTTAATATACTTGGAACATAAAAAGGAAAGTTTTTGGACATGCATGTAAAAAGCATAAATAAGTGCTTAAATATTCTTGCGAAAATTCTAAAGGTTCTATCTTCCAAGAAAGAGATTAATAGCTTCTTACTTTATGTGGCACTTTATTGTAATCTAAGTCTAGTTAAAATTATTTTCTTTTTGGATGAAAATGTGTTTTCCCTTTTATACATGTATTCTGAAGGCTGCCAACTTGTCAACTATACAGCAGTCTGCCAACTTGATGTAAGAAAATGTATTGACGAAGCAGTAACTATACAACAAAATGTGTTTTTTCATGTTCTTTAGAAATCTGCCCAATCCATCGTTTTTCTTAAAAAATAAAAAAATAAATAATAAGAAATAAAATAATAAAGAAATAAAATCTCAACTAAGAGAAGTTTGGCATTCGTTTTTATACAGAAAAAAAAAATTGAGGAAGCGACAATTGCCAAAACAGTATCGTATTCATTATAAGTTACATAAATAAGAGAAAACAAGAAAATCTAGCTTTTGAGAGAATGATTCATTGAAAACAGCTGTAATTTCAACGTTATGTCAAAAAATGACAGTATTCAATGATGAATTGTACATTAAAAAAAGAAAGAAAAATTGCTAGTTTTGCAGATTTTAAACATATTGATTATTAGATTCTATTTATTTTTATTTTTTAATATTTCTTTAAAGATAAAAAATCAAAGATATTTTCACTCTTTAAAGTTAATATATCATTTCGTTTAGTAGAATTATTATTAAAAATCGTAAAGCTTACAGTTTTCTAAAAAAAAATCTAGAACTATTGAAATAATCATTTTAAGATTACGTTTAACAAGTTTACGCAAAATTGCTTATAATAATGGATATAACTTTGGACATCATGTACAATTAGGACTTTTTAAACCAAAGTTAAAAACTGAACGGAAACACACCTATTTGATTTCAGGATGTAATAATAAAGTAATTATTTTTTGATTAAAGCAGTGACGGAGAAAAAAAAAAGTTTAAATTGAATGTACTGTAAAAAATAAACGTTTAATTTACGACAAAAACTGCAGGCAGCAATATTGCCAGCAGTTTTTGCCGTAAAAATTGCAATAAAATTAGATTTAATAAATAAATTTACATCTAATTTTACTGCAATTTTTATTTCAAAAACTGCTGGCAACATTGCTGCCTGAGGTTTTGCTGTAAATTTAACGGATATTTTTTACAGTGTGAAAATTCTGATAAATTAAAAGTCACTCAAGAAGCTCTTAAAAAAACAAGTTAAACACACATTTAATGAAACAAACATATTTAAATGAAAACAAGCTATCAAGCTGAACTAAAAATTTTCTAAATAAACTAATAAAAATACTTTTGTTTAGACACCTTTGTTAGCACATATTTCACTGTACAAATGGCGACATTTTCAAGGTCATTCTTGATAAAAGTATTTTAGCAAAAAATTGAATTATTTGTAAGTATTTTAGCCCAAGAATTAAGGGTGTATTTCGATTCAAACTGCTTATTTTCCGATTTATTTTTGAATTCATTTTTGCTCTCAAACACACAAAACTTTCAAAATCTCTTATTTGGAAAGTACACAAGGTGCCGTAATTGACAATTCTTTGATAAATGCAGAAAATGTTGCAATAAAAGCAATCAAAAACAGCATTTCGAACCGATTTTTCCCAAGCGGGAGTTTTGAGAACGAAAAAAAGGGTCATATTTATAAGACAATTGTTTATAACTCAAATTCTAATGAATTGAAGGTAAAAAGACATCACACGGCACCTCATACGTCCCTTCAAGAATACCCTCAGCCAGTTTCATGTTTCTACTTTTAAAAATGTGTTTGAAATTGTATCGGAAAATTTCGAGCTGTTAAAGGTGGAAAAGCGTTTTTTCGAGTACACCCTTAAGGCATGGAATTTCATCAAACTTTAGATTCAGTTAGTCTAGCTTTGATGGTGTTTACGTTTTTATGTAAATCGCCCAATAGATGGCGCTACTATGCTCATTTTTCATGATTGTCGCAATAGCTTTATCTCAAGAACTAATTTAGGACTTTTCAACAAACTTCAGATTCATATATACATTGATAAGTATTGGCGTAAATTGCCGAAAGGTGCTGCTGCTTAGCTGCCCTTTTCTCGATTTCTATAATAGCTCTATCTCAAGAACTAATGCATGGATTTTCATTTAACTTAGATATTCACTTAGATGTTCACAGAAGTTGTTGCTGATTATGTTTTGGTGTTCATCAGCCAATAGGTGGTGCTGCTAAGCAGCATTTTGAAGGATTTACTCGATTTTAGCGATAGTCATGTCTCAAGACCTATGAAAATTTCATATATTTAGAATCGTCATGATGGGCATAGATTGCCATTTAATTCTGGCAGTTGGATAGCGAATTTTGAAGTACTCACATGTATGAGATTATCACATGCAACTAGTTATATATATTTTTACAAACATGTTTAACGTAGAAATTGTTTTGAGCATTTCCTAATGTCCGATATGTAAATAGAAGAGTTAATGAAATATATATATATATATATATTTCCAGCATAGATTATGAAACACTTTCCAGCATATTTTGAATACTACAACCTCCATTTAGTAAGTTTAAATAAGAGATCTGAGTAAACAATGTAAAAAAAAAAAAAACACATAACTCATTAAAAAATCCAATTTAAACAATTACCCTCTATATTCGGAAATGCATTTGAATTTTCTTTTTTCTTTTTTTCTTTTTCTTCTTTTTTTCTTTTTTTTTTTTTTTTTTTTTTTTTTTTTTTTTTTTTGGTTAAATCCAGTATATGATCCGCAGATTTATCTAGATATTACACAGTATGCTAAAACTCAGTTCAATTAGGAAACGAAAAACACAGTTAATCATTAATCTAAAGTTATTCGAGATCTTTTATGCAGCCTTATAAATAATCTATAGAATTTATACACACTAAGTAATATGCAGAAAATTAATTAAATTTCAAAATATATACCATAACTGCAAAGGCACTTTCAGCAATAATTGCCTCGATATAATGCTGAAATAAATTTTTTTTGTGCATCCCTGTAAAATGAATGATAAATGCCATGCATACTTTATTTTATAGTAAATACTTTATAGTGAACCTCAGTCTAATACATACCAATTTTTTCAAGTATGAAATAGTGTAACATCATTAAAATACTATCTTTCAATAAGCAATGCTTACACTAAGCAAAAGATTTTCTCCGATAGACTATAATATAACATAATTATTTTTAAGCGAATTTGCCCATAAATTATAAAGGTTACGCACCAATTTTACAGTACCAAACGAACCATTGTAAAGCTCTGTAACATATGTATCAATAGATGATATTTACGCGACTTAAAGAGCGGAAAGAAAGACACCACGGACAGACGGTCACACATGTAATAACTGAATGTATAAACACATTTCGATTATGTTGGAAAGTGTTAAAGATGAACTTTTTCCTGGATCTACTTTATAAAATGCTATTTAACACATACAATATTGTGTAAGGGCGCTATGGGCGGCTCAGCCCCCCCCCCCTAAAATATTTTGAGCCCCCCCCCCTGGAAAAATTCCAAGGTCACTCCATGAATTTCTGATCCAAAAAGTCAAATGAAATTCTGTTCGAATATCATCTCATTGAGTTTTGAGACCCTTTCACAATTGTGCAGGATTACTAAATTGTATCTAAAGTAAGTGTTTCAACACTCCCTCATCTTCTTTGTACATATGAAGCTAGCATGATGTTTAATTTTGATCAGCTATACAATCAAAATTTTCATTATCCTATAATTTTCTTAGCATAAAATGAAGTTATTAGAACACTTTTTAATAAGAAACGTATTACCTACAATATGAACATACATTACTTTATCTTTCTGTGGCGATGCGAGAGAAAAGAATTATGAATCCCCCTTACATTTTCTTGAGCCCCCCTCCCCCTCTACATTCACTTGAGCCCCCACTATTGTTCACTTCTAGCTACGGCCTTGTGTAAGGTAGATCCACACATACATATGGCATAAGATCCACATTATGTGAATCATATGCAGATGCACATAAAATCTATATAAGTAGGTCTTATGTGGGAATTAAAAAGTTAAAAAAAAATCAGGTTATTTAATTTTATACATTTTTAAGAAATAATTAAATAATTGTTTGAAGTGCACGCAAACCATTAGTAATACGAGAAGTACGATTGCATGCCTGCGGAAAATGAGGCAGCCGTGAATTAATATACATATATCACAGAGCTTCTCTACAACTAGTAAATGCTCTAAAACATTCCGAAAAACCCTGATATAAATGTCACAAAATGCAAATTATATTGAGTATGGAGCCGAATTTACTTTTTACCATCGCATTTGGAAACCAGAAATGACCTTGTCCTTGTTGTTTGCGTGACTTCAAACCTTTATTACCTTTTAAAATACTGAATTAACATAAATTATAGATCAGAAATAAAGTACTTCCATGGAGAAAAACATTGTTTGGTATTTATTAAATTTGTAGCAAAATAATAATCATTTATCTGAAGTTATTTCAACAGATACTGAAGAAGATTTAAAGTTACTTTCTCTTTTAAAATTATACAAATCCTCCTCTTTTTTTTTTTTTTTTTTTTTTTATTAATCTTTCGCATTTTTTCAGTATGACTAAAACTTTTTGTATTGTAATACTTTCGAAGATAGTTGAACGAGTTAATAGGATGAGATTGGTAAAATTATCAGATTATACACTTTGCATAAATCTTGTGGTTAAAGGAATAATAAATACAGGGTGTTTATAAAGTGCTGGATCCATTTTGGTGTTTAATAACTCATAAAATAATAAAGATAGATTAAAATTAAGAACATAAATGGTTAGATAGACTCAAAAATTTTCATGACCCTTGTCAATGAACTTCCACGTGTGAACTTCCTTCGTCGAACGGAGAATATCAAGTTTATAGTCAATTTCACGCCATGTAGCGGCAAGCATGTCGGCATCCAGAGACGCTATTGCATCCACAGAGGCTAAATTCTTTTTCCACCGCAAGATGCTGCTTTTGGATGGAGGATCTAAGGTTATCATCGGTGGAAGAAGAATTTAGCCTATGTGGATGCCGACATGCTTGCCGCTACCTGGCGTGAAATTGACTATCGACTTGATATTCTCCGTGCGACGAAGGGGGCACACGTGGAATTAATTTCATTGACAAGGGTCTTGAAACTTTTATAGTCTATCTAACCATTCATGTTATTAATTTTAATCTATCTTTATTATTTTATGAGTTATTGAACATCAAAGTGGTTCTGGGACTTTATAAACACCCTGCATAATATAATGCATAGGCGTAACCAGACTTTTGAACGGGGGGAGTGCCCATTTTTTTTAACCTGAACATGTTGGGTACAAACAATATCTTATGTAGTAAAACCTAATAAAACGGAACTCCATAAAACGAATCGAATTTCCGTTTTAGACAGGTTTGTATTTGCGGAAGGTATAATTGTGTGACACTTCTTTTAAAAAAGATCCAAATGTAATTTTTTATTGCTTGAAGAAAGGATAAGAAAAAGATATATAAACATAGCTAAAACATGATAGAAATAAAACAAAGATATCCGTACTGTCATTTTGATCAAAGTAGCATTAAAATAACTTGGAAAAGGAATAAGTGCGCAATTTTAAGTGGAAAAGAGTTCTTTCAATCTTTTCTACCGCATGAATAAATAAAATTTTCCAACTTAAAAAAAAAAAAGAAAAAAAAAAGAAAAAAAAAAAAAGAGCTCGTCTTATCTCTCTAGCATGATCTTTTTACGAATTTCAAAATATAGCCCGCAAAAAACGAAATTTAACTAACCAACCGAATTCCATATTAATTTGAATTTTGCATAGCATTATTTCTGATTTTCAAAGGAAGCAGATTTGTACAACCCTCCGTTCCCCAGACTCGATAGGCCCCACCAGTGGCCGAGAGGTTCTGACCTCTCAACTAGTAGACGGCAGGTGCTGGGTTCGAACCCAATCGCGGCCGTCGGCCTAAACTTTCGGAGTTTTCGTGGTTTTCTTCGAACCTGGCGTAAATACGGGTTAGGTTCCCTTAGAAAGACCCCCACGAAGGGCACTCCCCCTAGGTCCTATATCCCTAGAGTAGATAATCGACAAAAAAAAAAAAAAAAAAAAAAAAAAAAAAAAAAAAAAAAAAAGGCTCGATAATCCCATGGTGGAATTATCGTTTCACTTCTGTATTCCCTTTCAATTTTTTTTTTTTTTTGCTCCTATGTAGACTTTAGATTACAAAAGCAAAGAAATAAATAGTTTCTATCCTTGTCGAGAATTTACGATAATTTCTTATGGAATTGCAAAAACATGCATGAGAAAGAACGGCGTTAAAAAAATTCCTATAAACAAAAGACATCAAAATTGGGATGATAAAACCAACTTTTTGACTTACTGTGACTAACACAGATTCTACTAAATATTCTAGTTTTAAAAAAGATAAACAAAATAATTTTCTTAAAAATAAAAAATATTAATAATGAGGGTCTCTTTTTTTTATCACATTTCAAAACATACTGTTCGTTTTGAATAACTAATTGAACTAACTTGGCTGTCACTTTTCTTTTTCTTTTGTAAATTTTGAATTTTTTAAATAATCAAGCTCAGGTCTGCGCTAGCGGGGGGGGGGGGGGGAGGGTGCCCGGGCAGAATATTAGCAACCTTTACATGGATACGGACTTGAGAGAAAATTCTGTACTGTGATTGGCTGATTGGTTCTTACGTCCCTTTAAAGGGAATTTAGAGGACGTTGTTTTTCGTCCCTTTAACCGGAAATGAAAAGGCATTTGTTTTGTTGATACTTGTCTTAGAAAATTTGTTCTTTCAATCAGTGTGACAGATAAGGCTACGTAGTAGAAATAATTTAATAAAATTTCTTCATATTTAAATTTTTATAATTTTTATAGTTACACAGACATGTTACAATTTATTTATAATTCTAATGTTTAAGTAATGCCTAACTTCATACCGGGACGTTTTTTATGCAACTTTAAAATATAAAACGAAAAACATTTTCATTTATTTGACATAAGTTTATTGCTTACAGATGTAGCTAATAAATATGCATTCAGTATAATTTTACACAACACAAATAAGTAATGGTTTCACGAATCACTAAATATTATAGCTATACAAAAAGGAACAATTGACATTACTTTACCTAAGACGAAAATATGATATTTCTTGAAGATAGCAGAATGATTGTATTTATAGGTAAAATGTCTATTTTCTTTTAAAATTTGTTATTATAACCACTAAACTAGCAAGTAGGCACTTGAGACTGAAACGAATTTTGCGCTTTACAGCCTTCAAACATATTCCAGCTGGATTTTTTTTTTTTTTTATATACATAGTATTAAATTGGATAAATTTACTTTCTTAAAGCAATAATTCCATATTGTTGCAGCTACGTTGCAAAAATGTCAGTAAAAAATTTTAAATGTCCATCTAACTAAAGTTTGCTTTCTGGAAATCATTCGATTTTGAGTCATTTAATCGGATGATATTGAGATAAAACACAGATGAATAATCGTCCAAAAATTGATATTTTTCTTTCAAATTTTACATTTATATAAATAAAAATCTTGTGATTAAAAGTCTATGGTATCGGACATCATAAAGACATGCCGGTTTTTGTTCTTTCTCTCCTTCACTACGGTGCAAAATGTGCTTCTGAATCATGTCATTGATCCAAAGCATTAGCAAATTACAGCGCAGGATTTTTTTCCATGTCCGTATCCATGTAAAGGTTGCTTATATGCGCCCAGGCATCCTTACGTGCATGTAATGTCTGACAAATATTTAGATGTTTTTTTTTTCAATAATAATAATAAAGTTTTGTGACATTTTTCGTCTTTTAAATGCACAACATGTTTTTAGAAACATGAAAACATACGTAATTATTAATTAATTTATTTATAACGCATATATGCAGATTGCTGATACAATTCTAAGCAGATACAGAGAACTATTAATGTTTTAAATTTTAGAAAAAAAAATCGAAGAATCTTTTTAAAAATGTTTAGGTAAAATAAAAGAAATGAAAGACAGAAATTATCAAGGAAACTGAACATTTCCTTTAAATTTATTTACGCTATTATCTTCTAAAGAGCTACAAGTTGCACCCGTCTAAATTGGGCGGAAAAGAATATGTATTAGATATGATACATATCAGTCTTATATAGATAATAAGATACTGAGCGAAATAAACAATTGTCAACTCTTAAAATAGGGATAACATAACTTTTCATGATGAAGTTACACAAACTTCAGAAAGTAACAAAAAATAAGGAAAACAATTCATAAATTATTATGTTGGACTTAACTTCAGCTAAAAATCTTTTTTAATGCGGTTTCTAAACCTTAAACATTATTTAAATGCAAAATTATTTAGGAAGTTAATATAATACCTCAGAAGACGAATTCAAAAATATCTGCTTGGTTTATTTTTTCTCCGTTTAAATATCGTTTGGTAACTGTACAATAATTTTAATATCAATAAAACAGATTTATTATAATAGAAACAAGGAGTTACTAAACTGCATAACCAACCTACTACACATTTACAGCACTTGCAATAAATTTAATTTATTTATTGGTTTGTAGCCTCCATGAACTTGTCAAAATTAATTTTCTTGTTATGGCAACGAAAAGAAAAACGATATATTTGCTATTAAAAAGAATAAAAATTATGTGTTTGTTGTTGATATGCAGGAAACATTTTATTTATTTTTATTTGAAATAATAACTTAATACAGCAAATTTTTTTAATTGATTTTTCATATTATGTAAAATAGAAATATCATAATACCGGCATATCACAGGTTTCATTCTTTTTTTTTTTTCTAATATGACATAATTTACACCTTCAGAAACACTCATCTTTTCCAAAATAAAAACGTGATTTATGGAGTTCTTTAAAAATATTTAGTTTCATAATATATTTATTATAATTAAATAGAAATGGCGCAATTTATAGAAATATTTTCGTTTGTGCACAGCACCGGCTTTTAAATAAATAGAAATTCAGTTTATTTAGATGCAGGAATAAAAGTTGTTGAATAGGACTTCATCACTGACACAGCTATATTATATTCATGGAACAAATTTATCTGGATTCTGACTGACGACATTTTCTCCATCGACAAAATTTCGCTTTAGATATTATATTTTATTAAAGTTTATTTTCTGTAACACTTAATAACATTACTCAGCAAATAATCTGTGTATTGTACCGCGATTAGTGAATAATTATGTGCCATCATTTTATTAGGATTAAATTTTACGAAAATTAACATTTATTTTCCTTTGAAATGCGATTACACATTCACCGATGAGATCAAGCTTCTGATTGATGGAAAGCGATAAAGCAAAATAAATTTTTATTACAATGAGAAAAGCTTAAACTGTAGCCCCTGTTTTAAAGAAATGCCACGAAAAAGCTTTTAAAGTTAAAAATAAAATATAAAAATGGAAATAAATTAAAAATTAGCCAGAATGGGCACATCTACACATGAACAGCTTTCCTTTAAGAAAATAATTATCGAAATCGGGCCAGTAGAAAGTTTAGGGCTAATGACTAAAAAAACAGCCAGGTCTTTTAAATGCATAGATTATTGATTTTTTGTTAAAAAAGAAAAAAAAAAGCAGCATACTTCTCTTTATTTTATAATACAAAAACGAGCTATCGATATTTATTTATTTTTTTGTTGTTCTGTAAAAAAAAAATATTAATAAATAAATACTATATAGTATATATGAACATTTAAAAATAAATTATAGCTTTAAAAAAAAAAAAAAAAACTCAATTTTTGTTATGTTCTTCTTTTAAATTTATTTCCCAGACACTGTAACATTTTGTCCAAGATTTTTCTGAAGAGGAAAAAGTTCATGATTTATTTATAATAAAGATAAAACTTTTTTAAGCATCTTAAAAGTTCACCGTTTGTAACTGACAGTATAATTAAAAAAAAAAAGTTAGACAATTCACATTTGCTCACATTCCAAGGCAAACGGGAAACTTTTAAGACAGATTCATAAAAATAGATCCAGCAGATAGGCATTCTTTTTTTCCGGAAAAGTACTGCTGGATTTATTGGGTGTTTTCGGAAAATACAGTCAATATTGGCGACAGATTAATTTCAAAATGACTCTCCTAAATCTTTGTTGACATGTGGTGATGTGCGGTGTCTGGCAGCTTTCCAAAACATCTTTAACTAAATTAAAAGAGGTTCTAGAGGACCTCAACCTTTAGGGAAAAAGACATATAGCTTCGGCTATATTTAGAAAAAATAACAACAGAAACCAATATAGAAATTCATTTATATCAATGTAATGGAAGAAAATTCTTGAAAGATTTTCCTAGAATTTAAGGACTTAAAATATATAGTAGTATAAATTGCTTGGAATATTTTTATTTTTGATTTGCTCTTGAAACAATGATTCGGATAATATCAAAAATAATTGTTTTTATAATTTCGTAACTTCTGAAAAAAAAATCTTTTATCTCTAAGCAAACAAAACTGCGTATGTGTATTTGTATATGATATGTAATAAATTATTTGGACCATTATACAGAGCTGCACAAAATAGTTCTTAAGTAATATTACAGAGAATGAGTGTTAATTGCATCAAGGTGTTTTTTAATTTGAGTTAAGCATTTTCTTTTTGAACTATATTCAGTACACTAAAGATATAGTTTATACTGTATAGATAAAATCATATACAAAAAAATTAGATACTTGGCCTTCCATGGATGATAATTTCTTAAAGTGTGATTTTAGTAATTTTAAATATATTTTTGCTTGATTGAAATGTCAGCTTAATATGTGGTATAAATAAAAACCTATATGTAATATACAGGGCTCTACAAAATAATTCATGTATTGGCGGAAATTACTGAAGGGAGATTTTCAACTGTGTTAATGCGTTTCGTTACTAAGCTAAATTTTATCATACTACATAGAATCTGAGCAAATCTATAGATCACATACAGAGTTGCACAAAAGAATTGAAGAACTTTTATGACTATGACATATAATTGTTGATATCTGGTTTTTGAGTGTGTTATGCATATTCTAAAATGCTTGCTTAGGTATCTTCTTTATTTTATTAAACGGCGAACTGTTTTTAAAGCATTCGGAAGTGTTGAAAGGTGTTTCAAAATCTATACTTGAGGCATGATTTTTCTGTCTTTTTTTTATTCAATTTTACCACAACTAATGAATTCAACGGATTAATTAATGAATAGAATAAGGGCCAAATTTTACACCCAGTTACCTTAAAATAATAGCAATAATATTAATAACAATAAAGACATTTCTTATTTTATAAGTTAATATGACAATCTTGAAATCCTTGGAAGGAAAAATAAAAACACAAAAATAATAGTAGCAGAGCAAGGATACCGATTGATTTATTGTGTTTAATTGCTTCCGCGATAAGTGAAGAACGCTGCATTTCTTTATGGGTAGATTATACTTTATGGCGTTAAGCTTTTACTCTAATAAAACTTGTCAGTCATATTTCACCAAGGAAATGATATTATTCACTGAGTACTTATCAGATTAAGAAAGTAAATGACAAATATATTCCTGCAAGAGTTAAAAATTTGGTGTGAATTTCAGTTTTGTACATTTATATCTAGTTTTATGACAGACAACTTTTAAAATAGATGGCAGTTGCTTCAGCATGAATTGAGAATGTCCAATTGAGAATATGAAAATTATGGTTTAAATATTTGAATTGCTACAAACTGAAAAAGAAAGATGTAAAATAAAATATTTTTATCACCAAAGTATTTTATAAATTTTATGATAACTTCATGAAAAAATAGTTTTTAATTAACAAAAATTAAACAAGTCATTAGGGGTCACAGTAATACTTACCCATCATGGATATGATGGGTAAAATATGAAAATAAAATATGTGTAAACTATTTACAAAATGCGTTGCAATTCAAAAATAAAATTTAAACGTATATTTAAATATTTTTAATACACAGTAATGCTCTACTACTGAACTGCGAGTACTACTTGATTATCTCGTCCACAAATTTCGGCAAATTATATAGATCGCCCAACTATTCGTGAATTATACAAATAAGTAAAACTTTCATTTTAAATAACGAAATAACAAATAAATTAGTGAAAGATTAATAAAAATAAATACAAATAAAACGTCGAATTAAAAATCACTTGATGTCGTAACAAACACGTGCAGCGTGTTTAAAGTCAAATTCATGTGACATTTGCGATAAGCCGTTATTGGCATTTAATCTTATAGTTTGGCGATAGTTTTTTTTGGTCGTTAGGATAATCAAAAACCGGATTGTGTAAAAGAAATATTATAATTCCAAAAATGATAATCATTACTAACAGTTTACTGCGTCGTATTAAGTGTCTTATATCCAATTAAAATATATCTTTGAACTGAAATTTGAATGAAAAATCGAAGATTATGGAAAATATGATTCCAAATATCTTAGAAACTACTAATTATCAGATTGACTTCATTTGTTATGAAAAATTTAGGATTTTTTTATTGTATTTTTTATTCACTTCTTAAAATAAACAATTTTCAAAATTTATGTATGCCTTTCAGCAGAAAAAATATATACTGAGAGTACGAAAATCGAGGTTACTGATATTCAATAGACTTCTTCCTGAAATACTCACCACATTTTAAATCTCTATCTCAATTTATTCGGGAGATAAAGCGTTTACAGACACACTCATACAGACATACAGACAGACGGGAATTTTTTTTCTAAAAATATGTTTTCTAAATCTCTGAAACATGTAAATTCGTCATTTTTTTTTTCGATTTTTAAAACAATTACAAGACACCCTATGCTACGTATGACGGGTAAGTAATGAAAAAAAAATTATTATGTGGAGTAATTTTTCTATATTTATATGATATAGTTACTTTAGTTTAAAAACTACAACGTTATAACGCACAAATTTCACAAAACACAAACCCCCCAAATAATTTCATACGCCTTTTCAAGAATACCTTGACCCCCTTCCTCAGTGAAAATAAATAAATAAATAGGTACATAAACCCCAGCTCGGTTATAGCCCCGAGCCGGGTTTTTTTTTAACCTATTTCATTTTTTTTTTTCACTGAGGAAGGGGATTAAAATATCCTTGAAACGGCGTATGAAATTATTTGGGGGGTTTGTGTTTTATGAAATTTGTGCGTTATAACGTTGTAGTTTTTTAACTTATATATTGAAATTTACACAAAGTTGTCGGGATAAACCCGACACATTTTCGCGGCTCGCTGTAGTAGTACAGTACAGAAAAAAATAAAAGACATTTTATATAAGAATGCAGGATGTAGACCACACAAGATAGTTTGAGGTGCACGTGCATGCGGGAATTCGTCAAAAGGATAGAATTTCCACGATTTAACGACTTTTGTGAAACGGGGTGTTTGGTAAGGGGTTACAGAACTCTGACTAAACAGTCAGTTAGCCAATAAATTTGTCAAAAATGTTTATAAGTTAGACTGGAAAAGATTGAATTTCCAGTAAACAAGAGTAAGAATCTTCGCGCAGATGGGAGTTCAAAGAAATAAATATGTCCACTGTGGTATTTGAATGTCTGCAAATTTAGTAGTGGGATTAACATGTTAGCTAAAAAATGTCGCATTCGGTAACACGATTCTCACATTACATCGTAAAAGGGGTTTTAGCTGTTTACTTGGATTTGTTTTCAGACCACCTGCATATGGAAATGCGCGTTACTTGAAAAATTATAATGATATGCAAGAGAGAGAAATTTTATAGGAGGATAAGATTTTTAGGAGGGATTTTCAGGCAAGGAGAAGTTAGTAAAATGGGATGTCGAGAAAATTAGCGGGAGGAAAAAGTTAGAGGAGAACGGTCTTTGAGAACTGCGGTCTTGGTGCTCTCTCTGGGACAGAGAATAAGTTGATGGTTTGGATATGAGCACCGGTAAGGGGATGTGCCTGACGCCCGACGAGGACGTTCCTAGTGTATCTAAAAGGTGAGTGGGTTCCTTCTTAAGTATTTGAGAAACCTTATCATATGCAAATTAAATTATATATCTGTAAAGTTAGGCATCCTTAAAATCCTGTATTATATTATTAACCAAATTCCCAATAAATGTATTGGAAGAATAACAGTGTAATTATCATGCTTAAATTATAAATAAAGTGTCGTTATTATCTTTATGTTTATAGACTTTTATGTCTTCTAAAACATCCGACTCTAGAGCCTGGGAAACGTTCTAATGCAAATAAACAAAACAAAGTAATGTATAGCTAAGAATAGTCGGACAAAGTGTTAAAATTTTAAATATAGTTACTTCATAACATGAAATTTATATATTACAAAAAATATTTTCGACTTTGATCTTTGCGAATTATGTGCTCAAACTTTTGTAGAAAAAGCTAACGCAGAAAAATATTTTAAATAGATTATTACTGAAGTACTATCTATATTCGTGCATAAATCGGATAGTTTTAGACAAAAGTTAAGCGATAAAAATGAGGGCTTGAATTACACAAAAGTTAGAAAGAATTGAAAAAAAAAATGCTAACCCAATTGCCGATATTCAAGATCTTTAATGCCAGAAAACAATATCCACCTTGTAATCATGAATCTAAAAATGTTTTTTTTTTTTTTTTTTCATTTAAAGATTTAAGTTTTTCTATGAAACTTGACAAAAGTAAATTATCGTCCAGAATATGAATATTCATACAGCTCAGTTAATTTTAATCCCTTAATTACATTTTAAAAAAAAAATCAACTTGACAATTCTTCTATATTTCTCTTCCAGAAGTCCTACAATAGAACGAAATACTACATTTTAACAGCCTAAGATTATGTTTAGCCTTTCAATAAGTTTTAAATATATTTTTCAAAGAATTTTTTCTTTTTTAACTATTATTATATTACTGTGAATAGATTTCAAAAGAGTTTAAGCTTCTTCAGTTTTACGTAATTATACAGTTTTAAAACATTAAAGAAAAAAAATTACTAATTTAATGAAAATTTATTATTTTTTTTTTATCCTTGATTACAAATTATTTTTCAACATACTACAACCAGAAATGTGGTTCAACTTACACACGAAAATTCAATTTTTATTTTCAAAATTTTACGTAAGAATTGGGGGGAGGGGGTATCAAATTATACACAAGTAAATACAGTAAGTAATTATTTTTTTATATTAAAAATTATTTGCGTGGTAAAATTATTTTACTAGATCGAAAAAAAAATATATGTGAAAGATTTATTTTTCTATAAAAACTAGAGAAATTTTAGAATTTCCTTGTAAATCGTTAATTTGTTCGTCTGTTCATCTCTCAATCTCTTGGTAATTATTATGCAGTGACATATAAAAAATTCTGATACATTATTTGCTGTAGGAAGATGCTGTTTGAACAATCGAATTAATAAAGGTAAATTTCAAATTGAAGGTACTATTACTCTTCTGCAATGTGCTTAGAGAGGAATAAAATAGAAGAGAAGAGAAAATTTTACGACATTTAAGAACATATTATTAGGAAGACGGATTTGCAGATCAGTTAATTGTTTCAGTTGAATATAGCATTATTACCTGAAAATCAATATTGATAATCAAGAAGTTATTATTAAGTATTAAACAGTAATGAAATTACTAGCTATGAAGTTATTATGAATAGTGATTAAGTAATTATTGGTATCGTTAAGTTATTGATAATATTATTGCTTGAAGTACAAAACCAAGCTAGAAATTTATTGGTTAAAACCGATCACTCAGCCTCTCAAATTTCAAGTGATAGGTTGCACAAGTTAAAGAAGTACTGTTAATTTTCCCCTTCACGCTAGGACATTATTTAGCCATGTTTATAATGATTGGAAGTGTGACCAATTAGTTGAGATTAATTACAATAACAATAATATCCTGAAAGGAAATGCTTTTTATACTTTTTAATTGACTCCTATTAATTTTAGACAACCAATTGCTAATCGTGGTGACTCGGACACTTTCTTTTTAGAAACTTTAAGCCATCGTAAGCAAACAAATGTAATTTGTAGGAAAAGATTAAAAAAAAAATCATGTTGTAAATTTATTTAAAAAGCAATAAAAAAGGTAAATTCAGGTATAGCTTTTAAATACATTTTCTTTGAAACAAATTACTTCTCCCTCCCCTTCCCCCTCAGCAAACATCTATCCAATAATGTAAAAATTGAAACTATTTAACATTTAGAAGGGGATGTCCAAGCGATAAAAGCGAAAGAGACAGCGCATGTCGCTGTGTTGATCGTCACACATACTAAGTTCATTTTTAGTATAGATCTCTAATATTAAATGAACAAAAACTTCTGATGCGTAAAGAAATCAAGGAAGGAAAACAGTATAGATCATATAGATCATGCGTCCAGTATAGATCATATAATTTTCTAGCACATTCAGAATACAGAGACAAAATTTTTGTTTATCAGTTTTTATCAATATATTTTTGCAATATATTTCTACTTCAAATGTTGCCAAAATTTAATCAAAATATTTTTTTTTTGAAAAAGTGATGCGAAATACAATTAAAAAATAATCGCCCGTAGCAGCGTTGTTATATGGGAGTTAAAAAGAAAATGGATTTAATTATGCGCCATAAAATACTTGCAAAAATATTTCAAAGCAAAGTGAAATTGCGACTATGAAGCATGTTAAATATTTATAAATAGAAAAGGAAATTATAAAAAAGCAAAAACGAAAAATCATGCGTGGAACATAGTTTATGTAACATGTTCCAACACATTCAGAATACAGTTACAAAATTTCACAGTTTATTTAGGCGAAATATCATATCTAAATAAACAACCTGAAAAACTCATAACTGCATTTGAAAAAATAATTTCTGATAATATAATAAAGTCGTAAAAATATCATTTTTGCTGTGCAACCCTGTATGATGCATGGGTTTGTATGCATACTGTATAGTATTCTAAAATTTATTTCAGTGAAACACATACCGCAGTTCAAAATTTCCATTCAGTTATTTCTGTGAATAAATGAAATATACTTGAGAACTTTTATGCGGTCCTGTGCATGATCTAGAGAATTTATACACACCAACTTATATTAAAAAAAAAATAGTCCAGTTAAAAAACGTGTACCACAACTGAAAACACATTTCCTGCAATTATTGTTCATAGACTTGAATAGTTAAATTTCTTATTTCGCCAGATTCTGTCGTATAAATTTATTATATAATCCATGCACATCATATCCTACAGTAAGTGCAATAGTACACCATGGTGATAGATATAAAATTCATAAAATAGTGTGATATCATTAAAATACACCGTAAACCATTTTCCTCCATAGGCCATTATGTGACAGATTACTATTGAGTGTCTCTGTAAATAACTATAAATGCTATACACTTAATTCGCAATACCAAATGTGCCATAGCGATACCAAATAACATCTAGAAATGTCATGGCAATCGAATTATATTTACAAGGTAAGAGCACAGACAGATAAACAAACCGAATTTATAAACACTTTTCAACTGTGTTGAAAAGTGCAAAAGCTAAACATTTGCATCTAAAAAATTCCTTTAAAGAATATAAAGTTTAATTAAAATTTAAAAATTATAAATGAGAGATAAATAGTACTTAGATCCTAATGAATAAAATATCCCTCATCCCTTTGAATTTGAAATAATGACCTCTACCATTTAACCACTGAATGCAAAAAATAAATGATGCGTTACATCTGTTTACAGCTGTTACATTTTAAATCGCTATAGTTCATTGATTTTACAACTGTTTTTTTTTCTTTTTTTATTGTCTTTACGATTAATGGCTTGTGAAATAAACTGAAATAAATAAAAAAAAACTATAGTAAACCCAATGAATCTATTAAACTTCAGTAAAGAAAGATTGTAAAAAAGGGGAAAATATCATTTAATCTATTAGAGTACAGTATGACGACATCCGAAACTATATAATAACCATTTCTACCTTAGCAATAATTCTTTAAAAAACCCTATTTGTCTTGAGGAGCTTGAGAACAGGTTTAATATTTTCGAGATTTAATGTTAGTTGAAGCCCTTATACCTACTATATTAAATTAATGTACCTTTTAACAGAAACTAACAATTATATATTCAGTTTAAATTTTTTAAGCATTACTAACAATTCCTAATAGAATGAACTCGATTTTATAATCAGATATTCTTCAGTTTTATTTTATGTTTTATTTATTTTTTCAAGAAATAAAAACCCTTTTTAAGTAACAAAAAATGTTATTTTTCAAAAGAATTTTTTTTTAATAATAATAATAAAAAAAATGCATACTTGTTTGTAACATAAGTTCACTTGAGATTGATTAAAGATATATATTAAATATATTTATGAGATTGCAAACAATAATCTGTAGGAGTTTCTATAAAAATTCTTATCGAACTTCAAAAATCAATATTTTAAGAAAATCGAATTTAAAATTTACGTATGTAATGTTCATATGGATGACATGAACAAACTGAATTAATTAAATCTTTTTACCTTCTTGTTTGTATAGAAATAAAAATAATGTACCATTCGAAAAGCAGAAAATAAAGTATTCAAAATATTGTAATAAAAAACCCCAAATTTTTTCACCATCCTAATTTCCAACTCCTCTTAAAAAATAAATATTTACAGTTTTTTTTTGTGTTTGTTTTTTGTTGCCGTTGTCTTACAACATCTTTATTAGTTTATATAGTGTATTAAACATATTTCTAATACTGGAATAGCAATTTTCAAGATGCTCTCACATGTCTATTAAGCATTTTCAGTTGCATAACTGTATTTATACATACAGGATCAACCAGAAGTATTAGTGCTCACGTTGATGTTAATGTTAGTGATATTAAGCTTTCATATTTGCTTATAAAACATGAAGAACTTTAAACATTTTACTCGAGAACAGAGAGTATGCGAAAAATATGTATTCCATGTTGAGAAAATTCTCTGAATTTTAAATACAGAATTAATTGATACAAAAGTTTACACTTCCCTCCCAAAATAAAAATAATCTATCAACGACAACAAGATCAAATAACATTTTAAAAAGGTAAATAAATTTAACAACTATTGTATACTAGCAAAATCCGTGGCTTTGCACGCGTAATAATTCAAATATGCCAATAGTATTTGTATGTTTATTTTTTATTAGAAGAAACTATACTTTTAGGAATAATTCAAACATTATTAATTAAGTCATAAGTTTGGCTATACTTATTACACTAATTTGTTCAAAAATAAGAATTAAATTAATAAGAATTGAAATTAATTCTAAATATATAATAGCTTAGATCAGGCCTGTCTAACCTTTTACTAAGCAGGGGCTCATCTCGGTTTTTGACAAACAATGAAGGGCACCATTATTAACATAGCTCAAAACATGCAAGAAAATCTTCTTTTAGTAGCAATATATATATATGCAAATGAGACATAATGTCCCTATAGATTTATGACCATGTAAAAAAAGGAAATTGTAATAAATTTTGAGGTACACATTTTTTTGAAAGGGGTTATCGCAAACATTTTTTTTATTGGAAGAAGTCAGAAAATGAAATATCATCAGTTATTAAAATAAAATTGGAATTAGAGATATTTTTAGGTTTTTTGGGAGACGCAAATAGTCTGCAACAACTATAATTTTTTTTTAAGGCGTAATTTTGCCATTATAAAAAATTCAGAAATAAAGTCATGGGTGGTTCCAAATGCAACACCTGTATTTAAAAAGCATTTGCATCTTTTAAGAATTTATCGTGCCAAATTTCAAATCCCTGCAGTATCCCAAAACTTGCAATTTAGAACGTTTTGCTCTCTTGCAACCTCCCAGGGGGTAGTGACACCGACATAAAATACAACCAAAGCTAGAGAAAGGGCGGTCACCATCAATTTACAACCACTACTTTTGAAATCGGTTTGATACTTCCTAAAATAGTGTAGAAAACGTCATTAAGAATGTTTTTAGAACGCTTTTCGCGCATTAACATCCCTTTTAAATTTCGATTTTTTTAATAAATGATCTTAGAGGTCATTTATATCTAATAAGTAACTACCATACCAAATTTTACGTTTCTGGACACAACAAGAACTGTTACCATTATTTTGATACTCTTTAAAAAATGGTTTGGTATTTTCTTAGATTAGGTAGCAATCACCATTTAGAATATATTTTTTAGAATGCCTTTTGTGCATTTTCTCCCCTTTTAATTCGAATTTTTAAAGAAATGTTCTAAGAGATCCTTTCATACCTTATAAGTAACTACCATTCCAAATTTCATGTTTCTAAACATTTCAGTAACACAAAAAAGCATTTTTTGAACATTTTTTGCTCTTGCACAACGTTTGGATTAGTGGCATTACCATAAGCTATAGTCTGTGTTGGAACGGAGATTAGCACCATAATTTTGATACCATTACTTTTAAAATCGGTTCGATAGTTCCAGTGATTACTTCTTATATACAAACAAATAAATTTTATTTCTTTATAACATTGGTATAGATTTAAAAGTATTTCACATGAAGTGTTTTTTCGGATGAAGCATTAGTTATTGAATAGTAATATCAATTGTAATCGACATTTAATAAATCTCTTCAATTATTAACTTAGTTATATCCGGTGCATAAATTAATATATTTTTTTACATTTTGATTTGTTGACAAATTTACTTTTTTTTTTCTTTTTTTGGCGTTGACTATGCATCAAAGAAGAATTGGTGCCAGATCGAAATTTGGCGGAAATCCAAGAAACAATTGTTTAGTGCAAGACATTTACAGGAAACCGTTTGGCATCTATAGGAGAACAAATTTCGAAAATAATAAAGGGCACAAACTTCCCAAACTATACCAAGAGCTGAAAGTGAAAATTTTGAGGGGAAAAATGTTTGCCATTCATTTTATTTATCGATTTTTAGATACATTTTCTATTTTTAATACGTTATTATATAAAATTGATATAATACTTTTTCATGCAGTTTTTATTAAGGGTTTTATGAAAAGTTTTTTCTTTGTTTAAAACTATAAATTTTTATGCTAATCTTTATTTTTGCTTAAAACGATAGAGTAAATTTTATTTTCCAGCATTTAAATTTAAAACTTTGAAAGGATTTTTTTTTCAGTACAATATTAATGTAATAAAATATGAAGCAAAATAAAATCCCTATTACGTATCTTTCAGTCATTTATCAATTCTCGAATCATCATTTATCTATTTTTATCAAAGCATATTTTTTGTACTTTCTACTTTATTAAATGTTTTTTATAATTTTAAAAAGAATATTTTATCATAATAAATTGTTTAAACTTATATTATGCATTTAGCATAGTATTAAATAAAGTTATTATTATTATTATTATTAATTTATTAAAAGTTTCTTAAGTTAAAAAAAATAAAAAATATATTCAGTTTATTACTATTTTTCCTTCTTAAAGATAAGGAAGGCACAAAACAAATCGAATTTTTAAATCTAGGTTTAAAAAATAAAGTTTGACAATTTAAAAAATATATTATTTGTATTGCTTAACCATGCATTAAACCCTTAAAAAGGTTAATCTAAGCACCGCTATAAATACATGCGTTTTTTCTCATCTTATAATGCACTTTCCAAGCATTCAAGCTCTTTTTATAAGCTCTATTATACCAGGGACTTGAACTTTCTTATTTATGCGTGACTAATTCGCTTCTTTATAGCTGTTTAAAAATTTTGAGTTTAATATATTACAGACGATATAGAGAAATACATTTAAATATATATGTATGGTTTTCTTAATATTTGAACTACTACTTCAATTTAATTTCTTTTTGAGAAAAACCAACGATATTTTTTTTTTATCTTGTCAAAACTTCATGTGAAGATGAATTACTATTTGAAAGTAACAAATGAAACAACTAGAACGAAATAATATTTAGAAAAAAAAATGGCAAAATTTTTTAAAATAAATTTTTTTTAAAGTTAATTAAGAATTTTAAAGATTTCAAATATTGTATACTAAGGATAGACCAATGTTTTTTTTTTTTTTTCATAAAAACTGGCATAATGATAAAGGTTTAACAGCTTTGTAATAGTAATTGATTTAATTGCATGCAACAACTTGTAATTATTTTAACTGATTGATTAAAATGCAAGATATAGCTAAATAACATATGAATTATTGTTCAATCTATCAATTATAATCAAATCCATTTTTGTTTAAATTTGCTATTAACTTCTAATCGCAATTAAATTAAAAAAAATAATCAACTATTTCAGTGAAAATATGTTTCATTAATGTATTCAACACGTCACCCAATTATGCTGCTTAGTAATTAAATAATAATAATAATAATAATTTAACAAGAATTCTAATAAAACTATACTAAGTTCAACTATACAAGTCTCTTAAACACATCATCAATAGAATAATATTTAGTACAAGAAAATCTTTACTCCTTTTTCTATTTTTATTAAAAATAAATTCTCAATTTTTTCGATTAAAAGCATTTAAATCTGATGAAACTCTTTATTTTAAGCCATGATTTAACTGTAAACCATGGTGAAATAACATTTTGTCACACTATAATCTCTGCTTAATAACATTTATGGGAGAAAAAATGAACAAAAGTATTATCTCTTTCGGTTGGCTGTTCGCTACGCTTATTATAACATGACGATCAAGTAAAAGTGTGAAGCGTTGATTTCATCTCCGCGCCAACCGCTACTTTGGCGATAAGATGCTGAAAACATAAGTCTTTCTGAAAAAGCATCCGTTGACTTTATGCTTAGTGAGCAAGTAATAATTCGAGTATTTAATATTAAATTGTTTGTATTTAGCATTTACATAATAATATCTAATATACATTTCCTCTTTTTTTTTTCTTTTTTTTTTTCTTTCTTTCTTTCTACTTTTCTTTATATCTTTCTATCTAGTACTGGATGCATGAAAATTTTCGAATTCCGGTTTTCAATTTACACATTTTAGGGGTAAAAAAAAAAAACAAACAAACAAACAAAAAAACATGTTTTTACAAAAATAAATGACAACAAAAATGTCTGTGAGTCTGTCTGTATGTGACATAAATTTTGTGGGCGCTCTATCTTGAGAACTAATGCACGGAATTTCGCAAAATATCTGATTCATTCAGATCTTGATATAAACTGGAACTGATTAATTTTTGGTGCATATCGCCCAACAAGTGGTCCTGCTATACTGCCTTTTTCATAAATTTCCACAATAGTATATCTCAAGAACTAATGGAGGATTTTCATAAAACTTCAAGTTTCCGTTAGTCCTTGATGTATGTTTTTGTTTAGGTTTTGGTGTAAATCGCACAACAGGTGGCGTTGCCACGCGGCATTATCCATGGTTATCACAATAGCTCTATCTCAGGAACTAATACACGAATTTTCATCAAACTTCAGATTCAGTTAGTCCCTGAAATAAATTAGTATTCTTTAGTTTTTGGAATAAATCGCTCAACAGGTAGCGCTGCTATGCGGCATTAATCATGATTATCGAAATAGCTCTATCTCAGGAACTAATGCACGAATTTTCATCAAACTTCAAATTCAGTTAGCCCCTGTTATAAATTAGCATTTTTTAATTTTTGGAGTGAGTCGTGCAAGTGGTGCTTCTATCCAGTTTTTTTTTTTTTTTTTTTTTTTTTTTTTTTTTTTTTTTTTTTTTGTGATGATTTTATCTCAGATATTTATATGCGGATTTTCATACAATTTTAGATCAGCTAGAACTTGAAATAAATTGCTACAGATTAGATTTTGGAGTAAATTACCTAGCCGGTGGCGCTGCTATGTTTCATTTTTCTTCAAGTATTAACGTGTATGAGATTATGTATGATTACCATATCCGACTAGTTTTATTTGAGTTGTGGGGAGGGTTCGAGCCACATTAATTATTGAATTTCAAACTAATACAGACTAATCGAACAACACGATTATAACAATTTCGAGAAATAAACTACGTCGAAGAAAACATTAAAAATAATGTCCTGAAATATTTTGCATTTTTCTTCCATCTATATTTATGAAATGTTCATTAAACCGCATTATTTTTTTCCCATCGACATCTTAATGTTTGAAAAACAGTTTCATTTACCAGAACATGTTAAAACGAAACCAATTTAGTTGCATCAGAAGCTTTCTTATTGAAAATGGTCGTATCATGCAAAAATGTTGAAATTAATCTCTAAAATCAGACATTTTTTACTTTACTTATTCTTCGGTATCGATTATTTCATTTTGTTACTTTGAGTTTCTTTTTAATGTTTACGCCTTTTTAAAGATATCGAAATTAAAGAGCTTTTTGCAGACCCTAAATATGATAAGAACCAAAATAAATGATAATGTACTTTAAATATAAATTCATGACAAGTTAAAATGTGCTGAATTAAAATAATCTTTACAAAAGGAAAATATTGATAAATGAACCGTGCTCTAGAGCTATATTATTTTATACTAGCATTACAGTTTATCAAATACAAAGAAAGATACGGCGAGAATCTGATGGATAAAAAACAACAAACAAAGAACAAGCAAACAAACAAACAAACAAAAAAAACAATCAGCTTTTATGATAAATGTAGTTAATTTCTGATTATACGTAAGAAGACAGTTTACCTTTTCAACAATTTTATTTATTTTTTAAAACGTAGGATTCAAATGGAACCCTCTGACATGGGACCCTTTGCCCCCTTCCAAAAGGGCAAATTCGTAATGTTGTTTTCTCTGCATTTCATTTTAAATGTTAATAAAACGTGATTTTTTCCAGATTATGTAAAAATACTTGATCACAAATATGAATGTGAATCTTGAGAATAGTGATCATTGTACACTGCATTAAAAATCTATTAAATCATTAGTTTTATATTATTTTAAATATTGCTCATATTGCTGTGAAAACTGAAGTTTAGTGAACATATTAACACGGGCATGTCAATGAGAGGGTTTTAATTGCATTTCAACTGCATTCACTGCCCTTTATTTCAATGTTAACAAAACAATGAATTTTGAAAAAAAGAAAAATCCGCACTGCATATTTAACCTTTCACTGCACGATTTCTTCTATTTTTATGAAAAAAAAAATTGAAATCTATATATTGCTCTAATAATGGGCAAAATAGTAAAAAAGAAATAAGTTTCAAATTTTCATCTAAAATTTGATATTTTGTGGCGTGTACCTTTTATACACAATTAGGGCTTTAAAATATTGCATCGCTATATTTTGCATTTAACCCTTTCCGGCGCACTACTCTTTAAAGTTGGAATTTAAAGAAAAAAAAATTAGGCAATCTATTTAGGCCTAGAGGAGTACACAGGTATTGTTTTGTAAAGATTGCACTAGCCATTTTAATTATACAGCTGTTGCCGAAGTGGTAACCTCCCATAAGTAAAGCATTGATAAGCGCAGTGAGAAGAGCATTGCTGTGAAGCGCGTATTACAGTAAAACATTTTACCTATTATTTAAAAACAGTAGAGTTTGATCTCTGTGGTGCTGCCATCTAGAACTCATAAGAAAGATTTAAAGTAGCCATTAGAGTAGTTTTTGAGATAGTCACGGAGTTTTTGTGTGGGGAACTTTAGGTGGTTTAACAGAGGGAACTTTAGGTGTTGCCGACCCGGCAACACTGCGCGTTAAAGGGTTAAATAGGCTTAAATAAATAAATTTTATCTGTTTAACACTCTACAAATTTCTTTAAAATGATATTTTTAAGTATTCAGTAAAAATAATAAAAGCAAATTTTTTCTTAATAGCTTAATCTTATTTTTTCTGAAGAATACATTCTAATTTTGTGTGGAATGCAGCCATCTGACTTGGAGAAAATAACTGTTATTCCATTCTTTGGACTGGTCTTAATTAGTTATAGTGATCATATTGGCCACATTCATGCATTCATGACACATAATCAGAATTGTGGTACTATTAGGTATGTGCCAGATATGGCATATGATCAGCAAAAAGTTAAAGTAAAAAAAAAAAAAAAAAAAAAAATTAAAATTAAATTTTTGTTGTTTTTTTATATATTAATATTTTTGTCCATTTTTTTAAATATTTCAAATGCATCTTACACAAGACAGGGCATGTATTTTTAGATACGTCTAATATTACATTTAATGTAATTTTTTTTTGCTGATACATACAGTAGAAAATGATGAAATCAAACAAATATTTATATAATTTTATTTTTTCTTAAAAAAAAAAAAAAAAAAAAAAAAAAAAAAAAAAAAAACTGAAGGCTAATTTTATATGCAGATTTATTACATATACGATTAAAACATGTAAAAAAAAAATAAAATCTCTACCTCAAATACAGAAAAAAAAAAAAACCTTAGCATTTTGAAAACCTGAAAGTGAAGAGAATATGAACATGGAGAAAAAACCGCTTGAAGTTTTCTCTTGTGTGGGGAATTGCGCTGGTTGTATTAAGAAAACTTGTCATATCTCACGATACAATTACTACGTGGCTAAAAATGAAATGTCAAAATATTCGCATTTAAAAGGGGCTTTCATATAATATTTTTTTTTAAATTGACATTCTGACCAGTTTTGAGTTACGCGTTCATTTAAGCATGTTATTAGTGCTTCAAACTAATTCAGTTTAAAATAAATAATTCTGGAAAATGAAATTTTGCATATTTATCAACACTATTAATGTTACAAAGGGGGGGGGGAGCAATCTATTCGAAACAATGAATTCAGCTTGGATTTTCTGTGCAGACTTCTGATTCCAATAGTTATAAAGCTCTGGAATCTTTAGAAATATTAGAACAAGCTAAAAACTGTTATAATCACATTTTGTTATTCCAAATACTGCGTGTTTGGATCCAACTACTTCAAGTTACAATGAGGTTTGGTCTCCCAAGTCCTTCTCGTACATTCTCGCTCTCTGTGAAAGAAATGAATGAAATGTGAAGAAAAAAAAAATGAATCCAGCAAAGCTATAAGATGTAAATTATTATTTTCATAAATAAAACATTCAAAATTACCTACGAAAAAAAGGAAAGAACTTTAACACAGATTAATTTGTAAAATGACAAAGAAAAATGGCTAAAAACAGAAAATATATAAAAAAAAAAGGAAAAAAAAAGTTCACTTTTTAAGGGATTTTCCATAATAGATTAAAAAAAATTATTTCTCGCATAGCAGTTCACAATCTAAAAACAACTTTGTAACAGGACTTTTAAAATATTTCACCGCGACAAGTTACATCATTACTCCACCTGATGGATTGCAGAAGCAAGAACTAGTTTGGAACTTTTAGAACTTTTGTCTAAGCACGCGTCTTTTTCATGTGTCGCTTCTCTCAAGTGCGTTTGAACTTTCTTTACCCCCCTCTCCCACCTCATTATTAGTGGTTTCGACAGCGTAAAAATATTTTTTAATGGTTTACTGCCGTCTGCTGGCAGTCAGCATCGAGATTTTCCCCACTGGTTTCCTCCTTGATAATGGCTTAGTTTTTGCCGAAAGTCTTGGAGCCCTTTATATAATTTTAAAATCAAATTAATATATTTTTGAAAACACTTTTGTACATATTTCATCAACACCTAGTTTAGTAATGAATTTAAAAGTTATGTTTTTAGTAATAAATTTTTATTAATGGTTTCATATTTTACACAGTAAAAAAAAAAAAAAGGGAAGTTATCGTTTCGAATAGACTATATATACTTTATAAAGCCAATTTATGAATGAAAATAAACTTTAATTTAGAGCCAGAGGGAAATACCTTTTTCTCTCTTCGACACTATTTCAGTAATCATCATTTATCATGATATAAGAAAATCTTTTTGATTACAAAATTCCGTTATAAAATGATTCTATTTGATTTTAGCAATCAATGAAATGGTAATATAAAAATATTTCAGGTTTAGGTATCTATTATTAACTGTTCAGATAGATGGCTTTTGTCCGTAAAATGTTTAGGTGAAAAAATTTATAGATAATTGCGTGTTATTATTATTTTTTTTCAATAATATGCATATGTTTTCAACCAACATTTTCTTTCGTATTTATTTTGGTAAGATTAAAACAATTGTTTTTCGTTTGATATTTCGATATCTTACTTCAACGTATATTGAATTTTTCAATTCATCATATACTTTCAACATCAGAAGGCTTATTATTGATTCTTCATTTGTCAAACTCTATTAAGTCAATGGAACTTTAGTTTGTATCAGTCAGACATAAATATGTAATAATCACAGAGTGCGTAGATGTTCTTATTTATTTATAGTATATCTTATTCTTATTTATTTATTAGTACGATATTTTCTTATTCTAATTTATTTGTTAATATTGTAATTTATTATTCTTATTTATTTATTAGTATTTATTCGGATGCGTAGAGGTACATTTTTTATTTATTAGTTCTGTTATTTGTTTGTTATTACTTTGTAGTACCAATACTGGTGAATAGTAACGTTCGCCTTATTTCATTACTGATTTATGCGAAGTAATAAGCTAAAAAATACTACTTACAAGCATTGATAAGTCAAATATAATCAATTCCGAGCATCATTCATTGACAAAATTATGCATGTCTGCATGAATCTTGATAAATATTTTCATTTTATGTATCTTTTGGTAAGAATCAAATGTTACTTTTACGTACATAATTTTTATAGTATATGTTATAACGAGTATTATAATATGCATGTTATATGATATATTATAATACTCATTGATTTGATGCTGTTGGGTACAAATACAGGAGAAGCGTCGATGCCTAACATATTTATGAGTCGAGGAAATTGCAGATTTTGACAAATAATGGAAAATAAATTTTATTCCTGAACAGAACGGAAATGCTTTCTTTTCTCTGCGATTCTATTTCCGTAATCACCATTCATCATCATAAAAAGAAACTAGTTCTTATAGCGAAAAATGATTCCATCTGATTTTCGTAATCGATGAAATGGGGATATAAAAGTATTTCTGATTATCAAATACTAAGATGCATAGCTTTTGTTCGTGAAGTGTTCAGCTGTGAAAGAAAAGGAATAATTATTTTTGATTGAAATTCTGCGATTTATTTATGAGTTTTCGGTAATAGACACACTTTTTCTAATAGTATATTGCTAAATGTTTAGGTTAACTATTAAAAATTATTTTCCCTTTTAGCTGTGTTTTAAAGTGCATTATAAGTAATAGAAAAAACGCTGTAGACAATACTATGCTATTATTTTAACACAATCTAAGTGATTGGTAAAGTTATCATACGAATTGAATGTATTTATCTGAGCGAAAAATCCCAGCCGGTTATCGCCCGGTTAGCTTAACAGGTAAAGCATTGGCCTTGTAAGCCAAGTATCCGGGTTCGATTCCCGGACTGGGCAATTTTTCGCTCAGCTGGAATTATTCAATTCGTAGACAATACTAATTAGAGTTAAATTCAAAAGTCAGGAATTGAGACTTTGAGTCTCAAATTGAGTATGATATGATAATCATACAAATTGATGCATGATTATGATAAATAATTAAAGAGTATGATAACAGCATGATAAATTACTATGCTAATATATTTTAATGAAAAAGACAATAAAGCATATTAAATGATATATTAAAAAATTAATTTGCTATAATGAGTATAAATCTCGTTATGATCAGCATAAATCTGATACTGAATGGTTCTTCATTTAATTCGATCCTTATTTTAAAACATTGCTAGTTGGAAGTCAATATTATTGTCCGGAAATAATTGATTCGGGACGCCAATGCAATTTACTGCTTTTTAACGGAAGAAATATTAAAATATTACATATAAATACCTTAAATTCCACAATTTTTTTCCCCTTTTTAACAAAAATGGATAAAAATTTCTGGAAATTTCGAAAAATTCTTAGTTAAAAAGCAGTGAATTGTACTGGCGTCCCGATTTCCATTGCAATCTCTGTAAAATCGTCCGCTTTTTTTGCAGTGCAGTATAGATTTTGTTTTTACAAATTTTATTCTTCTTTTTTCACTAAAGACTGTGTAAATAGAACAGGTTTATAACGATTAATTCTATTAGTATATATTTTATGCTGCTAGGAAAACATATTGATGCATGATAAAGGATATGAAACTATATTTTATAAGTAGAAAACATTTATAAATATGTACTTTTGCTTAAAAACTTTTTTCACATGTGTTTTGAAAATGACCTTCACATAGACATGAAAATAAATTTCAATGAGAGAAAATCAGACAGTCTTTTATTTTTAAGAAATATTAATATTTTAAAAATAAAATTGTCCATAACAAATAATATTTATAACGAAAATAATTTATAAATCCAAAAAAATATAAGAAACTGGAAAATTTATCACTTTCTATATAATCAGCAGAAAAATGCACTATTTGCACATTTTAGCAGATGTTTCATAAAAAATTTTACAGGTCAATTTTTTTAATGGAAAAATTAACACTTTAAAAGATAGCATGTAGACGTTCGTGTGTTGACGATATAGCAACATTAATTCTAATGTTTAAGCTTGTTGAATACAGTTAAAAAGGATTATTGAAAAACGATAGCGTTAGAAGCAAACAAACAGATACATATAAACTGCACGCGATGAACTTGAAAACAAATACAAACGGGATAAAAATGTAATTCTTACAAAGTAAATCTGAAATATGTGAAAAATTAGGGTTTTACTATTCAAGGTTAAAATATAAGTGGTTTAAATATAAGTGGTATGAATACTACATACAGTGACTTTTTTAGATTAGAATGTAAATGTATATTTTGAAATATAACATGCAATTAAAAACGCCAAACGGGCTTTAAATATCACAACGTCAAACAATACAATTCGAAATAATCTTGAAAGTAAAGGGGCGGAGATTTTGTAAAGACAAGCACTGAAAATTTTACACAGTTGCTTTCATCGCGCAGTCTGTATAAAAAACTAAATAAGAGCTACCAGATAGGTAACTTAAAGCAGTATTTTCATGAGCTACTTTGAAGATTTATTAATAATGAGTTAAAAGTATTTAAAAAAGTTGCAAATGCGGTGACTAACTTTTCCTGACGCTTTAATACTGAAATCAAACTTTAAGGGGTTGTGGCACCCATTGCAACTAATTTTTTTTGCACAACAAACTTAAATCGCAGTTTTTTTTCTCTTTTTGTAAAAAAATACAGGCGTCTAATTTTGATTCAAATATGGATCTATTTTTTAATTTTAACAATAATAAAGATAATTTAACAAAACTGCAATATATATAACACTGAATGAAAGGCTATTTTGGAGAGCATTCTGTACATTTCTAGCATATTTCGGAATATCATCATATTTCATAAAAAGCAAAGTAAATATGTCGTCAGCTTCGTATTAATATTTTTATTTTTGTTCATGTTATGAATAAATATCTAGATTTGGACGGGAATAAGAATCCCTTGGATCTGGTTTTATAGACCCGAATCCGAAAATTCTGCTTTTAGTCCGAAACCAGACAACAAAATATTCACCAATGAAAATTTCGTTCCGATCCCGACCATTTCAAATTGAAACGATCCAAACATAAAGTGTAAGAAAAATAATCCCTATATTAATATACCGTATTTTTTTTTCGGGTGTATAATCCGCACCCCTAAATCGAGCAATTTCAGTAAAAAAAAGTTCATGTATAACCCGGTGTATAGTCCGCGGGCTATACACCATTTACGAACGTATATTTCGACTAGGGTTCGAAATTAGAAGCCATTAGTCATAATTTTTAACACAAATTTACCAAATTTTTTCGTGATGCATGATATCTACAGTAATTGGGCTAAAAAATCAAGATTATCAGTACCGTAATTTTCAGAAGAAACACCGCGGCGTTTACGAGTTTTAAGATAAAATTTCAAGCGATGCGGCGTTTACGCGAATTTTTTTTTCAAACAAACATGGTATATTTTTTAAATTTTTCCGAAAATTAAAAAAAAATCGGTGATAAATTCAAAATTTCGGACATAAAATGTATACGTATCTTAGGTCATTGGTTCCCAAAAGGATCGAATCCTCGGAATCGTTCCGAAATGCACCGACTCCGAAAAGGAACGATTCCTCGGACTCTATCTGAAATGAAACGACTCCGGAAAAGTTCGATTCCTAGAACTCGTTCCGAAATGAAACGACTCTGTAAAGGAACGATTCCTCGGAATCGTTTCGAAAGAGACTGACTGCTCTGAATCGTTCCAAAATGACATAAATCACGCATTTTTTTTTTTTTTTTTTTTTTTTTTTTTTTTTTTTTAACAGAGTAAGGTACTAACTCCGAAATGGAACGATTCCTCGGACTCTATCTGAAATGAAACGACTCCGAAAAGTTCGATTTCTTGAACGCCTTCCGAAATGAAACGACTCTCTAAAGGAACGATTCCTCGGAATTGTTTCGAAAAAGAACGACTACTCTGAATCGTTCCGAAATTATATAAATCACGCACTTTTTTTTGTTCTTTGCAACAGGGTCGGTAGATTATTTTTTTGAAAAATAAACTAAAAATGATCTTAAATTCAGATTTGTCGAGATTGGAAGGATTCCGGATTTTGGATTTTGTACTCTACAAACACAATGGCTATTATACATCTATCAGTTCAATACTTGGCGATACTTGCGACTGCGACAGTTCTTCCAAATCCAGAAATAACTGTATTTAAGCAGTAAAAAAAAAGCCTTTACAAACATGGGGGAACTCTCTAAATTTCGCGGCATAGCGAAACAAATTTACAAATTTCGATGTTTTTTTCAATTTTTTTAAGGTTTAAAAATTGTAGAAAAAATATCGCGATTTCCAATTAAAATTTTTTTTGTTTGTATAACCCGCACCGTGTATAAGCCGCAGTGGCTTTTTGGAAGGTTTTTTTCTTGTATTAGCCGCTGACTATACACCCGAAAATACGGTAAATATAAAAAATGCTCTACAGTTAATAAACTTCTATCATCAGTTCTTTATTTTTTGTGTAAAAACGATACTTTATTACTTATACATTCATTAATATTTAAATATGTAGTTTTATGTACCAAAATGCAATTTTACACTTTACTTTATTACAATTTGCACATATTAATTTATTTAAAATATTCTTATAATTGTGAGCACTCGCTTGTTATGAATAGTTTTATGTTAATGACGCACACACATGCATACATGCACGCACACAAAAGAAAAATCCTAAGCATCTCATAGTTTTAATACAAAAAGCTGCCATTAATTACAGTCTTGCAACCTGTTTGACAGCTATACATAACAAAAAAGAGTGCAAAACAATAAGTATGCCATTCTAACATGACCTACCTTTACTTAATCCATCAACAAGAAAAACACTTTAGAAACAACCTGTCAGCTGGGATTCAATGAAGAACTTCGAATTATTATTCAGGCTTGTGACATAAATCATTTTCTAAATTTTGGCACTAAGTGAAGGTGTTTTGTGAAGGTAGAATAATAAGGGATCATACAATGTGGCAGAAAACGCATTTAACTAGACATATACGAAACCATTGGAATTTATTTTTAAAATTCTCATTAAAAACGTGACGAGATAAATAATTTTGTGACTCCTTTAATGTAATGTAATTATGTAATACATACAGATTTTTTCACGGAAAAAAAGTTCAACATACTATAAACAATAATTTTCAACTTATTCAAATTGCCATGTTTCGGAATTTATTGTTATTGTTGAAAAGATTTCGGTCCCTGTTTTATCCCTTGTAAAAACTAAAATATTTTTTACATTTTCGCTAAAAACTAAAATATTTTTTACGTTTTTTCTTTTACATTTTCGCATCACTTCTTAATAGCTGGGTGTTTTTTGTGTTGAAAGCAAACGGATAAAAGGCTGTCTAAAGCTGTTATCAGATTCACCAACATTTCGTAAGTCTTTTGAGCCAACAATTGATTTCCTCCAACTTTTCGCGAAATATTCTCCCAACACCCAGTGTCATAGCAAACTGCATTATCACTCCAACTTTTTTCCACAGTTCCAAAAAAGTCTGGGCTAGCCTAGATTTTTCATCCAACATCGAACGTTTCAACGAATCAGAGATAAGCGATTGATACGAATAGGCGGTAAATATTAACACGCCTGGTGCTAGTAGAAACTGGTTTTCCAGCTTTTCCCCCAACTTTTTCAAAAACAATTGTAACCTTTTTCTCTCTTTCAACGGGAAAAAGGTTGGGGTTAGAATCGGCTGAAAAGTTTGTCTCGCCTAAAGTCCGTGAATCTGATAACAGCTTTAGCAGAATCCTCCATATAATAAAAGTTATTTTCATCAGGGTTTGTAAAATGCCTAAAAATGCCCAAAAGACAGTGTCATCAAAGAAATGATAAATTTTCATTAGCATTTATTCTCTTTGTCAATTTTTTTTTAAAGGATTTGTAGATTATTTATTTGATTTCCATACCAGGAAATTTTCTTAAAGAAAATATCTTTTTTTTAAATCAGATGAATTTTCGCACTTTTAAGCCATATTTACTTTTCTAAAAAATAAATAAATAAATAAATAAATAAATAAATTAATAAAAATACAGATATTTGTCCTGAAAAATCCTTGAAATATATTTCTACTAAATCAATCAAGTAAAGAAAAAAAAAAATAGGAACTATGTATTCGCAACAACTCAGTGAAGAACTTTGAATTACTATGCGAATTTATGTCGTAAAGATTTTCTAAACACCCCTATATTCATATAAAACAATTTGTAGTATACCACAGTGTTACGAAAATAAGCTAGTATTGATTATGACAGCTCAACTCTCTTAAGAATCATTCCATATATACCGGGTGCCCCAAAAATGACTGATGGATTTTAAAACTCAATAACTTGCAAACGGTGACAGCTATTTAAAAAATTTTTGCAGGAGGATTATGTATAATTTCAGAAGTTTTTTTTTTTTTTTTTTTTTTTTTTTTTTTTTTTTTTTTTTTTTAGTTCGAATATCAAACAACAGGCAGCGCTGACGGCTGTTGAAGGCCAGTTCGACGCTTCACTCAGCACTGATCACTTGGCCTTCAATCGCCGTTAGCGCCACCTACTGTTTGATATTCGAACTAAAATAAAAAATTACGGTAAAAAAAAAACTCTTGACATTATACATAACCCTTCTGCAAAATTTTTTTAAATAGCTGTCACCGTTTGCAAGTTATTGAATTTTAAAATCCATCAGTCATTTTTGGGACACCCGGTATATATATATATATATATATATATATATATATATATATATATACTAGCGGACCCGACAAGACGTTATCCTGGCACCGACACAAAAAAATCAAATAAATGTACATAAATATAATAATACGCACGATAAATACTACGCTCTTAATTTAATTTCTTATTACAATTATATAAGGAAATTATTTTTCACTTTGCAGTAGTTTTTGAAGTCGGTTTAATTTTTGATAGAAAAGTTTATTTTTCTCTTTTTAGTTAAAAGGTAACGATTTTCTGAAGTCGGTTAGTTAAAATTATAATACATAAAAAGAATTTCAAATCATACACGTATGTCAGGAGGGGAGTTCGAACACACGATCTCTTTCAACGAGAACCAAAGCTTAAATCTGGCGCCTTAGACCGCTCGGCCATTCCGTCCGCTCTCTGTTCAGCGAACTTATTCAACACTTTTATTTAGCGAAAAACCACTAACTATTAGCTTTTGCCTAATTACTAAAAATTACTGAATCAATTTCGATGAAATGTGAATCTAAACCATTCTCGAATCCACTGGAACACACAAAAAAAATTTCATTAAAATCGATGCAGTCGTTTAAGAGGAGTTCAGTGACATACACACGCACAGAAGATTTATATATATATAAAGATATATATATATATATAGCAATAAATTATGCTGCTCTAACATAACCTGCTTTTGCTTCACCAGGGGCCATCATAAACAAAAACCCATTGCACAAATAAATAAATAAATAAATAATAAATAAATAAATAAAATAAATAAAGAACGAACATGTTGTGCAATGCTTCTATATTGTGCAGTGAAACGGCAATATTGAAGAAATATTGGATTTAAGTTTAAAATATTGGCAATAAAATGCCGAAATATTTAATGCCAGTATTGCACCATTATCGATACAATGTAAACTCATAATGGTAAGTTCGTATTTATGTGAATATCATCAATATTGGTTAAGATATTCCCAACACAAACAATATTAGTCAAGACAATGCCCAACACAAACTATGCAGATCAAGTAAAAGACAACATAAACAATAATGGCCAAGCCATAGTCAACACAAGCAATATTTGTCCCACATTGTTTTGCTGTCATTTTATGTTATCAGTTTCCTGATTTTTATGAATTTGATTCAAAAGAATACATATTATGATATAAATTTGTGATTTATGAATTTATGAATTCCGAAAATACATTATGATATAAATAGAAAAATTCTCGTTATGAAAAACTACACATGTATTAAGCTATTTATTAATAATCTACTTATTAAAATAAATTTACTATCCAGAAATGTTTCATATTATTTCAGTCATTTGTTTTCGGATCATTAAAACTTTATTTTTTTTAATTAAATGTTATTTTTTATATTTATGAGAGACAAGCACTAGAGGACACGCACTATTAAGAACATGTTGGAAATTGCACGTGAAGCGTAGCAAATGAGGTCCGTTCGTACTAACGAAGTTTTAAAAATATTCAGATCTTGCTGTTATAGTAGACAGTACTTCAGATATAATATAGTGGTAGAAATCTTGTTTGTGTTCCTGTAAATATACAGGAAAAAACTTTTATTACACCTCAGCAACGTATATCATATTCATAAAATGAGAAACAGTTTAATATAATTAACACACGCCCCAAACAATGTTTTCCCTTATAGCATTATGTAGTGGAATACTTTTGTGTGACCCTGTAATTTAATAATAAATATTCTTTGCATCACAGATTATGCAGAATTATCTATATATATATACTTCATAGGTTCGTGTATTCTATTATATTTAAATGAGTGTAACACCTTTAAAATGCATTTGAAACTTTTTCCCCCATTGGCCGTAATGAAACGGAATACTTTTGATTGTCCCTGTAATTGACCTATGCATCCAATTTTCATAACATTTGAAATGACTCGCCAAAATTATGTTATAATTATATATTTAAAATTTCAAACGATTCGCTTGGGTAGTTTTTGCGTTGTTATATGCGAACAGACAGACAGACGGACGGACGGACTGAACGACAACTATAGGTGCTACGTATTTACATAATTATGAACGCACCTAAAAAGAAAAAAAAAAGAAAGAAAAAACAGTCTGACACACTACATACACATTTTTTAAAGGAGAGTAATGTACACAAAATGTTTTAGACTAATTTAAAGTTTACTAAATCTGTATACCCGGAGGCTTGGATGAATGATCACGTAAGAGATGCCGCGCCGTCTTTTCGTGCTTCTTAATTTTTTTTTATTGTTATAGAAAATGCTTATTTTGACAAAATCACTTTATAATGCATAACGCTAGACAGATTAATCCTCTAGGAATTTTGAGAGTGTGGAAGAGCTTCGACCCATGTACAAGTAAAGAAAAAAAGAACATAAAAAGAATAAAGTAACAAGAGAGAAAGAACTTTAGAATTCAAAGCTTAAGTACGACGCTAACGCAAAACGAATGAATTAGACACAGGAACTAGAAATAAAAATACTTAGGGGAAAGCGGGTTAAAATGAGCTGCGGGTAATATGATCTAATAAAAAAGGGCAAAACAATCCACAATTTAAGAATATTTTTAAAATTGTTAAAATTATTTGATTTTTTGAAAATAGTTTCTGCTTAAATGAAATAATTATATTCGTAATTTAGAATTACAAAGTGAAACCAGCGAAGAGCAAGAGGAATGGGGGGAGGGGGTAAGTAAAAATTGACCCACTGGTTTACGCTGCTTCCCTGTAAAGTTGTCTATCTAAGTCACTTATTGAGGAACCAAGTTGATTTGAATCTATTTATATTATACCTATGACAGTCAATTTTCTTTACGGAGTTACTGGCACCCTGAATATTTAATTAAAAATTTCTTTTTATAACATACTTGAAAATAAGCAAGTTCGCATTTTCTAATAAATTCATTTTTAAATTCTGATGTTAGCTAATTATTTTAATCAGATTTACACCGATCCGAAAAGGCTTAAAAGTAATCTAACTAAAATATATCGAAAGTCTTAATGTAATGTTTATTATCTGTTAAAATTGGTACAAAATATTGTCCCAATAATGTGTGGTTATATTTTTCAGTACTATACTCAATCATTTATTTTGTATCCTGACGTAAATTAGCATAGTGGAATATAAAAGTAATGTATTTAGTAATATATTATTTACTTAGTTCTCCTGTACACTCTAAAGGCCTTAATTCTATTGAGTTGCTTAATTTTAAAATGTAGAAAATTGCAGAAAAATAATTATATAACTCTAAATCCAGACGTTACATAAATCTATAAATAAATCGATTCTAAATGATAAAAAAAGCACGGGCTAAGATAGGCACAGCTAATAACGAGTAAACAGACAAGTATTTACAGCAAGAACATTAAATCTTTTGAAGTGATTCCTTTGATTTTATCAGTAAGTAGTATCAATGGGAAAAGTCTTTGATTACATACGCTTCCTTGCTATGTACGGTAAATGAGATTTGCCATTGTCATTTGCAAATTATTGAATAGAACAAATTTTGCACAAAATATGTAAGTTTATGCTACGGAAATTGAAGAATGTCATGTTTTTTTTTTTCCCCCTAAATTAGCTCTAAAAGTAGCGTCAGTTCTAATTGCAAACAACTGATTTATTTCATTGTTTTCTACACTTTTAGCTACACCATATTGTTCAAAATGTACTTCGCTACACTACAAACCATTGGAAAAAAGTACGACTATTTGCAGCTACGCGATGTTTAACTCGCTACTTCCTAGATTTGAGTGATAATATTTGAGTCAATTATATAACAAGATATTTAATTCATATAATAAAGATTACTTAAATTATTCAATTACTATTTTAAAAAAGAAAAAAAAAATATGTAAGTTCCTTACGATGTATAGAAAAATAGAAACTGTCTCAGATTTTTTATTTGTATAGAAATCCTGACAAATCTTAATAATTAAGAATAACCTTCAAAAGTACAAAAAGAATTTCAAATATTTTATAATGAACATTTCTAAGCATGGTGATCGTGATAAATTGAATGGAAACACGGAAATTAAATTTGTATCAACACGTTTGGTCGCCATATCAACCCCAACCTGGTTATAATGCTAAAGCTTCCCAAAATTGATTTTTTACAACGTGTTGCTGGTTTGATGAATGAAAATGGAAATTCGGAAATCATCATATCATTTCAACTTGTAATTTTCTTTTTAAAATTTAGTAATTTTTGTATACTTTTAAAAAATCGGAAGCAATTTTATATGATGGTTTTCTATGTAGTAATGTGAATGAAAATCTAGTTTGTGTTTGGCATTATTTATTTGCCTTGTTGGAAATTTTATTATCATTAGACTAATTTAATCAAAATTACGTTTAAAATATTTTGGCGCGGCATGTTCCTAATAAGATTTAGCGCGTGCCACTAAACCCTATTGTAATGAAATTAACCCCCCCCCCCCCCCAAAAAAAAAAAAAAAAAAAAAAAATTCTTAAATCAGAAAACGGCATTAATAAAGACAAATAAATCTCCTTATTTCTCTCTTTTCTGTAGTAATAAAAATATTATCCTCTTGAAGAAATTTCAGAAGATAATTTTAATCTTCACAGCTCTGTGAACTGATATATCCATTCACTAAGATGTAGGTTTCACTGTATCAGATGTATTATTTAAATTAGTATAATTCTACAGATATAATGCAGATTTAAAATATTGAGTAATGATTACTACTCTCAAAGATTATATTCTTACACATAATTAAAATTTTACATCATTTCGGTAAAATATTTTTTTAGAATATTTTTTTTTAATTAATGAGAAACTAACATTGCAACTTTACCCTACAAATGCATAATTTTCAATTACAAAAATTATTAGTAAAATTTGTTCAGTAGAATGCTCAGGACAGGTGACTTTAAATTACATAGATTATATGAAATTATGAAAAATTAAATTAAGGAAATTATGTTATTTTGATGAAATTGTAGAAGAATATTTCAAAGAATAGCAATAAAATTTTATTAGTCAAGAGAATTTTAGATAAAAACTTGGGAAGCCTGATAGATTTAAATTTCAAATCATTGCCAAAATCTTCTTTTATTGTATGTCTAACTCGACGAAGAGAATTCATCCAGGGGAAAATCACTAAGTTCTGTTATATAAATCGCTATTTTTCGGATAACGACTTCTGATCTGAGCATGTACACTGTATATCACTGTTCTTTTGTAAACACACTCTAATTTTTTGTAAAACATTGCGTTTTATCAGTCTGTGATTTCGATTACGGGTGAATCCATTTCAAGTGGTCCAGAAAATATTTTTTTGGTCGCTCGACCATTTTTAAAAAATCTGAAATTTTTTGTACAACAACCCTAACATGACGGAAGTTCAAAATGACCGTTCTTTTAATTTTACTATTTTTTGTTTGTGCATGGCGGCCATCTTTGTTTCATCGTGTGCAGCGATTTTCTCAGATACTAGGATATACAAAATTGTAAATATCTCGTCTTCTATTTTCCCAATCGAAATAGGATTTGCAGCATTTTGTTCAGAATAAAATAGGCTAAATATACAGTGATAGAAAATTTTTTAAAAATAAATTTTTACAGGTGAAATTTTAGCACAAAATGTACGATTTTTTCCAAAATCCATCCGTTTGCAAGAGGAAAATTTTCATGCAAGGGAAACTGTCAACCTTACACAATTTTTTCAACAAATAGGTCAAAAGTATGTGTACTCATACACCAAATCCCAGATCTAGGAGTTAATTTCTCTTTGCGAAAAAAATTCCGAAATTCGTCAAAAATTTCAAAAATCGCACTTTTTAGGCTTTATATCTCTGGTGGGAGATAAAAATCTGAAATTTTGGCCTATGATAGTATTGTGTAGTAGTATTATGTACAAAAAATTTCAAGAAGATTTGACTACACGCTAACATATGACATGGAAAATAAGTGAAAACAATACTGTTAAACTATTGTAAACCTACTATGTAATTGTTTAACAAGACCGTCAACCTTGCACAATTTTTTCTAAAAATAGGTCAGAAGTGTGTGTACTCATACACCAAGTCCCATATCTGGGAAATGATTTCTCTTTCCGATAAAAATTCCGAAATTCGTCGAAAATTTCAAAAATCGCACTTTTTAGACTTTGATATCTCTGGTGCAGCACGAGATAAAAATCTGAAATTCTGGCCTTTGATAATATTGTGTAGTAGTGTTATGTACAAAAAATTTCAAGAAGGAGATTTGACTACAAGCTGAGATATGGTGATTAAAAAAATGTTAGGAAATGCTATTACGAGTACATTAGGAGAAATGAGATTAGTCTTTTTTATTACAATATTTACACAGAAAATATCGTTTGTTGAAAACAGTTAAATAATAAACATTTAATTTACAAAATACTATATATGCTCAACAAAGAGCTTAACAATATTTACGAGAGATGTTATGAGTTCGACCAGTTACTGTTATCAGTCCATCAGGCTGTTCTTTCTAAAAATTTTATTTGAAGCCCCCCAAGTCTTGTCATCCCTTGTTAACTTGAATGAAATTCTCTAGGTTTAATAATTGAAGCCATGTCAACTCGATCAGTTGTAATCCATTGTCTGTAATTTACTTTTCCTGAAATGTGTTCCGAGTAAAATTGTTGCAATAGCATTTCTAGTAGATTTGTTCATCTGGACAAATAGTGTATTGGCTTAGCATACATTCTGAATTGTTTAAATCACACAGAAGCATTTGAAAAAGATATTTGTAATTAACATTTAACTTTATACCATAAATAATTAATTTAGAATTTTGGAGGTATGAAAAATTACATAGTAGGTTACAATAGTTTGGCAGTATTGTTTTCAAATATTTTCCATGTCATATCTCAGCTTGTAGTCAAATCTCCTTCTTGAAATTTTTTGTACATAGCACTACTACACAATACTATCAAAGGCCATAATTTCAGATTTTTATCTCGTGCTCCACCAGAGATATCAAAGTCTAAAAAGTGCGATTTTTGACATTTTTGACGAATTTCGGATTTTTTTTCGCAAAGAGAAATTATTTCCCAGATCTGGGACTTGGTGTATGAGTACACGCACTTTTGACCTATTTGTAGAAAAAATTGTGTAAGGTTGACAGTCTTGTTGAACTATTACATAGTAGGTTTACAATAGTTTGGCAGTATTGTTTTCACATATTTTCCATGTCATATCTCAACTTGTAGTCAAATCTCCTTCTTGAAATTTTTTGTACATAACACTACTACACGATACTATCATAGGCCAAAATTTCAGATTTTTATCTCGTGCTCCACCAGAGATATCAAAGCCTAAAAAGTGCGATTTTTGAAATTTTTGACGAATTTCGGAATTTTTTTCGCAAAGAGAAATTAACTCCCAGATCTGGGACTTGGTGTATGAGTACACGCATTTTTGACTTATTTGTAGAAAAAATGACAGTTTCCCTTGCATGAAAATTTTCCTCTTGCAAACGGATAGATTTTGGAAAAAATCGTAAATTTTGTGCTAAAATTTCACCTGTAAAAATTTATTTTTCAAAATTTTTCTTCCCCTGTATATTTAGTCTATTGTATTCTGAACAAAATGCTGCAAATCCCATTTCAATTGGGAAAATAGAAGACGAGATACTTACAATTTTGTGTATCCTAGTATATGAGAAAATCGCTGCACACGATGAAACAAAGATGGCCGCCATGCACAAACAAAAAATAGTGGAAATAAAATAACGGTCATTTTGAACTTCCATCATGTTAGGGTTGTTGTACAAAAAATTTCAGATTTTTAAAAAATAGTCGAGCGACCATTGCTGGACCACTTAAAATGGATTGACCCTTACATTATTTACAAAAGTAAAGTACTTTCATATTTAAAGAATTTCAAAGCAGTTGGGTTGAAATAACATACTTCTCCAAAACATATTTCAGTTTTAAGAGTTAAAATAAACGCCCTTTTTATGTAAAATGATGCTATTTGCATCCGAAAAAGCATTCCACTTCTACGATTCATTCTTAAATAAAGATTAAATAAAGATTCTTAAATAAAGATAAATTCTCTTCTAAAGAAAAGGTTTTCGATGACGTCACTATCACGGAATATTATTATTTTTTATTTTATTATTATTATTATTATTATTTTGTGTGTGTGTGTGTGGGGGGGGGGGTAGGCATTGAATTTAAAACAGGAAGAAATTCAACAACACTAAAATGAACAGTCATTTAAAATTTACCAAATAAAAATATATAGCATTAAAGAAATATATTAATAATTTGGATTTTATGAATTTTAATTGTGTGAAATATATTTTATGCACAAATTTACATGCAAATCAAATGCTTGTAAATAAATATGTATATAAAGAATATGTGGATATATATATACACGAATATCAGATAATTATTTTAAATTTAACGAAACAGAAAAATTCAATAGAACAATTACAGTTTTAAATTAACCGAATCATTTAACATCAAATTATCTTGCTTGTAATTCGAATAATCAACTTTTAAATTTCGAAATTGAATTACATTTTTATTACAAATGTTATGTAACAAAAACCAAAGCACATTTAATATGTTTTTGCCCATGAAATTTTAAAACTGGTAGAAATTCGACAGCAACAAATAAACATTTACTCCAGTTTTACCGAAGAAAAATTATATAGCATTAAAGGAATACCTCAAGAATCTGGACAATCGATGCAACTTGATTCGATATCATCGATGCTTAAACAAATAAACAAATAAACTGCATCTTCTTCTTGAAACAAAAGTCGTATTAAATTGCTTATTTGGACAGTCTCTTATTCAATAACGTTTAAAATAGGGTTATTGCTTGAAAAAGAATCGTTTGGTTTGAAATCTCAGATTCAAGTTGACTCCCTTTTGCTTCTGCTATCCATTACAGGTTAGAAATTGAGAAGGAAAAATAATTGACTCGAGTCGTATTTTTGAAGATCGTTTAATAAAGATTTGCTTTAAATTTCCTAATTTTATTTTTATCGGAGATTTCAAAGAAACATTATGACATAATTACCGTTCTAAAATTATATATATTGTTTGCGATGTGAATTACGAATATACATAACATATATTACAAAACAATCGTTAGTGATGCTGATGTCATGTCGGTGGTGGCAATGACCTGAAAATGGGTTACGATGGGTTTTTTTCACAATTTCTCGGATTTAAATTATTATAACGAAAAACCGTTAAAGATAAGTGCTTCAAATTTAAAAAATGTCTTTTTTAATTATTTTACTTTAATTTTGATTCAGAAAATTCGAAAAAAATATTTGCATTTGAAAATATGAATTTTTAAATAAAAGTTTTATCATTTTTTTCCTTTAAATATTTTTAATTTTTTTAAATCAATATTTTTAAAAATCAAAATTATATGACTGAATCAAAATTAAAATTTACATACTTCTGTGTTTAAATGTAAAAAAAAATTGAATAAATTTTAAATAAAAAAAAGACTTTATCAAATGATATGGTTAATAATTATATGCCATCACAAAAAAAAAAAAAAAAAAAAAAAAAAAAACTCAAAATTTTAATTCAATAAATAAAAATTATTTTTTCAAAATGTATCTGGGATCCCCCTTAAATAAATAAATAAATTTAAAAAAAAAAGTTTTTTGTATTTTTTAACTTGGGCAGCCCAAGCTATTCTCTTGTTACAATAATAGGAAAAGCGTAAAGCAATGAGGGATATATCTTTTGACGTTAAAAGATTATTTTATATACTTTAGATCAACAAAAAAAAAAATTATTATTTATTTATACAACATACTATTTTAATAGTGCACTGCTATTCTCATAAACAACTAAAAATCTATCCAAACCTTTAGTAAATGAAGGAAACTCAATCGAGGCTAAAATTAGCATATGCTTATAAATTACCCTCGATTTACAAAACAATACTATTGAATTCAACTATAATGTATACTACATGTTGTTGAACATAAAATGAATAACACATATGATAAAAATAGCATTTTGATAACAACATTTTCCATTCGGTTTCAATATTTTCATGGAAACTATTCCAATCATAATATAAAACCTATAGCACGGATATTTTGATGTAGATAAAAAAAAAAAGTTCTATACATTTTTATAGGTCTACAGAAAAGCAGGTGATTTATATAACTTGTTATTATAATCACAGGCTGTATTTTATCCATCCAAAGAAAATGTGACCAAATCTGTGAACAGCAAAATTGAATTTAAGACACGTTATCAATTACTGGAGTTTAATATTATAAGGTTCATACATTCAGATATAGAAAGATATTTACGAACTTGAAATAAATACAATAAATATAGTATTTGAGAGAGAAAAAGACAGTTTCTGATTATTTTCGGAGAAAAAAAAAACAGTTTCCCGGAAATTCTGACATCAGTAAAGATGTGACACAGACGTATCGTCCTTGACTTGAAAAACAGGCTGTTTTATATGCTTTGAAAATTCAAAAGAACAACGGATGATTTGTATGATACAGCATTTTAATCTCATAGAAATTTTTATTCGCCCATAAACACCAACTATAATTCTGAATGCAATATAGATGAACATCAAACAACAAATGCGAAATTCTTTTTCGCTTGATAAACTCTTAAAGTTGAGTTAACACTTGACAAATGAAAAGTCTGCAAGCATCAAGAAACATTACGCAAACATTACGTGAACTAAGGAACCCAAATAATCTTCAGATAAAACAAGAACGAAAAATCATGAGTACAGCATACGATATGAAACATTTTTCAACACGTTCAGAATATTATGAATCGATAGTTGAAATACACACACACATATACAGGGTGAGTCATAAATATCGAAACAATAGGCTATCTCCTTAAATATTGCCCTTAGACCCATACTTCCAATTACAAAAATTCATAAAAAAATTTGAAATTTTTGATAAGATAAATTGCGACTCCATGGGGGGTCTAGTTGAAAAGTTACGAAAATTAAATTTTTATACGGCCCCCATAGGACAAAAATTCCAATCAGGAAAACTTTCCTTATTCAGTCCTGAATAAGACACAAAAAGTTGTATCTTCATATCTCCAAAATTCGCAAAGTTATAGTCGTTTAAAAAATTCATCCGGTTTTAAGGGATTAGACACAAATTGAAATGCGGGCAATTCAAAAAACAATGTTACTTTAACAGTTCTAGAAAACGCGTAAAAAATCTATTTCTTGAGTTAGAATTTTGATTTTGATTTTTTTTTTTTTTGTGTGTGTGTGTGTGTGTGTGTGATGGTTAGCCTTATAATTTGCTAAGAAAATCACATTCTAAAATTTCTCATACAATTTATAAAAGTTTCATGTGGTTAGTACTAGTTTAAATGGGACAATCAAAAATCGTTATAACTCGTAACATTATTTATCGGATTTCAATTTCTTTCCATTTAATTAAAGATGAAAATCTGATTTTAGTTTTGTTCCAAAGTTTTTTTTATATTAATTTTAAAACTATTAAAAATGTTTATTGAAAAAAATAATATAACTTTTAAAAAAATCATATTTTTAAAAGCAAACATTTTTTCAATGGTTGGTTGGTTGATTGGAGTTTTATGGCGCAAGGTCCCTTCAGGGACATGCTGCGCCAAGAACAAGGTGAGGATATGACTTAAGAGCAGAAAGTTATGAAAAAGGTTAAAATATAAAAAATCACATTAAAAGGCTTTCATAGAATTAAAAACGTAATGTCAACATGTTAAAACTGTAATTAAAATATCTGGTAAGTTAAAAACATTCAATGTTAAAAATATGAAAGACGCATTAGATGCTGTACACAATACATGATTAAAAGAGTAGAATAAGTTAAAAATAAAGAGGAAAAAGATGAATGTACAAAAACAAGCTAAAGATCGTAGAATTAAAACCTAGAATCAACCTGGTACGTACTCCTCGAAAACAGTATTCTCGTCATCTGTATTAGAGTCGTATGCCTCTGACTCCATCGCTTCCTCCACATATTGGTACATTTGTTTGGGATCCTTCAAATTAGTGATATTTGAGCTAAGATATGATTTTTTCTCTTTTTTCTTCACAGTTTGCCACTGTGAAGAACCACGAACAGTCTTAATCGTTTTTGGATTTTGGGTTGGTCTTTTAATTGAACTAGTTTTATTGGGTTTCTGGGAATTTGATGCAGATGAATCGGGGTTTTTTCCATTCTCAGGTTTGGTTAAATTTTTTACTTGGCTTGATTTCTGTGATTGACTTGTCCAATATTCTATTTTTACTGGCTCTGATGAAGGTTTCCAAAGCGTTAATTTTGGCAAAACTCTGGTAACAGCGGTAGCGTGGGCATCACGGGTCTTCTTTGTAATGTTAGATGATGTTTTTTCAGGTGAACAGCTTGGTAGAAAAGAGGAGTCAGTCTGAGTACTTATGTGTCTTGCAGGTTTAGATTGCTGCTTAAGTAAGCTGGAGTAGGAAATTCCAACGGATGGGGTTCTGGATTCAACGAGTCTACGGGCATCTGGATAAGACAGATTCTGGCTAATTTTTACAGTGATTATTTCTTTTTCACGGTTCCAATTAGGACATGTACGAGAATAGGCTGTGTGATCTCCTTTACAGTTTGCACAGCGTTCGGATTTTTCACATGAGGTATTGTCATGGCCGACCTCTGCACAACGTGCACAGGTAGCGGAGCCACGACAGTTTGTTTTAGTGTGTCCGTAACGCTGGCATTTAAAGCAACGGATGGGGTTTGGTATATATGGTCTGACACGACAGCTTAGATAGCCTGCTTTAATTCTTGTTGGTAATGTTGGACTATTGAAGGTTAAAATAATGTGCTTAGCAGGAATTATCTGGTCATTTTTACGAATAGTGATTCGGCGTACATCTATGATATTTTGTTCTTTCAAATTACTGAGAAGTTCTTCTTTTGTGCAAAATAACAGATCAGGTTCGGATATTACCCCACGACTTGTATTCAAAGTTTTATGTGCTTGTACTGAAACAGAAAGGGTGCCTATTGTAGTGCAATTAGAGAGAAATTGTGATTGTTTGGCTGTAGAAACCTCAACTAGTAAATCCCCAGATTGTAGTTTCTTGAGGGAATGACCATCCCCTAAGACAGACTGGAAGGTTTTAGCAATTAGAAAAGGTGATGTTTTTTTAAAGGAGCTATCGGAGTGGCTATCAGTACGTTTAACAACAAAGAAGCGAGTGAGAGAGGAAGTCTGTACATTTTGTTGCTCTCCACTAGGGAGAGAAGTAGAAGGAAATGAAGTGTTTCCATCCATATTAAAAATATAATAATTCAGACCCCGGCCGCACCACCCACTCCCGAGCCCTACAAGGGGATGCACATTCGTGCACCAGTGCTAACCAGGGCCCATACGGTCACAAGACAACCCTATGTCAGTCTCCACCCTTAACGAGATGACTAGTACTTGCTCGATCACTTGATCCCTAAAGCCAGTGACAAAAGTCAGCTGACCAGCCGATTGATGCATACGGGACCAATATGCACCTCCCGTCTACCTGATGCAGAGGCCAAAGCAGTGTGTTGGTTTCCCTCAACTGCCAGGATCCCCTTTTCTAGGGACACGGGTCGCCACGCACGGCCAACACGTGGGTGGTTTACACTTCTCCATGAGTCGATATACAGGATGACATCGGCTCATACAGAATTGCCCTCACCTCCGAAAAGGAAACCACAATGAGAGTGAAACAAAGATGAAAGGAAGACAACAGGAGTAAAAGGAAACAGAAAAGAGAACGATCACTCGGGTGCCCCAGGGTTGTGAAGCCCGTGAATACCTAAAGAAGGTATCTCCCTGGGGGGGACATTTTTTCAAAAGTAAACATTTTTTCAAATTTGCCGAAACAAAACTAATGTAAAAAAATCAAAAATGGCATGTTTCAAGTTCTTTTTTAATACATTTAATAATTTAAAGACAAGAAATAGAGGATAAAAAATTCATTATGCAGAAAAACGAAGTGTATTGTTTAAATGTCCGTCAGTTATTTTTAAAATGCTATTTCTAAGATGCAGATTAAGTCTTTTTTTTTCTTTTAAATTTACCTCTGACAACTTCAGGCATTTTATCGTCCTCCAGAGGATGTTAAAAAATCTGTATTCTGGGCCCAGGCAGGGCCAGGGCCGAGATGTTACTTTTGTCTAAAGACCCGCCGGGCCGGGTCTAGCGTACCTTTCATAAAGAAGGGACTACTTCCTTCAACCTAGGATCACTCTGGATGAAATTTGAAACGCGGTCTTGACAAAACCCGTATTAAAATCACTGTCTCTGACTGACTTAATGCATGCATAAAATAAATAAAATTCTGCTCACTCGAATTTTTTACGAAAAACATATAGATTTTAAAATCTTTATTTTACAAAAAAAAAAAAAAAAAAAAAAAAAAACTTTAAAATTTATTTTTTAAATAGATTATTTAAAGGCTGAAAAAATTAAATATAATAAAACAAGTGAAAAAAATCTGCCTATGACGGAACTCATTCTTAAACGGAAAATATGTTGATCCATACAAAATAGATGCAATAGTACCTGAAAAGAAAATAAGCTCCAATTACATCTTCTAGGGAGAGCATCTGTCTATAACGTATTTTTTTTTCCTATGTGATTCCGTCTTAAAAAGTTTTAGTGTATAACATTTTTCAGAGTTCTTCAACGCATGGGATATGGATTAACGATATTAAAATACAAGTGAAACATTTACATATAAAGAGAGATTCATTGATAAAATAAATTATTACTGCCTTTGGCGCTTCTTTAATAATAAAAAGTATAAATCTAAAAAACGAAAAGCTATAAAAGGATTTTTTTGGTCAGAACTCCTCCATATGAAACATTTTTTTCCCACGCCGAATTAAAAAACTATGTAGAAATTTGCGACTGAACCGGTCTATGATTTAAACTATTTTTCAGACCGGTCCGGGTTATGATGTTGACATTTTTTCAGGCCACGCCGAACTTTTTCCCCTATGGGTCGGTTTGGGATCTGACCTAGATATTTTGACCCGGGCAGACGTCTGGTATACCAATTTAGCGTGAAAACTATACACTGCTATTTTATGTCCAAAGAAAAAGCGCTATCTTAAACCGATTTTTATTAATTTGCATTTTGTGAATGTTCCCTAACAAGCGTTGAAATTGAGTCAAGAAAGCACAGTTTAGAGGCAGGGAAAAATGGTGTAATTCAGGAATTTTTGAGGATTTTGGGATTTAATATCTCTGTGGGATTTTTAGATACGGAGATGAAATTTGTTTTGTTCAATTTAGGAATGGATAAGGAATAATTTCTTAATTGGGAATTTTTCCCTGCGGGGGCCGTATAAAAATTTAATTTTCATATTTTTTTCAAATAGACCCCCCATGGAGTTGCAACTTATCTTATCAGAATTTTCATCTTTTTTTATGAATTTTTGCAATTGGAAGTATGGGTCTAGGGGCAATATTTGAGGAGATAGAATATTGTTTCGATATTTATGACTCACCCTGTATATATATGTATATATATATATATATATATATATTTGCTTATTCTTGTATATCTCCTTAAGACTAGAAGAGTCTTAGATTTAAAAGTCTTGGTTTTTCGCTCTAATTAGTTGGATCAAAATTTATGCAAAAAAGTATAAACAATTTCCGATGACAAGTTACGTCAAGGGTATATCTATAAAATTGGTAATACAGGTTAGGCTTTAAAACACACACAAAAAACTTTTTTTTTTTTTTTTTTTTTTTTTTTTTTTTTTTTTTACATAGGATTACTTATACACTCGTGTAAGTTTGGTTTCAAAGGAAACTTGTATTTATACTATATCGTATGCGAAAAACTTTGTTCAATTAAATGCAAAGCTCAGTTGAGAATTCCCATAAGGTTAGGCTAGCCAAAACGCTAGGGCAATTGGGCCCACGAGGTAACATGGTTATATGCTGTTTTATAAAAAGCTGTTGATGCGTTTTAAGCTTTAGCTTTTCTGAAAAATGCCCATAATCTCTACTTTTTTTTTTTTTTTTTTTTTTTTAACAACGTCTGTTTTGTTGAATTTCATCAACTTTTCATTAAAATACTGCAAGTATTTTTATTAAGCAATAATTTTTTTAAAAAACATTTGACATGTAAATGCATTAATATTAGTAAGTATCAATACATATTTGTTTCATGTTTCAAATAAAAGGCCAGGGTCTAAGTTACCCCATCAATTTGTCAAGAATGGGGTAACTGGACTATACTGGATCCAGTTACCCTAATTGTTATAAATAGCTTTTTTTAGGTTCTCTTACTAGATAAAATTAATTTTTCATTTTTATTCTTTTCTTTTACTTAGAGTAAAGAAAATTATATAATATCTTTTTAAAAGTACATTATGAAATTTTTAAAAAGCATATTGTGGGTATCAAACCAAATTTCTTAACTGAGATAGCCGAACTTTGAAATTTTACGATACAAATAAAAATAAGTACATAAGGCAAAGTGACATTATAAGAAAATTATCGAAATCAATAAAAAATATGAATTCGATATAAAAATATGGTTACATTCTGCACATGTTTATTGGACATATCGCACCTAAGTTGGGGTAAATAATAAAAAAAGAGAATAGGGTACTTACGGAGCCGTTTGTTGATAGATTTATCTCTTTATTTTTTTTCTTAAAATATCCATGTAACTTTATTACTTATTATGAAAATTAAAGTACACAAGCACTCATATAATTCCGATGCTTTTAGTATAAATAAATCTAATAACTTTATAGTATAGTAATTGCTTTTTTAGACACTTTGAGAGCAAAGCTTTCTCTAACAACACCCATTACTTGATGTGTAATTTGCATGATCTGCCTGATTTCAATTTTTTTAAGTTGTTTACACTTTTTTAAACAGGATCTGATACACCATATTAAAAAACACAAACGTGTATGAATCATAGACCCACATAGAAAGAAAAGTTGAACACACACATTCTTTATTTTTTATCATTAAAGTTTAATTTTTAAAACTTCTGTCTTATACAGTAAACCTAATTGAACATTGACTGCGATCCAAACTTTAATGCCAATGAACATTAGCTTTTGGAGGTTAAATTGCTAGAATCTCCATAGCCGTAAGTGGGCCCATAGCCCCAATTGTCTCACATAACCCTATAGCAGTTTCTGCAAATAAACTTAAATGTACTGTATATTCTTTACGTATCCTTTATATAATCTATAAAATTTATACAGACCGAGTAATATAAAAAAAGTTTCCTTTGAAAACGGGCAACAAAACTGAAAAGTTTTGCAAGTATTTATTCTTCATAGGCCGTACTGTAGAAAATTATTTTTGTGTGTCCCTTTAAATGAACGACAAAATTCTATTGTAAGCGCTTGAGTGCACAGTGACATATCTAATTTTCAATTTGTTTAAAATAGTGTAATATATTTTAAAATACACCACATATGATTTTTTTCGTAGGCCAAAACGCAATGGAATTCTTTTGAGTGCCTCTGTAAAGAACTGTACATGCTTCATTTTCATGACATCGTTCACCGACCTTGTCATGGTAATATCCCATAAAATCTATGAATTCATGACAATTGTACTATATTTACACGAGTTAGAGCACGGACAGGTCAGACAGAAAGAAAAACAGACGAATAGAATCCATAAACACTTTTTAATTTTGTTGGAAAATGTTAAAATTAGTTGATAATTTTTTTTCTTTAATTAAAAATTCTAATAGAGTTTTGCATTTCATATATTTTTTTGGATCGCTCGTTAATAAAAGCAAAGGTTATTTTTATATGAAAAATATCAACTTATGTATTCAAATAAAGTTTCTAAATATATTAAACGTGATACTTCCTTAACTGCAAACGATTTCGCTGCTTACAATAACTCTTTTGGTTCTGATAATTTCAGTGGTTTAAGCGCATAGTTATATTTCTGTTAAATTTTTGTTTTATTTTCATATTTTATTTATTTCATATTTTATGTTTTAATTCCATTATAAAATAATAGCCAGAAGCAAATGTTGAACTATTTATATTGTTTTAAGTTGAACTATTTATACTGTATCTAAAATTGCTGATTCAATTCAACAACTTGAGGTGCATTTTTCAAACAAATTGCATTTGAAAGACGAATTTTTCTCCAGTCGTCGGTCGCGTCGGGGCAAAAATCGAATTGAACTGTATCTCAAATTGCTGATTCAATTCAACTATTTGAGATACAGTTTTCAAACAAATTGCACTTTTTTTTTTTTTTTTGTAGTCGTCGGTATAACAAATAAAATTTCCGATGTTTGAAAATTTAAAAGATAAAAGATAAATTTATTAATTAGATGTAACAACCGTAAATATGACATCAGTGTTACTCACTGCATGTATCAATTTATAATAAAGGTTATTAATAAAGTAGTAATTATTATTTTGCAGCATGTTATATTTAGCTACAACAAGTATATTTATGAACATGAAATATATACGATGAAAATAGTGTTTGATATAAATAAGACATTTTTTCACTTGGCTTAGAAATTTCGCAGAAATTGTTGACAATAAAAGGAAACGCGTGATATTAATATTTTTGGACGCAGATAAAATTACTTTATATTCGTTAGATCTACAAAAATATGGATGAATTATGCAACATTTTTTACTGCATAATTATTTACATCCTCTCACAAGACAGAGGAATAATTTTGAATGGCGTAGTTTGATCTATTGCTGCAAAATTCATTTTTGTTATACCCTTTATTTGGAGGCTAAGACTGTCAACTATTACAGTCAACTATTACAGTCAACTATTACAGTTACAGTACTATACAGTCGTATCACAATTACAAAAAAATATTTCTTTGTGAAAGATGGCTAGTGAAAATATACTCGTATATGTCTAAGAATCAAACTATTTTTCAAACAGTAGTTCGGATAGAATTAAAAAAAAATGTTTACTGGAACATAAGGGAAGTTTGTCGGGAATTATATCAATATCTGGCGCATTCGGTTTTGCTGCTGAGTGTAAGTCAGTTGCATGACTTCCTCGTATTCCCATGAGGCGCTGCGCTCATACATGTTGTTGGAAAGACGCGGTCAAATAAAATCTTGTTCTCAATTTTTGTAGTTTTTTTTTTATATTTTTTTTAGGAAAGTTATTTAAAATTCGTATTAATTGTAAAATATCATTGTCCGGGATATTAACCAAATTCAGTATAAAGTTGAACATTTATTGTTGTGTTGTCAGTTTTCTTCTGTGATAATTTGTTAAACAGTGAAGAAGTTATGTTTTTTCAAGGTGTTGTGAGGGGTATTATGAATTATCAGCTGGACAACTGTTTTAAAATTCTAAAGGGTAAAACAACTTTTTAACAAATTTAAAATTTTATAGATGATGTACTATGATTTAATCATTAAATATTTTTCACTATACTTTTAAATCGGCTTTTTCCTTGCAATTTTAGTTTTCTTCATGATCCTATTCAATATTAGACTTTTGTTTTCCATTACTCAAAAAGTCTCTCTCTCTCTCTTTCTCTCTCTCTCTCTCTCTCTCTCTATATATATATATATATATATATTGAATTGTTAAATATTTATATGCATTTTTCTCTAATGTAAAGTTTAGTCCAAGAGAAGGCACGGCGGTCAAATTCCTCGCCGGTTAAGTGAATGTGGTGAATAGAGCGTAACGCTTCGCGTATGTTTTTAATTTTGCCTGTTTTTTTTTAAGCAGTTTTTAAATTGTATAGTGCCACATTTCTTCCTATCGCCGATGCTTTGAACTTTTCCCCCCACAACATCATTAGTTGCTTTACCAACTTTAATGTCATTCAGGTGATTAGAGCAAACTACTGATGGCTCTCAATAGCGTCATTATACAACAGCAAGAAATCAATCTTTATGAAAAAATAATAATAATCGATCTAAGTGAAGCATTTTTCAGCAGGTTTCAAGAAATAATGAAAATAAAATAAAATAACGGTAAACCTACGACATGATAAGGATAATGCATCTATGAATAAAAAGGATCAGACATGTATTGCATGTGTCTACCAGTTACGAGGGAAATAATTGGGGTTTTATAACAGAGTAATTTATTCCATTTTTCAATATTGGGTGAAAAAAGTCTGGGCCAGGATTCGAACCAGGGATGTATTGGCTGAAGCCGCCAATGCTCTACCAACTGAGCTATCCCGGAGCTATCCAGTGTTCGTGTCCGGGTAAGCTCAGTTGGTAGAGCATTGGCGGCTTCAACCAATGCATCCCTGGTTCGAATCCTGGCCCGGACTTTTTTCACCTAATATTGAAAAATGGAATAAATTACTCTGTTATAATTGATTTACCGATTGAATAATTGTGTTTAAAAATTAATCTAATTGAGGATTTAGTCACAAGATGACGGCTGCTGTTTGTTGGCGTCGGATCAACATGTTCACCTCATTTTAAACTTTTTTTTCATGCAAAATGACTGTCAAAAAAAGAGCAAAAATCTTTGGCTTAGATGTCGTATCTTCAAGCGACCCTCCATTTTGTTTCCCTCGTATTTCTCATATATTATTATTTAGCCTTAAACTAGAAAATGCAATTGAAATGATTAGTTAATGATTGAGTGATACATTTCAAAAATGATATTAAATAAAACAAGACAATCTACTGTGGAAATTCAACGATTGAAAGAGCAAATTTTCAATAGTAAAAATCATTTGATTTACTTATTCATTTATTTTGTAAAACATTCAGGTGAAGTGAAAATAATTTCTTTAGTATGCATAAACCTTAAAAATATTTGTTTTATGTTTCCTCAAAAGAATAATTGCAAAATAATAATAATAATAATAACAACACTTTGTGAGAAATAATAGGGAAACAAAATGGCGGATTGCGGGAAGATACGGCATCTGTTCCAAACCTTTATTCGCTATTATTGCTGGAAGTTTGTTTCAGCATTATTATAATCTCTTTCACTAGCGTTGACAGGTCGATTGCTTAAGTAATTAATAAAACATGGTAGAAGCAAATTTTCACCATTATAAACGAATAGATATTTTCGGCTTAAGAGGGCTCAGGGGTTAAAAACTTTTCAAAAAATCGATTTTTTTATGATCTAATTTGATTATTCATTGAATTCTTAACTCAGTGCAAAAAACCGCATAAAAATATTTGCATTTTTAACGGAGTTATAAGCATTTATGTATCAATATTTACATAGCTGCATCCATATAATTTCAACTTTAAGTCGCGTTTAAACTTGATTTTTGATGACTAACACCAAGATAAAAAAAAAAAAAACTATTTGATGGAATGGCTTAACTTTTTTTTTTGCATGCAAATAACATCATTATCTAGATTATGAATTAATATATTTTAGATAGTTTAATATTTTGAGTATTTTTAATGGAAAAAAAGTTGTATTTTTCAGGAATTTTTAAATTTTCAACTTTGAGAGATTTTTTTAATAATGTTTTTTTAAGTGATAGTTATATCCTTAATTCATAATCTAAATAATGATGTTATATGCATGCATGCATGCAAAAAAAAAAAAAAAAAAAAAAAAAAAAAAAAATTAAGTTATTCCATCAAATAGTTTTTTTTTAAATCTTGGTGTTAGTCGTCAAAAATCAAGTTTTGAGAAAACACGACTTAAAGTTGAAATTATATGGATGCGGCTATGTAAATATTGATACATAAATGCTTATAACTCCGTTAAAAATGCTAATATTTTTATGCGGTTTTTTGCATTGAGTTAGGAATTAAATTAATAATCAAACTAGATCATTAAAAAAAAAAAATCGATTTTTTGAAAAGTTTTCAACTCCTGAGCCCCCTTAATTATGACAGAAATTCTGTACTTAAAAGGCATTTAAATAGAAAAAAAAAATATCCTGTTAAATTTCCTCGTCGAAATTTCTTTCGGCAATAATCCACTGACGCAGAACTGGCTACAATTGAAGCCTCCACATTTTGAGGATATATCAATTTCTTTTTATACATACTAGTTACATAAGTAAGCAGAATATATTTTTCTCGATATCGAAAATAGATTATATCATAGTCCTTAGATACCGCGTGTCCCAAAAATGACGGATGGATTTTAAAATTCAATAAATTGCAAACAGTGACAGCTATTTAAAAAAAAAAAAAATTGCAGGAGGGTTATGTATAATGTCAGGAGTTTTTTTACCGTAATTTTTTATTTTAGTTCGCATCTCAAACAATAGGCGGCGCTGACGGCGATTGAAGGCCAGGTGATCAGTGCTGAGTGAAGCGTCGACCTGGCCTTAAATCGCCGTCAGTGCCACCTATTGTTTGAAATTCGAACTAAAATAAAAAATTACTATAAAAAAACTCCTGACACTATGCATAAACCTCCTGCAAAATTTTTTTAAATAGCTGTCACCGTTTGCAAGTTATTGAATTTTAAAATCCATCAGTCATTTTTGGGACACCCGGTACTTGAGAAGACAGTTTACCTTTTCAACAATTTTGTTTATTTTTTAAAACATAGGGTTCAAATGGAACCCTCTGACAGTCTTCCAAAAGGGCAAATTTGTAATGCTGTTTTCTCTGAATTTTATTTTAAATGTTAATTTTATTTTAAATGTTAACCCTCCTGTAAAAATTTTCTAAATAGCTGTCATCGTTTGCAAGTTATTGAATTTTAAAATCCATCAGTCATTTTGGGGACACCCGGTATACAGAAAGCAAAGGAAATATGTATGCAACAATAGTTTAGTCATATTATGTTCTTATTCTCTTATAAACAGAAGAAGAAACACAAAAGAAATGCACGAAAAGAAAAACGACTGTCCAAATCATGCTGAGATTGAATAAGTTTTCAGTTATTATCATAAATCCTATAAAGATTCCGCAACCAAGCCGGAAAATGAGACAATTTTTTGGCATAACTCATCATTCTTCTACATGACATCACTGTTACATTCGAACATAAGTTTATGTAAGAAATACGAATACGCATCATAAAAAAGTAGTTGATGTAAAACATTTCACATAGTTGGTAAAAAAAAAAAAGTAACTATAGAATTTAAGCTGTTAGTAGAATTTATATGACAAAGATGTATTTTCCTTAACCCCTTCTCGACGGGAGCCTTTTACAAAATTTTTAATGCTTTGTCACCGTTTTTTAAAAAACAGAAACTTGTGACTTTTTAAATCGAGAAAATACTGTGATTAAATAAGGCGAATTTTACTGTAAAATTTTACTGGTGGGGATAAACAAGGATTCTTGGGTCTCTTTGCGGCACGTATACTGTCGTTCGTCCGCAAGAGGTTAAGGGTGGGGATGGGGATAAGATACAACTTCTTTTGGAGAAAAATTTCAAAATTTTTTATTTTGAATCCCCCCCCACTCTTAAATGTGTACATTGTTGAACAAAAGCGATTTTGTGACATATCATTTGATTACAGTATTCTGAACTGATTGAGAGTAACCTCATTCATTAAACGTAAAATGATATTGTACAATTTTAAACTTCATCGTTTTCCTAACTGAGTGACTACTTTTCTAAAGAACTACTCGACCGATTTCCTTTTTATTTAAAATAAACAGATCGTTTTTGACGGAGTTTATACTAACTAAAAGTGCAATTTTAATTGTTTTAATAATTATCATCATATTTATATTACAGAATTTAAAGCATAAAATAAAGACAAATTCTCAATGCCAGTTGTTGAAATTAAAATGACATAACACGACCTAAACTCAAAACAAATATTTCTTATTTATAATTTTTTTTCTTCTTTTATAAATTTCTGGGAGGGGGGGGGGGAAGCAAATTATCAATTTTATCTAGACTATACAGAAGCAGATATCCTTATTTATTTATTTATTTTGAGTAAAGAACCAATCATAGTTTCAAGAACTATTCATGGTCTGCTCCCATCATTTTTATCACAGTATAGAGAAAAACATGTTCAGCAAGGTGATATTTGATAGGTGATATTCGATATAAACAGAAAAAGCGAAAAAGGAGTTTCGATGAACCCTGGCGTAATAACAATGTCAATGCGACAAAGGGTTCAAAAGCCGTAAATAAACGCAAAGGGAAATAAAACAGAAACCTTCGGTATGACTGGCACTTATTGTTCTTTAGACAGCGACTTTTAATCTATTAAATAGCTAAATTATAAAAAAAAAAAAAAAAAGTGTGGAATGTTCTGAGAGAAATATTATTGGTGTTTCGAGAGCAGAATAATTTGGTATTTTACACAGGTAAAAAAATAATTATCAATTATAAAACTCTAGATGTTAAACTGTAATATGTTTTTCAGGATAATAAAGTAGGTGATTTTTAATCTAAAATTTATTAGATAAACTCAAGGTCTATACTCTTATCTATACTTTTACTTTCTTTATTTTTATGCTAGTGTCAATTTATGTTTATATAGTTTGTTTAAAGAAAAATATTTTACGCGCAGTTAAAAAAAAAATAGTTTGAAATTATAAAACTATTATATGTTTTTTTTTTTAGGATAATAAATTAGGTGACTTTTAATCTAAAAATTATTAAATAAATTCAAGATACCTATTTATACTTTTACTTTTTTTATTCTTATGTTAGTGTCAAATTATGATTATATAGTTTGTTTAAAGTTAAAGAAAAATGTATTACACTGGCTTTTAAAGTTTATTACGGATTTATTTCTTTTGAAATTACATTGCAAAAAATTACTAGAAAGTTAGCTGTAAATTTACGCACTGAAATTGCTAGCATTTTTAAATTTATTAACCTGTCTAAAAGGTATTTTATTTTTGAATTTTACAATTCAAAATAGTAATAATGCTAATTTTGCCAAAAAAAAAAAAAAAAAAAAAAAAAAAAAAGGTAATCATTACAAAATATTACAGAACATAAATCTTGCAGTTCGGTTACATAACAATATAGCAAATCTTTTTTTTATTGTTGCCCTTTTTTTGTTACAGTTTACATAAAAAATTATTTTGAAGTAATTGCGTAACATATGTATGTATAAAAAGTTAATAATACATATAAAACCATAAGCAATATATATATCTTGCTTATGGATTGAAAGTTGTTAGTATATTAAATATGAAATAACAAAATGACTGATTACTGCTATAAGAAACGAGAACTGATTTATTCGAAGTTTAAGATCGTCCATTTAAGAAATTATACTTCAAGATTACACATTTCGCATCAAGCTGATGGAATATGATTTTTTTTCTGCAGATAAAATATGAGAAGAATGAATAATATATTTCTTAAAATAATATATGAAATTCAAAAATTTATAATCGATAAATGTAAAAATTTTTGTATGTCAAAACATCGATATTTACATAAAAAAATATATGGGTGCAATCAAATGGATAACTTTGTTAACAACTATATAAAATTGCTATCAATATTCCTTGATGTTTCATTTCTTTCAATTTTAAGGTGTGAAATGCAATTTTTTACACTGATGTAAATCTCTTGAAAATTTCAAGCTAGACATAAACAAATAAAGTCTTATGTAGAGGGTGGTGTACGAAAACTTCCCGATACAGGAACTTGAATCCCTAGCAGCCTAACTACTCAACCAACCGAAAGAAATTTTCAGATATTGTTATTTGAAGGTATATGTTGTAGATCGGGACGATTTAAATCAATGGAACTCTCATACTTGCGGTTAGAATGAAAAAATTCGAAATTTCCTAAAGGCAACACCTACTTTTTCTTTGCTCAGATTCATCAGCGCACTGAAAAAACACAAATGGCTTTGAAAGACGTCTCACGAAAATTGTCGACTTAAAACATTTACAAAGACGAACAATGTAAAGGACCAATGACAACATAGAGAGGTAGTGCGTTAACGCATTTTGCGTAATTCTCAGGGATAGATAATAGAAGCACCAATCACAGAACACCATATGCAAAGCACTGTGTGCAGAAAATCTTTAATAAGCATTGTGGTAAGATTATTTCTTTAATCAGGTTTTCAAACATGGCAATATGTACAAGATGACATTCACATGGAAGCAACAAGTTGAACTAATAAAGCTGGTTTATCTGAAAAGGGAAAATGCTGCTGAAGCAATGCGAGTTTATCAGCAAAATAAATAAATACGACAAGAGCCATGTTTCGTAAAAACTGTATGTGATTTGGCAAAAATAAATTGAAAAAACTGGGTGCACATGCGTAGACCGCGATTTGAATGGCCATTTTTGTCCCTGTCGAAGTTGTTATGGAAGTGCTTAACACCATTTCTGCAGGTCCATTGCATACCGCAAGAAGTGTTGCTCGCAATTTGAATGTACCGAAATCAACATCCCTCAAGATTCTGCACTTTATAAAGCTACATACAAACAATAAATCCAATTGGGGTGAAAAATTAGCCAGAGACAGGAATCGAACACGGGACCACAGCATTCCAGACTGTTTCTCTAATCACTGAGCTACTACGGAATACCTGGGACTGCAATTTCTCACTAATAAACCAAGTTGGGGAAATTCGAGAGCCATCTTTAAGACAGTCCTGGATGATGGGGCAGCGATGAATAGATTTTCTATTTCACCGATCTAGTAGATTGATGAAATAGTTCATCTATATAAATTCAAGACTTTTTTTTATGTAAAAAGAATAGAAAAAAAAAATTAAAAATAATGATATTTTGAAGATCCATAATTGCAGTGAAGGAACAAAACATAAATAAATCCAATTTACCACAACCTAAATCTTACCAAAGGACTTTTGCTCAGTAACCGACAAAGTGTGTTTCATTTGGGTGTTACCATTAAAAGATCAACAAATAATCGTGATTTTTGTGCCACATACGTTAGCATAATTATATATATATATAGATATTAAGAAAACTACTACATAAATATATATATATATATATGAAAATAAGTTAGTGTTATAAAGAAATGTTTGATAAACATACCGATGCAGACAGTCTTTAAATCTAATAATTATTTGAAGGAATATTTAATGTTAAAGTTGGTCAAAATTGTTCCATTAAAAAAGTTTTATAGAAATAAAAACTATACATGGGAATTTAAACAGTTTTAAATGATTTTATACATAAAAGTTTCCAGCGTGCAGATTGAATTTATTTTTTTAATTTGGCTAATTCTTCGGCGTTTTATTTCCATTTTAATTTCAAATTTCCAGCATTTCGAAAAATATTTTTTTACATATTTTAGAAAATGTTATTCTTTTAAGTTGTTGTAATCTGTAAAACAGCGCAAATAATAATAATAATAATAATAAACACGTGACAGATAAAAAGAGAAAAATTATTACAAATTATTATTAAATAATTAAATATTAAAAACAAGAAAATATTGCGATTGCGTCATGAAAACACACGTGACACGGAATTTTAAAAGAGAAAGAAAATATTAAAATAATAAATACATTAACATGCGTTATAAGCCGTAAATAGAGGAGGTTACGTAATATGCTGTATAGTAATCTTGCCAAACAGATTAAATTTATATAATTTATTTATTATTATTTATAATGTGAAAATATATTTACATGACACATTTATTTCACATTTCCAGCTAATCTTTTAAACTATTGTTGCCAACTTTAAGGCAATGCGAAGGAAAATATTTCCTTTCTAGCAACAAAAGTATTTTCACATGAATTTTAAAAGAGAAATACAATTTTAAAATAATAAAATCAATATACTTTGAAAACAGTAAACAGAAAAAATTACGTCATAGTTAAAAAGACAAAACAATAATATTGCAAAACAATTTAAATTAAAAAATATATGTGCGGGAGATATTTATTTTCTATTTTGAGATGATCTTTTTATCAATTGCTGTGAGTAATTGCTTTCCAATAAGAAAAGTGTTTTTACATGAATATAAAAAAAAATAAATAAATAAATAAATAAAGCAGTCTTTGGAGATAATCACGTCAGATATAAAATTATACATTTAAAATGTCTTATTTAAAACAGCTTTTAACAGCGTTGTTTAAAATACCGGGACACAAAGATTTTGTTTATTTAATTCATTCTACATTAGCTTGAAAATGTGTAACTGGTCTTATTTATTCAAAGACGAAAACAGCCATTGTATTTCTTAAGATAAACTGATTCGACCTTAAAATTTCATAATCAAACGGGAATGAATGGGAATCCGTTTATAAGAATATCGCCATTAGTTTTTTAAACTATGATTCAATTGTCCTTAATCTTTTTAAAGCCAATCGAATTAGCATGTTTTTAGAGTATTCTGTGTCTGAAAGGGGGTTGACGTGCGTAATCCGAAAGGGACAGAGTTCCCAAGTGAATAAAAAAAAACAATATGATTATGTAGCTTAAATTTAGTAATACGGAATTAATATCACTCCATCTTAAATACAGCGGCTTATCGCTTATGTGCGAAATATAACCTTTTTCTGTAAAGCAAAATTTTCCTTATAAATTCTTAGATAAATTATTGCAAAAAATTATATTGGTAGAAAAAAAAAGTATTTCTGTACGTCGTGTATAAGTAAGAGGTCAGTGACTGATGTAAGCACCATTACAATTTAGAATCATTACCTATCATAGGATATCACTGTATTAATCACATATAATAGGATCAAGAAAACTTTTATTAATATATTTTTAAGTTTTGATTCGACTTTTATACAATTTGAAATGATTCAATGACAAAAAATCTGCAACTGTTACATGTATTAAATTTTAAACAAGTTAAGTTAAACAATTAAATTTCAATCCGCTTGGTTAGTCTTTGTGCTACGCATCTATAAAAAGAATCTAATCCGAATGAAATGTATTACGTAAGGTAACTAAATGCTTTCAAGCATTTAACAGAAAGAGGTAGTATGTAGTCCTACAAACCTGTTTCCATTTTAACCTATTCCGATATTTCGGAGCATTTATGTAATTTATTTATTTTACATATTATCCTATCATTTTTCAACTGCAAAATAAAAAATTGTGTTTTTATCATACCTTTTAAACCTTTTTCTTTGTTTATTAATATTATCCTTTTTGGTTATTTTAATCCATAAGTTTTTTTGTATTGAATTTTTAAAAATTTATATTTGTGATTAAAATTAAATCTTGAAAAAGAGTCTTTAATTTTAAATAAATTTCTCTATAATATTTTCTGTATCGAAGATAAAGATAACATTAGTATTTAAATATTACAAAAAATGTAATTTTAAAATAATTTCTAATAAAAAATAAGATTCCGGTTTGTCACAATAGAAACTGCTTTATTTAAGAAATTTTTATGAATTTAAATTAATATTTTCATTTTCACGAGAGAAAAGAGATTGTTAAGTTTTTTTAAATTGTTTTTCATAAAATGTTGTTTATTTGAACAATGTAAAGATTATAATAAGTATTGAAAAATGTCTAATACTCTTATTTTCATTAGTAATCAATACATTTGTAGGCAAAAAAAAAAAAAAAAAAATGTTAAAGATTGAAATATTTAGATATTTCCATTTCGAAAAAATATTACAGCGAAAAAAAAAAAAAAAAAAAAAAAAAAATCAAAATCTTTATCATATTAAACACAACTGGAGACTCTCTTTCATTCTCATGAAGACTTCATTCATAAAGATTCTCCTTCAATTATAACAGGAATATATAATTCAATTTAAACAAGAAAAAAAAAAATTCATGCGCCAAGCATAAATTAAGAATCACTTTGCAACTCATTCAGACTATTAAAACAAAACTTCACCATTTAATAATCGAAAAGAAAATATCTAAGTAAACTACAGTAGACTCCCTTAAATCCGCGTCCCTAAAATCCGCGCATTTTTTTCAGATGTAAACAATGAAATCAAAGATGGCACTGAAGCCAGCGGCTAACACAATACAAATAATTCTTAATATACATATATATTTTTTAAATCCTTTTCAGCTTTTCCTTTTTTTTAAAAATGTCTTTCAATTTAAATTCTGCAGCGTTAAATAATACGTTTCTTACACGTACCATGATCGATATTTAATTGAATTAATCATTATCGTATCGTAGTTGCAGTGTAATATAACTTTAAATGACCATTTAGTAGTGTTTATAATTCGAGGGGCAGGATAATTTTGCTGTATAAAATGAATATTTTTTATTTAATCAAGCTTTTTTTTGTTTATTAACAAAGGCAAATGCTTTTTTTTTTTATAAAAAAAAGATTGATTTTTTCTCATCATTATGTATATTTAGTATTGCATCTTAATTATTTACTTTATTTTATTTTACTTTTTTTTTGTAATAATAACTTGCTTTTTAACAATTTATTTATTTAAATATTTTATTTAATTATTTTAATATTTCAATTTATTTTATGCGTTGATTACAATGCTTAACTACCCATCAAATTAATGTTTCAAAGATGTAAACAAACCAATGACCAGAAATCAGCAAAATTCTAAAATCCGCACAACCCGGATTTGAGGGAGCCTACTGTATTTGGAAAATGCATAATACAATTCCAGAAAAAAAAAATCTTGATCAAAGTTTGATAGAAACTCTCACTCGCCTCTTATATTCAAAATTGGAAAAAAATAAATAAAAAATTTGAACACTGAGATTGTAGATCAAGTTTTTTTTTCTTCTTTTTCGGCATTGTACATCTAATTTCCTCGGTTTCCATCTGTATTCAGAAAAACAAACATTAGAAGAAAAAAAAGAAGTTTGATAAGATTCTTCAAATTTGTATTAAATCACAATAAATAAATAAATAAATAAAAATAAATAAAAATAAATAAATAAATAAATCTTTTTAATAACATTTTCGTATATTATAAAGAGCAGCCGGTTACAGTGCTGTCTATAATCTATAATTGTAGGAGATCATTTTGAACTGTGGTATTTCTTTTAATAAATTGACGATTTTTTCACCATATAACTTGAGAATAGAAAAAAACGTATAACACAGTTAAGAATTATCCTTTTGCAACTTCATTTATGAAGTGGAAATGTTCTCGAATTCTTTTATGCAACTCTGTATATAATAATAATAATAATAATAATAATAATAAATCATGTATTTTAACCTTCCCGCTGCCGCGACCGGATATATCCGTTCACTAGGCTTACAGGTTTCACTGCAATTGAAGCTTTATTTAAATTAATATAATTCTAAAAATATAATCCAGCTTTAAGAAATTCAGATATGATTGATACTTTCAAGGCTTATAAGCATATATGTTACAAAAAATTACACCATGTTAGAAAATCCCTCTTTTATTAACATTTAAATTACATTAAGGAGAAAACAACATTACATTTTTGCTCGGCAGTCAAGGGGTAAGTTATATTGGGGAAAAAAAATCTCAATTTAATAAAAGAATTACCACAGTTCAAAATGCTCTCCTACAATTATAGATTATAGACAGTACTGTAACCGACTGCTCTTTATAATCCAAAAATTTTATTATTATTATTATTATTTTATTTATTTATTTATTTATTTTTTGTAATTTAATATATGTTGGAAGAATCTTATCAAACTTTTTTTTGTTTTATTTGTTAATATTATTGCTTTTGCTAATATTATTGCTTTTTTAAATGAAGCACGAAAAAAATGATTAAATTAAATACTCTAAAAATCTATTTATTCCACAAATATGTATTAAAGAAATATTTTCATAAAATGAATTATCGATTGTAATATAATATTGACTGAGATTGAAAAAAAAAATAAAAATCAAGATTTGCTTATTAAAAACATTTTAAAGATAATATCTATTTAAAACAAATGCTATGTTTTTGTTATTATAAGTTATTATAAGTTGTAGTACAAAATAAACTGGTTGAAAAAAAAAGACAAGAAATTAAATAAAATAAGCAAACGTACAGAGACAGCTAGAAATTTAATAGTTTTCTAAAAAAAAAAAAAAAAAAAAAAACAAGCGAAGATTGCTTTTAAATGATCTTAAAAGCAAGATTTGCTTTTTAATATTAATTTCAAAACAACGAAATATTTATTTATTTATTAGTAATTTTATTAGTATAAGTTATAGTAAAGAATAAATTGCGTTAAAAAAAAAAAGAATTAATTAATCTTTTTTAAGCAGAATGATTGCTATGAATTTGATAGCTGTCTTAGAAAACAAAAGCACGTGCAGAGAGGGGGGGGAATGAAAATAATAGATTAGATTACTCACGGCAACATGTTCCTTAAATGTCATATTTTCTTTTTTCTTGCAGTTAACCCTGCTGGACGATCTCCCTCCATCGCCTTTCGAGATAGTGGTTGCACCCCCAGAAACATTCATTATTTTTTTTTAATTCTCCGATAATCCCGTCTCCGCTGCTAACTACTACAATAAACTGAGAAAACACTCCGCCATGTGAAAGGGGTAAAAACGTGGTCCACGGAGAAGTCGCCAAGCCAGGGGTTGCCAGAAATACCGCCCAGAAGAAAGTAAAAAAGTTGCGGAAAAACTTCGTGAAAGGATTTATTAACGATGAGAAATTCCGCCAATGTATTTTAAGGTTTGTTTTGACTCCGCACGTTAGTTAGCTAACATAACGATAAAATAATAATGATGCGTGTTTTTACAATGGTTTAAAAAATTGATGAATTGGCTGAAAAATAATTCGAGAGTTTTCTTTGTGTACTCAAAAATTATTTTTATAATACTCCTTAAAATTGGGGAACAAAATTGTTTTCTATTATTTGTTTTTATGTTATTAAAAACGCGCTGATATCGATTTCTGCCTTTTAAATGTGTTACAGACTATATTTTGACTACGTGCGTTGTTTATAAATAAGTATGCGAAAATAATGCTTTTTTTTTTTTTTTTTTTTTTCCAATCTTACCAGCTGTTTAAAATTTTCACAAACTAATTAAAAAAATGCTTCGCTATTATATTTTGTTTCATTATAATTATTATTTTAAATAATATTAATCAAAATTTAGCAAAAATTTTTACTTAAATATTTTTTTCGTTCTAATTTGTTACTTTTTCTTCTATTAAACAGCTCTTGCTAAAAAAAAAAAAAGATTCAAATTATTAAGATATTAGATTTTATGGATTTGAAATATGTTTTAGGGTATGTTTTGTCTTCATGCGTTGCATAATGATTAAATAAAAATATCTTCCATCCTTACAAAGGCTTTTAAACTCGTGAATTGGCTTAAACACATTTCACAGATTTTCTTTGTTTCTTTATAATGATTTTAATTAGCATCAATAAAACTTTAGCAATAATTTCAGTTTTTAAATTTTTTTTTTCGCCGGAATCCCTTTGTTTTTCCAAATATTACAAATAAATATTATTATTAACATTTTTCTGCCTCATAACTATTACAGTATATAATTTTCAGTATTTTAGAAATATTTTAGGTTTTGCTTTGACTCCGTATGCTAGCTATATTTATCGATAAAATAATACTACTGTATATATTTTCGATGTTAAAACTTGATAAATTGATTTTAAAATATTTGAGATTAAAAAAAAAATGTTTTTTAATTATTTTTCAACAACAGGTATTAAAATGTAGATACAATTTTGATTTTTAAATAATTTAATACTTTTGAATCGACTTAATTTAATATTTTCATTTTTTTAATACCCTTAAAAAGGTATTGTAATAAATGCCAAGTTATACTGTATACTTTGAAATAGAGGTCTACATGGGCCAAAATTTGCAGGCTTTGGTCCAGTCCGACACATCGCATAGAAAATTCGGCAGGCGCTAAAGTCAAAAGTTCGGCCTGTGGAAAAATGATTTTGGCTCAGGCTGGGAAAAAGCTAAAATATCGGCTCGTCCTCAGTAAATTTCTACAAGACATTGATCTTTACATCGATTTAATTAAAAATGTGTCTCATAAATGCGACATAAATGTACTTGTAGCGTCTCAAAATTTTTATAGACACGTCGTAAGCTGCGATATTTAAATTTTTTAATGAATTTGTATTTGCTGTATATAAATATTTCACTATCATTAATATTGGTAATCCATAGTACATGTAGTACACTGTAAAAAATAAATGTGAAAATTGGCTAATTTTACACACATATATGTGTAATTTTGTAAAATTACACACCTGTAATAAAAATTACACATGTTTTCGGAAATTTACCTGTTTTTGCGTGTATTTAGCATCTGAAAGTAAGTGTGTAATTTGTTATCACTTAATAAACTCAGACAAGTGTGTAAATTCCGAAAAATGCCTGAATTTACACGAATTGAAGTGTTATTCTAATTTAAGCCTAATAATGTTTACTCAGAGAAGTGTGTAAATTTCTGAAATCACCCACTTGTTATAAAATTTACACATTTCGTACAAAAAATTGCCTGTTTTTATGTGTATTTTGTTTATTAGAATGAGTGCGTAAGTTTTTATCAGTTAATAGACACACAGAAGTGTGTAAATGTAAAAGGTTACGTGTATTTACGCGAATTGGAGTGTTTTACATAATTATAAATGTGTAAATTTTAAAAGACAGTTTCCAAATGTATTAGAAGACTTTTCAACAAAATTGAAAAGTGTTTATGCATTCGTTTCGTCTGTCCATCTGCCCGCGCTCTAACTCTCGTAAATATACTCGGATTGCCATGCATTTTTTAGATGTTACTGATGTTCACGCTAGCACAAACCCTACTGAAAATGACGTTTCTATAATGATTAATTTATTTACAGGGATAGTCAAAAGTTTCCCATTACATTACGGCCTATGGGAAAAAATAATTTTGAATGAGTTTTAAAGGTGTAACATCCTGCCAAACATATTTAAATTTATATGCATTTGCGAAGTACGTTAAAATATGTATTTAAAAAAAATGCAGTGGAAATAATAGTTATTACTCATTTACAGGGCCACACGAAAGAATTCCTTTAAGCAAGAACAAAGGGGCGGGGAATTATTTGCGACATATTTTAATAATGTTAGACGACTTCGTGTACAATAAAATTGATATGCTGATACACTGAGTCATAATATGAAGTGCATAACATTTACAGGGAGAGACAAAAGATTTCAAATAGTATATTTTACTTGAAGTGCTGTATATTATCGATGATGGTTGATGGATGGATGAAATGCATTTTTAATTATGATGTGTGTTTCACTAAATGTATGCATATTACATGGTGTGTATAAATGCTATATTTTATATACAAGGTTACACAAAAGAGCTCGTAAAGGTTACTGAATATGAGCATAATTTACTCAAAGGTCGTTTTTAAATAAGTTATAAATTATTACGTTGAACTGCTTTTAAATTACTCAGAAATGTTTGTAGAATATAGATAAAATAATATACAGGGTCACGTAAAGTACTGGATACATGGTCATGGAGGATAATTTCTAAAAATGTTATTTAAGAAATTTTAAGAGTGTTTTAGTTTTAAATAAATTTTAGGTAAATATTGGAGTGTAATACAGGTACTCGATAAATTACAGGGCTGAACAAAAGTATTCAAGTATGTTTTCATCTATTAGTATGAATTGCTAAAAGATAAATTTAGCGAAAGTTTAGCGGTTTTTTGCTTAACTAAATTTTCTTATTATACAGTATATATATCAACAGACAGATTAAATACAGGGCTGTTCAAAAGTATTGAAATACATATTTGGCTATGGACACAATGTTAATTCAATAACACCTTATTTCATTAAATAATGAAGTTTTTTTAAGGATTTCAGGAAGTGTTGGAAAGTGTTTCGTAATCTATGCTTAACGCATGATTTTTCTTTCTTGTTAATTGAGATATGAGTTTTTAAATTGACTTTTGCATATTGCCTTCTGTGTATAAATGCTGTAGATCATGTACAGGGTAACACAACAGAAAATGCACAGGTTACAGTATATGAACGAAAGTAGCTTAAAGGTGGTTTTAAGATAAATTCCACATTTTTACACAGAGTTGCATTTAGTAAACTAAGATATGTATGTAGAAAAATGACATACAGGGCCACCCAAAGAATTTGATACATGGTTGTAAGTCGTTTGATACATGTTTGATACATGGTTGTTTGATACATGTAAGATAACCTCTGGAAATGTAATTTCACTAGATTTAAACGTGTTTTTGTTTTAATTAAACTATAGCTAAATAGTATGGCATAACCTTATGCAAAAATAGTAGGCAAAATACAGGGCTGTGCAAAAGAATTAGAATTTGCTATCGTCTTTTGCGTATAAAATTCTAAAAGTCAAATTTCAACCTATTAGTTGTTTTACTACTTTACAACAGTGTTGAAAATATTTAAGAATTCTATTTGTTTGTCCGTATTCTAACTTGCGTCAATAGTTGTATTGCTCTGTAATTGATATATGTATTGAGATGGTTGATTGATTGATTTTTGACGTCCGATTATCTGCGCTAGGGATATAGGACCAGGGGTGAATGCCCTTCGTGGGGGTCTTTCTAAGGGAACCTAACCCGTATTTACGCAAGGTTCGAAGAAAACCACTAAAACTCCGAAGGGTTAGGCCGACAGCCACGATTGGGTTCGAACCCAGCACCTGCCGTCTACCAGTTGAGAGGTCCGAACCTCTCGGCCACTGGTGGGGCCGATATATGTATTGAGACAATATTTTAATTCATATACCAAACTATGACTAATACAACATATAATTTATAAAGAAGAAACTTTACAATTCATTTTAACAAGACACTTTTTTAAATTGAATAAAAACAAAAGTGAAATGCATAAAAAAATTTTTAAACAGAAAATTTTAATTAGAGCCACTCTCATGAAAATAACATGCATTTAACTTGCAAATCTAGCATTGTATAAATAAACGGAAAATAACATCTGCGTGCAAAACTTTCACCTGCAGACGATCACAAGATTGCGTCTTTAGAATAGAAACAGACCAAGACCGTTCAGAACGTTCGGACATATTGTTCTGTTATAAACGTATATAGTTCGCATGAATTTTAAAAATTTTACGAAAATGTTACAAGAATGCGGACGGCCAAAGGATATTTTACATAAAAGTCCGAAAAGGGTACAGTGTAAGTAATGTAGTTAATAAGAGCTCAGTAATGTCATTGTACCGGATTTGGACATAATTCTACGAAAGAATCTTTTTCTATTTGGATTATCTCAATTTAACACTGAGCTAGGTCATTTATAAGAAATAGGTAAGAAAAAAAATATTTTCTCAGTTTCCTTTTTTAGTTAATGGTCTTAGTTTTAGTTAATTTCATATAAACATTTTATAAAAACAATGATTAACATTAATTTAACTTTTATCAATTCAATAAACTTTAATAAATTTAATTTTTATTTTGTTGAAATAAACGGCCGCATGCCAACGATTCATTCATTTAAATAGCATGTAAATCAGATTTTTTTCCTTTTTAAAACTATGTGGTTGAAATCAAGCTTCTTTAAATTTTAAAAGTTTGCGGTTTTAAAAGCAATTTAATTAATAGTTAACATAATTACTAAACATGTATTATAACATCACAATAACTTCGCCGTTAAACAGAGTTTTTAACTTATATATGAATAATATCACATAATAAAATATATGAATATGAAATTTATGATATGTACAACATGCATATGAGGTATATATAGGCTAGATGGGAAGGTAATAGACAAGCTTCAGTATTTTTGGTTAATAAAAAAATACTTGGTAACAATTGAATTTATATATATATTTTCAAAACTCCTCTTTACATGATTTAAAATCTATATTATTTTTGATGCTCCTAATCAAGTCAGTTAAGACACAGAAAATAATATTTCAAAAATCCATCGATTTTCAGTGAAAATTTTAATGAATATGCTAAGAGTTGGCTTCATTTAATAAAGTAATACTGTATAATTTTTCTTTCCTTGCAAAATTTGCATATGTTTATATTTCGTTAGAAAGAAAGCTTTGGATTTTATGTACTTATGACTATTTGCAAAATATCATTTATTTTTAAGAATTTAAGAAGCGGTTGTTATTGGAATGCTTAATTATTCAATTTCCAGTACAGAGAAATCCAATGTTGACATAGTTAAAAGGGCAATTTCAGTATTGTTCGTGGTGCATAAAATCGTTAAATTTAATTGAAAATCTAAATAATTCAATTTAATATTTAAATTGCACTTACCATACTGTAAAAATATGTAAAAAAAAATTATATATAACTGCTATTAATTAATTTCGTGTGGTTTATAAAGTTTGCAATATTTTAATCTAAAGACATTTTTATTAACTCCACCTTGTATACTGGCTCGGGAAAAGAGGGAGGCGATCAATTGCCATTTAAATTTTATAATTCACATTTAAATAAAAACAATTATGTTACAGAAATCGTTAAAAATCAATTGTATTTTAAAAAATCAACTGCATCTATTGTGCCACATCTGTCGCCGGTGACTGAGTGGCGCTCAACGTGTTAATTGTTAGGGAAATAAACGAATTTGTGCTCAAATAACTATTTTTTTCATATTTTATTTTACCCATCTAAACCTCCCAATGTATAAATAATTTGATAACTGTAATTCCCTGACATTTAGAATTTTAAACAATGTATCTAAAATAATTAAAATTTTGATATTGTGATAGTTACAATGATTGATTTACACAGTGAACAATTCTCAAAATATTTCATTAATTAATTGCTATTCTAATTTGTTAAATTTATTTGAAGTATCTGTTTTTTTTATTAGTATGCCTTCATTAAATTATGGCTCTAATTATTGTTATAAAAATCTATTACTTTTGTGAGGTTCCATTACTGGATTCATACATTCCTGAATCTTTTTTATTGTGTCTTTAAAAAAAAATAACCTGTATTTTTAATACACTGATACAAATAAATTTTTCACCACATTTTATTCTAAAAATTGTATAGTAATAATTCTAATCCCTGGAACTATTTATGATAGTATCAGTGTTATAGTGGCCTTGGCAACAGACATCCAGCCAGAAATTACATCTTTGAAAAAACGAACGTATTTATAAACCGATTTGGATGAAACTTGGTGCGTACATAGTACATACCGATGTCTAGACCAAGTTCGTTGACCAGTTCCATCCGCCATATTGTTTCAAAATGGCGGAATATTAAATTTATTTAAAAAATTTAAATTTTAAAATTAGGTGCAAAAAAGTAAGAAATTAAAAAAAGATTTTTCTTTTGCGTGTTTGACCGTGATACAAAGGTTCCAGAGCAATTTTTATTTCATCTATAACTTAAAAAATGGCTGAGTTATAGCACTTTCAATTTCCAGTGTGATTGACATTTTGAAACGGTCTGAAATTTGTCACGTGAAAATGCGCATATTTATAAACTGATTTGGATATAACTCCGTGTGTACATAGTACATACCAATGTCTTGACCAAGTTTACTGGCCAACTTCATCTGCCCTCTTGTTTCAAAATGGCGGCCACTTAAGTTTGTCAAAAATCTTTTAAATGTATAATAATGTACAAACAAAAAATTAGAAATTGAAAAAAGGTTCTTTCTAAAATATTTATCCTGATCATGAATTCCGGGGTATTTTTTGCTTTGTCTTTACCTTAAAAACGCCTGAGATATAATAGTTTGAATTTCTTATGTGGGTGACATTTAAAAAAAAAATCAATTAGCCAGCGACAGCACTCGTATATATTAATCGATTTCAATATGAGTGTGCATGTGCACATGAATTAAGATTTCAACGAAGCTCATTGGTTTGTTTTGTCCATCATGTTGCTTTAAAATGGCATACACTTCATGATATCGTGGAATTTGGCGACTCTCTAAATCGCTTAAAATAAAACCAGTTTAAATAAAAGATGTGTAATTTCTAAAATTTCCTATTATTATTCAGTATTGACAAAAATTAATTTTCAATCTTATGAAATCGGATTTCACTAATTTGAGTTCCGCATGTTTGAATAACATAACTTAATTTAAAATAATTAAATAAATAAATATAAAAGCTACCTCTTCCTTCCGGCACTGCCGGAAGGACTTTTTTAATTGATTCGTGTATGTCGACCTCTTCAATTTGCTTGCTGAAAATTGTCAAAAATTCCTCGATTTATACACGATTATATACTTGTCAGGTTCTGAGACCACCTCTGCTAAAGATTAGTATTTCCGTTATTCCTCTATCTTAATCTTTTGTGTATTGTATGGCTGTGTACTAGAATTTTCAAGATGACATTCTTTCTTTGTTGAAGGAGAATCGACAGGTAATCCTGTACAGGTGGTGTTGGGAGAAAGAGGAGATTGCTGAGAGGCGTGTTCATCTGTCAGTGATGTAGGTGAATGATGAGCAACAAGCAACATGTCACTAATCAAGAAAGGAATGTGGAATGTGTCCAATGAATGAGCTCCAAAGGGGGTTGACATTGGGAAAACACAGTGATTTGAGAAGAGCAAAGCTTGTCTCAGATTAGTTCAGTTGGAACCTGGGCTGGTACCTAGAAGGTGTGTGGGACCGAGGTCCTGGTAGAGAGTGCTCTGTGTTGTAGAGCGTAAGAAGTGCGTATCTGGAGAGCAAGGGACACAGACGCACAGTGGAGCAAAATCCGGAAAAGCTGGCCAAAATATGAAAATGTTATTCGAATTGCACGAAAATTCGTATACAGGTGTTTTTGAGGATGCTAAGTAAGAATACAAAATTAAAATTTTAAAAATGGCGGATACAATATGGTGGAACAAAAACTACAATGTCTCGAAAGTTATTCCATTTGTATGAAATTTCGTAAACTTTTCAGGATGCTAATTAGGATTCAAAAGTTAAACTTTAAAAATAAATAAATAAATGAAATGACAGATTAAAAGTAAAAACAATTTGATTTAAATAAAATTTAAAATTTCGAGGCTAAACTTTAAAAGGAATTTTCAAGGAACCAAGTTACATTTAATCGAAATTTAAGTACATTAAAGGAAAGTAAAATACTAGACTATTTATTTTTTATATTATTAAAATAAAAAGAAAATATATTCCAGAAATTCACCTTTAAAATCAATTGTAGTGTAATAAAAAGATTCTTCAGACGTCAAGGTGTCGAAATAGTTAGCAGAGCTTGTTCGCAGTATTAGAAGATTCTGTGACTCTTAGGATCAATTATTTTTAATTTCTTCTACAATAATTTACCTAAACTTGAAATGAAATAATCTGATGACATTAAAAGACATAAAAATAACTTTCATTTTCTTACGCTACTGCATGTTTGCGATAAATCTTCTCGATGCCTTTTGATCAGTTTGTTGCATGAATCTTGAGTATCTTATGGCATTTGGCAAATTGGCAGTAATGAAGATAATGGGGTCAATCCATTTCAAGTGGTCCAGCACTGGTCGCTCGACCATTTTTAAAAAATCTGAAATTTTTTGTACAACAACCCTAACATGATGAAAGTTCAAAATGACTGTTATTTTAATTTTACTATTTTTTGTTTGTGCATGGCGGCCATCTTTGTTTCATCGTGTGCAGCGATTTTCTCAGATACTAGGATACACAAAATTGTAAATATCTCGTCTTTTATTTTACCAATTGAAATGGGGTTTGCAGCATTTTGTTCAGAATAAAATAGGCTAAATGTATGGTGGTAGAATAATTTTAGAAAATAAATTTTTACAGGTGAAATTTTAGCACAAAATTTAAGATTTTTTCCAAAATCTATCCGTTTGCAAGAGGAAATTTTTTATGCAAGGAAAACTGTCAACCTTACACAATTTTTTCTACAAATAGGTCAAATGTGTGTGTACTCATACACCAAGTCACACATCTGGGAGTTAATTTCTCTTTGCGAAAAAAATTCCGAAATTCTTCAAAAATTTCAAAAATCGCACTTTTTAGGTTTTGATATCTCTGGTGGGGCACGAGATAAAAATTTGAAATTCTGGCCTTTGATAGTATTGTGTAGTAGTGCTATGTACAAAACATTTTAAGAAGGAGATTTGACTACAAGCTGAGATATGACATGGACAATCTGTGAAAACAATACTGCCAAACTATTGTAATCTTCTATGTAATTGTTCATACCTCCAAAATTTTAAATTAATTATTTATGGTACAAAGTTAAATGTTAATTACAAATATCGTCTTCAAATGCGTCTGTGTGATTTAAACAATTCAGAATGTATGCTAAGCCAATACACTATTTGTCCAGAGGAACAAACCTACTACAAATGCTATTGCAACAATTTTACTCGGTACACATTTCAGGAAAAGTAAATCTCAGACAATGGGTTGCAACTGATCGTGTTGACATGGTTTCAATTATTAAATCTAGAGAATTTCATTCAAGTTAACAAAGGATGACAAGACTTGGGTGCCTTCAAATAAAATTTTGAGAAAGAACAGTCATATGGACTGACAACAGTAACTGCTCGAACTCATAACATCTCTCGTAAATAGTGTTAAGCTCTTTGTTGAGAATATATAGTATCTTTGTAAATTAAACATTTATTATTAAACTGTTTTCAAAAAACGATATTTTCTGTGTAAATATTGTAATAAATGAGACTAATCTCATTTCTCCTAATGTACTCATAATAGCATTTCTTAACATTTTTTAATCACCGTATCTCAGCTTATAGTCAAATCTCCTTCTTGAAATTTTTTGTAGATAACACTACTACACAATACTATCAAAGGTCAGAATTTCAGATTTTTATCTCGTGCTTCACCAGAGATATCAAATCCTAAAAAGTGCGATTTTTGAAATTTTTGACGAATTTCGGAATTTTTTTCTCAAATAGAAAACAACTCCCAGATCTGGGACTTGGTTTATGAGTACACGCACTTTTGACCTATTTGTAGAAAAAAATTGTGTAAGATTGACAGTCTTGTTGAACAATTACACAGTAGGTTAGAATAGTTTGGCAGTATTGTTTTCACATATTCTCCTTGTCATATATCCGCTTGTAGTCAAATCTCCTTCTTGAAATTTTTTGTACATAACACTATTACACAATACTATCAAAGGCTAGAATTTCAATTTTTTATCTCGTGCCCCACCAGAGATATCAAAACCTAAAAAGTGCGATTTTTGAAATTTTTGAAGAATTTCGGAATTTTTTTCGCAAAGAGAAATTAACTCCCAGATGTGGAACTTGGTGTATGAGTACACACACATTTGACCTATTTGTAGAAAAAATTGTGTAAGGTTGACAGTTTTCCTTGCATGAAAAATTTCCTCTTGCAAACGGATAGATTTTGGAAAAAATCTTAAATTTTGTGCTAAAATTTCACCTGTAAAAATTTATTTTTCAAAATTATTCTACCTTTGTACATTTAGCCTGTTTCATTTTGAACAAAATGCTGCAAACCCCATTTCAATTGGTAAAATAAAAGACGAGATATTTACAATTTTGTGTATCTTAGTATCTGAGAAAATGGCTGAACACGATGAAACAAAGATGGCCGCCATGCACAAACAAAAAATAGTAAAATTAAAATAACGGTCATTTTGAACTTACGTCATGTCAGGGTTGTTGTACAAAAAATTTCAGATTTTTTAAAAATGGTCGAGCGACCAAAATAATATTTTCTGGACCACTTGAAATGGATTGACCCAATGTTATTTCTTTGTCATTAATAAATAGTTTGTGCACTGAAGTAGGCACATAGAACCAGGTATGGGATGTAGTTTAAATCTACGAGCTGTTTGTTAGGAAAAAATCTTCGAAATTGATCAAATAAATGACATGGATACAAGAAATTACTTATGACATAGAATCGTTTTATCAAATCTTCGTATACGCTCGTTATAGAAGCACAAATAGTTGTGTTTTCAAAGAATCGTTGAATTGTATTGCCATCATTTGTGCTTCCAAATCTGAGATTTGGTTTCTTGACAAGAAGTCTTAATTGTAAACGAAATATTTTTTGCATATTTTATTTTGCAATTTCAGTGTTCTTCTTTTCATGCAGAGTACGAGCTTTTCATTCTTTCTATCCAGTTTGTCTGCAAGGTGTAAGCCCTCTCTAAGCATCTTAGCATGTAACGTAGATATTCTGAATTCTAAATTATCTCTATCCTTTTCTAATTAAAATGTCATATCGGTAAGAAGCTGTTTTAATGTTGTCTGACATAGGTAGCAACGTCGAGTATTACACTAATTCGTTATTAACGACTATTTCTTCTGTATCAATGATTGTATTAAAAGAAATAAGTTAATTCTCCTGTGTTTAATACAATACCATTCATTGACAGTAGCTCCCGTATTTCTTGAAAAAAAATGGATCTTGATTGGCCCGATAGTGAAATGAAGATCTCGGAATTTTCAAATTAACGATTCATGAATTATTCGCAACATTTATGTATTCTAGTAGCACGGGAGAAGGGAAAAATATATTAGAACCTCCTACAATCTTCATAGCTAAATATTTGTTTAAATGTACTTAGAATAGATGTGTCATCACATCCTCACTTGTAAACCAAATCCAAATTGCTAATGTAGGCGAAAGTCATATTCATAAAGATTTTCATTCGCATTAATGAAATACCCTCAGTAGTTTTTATCAGCAAATATAGCCATTGACAAAATAATTCTTCTAATTATAATAAAACAAACAAAATTACTACCTATAAAGATAAGAAAATGTTATTCTACCGGATCAATAATAGAGAATTATTTTCATTTTTTCATTATTAAGCTTTCTTATCAAATTAATGTAATCTTATGATTATAGTATTTATTTACAATATAATAGGAAATAAACTAATATAAAACTGAATAATTCAAACATTTGAAAAATATTTATCAGCTAAATTATGAGAAAAGTAGTCAATTTCAAAATTTTTGAGGCGGCCGAAAAAGTGACATTTTTACTTGCGGTTATTAAAATATGCGTGAAATGCAGAAAGGCAGTTTTAGGCAGCTGGTTTTTTATGAATCACTAGACAATAGCCCAAGTTATTATTTCCATTAAATTTCGTTGCGGAACACTGTGGAACATTTAAACTTTTTGATATTTAAACGCAAAAAAAAAATAAAAAAAATTCTAAAATTTTTTATCAAAAATGACAATGAATTTATTAATTTTTTACGTATTTAATATAAATTTTGTAATACATGCAAATAAAGTACATACTATCATAGTGTGAATCCATTTCAAATCATTAAAATCGGATAATATTATAAAATATAGCACGCGTTTAGAGGAACTGTTGTTTTGCTGTTTTTGTTCGCTCTAAATGATATTCTTTCAAGCATCTTTTTTGAAATGATGCTGCTTGTAAGGGCAAAGCAAAAATCTTTTTTTAAATACAGATTCTGACTCTCCAAACATTATTCTAGCCAACTGTACAATTGAAATTCCCTAAATCGCAACTTCATTTTTCGACTTTTGGCAAGCTTTTTGGGTTTTTGCCCCACTGTGAGACGTCCTGGTGTTTAGTGCTCTGGGCCTAGAAGTGCAGGCCGAGTATCCTTATGTTGGGAGATTCGAGATTGATCTCCGATAAAGTGAATCTAACGTGCATTGAGTGTGAGGTGGAAGGTGTAATTTGAATAGTACACAGCCAACCTTTACTGTATTTAATTTAATGTTGAACCGGATCACCTATATCCGAGTTGTAATTGTATATAATTGTAAATAGCGTATTTAGTGTGTACATATATTCTAAATAAACTGTTAATTCAGTTAATTGACAGCGTGGATCGGTTCTGTACCCAGAACCATTCTAAAATGTTCTGAAATTAAAGCAGAGGTGAAAGTTTGGTGACCCTGAAATAAATGTTGGCAATATGTGGTAGTGTCATATTTAAAAGTCAGTAACGAAACATTTAATTAGTTTAAACAAGTCTAACGTTTATTTGAGAAAAATGAAAGCATATTTAAAATAAAAATATATGTATATGTACAAATGATTAAACAATAATAAATTATATCTGGTGAAATCAACCAAAAACCGTAATTCCATAAATTATATTACCTTCAAAATTAAAGTCATACGTTAACACAATAATACATTTAATTAATTAATTGGCATGACGTAACAGAGTAAATAATGGCCAGTACAGGTAGCAAAAGAAAAACTACTCACAGTGACATTACTGGGAAAAGGCCGACCTCCTAATTCAAATGACGAAGAAATGAACACAGTCACAAATTTCAGAAGAAGATAAAAGTTCCATGTTATCACGATGAACCATCAAAATAAAAAACTAAGAAAAACATTTCCACCATCAACTAGCAAGACTCATTACTTAACATAAAATCGTCTTTCATAACTAAAACAAAGTGCGACGTCTTCCAGACTAAACATCTTCAAAACTACACGCGTCAAAACAAACACCAGCTCTTTAAATACAACCGCTAAAGATCTGAAGAGTGCAACGCCCCTTTGCGTCCACCGGAGTTGAGTGAAGGCGATCCTGTCTTGCGAAAATGAGATACGACTACTCGCAAGTTGCGATCTGCGATGATTGCAAATCGCGATCAGACGAAGAAGAAAAACGACCGTGAACGTTCGTAATCGGTCGAACAATCGAATCGAAAATGAATGAATAAGTAACTGAATGTGACTGGAACTTTGATGAAAAACAAAATAAAGGGATCGGAAAAGCCGGCAAATAAGAGGAAACAAAGATTGGAATAAAATAAAACCAGTAAGTCATGCTATATTACTCTATTACAATATGCATATAAGTTTATGAAGTGTTAAGGGAATGAGTATGGCTGACAATCGTCAGTGTTCATTTACACAATCCTCACAGTGGGTGACCGATATCACCTAGTAATATCGGTGGTGACAGCTATAACTACCGCGGACTTTCTTCAAAGCATGAAGATAGATATAGTAGAAGGAGAACAAAGACGGCGCTTCCACTTTCGCCCCTAAAGTCTTTCCCAGTCTGACTGGCATTTCCGGCGGTTTGGCAACAGATGAAATCTAGCGCCCCCTACGTCCCGCTAGCAGACTAGTCGAGAGACCAGTCCAAGGCTAACTTATCATAATATAATGATATTATGATATTATGAGCCTTGATATAAGGGGGCCTTGGACCAGTCAAACAAGTCATGTGATCGAAAGTCAGTGCAGCATCACTAGCGCCACGCTATGCACCGGGCAATACTTTGGGGCTAAGTTCTGTTGGGAAAAGCCTATCTTCTCGGTTCTCCTTCTTTTATTCTATCTTCATGCTTCAAAGTTGAGCGGGCTGAGAGGAACGTCCGACAATACTGTAGATAATGGCGCCAGCTTTTGAAAAATATTGGGTTGGCTTAAAAATATTGGGTGGGCTCAAATATTTTGGTAAAATGATACGACTAGTTTGTTCTTCTTTGAATGTGCGCAAGCGATGAAAGATGAAAATTTTAAGTCAAGCTGTCATGTTTTGATAAAGCTGCAATTTTATTAAATTATATTTCTCATGCATTTTTCGTCATAAAGACACCAATTTTTATAGTAATATCATAATGTCATGCCATAAACATGACTACAAATTGAAATAGTAGCAAGTTAAACAAACATTTCAGCCCTTTGGGATTTATGGAAGTCATTTGGAGAATTAAAACACACGGTCATTGAAAAATAAATTGAGAAAAGGGAATGATAAAATGGGAGGAAAAAAAAATAATGAAATAAATAACTAAATAAAACAATAAAAATTGGGCACGCTAAGATTCAAAATTATTGGGTGAACTCAAGTCCCATGGGCCCATATAAGTTTGCACCACTGATTGTAGATATGACTTTCAGTACTGTTAATGGGCAATCTAAGTGTATATATAAATGTAACAATACAAATGTTTCGCCCTTAATTATTTTCAAATTCTTATGACATCTATCTATCTATCTTATAATGATTCATCCATATTAAAATTTACATATTTTTAATAAATCAATTACTTATTGTATTTAATAATGTTTTCAGTATATAAATAATTTAAATATTGCTTCTATATCTATTTTGGGAGTATATGCTTAAGGCATCTTCTAATGGATATATAATGCATTTAATTAATTTATAATCATAACAGTCATTATCATTTTAGAAGTAACTGTTGCGCCTGGTAAATTTTTTTCCTTTTCTATTAATTTTTATAATGTTAAAACACGATTTATTTTTAATGTTTTTCTTCAGTTTATGTGTGTTGGTAACCCCAAATTCGTATTATCACGCTTTTTCATGATTATTACGAAGATGAGACTACACACTTGATTTGAAGTTCCAAAGTATTTACGGGCTTGAAGATTCTACTCTTGTTCTACAAATTTCGATTACATTCGTTTTAATTTATTTTTTCCATGTTTTAATGTGGTAATCTTGTATTAAATTCAATGATTTATATGTTGTTTTACGATTAAAGGTTATATATTCATATCATTCTATATTATATATATGCATATACACTATATTGCCATTGATTATTGGACACTTGCGATATTAGACATTTTACTAAATATCTAGAAAAATACATGAGGAATCATCTCGAAACTCTTAGTGTATAAATATAATAGTATACGTCTACATCTCCGTGAAGATTTTTTACCGAAACTCCATAGGGGACCGTCAACAAATTAAAAAAAAAAAAGAATATCTTTTGAATAACACTGTCAAAACTAATGTAGAAAAGCGCTCAAACTCTAGATTATGATTGAATGCCTTATTATAATACACTGTGTTCATTTTTATGCAAATAGCATGCATACTCGCAGAGTAATTAAGGTTTTTATAAAAATGGTCCCAAATTTTTCCAAGTTTTTTCCTTATAGTTTTCAGAGTTCTTAATATAAAATAATATTTTTTTCAGAAAATATGACAAACAACATTGCACACAGTACCCTGTAATCAGAATTAAAAAATAATGAAAATTGTATACAAAATGAGTTGGTTTACTAAATAATTTTTTACTGCGCATGCGACAAAGATATCAAAATTTCATTTGCATATTATGTTAGCTAAATGTATAGAGCAACTTTTGTGAAAGTCACAAAATCATAACTTGAAAATTCTGAAAATAATCGTCAATTGAATAAGTTGAAAAATCCGTTATTCTCAAAATGAAGCAAAAACAAGAGGGGTTGTATCCATATATTCATTGATTAGTGTCAATATAGAATACACAATACAGGATGTTACGACTAATTTTGGATACAATCCCTCATTTTTTTGCTTCATTTTGGAATCATCGGATTTTGTCCTTTTTCTATAGACGATTACTTTCAGAAGTTTCAAGCTATGATTTTGAGACTTCTACAAAAGTTGCTCTATACATTTAGCTAACATAATATGCAAATGAAATTTTGATATCTTTGACGCATGCGCAGTAAAAAATTATTTAGTAAACCTACTCATTTTTCATACAATTTTTATTATTTTTTAGTTCTGATTACAGGGTACTGTGTGCAATGTTGTTTATCATATTTTCTGAAAAAAATATTATTTTATATTAAGAACTCAGAAAATTATAAGGGAAAAACTTAGAAAATTTTGGGGCCATTTTTATAAAAACCTTAATTACTCTGCGAGTATGCATGCTATTTGCATAAAAATGAACGCAGTGTATTACAATAAGGCATTCAACCATAATCTAGAGTTTGAGCGCTTTTGCTACATTAGTTTTGACAGGGTTATTCAAAAGATATTCATTCTTTTTTAATTTGTTGACGGTCCCCTATGGAGTTTCAGTAAAAAATCTTCACGAAGATGTATGACGTATACTATTATATTTATACATTAAGAGTTTTGAGATGATTCCTCATGTATTTTTCTAGATATTTAGTAAAATGTCTAAAATCGCAAGTGTCCAATAATCAATGGCAATATAGTGTATATATACCGGGTGTCCTGAAAAGGACTGAACGATTTTAAAAATCAATAACTTGCGAACTTTTACAGATATTTAAAAAATTCTTGCACGAGAATCACCTCAAAGGTCAAAAGTTTTATTCCTGCGATTCTGGATTTTAGTTTGAAATTCAAACAATAGATGGCGCTGAGAGCGCTAGGTGCGGTGTTGAGATGGATATTGACGTCACTTGGTATTGAATCAAAATAAGGAGTTTAAGAGCCCACAATAGTCACAGAAAAATTACTCAAAAAGACCCGGATGACCATGTGAAGTCTATGGGAGTGTTCTTTTCTAATATCTCGCTCAAATTTCAATATTTTTGCATGATTTTTTTGCACAAGATAGCTGAGGGCAATCCACAACCGGGCTAGTTTTTACTTTTTCGATTTTGGTTACATATTTTTTATATTACGATAATTTCAGTTTCAGAACCGGTTTAAACCGGTTTCGAAAGTTAAAGTAATTTTTTAAAGAAAATCTGAAACAAAAATTGAAAAAGTAAAAAGTAGCCCGGTTGTGGATTGCCCTCAGCTATCTTGTGCAAAAAAATTAAAATTTGAGCGAGATATTAGAAAAGAAAGCTCCCATAGACTTTACATGGTCATCCGGGTCTTTTTGAGTAATTTTTCTGTGACTATTGTGAGCTCTTAAGGCTGTGGAGTGGGTCTCGTTTGACAATGCAATCTTGCTCTTAGGGCCCGATTTTGAACTTTTGTTTATTTGTTTTTATTGAACAACATATATTTGACCTGTGCACTCGACATGAAGCCCGATTTTGGACTCAGTCGGTATAATTTCAATGAAATGTGTTGTTGTCATGGAAATAATAAATCCTTTTATATAATAGCAGCGATTGGAAACTGGAAATGAATTTAACGAGCAGCATACGAGTTTTGCAGACGATTTTACATTTAAAAAAGCCGTATTTTCTCGGATTAAATTACTTTTTATCATCTAATTAAAAAATACTTTGCGCATCATATTTTAAAATAAAGTGAAACGATTTAGCAGTTTTTTGTTGTTGAGCAATTCCATCTCAGCTCAGGGAGGGCATGTCAATTCACCATCACAGATTTTTTTAAAAAAAATTCAGTAGTTAGAACTAAGTGATTTATAAAATTTCCTAAAAGGATTTTCCCCTAAAAAATTTACTTCTCTGATTACAGCACTTTAAAGTTCATGATAAAATTGGCAGTTTTCAGAAAAACTGAAAAACGCTTCATTTTGAAATGAACACAATACCAAACATATTCAACATATTAAGTCAATTTATTTTTTATAAACAGTTATTAAACAGAAGTTTACTTTGGCATAGTTTTAAAAAATATAGTGACATTTTTACTTAATTAAAAAAATTAGATTTTAAGTACAAAAAATATAATTATTAGTGAATTTAAGATTTTTTTTCAGTATGAAAAAAAATATTTTAAAGCTAAACATTGATGGCAATCCAAAGACCTTTAATGGGAGTTTTACAGCAAATTTTATTTTAACTCTAAGGTGCTTACAACTTTTGTAATTCAATTTTAAATTATGCAAAATTTTGTAAAATCACTACTTTTGACATGCAATTTCTCAAAAACACCATTTTTAAAAATTCTGATAATATGCTCAATCCATACCATATTAGTCTCTAATAAATACCTTACAAGCAAATCGTGTGTTTTTGCTTAGAAAATTTTATATGATTTTTTGAAAATAACATGTTGTGTGTATTTTTCAACAGACCACAAAGTCAAGCTCTTCCTTATTTAACCGAACTTGTAATGTAATTAATATTTCAAACTAAAAAATACATCACTAGTACATAATTATTACTGTTAAATTATAGATAATCATTTGCTTAAATTTAAAATTGCGTAAAATACAGCCAATAATAAAATTAGTATTGATCATATGTCATTTCATTCCATACTCATAAATGTGTTAAATTCATCTACAGTGTGTTAAATATTTTGTTATGTAGTATGGATATAATATATTAATATGCAAATACATACATTACAGCTGAATTACATTTTTTTTTTTTTTTCAAGTTTAGGTTTTTTCCAATCAGTTTTTTTTTCTCAGAAAACCAGAAGATCAAGCTCTTTCTTATTTCTCTGAAATTTATAATATTACTTTTTAGTGAAAAAATAATAATATGCACATTATTATGGCAGATAAATATAAGCTAATCTTCAAAAATTCCTATTCATAAAATTAAATAAGCCAAACCCCTTAAAAAAAATCTGTGCTTGTGATGCATTTTGACTTTGCTGAAAATTACTCACTAATACTGCCAAATGAAGTACAAAGCTACCACTGGCAGAATACTCGGATATCGTTATTTACCTGCACAGCATATTTTAGAGAAGAAATAAAGAGTTTTATCATAGTTTCTGATGATTAACTCATGATACAGCTCATGCTGTTTGTGACATAGAAAAAGTAAAAAAAGAATTATTTAAGTTGTACCAATTACAAACGCTGGAATCACCTGTGTATATATCAGATGGAGCTGGAGCACATTTTAAAAACAAGTAGCAGTTTTATGAATTGCACAAAAATAAAATTGTGCTGAAGTAGTGGATATTTTCCGGTACTGCCCATGTTAAAAGTGCATGTGATGCTATTGGGGAGTGAGACAAGCACTATGCAACAAAATTTAATCTCCAAAAAGAGCCAATAAAAGCTATCCAAGATTCTGTCTCATTTGTTGCTGAACTATCTTCTCTGCTAAAAAATAACATTCTAGTCCGCGTTATTCTGTAAAACCCGTACCCAACATGGTCCATAGCTAAAGCATTCCAGTGGCCAAAAGAATCTGGAAAGAAAAAATATGAATGTGCATTATCATTGGAAAACGTGCTTCTAAAAACAGAAAAACCAGTTACAATAGGACAATCTGAGCGACTTCATACCTTCAACGATAAGGAGTTGAAGTTAATTTAAGAAACCTTCACTACCTAATTCTTCTGTTATGTGTGTATATGCATATTAATATATTATATCCATACTATATAACAAAATATTTTACACACTGTAGATGAATTTAACACATTTATGAGTATGGAATGAAATGACATATGATCAATACTAATTTTATTATTGGCTGTATTTTACGCAATTTTAAACTTAAGCAAATGATTAGCTATAATTTACAGTAATAATTATGTACTAGTAATGTATTTTTTAGTTTGAAATATTAATTACATTACAAGTTCGGTTAAATAAGGAAGAGCTTGACTTTGTGGTCTGTTAAAAAATACATACAACATGTTACTTTAAAAAAATCATATAAAATTTTCTAAGCAAAAACACACGATTTGCTTGTGAGGTATTTATTAGAGACTAATAAGGTATGAATAGAGCATATTAACAGAATTTTAAAAAATGGTGTTTTTGAGAAATTGCATTTCAAAAGTAGTGATTTTACAAAATTTTGCATAATTTAAAATTGAATTACAAAAGTTGTAAGCACCTTAGAGTTAAAATAAAATTTGCTGTAAAACTCCCATTAAAGGTCTTTGGATTGCCATCAATGTTTAGCTTTAAAGTATTTTTTTTCATTCTGAAAAAAAATCTTAATTTCACTAATAATTATATTTTTTGTACTTAAAATCTAATTTTTTTAATTAAGTAAAAATGTCACTATATTTTTTAAAACTATACTAAATTAAAATTCAGTTTAATAACTGTTTATAAAAAATAAATTGACTACATATGTTGAAAATGTTAGGTATTGTGTTCATTTCAAAATGAAGCGTTTTTCAGTTTTTCTGAAAACTGTCAATTTTATCATGAACTTTAAAGTGCTGTAATCAGAGAAATAAATTTTTTAGGGAAAAATCCTTTTAGGAAATTTTATATATCACTTAGTTCTAACTACTGAATTTTTTTGAAAAAAATCTGTGATGGTGAATTGACGCATATCAGTACTGTCTGCCTGAATTGAGATGGAATAGCTCTGTTGTTGTTAAAAATTAATCAATTTTGCTATTTTAAAAAATTTGTTATATTCTAAGAAATGCTAGTTTGTTTTAAAGAAGTTCTTTAGTAGAGTTTTATGTATGTTGTAAAAAAATTGCGGAAATGGTTTATTCTTTAAAACAAAGAATATTCATAGTATAAACATTGAAAATTTGGTGCAATAGCTGTTGCACTCTTTTGTAAAAATACCCAAATTCAAAATTTATTACGATTATGTATATTAAATTCATGGTAATAGGGAAATAGTACTACCTCCACCTTAAATGAGCTATAATCATAATGACAACCTAGAATCATCACCTATCACTGGATATCATTGAATTAGTCACGCAGAATAGGTTTTAATAGAATGAAGAAAACATTTATTAATATCCTTTTAAGCTTTGATTCGCTTTTCATAAAACTTTAAATGAGTAACGAAAATTCTGCAGCGAGAATATATATTTTAATTCAAAGCATTCTGTTGGGTAGTTTTTGCGCTATTATGTGCGGACAGATAAAAGAACATTCCAGATGAAGAATATAGGTGCTACATATATAATTATCCTCACAGAACATAATGTAATGGAATAGTTTTGAGTGTCCGTGTAAATGAATCATGAATTATGCATAGTTTGTTTACAATACCCAACACGGCATAATAAATCTTATTAACATATATCACTTACAGACCAATTCAATTATTTCAACGCAAGTTAGAGTTTGGAAAGACAGACAGGCAGACGGCTAACTAAAAAGAAATCATAAAATTTTTTAACTAAGTTGGAAAGCGTTAAAAACACATGTTAAGTTGCAATTTGACATTTAGCAATTTATTTAAATAGACGGAAGCATATTTGAACTCTTTTGTATAGCCCTGCACTTTTCCTACTATCTTTAAATACACGCCATTTATCTAGCTAAAATCCATTTAAAACCGAAACATGCTTTAAACTAATGAAATCACACTTCCAGAAATTACCATCCAGAGCCGGCTATTAATCCAATTTTTGAGTGCCTCTGTATATCATTTCTTTTCTATTCTTTAAACATATCGTAATATACTTAAAGCTGTTCAACGTAAAAAAATGCATAACTCATTTACAAACCACTTAATATATTTACTTACACACTTAGTAAGGAGTGCGAATTCTTTTGTGTAGCCCTGTATATTATTTGCACCAATTATATACACAGCGTAACATGCAAAAATGTACTGAAACTTTAAAAAAATCATATCAAAACTTAAAACTTCAAGAAATTATCGTTAGCGTACAGCATTTTTGATGCAGCATAGTTTCCGAAATCTTTTGTGTGTCCTTGTAAATATTTCATATTTTCTATTACATAGTAAGAAATTCGTAGTAAACCTAAGTAACTTATAACAATTTTATTATATGTGTAACAAAATTAAAATATGCCGCAAAGTATGTTTCCTTCTATACCGTTATGTTAAATAATTATTTTGTGTGGCCCTGTAAATGAATAATAACTATTCTTTGTGCAGCATATTCTACATCATTTGTATTTCAATTTAATTCATAAATGCATGTTAATTTCATTATGTTCGGACGGGTGTAATATCACCAAAAAGCACTTGAAACTTTTTCCCCGTCGGCCATAATGTAACGGAATACTTTTGACTGTCCCTGTATTGCAAATACACATCCGATATTCATAAAATTTGAAATAACTGGATAAAATTCTTCAGTAAATATGTAGTTAAAATTTCAAACGATTCGACAAAGTAATTTTTGCACTGTTATATGCGGACAGAAAGACGGACGGAAGCATTAGAGACGAGTATAGGTGATATGCATTTATATAATTACTAATGTATCTAAAAAACAGCTAAATTTAAAAGCGCATGCGAAATTGAAAACGCATTTCCAGCAGTTATTACTTAAAGACAGTACAGTAACCGGTTTCTTTTTGTGTGCCCCTGTAAATGAACGCTAAATGCTATAAATACCAAATACTCTATTCTATCATAATTATCTTATACTGAAATTCAGTGATTTATATCAGTTTCATTGCATTTGAAATAGTGTATTTCATTAATATATACTGCAAGTGATTTCCCCCCATAGACTATGATATGATGCAATCTTTTGGGTGTACCTGTAAATTAACTGTTAATCCCACATACTTAAAATACAATACAGGACATGACTAGGTAACATAAAAAAGGTTTAAAAGATACCCAGATAAATAAATAGATAAATAAGATATCCTTTTCTCAAAATACTTACATTCTTAGAATGTAAAAAAAAAAAAAAAAAAAAAAAAAAAAAAAAAAAAAAAAAAAAAAAGTCGGTAATTTGAGCGTTGTTGTTTCACGCATTTCGATTTGAAAGGAGTCGTACCCATGAAAATAATATTTTTCTCTATTATTGCGCTGACGCCAGCAAAATCAAAATTATATGGATTGCATTCAAAATCGGACGGTAAAAGCAAAAGTTCATTTTTGAATAAGATCCACTCCATAGCTTTAACCTCCTTATTTTGCTTCAGTGCCAAGTGACGTCAATATCCGTCTCAATACAGCACCTAGCGCTCTCAGCGCCATCTATTGTTTGTAATTCGAACTAAAATCCAGAATCGCAGGAAAAAAACTTTTGACCTTTTAGATGACTCTAGTGCAAGAATTTTTTAAATATCTGTAAAAGTTTGCAAGTTATTGATTTTTAAAATCGTTCAGTCCTTTTCAGGACACCCGGTATATATATGTACGCAAAACATTGCCGCAAAATCCTGTATTCGTACGCACTTTGGGACACGACAATTTTGACTCGAGAGGGAGATTTCTACATTATTTCATGTGTTAAAAAGAACCCTGCCCCTTGGTGGATGAAAATCTTTAAATGGTGAAATTCTATTGCAGTAATAATTTCATTCGGTTTCACTGTGCGGAAACTTACGACTGCACGAAGTTTAAACTGGAGCATCAGTGAAATGGTTTATTATGCTGAGAAACATAAATAAATGTGTTTGAAAAAAGGATTTCATACTATTTGAGGGGGAAATAATAAAAAGAATTCATTCTTTGCCTTGACACCGTATGCCACACGGCTGTTGATACTGCGATTGACAGTTGCGCTTACTTATAGGGTCCCATGGGGGTGCGAGCCCACCCAATAATTTGATATCTCTATCCACCCATTATTAATTGAGCCCACCCAATATTTATGTATTTGTTCAAAATTTTTTTGAGCCCATACATTATTTTTCAAAAGCTGGCGCCACTGACGATTGAGTATTCCTGGTAAATGGTTTAGAGCAGTATTTTACATTAGCCGGTAGGATGTTAAAGCCTTTTTTATCCTTTTTCACTAGACGTCATCTGAATTTGTGTTCTTATGAGCGAAATTTTAGAGTGGACGAAGTGTTGTTCCTGCAATGGAACTTGCTATATTAGGAAAATTAAAGATTGCTGCTTGTCACGATTGTGAAATGACCTGAAATCTCATCAGAATTCACACATTTTCTCGAATCTGACCCATTTATAAATTACATTATTGCATTGAAATTATTATTATTATTTTATTCTTTTCTTAAAATTTAGATCGACATGTCAACAGTCCAGAAAAACCACCTTTCTGTAAGTTTAATTTATTATACGAGATGGAACCCATTGGAATTCAACGTTAAAAAAAATAATAATAAATAAAAAGAATGCCCCATCAATCAGTTTTTGTTCCAATTTCATTCCTTCTGAAACGCATCTGTTGTTTTAAGCTAATTAATTTTTATGCAAAAATGGAGAAAATATTTTTCAATAATATTGGAACAATTTGCAAATGAAACAGAATTTAAATGTCTTCGACTGTTTATTTCTTTGCTTGTTTTTCTTGTTACTTTTCAATAATCTGGATGGCTTTTCATTTCCAAAAACGGGGATACTTTCCCTGTTATAAAGTAACATATTCAATAGATTCTTTTTCTAGCCGATTTCAGTTTAGTGACAAAATGCTGCATTCTATAGATAATCTAATTTTAGGATTTATCTTTTTTTTTTTTTTTTTTTTTTTGCTTCCATTTTTTAAGTTAGTTGAAAGAGATGATGCTTGAAAATAATTAAAAATATGACTGAACTGTGAGTCAGTTTTCAAAAAAAATTTCAGCCTAAAGTTAACTTTATTCCTGTTTTATCATGTAACAATTGAAATTTTACACTATTTAGATTTAGAAGTACAGTAAGTACGTTAAAAGTGAAAGCAATGGTGCTTTTCATTATCACCTTCGTTATGCTTTTCTAAAAACTGTAATTGGCTGCCGTTCAAAAGTAGACTACTATTTTTTTGACGACAACAGAGAATTCGACAATGAAAGAAATATGACTTTGTCGATAATAAGGAATTGCTAAATGAATTTACAATAAACTTAAAAAAATTATTACAATACAATATAAGCCTTACAACAAGTCTTTTTTTTATGTAAAACCATATTTTATTAATTTTAATTTTGCTGAAATTCTTTACTTTTCTGAATTCTTTGTTTAAAAAAGTAATATATCTTACTAAAAATTATTATTATCATGAAACTGGCAGAGACCATGTAATCAAGATAAAACAATCAATAAACTCTCCAATGAATTTGACATTATTGATTGAATATTGTTATAATTATTTAATTATTGTGATAATTTATTATTTTAATTAAGTTGGAACTGACTAAAAAGGTCTGAATAGCTGGTGTAACTTATTCCAGATGGACTTTATATTTATGGAATTGAACTTTGATAATTTTTAAGAACATTTTCAAAAGTAATTCTATTACGAGATTTAATATTAAATTGTTCGGTTAAAAAAAGGACATGAACCTTCTTTTTAAGATTTTTTCATACTGAATTATTCTTCTTATTATATGTTTTTATTATATAATCCTTGTTATATGATAATTTTGTAAATATTAAATAAAATAAATACATTTTTATATATAATGTAAAAAAAAATCTGTTAAATAATTATTCTCATAAAAAAAAAAGATATCTTTGTAATTGGTAAACAAAATCAATATCTTGTCATTGTATTTTTAAAAACAATTTTACTAGTTCGCGTTATAATTTTTAAATTTAAATTTAACTAGACATTTAAAAAAAGTTTATTCATTTAATTGTACTCCAAGTAACAAAACTGTAATCTAAATCACAGTAATATCTCCCTTCTTTGAATATATGGGTCATAAAACCTACCAGTTCATCCAACTTTTTGGGTGTAAGGAAAAATGTAATAATAAAAAATTTTCACCCTAAATTATTTCCAAATTCTTATACTATCTAATTTTTTTTGTCTTTAATAATATCTTAACAAATTTATTATATTTTAATTCCATATTTTTAATCAACATTTTCTTTATTTTATTTTATTCTAAAAAAATATTTTATTTTATTTTTCTATTTGTTTTATAACACTTTTTAGTTACGTTATAAAAAATCATTGCATTACCCATAAGTCCCCGCGAAGCTACACACGGGGGGATTGCGCAATTTATTCATCCGATTCGACTGAGAAAACTTATTTCTTTTTCACCGGTTTCCAGATGTTTTCCACCAAAAAATGACGTGGCAGAACGGCTGCATTTTAATATGCGAATAGAGTTTTAATTAATTTTGGAACTTCAGCTGTGAACTTGGTGAGGTGCTGCCACTCTGTGCTGCCGTCGGTCTATTTCTTCTTCTTCTTCTTCTTCTTCTTTTTTTTTTTTTTTTTTTTTTTTTTTTTACAATGTTGAAAATTACTTAAAATCATTGATAACAATATTATCATTCTAAATTTCAGTCAAATAATTTTTTGTTTTGTTTGTTGTTTTAATACCTATGATGCGCATAAAAAATTCATAAGTGTTATAAGTTGTATGAAATATAACAACTGCTAACTGAACAAATAAATGCGTTTCTTACAAGTTCTTTAAAAGAGCAAAAATTCAACAGTAAAATTCACTTGAGATTTCCATTCTAAAGTGTGTTGCCGTATTTTTCGTAAGGCAGAGAACATATTTTATATCTACGTTTTAATATATGAGACATTGAAAGAATATCATTCATTGTGATTATATCCCATTTTTGAATTAGCCTGTAAATATAATGTGACCAATATCTTGTTAAAAAGTGAAAGCGCATTTTATTTCATATTTTTAAATAACATCCTTTCCCATTCAACTGTCTTTTAATCCTTTTTAGTTAAATCACATATCGGTAGCCTACACAAAGCAATATTCACTTTTATATTGCGATAAATTTAAATGGAACTAAAATATAAGTTTTAATATCTTGATCTGTTTGATTGCATAGCAGTGTTGTTAATTTATTCCTGTAAATTGAATTATTTAGCCCTACTCTGTAAAAAGAAGTATATTTACTGTATTGCATGTTATAAACAGAAACAAAAATTTAATCAAATTGCTTAAAAAAAGGCAAGATTTTTATTTATTATTTTATTTTAAAAATAAATAAATCCGTTATCTTCGGTTTATTTTTTTACTAGCACACTGAATCAATCAATTTACAGCATCTTCTTTTAGTTTTTACAGTATTTATTTTAAATTTGTTCACAAGAAAAATTATTTGCATTTTCTTTCTGACCATGGCATTTTTAGGTTAAAATTTCAATACAGAAATTGTTTCATTCAAGAAAATAAATTATTAAAAGCGATTTTCATCATCTTCCACCAAAAATACTTTACTAAAATCGACCCTCTAAATAACATGTTTTCTATAATAATATAATAAATGAATCCCTGAATGTCTGCAATACATTCTATCGCTGAAAAAAATTGACGCTAGTTCCCACTTTACTAAGGTGACGCTTGTGTAAGACCATAACAAATGGCGTTATTACTTTCGAATACAAAGTAAATTCCTGTTAAACTACTTTCATAATTTAAAAAAAGGTTATTTGAAATATGTCTGGGAAAAAATATCTCTTTAGCCACATTAACTCGCAAAAAATATCAAATAATGGTTTTTCCCCACTTCATTTTGCATTTTTAATCTGAAAAACAACTCAGCCGTAAAAGTAACATGCAAAAAAAAAAAAAAAAAAAAAAAAAAAAAAAAAAAAAAAAACCCTTGCATGCATTTTGAAATATAAATTACAATACACAACAACTTTTGTTTATTTCCCTTGCTTTAAATGAATCCAGATTATTTTAAATCAATTGGTATGTGTCTAACCGCCATTAAACAAAGGAGGCTATACGTTTGTATATGAGGACCCCAGAAGCCAAGAGGTACAAGTGACAAAATTTCGATTTGGAGTAAATTGAGTTTAAAGATAATTGATGTTAAATTGGAACATCAATAACAATTGAGTGGGTTGAAATAGGAAATTTCTGCTTGTTGCACTCTGGTCTTTGAACTCTTATTTAAATAACTGTTAAAAAATAAAGTACAATTTTCTTTAAATGTATAATGAATCAATATTGTTTGTTTTTCGAAAAAATTGGTTTGCCTCTATAACTCAGCAAATAATAAGAAAATCACTTATATTTCTTTACCTGAAATGAAAAAAACATATTTTTAGGTCGTCTGTGTACTTAGTTTATTTTTTTTCAATTTTGTCACTTATACCCCTTGGCTTCTGGGGTCCTCATATAATATATTATCTCATTCAAATCAATTTCATGTTAACTTTTTCCCTTTTGTCCCGTGATGTTCCAGACAAACTCAATCAATCAATCCTCTCGAGTCACTTATTTTACTTTTTGAATCATCTTAGATTTGTTTGTTTCATCAAGTTTGGAAACATACTGTATCCATGCACTTAAAGCACGCACTGTTCCATTTTCATACATCATATGGCATTTCATTGGATACTGTTTTTATAAATTATTTATTTTAGTTTAATCCAATTATTACGGTTTATATATGCTGTATACTAAAATTCAAAACATTGTATCTTAATGCCGAATGATGAAATATTTTATTTTGTTTTGTGGAAAATAATCTGAGCTGAAATAGAGGACTGCACACGCTGGAATTTCCTGGCTCGGCTCCGGCCCGGGCTGCAGGAAGGCTGCCCGGCCCGGCGTAAAACTCAAAAGTTCGGTCAGGACCCGACCCGTTTATGTTTTTACATTTCTTGGCCCAGCCCGTGCAGAATTCAGTGAAAACATTCCCAACCCGTTCTCGGTCGACACAATTTCTACTATTTCGAATATATATATATATATTTATCATATAATTAAGATTTCTTTAAAGAATATAGCATATATATTTATGAGATTATTATACAGAAAATTCACAATAGCAAAATTAAGGATTACTAAGATTAGTAGACTTTAAACATTCAAATAAAGGTTCATTAAAAAATAATATGATTTAGAATAAAAGAAAAAAAAAAGAAGTTAAAATTTCAACGAACACATAGGTTCTGAAATCCTTTAAATATTATAAAAACTGTTAAAATATTTGGTTTTTTACTGTACAGTGAAAAAGAAAATTCTGAAACATGTTTGCCTATAAAAGTAAGTAATTTATTTAATAAATATACGGTAATCATGAAACCCTAAACAAGATTTTTATGAAAAATACATTAAAAAAGTGTAATACAGTAATAATAACACAAAATTGCAGAATTGAAGTTTAAGATTTAACTGGTTCTATGATCTTGTTGTAAAAATTTAGATATTAAAAACACTAACTTTAGGAAGAGCTCGAGATATAGCTCAAGCCCCCAATCTTATGAGAATATTAACTCACTGAATATCTAGCATTTCTATTTACATTCTTGATTTAGTGATAAATGCTTGTAACTTCTTCAAACCTAATCTCAATAAATCAATACTTGTGGGTGTAAAGTTCTTGATTAAAGGATTTTTTTGAATGTGGGTTTCATGGTATTTTTTTCCAACTAAGTCTGATATTTCACCGAGACATTTTCATTGATGTCGTCTTCTATGTAGGAACTCCAAATGTTTCAATAGTTAATTTTATAATAACAATAATGCATACGCAAAGATTACTCTGGAAATTTTGTATCAGTACTAATATTAAGTACAGTTTAAAAACATGTAACAACTTTTAATATTTTTACAATAATTGGTCATGGATATCAATTGCTCATGAAATGCATGAGCGCTTTGGGAATTTCAGATTGAAACTAACAAAAATAAATTCGAAATATGTTGGGTGCCCTATATTGAAAACAATTATATGCAAATTCTGTAAATTTTACACTATAAATATATATGTATAATAATAATAATAATAATAATAAAAACTGGACGATTTTATGGAAATCCTACTGGCAATCGGAATGCCAGAAAAATTCACTGTTTTTTAACAGAAAAATTTCCAAAAAATAAAAAAAACAAAAATTCTGAAATGCACGGAAAATTTTCCGTTAAAAATAGTGAATTGTACTGGCATTCCGATTGCCAGTAGAATCTCCATAAAATCGTCAGTTTTTTATTATTTTTTTCCCACAGTGTAGTATTTTAATTTACGTCATAAAAGTATCTCCTTATTTATTTTTTGTTCTTACTAATCTATGGAATTTATTTTTCAAAAACACCGTCGGCTTCTGTATCATAATAATAAATGATACTATCTATCATGAAGGAATGAGATAGGTGGAGAAGAAGTATTATGTCTGGGAGTGATGCTAAAAAAGTAACCCTACATTAAATACAATTAAGTACCAACAAAACCACGTGCTTTGATACGCCTATCAATTGAAACAATTATTTTATTTCTCTATTTAAAAAAAAGAACTAATTTACCACTTCACCGGTAAGAATTTATAAAATATTTTATCATATGTGTTTTAAATATCAATATAGAAAATTCTTTAACGTTTTGCTTGAAAATATAACATTCTTTTATTAGTATCTTAACTCTTTACGGCACACTGTACCCGGTCTGGGATACTTAATTTTAATTCCAAACTTGCAAACAGCACCAATAAAATTTTAATAAAATTTTGCTTTTATAATAAAAGCTTAAATTAAGGGTTCCAAAATATCTGAAAAATCCGTTTGTGAATTCCGGTGTCAGTCGATATTTTTTCATTTTACTAACAGATTTTGCCGGTGCCGGAAAGGGTTAAAATCGTTTGCAGTCAGAAATCTATATTTTAGATTAATATTTATTACTTAAGTTTTCATACATGATTTTAAAAGAATGTTTTCATCATTATATTTTAAATATTTATTTGCATGCAATTATTAAGTCATAAACATTTTTCATCTACGTTATAAAGTATTTAAAATTGAATTAAAGAAGGAATCTTTTAGTAATACAATTTTTAGGTCGAATCAGATGTTTTCAATATCTTATTTAATTTCAATTTGACATTTGATTATTGCTAATTTTCCAATTTCTTTTATTTTAAAAGCGAACATTTATTTTAATAAATAATAATAGAACAAAGACCATTTTAAAAATTTGTTATTTTCTTTTTAAAATATGCTTTAGTTGTAAATCATTTCTTTCAATTCGTCTTATAACACAAAATCCCTTCCATGACTTTTTGTTTGGAACATTAAAATTTGAGCAATAAATGGTTTCATATTGCAAACCTTTTTTTAGGCTTACTTCATCTCCACCAATCTCATTTCTCCATGACTATCTATATTATAAAGGACAAATGTTATATGTGCGTAACTCATACGTCATTTTCCGAATTGCAACACTTTCCCATGCAATTGTGATTTTGCAATTTTTGCTACTGCAAATTTTACACTTCAAAATTTCGCACATTTAAAAATATTTATACCGTCGTATACAGAAAAAAAAAATGTATTTTTAAATGTAATTTGTTTAAAAGCTGTATCCTAATATATTTTTGAGATTTATTATTTCTTTTTTTATAGTTTTCAGTGCCAATTTTGCAATTGTGGCAACAGAATCACTCCATGTTTTCTTAAATTGAAAAAAAAAAAAAATAAAAAAAAAAAAAAGAAAGAAAGAAAAAAAAAAGAAAAAGAAATTAAAATGCATATACTTAGCATATATATCGCCTGTTATAAAATCCGGTGAATTTTGGTTTTATTTCATTTTCATTCATTGAGTTAGGGTGGGATTTTAAAATGATCAAATTAAAATATCATTTTTTAAACATGGTGAATACGGATATCAGAAGCGTGTGTGTAAACATTGAGAAGATTAAAATGATTACGGCTTTTAATTTCGTGTGAAATTCAATGGCCGTGTCAATTTGGAATAAATTTTGTATTTTTCATTCACATGTATACGAAGCACAAGAGTCTCAATTGATAATTTCATCATAATAACTGATCTTTATTATATGTTACTGATTACATATGAGATTATACTTTAATTTTAATTACTTGGACTACTGAATCTTATATTATTTTGTTCATTTTAGCTTAAAATAATATTTGTTTGAGAGTTAGACTGACCAATATCAGATGCATTTTTTACTGTAACTAATTATATAGCTTTATTAAAAATCAATGAAACAGTTCCTTCTTAAACATTTTCTTTCGTCGAATTTCGACGGGTTCCCCCTCATTATATTAAAAACCAAAAAATTATCCCAGTGATACTACTTTTATAATTTTAAAAGAATTATTCGTAATATACATCTGGAAATATATCTTATTAACCGCATTAGATCGAAAAAAAAATTATATAACAGCATTTTTTAATGTTATATTTTTCATCAAAAAATTTACTGAAAGATAAGAACTATTTTAATTTCTTTCCGTTTTCTTTCGAAATATGAATAATTTATTCGACATGATTTCAAAACATATTGTGATTCTTTCTAAATCCTAACTTAAATATTTCCCCAAAAGGGATAACAGATTATTCTTCAGAAAATATTTCATTACTTTGTCCTTCGAATTCTTCCTTATCAATTCATTGTTTAAAAGCAACTTAAAAGTTATTTATCAATTTTATTTATTTTTTTTTATATAGAAAATGAAACTTGACAACAGTTTATTTGAAAAAAAAAATGAGAGAGAAAGGAGAAGAAAAACTTTAAAAATTGTATTTGAGGGGAAAAAAAATGTTTACTTAAGTTACGTTAAAAAAAAGGGCGAAATTTTGAAAATGAAAAAAGTTGTGAATCGATATTAAAGATTAAAATAGTCTGAAACTTTTTCCATTTCTGCCAAAAGAAATTATCGAAAAACTTTAAAATGCTTATGAAAATGTTTTTAATCTCTTTCTGTATGAATGTTTAATTTTATAATCTAAGAAATATCTATTTTAATTTTTAATTATTTCTGATTTAAAAAGAAAAGTACATATTTGAGTTTTCTATAACAATATTTACTTTTTTTAATAGATTTCCAGAGAAGTATTTGTAAAATAGACAAGTTCAAGTGTTTGAAACTGCTTTTGATTTAAATGAAAAGGAAAGTGTCGCTCATGCGCGTAACCAGGGGGGGGGGGGGTGCCCTGATGCGCAGATCCAAGATTGATTATTTAAAAAAAATCAAAATTTATAAAAGAAAAATGAAAGCAAAGTTAGTTCAATTAGTTAATCAAAACTAACAATCTGTGTTTTGAAATGTGATAAAAGAACAGACCCAGTTTCCTTTTAAGAAAATTATTTTGTTTATCTTATTCAAAACTAGAATATTTACTAGATTCTGTCAGTAAGTCAAAAAGTTGGTTTTATAATCCCAATTTGATGTCTTTTGTTTACGGAAGTTTGTTTTTAACGCCGTTCTTTTTCATGTATGTTTTTGAAATTCCATAAAAAATTAGCGTAAATTCTCGACAAGGATAGAAACTATTTATATCTTTGCTTTTGTAATCTAAAGTCTAGATAGGAGCGAAAAAAAAAAAAAAAATGAAAGGAAATACAGATGTGAAACGATAACTCCACCATGAGATTAGCATGGAGAATGGGGGGGGGGGGGGTGTACAAATCTGCTTCCTTTGAAAATGAGAAATAATGGAGGTTCTCAAAATTCAAATTAATATGGAGATTAGTTCGTTAAATTTCGTATTTTGTGGCCATATTTTGACATTCGTACGGGCTCATTTTTTTTTTTAAACCGGAAAATTTTATTTATTCATGTGTAGAATATATTGAAATAACTCTTTTCCCCTTTAAATTGCGTACTACAAGTTATTTTAATGCTACTTTGATCAAAATGACGGATGAACTAAAGTCGTGTTTGTTTATTTTAGTATTTCATTGCTGTTTGAAATGAAAATTTGTGATAATTACAGATTTATGTTTACAGATATCTTTGTTTTATATCTATCATGTTTTATCTATGTTTATATATCTTTTTCTTATCCATTAGATTTAGTTTTGAGGAACTTCTCATCCTTCTTCAAGCAATGAAAAATTGCGTTTGGGTCTTTTTTAAAAGAAGTACCACACAATTATACTTTCCGCAAATAAAAACCTGTCTAAAACGGAAATTCGATAGGTTTTACAGGGTTCCTTTTATTAGGTTTTATTACATAAGATATTGTTTGTACCCGACATGTTCAGATTAAAAAATTTGGACCCCTCCCCCTCCCCCCCGTTCAAAAGGCTGATGTACCCGAATATGTTAAAAATAATTTTTATAATATATATATATATATATATATATATAGTTTATTTCCCAACTTATAATTAGATTAAACAGCTGTTTATCTTTAACGGTTCTAGAGCTATACAATTTAAACGCGATAAATGTGAAAAAATCCATCATGAAGAAAAACGCATCTTCAAAAGAAGTCATTTCATGACAACCATTGCTTGAAAGCTATAGATATTGAAAGCAACCAAAACGAAAATATTAATATTTTCGTTTCCATTTAAAAAAAAAAAAATATTTAAACTACATTTAAACAGAGAAATTTTCAATTTAATAATTTTTTTTAGATAATTTGAATATTTTTGTATCCCGGACCACCTTAAGTAGGTCGATAGAGAGCAGCGAGCAATATACTACAATATTTTTCTTGCACACGTATATCTCAGTATGAATTCAACGTAGAGCCATATTTCGAATAACTCCCTCAATATCTGAACACTTCATCGGGGAAACACCACATGTATCGCTTAGTGATGGGCGATTCTGGAAATTTTGAGAATCGATTAAAATCGACATCGTATAAAACAACATCGATCATAATAAGAATCGATTTCTCAGTTCTAGAATCGATACTAGAATCGATATTTCGATATTCAGATTCACACAGAGAAGATCCAAATTACTAATTCCAAAACTTAGACAATCAGCAGGACCATAATTACCGCCTCCTACGCCCCATCCCCATTTAGAGAGGCATAGAATTAAGCTATTGCAGATTTTAGAGTCGGATAATAAGAATTTTAAATTTTAAAATGATTGTCACTTACACAAAAGCTTTGACAAATTTAAGAGATATAACTCAACTAATAACAACACTGAGTAACTTGGCATTAAACCGAGGATAAAGAGTGCCAAGAGCGTGTAACTAGGATGGAGAACAAGGAGTATAGATAAAAAAAAAGAAACTTTTTTTTTCTAATGTCAACGAAATGTTACACGAGATAGTTTGGAAGAACAAAAAATATGCCCCATACCCAGGGGGCAGGTAAATCCCACTCTTGACGGAAGAGCGGCCATAGCCCAAATCAGAGCCATAGCTAAGGGGGCGCTATGGACGGCTCAGTCCCCCCCCCTAAAATATGTTAAAAATCCCCTAAAAATCTAATTTAGTTTTAATAAATTGGATTTTTGAAAGATTTTTGAACAAAATTCTATTTGAATTTTCGGAAGAGAAATGCATTTAGTGACCTTGGAATCTTTTCCAGGGGGGGGGGGGGGAACTCAAAATATTTTGATCCTTCCTTTCAGAATTACTAAATTGTATCTAAAATAAGTAATTCAACACTCCCTCATCCTATTTGTACATAGGAAGCTAACATGATGTTTAATATTTCACCAGTTATACACTCAAAATTTTCATCATCATATACTTTTCTTAGCATGAAATGAAGTTATTAAAACAGTTTCATAAGAAACGTAGTACCTACAATGTGAATATGCACTAATTTATCTTTCTGCTGCAGAGAGAGAAAAAAAAATTATGAGCCGCCCTACAATCTCGTGAGCCCCCCTTATAGATCACTTCTAGCTACGGCTCTGGCCCAAATGTATCTTTTTTCGAAGTTTCAAAATGAGGATTTACTATAAAATAGAACGAGAATTGGACATTTTAAAAATTGCATGCATACTTTGAACGGCCCATTTAGTAAAGATTGGCGAGGAAGGAGGGGGGGGGGGGGGAGCGAGGGATTAGAACGGGCGAACTTGGAAAAAAAATCATAATAAACTAATAACCCAAATAACTGAGCTTTTAAACAAAAATATAGTGTTTAACTTAGTGTTGAATTCATGGGATGGCCTGCGGGGAACATTCACTCTTTGAAACTATAAAAAATGCCAAGAGCATGTAACTAGGTGAAGAGAGGGGTAGTAACAGAAAAAAAAGAGGAGAAAAAAAGCTTTATAACGATATGTTACATGAGATGGTGTGGAAGAAACAAAAAATATCCCCCCCCCCCACCCAGGGGGCAAGGTAAATCCCAAACGGACAAAAGGGCGACACCGGCCCAAATGTATCTTTTGAATTGATAATTTTGAATTTGTTGGGGTTTCAAAATATGGATTTATAACAAAATAGAACGAGGATTAGACTTTTTTTAAATCGCAGTCATAATTTGAACGATCCTGTAAGATAAGATTGGTGAGGAAGGGGGGGGGGGTTAGGACGGGCGAGCATGAAAAATAAAATAAAATGGTGGCACTCCGAGAGTGCCGACAGAAGTGAAACCTTGAACAATTAAGTGTGTATTTTTTGAATCGTTAGGATATATAATTTTTAATCGTCAGGAAATACTTTTAAATGAATAAAAAAAAAGCTTCTATAATATTAAAGAACATATCAATACCTATAAAAAACCGCGCGATACCATATGCCCAGCTTTTGTAGCTAACTCACTATAACTTTCTTACATTTTAAAACGTGATAAATACAACAAACAAGATTAGAACATACTATCGATACCTTAATCCTTATCCAAATAAATCATTTTCTATTAATGCCTGTTACAATATCTGTAGATTACCTTTTGAATTATTCAAATCGGACATTCCATTCAAAAGATATTACGAATTTAAATATGACAATCTAAAGAAATAATAGCGATGCTGAGCACTCGGTGGCCAATATTGCGTGTGCAATCAAAAGATTGCGGGTTCGAACCCTAGTTTCGCTGATATGTATCAATTTTTTTTTTTTTTTTGAAAAAGTTTGAAAAATTAAAATTTTAACCCACTATGGGTCCGTAACGTGACATAAAATGATGGGAGAAAATTTATTATGCTAGATTTGTAATGTATGAAGCATAAGCTTCCAATAAACATATTGTATCAAGAAATGAGAAAAAACACCTCTTCCCTCCCCCCCCCAAAAAAAGTTTTTTGTTTCTTTTGAAGAAACAAAAAAATATGCCCCCCCCCCCCCCGGCGGGGCGCAGATAAACACCGAACGGGCGGAAGGGCGATCCCTTATTTATCTTTTGTCAAGGATTTAAAATGTGGATCTAAAATAAAATAGACCGAGAATTGGACATTTTTAAAACTGTATGCATATTTCGAACGGCCCTGTAAGTTAAAACTGACGCGGAAGGGGGGGGGATTAGAGGAGACGAGCGTGAAAAATAAAACATAATAAACTAATACTTCAAATAACTGGACTTCTAAACAAAAATATAACGATTTAACCTCGTGTCGAATTAATGGGTGTGGCCCACAGGGGATCCCCCCCCCCCAGAAGTTATGAGATTTTATGTTTTTTAATGCACAAACTGCGATTCCCCCTCTCTTACAGAGCTGTAAAACATAATGCCTTCCTGTGGAGTCGCAGAAAAATACTTGCATTCAACACTAATTTAGCCTAGGAAAAAAAAAATCCATTCTTATACGTAATTTTACATCAATACTACCATTAAAACAATAAAACTGGAAAAATCAATTCGATCTGAAACGTGGATCCATTTAAAGAAAATCAAAAAAATTACAATTCTATTGGTATCTAAGAATCTTCCAAAATGCGCTTTCAATTTTAGTAAATCAAAATGAAATCGATTTCAAAGATCGACATCGAATCTAAAGATCGACATCGAATCTAAAGATCGAAATCGAATCTAAAGATTGACATCGAATCTAAAGATCGAAATCGAATCTAAAGATCGACATCGAATCTAAAGATCGAAATCGAATCTAAAGACCGATCTTACGGGCAGAATCGATTTTACATTTTTACTTTCTTTTGTAACTTTACAAGAAGACAGTATAAGATTCGTGAAAAATTTCGACTTCCCGTTTTCGATGGATTTATATATTTTAGAAGGTTTTTAACACGATTTCATGGTTTTTAGCTCACAGGCTATCATAGCCTGAGAGCTTATGTGCCCGTCCGTTCTGTATGTACGTTTGTACGTGCGTTCGTGCGTAACGCGATAACTCATGATAAAAATATCGGATCCACTTGAAATTTTGTATATAGGTATATCCTATTAAGGCGCTTCCCTGATTAGTTTTTGGAGTTCATTCGATATGTATAAGAGGGGGTACGGGGGGGCTCATGCCCCTCCCCTTAATTGATATAAACGAGATTTTCATGCAGAAATAATAGTTTTTGTTCAAAATTTGCACATAGGATCTTTCTGATGATACGATACCGTGTCTGTTATTAAGTGTTCATTGAATAAGTATAAACAGGGGGAACGGGGGGCTCATGCCCCTCCCCTTAATTGATATAAACGGGATTTTCATGCAGAATTAACAGTTTTCGTTCAAAATTTAGATATAGGATCATTCTGATGAGGCGATACCGTATCTGTTATTAGGTGTTCATTGAATAAGTATAAACAGGGGGAACGGGGGGCTCATGCCCCTCCCCTTAATTGATATAAACGGGATTTTCATGCAGAATTAACAGTTTTCGTTCAAAATTTAGATACAGGATCATTCTGATGAGGCGAGTCCGTGGCTGTTATTAGGTATCCATTGAACAAACAGGGTGTCCATTGTATAAACAGGGGGAACGGGGGTTCTAATGCCCCTCCCCTTAACTTGTATAAATGGATTTTTCAATCAGAATTGTCAGATTTCGTTCAAATCTCTGAATAGTTTTGGAAGTTTAATGGTTAAGCATAAAAGAGGGGAATAACTCCTCTTAAATTATATAAATGCTAAATGGATTTTTATTAAGAATTATCCGATTTGCTTTGAATTTTGGATATAGATTTTTTAATGTGATAAAGCATGTACTTGATAGTTTAGGAGGTTCAATGATTAAGTATAAAAAAGGAGGAAGGGGAGAGTTGTTTCCCCTTCTTAATTTTTTTTCGAACGGAATTAACGAAAATACAAGGCTATAATGTAGAATTAGTATGCGTAGCCTGTGAGCTCAATGCCATCAGTTTAACTGGGCAATATTCTTTTTATTAAGAAATATCTCTCTGTGAGTTTGTTTGTCACTCTGTGAGTCTGTATATGACAAAATTTTCTGACCGTTCTATCTCAAGAACAAATGTACGGAATTCCACAAAACTTTAGATTTAGCTTGACCTTGATATAAACTGAATCTAATTAATTTTTGGTGTATATAGCCTAACAGGTGGCGCTGTTATGCTGCATTTTTTGCGATTTGTGCAACAACTATATCTGAATAACGAATGCACAGATTTTCATCAAATTTCAGATCCAGTTAGTCCTTGGCATGAATTGATGTTTTTTGCATTTTGATGTATATCGCTTCTCAGATGGCGCTGCTATGCTGAATTTTTCACAATTTCCACTCAGCGCCATGCGAAAGGGGGGGGGGGCGAAAGGAGGCGGTCGTCCCGAGCGCTGAAATTTAGGGGGCGCTAAATTTTTACTACTAACATCACTTCTAGCTTATCACAAGAAAAAGTTAATAGGGGGGGGGCTAAATTGGAACTTTGAACCGGGCACAGTTCTCTTTTCGCACGCCCCTGTTTCCATTTTAGCTTTCTCTCAAGAACTAATGCACGGACTTTCATAAAAAAATTTAGATTCAATTAGTCCTTGATATTATTTGATGCTAATTACATTTTGGTGGAAATCGCTTAAAAGATGGCGCTGCTATACTGCATTATTCATGATTAACGCAATAGCGCTATCTCAAGAACGAATTTTCATCAAAATTCGGATTCAGTAAATCCCTGACATAGATTAGTGTTGTTTAGTTCTTGGTGTACATTGCCCTTCTGGTAGCGCTGATACGCTGCATTTTTTATGATTTCGCAATAGCTGTATCTCGCGCTTTCTTGGATTTTCATCAAAATTCAGATTCAGCTGGTACCTGATAAAAATTGATCCTGATCAATTTTTGGTGTACATCACTCAACAAAAAACACTATTTTGCAGGGGAAGGGGGGGGGGGTTTCTGAGGTTTCTTTAATTCTTCTATCTTAGAAACTACTACACTGAAATTTTGGAATTGACACATCCGACTATTTTATCTTCGACTTTTGAAGGAAAATGAAAATTATATTACCTTCTGAGAAATCGATTAAAAATTTTAAAGTATCGATTAAATCGAGTTGGCCGTAGTATCGATTAAATCGATTTAAAAAATCGAAATCGCCCATCACTAGATCGCTTTTTAGCTCACAGGCTATCATAGCCTGAGAGCTTATGTGCCCGTCCGTTCTGTATGTACGTTCGTACGTTCGTGTATCTCCATGGTTCGTGCGTAACGCGATAACTCATGATAAAAATATCCGATCCACTTGAAATTTTGTATGTAGGTATATCCTGACAAGGCGCTTCCCTGATTAGTATTTGGAGTTCATTCGATATGTATAAGAGGGGGAACAGGGGGGCTCATACCCCTCCCTTTAGTTGATATAAATGGGATTTTCATGCAGAATTAAGTTTTCGTTCAAAATTTAGATTAGGATCATTCTGATGAGGCGATTCCCTGACTGTTATTAGGTGTTCCTTGAATAAGTATAAATAGGGGGAACAAGGGTTCTAATGCCCCCCCCCCCTTAATTTACATGAATGGGTTTTTCAAGCAGAATTTTCAGATTTCGTTCAAATCTCTGAATAGTTTTGGAGGTTTAATGGTTAAGTATAAAAGAGGGGGATAACTCCTTTTAAATTATATAAATGCTAAATGGGTTTTTATTGAGATTTATCTCATTTGCTCTGAATTTTGGATATAGATTTTTTATATGATAAAGTATGTCTTTGATAGTTCAGGAGTTTCAATGATTAAGTATAAAAAAAGAGGAAAGGGGTGAGCTGTTTCCCCTTCTTAATTTTTTTTTCGAACGGAATTAACCCTTGAAAATATAAGGCTTTAATGTACAATTAGTATTTGTAGCCTGTGAACTCAATGCTATCAGTTTAACTGGGCAGTATTCTTTATTAGTTCACAGGTTATCAAAGCCCGGGATCTTATGTGCCTGTCCGTTCTGTATGTGCGTATCTGTGTAACACGATAACTCATGATAAATATATCCGATTCACTTGAAATTTTGGATATATGTGCATTCTGATAAGGTGCTTCCCTGATTAATTTTTGGAGTTCATTCGATATGTATAAGAGGGGGGAGAGGGGCTCATGTCCCTCCCCTTAATTTATATAAATGGGTTTTTCATGGAAAAAAATATCAGTTTTCGTTTAAAAATTTAGATATAGGATCATTCTGATGAGGCATCTTCGTGAGCAGTATTAGGTCATCATTGATTAAGTATAAAGAGGAGGAACGGGGGGTTCATGCCCCTCCTCTTAATAGATTTAAACGTGTTTTTCAAGCAGATTTCTGAATTCTGATTTTTAGAACGGAATTAACCCTTGAAATATAGGGCTGTAATGTACAATTAGTATGCGTAGCCGGTGAGCTCAAAGCCATCAGTTTAACTGGGCAATATTCTCTTTATTAAATTGTTAAAACAAGCAGGTTTTATTTTGAGATTTACTTACTTAATGTCTACCTTTTTAAAGAATAACAATTTCATATTACTTACCCATCATATATAGTATTAAGGTAATAATAAGGTAATATTAAGGTAAGTGGGTAAATCTTTTTGAAAAAAAATAATAAATAAATAAATAAATAAATAAATAAATAAAATAAAAATTTGACGGATTTGCACGTTTCAGGCACTGGAGATTCCAAAAAACATATTTTTGAAGAAAAAAAAATACCGTCCGTCTGTCTGTGTATCTGTGTGCCTGTAAAATGTATATCTCCCGAACAAAAGAGGTACAAACTTGAAATTTGGTGAGTACTTAGTAGAGATGGGAAATATAGTTATTTTTGGTTAATAGGTTACATCGTTCCACTCTTTTGCAGGTAACAGGTTCCAACAACCTGTTATTTTTATAACAGGTAACTAATTGCATTTTAATTAGAAGTCATTTCAAACAAAATGTTTTAAATAATTTTTTGACGTAATTATAAATACTATTTTCTACGACGAAGAATCAAAATCAGTTTGGGATTAAAAATTTAATTAATTCACTCATTTGAACTCCGAAAGTTTCGAGCATGCAAGAATAAATTTTTATTGTTTTAGTTGTTAGAACGTGGAGAAACTTTTTCTAAATAAAGCTTATAGAACACACGCATTGGCGAGTGATTTTTCAACATATACCATAATGTAATGGAATTCTTGTGAGTGGCCTTGCAAATATACCAAAAAAGAAAAAAAACGCACTACCTTTTCAATACCGAACATGCCACACTTAATCCCACTGACATATACATCCATTTCATGACAATCGGACTATATTTACGCAAGTTAGAGCGCAGTACAGACAAACCGAATTCATAAACATTTTTCAACTGCACTGGTAAGTATTAAAAAGGAAAAATTTGATCCGCGACTTAATATCTATCAACGCTTATTCAAAGGGGCTGTCCATAAATGATTATACCTTTTTTTTTTTTTTTAAATATTTTTTGTCCCTCTTCCTCCCCTTTGTCGCAAATTGCCACACTTCACCTTACCCCCTCCCCCCCACCTCTTGTTCTTGTCAGATGTCACGATATATTACATAAACATGTACTTCAGGTTCAGAAACAAAGCACTACGTTATAGATCATATTTCAAACTTTATTTTTTAACTGAGTGTTTTAATGATATTCATAACCATAACAATAAAAATGATTCATGTACTTTTTTTTGTTTCAAATAATGTTAAGATTCACTACAAAAACATAAATAATATAGAATAGTAATAAAATATTAATATCAAAGAGCAACTGAAAATAATAGCATTTTGAAATTTGAAATAGAATTTAATATATTAGGTTTTTTAAATCAATGCTTGCTTTATGAACACAAAGTACTTTATTTTTAAAATAACTTCTAATTTAATCTGCTTATTTTTAATGCTTTTATTTTAACCAAAATGTGTGACGTCACATTTCTTCTTACCCTCTCCCACCTTCTAGTCACAAACTGTCATAGTTTCATGAATCCCCTAGCCCCCCCCCCTTCCCCCTCGAAGCGTGACATCATTTGTGGACGACCCCAAAGATATTTTCACAAGAACACAAAAATATTATTTATATACTTTTAATCGAATGCAATTTACCGAAACAAATTTCGTTCATACAAATATGCTTTTCAAATTAATTATAACTGTACCAAAATTAAGTTATTTCGCAAATTGTAGGAGACTTTTCTTTTTTTCTTTTTTCTACCCAGCGAAATAAAATAACAGAAATAAAATCTTTTAAACACAAATACAAAACAAATATAATAAAAATATTTGGCCAAAAAACAAAATTTATAGTGCCAAATCCCCCCCCCCTTCCTCTCCCTAAAACAAAATTCCATGAGTAATATCCCTTTTAAAAATTCAAATACGACTAAACTTCCCATATCTTTCATTCAACACTCGCAATATCAATACATAATCTTTCCCTACTTGAAATCATTTCCTACTACTTTCTTCATTTCCATACCATAATGCGATAATTTCATCCCACCAAACCATAAAGAATAAACAAACACTTTTAATCAAATGTCATTCACTCAGACAAAAATTGTTTATTCTGTTATATTTATTATCAGTTTCTTTTTTTCAATTTGAAACGCTGTCGGATCAAATGTTACAATAACCGCAGAAAATATTTACAGATAAATAATTGCCAATATGTTAAATTATCTGTTTCTGTTGGAAGTTAGCCAAATGATAAAATGATCATTATCTATTAAAAAGCAGATTTACACTGCTGCGACATGAAAATAAATCAGAATGAATGGAGGAATATTAAAAAAAACATCTGTTGTTGATTTTCAGTTGCGGAAATGCAAAGGAAACAATTCAGGACATTTTTAGTGAATATTGTGCTATTTTAATGGTACGGAATTGATTTCTTTACTGAGGCAAATGAATGAAGAAGCTGTCATTTAAAACCATATGTTATTTAATTAACAGGGACTTTTCAATAACATGTTAATGCAATATTAGGTTCCAGCACAGTAACAGTGTTTTTTATCCTAATACGTTAAATAATGCCCATCTCTAGTACTTAGTATATTATAATGGAAAGAAGCCTAATTAATATCAGTAACTTCGATAATCCTAAACTATTCTTTTTCGGACTCTCAATTATTTGTTTTAATGAAAGGTGTATAAAATTCTTCGATTTTTTTATTTTAAGGAGTGGATGTAAACGACAATAAAATAACATACTTTGTGCATAAAGAATGAAGTCGATCGGGTAATTAGTTGCCGAGATATTTGTAATCCTATTTTTTCACACTCTTCGATTTTTCATAACCAGGTATTTCATTCAAATTTCAATTCAAAGATAAATTTTAATTGGATAATAGACGCTAAATTCGACACAGTAAACTGTTAGTTAATATGATTATTATTTTTGGAGCTAAAAGGATGTTTCTTTTTCGCTATTCGGCACTACTTGAGTAGTTTGGCGTTTTATATAATTTGTCGAAATTCGTTCATCACTAATTCATTAATAGAGTATTACTATGTGTTATAATACTTAAATATACGTTAAAATTTTATTTTGAAATCGCGATGCATTTTATAAATAGTTTACACATGTTTTATTTTCATGTTTTATACTATGCATATCCATGATGGGTAAGTATTGCGGTGCCTCCCCCCCCCCCCCCCACCACCGACTAGTTTTTTATTGCGTTTATTAAAGACAATTTTCTTTTCTTATACGTGTATTATTATATCTGGATGTAATAACTAACTAAGTAGATATTCGTTGAAGTAAAAGAATTTTCTTATTTTAAGCGAAATGCAGACGTTAACCACTTCAGAAGGAGCGTCTTTTACAGAATTTAAATTTTTTTCACCGATTTTTCAAAACAGAAATTTTTATCCAATTGAATCGGGAGAATACTCGGATTAAATAAGGCAACATTTACAAAAATTTTTTATTGGAACAATAATCAAGGAATCTGAGCACCTTATGCGGCACAGCACTGAGAAAAAAATACAATTCTGGAATCTAGAATGTAAATTGTGGCTCTAGAAAAAATAGTTCCATGTCATCCTTATAAATTCTAGTTGCCATTATATGAGAGTTCTAGAATCTACTACAGGAATTCAAGAGAGCTTTCCTTTATTCTCGTTGTAATACTTATTTAAAAATCTCAGCAAATAGATGCGAACACAAGAGGTTTGATTTAGTAAGTATAATTCTAGTTTTTGAAACTATTTACGAAATCAAGCTATAATTTCTCGTTACTGAGACGAGTCAATATCGTTTTGTCACATTGAAAACAAGAGACTATAGAAATATTAGGTCATTTCGGCTATTCAGCTTAGTAGATCAACCTATTCGCATATTTCGGTCATCTATAGTTCTAGTTTAGGTATTCAGAAAGTGACTAACTATTCATTCTAGGTGAAAGCGGTATATTTTTTTTCTCAGTGCGGTCGCTCGTCCCCAAAGGGTTAAATAAAATCGTTATATAAATTTCGTAGAAAAAAAAAAGAGCTGCAAAAAGTGCAAAACTTACTATACTGGCATCAAATTCGGATAGTTTTTATGAGTAGATTATAATCGTTAGCAAATTTAGAAAATCTGAGATATATGTGAATTGCTTCGTTGAATATAAAATATAATAACGATACTATTCCAAAACCTGGAGCGCAGCTAAATTCACACTTCTGACCTTCCTCTAACTCAGTAGTTTCCAACGTGGGGCGCACGCCCCACAGGGCGACAATTTGACTTTCGAGGGGTGCAATTGGAGAATTCTATGAAATTCGAGAATTTGAGTTATTGTTGAATTATTGAGATTTCTATGAAATATAATAAGAAGTATTTTTCAGAGAGAGGGGAGGGGGGTCATCAGGGTTTTAGATATGATTTGGTGGGACATGGCCTGAAAAAGGTTGGGAAACACTGCTCTAACTGGAAACAAATTTGAAAACTTCTTCTATGTGCAATTGATTTCCCAAGTCATCGTTTCAAACAAATAGATGCACAAAAACTTTGTTATTGCATTACTATAAATCGATAAAAATGAAATTCACATTGAATGCTGTCTAAGACACAAAAATCTTCAAATTTTCTAAAAAAATTTATAATTTTTTTAATGCTTAAAATGACGCTTAAATCATATTTCTATCATAATTAGAAGAGAAATAATTTTTTTCCCCTTTATAGTTGTTTTAAAAATCTAGCTGTAGATTCAAAATCTAAATTACGGCTTTCTTCATGATGAGTTTTTTCATAATTTCTCGAATTTAAATTGTTGTAACTCAAGCACCATTAAAGATAAATGCTTTAAACTTGGAACTTGTCTCTTTTGATTATTTTGTTTTCATTTTGATTCAGAAAAGTTGAAAAAGTATTTGCTTTTGAAAATACGATTTTTTAAATAAAAGTTACATCATTTTTTTTTTCAGATTTTTATTTTAAATATTTTTATTATTATTATTTTTAAATTAAAAATTTTAAAATTTCAGAATCAAAATTAAGATTTAGATATTTCTATTTATTTAAACAAAAAAAAAAAATGAATTTTTTAAAATAATATTTTGGGTTATAACGATTTTAATTTATCCCACATTTTTAAAATAAATTTTTATTTATTTATTTATTTATTTATTTGAAATATTATGAAAAGTTTTATCATGTGATTTTGTTTACAAATAATACGGTTAAAGATTAAAAAAAGAGAAAAAACACTTACTTACAACAAACTCAGTTATTATCAGTTGCATATTTTATTATGAAACATAGATGATTTAAAGAACTGTCGCATTCAAATCCAGTTCCTTTCTACTTTTGATCTTACACAGACTAGACATAATTTCATTTATCTTGTGAAGTTGATCTAAGAAATTGACATTTTTACTGTATTTGAAAAATTCTAGAATACATTCCCACAAATCCTAAAGCTACATTTTAATTAACCTTTAATGGGCTATGTTATATTATTTATATATCTTAATTTTAGTTTCAATCTGCCAAGTTATATGGACATATTTTTGTAACTACTTTTACATGTACATGAAGAGAATACTTTATTATTTTCAAATCAATTTGTTCGTAATTTCTGGTGCTGTCAACTATTTCAATATTTTAGATAAAGATTTAATTTGTCCCCGAAAGGGTTAAGTAATACATGTTTAAAGAACATATACTCTTTCCGAAATGGAAAACTTTTGAGCTGGCTATTTCTTTTTTGGAAAGGATTTCTAAGGCAACGCTCCTTAAGGGTGTATTCGAAAAAAAGCTTTTCCACCTTCAACAGCTCGAAATTTTCCGATACAATTTCAGACACATTTTTTAAAGTAGAAACATGAAACTTGCTGAGGAGATTTTTGAAGAGACGTATAAGGTGCCGTGTGATGTCATTTTGCGTTCCATTCATTAGAATTTGATTTACGAACAATTACCTTCTCAGTAGGACCCTTTTTTTCGTTGCCAGATCTCTCGCTTCGGAAAAATTGGTTCAAAAGGCCGTTTTTGATTGCTTTTTTTGCAACATTTTCTGGATTTATAAAAGAATCGATCCTTACGGCACCTTGAGTAGTTTCTAAATAAGACAATCTGCGAGTTTCATGCATTTGAGATCAAAAATGGACTCAAAAATAAATCGGAAAATATGCATTTTGAATCGAAATACACCCTTAAGCCTATGCAGGGTTGGGTTTCTGACGTCAGAAACTGGTTTTTGACATGACAAGTGTCAAAAACTGGTTTAAACCGTCAGAAACTGGTTTAAACCGTCAAAAACTGGCTTAAACCGTCAAAAATGTGTAACGCACTTTAAACATTTTAAGAACAAGACAGAAACATTGAATAAGTCTTAATGATTTAAATAATTTTTTATTTAAAATTAATTATACTGTAATTTAATAATTAAAAAAATTAAATTACTTTAATTGCAATAAAACATTGTTTTTTTAGAATGTTCAAACAGAAGAAAATTATTTTGTACAGTTAATAATCTGGATCAATTTTACCCCACAGTATCCTATAGCACATAATCAATTTAGCACATTTATTTACATCCAAATGATTTCTGAGTTTAGATTGTATGAAGCCAAAGTTACAAAACACTCTCTCAATCGGTGCTGTGCCAGCAGGGCTTGATAGCAGATGCATTGCTAGTTGAACAAGTTTGGAGGCAGGCCAAATTTTCAGATTTATGAGGGATTTTTTCTTTCTTTTTTTCCAGAAATGATAATATACAATACAGTAAAAGTGAATTTTTAATATTACATCTAATGTTGTAAATGTGTGACATATGTTTAATGTGAACTTTTACAGATCAGTGTAGTATTTGAGGTTTCTGACGAGGTTTTTGACAAGAGGTTTTAGCCATGACGGTTTAAACCACGGTTTTAACCGGATAAAACCGCACACCGTCAAAAACTAACACTCTAGCTTGCACATTAATGTTTTTTATGCCTATGGGGCAGAGAAAGATCTGCGGAGCCAGTACCTTCCAACATGGGGCCAAAGTTCTCAGTTTAGCCCTTTACTTGATACAGAATTCCGAATTCATATTAGGAATGTTGGAAGTTAAAATTTCTGTTATTTAACCCCTTAACAGTTTTATTTAATATTACTATTGTTGGACAGAATAAGTTAAAAATAAAGAACCAAAAACCATGAAAAACTGCTTTGTATAATCGACATATGTCCGATAGATACATTAAAAACTACAGTTAAAATTTTGTAATTTCTGAAATCTTTTAGTAACGAAGAAAATAAACTCGTAAATAAATAAACCGAGCGACGTTCGAGCAATACTTTTAAGGGAATGATAACACCAATTTTTTAAATAAAAAAATATTCTTTCGGGATTTCCAGTATGAACTCGGAATTAAAGATAAAAATTGTAACTTTCTGAGTCATGCTTTGAATTGGAACCTACGTAAAACTATTATTATTTATGGCCAAATCTACATAAAAACAGAAAAAAATGAGATGTACAGTTTTTGTTTACAAAGATGTACTTCTGTATAATCCCAGCAGACTAAAAATTATACAACACATTTTCTCTAGACCCACCCATCCGTAACAGAATTGTGAAATTACGGATTTTTTTCGTTCTTCTTTACGTTTCTAGTGCTTCTAAATATGCAACGAAAACGAATCACCTGTGAGCTTCTTCTTTTGGAGCATTTTATGTAAATTTCGTAAGAAATACTACCTATTATAGTTCTTATCATGGTACGATTTCTGAAAAATTTCTACAAAACTTTTTATTATATGACCTCGGGAACACCCCCCCATCTATATATTTATATATATATATAAGACCATTAATTGTATTACAATATTAACCATTTGAATTTAATAGAAAAAACCCATTGAAGCGAGGAAAAACTAAATAAATGAATAAATAAAATGAATACAAATGAAATTTGTAGAACCAAAGCATAATCGTCAGACCCCAAATGCTTTGGAACTACAAATGAAGTGTGTGATTTCATCTTCGTTTTAGCCATGAAAAAGCAAAATAATACGAATTTGGACTACCAACACACAGAAAACCAAATTAAATAATGAAATAACATGTAAACTATAGTAGATATGGAGAAAGTAACAAGAAAGTACTATATAGTGGAAGAGAGTCCCACATGCTAAGGCTTAACCCTGAAAACGCACGTGGTCGCCGTAGAAATTCCAGGTATAATTCTATTGTTATGCATTGTATAACATAATACGGTCCTAAATCTTAGGACGTAAAAATAAATATAATGAAAACGTCTTACCAGTTAAACAATACCATTTAAAATATAATGCAATCGTGAAAGACTTCTTCCGTTTAAATTATAACTAGTTGGTTGAGGTATTACAGTCACATTTTACATAGAATGCATAAACAGATCACAATAAAATAAATAGAATACATATTGAAACAGCGATGCAGTATAATTCTCAGAATGAATTGCATTATTATTATTGAAAACAGCTATTATTCATTATTAAACACAATGCATATAAAAACCAGATATCTTGTGGTGTCTTTCTTTATAGAGGGATAATTCTTTGGGGACATGTATTTATCCGATATATTTTCATGATTTCTTCCCACATCCATGTAAATTTGTAACGAGTTCTGAAAAAAAAAAACTTCCAAGCAATGAAACTATACAATATTCAGTTTCATTACAAATTGTATAGTACGTTATGTTTATTTTTAATTGTAATAACTGTGTTAATTTGTAAAATTTTTGTAGAACTTGCCTGAGAGTTCTCGAACACAGCAAGATTCCGCGACACAACAATTAAGAATCTTTGGTGCAGTTAATTAGCTACATAAAAGGTTTTTTTTTATGCTTGTGAAACGAAGCTTTTTTGATTCAATAAATGCATTTACATCATCTAAATATGAATGTAATGGATTCTATCTAACGGTTATTATTATTATTATTATTATTATTATTATTATTATTATTATTATTATTATTATTATTAGAGCTTTGAGGAGTAGGTGCTGCAGCAAAGAGCCGGCATAACCTCAAATGATCACACATATCAAACCAGGAGAGAGCAACAACAGCAGAAGACAGAGAAAAAACTCCATGAACACAGATAGAGGGCCTCTCTATCTATGCTCATGGAAAACTTCATCAGCCAAAAGCTCCAAACAAGCAAAGGGATCTCAACCCACGAAAACTACATCCCCCTAGGGATAAAGAGAAATTATCCAAGACTGCAGGAACTATACAACACAACACCACCAACAACAAACAAAACGAAGCAAGCAACACCCGCCATCAACAAGAACAAAAGCACCAGACAGCAAGAGAGAAGTGACTAAAAGCGCCCGCTCTCAAGGAAAAGACCGAGAAACAGGCGAAAAATTCGACGATTAGAGCCAACGCAGTTCCAAAGATCACTCCAATCATCAAGAGAGTCATTGCAATCATTAACAGACCTCATAGCTTCCCGCAAAAGCACCCTCTCATCATCAAAAGCACGACATTTGAACACATAATGAAATTCGGTGCCATCCTCCACAGAACAAAAAGAACAGATAGGGGAGTTTCTTAACTTAAAAGTATGCAAACGCTTATCAGTCATAGCAGTAAGAGTTCGTAAACGAGCGATGAAGATGTCTTCCTTACGAGTATGAGTCCACTTGTAAATATTCGGACCAAGGTACGGAGAATCAATAGCATACTTACAATGATCCCACCAACGGTGGAAACTCGTGTGAAGTTTGTCCTTTAAGTGCTTCTTTAAATCTTCGGGCGCCACACCACTATAAGTACTGACCGCGTACGGGCCATTTCTTGCCACACTGTCTGCTCGTTCATTAGGAGAAATGCCAACGTGACCAGGAACCCAGATCAAAGTAATCTTTTCCACCCGACCACGAACCCGGTGCAACGTCTGAAAGAGGTGCAAGATGACAGTAGGAGATTTATAGTGTAAATGCCTTAACGCAACAAGAGCAGATTTACTATCCGATAAAATAATATAGTGATTATTGCTGATCAAAAAACACTGGATAGCTAGATTGAGAGCCAGAACTTCGGCCGTGAAGGTAGAGTTCAGATGATGAACAAGATAAGCACTAGAAATGTTATCAGTAATATTGACCGCAGCGATAGAAGTTTTGCAGTCCGTTTTCGACGCATCCGTAGCAATGATACAAATGTTGCTACGGGAATGGTACTCAGACATATACAAGTTAAAACATTGGCTGATGGTGGTAGGCGGCAGATTCTTAGACTGAAAAGGCAGCTCATCGACAAAGATCTCACAGTAGTCCATAATATTCCCAGAGGGCCAGAAAGACTGGATCAACATATGAGGGGAAACCTCAGCAAAATCAGTAGACCAGCTAAAATCAGTAGGAAGAATGTTAGCACACGGACAGACGAAATTCGCAGCAGGAGAACAACGGATATAAAAAGAGGATGTAAGGTACCTACGTCTGAAACAAAGAGGCTCTTGGTTCGTTTCACGATACAGCTTGAAGATAGGAGTGCACTTGGGAAGGCCCGCCGCAAACCGGAGAGCAGCATTATAAACAATGTCCAGACTTTTAAGGGAAGATCTAGCAGCGACACCATATACAGGACAAGCATAATCAATAACACTACGGATGAGTGAATTAACAAGGGGAATAAGGTTGATGGTTTTAGCTCCCCAATTGGGGTTGGCCACAGCTTTAAGCAGATTCAGGCGCTTCGTACATTTCTTCCGGATGTAAGCAATATGAGTATTAAAAGACAGATTGGAAGAAAAAAATCACACCCAAAATTTTAGTGCTATTCATCCAGGGAATATCTAGACCATGAAGGTGAAGGTTCTGAGAGGGAAGATCCTTTTGACGAGAAAAGTTTATGGCAATACATTTGTCCGGACGGAGGTCAAGCTGCCAATGGGAACACCAAGCATTGATCCTGTTTAAGATATCCTGAAGTTTCAACAAGACCATATCAAGCAAGAAATCCGAAAAATAAAGGATGATATCATCAGCGTACACGATGATCTGGACCCCAGAATCCACCACCTCAAACAGGTCCCACAAAAAAATCATGAACAGAATAGGCGAAAGAACACTGCCCTGCGGCACGCCACGAAAAGATGGCACAGAGCGCGAGAAAGCACCACGCCACTTTACTTTAATCTTCCGGACACTAATCCAGTTGCGGATCCATAATGCAGTGTTACCAGCAATTCCCACACTAGCCATCTTGTGGATGAAGCCATCCCTCCATACAGAGTCATAAGCAGCATGTATGTCGAGCTTGAGCGCAACGACATACTTCTTTTCAGCTCTGGCTTGCTTGACGTCCGAGTAAAAAAGTTTCAAAGCCTTTATGCAATCGCTTTTCGGGAGGAAACCAAAATGTCTAGCGTTGAACAGTTGACGAGGCATAACCCAATCCAAAATTCTTTGAAGAAGGACCCGCTCCATAATCTTACACCCGACGGGCGTCAGAGCGATAGGGCGGTAACTGCTGAGGCACTCCTTGGGTTTACCAATCTTCCAAATCGGCAGAATTAAAGCAGATCTCCAGCTGTCAGGAACAAACCCAGACAAGAAACTATCATTAAACAGCCGAAGCAATTTATGCTTGTTCTCCATCGATAGGGCTTTGTAGACACGAGCCGGAATGCCGTCTTCACCTGGGGTGGTATTCTTAGTGTCCTGGATAGCACGGTTCAGCTCTTCGAAACTGATTGGTTTGTTCCAACGCTCATCAGAACTGCTAAGATCATAAGGGATGTGGGCACCCCCGCATGTGTCACTGAACTGATCTGCAAAAGCATTGGCTTGCTCGGTGAAATCCAGGATTTCTCTATTACCCTCCATTAAGAGAAAATTTGAAGCGGAATTGGTCCTATTTGCCAGACTTTTGATAATTCGGTAGATAGTCTCTTTACCAGCCTTTTCACAGAGGTCTCCCCAATAACTACGAGCCTTGTATTTCATGTACCGTTTAAGTTTGGCGGCATAAAATTTATAAGTTTTCCAATGCTCACGTGAAAGATTAGTTTTAGCCAGGCGCAGGAATCTTCGTTTCTGCCCAAGGAGCCAAGCACACCTAGCATCCCACCAAGGAGGGTTATTACTGCGCTGCACCAGTCGTTTTACAGAATTAAGCTGGACCACGTCATGAAAGTTCCTGTGAAAAAGATCAATGGAGGTAGGCATGTGACCGTCCAGATGCCTATTGAAATCAACCACAACAGAGTCCCAATCAGTGGAGATACGCCAAGAGGAAGACACGGGGTAGCTGAAATTATGGATGATAGGGCAATGGTCGGAATCATAGAAATCAGGGTGAACATAAGTGTCAATATTACTAAAAATATCTGCACTGGAGAAAGAAAGATCAATCAAGGAAAAGGAACCAGAATGAGCAACGTGAGTGGGCTGAGAAGTGTTCAAAATGCACACATCATTATTAATAAACCAGTTGAAAATTTCCTCAGAACCAGGAGTGTTATTCAAGCTGCCCCAAGCAGTATGTTTTTGATTGAAATCCCCCAGAATAAGGAAAGGACGACACAGCGAGTTGGTAAGGCGTTGGAGCCAGGATTCACGGACCTTACCCTCAGGAGCGTAAACGTTAATGATGGAGAGCCAGCGCCTGTTGAGCCAAACTTTAACTCCCAGAGCTTCAACACCCTGGGAACCAAAGGGAGCTAAATCAATTATGGCAGAAGAAAACTTGCTATTTACCGCAGTAACAAAACCACCACCTCTGCTGGCCCTGTCCTGCCTATAAACTACCATATTTGAGCAATAAAAAGAATCACTCTCCTTGAGGAAGGATTCTTGGAAAACAAAAACATCCGCTTTCGAAAAAGGGAAACATTTTAACCAATGAGACTTGTTCTTGATGCTTCTGGCGTTCCATTGTAACACGGAAAAAGATGTGGTACACAAAGCCATAATACCCTAATCTAGAAACGAAGACAGGGAAAAAGATTAAAAACAAACAAAACTAAGCATCAATCAAAAAGAGAAAGGGGTCAGGGAACAACCAGAGGGAGAAAAGACTTAGGCCGGGGGGAGGGACGCTAGGTTTCCTCCATCCCGTCCCTGTTCAGATCATCTACAGGTCCGGGAGCTTGAGCAAGCTTAATTCCACTCGACATGAGTGGGATTTGATTAGGAGATGTAATTGGCACGGTCTGAGAATTAGATAGCTTTGGTTTTTTTGTCTTGTTCGTCCCATTTGAGGGGGGAGTACCTGCTTCAGGAGCCGGGGCGGTCTTCAGACTAGTACTAGGACCCGCCATTGTGATTGAACTGACTAAGCCCTGCATAGCCTGCAAGAAAATTTGGGTTTGTTGTTGCATTATATGGAGGATGGCTTCCTGAGTACGTTGGAAAAACAATTCAAGCGTTTGATCAAGAGCCGATTTAGTGACATACGGGGGATCACTAGCAGGTTTAGCAGCGTCAGCATAGCTCTTAGGTTTAGAAACCTTCGAGTAGCGCCTTCTCGCTTCCGTGATCGGCAGGTGGTTATCAGTCTTAAATTTTAAAAAGTCCATTTCGCGGGAGCGGGCCGGACATTGTAAGTCCGAGGCTAAGTGGGCAGCTTGGCAGTTGGAGCATTTCAAGTCAGGATTGGTACAAGAAGCTGCAGCATGAGAACCGCTGCATTTCCTGCACACGACATCATTTTTGCATTTGGAGGTAGCATGATCAAACCGCCAGCAGTGTAAACACTGCCTAGGTCTATCATAAAAAGGGCGAATCTTTTCCATCATATAGAACAACTTAATTTGACGGGGAAGGACAGTGCCATAAATAGTGACTAAGACAGTGTTAGATAAATGAACAACAGAGTTGTCTCTTTTTGTGAATCGACGTACTTCTTTAACCTTTATGGCATTCTCATCTTGAATTTCTTGAGCAAGTTCGTCTAATCGAAAACTCGTATCAATGTTGTGCAAAACAAAGCGAGATGTGACCGATTCCTGTTGCACGTATGTTTTTATGGGAGTATTTAACAAACTGTCAACGTCCGCTACAGCCAACGCACATTTTAAATCATCAGTTTCAACAAGAAGTTTACCGTTGCGAGTAAACCGAAGTTTTAGAGGGGCATTAGGACCCACTTTACTATCAAATTCAGCTTTGAGAGCTTTAGGATTAGCACGAGGGATATGACCCGCCTGCGGCTCTAAAAAGATACACACTTGAGATAATCCGTTAGCAAACGCAAATGAAATTTGCTGTGAGGTAGAGTGAACTTCCTGAACAAAAGTATTAGAGTCCGATGCACTCGCATCAGTAATATGAAATTCCGAGGCCATTACAGCAGAACACAAACAACTCGACGACACAAAACTACACAAAACAAAAATTCAAAACAAAAACAACTCACCGACTACAAAATACTGCAAACAATACAACAGAAAAGACAAAAACAAACTTAAACTACAACCTGAAAGCAACGAAAAAGGGGACACCAAATCTGACAGCACGGAACCAGGCAGCAACCTACTCCCAAGCCAAAAAAACCACACATCCCTCTAACGGTTATCTATTCAGTTGAACACGATTAATGTCCTGGGGACGAGCGACACTTATACGTGCCGAAAAAAGTCTTAAGAATTCGTGTTTATCCCCGCCAGTAAAATTTTACTGCAAAATTAGCCTTATTTAATCAGGGCATTTTCTTCATTTCATAAGCCACAAATTTCTGTTTTTAAATTCCGTGGACAAAAAACATAAAAAATTTCGTAAAACGCTAAGCGGTTAAAATGCGTTTTACAGGATTAGACAAAATTCGTGTATTAAGCGGGATAGCGTATCAAACGTGATTTGCAAAATGTTGTAGGAGCTTGTTTATTTACACATCTAATCATCCAAAAGAACTTTAGTCAGTTTTAAAATCATATTTAGCACTTATGATAATGAGTGATCTTATAATGTGTTATTTTATAATTATTTCAAATTTCTCGATTGTACCTTGATTTTTAGGTAAATTTTGTAGAAATACTATACCTGTTACATTCTCCTCTATGTTGCAATTTCTGCAGATTTACATTGATCACGACCTCTAGATATACCCCAAACAAGCCTCATTTAAAAACTCTGTCTATCTTTTTACGTATACATATCACTTTTTAATGTCTTCCACAATTCTGTAAAAATCTCTTCCAAACTGATACTTAAAATCAAGGGGCATAAAATCTCGGTCAACTTCATTACTGGGCAAAATCGGCCCTAGGGGGTGGAAATGAGGAGTTTTGTAAAAACCAATAAACCTCATAACTACTTAATTATAATATATATCGAATTAGTTTAAAGTTAAAACTTCTAGAAAAAAGGAAAAAAAATATGTATGACAGGTTTTTATGACAAAATTTATAATACGCTCATGGGGGGGGGGGGGGAGAGGGAAATAGGGTTTTAGGGAGAAAAATATTCATAACTTCTTCAGATATCGAATGCAATTAAATTTATTATAAATTTTCTTAATATTATCTACAATTTTTAATTTGAAAAGTTTTTGATAGAACCAACTCTTACTGGAAAAAGAAAAAAATATATATTTAAAACGAAAACAGAAAACGGGTGGGGGGGGGGGGGGCGGGGGGTTCAAGAAAAAGAAATCCATAATTTTGTAAATTCGCAATATATCAAATTAGCAGGCATTTATAATAAATATTATATTATATATTATATTATATTATATTATATTGTATTGTATTTTTAATTAATTAATTAATTTATTTTATTTATTTTATTTTATTTGCTTATCTATTTTTTTGCCATGCTCTCCACTGTCATATTTTATATAATGTCTAGTTTATCGATCATATATTGTGTTTTTCTTTCGATTTTATGCTTATTCTCCAAATTACCACAAAATTTTCTAAAGCTTAACAAAGCGATCTGAAATAATTTCACTTAATGAAACTATAGTCTGTTTCAAAAGTTTAAGCACTCTGCAAATCTGGTTTAAACCTCTAAGCGTTTGGCCCGTAATATTCCGTACACTGAGCTCCAGGTTTCACTGCAATATAAGCAATGTTTAAGGTATTATAATTCTATAAATTTAATGAATTTTCAAAGCATTGAAGAATGATTAGGACTCTCAAGGTTTACATTTATATTCCTAAATAAGATTTTTTATGTAATATTGAAATAATCATATTTTATTAGCATTTAAAACAAAATGCAGAGAAAACAACATTACAATTTTACCCATTTGCAAGACGCTTGGAGAAGAAATGAAGAAGAAAATATTTTATGCTAATTTGCAATAAATACTCGACATTTAATTAAAATAAAATGAAATAGGCCATTTTGGGTGGTTAAAATAAAAAATATATTTATTCTTATTTAATTTTTCTTTTTTCTTGAAGAAATGCTGTCCCAAAAGTTTAAGCACTTTATGCAAATTTTTCTAGAAATACGGGATTGGCCGTATGTAATGACGCTGTATGACATCATATTGCACTTGCATAAAATTATAAAAGGTAGAGAAATTATTTTCTCTCTTTTTAAAAATGGCAAATGGTAAAGAATTCACAAAATGTGAGATTTTGAAAGTTTTTAAATTGAAACCGCAAAATAAACTCTTTCTGAAGTTGCAAAAGTTTTAATTCGGTAAAAGCGAAGTACCGGATGGCCAGAAATAAAACACCCCTACTCTGACCACCCTGGATATCGAACTACTCAGTGTAAAGGCTTGAAAATTTGTGGACATACTATTCAAAAAATGGGGAAACGGATTTCACGAAAAAAAAATGTAGTTCCAGAAATCACCGATAGGTGGCGCTGTACCACTGGACGTATGCTGAAAAGACACAAAAACACGTTTTAAACGCATTTTATTTGAAAGTACCAAGCATACATGAAACAAGGACGTTATCGATGCAGGGAATGCTGCTCAATATGGTTCCCTTCCTGAAGATGTAAAATGTGAAGTCTGTGGACAGCTTGTTCAACTGCGGATCGTAACTGGTCATCTGAGATGCTTCTCACATGCAGACTGATACTCTCTTTCAAATCTGCCAAGGTTACCAGACGTTCTCGATAAACAAGGTTTTTTAAGTGTCCCCAAAGCCAAAAATCACACGGATTAAGATCCGGTGAACGAGATGGCCAAGTTGTCGGAAACGCGCGACTGATTATTCTGTCATTGGTGAAATGTTGGCGAAGAAACTGTTGCACAGGGAGTCCAATGTGTGGAGGTGCTCCATCTTGCATAAAAGTAATGGTGTCAAGGCATTGGCGCTGCTGCAAATGGGGTACAACAAATGTTTCGAGCATCCTTTTGTACCTGTTGGCCGTCACGGTACATGTCTCAAGGCCATTGGGAGTAACCTCTTCGAAAAAGAACGGTCCAAGGATGAATGTGGCTGTGAATCCACACCAGACTGTAACTTTCGGTGAGTGGAGTGGAATCTCTTGGAAGGTACGGGGGTTTGTCGTGTCCCATATGCGACAGTTATGGGTGTTCACTGTTCCACTGAGGTGGAAATGGGCCTCATCGCTCCACAGAATCTGCCACGGCCACGATGCATCCACTTCAACTCTAGCAAGAAATGTCAATGCAAAGGTCAGTCGCATCTCCCTGTCTGTGGCCAGCAATTGTTGATTAGGGCGGATTTTGTACGGGAAACAATGCACCATTTTTCTGAGTATGTTCCACACTGTGCTATAGGGAACACCCAAGTGTCGTGACACTGCACGTGCACTACTGCAGCCTAAAACATTATCCATTGACTGTTCAACAATACCGGTGGCAACATCTTCAACGACATCTGAACGAACCGGTTTGCGTCCTCGACCAGGCTGAACTCCAAGATGTCCAGTTTCCTCGAATCGAGCGATCATTCTCCTGAGAGCTTGTGGAAGCAATGGTCCCTTACGCAAATCCTTAAGTCGGCGAAACTCTCGAAGTGCTGCTGGAGCATTTCCTTTATTCTCGTAAAACAACTTCACAAGCAAAGCGCGTTCTGGCAGCGTGACAGCCATCACTAATAAGAATGACATTCCCCACCTTTTAACTTCTTTTATACCCAGAACATGGCTTCTACCCATGCTTTACGCAAATTTTTCTGGTTACAGTATGAAATTGCAGTTACAACGGGAGTTCTAGCTTCTTTACTATTTTTATTTTCCATAAGGGGCAGAAAAATTAAAAAGGAAGCATGGAAGCATTCCATTCCGCATAAACATTTTAATTTTTATTATTATTTGTGTCTTTTGACCATAGTTCCAGTTGTGCAGCGCCACCTATCGGTGATTTCAGGAACTAATTTTTTTTTCGTGAAATCCGTTTCCCCATATTTTGAATAGTATGTGTACAAAATTTTGAGCCTTTACACTGAGTAGTTCGATATCCATGGAGGTCAGAGTAGGGGTGTTTTATTTCTGGCCACCTTGTATATATCAAGTACTCTGTAGAAATGATAATTTTAAGTGGAAACCAAGACTACGTGGACGACTACGTATGACGACTATTCAGACTGATCGGAGAGTAAGGAGATTGGTATCTAGACAAAAATAAGGCAAATATACGGCAACATACGGCAAATTAAAAATAATCTCAGTGTACAGGAGTCCAAAGACACTGTACATAAATGTATGTAAGAGATGGTAGTATGATTACATCATACTAAGAAAATGGCTCGCAAACCGTTTCTCAAATTACATCACAAACAGGCAAGAAAAACTAAGCTAAAAAACACATATCCTGCGGGGACAAATGGCTTGCCGTTTTATTAAGCGATGAGAAAAAGTGGAACTTAGATGGCCCTGATGTTTGGAACGCATATTGGCATGACTTACGCAAGAAACGAAGGGCACTTTTCAGCAGGCAGCAAAGTTGCAAATCTGTTATAATTTTTGGGACGTTTGGATTCAATGACCAGGCCTCTCTGGTTTTTCTAAAAGGAAAACAAGATTTAAAAAATATCAAGAGACGCTTAACCAACATTTGCTTCCACTCGATGACATTTTGGGGGGTCCTGGATGGCTTTTTCAATAAGACAATGCTTCAATCCACATATCACATTCTACAAAACTTTGGCTTTCTCAGAAAAATGTTAAAGTTCTTGTCTGGCCAGTTTTAAGTCCAAACTTAAACTTGATTGAGAATGTCTGGGCCATTTTAATTTGCCAGGTTTATGGCAATGGAAAGCAGTATGACTCTATTGAAGAACTAGAAAAGGTCATTGAGAAAGCATAGTACTCTTTGCCACCAGAAACCCTACAAAAACTAATAATTTCGATGGGCATACGTGTATTTGAATTAATCCGAATTCACGGAAAAATAATTTGTAAGTAAAAGTTCTGTAAAAATTATAAATCTTTTTGTTTTTGACATTGTGCATAAACTTTTGTATTATATTTCTTACAATTATGTAACTTATTTCTAATTTTGATATCATTTATTTAAGTAATGTCTCGAAATCTGCAAATAAAAAAATGTCATTCGTTCTAATTTTTTGTAATTCTTTGAATATCGACATTTTATGCTTGTGCTTAAACTTTTGAGACAGGCCTTAGTAGTGCAAGGAACTCACCAGCCATGAATGAAACAGGAGCAGACACACATCAGAAGAAAGTAAGGAAGAAATATAAATGAAAACACTCTCTTCAAATACATTTAAAAGAACGCAGTACTATAGATGCTTCACTTATTGTGCAGGAGTACCAGAGAAAAATGCAATAATCGCCAACATATGAGGGAAATGTAAGTAACCAAAATGTTACATAATTCGACTAACTTTCTCTACTTCTATAAAATCAATATAAGAAGAAAGAGTCGAAGAATATTAGGTCACGGAAACAAAAAAGAATCTTAATATTGAAAAATTAGCAGTTTTTCAAATATCTACCACTATTTCCGATTAATAACATTCGCCTTCATTAATCTGCGATTAAATTAGGAAGTTATTACCGTATTTACTCGTGTATAACGCGCACCCCTTACTTTAGAAGGAAAAATGACGATTTTTTAAATACTCGTATATAACGCGCACCATAAATTTGATATGTAAATAAATGAATGGCTAAAGGAATTTAAATAAAAAACGTCAAAACAAACTTTGAGTTAGCCTGGAAAACAAGACGAAATTACATTTTTAGACTTCGGGTAGGGAGTAAATGACGGGGGATAGGACTGCATGACGACAATGAGAATTGCTAATTAGTGTTGGAATAACGTTACTAACGTTTTTCTATAATCAAAGTGCAAGGAGTGGAATAAAGATGGAGTAATACTTCTATTAAGTAAGAGTTTTCTATTTTTAATGTCTTCTTTTAATTCATCTGTATATCGTGTGATTAGTTCAAGCAGTAAAAAATTATTCCGTGTATAATGCGCACCTACGACTTTTGCCTGAATTTTTCGAAAAAAAAAAGCGCTCGTTATACACGAGTAAATACGGTACTTAATTAATAAAAATTCGAAAATTTTGATATCTGATTTTAAAAAATCCTACTAAATTGGCATTTTGGTCTATGAATTTGCGTATTAAGTGAAAAGTTATCGCCTCAAGGGTTGAAATTGATCGCTTATTAAGCAAAGATAGCATACTCGAGAGGTAGCCGTTCGTGTATTAAATGAGAAATTTTTGCATTAACCTTATCGGCGAAATTCAAGACATAGAAAAAAACCCGCGTATTAAGCGAGATCGCGTATTAACCCATGAGTACCTTAAGCTCAGTGTTGAATTCAGGAGGTGACCCGAGTGGGATATCACTCCAGAGCAATGTGGTATCCGTCTGGAAAGGTTTGAGATTTTCTGTTTTCATGGTCAAAAAGGGCAGTTTCCCACATAGAGATCTATCTGTATTTCAAACTTGATTTCATTTGAACAAACAGAGCAGATCTTAAGGCCCCCTGAAGTGGGAAACTTATTTCTTGCAGTCTCCGGCCAAAGGAGTAGTCGTAAAAATAACAGAGGATATACGCTCTACATTGTAAAAAAAAATTCAAGAGGTTACTAAAAATTTCTTAGTAAATTTGTATTCCACATTTACTAAGAAATTTTTAGTAACCGTTACAAACTTTTTTTTGCAAGTGAAACAAGCATTTCTTTTGTAAACTGAACAAAATAATTTTTTGTATAACTAACTTAAAAATTTTTAGTATGAGCCACCAAGCAAATTTTAGTAATAGCTCCAAAATTATTTTTAATAACCATTACGTGCGCCCGAAGGGCAGGAGCTTCCTTCGAGCTGCATCCAGAATTCTGAAGCGGGAGATTTTCGGCAAAACCGCAATAGATGGCAGCACCAAACATTCCTACCTGCTCCGACAGGGTTTTCATAATCCCTTTATTAACGAGACACTACATACATTCGGGGCGTATTTGGCGGTGGCAATTTCAGAACCCGGGACCTTTTAGCCTGGAGTCCGTTACTATAACCACTATGCTATCAAGGCCACACCAACTGAGTTTTAGTAAGAGCTATTAAAAACATAAAACTATTAACTCTATTCGTTGCTTACTTTTTTATAGTAATTCTTACAGATTTTTTTGTAACCGACTAAGATTACTAAAAAATTTTTAGTAATTACAAGGATCACTAAAGTTTTTTTAGTAGATCGACCCTTTTTTTTTACAGTGTAAGCAGAGGGTATACGCTCAAGGTAGAGGGTGTGAAGGGACTGTAGAGGGAGCTCTACAGTGTGTAAACCATACCTTTCTTGAGAAGTAGATTGTTTACGATGTTCTTTTAAAATATCCAGAGGGTATACGGCGCATGCCTCCGTATACCCTCAGTCGTAAAAATAACAGAGGATATACGCTCTAAGCAGATGGTATAAGCTCAAGGTAGAGCGTATACCCTACAGTGTATGAACTGTACCTTTCTTGAGAAGTAGATGGTATACGGTTTTCTTTTAAAAAATCCAGAAGGTACACGACGTATGCCCCCGTATACCCTCCACTACATTCCTGCTCCGGGCGGTTGTGCGAGTGTGCCAGTGTTTTCCGAGTGTTGGACATATGGAATTTCATGATAAGAAAAATCTTTAAGGCTTGTTTTTTAAATTGCTTTTCTATATTTTTAAATAATTTCTCGATAAAAATTATTCTTTGCTGCCACCCTTTTCTCCTCCCATAACAGGATGTACAGAATTAGAAATAAATAAGTTGTTTACTTCAGAGGACTCTCTAGAATTGGTCAAAATCAGATCAAATTTAAACTACGGATAACTGAAATGATGCACTTGTTTTTTTTTTTTTTTTTTTTTTTTTTTTTTTTTTAAGATAATATTCTCTAGTTTGGTTTTAAATTTAACTAGATAAATTTTCTTTTTTTTTATCTTGATTTATATATACAGGGTGTCCGAAAAGTCTGGAAACGGTCGAATAACTCGAGAAATACATATGAGATTGAAAAACGTAAATATACGTGTTAAATATTTTTAAATAAGCTACTCTGTGATACCAAATTTGACCTTCGTAACCGACCCCCTGGGGGTCAGAGGGGGTCCAACTTTGAAATCTTAAATTATAATCCCCATTTTTTATTGCAGATTCGGATTCTACGGACAAAAATACGTAACTTTTGTATTTGATTTTTATTTCGAATCCTCGTTTATCACGGTGTAATTGAGCATATTAAATCGATACATATTTCGGCTTTTCCAACGGGATTTTCCCTAATCGAAACTAATTGGGGAGAATTTATGACATCAAATTCCTCGTCTTTTGCAATAATAGCGTTTCCTGAAAATCACCCGTGCCGATTATTTCGGTAGTGCTACACAGTTAAAAATTTGATCCATTTGCTGTAGCGTCACTCCACAGCTTTTATAGAATATCTCTTTCATGACCAATGAGAATGTTCCATAACACAGTAAAGTACACTGTAAAAAAATTGACCCTTTTGCTGCATCGTCACTCCACCGCTTTTATAGAAAACGATTACTTTACTGTGTTATGGAGCATTCTCATTGGTCACAAAAGAGATATTCTATAATAGCTGTGGAGTGACGCTGCAGCAAATGGGTCAAATTTTTAACAGTGTAGCACTATTGAAATAATCGCCAAGGGTGATTTTCAGGAAACGCTATTCCTACAAAAGATGAGGAATTTGACGTCAAAAATTCTGCCCAATCAGTTTCGATTAGGGAAAATCCCGTTGGAAAAGCGGGAATATGTATCGATTTAATATGCTCGATTACACCGTGATAAACGAAGATTTGAAATAAACATCAAATACAAAAGTTACGTATTTTTCTCCGTAGAATCCGAATCTGCAATAAAAAATGGGGGTTATAATATAAGATTTCAAAGTTGGACCCCCTCTGACCCCCAGGGGGGTCGGTTTCGAAGGTCAAATTTGGTATCACAGAGTAGCTTATTTAAAAATATTTAACACGTATATTTCGTTTTTCAATCTCATATGTATTTCTCGAGTTATTCGGCCGTTTCCAGACTTTTCGGACACCATGTATATTATTTTCAAATGATTTTAATTAATTAAAAACTAAGCGAAATATAAACTAATAATGTTTTGTAAGGAAGGGGTTATTGGCTGGGATTATTGATTGGGAGTATGTATAAATTATCTTAAATGGGCGGGAAATGTTAATCAGTTGAATACCCCTGGTGAAAAAATACTAAACGCTATTGCTTCAATGATAATATTATTCTTCATTTAAAAGCAAAACAAAAATAAAGCAGATAGAAATTCATTTTGAGATTTTTATTATATCAAATTTGTTAAAATTCTGTATTTTTTGTGTTGATATGTTTAAAAAAGGGTTCCAAGAATGTCTTCCAAAACCTTGCCCCTGTCTGGTGATTGTCCTATGCGTGCCTATGCATTTTACTCTCATTTTTATGCGTAAAACCTCAATATAACTAATTATCTTTTAAAATAAAGCTTTCCATTAATTAAAAAAACAAGGAAATTATTCTTTATTTCTTTTTTACTAAAGGAAATGCTTTCGAACTTATGTATAAAATCCTCGTCATGGAGTTCATTTGTGGGTCGAGAAAAGACCAAAGATATTTGGTTCACTGCCAGACACATCAAAAACGATTACGTGGACGTGTTTTCAAACTTCTCTCTTGAGATTTATTGAAATTTTACCAAGTACTGACATAGCGACGATTTCATATAGATTCATCGCCGGAAAATATAATCATTTGTTCATCAGACGATATTACGGATGAAAAGAGTTTTATGATGTTTTTTTTTTTGCTGACTCATGGGATAAAAGTTTGTTCAAAAATTTAGATGATCAAAAATGTAAATGAAAAATATACAAACCTTTTCGTGATGTGCTTCAAAAATAAATTAACTAATGCAGAATAAATCGTTTTGTTATTTCTTTTTTCGTTTTATGCAGAAAACTTTATCTGAAATTCGGAAGAAAAGAAACTGGATTTTCCTCATAGATTGTGCGCCTTATTTAAATACATGTTTGTACATTCAAATGTTTTGGCTCTTTCATATGGATATAATGGATTGAATGAATGATTGTCAGACATTTGCAGGAAAAATAAGAAAAAAAAAGATAAGATTCTTGCGTTTGAATCCATCTAGAAATTAAAAACACACAGTAAATCCGGCGAAAAAATTCTAGAAACTAGACAAATCGGATCATTATAATCATTTAAACACATGACACATTTTATACATATACATATATTACTGAAAAAAAGATTTTAAAAGGGGTGTAATAAATCAAGATAATTATATAGGTTAACAATAATGGTAAGAGCAAATTAAAAATAAAGAGATATTTCTTCTTCCTCTTTTTTACATTTGGTTCATTGATTTTAATTAAGCCCACTTCGAAGCTTAGAAGTGAATATAAACACCATTAAAGGCTTAAAAAAATTACTAATGTGTCTAATTAAATTTTTTTAAATACATCTTATGACTATGAATCTGATTATGGATGTAATGTTAGTATGTTTATACAGTCATTTACAGAATGTTTTTCCTACTGAAGTTTGTGTGTAGCAATTATATCTATTTATATAGGACCGCACAAAATATGAATGTATGTTAATTGTGAGATTTGTAGAATACTAACGATAATGCAACTTTAGTATGTTGATACAGTCATCTACACAATGTTTCTCCTAGAAAAAGTGCATACAGCATTTATAATTACGTATACAAATCCGCACAAAATATCACGAATGTAGGAAATGACATATTGGTAGACAGGCAAACAGAGAACTTATAGATAGACAGAAGATAGCAGACAGTAGGCGGAAAGCATATAGGCAGTCAAGAGAGTGTAAACAAATAGACAGACAGCAGACAGGAAATAGACAGAAAATAAACAATCGATTATAACTGATTTCTTCAATTGATCGTAAATTTGAAATCGTAAATGAAATTTTCGTAAATAACTTTAGTTAGATTTAATAATTACAGGTTGTCTACTAAATACTGTTACAAATATTGAGTGATTTTCTTTTACAGATATAAAATAGAAAATGATAAATACACCATTATGATGAACATCAGAAATGAAATTTTAACTTAAAATAATTTCCTTGGAATTTATCACTAATTTGATCGATTACCAAAATCTCTTGCGCTACAGTCCGACTAAGGCGCGAATTATTGTACGAGATAATTAGGGTGCTCTGCCCCCCTCGCTCTACGTGCATCAACATTCGAACTGCTTTTTATCTGTTTCTCTGTCTGTCAGTCTAGTATAGGTTGTCTGTTTACTTCCTGACAGTTTCCTGTCTGCTGTCTATCTGTCTATCTGTCTATTTGTTTACACTCTCTTGACTGCCTATATGCTTTCCGCCTACTGTCTATCTTCTGTCTATCTGTAAGCTCTTTTTTTTTTTTGCTTATCTGCCAATATGTCATTTTCTACATTAGTGATATTTTGTGCGGTTTTGTATACGTAACTATGAATACTATATACAATTTTTCTAGAAAAAGCACTCTGTAGATGACTGTATCGACATACTAAAGTTGCGTTATCGTTAGCGTTCTACAATGAGCATATTCAATTATGCGCAATTAACATATATTCATATTTTGTGCGGTCCTATATAAATAAATATAATTGCTACATACAAACTTTAGTAGGAAAAACATTCTGTAAATGACTGTATAAACATATTAACCTTTAGATTACGGGCTAATACTGGGGACTATTTATGAATTCACTCGCACCACAATTTACAAAAGATTTTCATTATAGTAGAAATCTTTTGAAAGTTTTCAATTGTAAGTGTATCTCAGAGAATTTTTTCCAAAAAGTGGTTCGAATACACTTAATTGATTGTCGCTGGGACGACATAAGTCCCAACCCCGTAACCAAAGGGTTAACATTACATCCATAATCAGATTCATAGTCATAGGATGTATTTAAAAAAATGTAATTAGACACATTAGTAATTTTTTAAGACTTTAATGGTGTTTATATTCACTTCTAAGCTTCGAATTGGTCTTAATTAAAATCAATGAACCGAATGTAAAAAAGAGGAAGAAGAAATATTTCTTTATTTTTAATTTGCTCTTGCCAACCCATTGTTAAGGTCTATCTCAAAAGTTTAAGCACAAGCATAAAATGTCGATATTCAAAGAATTATAAAAAATTAGAATGAATGACATTTTTTTATTTGCAGATTTCGCGACATTATTTAAATAAATGATATCAAAATTAGAAAAAAATAAGTTGCATAATTGTAAGAAATGTAATACAAAAAAATGTTTAAAAAATCTGTCTCAAAAGTTTATGCACAATGTCAAAAACAACAAGATTTATAATTTTTACAGAACTTTTACTTACAAATTATTTTTCTGTGACTTCGGATCAATTCAAATAAACGTATGCCCATTGAAATTTTTAGTTTTTGTAGGGTTTGTGGTGGCAAAGAGTACTATGCTTTCTCAATGACCTCTTCGAGTTCTTCAATAGAGTCATACTGCTTTCCATTGCCGTAAACCTGACAGATTAAAATGGCCCAGACATTCTCAATCAAGTTTAAGTCTGGACTTAAAGCTGGCCCGACAAGAACTTTAACATTTTTCTGAGAAAGCTAAAGTTTTGTAGAATGTGATATGTGGATTCAAGCATTGTCATATTGAAAAATCCATCCAGGACTCCCCCAAAATGTCACCGAATGGAAGCAAATGTTGGTTAAGCGTCTCTTGATATTTTTTTTAATCTTGTCATCCTTTTAGAAAAACCAGAGAGGCCTGGTCATTGAATCCAAACGTCCCAGAAACCATAACAGATTTGCAACTTTGCTGCCTGCTGAAAAGTGCCCTTGGTTTCTTGCGTAAGTCATGCCAATATGCGTTCCAAACATCAGGGCCATCTAAGTTCCAGTTTTTCTCATCGCTTAATAAAACGGCAAGCCATTTGTCCCCGTAGGACATGTGTTTTTCAGCTCAATTTTTCTTGCCTGTTTGTGATGCAATTTGAGAGACGGTTTGTGAGGTATTTTCTTAGTATGATGTAATCACACTCTTATATACATCTATGTACAGTGTCTTTGGACTCCTGTACACTGAGATTATTTTTAATTTGCCGTATGTGACTGTATATTTGCCTTATTTTTGTCTAGATACCAATCTCCTTACTCTCGATCAGTTTGAATAGTCGTCATATGTAGTTGTCCACATCTGGGTTTCCACTTAAAATTATCATTTCTACAGAGTACTTGTCATATACTTCGCTTTTATCGAATTAAAACTTTTGCAACTTCAGAAAGAGTTTTATTTTGCGGTTTCAATTTAAAAACTTTCAAAATCTCACATTTTGTGAATTCTTTACCATTTGGCATTTTTAAAAAGATAGGAAATAATTTCTCTACCTTTTATACTTTTATGAAAGTGCAATATGATGTCATACAGCGTCATTACATACAGCCAATACCGTATTTCTAGAAAAGTTTGCATAAAGTGCTTAAACTTTTGAGACAGCATTTCTTCAAGAAAAAAGAAAAATGAAATAAGAATAAATATATTTTTTATTTAAATCACCCAAAATGGTTTATTTCATTTTATTTTGATTAAATGTCGAGCATTTATTGTAAATTAGCATAAAATATTTTCTTCTTTATTTCTTTTAAACCAGATTTGCAGAGTGCTTAAGTTTTTGCGACAGACTATAACCTATATAATTACTTCGAGTTATTACACCCCCTTTTAAAATCTCACTTTTCAGTAACATATATATATGTATGAAATATTTCACGTGTTTAAGTGATTATAATGATCATGTGTATAAATGATGTGATAAATGATTTCATGTATACCATTAGGGTATGCATGAAATAACAGAAATCATTAATGTGCAGCAAGAAGATTGGAGATCTTCGGTTCACTGCCAGACACATCAAAAGCGATTACGTGGACGTTTTCAGACTTTCATTTCGAGATTTATAGAAAATTTACCAAATAAGGACATGGCGATCATCTAATATATAGATTCAACCCTGGAAAAATATTTTGTTGCTCATCAGACAATACTAAGGCTGAATGAATAACTTTATTATGGTTGCTGACTCGGAGGATAAAAGTTTACAAAACTTGAAAAACTACAAATTAAAAGTAAATATTAAAATGTCAATATATTAAATAAAAAATGTTCTTTTATAAGCGTTTAAGATTTTTTTTTTTTAATTTCACAATTGCAACTCATACTGCTGAAAAAAAAAGTTTTCTTCGCAGACTGTGTACCATATTTAAGAACACATTTTATGCATTAAAATGTTTTACCTCTTTCATAGGAGTACAACAGCTTTAATAATCGTTTGTAAGGCATTCACAAGAAATATTTAAAAGAAAACAAAGGTAATTTGAAAATAAATTGTGATAAAGATTCCAAACAAATTTCATTTAAAAGTACATTTTGACCTGCGATGTTTAGAAGTTTAAAAATTTGCAGCTCCAAAAACTGTAAAACTGAAATTTCATTTAAACTTTGTTCATTATGGGTGCAGGGATATCAATGTTTAATCCATGTCGTACGTAATAGGAGGCGTTCAGAAGTCAGTCTGATTAACTCCATCAAATAAAATGTACATTTTAAACAGTTAAAGTTGCATATTTATAAACTACTATCCTTTTATCATTGGTCTAGAAATATCAATGTTTAATGCATGGTGCACGTGATATATGATTCGCTATGATCATCATAAAAATGATGTTTATTATTATTAATTTAAGTCTTTTAATTTTAGTCTTTGAAAATATCATTTTCCAAACAGTCGTAATACGTTAAATTACAATTTTTTTCCCAAATCTTTTGTTGTAATCTTTATTTGTTACAAAAAAAAGTACACGAATAATTTTTATTGTTCAGCTCACAGACGTCATTAAAACACATAGTTAAAGTTTAAAAATAAAATTAGAAATATGATCTAAAACGTAGTGCTTTGTGTCTGAACTGCAAGTATATGTTAACATAATATAGCGTGACAAGTGACAAGAGGAGGGGCGGTGAAGTGGGACATTTTATGACAAAAGGAAGGAGAGGAGTAAAAAAATGGAAAAAAAAAACGCATGACATCATTCATGGATGGCCCCCTAAGGTCAGCTTACTCTTAAGTTTAAACATTTTCCTTCAAGAGCAATTGTTTCCCTTTCTTCTTCAACTGTTTGTGGTTATTAACAAAAAAAAAAAAAAAAAAAAAAAAAAAACAGGGAAATGAAAAATGAAAAGAGTTGGATATGAATTTCAAGGAAAGATTTTCATTCTTCAGAATAATACTTCAAATTATCTAAAAGCAATAAAAAAGAAAAACCACACAAAAAAGGGTGTCGGCAGTGAAATGGATCCTAAAGATTCGAAAATTTAGGCTCCTTTTATTTGATACCCGACGAAAGTTATAAAATTATTAACTGGCCTTTCTTTTCCAACTTTTGGTGGTTATCAGAAAAAGAAAGGATCAAATATGAAAAGAGTCACAAATAGATTTCGTTCAACCGATTTCTGAATCCTATCAACGACAACCTTTGAAAATAATAAAACAAGAAAACCACTGATTACAAAAAAAGAGTTCTGAATTTAGAAAAGCTGTATGGACCTTTTTTCCGTCCCTACTTTCCAATTAGCTTCGTTGACGTTTAATAAAAGTGTTATAGTAAAAGTTTTCTCGTACATTTTTCTTTGCTATCCGACGAACTTAAGGGTGTATTCTGATCAAAACTGCTTATTTTCAGATTTATTTTCAAATTCATATTTACTCTGAAATGCACCAAACTTTCAAAACCTCTTATTTAGAAACTGCACAAGGTGCCGTGATTGTTGATTTTTTGATAAATGTAGAAAATGTTGCAAAAAAATGCTGTCAAAAACGGCGTTTTGGACCAAATTTTCCGAAGCGGGAGATTTTCGAACGAAGAAAAGGGTCATGCTGAGAAAATAATTGCTTATAAATCGAATTCTAATTAATTCAGCGAAAAATGACATCTCACTAAACCTTGTACATCACTCCAAAAATTCTCTCAGCAAGTTTCATATTTCTACTTTAAAAAATGAGTCTCAAAATGTATCGGAAAATTTCGAGCTGTTGAAGGTGGAAAATCATTTTTTCGAATACACACTTAAGTGGCAATAGTGTTTATGGTAGAAAGATGGGGATCTCGTATTGTCCGCATTGATGAAGTCGACCTTGATTTTCGCGCAAATATGTCTTCATCCTCTGCTGCACCCTATAGATCATAGGTTCCCAACGGGGGCGGTACCGCCCCCCAGTGGGCGCTGGAGTCCTCCAAGGGGGCGGTAGCGAGTCTAGAGAAAAATGGGGGGCGTTAGGGTCGTCGAGGGGGGCGGTCATGGCATACCTACTTATTTAGGAACTAACACAGTAAAACCTCCATAACGGGCACTCCCGAATAGCGGACACCTCCATTTAACGGCCAGTTTTGCAATCCCCACTCCCAAAACCTTCATTTTTGTATGTTTAACCTCTGAATAACGGACATTCCGAATAGCAGACACTATTTTCGGCGATAAAGGATGAAAAAGAATTTTTTATCCAAAGAAAAAAAAACACAAAAAATGAGTAAAAAAGCCTCTAAATTTATCAGAGCAATGTGTCACAAATTTTGTGATTACAGATAAATGTAGAGGGTGGGCTATGGAAAATCTCCCCCCCCCCCCTATTTTTAGTGTGAATTCAGGGTTGCCCAGGAGGGACATCTTTTTCAGCATTGCAATGCCCTCCCGGAATATTTTAAGATTTTATGCTTTTAATAGACAAAAAGTGCAATCCCTACTCCCCGCCCGGAATTCTATAGAGTCCAATAACGTCACATTGAAAAAAAAATTTTATGTAATTGCAAGCAAAAGTAAATTTCTGTAGCAGATTTTAGAAGAAATAGAATTCGCAAAGTTTGTAACGAAGTTTGTAAAGGTGTGCACTATTTTATTTCAGTTTTATTACTTAAAAAAAAAAAAAATTAATTTCTGATAAGTCATATAATATAGGTTTTAGGACATATAAAAGTCAATTAATGAAACATTACATTTCTTATCGATTTTTGAATCTCTGAGTTTTTCCCAATAGCGGACACCTTCGAATAGCGGACAATTTCAGCGTTCCCGAAGTGTCCGTTATTTAGAGGTTTTACTGCATAATGAAAATAGTTGATCTCCTCTACATTGTCTAGTCCGAGTGGAAATCAGACGAACCTGAATCTGAAGGGGGGTGGGGCAGATTGAATTTATTTTACTAATGTCAAAAAATAGCCATGGAACTCGATGAAGGGCTATGACTCGAATTAAAAATCATTATAAATTCAAAACTTGTGGAGTAAAAAACTCAAGGTAGTTGGCAGGCTAAAAATTTTAAACATAATTATTTTTTTATTAACATGCATTTCGAAAAATTCTGAAGTATGACGATATATGCCTGAACAAATATTTTTAAACGAGCCCGTGATTTGAATCAGTTCAAGAAATTTGTTTAACCTTAGTGAAATTGATAAAAATCGTTATATCGATAAATTTGCTCAAAAGTAAATTTATTTAAACTTATATAGGTAAAAATTTTATATTTAAAAATATCTTAATCGAGGAATAAATGCCAGCAGTACAGTATTAAGTATTTGGAGTATGGATCTTGAAACTCTCCAACAAACAAATTGTTACCTATGTGCTTAATTTGCCAAAATTTTTTTTTTTTTTTTCAATGAAGCTATGAAGCCTTCTGGCTACAAGAGCATTGGAATAAATGTGTTCTGATAGAAAAGACAAAGATATGTCCTATTTTTACTTTCTTCTATCTAACGTATTAAATTGGTGAAAATTTTGAAGCTCCGGATTTTGACGGATTTACCCGTTTTATGGGTCAGAGATTCCAAGAACATGTTTTTACAAAATGTCTGTCTGTTAGCTTATCTGACTGTATGTGATGTACATTTTATAGGTGCTCTATCTCAACAACTAATACACGGAATTTATAAAAAATCTATACTCAGGTATTCTCTGTTATAAATTGATGCTGATTAGTATTTAGTGTAAATCACTCAACAGGTGACGCTGCTATGCTGCTTTTTTCACGATTTCCGCAAAAGCTTTATCTGAAGAACTACTATACAGATTTTCACCAAACTATTGATTTGATCATTATGTTGTTACTTAAAGACCTGCAAATTTTCCATTCAACTCCATAGATCAGCATTAGCAAATAACAAAAACTCGTAAAAGAAAAAAATATCAAGAGTTATTATTTGAGAAACATCTGGAAACTGATACAAAGAAAGAATCGATATTTAATACCACGAAGTTAGTCCAAGAGAAATAAATTTTTTCTTATAATATTTTGTCACTTGCTACTGATGTTGCTCGAACAACGACGGGACATTAGGAGGGTTTCATTAACGCCCTGTAAACAAGCAGTACTAAATGTACTCTCTGTACATTTCGTTACACATCATCAGCAATCCGTTTCAAAAAATTGGAATGAACACCTGTATATGTTGCTTCAATACATTATTAGAGCAGTCAATATGAATAGATGCAATTTATTGAATGACAGGATATTTTGCCTACTACATAGTGAAAATCATTTCACAACAAAGTGAAACAATTGTTTTATTAAGCTATTGCATAGCTTTTATCGCTGGCTTTGGGCGCAGTGACCGAATCGAAAAATTCCGTAACGCGAAAAATCCTAACACATCCGTAACGAAAAAACCTAACACTCGGCTAACGTCGTTTCAGTTCGGCAAACTTCGGCACGGTATCCTTCGGTAGACTTCGGCAGACATTGACGCGGTATTTTTCAGATATTAGGATATCAAGTCTCAAACTTATGTTTCTTATGATCCAATTTTCATAGCGCGGCCAAATTTTGTTTGGTAATTTATTATGAGACAGTGTTAATTTTTGGTGACAGGAGACCCCCCCCCCCAAAGTGAGGGTCAAAAAATTTAAAATGCTTATAACTCGCGATCTAATTTTCGTAGCGCGGCCAAATTTTGTTTGGTAATTTATTATGAGACAGTGTTAATTTTTGGTGACAGGAGACCCCCCCCCCCAAAGTGAGGGTCAAAAAATTTAAAATGCTTATAACTCGCGATCTAATTTTTGTAGCGCGGCCAAATTTTGTTTGGTAATTTATTATGAGGTAGTGTTAATTTTTGGGGATAGGAGACCCCCCACGGTGATTGTCGAAAAATTTAAAATGCTTATAACTCCCGATCTAATTTTCGTAGCGCGGCCAAATTTTGTTTGGTAATTTATAATGAGGCAGTGTTAATTTTTGGTGACAGGAGACCCCCAAGGTGAAGGTCGAAAAATTTAAAATGCTTATAAATCGCGATCTAATTTTCGTAGCGCGGCCAAATTTTGTTTGGTAATTTATAATGAGGCAGTGTTACTTTTTGGTAACTTTTTGGTCTAGTCCGAGTGGAAATCAGACGAACCTGAATCTGAAGGGGGGTGGGGCAGATTGAATTTATTTTACTAATGTCAAAAAATAGCCATGGAACTCGATGAAGGGCTATGACTCGAATTAAAAATCATTATAAATTCAAAACTTGTGGAGTAAAAAACTCAAGGTAGTTGGCAGGCTAAAAATTTTAAACATAATTATTTTTTTATTAACATGCATTTCGAAAAATTCTGAAGTATGACGATATATGCCTGAACAAATATTTTTAAACGAGCCCGTGATTTGAATCAGTTCAAGAAATTTGTTTAACCTTAGTGAAATTGATAAAAATCGTTATATCGATAAATTTGCTCAAAAGTAAATTTATTTAAACTTATATAGGTAAAAATTTTATATTTAAAAATATCTTAATCGAGGAATAAATGCCAGCAGTACAGTATTAAGTATTTGGAGTATGGATCTTGAAACTCTCCAACAAACAAATTGTTACCTATGTGCTTAATTTGCCAAGAATTTTTTTTTTTTTTTCAATGAAGCTATGAAGCCTTCTGGCTACAAGAGCATTGGAATAAATGTGTTCTGATAGAAAAGACAAAGATATGTACTATTTTTACTTTCTTCTATCTAACGTATTAAATTGGTGAAAATTTTGAAGCTCCGGATTTTGACGGATTTACCCGTTTTATGGGTCAGAGATTCCAAGAACATGTTTTTACAAAATGTCTGTCTGTTAGCTTATCTGACTGTATGTGATGTACATTTTATAGGTGCTCTATCTCAACAACTAATACACGGAATTTATAAAAAATCTATACTCAGGTATTCTCTGTTATAAATTGATGCTGATTAGTATTTAGTGTAAATCACTCAACAGGTGACGCTGCTATGCTGCTTTTTTCACGATTTCCGCAAAAGCTTTATCTGAAGAACTACTATACAGATTTTCACCAAACTATTGATTTGATCATTATGTTGTTACTTAAAGACCTGCAAATTTTCCATTCAACTCCATAGATCAGCATTAGCAAATAACAAAAACTCGTAAAAGAAAAAAATATCAAGAGTTATTATTTGAGAAACATCTGGAAACTGATGCAAAGAAAGAATCGATATTTAATACCACGAAGTTAGTCCAAGAGAAATAAATTTTTTCTTATAATATTTTGTCACTTGCTACTGATGTTGCTCGAACAACGACGGGACATTAGGAGGGTTTCATTAACGCCCTGTAAACAAGCAGTACTAAATGTACTCTCTGTACATTTCGTTACACATCATCAGCAATCCGTTTCAAAAAATTGGAATGAACACCTGTATATGTTGCTTCAATACATTATTAGAGCAGTCAATATGAATAGATGCAATTTATTGAATGACAGGATATTTTGCCTACTACATAGTGAAAATCATTTCACAACAAAGTGAAACAATTGTTTTATTAAGCTATTGCATAGCTTTTATCGCTGGCTTTGGGCGCAGTGACCGAATCGAAAAATTCCGTAACGCGAAAAATCCTAACACATCCGTAACGAAAAAACCTAACACTCGGCTAACGTCGTTTCAGTTCGGCAAACTTCGGCACGGTATCCTTCGGTAGACTTCGGCAGACATTGACGCGGTAATTTTCAGATATTAGGATATCAAGTCTCAAACTTATGTTTCTTATGATCCAATTTTCATAGCGCGGCCAAATTTTGTTTGGTAATTTATTATGAGACAGTGTTAATTTTTGGTGACAGGAGCCCCCCCCACCGTAAGGGTCGAAAAATTTAAAATGCTTATACTCGCGATCTAATTTTCGTAGCGCAGCCAAATTTTGTTTGGTAATTTATTATGAGACAGTGTTAATTTTTCGTGACAAGAGACCCCCCACGGTTAGGGTCAAAAAATTTAAAATGCTTATAACTCGCGATCTAACTTTCGTAGCGTGGCCAAATTTTGTTTGGTAATTTATTAGGAGACATTGTTAATTTTTGGTGACAGGTGACACCAAACGGTGAGGGTCGAAAAATTTAAAATGCTTATAACTCGCGATCTAATTTTCGTAGCGCGGAATAATTTTGTTTGGTAATTTATTATGAGACATTGTTAATTTTTGGTGACAGGAGACACCCCACGGTCAGGGTCGAAAAATTTAAAATGCTTATAACTCGCGATCTAATTTTGGTAGCTTGGCAAAATTTTGTTTGGTAATTTATTATGAGACAATGTTAATTTTTGGTGACAGGAGACCCCCCACAATGAGGGTCGAAAAATTTAAAATGCTTATAACTCGCGATCTAATTTTCGTAGCGCGGCCAAATTTTGTTTGGTAATTTATTATGAGACATTATTAATTTTTGGTGACAGGAGACCCCCACGGTGAGGGTCGAAAAATTTAAAATGCTTATAACTCGCGATCTAATTTTCGTAGCGCGGAATAATTTTGTTTGGTAATTTGTTATGAGACAATGTTAATTTTTGGTGACAGAAGACCCCCCACAATGAGGGTCGAAAAATTTTAAATGCTTATAATTCGCAATCTAATTTTCGTAGCGCGGCCAAATTTTGTTTGGTAATTTGTTATGAGACAGTGTTAATTTTTGGTGACAGAAGGCCCCCCCACGGTGAGGGTCGAAAAATTTAAAATGCTTATAACTCGCGATCTAATTTTCGTAGCGCGGCCAAATTTTGTTTGGTAATTTATTATGAGACATTATTAATTTTTGGTGACAGGAGACCCCCACGTTGAGGGTCGAAAAATTTAAAATGCTTATAACTCGCGATCTAATTTTCGTAGCGCGGCCAAATTTCGTTTGGTAATTTATTATGAGACAGTGTTAATTTTTGGTGACAGGAGACCCCCCCCCCCCCCCAAAGTGAGGGTCAAAAAATTTAAAATGCTTATAACTCGCGATCTAATTTTTGTAGCGCGGCCAAATTTTGTTTGGTAATTTATTATGAGGTAGTGTTAATTTTTGGGGATAGGAGACCCCCCACGGTGATTGTCGAAAAATTTAAAATGCTTATAACTCCCGATCTAATTTTCGTAGCGCGGCCAAATTTTGTTTGGTAATTTATAATGAGGCAGTGTTAATTTTTGGTGACAGGAGACCCCCAAGGTGAAGGTCGAAAAATTTAAAATGCTTATAAATCGCGATCTAATTTTCGTAGCGCGGCCAAATTTTGTTTGGTAATTTATAATGAGGCAGTGTTACTTTTTGGTAACGGGAGCCCCCCTCCCCCCCCACAATGAGGGTCGAAAAATTTAAAATTTTTATAACTCACGATCAAATTTTCGTAGCGCGGCCAAATTTTGTTTGGTAATTTATTATGAGACAGTGTTAATTTTTGGTGACAGGATATCCCCCATGGTGAAGGTCGAAAAAATTAAAATGCTTATAACTCGCGATCTTATTTTCGTAGTGCAGCCAAATTTTATTTGGTAATTTATTATGAGACAGTGTTACTTTTGGTGGCAGGAGACCCCCCACGGTGAAGGTCGAAAAATTTAAAATGCTTATAACTCGCGATCTACTTTTCGTAGCGCGGCCAAATTTTGTTTGGTACTTTATTATGAGAGAGTGTTCATTTTTGGTGACAGAAGACCCCCCCCCCCCCACGGTAAGGGTCGAAAAATTTAAAATGTTTTTAACTTGCGATCAATTTTTGTAGCGCGGCCAAATTTTGTTTAGTAATTTATTATGAGACAGCGTTAATTTTTGGTGACAGGAGATCCCCCATGGTGAGGGTCGAAAAATTTAAAATGGCTATAACTCGCGATCTAATTTTCGTCGTGCGGCCAAATTTTGTTTGGTAATTTATTATGAGACAGTGTTAACTTTTGGTGACAGGAGACCCCCACGGTGAGGTTCGGAAAATTTAAAATGCTTATAACCCGCGATCTAATTTTCGTAGCGCGGCCAAATTTAGTTTGTAATATATTATGGTATTGCATAGCTTTTATCGCGGGCTGTGAGCGCGGCGACAGAATCTAGAAATTCCGTAACGAGAAAAAATCCTAACACTCCGGCTAACGGCGTTTCAGTTCGGCAGACTTCGGCACTGTATCCTTCGGTAGACATCGGCAGACATTGACGCGGTATTTTTGTGTAAGTTGATAAAAAATGCTATGCAATAGCTTTACCGCGGCAGTCCCCGAGTGCCACATGTATTTTTTTGTGGTGCAGTTATCACTATCACTTTGCATCAGACTTGCAAATTAATTCAATCAGTTGCTGCTGCACATAGAAGAGTTGGTTTTTAGATCCTTCGCAAATGCAGCTACAGCAGTATCATCATATTTGGAGGAGGAAATTGTGGAACTCGCAGCAAATGAGAACTGTAAAAAAAATTTAGTAATGGATACCAAGAGTCCTAGCTTCAAAACCTACAGCTCTCTAATCTGGATTGTGAAGGATAGTACATAAAATTTAATTACTTTCCTTTCATCAAATTTCCCTGAAAGTGGGTTCTGTGCAGTAGCTAATTTACTGTCTAAGAAAAGGAACATGCATCTTTGAACCTGACAATTTATGACTGATGTTGACGAAAACGGAATCTGACATGAAAAAATTGTTAAAAATCCAATAGCCTCAACTACTTCACTATTTTTTTTTAAATTCTTATTGGTTTTGTGATTATTTTTCAATTTTTATTACTTTTTTTTCTACATTTGATGGTCGTTTTAATTGACTTCTACTTTGATTAATAGATTGATAAACAGATAAAATATAGAAAATATGCAATAATAATTTAACATTTTGAATAATTAATTGTTATGAAAGGAAGGGGGGCGTTGGCATTTTTTTCTTTTGTAAAGGGGGCGGTGGACCAGAAAAGGTTGGGAACCTATGCTATAGATAAACGACAACTCCTTTGCTTGAGTCCCTACCTCTAATTATTTTTCAACAATTGTCTCTGAAATTGTCCTCCTATTAGACACCAGAACATCCGTTTTAGTTTTCCTTGTACATCGATGTAAATTTCTGTGCTGTGTGATGCCAAAATAACAAAGTTAATTTCCATAATAAACAAAACTAAAGATAGACTACAAGAAGCACTTCAGCCATGAGACCAGATGCTTGTCGCGTGGATCATCGCCGTGCGATGATCAGGCGAATTTTCCTCTACTCCAGGATCACAGACCAGTTAGTTAGTTCGGCAGGTAGTGTATTGAAATGTCGAAATGGCACTGGAGTTATGCAATTTTCATTTGTAAATCATCACTATTATAGCAAAGTGTTTTCGCCCAATGTTTTTTTTCCCACAGTGTTTTGTTTACAATTATGTTAGAAGTGCCCACAGAGTGTATTATTGAAACAGTTTTTTAGCTCACAGGCTTTCAAAACCTGAGAGCTTATGTGCCCGCCCGTTCAGTATGTACATACGTGCGTACGTTCGTACGTACGTAACGCGATAACAAAATCCGATTTACATGAAATTTTGGATATAGGCTTATTATGATAAGGCGCTTCCCTGATTAGTTTTGAGAGTTCATTCGATAACTATAAGAAGGGGAACGGGGGCTATTGCCCCTCCCCTTAATTTATATAAATTGTTTTTCATGATTTAGAATTAGTAAATTTCTTGAAATCTTAGATGTAGGATCATTCTAATGAGGTGCCTCCGTGTTTAGTATTGAGTGTTCATTGGATAAATTTAAAGAGAGGGAATAGGAGGGGGGTATCCCCCGTCTTAATTTAGATTTTTCACGCAAAATTTACTGATTTGTTTCAAATTTTTTATATAAGTTTATTCTGAAAAGGCACTTTCCTGATTTGTTTTTGGAATTAACTGAATAGGTATAAAGGGAGGATAGGGGAAACTATCCCTTATAATTCATGTAAATGGTTTTTCATGCAGAATTAACCGATTTGTTTAAATGTTTGGATACAGGTTTATAGTAATAGAAGCTTCGCTCTTTTTCTTTTTTGTTAATTATAAAGGGGGGTACGGGCGATTACTTTCCCCTTAAGTTAGCTAAATAGAGTTTTATGCAGAGTTATCCGATTTACTTTAAATTTTGGATGTAGATTCTTTCTGATAAGTTGAATTTTGAACAGTTTTGGAGATTTAATGATTAATTATAAAGGAGTGAACGGGGTGCAAAGTTTCTTAAATTACATTAATGGTTTTTTATGTAGAATTATTTGACTTGCTTCGAATTTTGGATACAGGTTTATTATATGATAAGGCGTAGGGGTGAGTGGGGATGAATGGGACAATTTTTACTTTTTTACTAATAAATTAAGTTGTATACAATTGTTAATTTAAAAAATATTACTTAAAGTATACTTCAGCATTTAGCAACTTATTAACATACTAATTTCAATAAACAATTGTTTTTTTTTTAATTTTTTATAATTTTTTTAAAACATGCATGCATATTGTCTCATCCATCCCCATAGTGGGGATGAATGTGACAGGTAAAAAAAAATTATTCGAAACATATTTTATTTGAAAACTGAGTGGTACATTTTATTTTACTACATATTGACTGAAGCTAATATCAAATGACAATAGTCCTTTGGTTCTGGCAATTCCCAGAGGTCTAGGCTTTCGAAGTTTCATAACAATATCTTCCTGATAAACAAAATAAATTTCTGGTGGATCGGTATATTAAAATAAGGAATTATTATCCTTTTTTCTCAAGAATTGTACTTGAAGATTAGCATTATTTTTTTAAAACCCTAGCAACGTAATGATAAATATTTTTTCCACATATCTTTGTTAGGAGAAAGTCGTCTTCTACTATATTATCCAAGCTGCAAACTTGGTGGTCCATATCACTTGAAATCATGTTAAAATCACTTTCATCTTTATCATGAAGTGATAAATTGTCAGGTTTTTCTCTACTGTGCATAACTTTACTAAAAATATTTCTTGAAGGCAGGCAATTCATTTTTCTTATTAGTTTCTGTTTTTTTTTTACAATTTCTTTTTTCAAATATTGTTTTTCTGGTGTATCGGTTTGAACACGATAGTGGCCTTGTTTTCTCCTCCAAACATCTGGTTTCTAGGTAATGAAAAAATGTAATTTTATCCGTTATGGAATAACCCTGGGCATGAATGTGACAGTCCCATTCATCCCAATAAACACTGTTCCATTCATCCCAATAGGCACATGGTTGTATATATAACAGTGATTAGGCTTAGCAAGCACTGTCAATATTGTTCATTTGCATCATAAGTATAAGTAGTTGGATGTGCCAATCCCAAAACTTTCTTCTATCTCATATGTACATTTTAATATTTAAAAAAATAGTTACTCATTTTAATGCTTTAATAATTTTAATTCAATATCATACCAACTTTGATTTTCATCTTAAATTTCTGCTTCAGTCAAATAATAGGGGTAAAAACGAATTTCCGTCTCTGCACGAGCCGATAGACAATAGAATGATAGGCAGATTTTTTTTTTTTTTAATTCAGGGAGATCCTATTTGCCTTACCAGAAAATAATCATATACAAAAAAATTAGTTCAGTTCTAGAACTAACTTCATACACGTGATGCAATATTGAAAATGGCATAAAATTTGCTATCGCAACGCCCCCTTCCGGCGGAATTTTTTCAAATTCAGGGAGTACCAACTAGCCATAATTACACGTACACAAAAAATTTGGTTCAATTCGATGCATAATTTCATATACTTTTGGTCGGTACAATATTGAAAATGGCACAAAAATTGCGAATGCTGCGCCCCCTTCCGGAGGAATATTTCAAAACTGAAGTAGGCCCTGCTTGCCACAGCCAAAAACATTCGCAAAACATTTGTTTAAATTCTATGCATCACTTCATACACTTTTTGATGATAGAATGGCACAGACATTTTGTAAAAACATGTTTTTTGGAATCTCTGACCCCTAAAACGTGTAAATCCGTCGAAAAACAGAAGTCAAAAAAATCTCGATTGCAATACTTTCTTCTATTGAAGATAGAAGAAAGTAAAAATTATAAGATTTTGAGAAAGTTAACAATCAATTAAATACTAAAACGATTAAACAGGAAAATGTACTTTGATTCTTGAAAAATACACTTTGTACAATAGCTAATCTTCTGTTATGGATATTGCTTTGAAACTCTGTCTGTTGAATGACCTCAGTACTAGCATATATCAGGTAAATTATCAAATTATTTATGTTTGTGGAACATATGTAAATTTCTGTTGTCCCATTCATCCCCACTCTCCCCTATCCCTATTAGTTTTGGGGCTTCAATGATTAAGTATAAAGAAAGGAAATGGGGAAGGGGTGGTACTTCCTTCCTTATCTTTTTTCGAAAGGCATTATTATATAAGGCTATAATATACAATTAGTCTGCATAACCTGTGAGCTCTATGTTATCAGTTTAACTGGGCATCCTCCTTTTTATTATAATTAGGTATCTATATTTCTTAAGATTTCGTGCATTTTTTACTGTTTTGAACTCTTACACCGATTTGTAATTATGATGTTTCATATTTTGTATTGAAAAGGAAAATTATGCATTAACCTTTTGTGAAAACGAAGTGGCTCGAGCTTCTGAATTAAGAACTTGCACAGTGCTGCTTCTGATATTACGAAACTACACATGACGTTCAAACAAGCTCTGATGATTAAAGAAGTATTGAAGAGAATCTGAAAGCAAAAGTAATAACTAAGAAGAAAAAATGTGAATCTGGCTATTCAGAAAAATAAACGTGCATGTTCTTCAATAAATACATAATATATATATATATATATATATATATATATATATATATATATATATATATACACTACATGGCCATTGATGAACGTCCACTTGCGATTTTAAACATTTTGTTAAATATCTAGAAAAATACATGAAGAATTATCAGGAAACTCGTAGTGTATAAATATAATAGTACAAGCTATACATTTCCGTGAAGACTTTTCCCCGAAACTTAAATAGAGGACCGTCAACAAATTAAAAAAGAATGAATATCTTTTGAATAACCCTGTCAAAACTAATGTAGCAAAAACGCTCAAACTCTAAATTATGATTAAGTGCCTTATAGTAATAAACTGTGTTCATTTTTATGTCAATGGCATGTATACTCGTAAAGAAATTAAGGTTTTTATAAAAATGGTCTCAAATTTTGCCAAGTTTTTTTGCTTATAATTTTCAGAGTTCTTAATATAAATTAATATTCTTTTCTAAAAATATAACAAATAATATTGCGTTACACAATATCCTGTAATCAGAATTTAAAAATAATAAAAATTATATGAAAAATGAGTAGGTTTACTAAATAATTTTTCACTGCTCATGCGTTAACGATATCAAGATTTCATTTGCATATTATGTTAGCTAAATGTAAAGACTTTAGATGTAACTTTTGTGAATGTCGCAAAATCATAGTTTGAAAATTCTGAAAATAATCGTCAATTGAATACGTTGAAAATCCGTTTTTTTCCAAAATGAAGCAAAAACAAGAGGGGTTGTATCCATATATTCTTTCATTAGTGTCAATATAGAATACACAATATGGGACGTACTAGTACATTTGGATAAAATCCCTCACATTTTTGCTCCATTTTGGGAACAACGAATTTTGTGCTTATTCTATAGACGATTATTTTCAGAATTTTCAAGCTATGATTTTGAGACTTTCACAAAAGTTGCTCTATACATTTATCTAACAAAATATGTAAATGAAATTTTGATATCGTTGACGCATGTGAAAAATTATTTAGTAAACCTACTCATTTATCATAAATTTTTTATTATTTTTTAATTTTGATGACAGGGTATTGTGTACAATAATGTTTGTCATATTTTCAGAAAAGAACATTATTTTATATTAAGAACTTTGCAAATTATAAGCAAAAAACTCAGGACTGTTTTTATAAAAACCTTAATTTCTCTACGACTATGCATGGTATCTTCATAAAAATGAATACAGTTTATTACAATAAGCCACTTAATCATAATCTACAGTTTGGGCGCTTTTGCTACATTAGTTTTGACAGGGTTATCTAAAAAATATTCATTCTTTTTTTAATTTGTTGACGGTCCCCTATGGAGTTTCGGGAAAAAATCTTCACGGAAATGTATGACTTATACTATTATATTTATACACTAAGAGTTTCGGGATAATTCCTTGTGTATTTTTCTAGATATTTAACAAAATGTCTAAAATCGCAAGTGGACGTTTATGAATGGCCATGTAGTGTACACTCTCAGAAATAAAACTCTCATTTTTGACGATTCAGAAATCCTTGAGCCTTATTTCGTCGTTTTTGACGATCATTTCGTATCAGAATCACGTGACTTTTAACGAAACGTGAACTCTCAAATATTTGACGAAAGTGCTTCCTTAATCATGGCCAGACTTGATGAATTTTAAGGAAACTGTGGCTGTAGCTGTTTATAGAATGACCTGATATTGTACCTCCCCAAATCTTGCGATTTTAGCAAGGATATATTTGCTTGTTTAAAACAGTACTTTTTAGCGTTTTTCAGAAAATAATAAAATGTAAGCAATTACTCTTGCTACATTAGTTTTTTTTTTTTTTTTTGGGGGGGGGGGATGTTTATTACTATTTTTATTTATTTATTTATAAGTTGTATTTCGTTTTGATTTCATTCGAAAAAAAAAATACTTCGCTCTACAAAACCGTTCAAAAAGTAAATTTGATCAATAAAATTTCAAAATTCAAAGATCTATTTTATATCCAATATCTACTTTTTTCACTCAAATTAAAAAAATATACATATATTTTCTCTCTCCCCTCTGTAAACAGTAAATTGTTAAAATCTTATCCACCTACTTAAAGTCTCGCTTAAAGTAGTAAAATCTCTCCGAATAAGTACTTCATAATTCGTTATTTCTGAGCATCAAACTAACCAGCCCATATTTTAATCATTCCTTAAGCAAATAAATTTCCCCTAGATGTTATTTAATTAAGCCATATTATAATAATTTATTAAACATTAGAAAATCAAACTAATAAATTCGTGTTATTATTAAAAACTTGCAAGATTTATAACAGAATCGATAAAAGTACTATCACAATTATAAGAATTCAAACACACACTATAATCCACTTTATGCCTTTATAATCATACCTGTCTGAGTAATCTGTGGCGTGATCTTAGGGCGTCGGACTGTCGCACTGTACATTATGAGTTGGAACCCCGCGTGTGACATGTTTTTTTTTTTTGCTTCTGTCATTGGATACAGGAGCTTCTAAAAAAGTCGATAGATGGCAGCACTAGTCCCTTTTTGACGAAATTTTTTGACGATTTGGTATCGTTAAAAGAGTGAGGGAAGTGATTTCATCAATTTGACGAAATATTTGTTCGGAGCATTTCCCAGGAAACGGTTTCGTCAAAAACGAGGAGAATTTCGTGAAATTTGAGTATTCATTTCTGAGTGTGTATATACCTGCAAAGAAAGACAGATTGAAAGATAATAAACATACATTGTTTAGAAGTTGAGGGACATCGAGAAGAATTCACCAATGCAGATATTGAAATATCCATGGTAATGTACAGAAGCAGTTGTAAGAAAGGAGAAATAATAGTCCAAGAGCCGACAGCACAAAAAACTCAGTTATCAAGACAAGAAAGAATCTTTATTTTATGTAAGAATATAAATAGGGGGAATCTAATGATACATGTCTGTCGGACTGAAGGTTGAAGCGGTGCCTAAGCGAAAAATTAATACCACCAGTGGTTCACTCGTAGACTTATCTTAGGGTTTGTCCTTCAATCAAATTTATGAAAACATGGAGAACTGGGAGCAGGAAAACACAATGATAAACTTATGAGTGAACCACTAGCGGTATTAATTTTTGGATTATGCATCACTTCACGTCTGGCTGACATGGATCATAAAATTCCCTTATTTCTATTATTCTATAAAAAAAGGGTTTTTTCCCCTTGTGATTGATACCTTGGGTGTTTGTGCTGTCGGCTTTTATATTAGAACTACATTCATCAGAAAAAAAAAAACACTACACTGTAAAAAAAAGGGTCGATCTACTAAAAAAACTTTAGTTATCCTTGTAATTACTAAAAAATTTTTTGTAATCTTAGTCGGCTACAAGAAAATCTGTAAGAATTACTAGAAAAAAGTTAGCAACGAATAAAGTTAATAGTTTTATATTTTTAATAGCTATTACTAAAACTCACTTGGTGTAGCCTTGATAGCATAATGGTTATGGTAACGGACTCCAGGCCAAAAGGTCCCGGGTTCGATACTGGCATACGCCCCGGATGTATGTAGTGTAAGTACTCGTTAATAAAGGGATTATGAAAATCCTGTCGGAGCAGGTAGCAATGTTTGGTGCTGCTATTCCGGTTTTGCCGAAAATATTCCGCTTCAAAAGTCTGGATGCAGCTCGAAGTAACCTCCTGCCCTTCGGGCGCACGTAATGGTTATTAAAAATAACTTTGGAGCTATTACTAAAATTTGCTTGGTGGCTCATAATAAAAATTTTTAGGTTAGTTATACAAAAAATTCTTTTGTTCAGTTTACAAAAGAAATGTTTGTTTCACTTGCAAAAAAAAAAAAAAGTTTGTAATGGTTACTAAAAAATCCTGTGGAATACAAATTTACTAAAAAATTTTTAGTAACCTCTTGAATTTTTTTTTTTTTTTACAGTGTACGAATACCTACCCAGAAAAATCGGAATACAGATAAGCAGTATTATAGCAGAAAAGAAGATGAAAATTTACTAACAGATAAAAGGAATTAGAAACCGATTTTTTCATTGCGCAGCGTCCTTTGAAACCATCATCTGAGGGATTGGTGGACTGGATACGGATGAAAATCATCCTTCTGGAAACATTTATGTTGGTTGATAGTGTGGGAAATATAAGGTTGAAAATACATTACTCTTATGATGACGTTGTCAAGATTGATTTAGAAAGCACTCTTCTCAAGATTGACAATTCTGCTAAGGTATTATGATTGCTAATAATAAGTTTTAAATAATGAAAACAAGGAATCAGTTGCGGTTTTGCGTCCAGGTTTTTGTTCGCTAAAATATAGATAGTTTAATAAATATAACGATATATTTAATGATTAAGAGTTTCTTAAATCTAAAAGGGCAAATTTATGACATAAGTTTTAATTTATTTTTGTTCGGAAATGCATGAAACTAGCAGGTGTTGTTGTTCCGAATACTATCTAATCGCACCCATTTCACCGTTTTTTGCAAATGCAATTAATGTTTCTGGAAATGCTGCCAAAGTTTTTGTTTTGAACCGAATTTCCCGACGAAAGCAGAAAAAATAGTGAATGGAGGGAGAAAAATGCTATATCTTGTGATCAAAAACGCTTATAATTCAAAAAGTAATTTATTGATCAAAAAATAGGAAACACAATTCTATTCCAAATCGCTTCCATAATCAGGTCTTCTAATTTTATATCTTTCCGTTGAAAAATACATTTATAAATGTGTCAAAAAACTTTGCGATTGTTGAGCGGAGCAGTGGAAACTGCCTTAAAATTTATCTACATGATTAGTTGCGTAGAATTAAAAAATCTAAGTTATAAATTAAAATGGATTGCAAGCACTGGTGCAATGAAAATAAAATCCTGAGTAAAATCTAAATTTGTAATTTTTTTCTTGCATTAATGACCAAGTCAAGCTGTTCTTTTAATTTTTTATGTTTTCGTTAGGCGTTAAAGATCATTGAAGTGTAAGAAAAGATTATCTAAATATTTGATCTACTGCCAAGCATATCTAAACTGATTTCGATTCCATATTTTTTAACTTCCCTCGTGAGAATTACAGAGATGAAGAAAATTGATGAGGGGCTGATGACTCTTTAGGGAGTCATTTCTTAGAAGTATTCACTCGTTCCATTACAAATTATGCGTGGGAAAAGAATTTCATAATGTTTTTGCATATCGGAAAAACAATGCTTGCAGAATTTCGAAAAATCTCTCAATGAATTGTCTAACCAATCGCGCATGATTTTTACATTATTTTCCTTTTAACCCTTGTGGGTCTGGTGTATTATTAATAGTATGTCTTTTAATTGAGTATTATTTTGTTTTAAAAATTACTTTTGTTACTGCTTACCTGTAGTAAAGTTAGTATGTGTGTATGTATTCATTATATGAATTCATTAATACTTAGATATTTAGTAAAAATAATACTAATAAATATAATTCTCTTTGCATTGTTTGCGATTCTTTTTTTTTTAACGTATATTTCACATTTTAAATTTAAAATAAAAGTTACTTTTCTCAAAGGATTATGTGTAATAAAGCTCGAAAATATCAAAAAGCTGTAATATCAATTAAATCTTTTTATAAAATAATACTTTCTAAACATCTCCAAAAACTCTTCCTTGGCCTATTGTCATATGAATATTAATTGAACAGTACACAAAACAACAACATACGTTAAGTTTCAGGTAATGAAATATTCGTTAAACTTTTATTAATGTAATTGGATACCTAACGTTAATGTTATTAACATAAAAGTAATTTGTTCTAAGAATTGAAAAAAAAAAAAAAAAAAAAAAGTCCGACTTGAAAGGACTTCACAAATCTTGTAATAATTCCGGGAATCATACTGATTATGAACACATATTTTCAGGTTACTCTCAAATGTTTCCCACACTTTAATAATTCGTTTTTTCAAACAAATTCATAAAATTAAGAGTATAATCAGAGAAATAAATTTAAAGGTAAATTTGTAAAAGGAGTTTAAATCCATTCCCCCCCCCCTTTTTTTTTTTTTTTTTTGTTTGTTCTAATAAAATATTTATATGTGGGGGCATTTAAGTATTTATTTCCGTTAGAAATTGAAACTCGATAAAATGGTGACACTGCTAATTAAATAATATGTAGCAAAAAATTTAGCAAAGTTAAAATAGAAAATAAAATTGTACTTTATACAAAAAAAATTTTTTTAATGCAAATAGTACACCTTATCTGTCATGCAGTTCTTATGAAATTCAATAGCAAATGAAATTTTCATTACAAAATAAGACGCTGAATTGTTTTGCGATTCATTATTCCAAAACATATGTCAAGTAATTCAATTCGTAGATACAGCAGTCTCCCTCAAATCCGCACAGCTTGGGACCAGAGGTTGTGCGGATTTTAGAATTTTGCGCATTTCTGGTCATTGCTTTGTTTACATTTTTTAAACAGTAATTTGAGTGCAATTAATAGTGCAATCAGAACTATAATGAACGCTTACAATATTATAAAACATTAAAATATGTAATAAACTAAAATAATAAAAATTTAGATAATTTTTAAAATGATTAAAGTATTAATAGCAAAGGTTAAGTTAATAATCAATAGTGTTTGATTAAATATTTATTATAAAATTTAAATGTATTTTTCCAAAATTATTCAACAAAACTAGCCTCATAAAAGTACATTACTAATTCACATCAAAATCATAAAATAAGGATTTTTTTTTCAAGTTTAGCCAGGGTTAATAACCAAAAATCTTAAATGAATGCATAAATATATTTGCTAAGAAGATTGTGATTACCAGTGATATCAGCAATACTTTGAATTTTTTTCCAAAAAAAATTTATTCTTCCTTCATGAAAAAAAACATGAATAAAGTATTATTAAGAAAATTACAAATTAAAAAATATATGGAATTGATACAAAAATAAAAAAATCAAATTTTGTCCCAATATCCTGAAAGTTCCATTGTTTACATCCATAAAATATGTGCGGATTTTAGAGAGTTGTGGGTTTCTGGTTTGCGGATTTGAGGGAGTCTACTGTATTATCAAAAACAGTATTTCTAAGCACGTATTTGTGAAATCTCTAATCATTACAATTGCTAAGTTAAGGTGTTCTTTTTACTTTACTGTTTCTGTGAGGCGATAATCTCAATGAAATATACATATAGAGGCGTAGGTCTTTGGTCCACAGCCAAGCAAATCTAAACTGATTATGAAGCCATATTTTATAATATGTCTCCTGAGAATTATGGAGATCCGATAGATTAACGAGGGACTGATAAGCCTTTACGGGGTCATTCTTTGGAAATATTCTATTGTTTTTCAACAAATTACGCATTGGAAAATAATTTGGTGATGTTTTTTGCATAGTAGATTAATAAAGTTTGTATAACTTGGAAAAAAGGTTTAATATATACATTTTTTTCTTTTTTGTCTTGAAAACGAAGAATAATTTTCTAAATGGTCACTTAGTTTTCGGATTAATTAATTTACTTAAAAAAGAAAAAAAAAAAAGGCTGTAAAAGCATCATTTTTATGATGATCAAAAAGTAGCTTACATAATAAGTCATGTATTACGTACGCCATGGTTTTAGAAATAATATTCTTGGATCAATTCTACAAAAAAAAAAAAAAAAAAAATGAATATGTAATTTAACAAACTGTAAAAAAAAAAAAAATAGAAAATGATTTTTGTAAAAAATTTAAGATTTATACATAAATTCTATTAAAAAAAGTTATTTTCCTCACTTTTGTAAACGATACATGTTTTTTTTTTTTTTTTTACAGTTAAAATTAAATAAAAATGAAACATCTCGAAGAGATTATCATTTATGCAGTCATTTTCCTCTCAAAGGATTTATTATTTTTTTAAAAACAAAATAAAGAAGGTGATAGTGTTTCTTAATTTCTGAATTAATTCGATTTCTTATATAGTTATACCTACCCTATCTATCTATATTATAAAGAAAAAACATATCTGTGCGTAACGCATATGTCCATCTGCAAATGGTAAAACTTTCAAATTTTAAATGAGTTTCAGTTTTACAATTTTCGATACTGCAAATTTTCGAACTTCTAAAGATTGCACATTTTCAAATTTTACACCATCGCATAAAGAAAAAAAGTACTTTTAAATACAGTTTGTTTGAAAGCTGTATCTTAATTTGTTTTTGAGTTATTATTATTATTATTTTGTGGTTTTTAATAGTTTTTTTTTTCTTTGTCATTATAGTAACAGAATTCCATTTCTGTTGAAACTCCATTCAATTTCTGCTGAAAGTAAAGGCAAAATAGTACATTAATGTCTCTTTTTGTTGACAAAAAATAAAAACCAGTAAAAGAATAGTTTTTATGTTGATCAAAACATGGCTTACGTAATAACATACTACCTCTGACAAAAAAAGTTCGGTGAATAGTCCTGTAACATTAACGTGGATAAAATATTAACGAAAGTTACCATACCATCCTTCGAAATAGTCATCTCCTATAACTATGCACCACTGAGATCTGTCATACATGTCCTGGGAAATTCGCAAGAAGTCTTCTTTTGGGATGGAAATAAAAAGCTTCGTCACGTTTCGTTGGATGTCAATAATATGGTCAAATTTCTTTCAAAGAGAGTTTTAGTGGTGAAAATGGGAAGAAGTCTGGAGGTCTGAGATCTGGCGAGTATGGTGGATGATCACTTTGCACCACCCCTCATGGATTTCTTTCAGTGTCTTGGAAATCTTAAAACCAAACATTAAATTGATTTTTTGTTCGTTCATTTTCCTGTTCTCAGTTACCAACACACTGAACAAGCACTTAATAAAGCACGCCTTACACAGAACATAAACGACGCTCAACTGAACAATAGTGGGGGAAGATGGTCAACACTTGCCTCTATGCAGGTGCAGCGTTTTGTTTCCCCAGTGTTGCCAGATCGTTCGTTCTGAATTCATTCACCGAACTTTATTGCCAGAGGTAGTATATTACGTATGTCTGAACCAACCAGAAAGAGTCTAAAATGCGGACATCTCAAGGATTCAGATATTACTCAAGATATCTCTATTTTTGACCGAGAACAGCAAACATTTTCCTCGATCGGGAACAAAAACCATTTTCAAAATGGTAAAAAAAGAACAAAAAAAGAAAAAATAAATAACAAGGAACTAAATTGTTGCACATTACACATCGATTATGATATATTTTCAGAGATTTTTAAATTTTTTCACTGGGTTATTTGTGCTGATCGTCTCATTATTGATTAATAATGAATGGCTAAGATCAAATTTGTAAGACGCGAGTAAGTGGCGAAAGATAAATGCTATTTATACTCTTTTCAGTGCAAATGTGTTATTTCGGAATAGAGTCTGCTCGCGGTAGAGATAGATTTTTAAAAATCATGCGTCAAAATTATTTTTAAAAGTATAATAAATTAGTCAAGTAAAATATTTAGTTTTTCAAAAATATATATATATATATATATATATTAAAAAAAAGACTGTAAAAAGTGAAAATATGCGATGTTGGAAATTAAAATAAAACGCCAAACCGAAATTTCCCCGTCAAGTGTTGCCATTCGATAAATGACATCAGCGTTACGCACGGTTCTCTAAAATATACAGTTAAGTCTCTCTGTAACGAAACTCCATTAGTGAGTTTCACTGTTTAACAAATTTTTTGTAGGGACGGTCATTTTTTTCATTATTACATTTAAAATAATCTCCATACAGCGAAATATCTATCTTCATATAACGAATTTTTTCAGAAATTTTCCTTTATTTGTTTGGGTAACGGTTCAAATTGTTTATGGAATGTAATTACACTTATTGTTTCCTGGTTTATATTTTACAGCTGTATGTTTCGACACATACAGCTGTATGTGTAGAAACATACAGCTGTGTGTGTAGAAGCTGTATGCTTCACACATACAAAAAACTTTACGATAACCTTTGAAAGGAAAATGAGGAATTTTTTAAAGCTTAGCAATTCAAAGTCTCTGAAAGAAAGATTTACAATTGCTATTAAAAAGTAGGCTTTTCAGTGTAGCTGACGATAGTAGATTAAAAAGAGAAATGGCAAAAAATTAAGAAATGTGGAAGTATCGAAGAAAGTTTAGCTCTCTTTAAATTTTTGGAGATGCATACAGGGCCGTAGCTAAGGGGGCGCTATGAGCGGCTCAGCCCCCCTAAAATATTTTGAGCCCCCCCCCCCTGGAAAAGATTCCAAGGCCACCAAATGAATTTCTGTTCCAAAAATGCAAATGAAATTCTGTTCAAAAATCTAATTTAGTTTTGAGATCCTTTTACAGTTTTGCAGAATTACTAAATTGTATCTAAAATAAGTATTTCAACACTCCCTCATCCTATGAAGCTATGAAGCTAACATGATGTTTAATTTTGCACCAGGTATATGCTCAAAATTTTCATCGTCATATACTTTTCTTAGTATAAAATGAATTTATTACAAAAGTTTAATAAGAAACATAGTACCTACAGTGTAAATATGCACTTATTTATCTTTCTGTATCAGAGAAAGAAAAAAAAAATTGAGCCCCCCCCCCCTACAATCTCTTGAGCCCCCCTATAGATCACTTCTAGCTACGGCCCTGGATGCATACCAATCTTTTTGTTACTTAGCGTTCCACTGATAGTAACATTTTAAGTATTATTCTTAACTATCTATATTATAAAGGTCAAATGTATCTGTGCGTAACGCATACGCCATTCTGCAAATGGCAACCCTTTCCAAGCAATTTGGTTTTGCAATTTTTGCTACTGCAATTTTTATACATCTAAACATCGCACATTCTCAATTTTTACATCGACGTATAGAGAAAAAAAATGTACTTTTAAATGCAATTTGTTTAAAAGCTGCATCCGAATTTATTTTTGAGATATTAATTTATTTTTTATAGTATTTGTGCGAATTTTGTAATCGTGGCAACAGAAATGCACCACTTTCTTTTAAAATAGAAAAAAATATATAAATTAAAATTTTGCATGTAAATTTTGAGAAGATGAAAATGATGACGGGTTCAGATTTCACGTGAAATTTTATGATAGTGTAAATTTGATTTTTTTTTTTTTTAATTTCATTTATACCAAGCATAAGGGTCTCAATTGATAACTTTATCATAATAATTTATTATTATCATGTTTTACTTATTGCATACGCGGTTAAAGTTTAATTTTAATAATTTGGACAATTGACTTTTATAGACATGGTATTTTGTTAATTTTAGCTTAAAATAATATTTCTTTTAGAGTTAAACTGACCAATGTAAGGTGCATTTTTTACTGCAGCTAATTTTGTACGTTGTTATAAATGAATGAAACAGAATGAAACATTTTTTTCGTCGAAGTTCGACGGGTTCCACCTCGTGCAGATAAAAGAGTCGTTGAATATAAAAGAGAAATCTTAAAACAAAACCAGGAAAAGAAAAGAGTATTCTCTTTCACGTTACAAAGGGAGGAGGTAAAACGGAAGAAAATGTTTTCCACTCACATTTGCATTCCTGAAAAAAAAAATTGAAAATTTTTAAAAATGCAAAAACTTTGAAATCAAAACAATCGAAAATTACAGATTTTTTTCAACAGATTTTTGCATTGTTTGTTGTCCTTTCAAATAGAGGTTAATTTTGTTGTTTTGAAAACGTTTAAGTAAATAAAAAATAAACTATCAAATTAATGCTAAGCGTTCAACATTTCAAAATCTTAATTTAAAAGCTCAAAAATATTTTTTTAACTAAAAATTACACATTAAATGAAAAATTTTGCGAATTTCTCTATACAACTATTTTTTTTATATATATAACGAATATTTAGACGGACCAGTGAATTTTGTTGTATAGAGACTCGACTATATATAGTAAATCGCATCGGAAAGTGCTTTTGACTTTTTATTCGTTTGTTAATCATTTTTTAAATTTTCATTTCAAAGTCCATATTTACTCTCCAGATATTAATAATTAAATTAGGCTATTTTTTCCATTCTAGTACCCATGTAAGACTTTTAGATTTTAGGAAAGATGCCTAAGTCTTTGGTCCATTGCCAGGAGGCTAAACTAATTACTGGCATATTTTTTTAAACTTTTTACCCTGAGAGTTAGAAATCGGGAAGATTAATGAGGAGTTGATGACCCTTAAGTAAGTCGTTCTAAGGGATATACTCTCTTCCTATAAAAATATGCGCGTGAAAAAAGTTTTACGATGTTTTTGCAGATTGAAGCTAGTTGTTGGGAAGGGGGAGGGAGGGGCACCGTAATACTTACCTACCATGAATATGCTTAATATAAAATATGAAAATAAAACATGTGTAAAGTATTTAGAAAATGCATTGCAATTGCAAAATAAAATTTAAAAGGATATTTAAATATTTTTAACACATAGTAAAGTTTTATTTATGAAGTGCTGATGAACGAATTTCGACAAATCTATATTATAAAGGCCAAACGTATCTGTGCGTAACGCATACGTCATTTTGAGAATGGCAACACTTTGAAATATGAAATTAAAGTTTTGCATTGTTTCCTTTTGCAAATTTTTAATCTTCTAAATACGCACATTTTCAATTTTTACACCATTGTGCAGGAAAAAAAAATTACTTTTTAATGCGATTTGTTTGAAAGTTGTATCTTTATTTGTTTTTGAGTTATTAATATTTTCGTAGTTTTTTATACCATTTTTAAATTGTAGCAACAGACATACTCCATTTTTATTAAAGTGAAAATGAAAAAAGTCGAAAAAAGCAAATTAATGTGTCTTTTTGTAGCCATTTTTTTAGTGAAAAAAATTTTTAGTTCGTTTTTATTTATTACTTAAAGGAGTTTTAGTTTATAAAAAACTTTCTTTAAACTCGATACAGCACTTTCTTTTTACACTCGGACGCTACAGGAATATTGTATATCGTACTTATTGCATTCAGGGTACTTCAGAAATTTTCATTTACACTTAAATGAATATAAATAAATTAGTATCTGTTTATAGCTAATAGCAATCGAGATTTTAAGTTTTGAATGAATTAAAATGATTTTGAAATGATCAAATTAAAATACCATTTTTTAAAACGTGAATACGGATAAGAGAGGTGCATAAGTAAATTTTGAAGTGGTAAAAATAATGTCGGATTTAGATTTCATGGGGGCAAAAAATTCTTTGATTAAATCAAAGTGGAGTACAATTTGCTATTTTACATTTTAGAATACCGTGCATAAGAGCCGTAGTTGATAACTTAATAAAAATACAAGATCTTTATTATATTTTATTGCTTACATATCGATTAATTTTAATTTTAATAATTTCTACAACTAAGTTTTAGAGAAATAGTATTTTGTTAACTTCAGGTTAAATATAATTTGTTTAAGAGTTTGACTTACGAACATAAGGTGTATTTTTTATTGTGACTAATTAAGTAGATTTATTATAAATCAATGAAACAGTTCCTTTTTAAACATTTTCTTTCGTCGAAATTCGACGGGTTCTACCTTGTTATATAAATCACCAAACTACTCAAGTAGTACCGAACTGCGTAAAAGAAACATCCTTATAACTCCGTTAATAATAATCATATTAAATAACAAACTACTGCGTCAGATTAAGCGTCTCATATCCAATTAAAATATGTATTTGAATTGAAATTTGAGTGAAATACAGGGTCATGAAAAATCGAAGAGTGTGTAAAATAGTGTTACAAATATTTCAGCAACTATCCGATCGACTCCATTTTTAATGCAAAATTTGTATTATTTTATTGTCTTTTCCATCCACTCCTTAAAATAAAAAAAAATCGAAAATTTTTATGCATCTTTCATCAGAACGAATACTTTGAGAGTCCGAAAAAAATAGTTCCGGATAATCGAGGTTACTGATATTAAATAGACTTCTTCCCATTAATACATACTAAGTACACACCAAATTTTAAGTGTCTATCTCAATTTGTTCGGTAGGTAAAGCGTTCACAGACTCACAGACAGACGGACGGCAATTTTTTTTTCAAAAAATATGTTTTTTGGAATTTCCAGTTTCTACAACTTGTACGTCCGTTTTTTTTTTTTTTTTTTTTTTTTCAAAACGATTGCAAGATCTACACTATACCACGTATAATGAGTAAGTAAAAAATTAAGTTTGAAGAAATTGGAAAATATCCATATATAAAACTTTTCTGAAGATAAAAGAAACCTCGCTATATTCAATATTTTTTCCTCGCGGGCAGAAAATATTCGTTTGATATTTTTTTGTAAAATGCAATACTCTTTACTTTATTTAATAACCTATATTATAAAGGCCAAACATATCTCTGCTTAACGCATACCTCATTTTGCGAATGGCAACACTTTCACATGCAATTTCAGTTTTGCATTTTTCGCTACTGCAAAATTTATCTTCTAAACATCGCATATTTCCGATTTTTACATTGTCGTATAGAGAAAAAATGGTACTTTTAAATGCAATTTGTTTGAAAACTGTACCTCAATTTGTTTTTGAGACATTAATTTCTGTATAGTTTTAGTACCAATTTTGTAATTGTGGCAACAGAATCACTCCATTTTCTTTTAAAATTGAAAAAAAAAAAAAAAAAAAAAAAAAAAAAAAAATAGAAATTAAAGTCGCATATTTTGCAAAAAATATCATCTGTTATAAAATTCGGTGATTTCGTTTTTATTCATCAGTTAAATAACTTCAAGTTTTAAGTTAAAGTGATTTTAAAATGATCAAATTAAAATACCATTTTTTTAAACATAGTGAATACGGATATGAGAAGTAAGTATTTAAATTTTGAGACGATGAAAATTATGACGGGTTTTAATTTCGCGTTAAAATCTATATTCGTGTCAATTTGGAATAAATTTTGTTCTTTTCATTCGCATTTATACCAAACGGAAGAGTCTCAATTAATAAATTCATCATAATAGTTGATCTTTATTATATTTTACTGATTAACGTATGCGATTAAAGTTTAATTTTAAAAATTTGGGCAACTGAGTTTTATAGTATTTTGTTAATCTTAGCTTAAAATAATATTTGTTTGAGAGGTAGACTGATCAATATAAGATGCATATTTTTACTGTAAGTAATTTTGTAGATTTATTATATATCATTGAAGCAGTTCCTTCTTAAACATTTTCTTTCGTCGAATTTTGATGGGTTCCACTTCGTGTAAATAAAAGCAATGTAATCAAATAAATTAAATAAAATAGTTACATTACAAATATAATGTAACAAAACAATATAAAGATAAAACTATAAAAGGAACACATAATTGCTAACCTGTCAAATTTTTCCAATCAAATAAACTTGTTTTTGCACAGAATATATGTTTAGTAAAATTTGCCTAATTTTTATGCGATATTTAGTTGATTTAATTTATTAAATAAAAATTCTAGATCAAAAAACACATACTTGACTTTTTGTGGGGGGGGAAGGGGGGCAAGAAGATTGGCGTAATATAATAATGTAGAATTTCCAAGTGTTAAAAATGTGTTTTAAAGAATGCGGGGAGAAACTGCAGTTTGAATATACTTAATTAGTTTTCATGCGCAGTTCAACATATTGTAAATCTGAATAACTAATTGTTTGTCTGAGGCCGGATATAAAATTTAGCTTTGGTCTGCAGGATGAGTAAGCTAATGTAAACGATCACTTGGAATTCACATTTTTTTTTTTTTTTTTTTTTTTTTTTTTTTTTTTTGGAGAAAAACTGCCTTGTTCATAAATAACAGCGAAGTAGCTGCATTTTACACTGACTCGAAATATTTTAGAGGTCTGCACGAGCCAAAATTTTCTGGCCTGGATCCGGCCAGATCCATAGTGAAAAAAATTCTGCCCGAAGCGGCTCGACAAGCACTACAAAATTAAAATTTCGACCTTAGCCCGGTGCGAACCGTAGAAAAAAAATATTGGATCAGCCCAGCCTGGTATAAAAGGTAAAAGATCAACACGAGACCTTCCCGGCTCTAGTGAGTTTCTACAAAAATTGATTGTTACTCAATATCTTAGCATTTTTTTTTTTCACGCTTGTAATATTCATTTTTATAGAAGTGCTATAGACTGCGATATTTATGCTTTTAATGAACTCCTACTTGTTGCATGTAAATTTTTCATATATCATTAATATTATTAATCCTTATTCCATGTAATGGAGACATAAAAATCTAAAAAATTGAATACAGTAACGGATTGTAGACAAGGAAAGGTGATGCTGAGTATTTGGTGCGAATGAAAATGAATTGTCCATCATGAGCTGTTCGAACCTGGCTAAATCTTTAATTCAACTATCTACTGTGAACAAATACTGCGATTGAAGCAGGTGATTAAAAAAACCTGTCCGAAATTGATCAATAGGAAAAGCGTTGTCTTCCATCACGACATCGCTAAACCACACACATCTTCAGTCACACGGCAAAAATTGACAGAGCTTGGTTGGGAGGTTTTGATGTACCCACCGTATAGTCCGGACCTGGATCCGACCAATTATTATTTGTTTCGCCCTCTGCGGAGCTCTCTTAATGGTGTTAAGAGCCCACAATAGTCACAGAAAAATTACTCAAAAAGATCCGGATGACCATTTAAAGTCTATGGGAGCGTTCTTTTCTAATATCTCGCTCAAATTTTAATATTTTTGCATGATTTTTTGCACAAGATAGCTGAGGGCAATCCACAACCGGGCTAGTTTTTACTTTTTCGATTTTGGTTATATATTTTTTATATTACGATAGTTTCAGTTTCAGAACCGGTTTAAACCGGTTTTGAAAGTTAAAGTAATTTTTTTAAGAAAATCTGAAACAAAAATTGAAAAATTAAAAACTAGCCAGGTTGTGGATTGCCCTCAGCTATCTTGTGGAAAAAAATCATGCAAAAATATTAAAATTTGAGCGAGATATTAGAAAAGAACGCTCCCATAGACTTTACATGGTCATCCGGGTCTTTTTGAGTAATTTTTCTGTGACTATTGTGGGCTCTTAAGCTGGCTTCAAAAAAGGATTGTGAAAATCACCTTGTTCAGTTTTTGCCCAGAACTCGCAGAAGTTCTATAGTGACGGAATTATGGTTTTACCAGAAAAAGGACAAACGGTCATCGAACAAAACAGCACATCTATTATTGATTAGTTTTTTTTTTTTTTTTAAATGTATGTAAATAAATTCAGTTTGAAAAATACGAAAAAAAGCGAAATTACTTTTTCCCCAACCCAATACTATTTTTCGGACATACTATTGCATGAGAAAGGGGGAAGATTGTACTTTGTGCTTATATATGAATAAATAATGAAACAGCGTTAAAAAGCACAAATTATTTAAAATAATAGATGTTAAAAAGCATACAGCTGTTTCGGGACTTCTAAAGTCCCATCATCAGTGCTAAAAATTAGTGTTAAATTTAAAAAAGTTTTAAAAGTTGAATTTAATGTGTGACTTGTCTTTTAACTTTTACACTTTTTTTTAGCACTGATAATGGGACTTTAAAGTCCCGAAACAGCTGTTTGCTTTTTAACAACTATTATTTTAAATAGTTTGTGCTTTTTAATGTTGTTTCATTATTTATTCGTACTATTGCATGGATGAACACATTTTTCAGTTTAAAACAGGATTCCGTCATAAGCATGTTCTTTTCCAATTGTTGGGGGGCTGCCTTTCTCTCCCCTTTTTTTAACTTTTATTCAAATAAGTTAACTGGCCGATGAAAGTAAAGTAAATATAATATCTTAAGAATTAAACCTGTATTTAATTTTAAAAAAATAATATAAACCCAGACTCAAAAGAACAGAAAACTCCTTTTGAATTTAACATTTGTTTATTACTATAATTAAACACAATATTAAAAAACATTTAGTAATAGTATTAGTGTAATAATTAATTTATAAAGAACATTAGAGAATTGCCTATTATTTAGGAATTTTACTCGGAGTGAAAATGGAAAATAAAGATTGTTCCTTACCTCTTCTCTTTAAACATAAATCCATTATGACAGGGAACTACACATTAAAATATATCGAACTATCACTTTGAATTCGAAAATCAACTAACTGCCCCCAAAATAACTCCGTGTTCCCGTGTATATACTTCTTTACTTACAATTAAATTTTTTCCCCTTTTTCTATAGCCAATCGGGAACTTTTCTACCCTCCCAACATCAATCCTGAAAAATATCCAAGTGCCCAGTGGTTATCCTGTTAATAATAACAACATTCCGATTGGTTCTCTCTCAAATTTAATATATCCTTTTAATATTTCCTGCATGGGAAAACACCTTTTCGGCCACCTGATACCAGAGAAACATTCTTATTGTTATTTACCTGCGCTGTAAAATAACCCCTTTTTCGTTCTTAAAATTTACAACTTGTTTTCGAATTCTTGTGCTTTTGGAAATATCGCAGTTCCCAGCTGCATGGGAGGGAAACATATCCTGTCCATTCTTATATAAAATTCCATAAGTATTGTGCCTACTCTAACCGGTGTCCGAAGTAAGTTTCACAACAAGGCCATAAAATATCACAGAATCACTTACTGTAAAGGCTTGTATTATAAAATATCTTTTATATAACGACTGTAATCGTCTATACATTTCGGTATAACTTTGGCGCTATCCTTTGAAAATTTCTCCCCACAAATAAAGGGATAAATCAGCTCCTCGTAGTCCGCTTACCGAATTCGTGCACCTGGCTTTTCGTTAACACCTGAAATCCTCACAATTTAGCGTACAACCTTAACCTTTTCTGTATTCTGTATTCCTTATTCTAAAATCTCATATCTAAAATAGGGTGTTTCAACAATAATATGACAAACTTCGGAAAAAGAAAAAAAAACGAAAAAAAAAGAAAATAATAAAACTCCAAGTAAAAACAATAATGGACATTCTCATAATACAATTCACAAAATTAGAAATATCAAGAAAATTTATACACATTCAATTTTAGATGAGTGCAACAATTCATTTTAAAGTAGTTTCAAAACTCCCAACCAGGAATTAAAAAAAAAAAAAACACAAATTTATTAAATAAATTATAATCCAATCAATACCTTTTTTTTTTTTTTTTTTTGAAAATTATGTTATATATGTACATACACATATACACACACACACACACATATATATATATATACGTGTTTTTTTTGTGTGAAATGAAAAAAAAGATTTTTCTAAGTTTCCCGGTTGAGCGTTGTGACATGTAATTTTAATCATCGAACACGACAACAACAGGTGATGAGAGTGGAGAATATAGTTATGGTTACACAGACGATGAAAAGTGCCGCACCAACAAATTTTAAAAAATAGAAAGAAGAGTCTAAATTTGGTAATTTCAACCAGTTCATGAAATTTGATTGGGTATATGAACTCGATGAGCGAGTGTAGTTTGTATCTAATGCTAATAATTCTACACTTGGTTCTTCTAGACAAAAATCAAGATTTTGGCACTGAACAAGATTGTTAGAGTTCAAACAAAGTTTTTCTGCGTAACATTTCTTTTCAGCTACAAATTTTATAATGTGCAGTGTTGGTTCACCTGTTAGATGAATGGCTTTCGTATGCGTGTTGATCTCTTGAGAATTTATCAACACTACTCCTGATTGGCATGTACTATGTGCTGTGAACGTCAGGCGTGAGAGGAGGGGACAGTCGTAACACCCAGATGTTGTGATTTCTTCACTGTCGAATTTTGGGCATATCGTGGTTGTCTTTACAGCGATCTTGAAACGTGAAAAATGTAATTGAATTCGTACCGCTGATGACATTAAGAGGGTGGACTTTAAAAGGTTTTCCTCTACGTGAAACAAATGGACTCCTCGTTGTAAGGGTAGTGCATTTTCTTTTGTTTTTTTAAGGTTTGTGAGGGCATCTGGTGCCGTAATACACCTAAGTGTATCTTCAAAAAAATCACACTGACTCATATCTGAAGCAAAAATAAAATCTTTGCTATAAGAAGTTTTTGCCTGAACAGCACCGACTGTGCCGGCTCTAGGAAAATTTTTCTCACTCGCTGTACTTAGATAGGCTTCTGCAGGCTTGCCTACACGTTGTATTAACATGTCCTGTAAATGGAGTTGTGGTTGGTCATAAGCTCCTAGAATAGTGATTTTGATACCATTTTTTGTGAAGGCTGTGTCTGAAAGTAGAACCTTCGTGATGGTGTTGTTTTCGGTGTGTTTTACCGAAATTTTATACTGGCAAGTGTGGCTTCTAATTTTCGAAACTTCATAACTATTGAGGAGATCTGGTTCGTACCAAATCCTATAAAAATTACATGAAGCTCTAGTAAGAATAGCGCAACCCACACCTAACGAACCAGGTTGGCAACTTGAATATCCTGGAAATTCCCTACTTTCCGGAGGTTCGGATTCGAACTTGATGCCTTCGTGACCGAAATTTCTTTTGGCACAGTGTACCCCTCTCCCGCAATATTTGTTAAAAATACAGAAGATCTGGGATAGTTGTTTTTCTTTTACAGGGAAAGTAAAATACTGTCTTTCGGTTTGGAAGGAGCAGATAACTTCTTCTAGTTTTATAGTTAGTGAAAACAGGTGATAGTCTTTCTGGTCTGCAAACCAGAGGCAGGTCTCCGAAGAGATACTCTTTAGAGAGATTTCTGCCGTAGTATGTATTTGGCAGTATTTAGAATTGTCCTGCAGAGTTTCACAATTTTGTAGGTCCGATTTTATAACAGAATGAGTATTACACTCGGCTGTCACAGTTGTGAGCATCGATATGCACGCTACCAAAACTAGTGGAAGAGAACGAAGAGGAATTCCATGATCAGCGTTTCTCTCGAGAATTATATAGAAATTTTGTAAAAGTTTTCGTATACTGGAACCAATGAGAGCTCCTAGCAAGAGCGAACATCTAGCTATAAATTTGCATAGCTTAAAGATCATCATGAAAAATGTGAAGATAGATTGAGAAATCAATATGAGAGATTTTAAAATAAGTTTCACACAAAATAATATGGATAATACAAATGCGAAAAGTAATATGCCCACGATGTATTGTATAAGTTTTGGAAGGCAGTATTAGTGTTGGAATACTTCCAAACACCAGATACACGATCTAAGTTGGCAAATCGGTTTTCCCGTAACATGTATTGTTCCAGAAACAGTACGGCCACTAGGATGTATATAAATGATAGAAATGTCGTTTTTATATGCTAGGAGTTCAAAAGGTAATTTTATCATTTTGTCCGTTGGCACAGACATTATGTGTTCGAAATCCGGTGAGCGTAATATAATTCTTCCACTTTCAGGTAAACGAAGAATAGGGTCTTGAAAATTGATTGTTAAATTATTTTCTGAAAAAACAGCGCTTTCGCCTTCCAATAAATGACGATGAATTCCATTATGTTGTATTGATAGTTTTGTGTCAAAATGACACATTAGCAAGATAAGAATGTTTGGGTTGGTGAGTAATTTGTCTTGTGTTAATGAAAGAATGTTTAATTTCGTGTAGGTTCGTTTGCAAAAACATTTACTTGTGTGAGTGCAATTTCTTATTTCACAAAAGTCCTTATCACCCGTGCAATCATCATCGTCACATTCGCAATTTAATTTGTCAGATTGGCATTCATACGTAGTAGAGTTGATATCATTGGCTGTAGTTTGCCCACGAAGAAAGAAGGTGGTGGGCTACCATAAAATGAAATCTTCATCTACTAAAAATGTTTTATTAACTGTGATGCATGACTTACAGTCATGAATGATGCAGGCATTTGAGGGAATATTTATTTTCCCCAAAAGGTGTCGAGGTACGTGTTTACATTTATATTCATTACTGAATGAACAAAATGATCCTTTTTTTTTGTTTCAGAGCACAGGCAATGTGTAGAAAAATGAGGATAATAACTGAAAAGGAAAAGGAACAAATTCCATTACACTCTGAGTATTTAGAGAAAAGTTTAAATGTTAATCTTAATAAAAGAAAGTTTTGTTTTATTTATTTATTTTATTATTATTATTATTATTATTAATATCCGTAAATGAAATAAGTTTTTACACTTTTTTTTCCACTAATTATTATTACGTAATAAAAGTTAAAATAAAATATTAAATAACGCGCCTTTTTTTTTTTTTTTTTTTTTTTTTTTTTTTTTTTTTTGTAAAAAAAAAATGTCTAAAATATATGAAATGGAACATGGAAAATTCAATCTAATACCATTACAGCCAGAGAAGGATTACTAGAGCAAAAGTACATAAGAATGCAAAAATTATTTTGGAAGAGAGAGAAAAGTTTTGATATTGATAATCATTTATAGCTCACGGAAAACCCAATTTTACTTTTTTTGACTATAATTGACATAGAAATTGTAACACCGTTTAACAGTTGTGCACCACTGAAAAACTAAGGAACTACAATATATCGAACTATGCCCTTAAAAGGAAAAAGGAAAATAAAACATAATTTAAATTAGGAGGATAAGACAAGAAAAGGAAATTCTGGAAAAAAAAAAAACAATATAATTTAGCCAATAAACTGTAGACATTAATTAATCTATTAAAATGAAATTAAAGTTAAGTAAAAAAAAAATAAATGTACAAGAATCATAATTATATTAGTACTATATAATTGTTCCATAAAATAAAATAGAAGAAATGAAATAAGAATAAGACGAGAGAAGGAAATTCTGTAAAAGAAAGACAATATAATCTAGCCAATAAATTGTAGATACATAGTGATCAATCTATTAAAAGTACATTAGATCAAGTAAAAAAAATAAATGAACAAGAGTCATAATTAATATTAGTATTATATAATTGATCTAAGGAATACAAATAAATAGAGGAAATGAAGTATGTGTCTAAAATAACTAATTTAGTAAATCAAGAATATATATATATCGATATGAGAAAAGATATATTTATTTTGTAAATTCTAATGCCATGTTAAAAACCTTTTCTGCATAGTAATTTATTGGATCTCGTTGCCTTAAAAGGTATGTGGAATTATTGGAACTTGGAGTATCATTTTCCCCCTGTAAAATGGGTTTCTCAGTCGACGTTTCTGAAGAAAAATCTAATGCCTCATCATTTGGAGAATATATGAGAGTATCTTCGCTTACGTTGGAATGAACGCTGTTTGTCCGGCTTGGGGGTGTGTCACGCGGGGAAAGGCGCTACCCATTGTGAGATGTTCTTTCTCGTTTGTACTGGGATAAGTGTTTTGATCTAACGGGAAAAGTAATGTATTCTCGATGTTTTCATCAAAGTCTGCGTGTGGTTTATGTATGTAAGGAATATCTTCTAATGAAGGTGTATTTGATTGATTATTTTTCTCAACGTCGCTCTTGATTAATTGAAGTTCTTCTTTTCTAGTTACATACGGAATTAAACGGTATGCGTGAAATTTGAATTCGCGGGCGTTTGGTTTCCTTATATCTATTATTGAATAATCTACTTTATTATGTCTACAAGTAATTCGGAATGGACCCGTATAATTTCTAGCCTTAAGAATTTTTGTAAAGCGATCGTGTCCAGGTGCCAACAAATATACCAGTTGACCGACTTGAAAATCTCTATACTTAGCATTTTTGTTCTGGAATTGCTCCTGCACTAAAGCTGCTTTATGAATATTTTCTGCGACCTTTTTATTCGTATATTGCAATTGAGCAGCTTTTTCTTCAACAAAATTTGTCAGCGAACGATGTTCTACACCATGTTGTTCATTTAATATATCACTAGGTAATATAGGATCGAAAGCTAGGTGTAAGATTGCAGACTTTTCCCCTGTTGAAGTGTGAACTGAACAATTATAAATCAGGGAATAATAATTTAGATAATCGTCCCAATTTGTTGTGTTATCTGCAAAAATGGATAGAGATTTTTTTATGTTTTTGTTTAAACATTCGCTTCCACCATTGCATTTAGGATTCATGGGTGTTGTAAATAGCTTAACAACTCCTAACCTTGCGCATAAATTACGAAATAATTCAGCTGTATATGCTTTTCCTTTGTCAGATAAAAGTTTGTCACAAAGACCAAAAATGCTAATAAAATCTAGAAATTTTTCCGCTGTAGTTCTTGCTGTTACATCAGGTACTGCGTATAGTCTTATATATTTAGTGAAGTGATCTACGAATGTGAGAATGTATTTATTTCCGTTGTTTGTCTGAGTAAAAGGTCCTAAATGGTCAGTCGATAAAAATTCCATGGGTCTATTTGGTATAAAATTTCTTTGAATTGGGACAGGTTTCTGGATATGTGGAGTTTTAAAACTATTGCATTGAAAACAAGATTTTACGAAATGTTTGGTGTCAGCGTATAAATTTTCCCAAAAATATTTTTCCCGAATTAAGTTATAAGTCTTTAATACTCCAAAATGGGAAATATGTTTAGCTGCTAAAATGTGTGGTTTAAATTTCGATGGTATGACTATTTGTAATATGTTTGTAGATTTTCGAACTCTAGGAATAAATGCACAATGCATAAGCAAACCGTCTTTAATTAGATAATTTGGGTATTTTTCTTTAGCTTCATGTCGGTTTGTGGTTATTTCTGAAATAATTTTTGCTGTTTTAGGATCAGATTTTTGAGCTAAGGCAATTTCGTCAATAGTAGGAAGGTCTATTTGGATAGCATTTTCTCCGAATTCCTCCTCTAAAAATTTTTGTTCTTCTTTATCCATTTTAATATTCCTATCTGAGATATTTTCCAAAGAATTATAATTGGTATCTATGGTGGGCCGTTCTATCTGAGTATAAAAGAGTATATATGCTTTCTGATTCAAAACTTCCCCCAAACTAACCTCAATTATTCTCGAGTCATCTAAAAGGAACCACGTGCCCGTAGAATCCTTCACATACGCATAATAATGTCCCGTGTTTGTTGATGGACCCGAGTGCACTATGACCCCTGTCAATAAATACCGTGTAGGTTCTTCTATCGGAGTTTCCAAAAAGGGGCTTAGATTTAGTATTTCCGGATAAGAAACTGAACTATGAATTTTTATGCTTTGGTCATTCTGAAACGAAAAACGTTTGAGTTGAAATGTGATCACCTCTGGGAGTTGGGAAATAGAATTTTTTATTTTTGCATTAACTTTATTTTTGCTGCAATGGCACGAATATTCATTTGGTAAAATTTCTGGCTGTATAAAATTATAAAGTGCAGAATCAAGTGTTTTGACATTTTGAGTGATGTCTAACATAAAATCCATCATTTGATTATAAGTAAAACTTTTCTTTTTACAATTTAAACAAGTTATCTCAGTTTTGATATAACTACCGAAAATTAAGTTCATTGATGCTGCGAATTTATTTTTATATTCTTGTTTTGAATCTAAGCAATGCAATGAATTATATTTCCACATATTATCAATTACGTAACGTAAAAACTCGTGTGCATCCTGTGGATGGTCATACAAAAAATGTGGTGCGATAGAATGTAAATTTGTATATATTTCTGTAGGTTTAATTACCTCACCAGGATTGTTTTTTACATTTATTATGTGTCTACCCAACGCACATGTCATGCAAAATTTTGTATAATCACAACATACTCTTAATTTATCGTTTAATAAAAATTTACGAAGAGGAGAAGAATTTGTCAGACATTGTAGCACTGAATTCATATAACAAGTAGAACCAAAATTTTCTAACCCTGCGATAGTATATTTAATAACATCATTTTTTTTTCGATCAGGTTTTCTACGGTCACAAAAGTTATAATCACTATCATTTTCATAACAAAAGTTTTTAACATCACTATGCAGTTCTGCTAGTGATTTATAAGATTCATTTAATGTCAAATTTACATTTGAATCATGCACGTTATTATTTACAATATTATATTCCGTACATAACTCTTTAAAGTATTCATTTGAATTATTATGTACTAAGTTTTTATTAACGCACAAATCATTAAATTCATTATTTACATTAAAAGTTTTCGCAGGTAAGCCATTTTTGCGTAATTTTTCACAGTCATTAATTACAATCTTTGTAGCAGCGGAAGATTGTAATTGAGAATCATTGTCATCATCATATATATTTTTGTTGTGTTCGCTAATAATCGTAGAATTTTGTGCATTATTAGCATTATCACACGATTTTTGTGAATTTTCCGCCTTTTTCATTATGGTTACCTCATTAACATAGGAATCTCTTGACAAAACATCCGCCACGGTATTTTCCTGAGATTTGATTAGTTCAAATTCATACTGATAGTCTCCAAGAAAAGCCATCCACCGAGCAACTCTATCACTGACAGATTCTAAATTTTTTAACTTTGTTAATGAAGAATTATCGCAGCGAATGATCAATTTTCTGCCATATAAGTAATATTTAAAACTCTCAATATTTTTAACAATGGCCATTAATTCTTTGTCGAAAATTGAATATCTCATTTGTGTTGGATTTAATTTTTTTGAAAAATACGCAATCGGTCTTATTATCCCGTCTTCGTTCTTTTGGCCGAGCATTCCTCCCAAAACATCTTTATTAGAGTCGCAAGAAAGAATGAAAGTTTTGTCAAAATCTGGGGATATAAGAATAGGTGCTGTAATTAATTTCTGTTTAAGAATATCAAATGCTCTTTGTGCTTCTGACGACCAAATAAATGTTTGATTTTTTTTTTTTTTTTTTTGTCAGATTAGTTAAAGGGGTCGCTATTTCAGAAAAATTCCTCACATATTTACGGTAATAGCTCACTAAGCCATGAAATCGTCTCACTTTTTTCGTTGTGGTAGGAACTGGAAAATCTTTTATCTTTTCTATGTTATCGTAGAGTGGTTTTATACCTTCCTTTGATAATTCGTGACCTAAAAATTCGATTTTAGATTTCATGAACGTACACTTTTCAGGATTTAATGTGAGATTGAATTCTCTAAATCGTTCAAATAATTTTCGAAGTTTAAATAACATTTCAGTATCATCTTTCGCCGAGCACCCAAAATCATCGACATAATTCGAGAAATTTAAATCGCATATTGGTGCCAAAATTTTACTAGCTAGCTCGCAAAAAATTTCTGGCGAGCAGCTTAACCCTTGAGCGAGGCAGACATAGCGGAATTGACCAAAGGGTGTTGTAAAGGTTGTCATATCTCTAAGTGAAGGATCTAATGCTATTTGGTGAAATGACGAGGACATGTCTAGAGAGGTAAATAAATTTCCCCCACTGAGGTTTTCTAATTGTTGATTTACCAGTGGTAATTTGTAACGGGGATATTTAAGGTGTTTGTTTAAAGATCTGTAATCAACAACAATCCGATATTTCTGTTTACTTAAATCTGAAGTTAAATTCTTTTTTTTAACAATCAGCACGGGAAAACTTACATGACTATCAGATTTTTCAATTATGTTTGCCTCTAACATTTCTTCCAATTGTTTTTTTAATTCCAATTCTACAATCTGAGCGAACCTGTATGGACGTGAAGACGGCAATTCGGAGAAATCCACTAGTAATTTAGGTTTAACAGCATTGGTACGACCGATTGTATATAAATCTTTACTAAATATGTCGGAAAATTCGAAAAGTAATTTCAGTAAACGCGATTTTACTGTTGGTTGTAAATGAGATAAGTCAAAATCAGATTCACGCAAATTTTTACGTCGTAGTAATTTAATTTGTTCTATATCTCGATTGTCAAAATGTTCTGAAATTACATTTCTAATTATTTTTTCTTCACTCGGCATTGTTCCTCTAACATTATGGTTGAACGTGTTATCTAATTTCATCATAATATTTCCTGTTGTGAGCGAATTTGTGTACAGAGAAAGCGTAAACTTAAATTTATGTAAAAAATCATATCCGAGAATAGCATTATAATGATCAGATAAATGATTATTTATTAAATAAAATTTATGTAAAAATTTTCTATTATCAATCGTGATTGGTAATATTACGTAATGAGTGGTGTTCAGAGTATTGCCGGAAATGGATTTTACTATTATGTTAGTACGCTGTATATCCAGATTTTTCATTTTAATGCGTCTAAAAGCATCGTAGTTTAGTAAAGAAATCTGAGCCCCTGTGTCGATTAAAAATATTAATTCTGTGTCTATAAGGGAAATTTTTATTAACGGTAAATTGAAACTTATATTTTCGTAGTCTAAAATTTGCGTATTAACTTGTTTCGTCTCGTAAATATTCTCACTGTCAGATTTAAAGGGTATAGGGAGTTGTAAGCTGTCTTCACGCTTATCGTCGACAGTTATATTTCTATGGGGAGACCGGAGAAATTTACGGTCTATTGATCTCGACCTCCCCTCTTGTAGTTTAAAGAGAAACTTTGATTTAGGCTTTCCTTAAATCGGTCAGGTCGCCGGGTATCCCTACTCCCGTTATTTTCACGTGTCCAGAAAGGTGTTGAATTTCTGACATTGGATTGCTGTCCTGGGGAGTTTGTTTTGTAGAAACAAAATTTTGATAAATGATTTCGTTTACCACAAAAATTACACGCGGGGAAGGATTTATTATTATAATCACTGCCCCTGTTGTTAACATGCGATTGTCTAGAATTTGATTCGAAGTGTTTTGCATTACGTGGAGAATTATTATTCACCGTAAGTCGTAATTTATCGATTTCTTTTGTTAGGTTATAAATAGTATCATGTGTTTTTTGCACATGGGTTTCCAATAATTCTTTAATCTGTTTATTCGAAATGTCGCTGGAAATTGCGTTGACCAAGTTTCCTTGTGGAAAGGTTACATCCTGAGAATTTTGCGGGAAACAAGCCTTATTAGTTTCTAACAACTCGACATAATCTACCGCCTCTTTAAAGGTTTGCGGATCTTTGATCAATGTTGAATGTTTGTATTCAGGGAGTAGACCTTCTAAAAATTTGGATAGCTTTGACGCTTCAAATAAATTTTTCACGGCTTCGTTATCTAAGTCAGGGTTGTTGAAGAATTTTTGAGTTATTAACGAGACCCTAGCCGCATATAATTTTACGGATTCACCTGGTTGCATTCTACAGTTAGAGAACATTTGTTGCCTCGTAGCTAAACTAACTTTTTTATCAAAAAAGGCTATAATTTTTTTTTTGAAATTTGTATAGTTAATCTCCTGGTTCAAATCAGGGCTGTTTATTAAATGCGAAAGGGCCTCGCCCCTAATTCTAGATTTTAAAATGATCAGTTTTTCTTCGTCGGAACACTGTACCATAGTAGCTATGGCTTCAAAATTTTCGATGAAAAATTCTGGAGTGACCGACTTAAATTGTCGAACTGAGGAATAATGCTCTGTAGCGCGGCCAATTTTTGTAATGGACTTGTCCCTGGCCCATTTTCTTGGGCGACTGACCCTCCATTTGACCCTCCATTTGGCGGCATAATGAAGTGTTTAAATTTAAATTTAATGTAAGATTAAAATAATTTCTAATATAATGTAAAGTATAAAACAAACAGTATTATAAATTTAAATTCAGGAGAAATGGTTATTTATTTATTTTATTTTATTTTATTTTGTTTTGTTTTATATGTATAAAGTGGTAGAAGAAATAAAATTTAGTTTAGACGATTTTAAAATTTTATACACTCAGATACCTAAAAACAAATCTTAGATCTAAATATTTTTTTTTTCTTTCGGAAAAAGAAACAGGGAAGCAGATTTCATAATAAAATAAATAAATGTAAATAAAGGAAATTAATTAATAAAATACATTCATAGTATAGGGAAGTAAAATATAAAGCATACGATTTATTGAAATATATATAAATTAGATAAAATGAAATCGAACGACAAAGTGACGTACTTCGAAATTTGAAATTAGGTAACCAAATAGTAAACTCTCAATACAAATAAGAAAAAAAATAGATAAAATACTCCAAGATTTGATATTTGAAATTTTGTAATCAAATAATAAACTCTTAATACAAATAAGAAATATTAGATTAAATTTTCCATGATATATATATACATATATTTTATTTTTATTTTATTTTATTTATTTATTTTTTTTGGAAATGTATCTGAAAAAAAAAAAAAAAAAACAATTATTATTATTATTATTTTTAGGATTGTAGATTATTATTAAAATTTTTTTAAGAAATCTGGCATTCTCTATTTCATAAAATTTGATAACTTTAAGTTTAAAAAAAAAGGAGTTTTACTTTTAATTTTACCTGAAAAGGTAAAATAAGTCACGGAAACCATTGTTGGGGGCTGCGTTTCTCTCCCCTTATTTCTAACTTTTATTCAAATAAGTTAACTGGCCGATGAAAGTAAAGTAAATATAATATCTTAAGAATTAAACCTGTATTTAATTTTAAAAAAATAATATAAACCCAGACTCAAAAGAACAGAAAACTCCTTTTGAATTTAACATTTGTTTATTACTATAATTAAACACAATATTAAAAAACATTTAGTAATAGTATTAGTGTAATAATTAATTTATAAACAACATTAGAGAATTGCCTATTATTTAGGAATTTTACTCGGAGTGAAAATGGAAAATAAAGATTGTTCCTTACCTCTTCTCTTTAAACATAAATCCATTATGACAGGGAACTACACATTAAAATATATCGAACTATCACTTTGAATTCGAAAATCAACTAACTGCCCCCAAAATAACTCCGTGTTCCCGTGTATATACTTCTTTACTTACAATTAAATTTTTTTCCCCTTTTTCTATAGCCAATCGGGAACTTTTCTACTCTCCCAACATCAATCCTGAAAAATATCCAAGTGCCCAGTGGTTCTCCTGTTAATAATAACAATATTCCTATTGGTTCTCTCTCAAATTTAATATATCCTTTTAATATTTCCTGCATGGGAAAACACCTTTTCGGCCACCTGATACCAGAGAAACATTCTTATTGTTATTTACCTGCGCGGTAAAATAACCCCTTTTTCGTTCTTAAAATTTACAACTTGTTTTCGAATTCTTGTGCTTTTGGAAATATCGCAGTTCCCAGCTGCATGGGAGGGAAACATATCCTGTCCATTCTTATATAAAATTCCATAAGTATTGTGCCTACTCTAACCGGTGTCCGAAGTAAGTTTCACAACAAGGCCATAAAATATCACAGAATCACTTACTGTAAAGGCTTGTATTATAAAATATCTTTTATATAACGACGTGTAATCGTCTATACATTTCGGTATAACACAATGTTTGTTCCATATTTTAATTTAACTATATTTTAATAAGCATAGAAATCTATTATTTTAAAAAAATAATAAAACGTTATATTTAACTGTGGAATAACGGTGATTTAAAAATGCTGCATTTTTTGCAAAAGTTTTCGGGACAGGCCAAATTTTACTAACTTTTTAACGGTCCTAATCATCGCTGAGATAATCATTTTCATACGCGCTGGCTCAAAACCGGCACTGAAAATTTTAACACGTGAAGACTAGGAAGAATGAAATCAATTCGGCTCGATATTGAAAAAAGGTTAGTACCCAGCAAAGAGAAAATTGCTGGCCAGCAACAAGATAGGTGCTGGCAGTGGTGGAGAAGTGCAGGCTAATGGTCTACCACTGCATGACCACAGCTGGACAGCTTCAGTCAACTTTTCTGCTGGAAATCGTAAGGCAAAATTCTGATCGGCCTCCGTTTTATTTCATGCGCTGGCCCACCACACGATCGAAGTGCACGAACTTTTGCAGTATTATTGCTGGGAACCTTTACACTAGGTGGCGTTGTGAATATCGAAGACAAAAAAAAAAATCTTAAATCTGACTTTCTAAGTTACAAATGACTTCGGTTTTCATAATTCACTCATTTGAGAATCAGCGTATAACATGTATATGATTTCTATTTGGCTTTAAAGATCAGGAAGGTAAATCGCAAAAGAAACAAACTTAAAAAATCTAATAAGAACAGGGGAGGTGTGAAAAGCCATAGCATACGCTGATGGCATCAGTGCTCGTCCGATCACAAAATCCAAACAGCATTGAACGCGGTTAGTACTTGGGAGGGTCAACCGTTTTCACTTGGCGAAATCTGAATATATTCGAATGATTCTATATAGTTATTTGTACATACTGCTTTCGATTAAACTTGCTTATAGAAAAATGGTCTAGAATTCTATAATACTTTTTACATAGATTTTTTTATAAGAATTTTTTGTAAGGGGGCCAATTGGGTATCTGCTCGTAGTAAAAAAAAAAAAATGTCTGATGGTTTGCCATTGTATAAACACTGTAGGATAAGTGATGGTGCTGGATTAAAAGTGCTGGTCCAGCAAAGGAATTGCTGTAGGATAGGTGCTAGCACTAAAGGAAGACTGATGGATTGAAGTAATGTGATGGCATACCATTGCTGGCCTGCTGTTGGCCATCACTGATGGGCCAGCTGTATTTCGCACGGACACTTTAGTACTGGTTTAAGTAATGGCACCATTGCACTTTACCGCTGATGGCACAGGTGGCTGCCATCATTTTTCCAGTTGATGGCCCACTGTTTCTTTCTTTGCTGGGTATCGGCACGACCCGATCCTTCAAGAAATAAATAAGGCCCGAGCCCGGTCTGGAAAGAGCAGGGCTAGGCGTGAACCTTCAAATTAAAGTAAAGCCTGGCTCCGCCAAGCTCTAGAGCCATGAATGAAAATTTGCAGGGTAGTCTTATATAAGATATAAATGATTACTAAGAACACTTAAAAAAAATGGTATTTATAATGGGAGAGATGACTGAAAAGTGCTTTAAAAATGTTCTAAATGGCGATTTCTACGCAACATTAGGAAGTACTAAACCGATTTTAAAAATGATGGTATCAAAATGATGATAGGCTACGTTTTATATCTGTTGTCACTAAAACCAAAGAAGGTAAAAGGTGCAAAAAACGTTCTAAAAGTGCGCTTTTTGTGTTATTGAAGGTCCTAGATTCATGAAATTTGGTATGGTAGTTACTATTAGACATAAATGATCTGTAAGAACATCTCTTAAAAAATTTCAAATTTAAAAGATATGAAAATGCGCGAAAAGGTTTATAAAGTTATTCTAAATCCCGTTTTGTGAGCAATCTCAGGAAGCATCAAATTGATTTCAAAAGTAATGGTTGGAAAATGGGTATTAAATGTAATAGCATATATAAATGTAAATGTAATAATAAGTGTAATAGTATGTATAGTAATGGGTTGAAAATGGGGACCCTTGCTGTAACATACACCGAAAAAGAATATAGTTCTGGCATCTAGAATTTAAATTGTAACTCTTGAAAAAATAGTTCCATGTTATCCTTATAAATTCTAGCTCCCTTTGCTGGAGAGTTCCAGAGTCTCCTACTAGAAATCAAGAGCGTTTACCAATATTCTCGATGTAAGATTTATTTAGAAACGTCTCCAAATATATACAAACACAAGAAGTTTGATTTAGTAAGTATAATTCTAGTTTATGAAATCATTACTGAAATCAAACGATAATTTCTCGTTATTGAAACGATTTAATATCGTTTCGTCATCTAAAAAACAAGAAACATGCTAGAGAAATGCTAGTCATTATGTCTTTTCAGCTGCTTAGTTTATGTCTGCTTAGTTATTTAATCTATTCGTATAGTTCGGTAATCCATAATTCTAATTTAGGTATTCAGAAAGTGACTAACTATTCATTCTAGATGAAGGCGGTATATATTTTTTCTCAGTGTACACTCTATTTCATGTAATAGTCACATCTCCTGGGGGTTGCAAGAGCACTGCTTTTGGAGTGGTGGCATTGAAATAAGATGTAGCCTATGTTGAAGCAATGGCTGTCACTATCATTTTAACGCCATTATTACTTACCCATCATACGTAGTATAGGGTAAGTATTGCAATCGTTTTGAAAATCGGAAAAAATTTTTGACGGATTTACAAGTTTTAGTTACTGGAGATTCCGAAAAACACATTTTTAGAAAAAATATTTTGCCGTCCGTCCGTCTGTGTGTCTGTCTGTAACCGCTCTATCACCCGAACAAATTAAGATAGAGACTTGAAACTTTCTATGTGCTTAGTATGTTAAAATGGAACGAAGCCTATTGAATATCAATAACCTCGATTATCCGGAACTATTTTTTTCGGACTCTCGAAAAAATCGTCCTGATGAAAGATATACAAAAATTTTTACTTTAATGTTTTACTTTAAGGAGTGGACGTAAACGGCAATAACATAACACAAATTTTGCATAAAGAACGAAGTCAATCGGATTATTAGTTGCCGAAATATGTGTAACTCTGTTTTCCACATTCTTCGATTTTTCATGACCCTGTATTTCATTCAAATTTCAATTCAAAGATATATTTTAATTGGAAGTGAGACGCTTAATCTGACGCAGTAAACTGTTAGTTAATATGAATATTATTTTTGGAGTTATAAGGATGTTTCTTTTACGCAATCCGAATCTATTTGAGTATTTTCGCGTTTTATATAATTTGTCAAAATCGACTCATCAGCAATTCATTGATAGAGCATTACTATGTATATTAAAACTATTTAAATATGCTTTTAAACTTTATTTTGGAATTGCGATGCATTTTATAAATAGTTTACATGCGTTTTATTTTCATATTGTATATTATGGATATCCATGATAAGTAAGTATTACGGTGGTTCCTCAACGACTAGTTTTTTCAAACGGTTTGGTACTTTTTGAGATTTTGTAAAAATCGCCATTTAGAACCTTTTTTGTGCATTTTCACCCGTTTAAATTTGCGAATTTTTTAACAAATGTTCTTAGACATTTTTGTACCTTATAAGTAACTACCATTCCAAATTTCATGTTTCTAGTACTTTAATAACAAAAATCGATCGCATTTTTTGATCATTTATTGCTCCTTCCATCACTGCTTTTAGGTAGTACATAGACATAAGATAAATCTAGATATGCTGGAACAGGAACTAACACCATCATTTTGATACCATTAATTTTGAAATCAAATTACCTCAAAAAAAGAAATGAACTTCTTTATAATATTTACATAGATTTGTTCAGGGATATTAAAATATTTCGGAATTTTTCATTCATTCATATAGTTCATCAGAGAGAAATGTAATGAACCAAATTGAAAATGTGAAATATTGTTTAAGATAATTTGATGCAAGAAAAATCAGCCACAGAAGTTAAAATGTCTACAGATTTCATATTTTTTTGTATTAAGCTGTTGTGAATCATGAATATATGTATCTTAATTGCAACTTTAAGACAAAAAATAGCATTCTAATACTGCAGGCTAGTGCATTCCCTTTGAAGTCTTCAAGTTCTAAGGCGTGTAATTTAAATAATGTAACAAAAATTATAATTATTTTTAAAAAATCCTTACTTTATACAAAATATTTAATGCAAGTAGTTTACTTCTTTATTTATCTTTCAGCTTGCATGAAATTCAGTAATAAATATCAATTTTACCCCTTTTTCTGCCCGAAAGAAAAAAAAAATGAAAAAAAGAAATCATTGAACCCTATTTTGCCATTCATTTCTAAAAACAGTCTTGACAGTCTATTCATTTGTCAATTTTATGGGGAAAAAACATTATTTATAAGTTTAAAGTTTATGTTTGCAACCTCCCTTGTCATTAATAATGAAGTCAAATTGTTCTTTTGATTATATTGTTCTTTCAAGGCGATTAGTTCAATGAAGTGGTTAGAACAGAAATCTAAATGTCCACATAGGGTCCATTGCCAGTCGTATCGAAACTGATTACGGTGCCATATTCACTAACTTTTGTCTTTGGGGACTTAAACAGATTGTGATGATTAATGAGAAGTGATGACCGTTTAGAAAGACGTCTCTTCGAAATGCCTGCTTTTTTTGCAACAAATTACGCACGCGAAAAGAATTTTATGATGTTTTCGTGAACTGGAAGTTAAATTTTCAGAACTTTGGAAAAAGAATCAGGCAATCAAAATGCATTCATCATATTTTCTTTGTTCTAAAAATTAAAAAAAAGAATGATTGTTCAAATAATTCTTAAGGATTTTTTGTATTATTTACTTAATAAAAAAAAAATAAATAAATAAAAAGGAAAATAATTCTCGCATTATGCGATGACTATATCCCTGGGATCCATAAATATGTCTCATTTTTTATTGGTTCAACTCTTCGCATTTGAAACTTATTCAATCAGCTGCATATGTAAAAGCAGACTGAGAATAGCTTGACAAAATAAAAGTTAGTGACAGCAGCTAAAATCTCTGTATTTGTTTATTTTTCATTTTTTCATTTATTTATTTATTTATTTATTTGCACTGTCTTTATAATGAGTCAATAATACACAAAAACACCAAAATAAAATTATACATTCCCAAGAGCAAACAAAACAAAATACAAAGATAGAATAGAATAAGAGAATACAAAAACTGTTCATCAGGAAATCATACGACTTACGGCGTATCCCAAATAGCTTTTGATGTATTTTCTAGGGAAAAAAGTAGCTCCAAACGATCATAAACAGATGGCTTAAAGTATTTTATTCTGAATGTAAAACATTAACTATGCAATTTATAAGTTAACGACAAAGAAAAATATTCAGTATGACGGAAACCATTCTTTGAGGTGAACTGGAATCGTAACATAGCATGGTCAATGGTTGATTGCATGCTACGCAATGTATGCTTCGTAAGTTTTCGCCTGTGAGGGCGATGTCTTTGATCAGATATAAATCTTATAGGATCACAAGTAGATCAAGTCTTTGAAATATTCCCAGAATAAATAATCACATGAATTCAATTCTGGGGATACTTTAGGTCATGCTGTCGAAAAAAGACGGCTGAGATGCTAGCAACAAGAAACTGGCAATGCATTGAAATAAAAATTTCAAATAAATATTACGATTCCAGAAGGCAGAAAACAATGCTGATCATTATATTCAACTTGTATTGTTCTCGTTATTTGGATAATTTCCGTACGTCATGTTACAATTTCTGCATAAACATATATATCCTTTATTTGTGGTATTAGAATTAACTTATTTCTCTCTAGAAAAAATTTCCATCCTTACTCTGCTACCTAATTCACATGTGTTTCTGATGATTATTCCTTACATTAGCCCTCTCTAAATATTGACTTTAATTTTGGCTTTGTAAGTCGATGTTTCGCATAACTATCTTCGATAGGAAACAGACTGCAAAATATTTAATATTTTGCAACGCACCAGCTGAATGTCGTTAAAAAAGAGAAGAAAAATAAAAAATACCTGTTTTTATTCTTACTCGTTTTAGCAGTTACGAATAGTATATTTCTGGAAGATTTATCTTTTTAACAATGATAAATTAACTAAAGTATCAGTATTTTTTCCTTTTTATAATAGGTTATGAAGAAGAAGTTGCTTTTTTTCATATAGAAGTTGCTTATGAAGAAGAAGTTGCTTTTATGAAGAAGAAGCGTTCTGGTAAATTTCTTGTACAATAAACAAAAAAAAAAAAAAAAAAAAAAAAAACAAAAAAAAAAAAAATATATATATATATATATATATATATATATATATATATATATATATACATATATTTATATATATATATTTTAGTTTAGTCACCATTTAATTTATACCTATAAAATTCATGTCAAAAGAAATCGTACACATGCGTAGCGTGAATAGACTGTTACGAATTCGATATTTATCATATATGCATCCAAAATAATGCTTAAAATGATATACATACAAATGAAACCGAATTTGTCAATTTTTTTTAACATTTTCTTGTCCAGCTAAACAGTTTGTTAGCTTCATCCATCGGTTAGGTCTCTATGCACGTAGACCAATTTTCTGCATTTCGTTGACCTCAAGCCACCGTGCGACTCGCAAATGATGAACTGTTGAGAATTGAGATTGGGTACAACATGATTGCAGCCATGTGCTATTTAGAGACAAGTCCCGATTAAGTCTGGAGTGTGACACCCGAAGTTTTGGCTTGGAGGAAAAGGGGCACTCGAAATAACCCCACATTTTTTCGTGAAAGGTCACAATACAGACGAGGTGGTTTGATGGTATGGAGCGGAATCAGTATAGGAGAACGTATGGACCTGCATCCCATTCGGAATGGTACTTTGGTGACCCAAGGCTATGCAGATCAGATACTGAGACCTCATTTCATACCTTTGGTTCTAGCCATTGGAGATTCCTTTGTTTTCCAGCATGATAATGCCGGACCGCATACAGCTCGTCTTATGGAGATCTTGTTTGAAGCTAAAACAATACAGCATATGGAATGGTCAGCGTGCTCTGCTGACTTGATTTAGATATAGCATGTTTGGGACATACTCTGACGATGCATTGCTGCGAGACCAACGACTTCTTTAAATTGTCCGAGATTTGGAGATTGCACTTCTTCAGGAGTGGAACACTATTCCCAAAAGTCTGATTGATAACATCATAACATCCATGGAAAACAGGTATGCAGCAGTCTTAGCTGTTCGGGAAGACCACACTCCATAATAAATATCTTGCATCATTTCTAAACAATGCTTTAAAAAAAATCATTTAAATGTAACCAATTTGTTGCCCTAAATCATCTTTTCATATTTTTCCGTTTTTTAAAAGAATTAAAGCTTAATTACAATTTTTTTGCGTCTTTTTTTTTTCTGTATTGCGCATTGACAGACGTGATTATCCATTTTATGTCAATATATGGCTGAAGCGCACGGTTTTCTTAACTTATTTGCTTGTTCCCTTAATTTTTTTGAGCAATTCATATGGCACACATTTTTGGGTTTTGCTTTTTACTTATATATTATTCACAGTGTGAAGTTCACTTTCAAAGTTTTTAGATAAATTTTCAATATGTAACGAGAAAAAAGTTAAATTGCTTTATTATTTGTTATACAAAAAAAAGTTCTGGATTTTTTTGATTTGTCGATAATTTCTAAAACCTGCATTTGTAATCTCCTTTTTCATTAATGATGCCTAAACTATTTTTTATTTTTTAGGTGCATTCGTAATTATGTAAATACGTAGCACCTATAGTTGTCGTTCATTTCGTCCGTCTGTCCGCATATAACAACGTAAAAATTACTCAACCGAATCGTTTGAAATTTAAAATTTATAATTATTACATAATTTTGTCGTGTCAATTCAAATTTTATGAAAATCGGATGCATAGATCAATTACAGGGACAATAAAAAGTATTCCGTTACATTCCGACCGAAAAATGTTTCAAATGAATTTTAATAGTCTTACACTCATTCGAACATAATAAAATTGATATGCATCTATCAAGTACATGTTATAATATACATTTTGCACAATCTGTGGTGCAAAGAACATTTGTTATTGATTTACAAGGCCACACAAAAGTATTTCATTACATAATGGTATAGGGAGAACATTGTTTGGTGCGCATTTTAATTGTAATTAACTATTTACAATTTTATGAGATTGATATAATGACAGTGATATTCTTAAAACTTCGTTACCGTATGAACGCACCTCATTTGCTACGCTTCAAGTGTAATTTCTAACTTGTTCATTTTAATTCTCGTGTAAGGTATCATGTGTTAGAAAGAGAGCTCTAAATCATTGGTTCACTGCCAGGCATACCTAAACTGATTACGATGGCATATTCTTTAACTCCACTCCGGGGAATTATATAGATATCGGGAAGATTAATGAAGAGCTGAATGACCCTTCAGCGAGGCGTTCGTTCATTGGAAGTATTCACGCGTCCCACAACAAATTTACGCATGAGAAAAGAATTTTATGATGTTTTCGCAGACTGGGAGAGTAAAGTTTGCACAACTTAGAAATGATCAATCAATGAAAAAGAACTATTTTCGTTTTTCTTCCCGAAGAAAAAAATTGTGTGAGTGATCGCAATGCTAAAAATCTGTAGTTTTTGCTGTCTAGTCACTGCACCGCTTTTACAGAAACGAGGTGGAACCCGTCGAAATTCGACGAAAGAAAAGGTTTAAGAAAGAATTGTTTCATTGATTTTGAATAAATTTGCAAAATTAGTTACAATAAAAAATGCATCTCATATTGGTCAGTCTAACTCTCAAACAAATATTATTTTAAGCTAAAATTAACAAAATAATATTTCTATGAAATTCAGTTGTCCAAATTATTAAAATTAAATTTTAATTGCATATGTAATCAGTAAAATATAATAAAGTTCAGTTATTATGATGAAGTTATCAATTGAGGCTCGTGTTTGGTATACATGCAAATGAAAATAAAAGTTATTCCAAACTGACGCGATCACAGACGACATATTTGACGTAGCGTACACATTTTATTTTTTTTATTTTTTTTTCAATTTTAAGAGAAAATGAAGTGGTTCTGTTGCCACAACTACAAAATTTGTACTAAAAACTATAAAAAAATAATAACTCAAAAACAAATTGAGATACAGTTTTCAAACAAATTGCATTTAAAAGTAAATATTTTTCTCTATATGACGGTGTAAAAATGTTTAGCAATGTAAAATTTGCAGTAGCTATAATTGCAAAATTGAAATTGTATAGAGAAACTGTTGCCATTCGCAAAATGACGCATGCGTTATGCACAGATACGTTTGGCCTTTATAATGTAGATTGATTACATGAATATATTATGAAATATTTTCATTTGGTCAAAATAGATATATTCAATAACAGCGTTTAAGTGCCTATGCAGCAAAATTTGTAAATATTTAACATTGCGTTTACTAATTGTATCTTTACTTCCTTTAAAAAACTAGGGGATCCAATACGTACTTCCAGTATAACAGAATAGGGATGAAAATCCTTTTTTAACTGTTTGGAAAATAGTTTTTGTCCTCGTTAAAGAACTGGGAAATCTAAAGCATATCTGAATCTTTTTATTGGTTGAATTCCAGAACTATCTTTATTTTATTCGTTTTCTTATTGGTCCATGTTTAATGTCCAAAAATGAAATACTTGTGTTTATTGAGTCATGTTTGATGTTCAGAAATGAAATACTTCTGTTGCCATGATGACCAAAAAAAGTATTAAAGAAACTACAAAAAAGTTAATAACTTAAAAACAAATTGAGATACAGCTTTCAAACAAATTGCATTTAAAAGTAATTTTTTTTTTATACGACGGTGTAAAAATTAAAACTGTTTGATGTTTATAAGTTTAAAAATTTGCAGTGTCGAAAATTGTAAAACTAAAATTTCATTTAAAATTTGTCTATGATTGGTAGAGGATTATTAATTTTTAATCTATGGCGTACGTAATATTGGATTATGTTTATTATTTAAACCACGTTTTGATCATCATAAAAATGATGTTTATTATTATTTTTTTTTCAAGACAAATTTATTTATAAGTTTAAAATTTTAGTCTTTGAAAATATAATTTTCCAATAGTCGTTGTAATTTATTAAATTACATTTTCTTTCTCTCTCCCTGACACAGAAAAATAAATGAGTGCATATTCACAACGTAAGTACTATGTTTCTTATATCTATGTTCTTATATTATCTATATTTCTTACATTATCCATGTTTCTTATATCTTCTGATCTATATTATAAAGGCCAAACGTATCTGTGCGTAACGAATACGTCATTTTGCGAATGGCAACACTTTCAATGTAATTTCGGTTTTGAAATGTTCGCTACTGCGAATTTTACACTTCTAAACTTCGCACATTTTAAATCTTTATACCGTCGTATAGAGAGAAAAAATGTACTTTTAAATGCAATTTGTTTGAAAGTTGTATATAAATTTATTTTTGAGATATTAATTTTTTCTTATTAGTTTTTAGTACCAATTTTGTAATTGTGGCAACAGGATCTCTCCATTTTCTCTTAAAATTGAAAAGAAATTAAAATAGATATGCCAAATATATCATCTGTTATAAAATCCGGTGAATTTCAGTTTTATTTCGTTCTTTCATCAATGATCAAATTAAAATACCATTCTTTAAACATGGTGAATACGGATATGAGAAGTACATATGTAAATTTTGAGAAAATGAAAATGATGAAAGATTTAGAATTCTCGTGAAATTCTATGATTGCGTCAATTTGGAATAAATTTTATTTTTATCATTCGCTTTTATACCAAACATAAGAGCCTCAATTAATAACTTCATCATAATAACTGATCTTTATTATATGTTACTGATTGCATATTCAATTAAAAGTTTAATGTTAATAATTTGGGCAACGTGAGTTTCACAGAAATATTATTTTGTTAATTTTAGCTTGAAATAATATTTGTCTGAGAGTTAGACTGACCAATATAAGATTCATTTTTTACTGTAACTAATTTTGAAGAATTATCAGAAATCAATGAAAGAGTTCCTTCTTAAACATTTTCTTTCGTCGAATTTCGACGGGCTCCACCTCGTTTAATTGAAAACGCTAATAGAAATTTAGTAATTAATGTATATTTTCGGATTGCCTACTAACAATACGAAAAATCTCTTTTCATATGAAAAATATGAATTAAGTAAATGCAGCATACATTCCGGCCAGATGGTCAGCCTAACACGGGACCTTCGGTGTTCGATTCCCAAGCTAGCTTGGTACTCATTTTAGCGATCAAGAAGAAATGAAGGGCTGAGTAAACCGTGCCCAGTCGAGAGTCGAATTCTCGACCTGCGGCACCGCAGTCAGAGGCACTCACAGGCCCGTAGCTAAGGGGGCGCTATGGGCGGCTCAGCCCCCCTAAAATATTTTGAGCCCCCTTTGTAAAAGATTCCAAGGTCACTCAATTAATTTCTGTTCCGAAAATTCAAATGAAATTCTGTTAAAAAATCTAATTTAGTTTTGAGACACTTTCACAGTTTTGCAGAGTTACTAAATTGTATCTAAAATAAGTGTTTCAACAAACCTCATCCTATTTGTACATATGAAGTTAACATGATGTTTAATTTTGCACCAGTTATACACTCAAAATTTTTATCATCCTATACTTTTCTTAGCATAAAATGAAGTTAGTACAACAGTTTAATAAAAAACATAGTACCTACAATGTGAATAGTCATTAATTTATCTTTCTGCGTCAAAGAGAGAAAAAAAAATTATGAGCCCGCCCCCCGTATGGTTCACTTTTAGCTACGGCCCTGGGCACTCACTGATACCCCACTGGGATTAATTTAGTTATCACACACACACACACACACACAAAAAAAAAAAAAAAAAAAAAAAAAAAAACTACTACACATACAGTTTAGTTGTCATTATGCCGCAAAAAATCACACATACTCAGACTGCTCCAATTTCGCGCGAAATATCTATATATATATTACGCTTACGTCGTGATTTTTGTGCCGCTTACGTTAGCGTAATATATATATATATATATATATATATATATATATATATATAGATTCTAAAAAATTTCTCTCATTTGCCTACACAAAAAGAAAAAAAAAAGTATATTTGAGGATTTTAAATGCATTTTTGCAATATTCCCGTTGTGTATAGTATTTTTTATGTATGCGTATTTTATTATACAAGTTTTATGCATTTCACTTTATTTCTATTTAACGAATTGTCTTATTTTTCACATAACGAACGAAGTGTTTCAGTTTAACGATGAGATTTTGTTAAATGGAAGCTCCACTGTACTAGATCAATCAATCCTCAATATGTCAGTCTTTGTCAGGAGATGGCAGCACTAAAATTTGCTTTTTCCATTTTCTACCAAAGTTTTTCTCTTTAAAATGTTTGGTGCTGCCATCTGTATTCAGAACGGTAAACTACACTTTCCATAAATGTTCTGTCGAAATTTCCCAAACATCCTATGATTAAAATCATTCGAAAATATAAATTTTCCTATTTTCCAGCTTAAAATGTTTTTAAACTTCCCTAGCAGGTTGCATTGGAGGATATATATGGAGGTATACGCCGTATACCATCTGGATTTTTTAAAGTAACACTGTATAACCTCTGTTTCTCAAGAAAGCTATAGAATATGTACTCTAGGGCAGGCCTGCCCAACCTTTCACTAAGCAGGGGCGCATTTCAGTTCGTGGTAAACAGTGAAGGGCGCCATTATTAACAAAGCTCAAAACATGCAAGAAAATTATCTAACAATATTAGTAAGTGTTATACACATCAGTGGCGTAGCTAGCGGGGGGCGGAGGGGGTGGTCAGCCCCGGGTGTCACCCTCTAAGGGGTGACACCCAATCTCTTTTTGCAAATAATCTTAAAAGTTCTGGAAAAGAATTTTGAATTAAAATTAAACTTCTTGCACATGACGTAATAGAGTTCATTTTCTTTTCTTTGAGAAATGAAATTTTATTCAGATTGGTGTGTCTAAATAAAATATATGCATCAGGGAACAAAAACCAACCTATCCGACGAGTGGGTAGCAAAAGTAAAAAATGAAAGAATTTTCTTCTATATGTAACCATCACATTGACAAATGCGGTCTATGGGTTGGGTAATAAATCGCTCCTGTTTTTTTTTTTTTTTTTTTTTTTTTTTTTTAAGGGGTGGGGTGACACCATTGTGGCTGGGAGGGGGGACACCGCCCCGGGTGTCACCCATCCTAGCAACGTCACTGATACACATGCAAATTCATATTGTAGTAGGGTTCTATAAATCTAAAAAATTCCATGTAAAAATTAAAAAAAAAAAAAAAAAAAAAAAATCCAAAAAGGAAAAAAGGAAAAAAATAATCAAAACAACTAAAAATCATAGAAAATTTCGAATTATACATTTTTCTATTAGGAACTACCGCAACAGTTTTTGTAGTAGAAGGAGCCAGAAACATTTAGGACGAAAAAATACTTTTCGATTTATTTCGGAAGCCTAAATATGCCGTTATAAACAAAACAAAAACAAAGGCAGGCATGATAGTATCCATGGCTGGTCCCAAAGAGATTCATTCATGGAAATGATTTCGCATGATTTTATAGATTCTTTTTATACAAAATGAGAAAAAATACCTAAAATTTTAAAGGTTTAGGAGAGAAAATAATCCCTTTTACCTAATTAATAAATGGGTCCGTATTGCAACATAAAAAATGATAACATCAACAAAAAAAGTGATACATTCATGTACCAAGAAGGAGAGGGGGGGGGGGAGGCAGGCCTATTTTTCTACATTTCCTATTTTAGCACATTAAAAAAGTCATTCCACACTTTTATCAATTACCATCGTCATAATTTCCAAAAACATCTTTTTATAATAAATAACTATAAATTAGTGAAGAATCTCAGTTACACATGACTAAATTTTAATGTACGTTTTCATTGTTAATGCGTGAAATACACTTTACGTTTTAATTTTTTTTCTCAAGCAAATAACAAGAATAAAAGAAAGCATCCTTTTAAATAGAAATTAATTTTTTAAAAATGGTAGTACTAGGAAATCTTCTAAAGGGCGCCAAAAAAATCTCCAAAGGGTGCCATGGCGCCCGCGGGCGCCGCGTTGGACAGCCCTGCTGTAGGGTATACTCTCCGCTTTCAACGTATACGCTCTGCTTAAAGCGTATATCCTCTGTTATTTTTACGACTACACCCCTGACCCTAGTATTCCCGATTACTATAACTATGTGAAAATCGCAATTTATTTCATTCATTTATTTCCTTTTCAAACACATCAGAGTTAAACTGTTGTTTTTTTTCCAGTTTGTGTTTTTCTAATATTTCAGTATGTTCAAAGTTGTTATTCAACGCATATTTTCCCATTTATTCTCCATTTTTTGTTGTTATTTTTTTATGCTTTTTTAAGATGGATTTATTAAAACTTAAATAACCAGATTTTCAGAAATATGAATAGTTTTTTATTTCTTTTTTTTTTTTTAAATCAAAAATATAAAAAGATAATCGTGATTACAGTTTTTAGATATTTGATTTCATATATTTATTTGAACAAAATTACCATTGGAAATCTAATAAGAAAAAAAAATTGGAGAAATATACTTAAAAAAATTCAAAATTGTCGGAAAGGATAGGTTTCTAAATTTTCTTAAAATAAAATTTTCGGTTTTCTTCACAAAATTATATTTACTGTATTAAATCCTTTTCTTCTATAAAACCGTTTAAGGCCCCACACTAAGGCAGAGAAAAAGACCCGGATGATATTGTAAAGTCTATGAGGGCGTTCTTTTCAAATATTTCGCTCAAATATATTTTTACATTTTTTTTTTTTTTTTTGCCCAAGATAGCTGAGGACGATCCACAACCGCCTAGTTTTTACTTTTTCAATTTTGCTTATGTATTTTTTATATTACGATAGTTTCGATTTCAGAACCGGTTTAAACCGGTTTCAAAAGTTAAAGTAATTTTTTTTTTTTTTTTTTTTTTTTTAATTTGAAACCAAAACAGAAAAAATAAAAATTAGGCCGGTTGTGGATCGTCCTCAGCTATCTTGGGCAAAAAAAAAAAAAAAAAAAAAAAAAAAAGTAAAAATATTAAAATTTGGGCGAAATATTTGAAAAGAACGCCCCCATAGACTTTACATTATCTTCCGGGTCTTTTTCTGTGCCTGCCAAAAATTTACAAACAATACATCTATGAAGAATAACGTGCCAAAATACAAAATAGTTTTACAAAAGTATACAAAAATACAATACTTACAATAGTATACAAAAATAGTTTTAAAGAGTATCATGTTTATAGAAACGAGGTGGAAACCCGCAATGGCGGATCTAAGGGGGGGGGGCGATGGGGCGATCGCCCCCCCCCCCCCCTGAGCCCAATAAAGGACCTGCAGAACGACATTAGAGGCCCGCACGGGAAAGTAGTTGGTTCTAAACTCAAGACTGGCGCGACCCCATCCGGGTCGCGCCAACCTTAATTTGTTTTACTTGAACTGGGTCAGGTCTTCACACTTTCAGAACCGGGTCGGGTCTTATTTTTTCCTGCAGAGCTGGACCGAGCCACACAGGCTCGGGTCTAGCGTGGACTTCTTTCCTACTAGAGGTACAGACGGGCCAAAATTTTCAAGCCCAGGTTCCGTCCGGTATAAAGGCTAAACGCTCGATCTAGGATCGACACAGCTCGCATGCTGTGGCGGTTCTAAGAGGCAGGGGGGGGGGGGGCGAAGTCCCCCCTTTTGGGCTAATTGTCCCCCCCCCTTGGAATAATAAAGGATTTACAAAGTGACATTATGCATCCTACGAGAAATAGCTTGGGGCGAAGCGCGAACCCGTCACGGCCCGGCACGGGTCGCGCCAGTTTAAGTCCACGAGATTCGGACTGGGTGAGGTTTTCTCTCATTTTGAATCGGGTCGTGTCCTGATCTTGATTTGTTTGCAGAATCAGATAGTGACAGGCTCCTTTTTCTTCTAGACAGAGCCTGGTCTGTATTTCATTTTTCCTAGAAGTTTGCATTGAACAAAATTTCCAGGTCGTGGTTCGGCCCTGAGTAAAGGTTCCGTCTCTGATCTAGATAGTATGATAAACATTACTGGCTCGATCGCGACCCGTGTACTCCTCTAAATTCTTTCTCACTAGCCCAAGTTAGGTTGAAAAGCAGAGAAAAGCGAATTTCATCAAAAAGCTGTAAATAAGGACAAACTTCATTAAAGAAATGCGAATTTCGTTGGAGGGTTACGAAAAAAACACGAATTCCACCAAAAGGTCGCAAAAAACCCTCAAATTTTATGAAAGGATCACGGAGAAAAAGTGAATTTCATTTAAGGATCGCGATCAAAACTGGGTCAATCATTCTCGCAAGAGTAAAAACCAAATCTGTAATTGATTCAAATCCGAAATGTATGATAATCTGACCCGATGCGCTAAGCGCAACTAAAAAAAGTAAAAGTCAACCCGACCAATAGCAAAATATAATTGTTAACCGGACCCAGACCCGACCCGAAGGAAGAAATCTGAAATTAACTTGACCTGCAGCAAACAGTAGAAGTTAACCGGATCCAAACGCGACCCACAACAAAAAATAAAAATTAACCCGACCAGCAGCAAAAAATAGAAGCCAACTAGACATCAAATTTTGTGAAATGATCGCGGAGAAAACACGAATTTCTTCAAATGATCGTGAAACATACGCACATTTTGTCCAAAGATTGCGAAAAAGAGCGCACATTTTATCAAAGGACTCACCCCAATCAAAATCGGGTCAACCCGAACACTTCTCCCAAAAGTAAAAACCAAATCCTAAGTAGAGTAGAAGTCAATTGGATCCAAATACGACCCAAGTAGAAATTAACCCGACCAGGAGCAAAAAAGGGAAGCTAACCGGACCCAAACCCGACCCACAGCAAAAAAAAAAGACGAAACACGGCCCGCATTAAAAATGAGCTCCGACCCGTGTATTAGACTTGATTTTCCAAATTTCTAAAATCGCCCCCCCCTCCCCTGAGGACTCTCCAGATCCGCCCTTGCAGGGGCGCTCCATCAGTATCTGGCGCCTGTGTGCAGAACTTCATTTGGCGCCCTAACCCCCCCCCCTCCACCTCTCGGCTCCGAAAATAGGGCTTTATCTCCTATACCTCTCCCCCCCCCCCCTCCAAAAAAAAAAAAAAAAATCAATGAATGTCTGTAAATGCATAATTGTCATTCTTTTGGAATTTTTTATCATCCAAAAAAGTTTTTGTACCAGAAAATTTATTTAATAAAATGTGTCTTGTTTCTGTACAGTTCGTACTTTATTTCATTTATTAAATACAATTTCTGGTTCTAAACATACTTAAATTACTTAAAAATAAAGGAGGATGGGATCTATGTAAATAAAATTCGTAACACAGAATTCGTAAAACCTGTAAAAATGGAAGCATTCTCTATCAGAATCCTTCGTACGGTAAAATTTCTTTATACCGGAGAAAATAATTCAATGCAATAACAATAGAATGCATCTAAAAGAAAGATGATTGTTTTTATTTTGCATGTACGTATTGGCGATGGCTAAGAAAATCTACCGCATATAGATATCTGAAAATTTGGATAAAGATAGATGATAATATTAGGTGCATCTGAGACTCAGGTTTTTTTTTTGTTAATTAACCGAAATATTAATTAAAAACCTTAAATAATGATCACAAAATGGCGAGCTTTCATTCCTCAAAGAGATCATGATTGTGTGTTTCCCAAAACTTTAAGCAATCCTCCTTCCCACTAACCAAAAGCGTAACGTTCGATTTTTTTTCTGCATTTTGAAATTATGATAGTCGGATGCCTGTAGAGTTACAAATAAATAAATAATAATGAAAGAAAGAAAGAAAATTACTTTACATTTCCGATTTCAATGGTATCTTTCTTTACTATTTCAAAAAACCTTTTTAATTGGCCGCGATTTGCGTCAGTTTCAAGTTTTCCATTTTTCTGAAGTTTCAAACGTAAAAAATAATAACTAACAAGCACTAACAGTAACAACAAAACATCAGCTATTGATACATTCTTGATATTTTCCAGGCTTTAATGATATATCTGGTGTGGAAAAATATTAATATTTACTGTTAAAAAAATTTTTGAAGTCATTTCAAGGATTTGCCAAATATGTTTTTTCTCCTGGCGCAAATTATCTCAAGATCTCATTTACCAATTAAGAAATGTGTGATTTGAATATCATTTCTCGTTTTTTTTTTTTTTTTTTTTTTTTTTTTTTTTTTTTTTTTTGGTAATGAGGGATTGTATGCATTCTCATATCAAGACATTTTTTGTTAAAATTGAAAGTTTTATATCTAAATATCAGAAAATAAATACAAATTGATGGTTAGCTTGAAAAATCAGACCGGAACTTGAATATCACCCACGGTGCACGCTATCGAAGGCAGTAAGAAATTAACTGCAGATTCGATTGGATGGATTTTCATTTAAAAAGTCCTTCCGGCAATGCCGAGAGGAAGAGGTAGCTTTCATATACTTATATATATATTTATTTATTTTAAGGTAAGTTACATTGTTCAAAAATACTAAGCTCAAATTAGTGGATATAATCTTATAAAATTAGTGATTTTATAAGATTGAATACTAGTTTTTGTCAAGACTGGATATTAATAGGAATTTTTGGAAATTAATCATCTTTTATTCAACCTGGTTTTATTTTAAGCGACTTAGAGAGTCACCAAATTCCACGATATCATAAAGTGTATGCCATTTTAAAGCAACCTTTTGGATCGTTCAAATCAGACCGTTTCAAAATGTCAGCCATAAGCAAAATTCAAAGTGCTATAACTCAATGATTTTTTAAGATATAGACAAAATAAAAAGTGTTCTGGAATCGTTGTTTTAAGTTCTAACACGTAAAAGAAAAATATTTTTCAACTTTTAATTTTTTCGCATTTAACTTTAAATTTAAAATTTTTTAAAAAATTTAAAATGGCCACCATTTTGAAACAAAATGGTGGATGATGCTGGCCTACGAACTCGGTCGAGACATTTGTATGTACTATGTACATACCAAGTTTGATTGAAATCGGTTCATAAATACGCGTGTTATCACGTGACAAAAATCAGATCGTTTCAAACTGTCAGACATAAGAAAAATTCAAAGTGCTATAACTCAATCATTTTGTAAGATATAGACAAAATAAAAAGTGTTCTGGAATCATTGTTTTAAGTTCTAACACGTAAAAGAAAAATATTTTTCAACTTTTAATTTTTTCGCATTTAATTTTAAATTTTTAATTTAAAAAAAATTAAAATGGCCGCCATTTTGAAATAAAATGGCGGATGATGCTGACCAACGAACTCGGTCGAGACATTTGTATGTACTATGTACATACCAAGTTTCATTCAAATCGGTTCATAAATACATTAGTTATCGCATGACAAAAATCAGATGTGTTTTTGGGGTCTTTGGGTCATGATCGGTGGAAATATACCAAAATTTTCCGGAAGTGCTTTCCTCCGGACGGCTGCAATAGGTAGCTTTTTACTTTTTGTAATGAAAGCTACCTAAAATGAAAAAACATACACATTCAAAAATATACACTGCTAACAATATTAGGTTCGTTCGAAAAGACTTTCATTTAAAATAATAAAACCAAATCAATATGCTGCAGAATACATTGCCCTGTCTCTCTCTCCCCTCCCCTTATCTGTAGATTCGTTTTGAAAAAATTAACATTATTTTTTGAATTTAGGGTATTTAAGGTTATTATAATTGGCATAAGCGATCCAAGGTGATTGGTTAGAGGAACATAAAGTGCACTGAATTTTAAAACTCTTTTTTCATAAATCAATATTTTTCTATTTATATTACAGCCATCATTGTAGCTCCTAACTTATTTATGTCTAAATTGAACGTTCTCTTTTTGCCATTTTAGTTTCTGTAACGTTTGCGGTCATCCGTAATGCTAATAAGTAATCATATTTCAAAAATTGAATTTTATACACTGAAATGAAATGTATAAATCTTACAATCATTACAATTATTTATGCAGTATTTGAATAGACACGAGCGTATGCAGGGAATGTAGGGAAAGCCTTCTCCCTCAATCTTAAAATAAAAAAATAAGAATATTCGGACATCTATGGCCAAATTTAGTTTATCTTCACCAACTCTCACCTTTTTTCGTCGCCATGAGTACCGTATAATATAGATAAAAGATATTTATTGTAGTAAAGTGAAAAAAAAATCTTTAAAACATCATAAAATAAATTAAATTGCGCAAGGCCTTTCGAAAAAGCTTAGTCTTTCTTCGTCAGGCGCAAAAAGACGTGCGTCTACTATGAATGTAACGGCACGACTGAATTGAAAAGGCGTGAAAGGGAGCAAGCAGAAGGAACAGCCAATAGGAAAGTAGAAAGCAAAGCCAATCACGGAAGAGCATAATCGAAACCTACGAGAGATACAATGAAGCAGGGGAAGGAAAATGAAAAATAGTAATAAGGGGGGAAATTTTCATTTCGCTCAAAAATCTATGGTGTGAAAAAAAAGAAAAAAAAAAACTTTTGTTTACGGTAGTAGTTTCCGTAGAAATGATCAATTGTAGAAGTGCTGAACAAAATTATTGCTTTGGCGCCTACAGTAAATCTTACTCTTAAGTGCGAGAATCACAGTGTTGAACTTACGGCATGGAATGCCAACAGCATCATAAATGCCTGATACTTCATTTTTACCATTAAAATTTTATCCATAGCTGACGCCAATATCTCCAATCTAAAATCTATACATTGAGCAGAACACTAATATTCAAGGGGCAATACAAATATAATGAACGTTATTAACTTTTTGGCAATTTTGGACCCCCGATCCCCCTTACGATATCATATGTTATCATTCCTCAACTATTGCTCTAGTGATATCGTTATCAATGTCTATAAATACTTTGGATTTTTGAATTTTTAATTTTCAGAGATATACAGACATTGTTATACATTTATTATTTGCATGCTTCATTGATTCAAAGGAGGAGAAGTGATTAAAATATCACTATTGTATATGAAACAATTTTATATTAAAAAGAAAAAAGAAATAGTTATTAGTTAAAAGTATTTAGTAATATGTTTTTATCACATAAAGAATTCTAAAATAATAATGCCTTCTTGCACTTGCCTCTGTGCACGAGAAAGGGAAGAGAGGGAGGGGGGGGGGCAGGTAGCACAACAAGTAGTATCAACAAAACAGTTGAACATTCTCTTTTCTTTACTGATAAACACAAGTTTAATTTTAACGTATTATTTCAAACAGCACCTTGCACCTGTTTTCTTAAATGCAAATTTATATATACATACACATAAGATAGAAGGATAGGAATGTCAAACACTGAGGTATTCCATATTTTGAAAATAAATAATTTTATTGTCATTTAACTGTTTTAATTTTAATTAATGAGTATTTTCATAAAAACAAATAAACTAGATTGCAGGCTATATTGATGTAGCAAACAAGTTATAAGTAAAAAGAAAAAAAATCTCATACAAATTACAAACAGAAAGAGAAAAGTTTGGCTGGATCATTCAAAAAAGATAAATATATCAAAAGACATCGCCCCCGCCCCTACAGATATATTTCGATATCATATGCCGGACCCACTCTCCCCCCCTAAAATGATAACGTTATGTATGCATAGCCCCCAAGTTCTGGTTTTACATAGGGCTCGAAATGCAAAAATCCACAAACCGGAATGTTATTTCAAAATTATGATTGACCAAATTAGGCAAACTTATGTCTGACCATAAGAAAACAATTAAAAAAATTTATTCAGGATTCAAAATAATAATAATAAACCAAACCGAGAGCACAGCGAGCTATACATATAAAATTGTATTAATATTTTTAATAATTCAACGAACCGGAGCGTTATTTAAAATAATTTCAAGAACTGGAACATCGTTCCGGTTTGGTCCGGTACATTTCGAGCCCTGGTTTTATACTGTTTCTCTATTCAGGATTCTCCAACGCGTCCCCCACGGACGCCACGATTGCGCCCTTACAAGGTTTTCTTAGCAAGTAGAGGAGGCATCCGAATGGGCGCCATCTTTTAAATTAAAAGTCTATTTTAAAATATACATTTTTAAAAATAAAAAATATTTGAATAGGTTTCTTTTAATAGTTAGTGACCTTAAATAAGTTTTAATCATTTAATGCAAGCTGTTATTCAAGAATTAAGGTTTCTAGCTTCTTCATCTACAAAATTTTTGAAAACAGATTGTCCCTCTGAAAATCTAATTTTAAATTTATTCTGAATTAAATTATTGCTGCAAATTATTTAAAATAATTTCTGAATCATAGAGGACTTATAGCTATCACCTTGAGATATAAATACATATAAAGACGTTTCTAACGTAAGTCTACCTTTATTCATGGCCTGATATTGTAAAAAAAGCTTTTAAGAGTATTTACGAATAGTAACTTTCTTCTTATTTATTACACATTCTGAAGACGACAATTGCTATTTAAAAATAAAAAAAACACGTGGAATGTAGTTCCTGTGATAATAAAATTGCATATTATGCTTTTCTACTACAATAATATATTAGTGTTGTATATTTTCAGTTTTGTGAATTACGCGCCTTTCAATGCTTATAACTACATGAGGTGCGTCTCTGTTTATTGAGGTTGGACAGGTCTTGCCTAAATGACTTATTAGGACTCATAAGTAGAATAACATGAAATAAATTTGTAATCAAGAATTGAATATTTATAAATAAGTTTGTATAAGGCTACAAAAGATAATTCTGGCGCAAAGAAAATATAATACATTTTAGTATAATTAAATTATGGATTTTTTTTAAGTATTTACTCCTCAAATTAAATCTTTTGGCGCCTTTACTACTTCGGCGCCTGTGTGTGCCGCACACTTTGCACACAGGGTCGGCACGCCCCTGCGCCCTTGGAAACCCGTCGAAATTCGACGAAAGAAAATCTTTAAAAAAGAACTGTTTCATTGATTTTTAATAAATCTGCAAAATTAGTTACAGTAAAAAATACATCTTATATTGGTCAGTCTAACTTTCAAACAAATATTATTTTAAGCTAAAATTAACTAAAACTCAAATATTCAAATTATTAAGCGAAATAAAATCGAAATTCACCGCATTTTACAATAAACACATTTTAATTTCTATTTTTTTTTTTTTTTTTCACAATTTTGAGAGAAAATGGAGCGATTCTGTTGCCACAATTACAAAATTAGCACTATAAATTATTTAAAAAAATTAATATATTAAAAATAAATTGAGATACAGCTTTGAAACAAATTGCATTTAAAAGTAAGTTTTTTTTTTTTCTACACGACGGTGTAAAAAATTAAAATGTAAGATGTTTAAAAGTGTAAAATTTGCAATACCGAAAATTGCAAAACTGAAAATTGTATAGAAAATTTTTGCGCATTTTAATTTCTATTTATTTATTTATTTATTTATTATTATTATTATTATTATTATTATTTTCAATTTTAAGAGAAAATGGAGTGATTCTTTTGCCACAATTACAAAATTGGTACTACAAATTATAAAAAAATTAATATCTCAAAAATAGATTGAGATATAGTTTTCAAACAAATTGTATTTAAAAGTACATTTTTTTTTTCTATGCGACATTTTAAAAATTTTAAATATGTGATGTTTAGAAGTGTAAAATTTACAGTAGCGAAAATTGCAAAACCGAAATTGCATGGGAAAGTGTTGCCATTCTCAAAATGACGTATGCGTAACGCACAGATACGTTTGGCCTTTATAATATAGATAGATACTGGTATAAAATCAGTTGCTTTCATGCGTTAATAATAAAAAAACATTGATGATCAAAATGCGACTTTTCTACATACTGGGATCAGCCATTAAATGAATAAATTTTTTATTTGTAAATGCATTTGTATGGTATATATACTGGAAAAAGAGAAAAAAATTCACATTTTTATTTCATTATATTTTTAACTTATTAAAGTATCATCTCGGTTACAATTTTCCAAGTTGCATTAAACAAATTATTAACCGATTAAACGCCAATGTTCCCAAATGGGAACATTGCATTATTTGTAATACAAAACGATGTCTTTATTTTACTTACAAACGATGTCCTTATTTTACTTACGAACGATGTCCTTATTTTTAATATAAAATATAAGGTTGATTTTAACTTTTGAAAAAAAATATTTAAGTTTAAGCATTTATCACTGGTATAAGGAATGTGTAAATTCATTAATTTGCATAAAAATATAATATTTGTTTTTATCTTTTTCTCTATATTACTTACATTTTACCGCTAAGAATCTAGATGTTTTTGGAATGCGAAAAAATACTCAAGAACAATATAAAATAGCGTATAGCGGAAATTAAATTGTTATATTTTTATAGATTGTCAATCAGTATATGTCTTGTCAATATTCCAAAATGCGAACATTGAAAAAAAAAATCCAAAAAAGAAAAAAAAAACATTTGAATGTAGATCTGCCATTGCAGAATTTAGTTTCGCCTCCGATTAGAGAAAAAAAAATCGATAGATGTTTTTTATATACATTTCATCAGAACGAATTTTTCGAGAGTCCAAAAAAATAGTTCCGGATAATCGAGGTTACTGATATTAAATAGTCTTCGTCCTATTCTTACTTACTAAATACATACAAAATTTTAAGTCTCTATCTGCATTTGTTCGTGAGATAGAGCGTTTACAGACAGACAGACGGATGGCAATTTTTTTTTTCTAAAAATATGTTTTTCGGAATCTCCAGTATCTGAAACCTGTTTTTTTTCGGTTTTCAAAACGATTGCAAGACTTACCCTATACTACGTATGATAGGTAAGTAAAAGTGGGCCACAATTTTTGACACGACAATTAAGAAGTAGCACGCCAAATTGTATCTCTTTATTATTCCGCAATTCCAATGTCTCAGAGAGAAATTGCTAATCAATTGGGTGTTTCACTACGTTCTGTTTGCTGTTATATTAATACACAAGAAAAATGAAGTTAGTTCATTGCATTCTAAAAGGGGTCGCCCTTCTAAAAGACCTCTATCGATTTTTTTTTTCTAATCAAAAACAAAACTTTTTTTTTTTTTTTTTTTAAGTTGACATTTTTTAAATTTTAGTCTTTGAAAAAAAAAAAAAAAAAAAAATTCCAAATGGTTCTTCTAATTTGTTTAATTACCTTTTTTATTTATAATTTTAGTCTATCAAAGATAAATAAAAAATCCATAGCAAAATTTCATATTTACAAAAAAAGGAAAAAAGGTTTAGTTAAATAAGAGTGTATTAAAAGGGATTGCTACATTGGTTCCATCACTTACGAAATTTTATTTTTATTATTATTATTATTGTAGTACGCTCTATTACCTGTTATATTTCGCAAGTTTAGTACTGAAACACTCTGTATATGTATTTATTGCAACACATTTTCACAGAAAAACTTCAAGTCCAATAGCACTCATATGTTGTCACAAAGACCACGTGCTTTCAATTAACTTGGCGCACGATGAATGACAGCCCCACAAATTAATATTTATTCTTTGACCGACGCCAATATTGGCATTAATACGTTCGGCGGAAATGAGGAGTACGTAAGTTATGGCAACGCCGGATATTTTCTAAGGTCGTTCGGCGATTAATTACTTCGGTTTGTTCAAGAAAGAAAATTCGCTGTGAATTTCCGAAAACCGAAGTGCGTTTGTTCAAAATAAATAACTTCATCATTTCCGCACAAAAGGAATGACATTTTGTAATTTATTATGATTATGAATTTTAAGATTTTTTAATATAAGATACAGAAGTATGTTAATCAAAGGATCGTGAAGATCGTTTTTTTTTTCTTTGCATATTTACTAAACACTTTTTTTTTTTTAATTTGAAAAAAGAAAAGTGCATAGTGTACCTCAATTAGAACTTTTTTAAAATTGAATTCTAACTTGTCGGGTGTGCCAATCCCAAACTTTCTTCTATCTGATAAATATTCATACACGAAATTGTTATCATAATGCCAAAATTAAATGGCAACCTATGCAAATCATACGGATTCTAAATATTCCATTTCGTTGAATTATGTAAATTAAAAAAATCCTTGTCGGACTTGACCTAAAGGCGCAGGTATATTTCGAAGTTAAGTGCTAATTTCAACAACAACAAATATATATATACGATTTGAGATAAACCCAGTTTAACAGCTTTATTTGACCGCTTTAGAAGAATTTTTTATTTCATTTTTCTGTAAGAGCTAGTTTTATCAAAATCATCTTAAGATAAATTCAACTCAAATTCCTACTTTGATAGCATTTAAAAAAATATATATTTCGACTTTATGAAAAATATATAGTTCCTAAATAAGAGAAATTGTCAATGGAATGCATTTGAGAGCAAAATTAAATTTAAAAATGAATCAGAAAACAAGCAGTCTGTTATTTGAATGCATCCCCAATTCTTTAATCACGATCGCTTCGGAAAATTCTGTTCAAAATGCCTACTTTGACAGTATTTTTTGAAATATATTCTGCCTTCATCAAAAAATTCACCAATATGGCACATTATGCAGTTTCTAGATAAGAGAACCGATCAATTGGTTGCGTTTGAGAACAAAAAATGGATTTAAAAATGAGTAAGAAAATAAGCAGTTTGTTATTTGAATACATCCTCAATTCTTTAATCATGATCGCTTCGGAAAATTCTGTTCGAAATGAGCATTTTGTCAGCATTTTTTGAAATATATTTTACATTTATGAAAAAACTGGCCAATATGTTGCATTATATAATTCCTAAATAAGAGACCCCTGATTGTATGTGTTTGAGAACAAAATATTAAAAATGAGTCAGAATATAAGCAGTTTGTATTTAAGTACATCCTTAATAAGATTTTATCTTCAACTTCTATTTTTGTTTAATTTGTTTTTGCTATAAGTATTGATCCTATCAAAAACTTGTCAGTATAAAAGTTTAGCTATAATTGTGAAGATATATAACAAATTTAACTGGATTTGATATCTTAAGAATTCAAGAAGTTATGGATTTTTTTTGTTCTTTCACTCCTCTTTTTGTTTTTGTTTTCGTTTTTAATTTTTTTTCTTTTTTTGCGGGAAAAGTAACTTTTTTCATAAACTTGTAATAACAAAAGTTTTAGATAATGTTAAGAACATTTATAAAAAATTTAACTGGATTTTATATCTTGAGAATAGACGAAGTTATAAACTTTTTTTTTCTCTCAAAAAATCTAATTTTTTAGCCCCTTGAGCCAATTTTTAATTTTATCAAAAATCTGTCATACCCAAATTTTTGGCTCATTTTTTAAAAGTTATATAAATTTCAAACTGATCCGATATTTATTTTAATTCAGAAGTTATGGGGATTTTTCAGTTTTCATAAAAAACCTCGCTATTTCCACCCATTTGGTCCAATTTTGCCCATTAGCGAACTCGATCGAGATTTTATGCCCCTTGATTTTATGTATCAGTTTGCAAGAGATTTGAGCAGAATTATAGAAGTTATCGTTTTCATAAAAAAAAGTGATATAGATAGATGGATAAACTTCCTTACTGATGGTAGTTTTGAGGTCTAAGGGTCATGATCGGTGTAAATCTGCAAAAAATTCTCAGAAATTCCAACATAGGAGCGACCGCGATAAACAGTATTTCATACGAAATCTACCTAAAAAGGAAATGCAAGCATCTTTCAAAGAAATCATTAGATTTCGGCACCCAATCTCTTATATGTTTGCGACCAAAATTCTTGATAGAACGAGAATAAAATCAACAACTCTGTCGCGCAGTACACATTCAAGATTAATTCGATACTTATTGAGCATAGTAAAACAAATAAATACCGATAATAAACAGAAATATATATATTTTTTGAGCTACAATGTGTATAACAGGAAGAAAGTAAAAAAGTATCAAAGAATAAAGTTATCATAGAAATCAGCCTGAAATTAAATACACAGTATTGTATTTTTACATTAAAAAAAAGTCCATTTTTTTTTTCCGAGATGATACTAATCTTCTACCTATTAAACTTCTTATACGTTTTAAGGGTGTTCTCAACTGCTCCGCTCAGCAAGTGCAAAACGATTTGATACATTTACAAATTCATTTTTTAACGGAAAGATATAAAATTGGAAGGCCTGATTATGGAAGCGATTTGCAATCGAACTTAATTTTCTATTTTACGATAGTTAAATTACCTATCCAGTTCTAAGCTATTTCGATCATGTGATCACCCGTTTTTCTCCTGTTTTTAGACCGGATTTTCTGCTTTCGTCGAGAAATGTGCTCAAAAACGTCAAACTCAAAAAAATCTATTGTGTTTTTGAAAAAACAGAGAATTGAGTGTAATTAGACAGTTTCTGAATAACAACACCTGAAATTTTTAATGCTTTTCCGAACAAAAATAAATTAATGCATGTGTCACAAAGTGGCCCGTTTTGATTTAAGAACACCCTTAATAGAAACAGGATTAAACAGAATGATACTTTTCTCTTTGCTGCGCCTAGTGTAGGGCTGCCTCGAGGCACCGAAAATTTTCTGAGAGGGTCTTTTTTCAACTTCGTTTTTGTCATTAAATCTTCATCATCGCCATGCATGGCCTTTATAAAGGGCTTTGGTCTTCCACAAGAATAGTAGATTTCTTAATGTAGTAATAATTGGGACTACCAGCATCACGTTTGAGCCATTGAATGTTTTCCTAGTCGCAGTCTTGAAAACCTGAAGACTCTTGAATCAATTCAAACAGCAAATCTGAAAAATCTCGCCTTTTGGAATGCATTTTGTTAGCTCCTCGTTCGATTGTCTGAGGTCCGGATAATCGATGCTAAACTGTGTCTCAAAAATCGTGGAAATTCAGAATAACAACGCATCTGTTATGTGATTTACACGAAAACTTAATCAACAGTAGCTTATGTCAAAATCTTAACAGAATATGAAATTCCTTATCCTTTCATGCGATATGATTAGCAATAAAATCATGTAAATACTAAAAACATGCACCTTAGCAGGACCACCCTGTGAGAGATTTACATCGAAATCTAAGCAGGAACAACTTATTTCAACACCTAACTGAATCTGATGTTTGATGAAAATCCATGCATTATTTCATGAGGTAGAGCTATTGCGGAAATTGTGAAACATATGTATCATAACAGTGCTACCATTTGAAGGATGTATTCCAAAATCTAATCAGCATCGATTTATACAAGCAAATAAATGAATTTAAAGATTTATTGAATTGCATATTTAACATTCTTGAGATAAAGTGGCCACAAATTTTGTGTACACTGTTAAAAATCTCGTTCTAGTTTGAACCGAAAAAGTTTGTTTTTTGGTGCTCAATATCTGCCACCGTAAGATGGTGAAATCTCGTACCAACATTTGGAGCTTCCTAGTTCAACCTCGTTCCAACTGTTGGAACTATGCTTCAATGGGAGCTCCAAATTTTGGTTCAAGATTTCACCATCTTACGGTGGCAGATATGGAGCACCAAAAAACAAACTTTTTTGGTTCAAACTAGAAAGAGATTTTTAACAGTGTAATTATGCAATCAAGACAGACTCACAGGCAGACATTTTCTAAAAACTATCAAATCGTGTTCAGTATTTTTGAAAATGCATAAATCCGTCGAAAATCGGAAATCTGAATTTTTCACAAATCTCAATTTTTTATAAAGATCTTTATTCTTATAAAAGAACGAATAAAGTAAGAGATTAATAAATATATAAAACGTAATTTACAAATAAATATGAAGTGATCAGATTCTTAAATTTAATATCTTTCTAACTGCAAATAAAATTATTGGCTTCACAGTACAATACCAGCTGCTAAGGTGGAAATACTGTACTGTAAAATAATCAGTAATATATCGTCCTATAAATGAAATAAACAGTATATTACTGCTTAACGGTATAATACTGCTTAACGGTATAATACTGGCAGCTACGGCGCCAGTACTGTACTGTAAAATAAGCATTAATAAATCATCATATAAATGAATTAAACAATATATTATTGCTTAACTGTATTACTACTTGCTAATTTTATGGCTTATTACTATTAGTTTTATGGTACGGTTTTAAACTGGCTCCCTAGCAGCGAGTATTATACTGTAAAATCAACAACTTTTTTGCAGTGCTGAGATAGAAAAATGAATGAAAGCAACATAAGAGAATAGTGAATTTTTATCGTAAGAATTTCTTATTTTACTTTAAAACTCTGTATAGCATAATTGACGCATATAGTATGATTCGAAACAACATATAACAAATTTCTGGATGATAAATATTTAAAAATGTCTAAATGACTTAAAATTGATATTTACTTTAATATAAGCTCGACTCATAAAAATACATATTTCTGTGTATGTTTAAGTGTATAACAACAGTGGAAATTATAGATGTATTTTCTCTAAATTGGTCAAAAGTTATTATTATTCAATTATTATTATTCAATTCAATTATTATTTTTTACAGACTTTCTACTGAAATTCCGCCTCTAAATTTCACTGATCCTTTATTAAAACCATGAGTAGTTTAATTAGTATTTTTTTCCCTCTAAATATTTTGAGTATACCCAGTATAGAGACCTTACTTGTTAGAAAACACATAATCTAACTCCGAATTATTCTCTTTAGTCATTCGCTCCTTCCCAATAAGCGCATTAGATTAGAGAAAATTTGTATATGGTATTTTATTCAAAATTTTTCATTCTACCCAAACAAACAGAAGTTAAGTTTTTTAACAAAAGTTGGCGCTTACAGGCCACCTCTTTTTACATGTTTTCAGAAAATGATAAAAAAAAATGTACTTACAGATGTTCTGCCTAGAAGTAGCGCATCCATTTCGCTTGCTTTTTCAGGGACGGGCGGCTCTGGAACTGGTTCATTCAAGTCCGGAGTAGGTGGAGGCGAATACTCATGTGTCGAACTCATGTTTTCAAATTACTCGATATATCCGTATTGACATGTATCTGCATCCGATGTATCCGTTTGGCATCCGTCGCACCTGCAGATAAAGAGAAAATAAAATAAAATTATTAGCTTTAATAAATAAAAATTCATTGCACATTTGAAAGAGTTTGTGGAAGAAAATACATTTTCTTTTCAAAAAATGTCTTACTTTATGGATAAATATGCTACAAGAGAGTTTTGGATGGTTCCAAGATGTTTTAATCGACTCTTCAAATACTGACTGTGTCGTTTCTTAATGACTTGTGTCAACCAATTGCAATTGATACCCGATTCGATTGTATCAAGAATCGTTTGCGATGTGCAAATTCCAGACAACCATCAACGGCGTCTTATGCGATAAGTAGACTCTTTTCATTTACGTATCCATCCGTATTATGATTCACGTTGATTCATGTTCATTTTCTCGAAGTTGAGCTTATTTTTTTTGTTTAGAATACGGCAAACAATGTTGTAAAAAAAAAAATGCAGTCACAAAGCCACATACATATATGCCATATGTGTATATATATACATACAGGGTGAGTCATAAATATGGAAACAATAGGCTATCTCCTCAAATATTACCCCTAGACCCATACTTCCAATTGCAAAAATTCATAAAAAAAGGTGAAATTTCTGATAAGATAAGTTGCAATTCCATGGGGAGTCTATTTGAAAAAATACGAAAATTAAATTTTTATACGGCCCCCGTAGGGCAAAATCCCTAATTAGGAAATTATTTCTTATCCATTTCTAAATTGAACAAAACAAATTTCATCTCCGTACCTAAAAATCCCACAGAAATATTAAATCCCAAAATCCTCAAAAATTCCTCACTTACACCACTTTCCCTGCCTCTAAATTGTGATTTCTTGACTCGATTTCAACGCTTGTTAGGGAACATTCACAAATTGCAATTTAATAAAAATCGGTTTAAGATAGCGCTTTTTCTTTGGACATAAAATAGCAGTGTATAGTTTTTACGCTAAATTGGTATACCAGACGTCTGCCCGGGTCAAAATATCTAGGTAAGGTCTCAAACCGACCCATAGGGGAAAAAGTTCGGCGTGGCCTGAAAAAATATCAACATCATAACCCGGACCGGTCTGGGAAATAGTTTAAATCATAGCCCGGTTCAGTCACAAATTTCTACATGGTTTTTTAATTCGGCGTGGAAAAAAAAAAATTTATATGGAGGAGTTCTGACCAAAAAAATCTTTTATAGCTTTTCGTTTTTTATATTTATGCTTTTTATTATTAAAGAAGCGCCAAAGGCTGTAATATATTTATTTTATCAATGAATCTCTATTTATATGTAAATGTTTCACTTATATTTTAATATCGTTAATCCATATCTCATGTGTTGGAGACTCTGAAAAATGTTATGCACTAAAACTTTTTAAGACGTAATCACATAGGAAAGAAAAAATACGTTATAGACAGATGCTCTCCTTATAAGATGTAATTGGAGCTTATTTTCTCTTCAGGTATTATTGCATTTATTTTGCATGGATCAACATATTTTCCGTTTAAGACAGAATTCCATCATAGGTAGATTTTTTTTTTCACTGGTTTTATTGTACTTAATTTTTTTAGCCTTTGAATAATCTATTTAAAAAAACGAGTTTTAAAGGTTTTTTTTTTTTTTTTTTTTTTTTGGTAAAATAAAGATTTTAAAACCTATATGTTTTTCGTAAAAAATTCGATTGAGTCGAATTTTATTTATTATATGCACGTATTAAGTCAGTCAGAGACAGTGATTTTAATACGGGTTTTGTCGAAACCGGGTTTGAAAATTTCATCCAGTGTGCACCTAAGTTGAAGGAAGAAGTCCCCTCCTTTATGAGAAGTACGCTAGGCCCGGCCTGGCGGGTCTTCACAAAAAAGTAACATCTCGGTCCTGGACCTACCTGGGCCCAGAATAGAGATTTTTTAACATCCTCTGGAAGACGATAAAAAGCCTGAATTTGACAGAGGTAAATTTAAAAAGAAAAAAAAAAGACTTAATCTGCATCTTAGAAAAAGCATTTTTTTTTAAATAACTGACGGACATTTAAACAATACACTTCGTTTTTCTGCATAATGAATTTTTTATCCTCTATTTCTTGTCTTTAAATTATTAAATGTTAAGAATTAAAAAAAAAAAAAAAGAACTTGAAACACGTCATTTTTGATTTCTTTACATTAGTTTTGTTTCAGCAAATTTGAAAAAATGTTTACTTTTGAAAAAATTTTTGCTTTTGAAAATATGATTTTTTAAAAGTTATTTTATTTTTTCAATAACATTTTTAATAGTTTTAAAATTAATATAAAAAAAACTTGGAACAAAACTAAAATCAGATTTTCATCTTTAATTAAATGGAAAGAAATTGAAATACGATAAAAAATTTTACGAGTTATAACGATTTTTGACTGTCCCATTTAAAGCAGTACTAACCACATGAGACTTTTATAAATTGCATGAGAAATTTTAGAATGTGATTTTCTTAGCAAATTATAAGGCTAACCATCACAAAAAAAGAAAAATAAATAAAATTCTAACTCAAGAAATAGATTTTTTACTCGTTTTCTAGAATTGTTAAAGTAATACTGTTTTTTGAATTGCGCGCATTTTAATTTGTGTCTAATCCCTTAAAACTTGATGAATTTTTTAAACGGCTATAACTTTGCGAATTTTGGAGGTATGAAGTTGCAACTTTTTGTGTCTTATTAAGGACTGAATAAGAAAAGTTTTCCTAATTGGAATTTTTGTCTTACGGGGGCCGTATAAAAATTTAATTTTCGTAACTTTTTAACTAGACCCCTCATGGAGTCGGAATTTATCTTATCAAAAATTTCACATTTTTTTATGAATTTTTGCAATTAGGGGTATAGGTCTAATGGCAATATTTAAGGAGATAGCCTATTGTTTCGATATTTATGACTCACCCTGTATATACAAGGGTCGAACGTAGCGCGTTGCAAGTAACGAAATTACAGTAGTTGCTACATTTTATTGCAATCTGTGGTGTAGCGCACTACATTTTGAATAAAGAAGTAGGATGGGTAGTGCGATATCAAAAAATCAGTAGTTTGTAGAGAGAACCCATATTAGTTCTAACACTTCTTCAGAAAGAAGCGTGTCTTTCTAAAACCATGCAGTGATAATCTAACTTTTCTTGCGCAAAATCTACACTCGACAAGTTGCGATCTCAGCTGCACTGTAATACAGCTCATCGCTAAAATTCATAGGTTTTTCCATAAACTGCTAAAATTAATTGCAAACCCACAAAAAGGAATTCATTTTTCGCTAGTAACACTAGTGTATTTGCCAATTATTATAAATGTTTCTAGGTTTAGAAGGTCTTCATATCTTAACTTCGGGTTTATTATTATTTGTAATAGCTTTATTTACATATTTATTTATTGTTTGAATTTAGCGTTGTTTTTAAATAATTTTCTAGATTACAGAAATAGACAATACAAATTAATTCTTGGCAGAATTCAATTATAGATTCCAAGATGTTTTAATGGACTCTTACGATTGTTCAAATACTGACTGTGTCGTTTCTTAATGACTTATGTCAACCAATTGCAATTTATACCCGATTCGATTGTATCATCACCGACCTTTAATTTATCAACCGTTGGTTCTCGACATATAGTTCCAATTACAAAAACATTTCAAATGAGATAAATAGTCATGTTGTGGTATAGTTTAATGTAAAAAATTAATTTTATAAAAATCACGAAATCTAACTTTTTTTATACGATTTTCTAATTCCCATAGTTACATTTAGAAAAAGTTTAAAACATATCATAGCAGAAAAACACAAAAAGTTTGACTTCTGTACTACAAAAATTGACAAAGTTTATTTACATCTCAAAGTTTGAGATTTTTACACATGATTCTGTCTTTCATTGAGTAATCAGTTCAGAAATGAATTAAAATACTTAGAAATCGAAATTAGAGTGCATTTTTTTTTATGGCGAAACCACCTTTAGCCGGTATCGCCAAATGAGGGCATAGAGGTCAACTAAAATATATAGATGAAATAACTCTCTTTGGTGAAACCCTAATTTAACAATACCGGCTAAAGGTGGCTTTGCTGTAAAAAAGACATTGCAATCTGATTTCGATCTCCAAGTACTTTAGTTCATTTCTTAACTGATCCCTCAATAAAGACAAAATCAAGTGCAAAAACCTCACATTTTGAAATTTAATAACTCTGTCAAGTTTTATAGTACAGAAGTTGAATTTTTTGTGTTATATCTGTTATAATATCTATAAACTTTTAATAAATGTAACTACAGGGACTGGGGGTCCGTATAAAAAGTTAGATTTAGTAATTTTTATAAATTGATTTGTTAAATTAAACAGTGCCACAACATGAATATTTACCTCATTTGAAATGATTTTGTAAGTGGAACTATATGTCTAGAAATAACGGATGAGAAATTAAAGGTCGGCGATGGATAACATATTACACCCTTATATATAACTCTGTTTTTGCGTCTCCCGAAAAAGTAAGCTGCAGTTTAATTGCACTTTTTTTTGTACACCTACAGTGTCAGAAATCTAACGTAATCAGACTAAAGAAAAAATAGTGGAAATTGGTATGCTTTTGCATTTTAAGGCGCCTTGAATCCGTTTTAACTATTTCCATTATTATTCAGTATGTACCGGGTGTCCCAAAAATGACTGATGGATTTTAAAATTCAATAACTTGCAAATGGTGACAGCTATTGAAAATTTTTTTGCAGGAGGGTTATGTATAATGTCAGGAGTTTTTTTACCGTAATTTTTTATTTTAGTTCGAATTTCAAACAATAGGTGGCGCTGACGGCGATTGAAGGTCAGGTGATCAATGCTGAGTGAAGCGTCGACCTGGCCTTCAATCGCTATCAGCGCCACCTATTGTTTGAAATTCGAACTAAAATAAAAAATTACGGTAAAAAAACTTCTACATAACCCTCCTGCAAAAATTTTTTAAATAGCTGTCACCGTTTGAAAGTTATTGAATTTTAAAATCCATCAGTCATTTTTGGGACACCCGGTATGGGGTGATGCATGCTTCTATGCTAAAATTATCCCCACTTTTTCAAATCACCAGAACTTGTGGTGCAAAATTAGGATCCATGTTTTAATTTATTTATATAAGACTATTTATTTGGGCCCTCAATATTTCGTTATTTAGATATTGATCGTGGAACGTATCTCCTTTAATTTCTCTAAGAAATTTGTAATCTTGACTAACATGAAGGAGGAGGCCATAAAATTTGTGTCTGTATGTTCTGTCTAATTTCAAAAATACAGGGTGGTTATAATTAAAGTTACCCGGTTTAGAACTACGTGGAGTCCGCTCTGGTTGACAGATTTCGACGAAACTTTGAACATAAGTTAAATGGACCATAATGGGTAAATGAAATCTGCAATTAAAAAATAATTCAAATTTCGACTAAGAGATGGTGGTTTTCATCATCCAGAAAAGACTTCATGCAAATTTGGAACAGTTTAAAAAAACAACGCTCTCTGCTGTAAAGTACTTATGCATCATGCCGTTAGAGAAGAAGGAACGAGCGTTACTGGTGAAGTTGGTCTATAAGAACGGCAGTAATTTGTCAACTGCACTGCGAGAATATCGACGCTTAAAAGGCTCACGAAAAAAACCAATGACGAGGCAGACTTTGAAAAAGATGATACCTGAATTTGAAGAGACTGGCAAGTTTGTCATGTTGCAAGGAAAAGGACGGAAAAGTATTTCAAATAAAACTGCCGAAGAAGTTGCTCATGCCGTGGTCGAAAGAGCATCCGGTTCCCAATATTCTTCAACAAGTGTTCGAGCAGTGTCACGTGATTTGTCTCTCCCTTTGTTTACAGTACGGAAGATTCTTCTATCCATTTTAATGTGGTGTCCATATAAGATTCCTGTAGTGCAAGTGCTGAAACCTGCAGACCCGGACAAAAGAACTTAATTTGCGTGGTTGTTTTTGGCCAGATGATAATACATGACCTTAGAACATTTTGCGATCGACAATTCTCATTTTACCTTAGATGGAGCTGTGAATACTCAGAACTTTCGCGTATGGGATACTGCAAGTCCTGATATTATCCATGCATCCATGTAATATTGTCTTTGCATCCAGATAGCATTACTGTTGTGTGTAGCTTCACAGCTAATTTCATTCTTGGTCCGATTTTTTTTTTCGCAGAGCACTTCTCATGGTGCTAAATGGTGTTCCATTACGGGTACCCATTATTGTAACCTCCTTCAACAGCAGGTCATTCCATCCTTACAAGAGCGGGAGTGTTTAAAGCATGCAAGATAGTGTCCCACCTCATACAGCCCGAACGGTGACACCATTTCTTCGTGCCCTATTTGGAGATGATTAGGTAATTTCGAGAAATTTTCTGAAAACCCGGCCTTCTCATTCTCCTAACTTGAATCCCTGTGACTTCTGGTTGTGGAGATTCTTGAAAGATCGTGTGTATTGAGGAAGCAAAGGGCTCTGTCTGATTTAAAAGCAAGCATAACTCGTTATGTTGCTCAATTGAGGGAGAACTCCTTCACGCTATTGTTGAACACACTATAATGCGCTTTGAAAATGTACTTGATGTAAATGGATTGCACATTGAACATTAGCTGTAAATAAAAAAATATTGTGTTTCCAGTTTGAGATTTGTCGCCTTCATGCGCCTTTTCTCACTTGATGGTTGAAATTTGAACGATTTTTTTAATTGTAGATTTCATTTCACAATGGTCCATTTAGCTTATATTCCAAGTTCCATCGATATCTGTCAACCAGAGCGGACTCTACGTAAGGTCTAAACAGGGTAATTTTAACCACCCTCTACTTGATGGATTTTTTTCCCCCGGATTATACTATTGGAAAGAGAAGACGATTTTTTCGGTCACTTCTACGTATATAAATATACCAGTGTAACTACTAAATTTTGAAAATTCATCATTTTTCCGGCAACCTTTTTTTCTGGGGGGGGGGGGGGTTAACGAATTGAAATGACTATATCAGTTAGAAAATACCATACATGCACTTAGCAAAATAAAATGAATACCAGTTAAACAGCTTAATACAAACATCTCGCAAAATAAAAAATAAAATCTGTTATTGGTTTTACTTAAAAAAAAACTAATGAGAGTTAATAATATAAAACGAAAATATTTAATTTAAACATGAAAAGAACAGTGGTAATGCTTAAGGATGCATTTAAAACGTAGACAAAACTATATTTTTTCAATAGATGCATATATACCAACATCGCTTTCATTATTGACGAGTCCGATTCAAGACAAACATGTTTAGAACGAGAAAGTACTTATAAGAAAATGTATCTCTTTCCTGTAAGGAATTTATAAGATTTCTTTAAATTTTTTTTTTTTTAAATACAATTTAAGGCTGAAAACATGTCCGTCTGGGAACAGACTCCGGAATAGTCAAGAAATGTTGCTTCTAGTATGTAGATGACGCTAAATGCTGGCGGGAATTTCAACTGATTGAAAGTAACTTTTCAACAAGTTGGAAATCGCACGTGAAGCGTAGCAAATTATGTGCGTTCGTACGATAACGAAGTTTTAAAAATATTACTTTCATATATCAATCTCTTAAAATTGTAAATAGTGAATTACAATTAAAACGCTCACCAAACAATGGTCTCCCTATACCATTATGTAATGGAATACTTTTGTGTGGCCTTGTAAATCAACAACAAATGTTCTTTTCACCACAAATTATGTAAGATGTACTTTATAGCACATAAATTTTATTAAGTTCGCATGAGTGTAACACGATTAAAATGCATTTAAAACATTTTTTCCCATTGACCGTAATGTAACAGAATACTTTTGATTGTCCCTGTAATTGATCTATGCATCCGATTTGATTGGGAGGACAATTAGGAGGATTGATTAGGAGGACAATTAGGAGGTAAAGAAAAATAATAATATTTGGGGTCACCTTGTCAATTAAAATGCACAAAATGATCTTTTGCTGCAGAATACAAATTTGTGGCTATTGTACAACTTGTCCAGTTAATTTTTTAAAGAAGAACACGTATATTCATAAAGATAATGCCATTTTTGCAAAAAATTAAAAAAACAATCTTGCATGTTTCTAGGTCATGTCATGCAGGGGTTTAAACCAAATTTAGCACCAGCTTCAGAAAAATTAGAAAAGTGTAATATAAACAATATAGTGCAATTAGAATAAGTACATTAAATATTTTATTAAATATGAGTAGTTATACAAAATAATTTTTATCTGCGCATGCGCGAAAGATATCAAAGAATTTTTTTACATAATTTAATAGTCAATTTGATGGAGCAATATTTTAAAAAATCCTAGTCAAATACAGTCTACTCTCGTTAATTCGAATTTGTCGGGACCACAAAAAATGTTCGAATTATCCGAAGTTCGAAATATGGAAAACATGATAGCTAAAACCTTGTGTGGAAGATTACAATAATTAAAAGCAACGTTTAACACACAATACACAAACACACACCACATACGTATACGTTTCGCGAGCACCAAGGACTCGCTTCCTCAGTGTATAAAAGTTAAAATGTTAAAAACAGAACCCTCCCCCAACTGACAGCAAGTCAGAGACCCAAATGATCGCAAACATAATACCAAAATACCCACAAGTCTCAGCAACCAATAAGATTAAACCGGAAATGAGGTGTTATTGGTTGCTGAGGCTTGTGGATTTGGTATTATGTTTGCGATCATTTCCCACATAGCATGCATGGTCACAGTGACGTCACTGTGAGTCACTGTGGTCACGTCACATCTGTGACCAAAATGCCACCGCTCAGTGACGTCACATTGTGACTGAAATGCCACCCTTCAGTGACGTCACGTTGTGACTGAAATGTGACGTCACATCTGTGACCAAAATGCCACCCCTCAGTGACGTCACATTGTGACTGAAATGTGACCTTCTTAGAAAATTAATAAATATATACAAAAATTCTTCAAAAGATCCCTCATAGCATGCATGGTCACAATGGCGTCGCTGCGAGTCACTGTGGTCACATCCCATCTGTGACCAAATTACCACCACTCAGTGACGTCACATTGTGACTCAGGTGTGACTTTCTTAGAAAACTTTAGAAAATTACAAAAATTCTTCAAACCATGTTATTTACTGGCAAAAAACGTGTTTTCTGGCATTTCAGAAGAATATTGTGCAATCGCTGTTATGTCACACGTTACATGCACTGCGTGTAACGTGTACGTCATATCACATATGTGAGATAAACCTCCCATCATATAAAACTAAGCACTCAGCAATGAACCTATCAGTGAAACTTCCAGGAAATTTCTCGTTACACATAAATGCTTCGTTATGAAAAAAATATCGTTGAATAGAAACCCACGAAAATTCATGAAATTTATATAGTAAGCTACAAATAAAAATGGAAATATTATAAAACTGTTTTAATTTGGGTAGTAATTTTTGTTATGCAATATAGCCACATAAAAAAATCATTAGTATAATATCTAAAAAACCACGTAATAAAGGATAGGAAACAAAAACTGAATCGCAGTTCTATTTCTCGTTTTCTCTTGTATTTCAAATCGAAAAATTAAAAAAAAAAATGGAATATTACTTTATGTGCGATCTCTTATGAAAGATACACTCATAAAAACTTTCGCATCTTTTTTAAGTATTCAGAGAATGGACCTATAATATTTTCCTGGAATTAGAATCCCTTTCTTAGCATATCGAAAAATTTTCGCATTTTTCCCTTTTTATTTAAAAGATAAAATAAATACATAATTTCAATTCATACAATCCGCTGAAATATATTCACCAATCAATCTTAACAGCAATCTATCCTTTTGAATATTGTACACGCACGGAAGTGCAACAAATTTTGCTAAGTAGAATTTTTTTAATATGAATATTAATTTAAATGTTAATTGCGTTCTTAATGAAGGTTCAACAGAAAATTTAAAAAGTAGATAATTTCATTAAATATGGGCTTCGTTAAACAAAAGTTCCACTGTATTTCGAAACTAATTAAAAGTAAAATAGAAATGCGTGAAAAATTTTTTTTAACTCAAAATTTTAATTAGGGATACCCTCATAAAACTAATGCGCATGCGCATTCAACTTATAAATCTTCGAAGCTCAAACAACCAATAATAACAAAAAATCACCTGCTTAAAAAATATCGTTTGGCAACGATCAGAATAGTTGACAAAAGTGTATTTATTCTTTAGAATATTATGCAGCTGCTCTAGTACCTTTGTTATGATGTTATGTGTGTATATTTAGTACGTAAGTTGAAAATTTTTAAAAAGTTATGCAAAAATGAGATCAGGTGACATTTTATATAAAATGTCGGTCCGAAAAAATACAATGTCCGTGGCGTTTCGTTAATTTGAGCGCGCCAATGTCATTGTACTTCATTCGGACATTCCGACTTCGAAATTATCTTCCCTATTTGGATTATGAAACTGTAATTAGAGGATAATGCCGATAAGAAAGAGGTAAGAAAATGTTATTTTTCCTGCTTTTTTATAATGATTTCTGTTAATTTCGTAAAAAACATGTTATAGAAGGAATAAGTATCATATTAATTTAACTTTTTTGAATTCACTTACCTTAGTAAATTCAATAAATTTAACATTTATTTTGTTGAAATACGGAACAGCATGTCAAAGATTTGAAAATATTTAATAATATTATTTTTAAAATGCACTTTAATCAAAGTTTGATTTTTTTTAATTACATGGTTAAAATCACATTTTAATAAATTAAAAAATATACATATAATCAAAAGTTAACGTTATAATTAATATATAAAGGAGTTTGGGGTTGTTTAATTGTTGAAAATAGTGATAAATATACTAATTTATGCACTAATATTGCAAAAATACTTTTGTAAAACTTTTTTATTACCTTTCGAGAATTTCTCATAATCCTAAAAATTTGATAACTGTAATTCCATGACATTTATTATTTTAAATCATGTATCTAAAATAATTAAGATATTAATTTTGTGGTAATAACAATTATTGATTTTAAAAAATGAGTAATTATCGCATTATTTTATTAATTTTTGATATCTTAATTGTTAAATTGTGTTGAAAATAACAATTTTGTTTCATTGGTATGTGTTCATTAAATCCTGGTTCTAAATAGTCATAAAAACAATTACATGTACATTTTGTGGGATGTACATTGCTGAAATTTTTAGTGTTTGATGTATTTCTATTATTTTCAATAAAATTTTGTCTAATATTGAGAAGTGAGACTGAGAATACTTAAATATTATTAATAGATTCATCTAATACAAAAAAAATGAAATCTAATAATTATAACTATTAATAAGGAAACTTAAAAAAAATCCTTAAGTATGTCCTTTACCGGCACATCTATACTATATGACATATACAATATATATATATTAGTTTAACTATGAATTTAAACCATGGTGTAATCATACATGCGCACAGGCCACTATAGTAAGAAAATAACTAAGCGTAATACTAGAACTAATTGCCTCATCTTCATTTGTACTCGATTTTCAAATAAAATCTGTATATTACGAATATTGCGCATAAACTTTACGTAGTTTTATCAAAAGATAATTCTATATTATATTTAACAGAATGATTTTAATTGGTAAATTAATCAAACGAATATTAATTTTCCAAAATGAGTAAAAAAGTGTTTAGGTTAGGATTCGAACTAGAGACCCTCGATGTATGCTGCCAATGCTCTTCCAACAGAGCAACTTAGCACGCACAGTTCACCAGGAGAAATATCATTATATACTCATACGAATAGTATGCGTTTATCATACGGGTAGTTTGAAAAAAAATTAAAGTATTATTACATAGGGTTATGTATAATAATGATAAGTATGCGTTCGTATTCACTGTGTGAATTGTGTGCGTCAGATTCTTCCAGGATAGTTCAGTCGACAATTTGCGCGAAAGACTGTTTAGTTCGAATCCTGACCTGGACACTTTTTCAATCAATTGGTAAATTACAACAAAAGATAATTTAAAGATATAGGGTGGCTGCTCCAGTTTTGGCAACTGCACAAGTTTTGGCCACACTGGAATGATTTACCCTCTATTTAGGCTGTAAATTGATTTTAACAAATTATATGCATTCTTACTCCTTAATCTAACACTCTTTTATCATTTCCAATCCCATTTGTTTATTTTTTGATAAAAAATGACTTGCAAAAAAAAAAAAAAAAAAAATGTGTAAAACTATAGTGTGCACTCACATATATTAAGGTTTTTGCTTAGGTAACAAGTTTTCATAATCTTTCAATATTAGGCATTTATCGAACTTTATTTGTTCTGAAACAAATTGCTATAAAGCTTTATGAAGTAGGCTTTCTCTCTGTTGTAATTTCATATCTAAATTAATTATTTTTACAGCTTAAAGTAGGGGTGGCCAAAACTGGTATTTTAAATTTGCTATGTGTACCAGTTATGGCCATGGTGTGGCCAAAAAGGGCACAACATCATGCTCCACTTTTGGCTACAAGACTAATTATAGTGAAAAGTTCAGCAATATATTTAGAAAAGTTTTATGACTTATAAATTTAAAAGTTCAATAAAATTACAGCATGATTTAGTGGTTTCTTGTATTTTTTTCAAAACAAAATGAGGAAGTTGCATAACTTTTGCAAAATTTCAAGCACATGAATTTAGAAATAACAAATAATGTGAAAATCTTTACACTATAAATAGGATTCATTTTAACAGGTTTAAAAAAGACAATTCTGTAGTCTTAAAAATGGTCTAGATTAAACACTGTTATAAGATAGGAAGTAAAATTATGGCTTTTCAAAATTCATTGTCAGCTTTTCAAGATGGTTAAGTTTTGTAGTATCTCGTTCTACCTTGCAACACAAGTTTACAGAATGGAGACTAGTTTTTACTATTTTTGAATCTCAAGTAATAGGGTTGTGCTATTTATGATGGCCAATTATCTATATGAGAGATATGGGCCGAAGAGAAGGGGGATGCCCTCTGTGAAGATCTTTCTAAGATCCCAGCCCATATTTACACAAGGAAATCTAAGGTTTGAAGAAAACTAACTCCAAATGATTAGGCTGACAGGCAGCTAAGTACGAGGAATTACAGTTAAAAATCAGTTGAAAAAAAATGGATTTTAGAGATTGTCAAAATACTATTTCATGAAAAAATGGAATAATTTCAAGATTCTAGTCATATAACTGTAAATATTGGTATAGTATAACATATGATATATATAAATGAAAATATGCAAAATGTTAAAATAAGCTTTTTATGTCCTATAAGTCTTTTTTATGAATTAAATATATTTTTTGTTTTTAAATTTAAGTGTTCAGTTAAAATCAGCTTAAGTATATTTTATTTGATGTTTTTATGATTTCATTTAAAAAAATGCAAATCTTTTTTATACAGCAAACAAATATGTGTGTGGTAAAACAGATTTTGCACAAAAATGCTTTATTTTTACTTATTATCAGTTAAAATGTTTGCAAAATTACAAGATATTAGGGTGGCCAAAACTGGTGATTGTTAGAAATTGTTAGAAATTGTTAGAAAATCGTTAAGAAAAGTTAAATTGTCACAGAATCATCACAGTGTTAACGAAGTTTTGTCCCAAATGATCTGCAGCGTGAGTCTAAAATAATGGGACAAACTTTAAGGGAGGTGGTAGAGCTCACTATAATAAATAATTATGGCATAGAAATGTATGACTGGAAGTGACGCGTTAAAACGCCACACTAGTCACTGCAAAAGACACGGATTATAATGTTAAGTGTATGGGAGCGCTATTTTCAAATATCTCGCTAAAATTTTAATATTTTCGCATATTTTTTTCCATAGGATAGCTGAGGACGACCTGCAACTGGGCTGGTTTTTACTTTTTTGATTTTGGTTACAGATTAAAAGAAAAATACTTTAACTTTCAGAACCAGTTTAAACCGGTTCTAAAACTGAAACTATTGTAATATAAAAAAAATATAACCAAAATCGAAAAAGTAAAAATTAGCCCGGTTGTGGATCGTCCTCAGCTATCCTATGAAAAAAATATCATGTAAAATATTGAAATTTGAGCAAGATATTTGAAAACAACGCCCCCCCCCCCATAGACTTAACATTATCATCCGGGTCTTTTTTTGGTGACTAGTGTAGCGTCTTGACGGGTCACTTCCGATCACATATTTCTGTGCCATCATTATTTGTTATAGTGAATCCTACCGCCCCCTCAACGTTTGTTCCATGATTTTGGACTCACCCTGTATTTCACAATTTGGTCACAATGTGACTTGAAAGCATTGTCACTTTCGTCACAATTTCGTCACAATGTTAATGACAAAATCGTCACAAATGACACACTTTTCACAAATTGGTCACATTGTGACGTCACAAAGTGGTCACAATGTGACGTCACAAACAAGCTCTAAAACGGCCATAACGACTTCACATTTTAGTCACTGTGACTTCGCATCGACGTCACGTGACGTCACATCGACGGTCACAAAGTCACAGTGTGACTTCACAACGACGTCACCGTGACGTCACCATGTCTTACGGGTAATTGAAAGTAAAATAGAAATGCGTGAAAAAAAAAGTCCTTCCGGCAATGCCGGGAGGAAGAGGTAGCTTTCATATACTTATATATTTATTTATTTATTTTAAAGTAAGTTACATTGTTCAAAAATACTAAGCTCAAATTAGTGGAAATAATCTTATAAAATTAGTGATTTCATAAGATTGAATACTAGTTTTTGTCAAGACTGAATATTAATAGGAATTTTTAGAAATCATTCATCTTTTATTCAACCTGGTTTTATTTTAAGCGATTTAGAGAGTCACCAAATTCCACGATATCATGAAGTGTATGCCATTTTAAAGCAACATGATGGATTGTTCGGATCAGACCATTTCAAAATGTCAGCCATAAGCAAAATTAAAATTGCTATAACTCAATCATTTTTTAAGATATAGACAAAATAAAAAGTGTTCTGGAATCGTTGTTTTAAGTTTTAACACGTAAAAGAAAAATATTTTTCAACTTTTAATTTTTTCGCATTTAATTTTAAATTTTAATTTTTTTTAAAAAATTTAAAATGGCCACCATTTTGAAACAAAATGGTGGATGATGCTGGCCAACGAACTCGGTCGAGACATTTGTATGTACTATGTACATACCAAGTTTCAATGAAATCGGTTCGTAAATACGCGTGTTATCACGTGACAAAAATCAGATCGTTTCAAAATGTCAGCCATAAAAAAAATTCAAAGTGCTACAACTCAATCATTTAGTAAGATATAGACAAAATAAAAAGTGTTCTGGAATCTTTGTTTTAAGTTCTAACACGTAAAAGAAAAATATTTTTCAAATTTTGATTTTTTCGCATTTAATTTTAAATTTTAAATTTTTTAAAAAATTTAAAATGGCCGCCATTTCGAAACAAAATGGCGGATGATGCTGACCAACGAACTCGGTCGAGACATTTGTATGTACTATGTACATACCAAGTTTCATTCAAATCGGTTCATAAATACGTTAGTTATCGCATGACAAAAATCAGATATATATATATATATATATACAGGGTGTCCGAAAAGTCTGGAAACGGTCGAATAACTCGAGAAATACATATGAGATTGAAAAACGTAAATATACGTGTTAAATATTTTTAAATAAGCTACTCAGTGATACCAAATTCGACCTTCGCAACCGACCCCCTGGGGGTCAGAGGGGGTCCAACTTTGAAATCTTAAATTATAACTCCCATTTTTTATTGCAGATTCGGATTCTACGGACAAAAATACTCAACTTTTGTATATGATGTTTATTTCGAATCCTCGTTTATCACGGTGTAATCGAGCATATTAAATCGATACATATTGGGATTTTTCAACGTGATTTCCCCTAATCGAAACTAATTGGGGAGAATTTATGACATCAAATTCTTCGTCTTTTGCAAGAATAGCGTTTCCTGAAAATCACCCGTGCCGATTATTTCGAATGTGCTACACAGCTAAAAATTTGACCCATTTGCTGTAGCGTCACTCCGCAGCTTTTATAGAATATCTCTTTCATGACCAATGAGAATGTTCCATAACACAGTAAAGTACACCGTCAAAAAATTAAGCCTTTTGCTGCATCGTCACTTCACCACTTTTATAGAAAACGATTACTTTACTGTGTTATGGAGCATTCTCATTGGTCACAAAAGAGATATTCTATAATAGCTGCGGAGTGACGCTGCAGCAAATGGGTCGAATTTTTAACAGTGTAGCACTATTGAAATAATCGCCACGGTGATTTTCAGGAAACGCTATTCCTACAAAAGACGAGCAATTTGACGTCAAAAATTCTGCCCAATCAGTTTCGATTAGGGAAAATACCGTTGGAAAAGCTGAAATATGTATCGATTTAATATGCTCGATTACACCGTGATAAACGAGGATTTGAAAAAAACATCAACTACAAAAGTTACGTATTTTTGTCCGTAGAATCCGAATCTGCAATAAAAAAGGGGGGTTATGATTTAAGATTTCAAAGTTGGACCCCCTCTGACCCCCAGGGGGTCGGTTGCGAAAGTCAAATTTAGTATCACTGAGTAGCTTATTTAAAAATATTTAACACGTATATTTACGTTTTTCAATCTCATATGTATTTCTTGAGTTATTCGGCCGTTTCCAGACTTTTCGGACACCCTGTATATGGTTATATATATATATATATATATATATATGTCAACATTTGAACAGAGGGTGGTTTTGGGGTCTGGGGGTCATGATCGGTGAAAATATACCAAAATTTTCCGGAAGTGCTTTCCTCCGGACGGCTGCAATAGGTAGCTTTTTACTTTTTGTAATGAAAGCTACCTAAAATTAACTCAAAATTTTAATTAGGGATACCCTCATAAAACTAAAGCGCATGCGCATTCAACTTATAAATCTTCGAAGCTCAAACAACCAATAACAACAAAAAATCACCTGCTTAAAAAATATCGTTTGGCAACGACCAGAATAGTTGACACTAGTGTAATTATTCTTTAGAATATCAGGCAGCTGCTCTAGTAACTTTGTTATGATGTTATGTGTGTATATTTAGTACGTAAGTTGAAAATTTTTAAAAAGTTATGCAGAAATGCTATCAGGTGACATTTTATATAAAATGTCGGTCCGAAAAAATACAATGTCAGTGGCGTTTCGTTAATATAAGCTCGCCAATGTCATTGTACTTCATTCGGACATTCCGACTTCGAAATTATCTTCCCTATTTGGATTATGAAACTGGAATTAGAGGATAATGCCGATAAGAAAGAGGTAAGAAAATGTTATTTTCCCTGCTTTTTTATAATGATTTCTGTTAATTTCGTAAAAAACATGTTATAAAAGGAATAAATATCATATTAATTTAACTTTTTTGAATTCACTTACCTTAGTAAATTCAATAAATTTAACATTTATTTTGTTGAAATACGGAACAGCATGTCAACGATTTGAAAATAGCTAATAATATTATTTTTAAAATGCACTTTAATCACATTTTTTTAATTACATGGTTAAAATCACATTTTAATAAATTAAAAAATATACACATAATCAAAAGTTAACGTTATAATTAATATATAAAGGAGTTTGGGGTTGTTTAATTGTTGAAAATAGTGATAAATATACTAATTTATGAACTAATATTGCAAAAATACTTTTGTAAAACTTTTTTATTACCTTTCTGAATTTCTCATAATCCCAAAAATTTGATAACTGTAATTCCATGACATTTATTATTTTAAACCATGTATCTAAAATAATTAAGATATTAATTTTGTGGTAATAACAATTATTGATTTTAAAAAATGAGTAATTATCGCATTATTTTATTAATTTTTGATATCTTAATTGTTAAATTGTGTTGAAAATAACAATTTTGTTTCATTGGTATGTGTTCATTAAATCCTGGTTCTAAATAGTCATAAAAACAATTACATGTACATTTTGTGGGATGTACATTGCTGAAATTTTTAGTGTTTGATGTATTTCTATTATTTTCAATAAAATTTTGTCTGATATTGGGAAGTGAGACTGAGAATACTTAAATATTATTAATAGATTCATCTAATACAAAAAAAAATGAAATCTAACAATTATAACTATTAATAAGGAAACTTAAAAAAAATTCCTTAAGGATGCCCTTTACAGGCACATCTATACTATTTGACATATGCAATATATATATATATATATAAGTTTAACTACGAATTTAAACCTTGGTGTAATCATACATGCGCACAGGCCACTATAGTAAGAAAATAACTAAGCGTAATACTAGAACTAACTGCCTCATCTTCATTTGTACTTGATTTTCAAATAAAATCTGTATATTACGAATATTGCGCATAAACTTCACGTAGTTTTATCAAAAGATTATTTTATATTATATTTAACAGAATGATTTTAATTGGTAAATTAATCAAACGAATATTAATTTTCCAAAATGAGTAAAAAGCTAAGTACGAGGAATTAAAGTTAAAAATCAGTTGGAAAAAAAAAATAGATTTTAGAGATTGTCAAAATACTATTTCATGAAAAAATGGAATAATTTCAAGATTCTAGTCATATAACTGTAAATATTGGTATAGTATAACATATGATATATATAAATGAAAATATGCAAAATGTTAAAATAAGCTTTTTATGTCTTATGAGTCTTTTTTAAGAATTAAATATATTTTTTGTTTTTAAATTTAAATGTTCAGTTAAAATTAGCTTAAGTATATTTTATTTGATGTTTTTATGATTTCATTTAAAAAATTGCAAATCTTTTTTATACAGCAAACAAATATGTGTGGTAAAACAGACTTTGCACAAAAATGCTTTATTTTTACTTTTTATCAGTTAAAATGTTTGCAAAATTACAAGATATTAGGGTGGCCAAAACTGGTGCAAATTGAAAGAAATTACTTAACGAGTTATTACTCACAATCTAAAATATTTGATAGAAAGTTATTATAATTAACAGAAAGACGACTAAATTTACTAAAGAATACTGTTATTGCGATTTAATATGCTTTATTCAGTCTAAAACTATAAAATTTCCATTTCAACTTTTCTCTTAATGTGGCCAAAATTGGAGCATCCACCCTATATATTTATTGGTCAGAAATATTGGCAAGCTGTTCAGTTTTAGACATGTGCTGGGATTTGTGGATATTAAAGCGAGTAAAAGTTAAAAAAAAAAAGTTCAAAAAGATTAAACAGTTTGAGCAACATACTACAAAATGTGTGTCAGTTATAAATAAAATTGAAGCTATGCAATTTTCAGCATGTGGGGAAAAATATAAATATTTTTGAAAGGTAATATTTTTCAAATTTTGAAAACAACACCAGAGTCGTAAGGCATGTGAGGTAAATAGAATTTTTAACTTTAATTTAGAAGAAAGTCTCCTTACTGCAGGTAACTATTTTTATATATTATACAGTATTTGTTCATAAATTGTCAATATATGATTTTAGGACTCAAACCCTATTTTAACAGGAACAATGGCATGGAGTTATAGTTTCAGCTGATCCTGTTTCTTTTAAATTGTTAGAGAATTGTTAAGAAAAGTTAAATCGTCACAGAATCATCACAGTGTTAACGAAAGTTTTGTCACAAATGATCTGCAGCGTGAGTCTAAAATAATGGGACAAACTTTAAGGGAGATGGTAGAGCTCACTATAATAAATAATTATGGCATAGAAATGTATGACTGGAAGTGACGCGTTAAAACGCCACACTAGTCACTGCAAAAGACACGGATTATAATGTTAAGCGTATGGGAGCGCTATTTTCAAATATCTCGCTAAAATTTTAATATTTTCGCATTTTTTTTCCCATGGGATAGCTGAGGACGACCTGCAACTGGGCTGGTTTTTACTTTTTTGATTTTGGTTACAGATTAAAAGAAAAATTCTTTAACTTTCAGAACCAGTTTAAAACGGTTCTAAAACTGAAACTATTGTAATATAAAAAAAAATATAACCAAAATCGAAAAAGTAAAAATTAGCCCGGTTGTGGATCGTCCTCAGCTATCCTATGGAAAAAATATCATGTAAAATATTGAAATTTGAGCAAGATATTTGAAAAGAACGCCCCCCCCCCCATAGACTTAACATTATCATCCGGGTCTTTTTTGGAGACTGGTGTAGCGTCTTGACGGGTCACTTCCGGTCATATATTTCTGTGCCATCATTATTTGTTATAGTGAGTGCTACCGCCCCCTCAAAGTTTGTTCCATGATTTTGGACTCACCCTGTATTTCACAATTTGGTCACAATGTGACTTGAAAGCATTGTCACTTTCGTCACAATTTCGTCACTATGTTAATGACAAAATCGTCACAAATGACACACTTTTCACAATTTGGTCACATTGTGACGTCACAAACAAGCTCTAAAACGGCCATAACGACTTCACATTTTAGTCACTGTGACTTCACATCGACGTCACGTGACGTCACATCGACGGTCACAAAGTCACAGTGTGACTTCACAACGACGTCACCGTGACGTCACCATGTCTTACGGGTTGGGTCTCTGACTTGCTGTCAGTTGGGGGGGGGGGGTTCTGTTTTTAACATTTTAACTTTTATACACTGAGGAAGCGAGTCCTTGGTGCTCGCGAAACGTATACGTATGTGGTGTGTGTTTGTGTATTGTGTGTTAAACGTTGCTTTTAATTATTGTAATGGAAAACATGCTTAATATGGTACTATTACAAAGGAATTAATGTTATAGCGTTTTTTAAACTTATTTTATCTGTTATCATTAGAATATGAGTTAATATTAAATTAGAATGTATAAATACATAAACTAATTAAAAAATTAGAAACAATCACGGCGATGGAAGAAAAATTTAAAGCGTCACTGATGTACAGATGGGGTTCTAAGAAAGTGGATATCAAATGTATTATATGTATAATCGTTCGGAACAATTCTCACAAAAATCAAAGAAAGAAAATTTTCCAAATGATCTGAAATCCGTAGAAAGAAAAGAAAAATGAAACATTGGAGATCTCGTATGTTCGAATTAAACGATGTCAAGAGAAAATGAATTCGAATTAATGAAAAATTTTAACGTCATTCTGCCATTGAAAATTTCGGGACTTCATGTTTAGTTCGAATTAAGCGAAGATTCGAATTATCCGATTTCGAATTAACGAGAGTCGACTGTATTATGAAAATTCAGAGATGCCGGTTATAGGAGTGAGATGATTTTTTGTTACTCTCCAAAAGCAGAAGAATGATAAGGGGCTTATTGTCCACAGATTGTCGACTTTAATTTAATTTTTTTTTTTTTTTCATTTTTTATTGATGCTTTGTGATTGCATTAAAATATACAGTCTGTAAAATATGAGATGAAAAGATATTATTATTCATTTACAGGGCCACACAAAAGAATTCCATTACACAATGATAAAAGGAGAATTTAACTATATTAAACTATTTCATGTATAACAAAATTAATCTACGTCGCTGAGGCTTAATATAAGTTATCTTACGGATATACGAAGTGCACAACATTTACAGGGAGACATAAAATATTTCAAATAGCATATTGCTCAGTGGTGCACAAAACAGGAATTTTAATATACATTAGTACACATTAAAATAAAATAAAACTTTCAACGTTTCGCGCCGTCTTCTGTGGGCGTCTTCAGGAAAATATGATAATGGAAGGACTACGCTTGCATTTTGTTCGAGAGATAATATTACTACTAAATTAAAAACTAAATGATTTAAAATTTTAAAAATGTTGCCATTTACACGTGAGTAAAAATTAAAATATTGCAAGGAAATAAAAATTTTAAGATTTTATGATGTTATGCCATATTTTTGGTATATTGTAGGATAAATTATCATTACATGGTTTATTTTCTCGTGCTATGATTTCGATAGATTCTCTTATTTTACCTTGAACTGGGTTATTGCATGGAACTATGATTTTGGCTTCCTCAAAGTTAATATGGCAACCCTTGTTCGCCAAGTAGAAGCGAGAAAGGGCAGTATTCTGTTTATATTGTTCTATATCTCTATATCTCTTTAATTCTAATTAAAAGTTTCCGAGTTGTCATGCCGATGTAGACTTTTTAAAGATTATTAGATAAAGTGATGGGGATTTCATAAATACCAGATTTTTTATCTATTTCATTTCATATTTTCCTGAAGACGGCGCGAAACGTTGAAAGTTTTATTTTATTTTAATATGTACTAATGTATATTAAAATTCCTGTTTTGTGCACCACTGAGCAATGTGTTATTATTAGTTAAATTTTATGGTGCAACTGTCCTATATATATTTATTTCAAATAGTATATTTTATCCGAAGCATTGTACGTTATCGATGATGGCTGATGGATGGATGAAATGCCTTTTTAATTATCATATGTGTTTTGAAGTTTTACTAAATTTATATTATTATATGGTATGCTGTAGGGCTACACAAAAGAGCTCGTAAAGGTTACTGAATATGAGCGTAATTTATTTAAAGGTTATTTTTAAATAATTTCTTTTTTCATGCTGAACTGCATTCAGTTTGTTAAGAAATGATTGTAGAATGTAGAAAAAATGATATACAGGGCCATGCAAAGAATTGGATACGTTGTCGCCTATTTATAACGATTTCTGGAAATGTGATTTCAGTAGTCTTAAGAGTATTTTAGTTGTAACTAAATTTTAGCAAAATACTGGCAAATAATAAAGGTAATAAACTACACGGGTGAATGAAAGGATACAAATATGCTTCCATCTATTGCTATAAATTGCTGAAAGAGAAAATTCAAACTGTTGCGCGTTTTCTTGCTAAACTAAATTTCCACATTATATAGTAAGTATATCTATCGACAGATCAAACATAACGCTTTTCAAAAATACTAGAACACATATGGACAGTAACACATTTTTTACTCTAAATACGAAGTTTTGTTCAAGATTTCAGGAATTGTTGGAAAGTGTTTCATAATCTATGCTTAACGCATGATTTTTTTTTACTAGTTTATCTATTACTTTACTAGAGAGAGACTCATAACGGACACACCTTCCGTATATCCTAAAGTGAATTCTGCTTGTTTGTTAAATCACTTCTGTATCCCTTATTTTTGTTTAAGACTTTTTAATACGTCACATATTCACAAAATAGGGGATAACTATGATCGCAGATCACATAAAGGTTTTCATTTAATATTTCTTTCAAAACAACTTAGTCTTTATTTAATAAATCCAAATTGGTAATTTGCAATTGTTGATTTCATTCATAGATTGTAGCACCATGAATTTTAATTTTAAAATAGTTATAAAAGGAAGTAATTTATTTTAATAATGTGTTCAAATTGGTTAAAAATGTTCAAATTAAATTGTTCAAGTAAAATCTAAAATTCCATTTTTTTTTTTTTACATAAAAATTAAAAAAAATTAGTGGAGATGGAAAGAAAATTTTGAAAACAAAAAAAAATTGTTTCAACAAAACTTAAAATCCTAAACCATTAATAAATTGCAGTTGTTTTTAAAATAGACAGAAAATTGAATTCCAAAAAATATTATGGTCGACAATGATTATTTATTTCAGCATAGAAATAATTAAAAAAAGATAGGGGAATACATAAAACCTCTTATTGGCAAAAATTGCGAAATTTCTTTTAATTAAATCCATACTAATATGATAATTTCAACTTCCGAAGCCGCGGTTTGAACTAATAAACTTGTATTTACTCGCGAGATGCGTTTACCTCCAAACTATGATGCCGACATGAAAATTTTTAAATTAAAGTTCTCTTTTAAAATTTAAATCGCAAAAATGAACGGATGACATTGAACAAATTAATTTAATTAAAATAATAGACTTTTTCAAAAATGTATCGTGTGACACGAGGTATTCAGCTGTAAATACACAAAATTTGAAGTCTGTGACTTATACAATTTTTGTGTACGGACTTTGTAATTGATACACAGAGAGAGGATTAAGACGAATAGAGTTTCATCAGATGACCGAAACCTTAAAAATGACTTGTATGCAAAACAACAAGTGCTTCTTCTTCGTCTTTTTTTTTTTTTTTTTCCTCGTAACTATCTGTATTTTTTGTTCGTATCTGTTTTTTGGCCGTTCGAGATTCTGACTACGTTTCTGTTAATTCATCAAAAAATCATTGCGTATTTAAAAAAACGGAACGGTAATTCTAACAACTTAACAGATATTGCTTAAAAATACGCCAATCATTTTAAGTTTTGAAATAAAACAGGCGCGTGCCTCAATAAAATCTTGTATCTCGTAGAAATTAAATGGGATAAATCCTATATTTTTCATCGTCGGAATAAATCATACTGGTGAGCTTTATATCTACGTTATCGTTTAACAAATTTGTAAAAATAACGTTTGTTTTATTTTGTTTCTTCTGTACTAATATTTTAAAGAGGTAAAATTCGCTTATTTGTAGGGTTAAATTGTAGGCGAAAATGCGCGAAAAACGGTCTAAAAACACTCTAAATTGAGATATTTTAGCAATCTCGGAAAGTAATGAACCGATTTCAAAAGTAATGTCAGAGTAATTCTGACAATCTTTGCTCTGACGTAGACAATATCTTATGTCGGTATTACTATTCCAAAAGGTGTGCAGGACCAAAACACTTCCTAAAAATGCAACTTTTCTGTTGCTGAAGAGCCTAGAAACGTGAAATTTAGCATGGTAATTAATTATCTACTAAAAAACACTTTTCAAAAGTTAAAAAAAAAGCCAAGCAAGAAAAAAAGAGGATGAAAGTTGTGTCTAAAAAATGGTCTGATATCAAATTTCCAAGCTTATATTATGGTAATTATTTAACATTTTCCATTAAAAAGATTACTATTTCTAACTCAATACCTATGCATATGTTGATAGAAATCATTTTCTGTTGTACTAAATACATCGTAAATGTGTTTTGAAAATTCAAATGTTTTAAAATTATGCGTGATGGGCTTGGCGGCCATTTTTCCATATTGTATACTAATTTCTATGTACCCAAATCCATAGTTAAAATTTAAAACTCAAAATTGTTACTTAAGCAGACATTTCCGTACTAAAATTCTGGTATTGAAATTTAAAAGTTTTGTTTAGTTGTAAACAATCTATAAATAGATCGATGGGTAATAACGTGTTAAATATATTTGTCCATTGTTAAAATCAGAAGTTCTAAATTGTATTTAATGTAAACTTACTACGCTTTTCTTTACAAACTTGGTGCTTGGAAATTTGTGTAAAATATGAAAAAGATGGCCGCCAAGCTCATCATGCATAATTTTAAAACATTTGAATTTTCAAAACACGTTTACGATGTATTTAGTACAAGAAAAAAGGATTTGTATCAACATATGCAAAGGCATTGACTTAGAAATAGTAATTTTTTTAATGGAAAATGTTAAATAATTACCATATAAGCTGCTTGGAAATTTGATATCAGACCATTTTTTAGATACAACTTTCATCCTCTTTTTTTCTTGCTTCGCTTTTTTTTAAACTTTTGAAAAGTGTTTTTTAGTAGATATCACTTCTTTTTTCTTTTAAAGAGATTATATAAAATTTAAATAACCTGCTCACTTAAATTGGAATGAGTTCTCATAGAACCTCTGTAAGTAGGAAGTAAGAAATATATGTGTACATTGTATTTATATATCATTTACTTCTGAGAGTAATTTATCATTTATAAGTATGAAAATTTTGTAAAAACTGATGGAATCGAAATAAAATATAGATGTATAGCTGCTATTTTAGTTAGATATGATACGAAAATCTAGTTTAGCAAGCAAACGAGTAATAAATTGAAATTCCTCTTTCAGTAATTTGCGCCTGTACAGGGGCACTTACTTGAATACATTTCTACAGCCCTGTATTTTATCTAATATCTTTGCATTCGCACTACTATTTAGCTTAAATTTAATTCAGACTAAAATACTCTTAGAACTAGTAAAATCACACTTCCAGAAATTATCATCCATTGACGGTCATATATCTAATTTTTTGTGTGGTCCTGTAAATCGTTTTATCAGTATTCAGTAAACATCTTTTAGTATGCTAAATATAATTCAGCATAAAAATGCATAGCTAATTAAACAAGTAAGAAAAATCATGCGTTAAGCATAGATTATGAAGCACTTTCCAACACTTCACGAAATCTTTAAAAAAAACCTCGCTAATGAGGGAAATAAGGGTATATAGCCAAATATGTATTACAATACTTTTGAACAGCCCTGTATTTGATCTGTCTGTTGATATACATATTATAAAATGGGAAAATTTAGTTTAGCAAGAAAAAAGCTTAAAATGTCTTTTCGAGCAATTTTTACTAATAAATGGGAAACATACTTGAAAACGTTTGTTCAGCCCTGTAGTTTACCTTGTACCTGTATTACACGTCAGTAAGAAGCTAAAATTCATTTTAAACTAAAACTCTTAAAACAACTGAAATCACCTTGTTATAAATTATCATTTACAGGTGTCCATGTACATAATTCTTTTCGTGGCTCTGTATATTGTTTTATCTATATTCTGCAAACATTTTTTTTTTTGGAAATTGAATGGAGTTCAGCGTAAAAATGTATACCTTATTTAAGAACCACATTTAAGTAATTTACGCTCATACTTAGTAACGTTGGTGAGCTCTTTTGGATAGCCCTGTATATCAACTATAACATTTATACACACCCTTATAATGTACAAAGATTTAGTGAAACTTAAATGCGTATATCATAATTAAAATGTATTACGTTCATCCACCAGCCATCATCGGAAACATATACAGTCCGTCGGAAGGAATATACTATTTGATATCTTTTGTGTGTCCCTGTAAATGCAATGTACTTACTATTATGCAAGACAGTATCTTATAATTTATATCAAGCCTCAGTGACGTATATCAATTTTGTTATACATATTTTTAAAATGTCGCACACTATTCCCCCCTTTACTATTATCCAATGGAATTCTTTTGTGTGGCCCTGTAAAAGAATAATACTATATTTTAACCGCATAATTTATAGAATGCATATTTTAATTCACCTTTTAAATGCATGTAAATTTTAATATGTTTGACAGGGTGTAACATGTTTAAAACGCCTTTGAAAGATTTTTCCTCCTAGGCCACAACGTAATGGAAAATTTGTAATTCTCCCTGTAAATAAACTAATCATGGTAGAAACTTCATTTTCAATAGGGTTCTTGATAGGGTAAACATCAATAACATACAAAGATTTCAGGGCGATTCGAGTATATTTACAGGTGTTAGAGTGCAGACAGACGGACAGACGGATAGACTGACAGACTGACAGACAAACCGAATGCATAAGCACTTTTCAAACTTTTGGAAAGCGTTATAAACGTTAAAATTCATTTGAAACGATTTTTCCCGATAAGCCGTAATGTAATGGAAAACTTTTGACTGTCCCTGTAAATAAATTAATCAAGGTAGAAACTTCATTTTCAATAGAGTTCGTGCTAGGTTAAACCTAAATAACGTCCAAAAATTTCATGGCGATTCGAGTATATTTACAAGAGTTAGAGCCAGAGCCCGATCAAACTCAAGTTGGGCCCAGGGCCTGTAAAAAGTTGGGCCCCCTTACCTCCCCATTCCCGGCGATATTTTCAGAAAAAAAAGTAGGTTTATTTGATAAGTTGATTAAGTTGTTTGAGTGAAAGTTTCAAGTTAAAAAAAAATAACTTACAAGAATAATTAAGAAAATAAACTACCATCCACTTTCTCAAATAAGCATTTGTACAATTCACAAACATCTAAGATCCTCAGTTTATGCTGCAGAATAAATGAGGTTGTCTTTTTCAAAATTCGACTTATTCAAAATCATAAAAATTGTGTTTTAAAGATATTTTATCAAGGAAAAAAAAATCAGCCACATAATTTGTGGGCCCCTGAAATTGGTGGGCCCAGGGCCGAGGCCCCGGAGGCCCGTGCATTAATCAGGCCCTGGTTAGAGCGCTCGGACAGATGGCCATACGGTCAGACGGCCAGACAAACCGAATGCATAAGAACTTTTCAACTTTGTTGGTGTACTGGTGTTGAAATTTAAAAGTTTTGTCCAGTTGTAGGTAATCTATATGGCATCGTTGGATGGTAACGGGTTAAATATTGCTTAGAAATTTGCGTAAAATATGGAAAGATGGCCGTAAATCGATATGATATAAAATACTATTGGTTAATATAATTGTACAAAGTTGGTTCCGTTGGTACAATTGGTTCGGTAGTTCCAGAGATTACCCTCTTTAAATAAACATTTTATGGTAAAATCGTATTTCATCATACAATGACGATAAAGTTGTTATCTATGTTTATTCTTTGCTCACACACAAAGCGAATATCGTTTACCATGGTTCTCTTTTTATATGAAAATCATACTCAACTCGATTTTTTTCAAAAGTTTTTTTTACATTAGGAATGAAACTTTAAATGTTAATAATTTTAAATGACTACACTTTAGAAGATATCTCTTCCTTCAAAAATTAATTTTGTTTTAAATATCTTTCTAAAAATGAACTTTTACACTGTTTTATTCGAAAGAATAATAAAATATCTGATTGGCATATGAAACTTCAAGTAGCAGCATTTAAAATGATTTGCTTTACCATAATGTAGCTAGTACACGATTGGCGGGTTTATCACACTTTGGCAAAATTTGTTAATTAATTAGCAGTTTTTTGCTTATTAAGGATAGAAATTTTGTTTTTTTTAAGCTGAATTTTACAAAAGCACGTAGTTTGAATAATTACTTATCCGAAAATGCATTCTATACTTCTTTTTGTCCCTTATTTAAGTCTGTACCTTGACTGAAATAAAATTGTTTGACGAAGAAAAAAGTGATCATTTTCAGTATCTCGACGGTTTTAAAAAAATCCTGTATCTCTTTTAATAATTATTTTATAAAGATGAGTTTGATCTCAAATTAAAGCTTTTCATCTTTAAATTCTTCTAGTTTTTGTTTTATTTCTCTGTGATACTTCATTTCTTAAATATCCGAAATTTTAAAATGCCATGTTTGGTCGATTTAACATGGGAAAGTTGTCTCGAGTATATTAAGCAGTTAAGAGGTCGTTATGTTCTTGGCGTTTGATAGTTTGGCGGGCATATTATTTTTTTCTAGCTTGGCTTGGCAGAACGACCGTCCTGCTTGATAAATAATCTCTAAAAACATTTCCTCAACAATCCGAAATTTCAAAGGGGTGAAAATGCATGAAAAGTGTCCTAAAAACATTATAAATGACGTAAACAATCTCAGCAAATATCAAACTGATTTCAAAAGTAAATTGGTGGTGATAGAAATTTCTAAAACATAAGCTATATTTTATGACACTATCAACAAATGCTCGCAGGAGCATAAGACATTCAACATGGCGATTTCTATTGTAAAAAATTAACGTTGGCAAACTAATGGTGCTTGAAACATTGCTTGAAGTAAACAGTAAAAAGTTTGCAAGCATGCAGGCTTGAAGATGGGCCAACCTCATTTCGCTGTCAGCGAAAAATAAATTTGGATTCCGACTCGTAACAGCATAAAAAGTACTTTTAAATGGGTGATTGCTTGAAATTGTAATTGTTTTTTAAAGTTTTTATAAAAACAAATTTTTTCTAATATTCAGATTTTGTCAAAATCGGAATGGGACCAAACGAGTATTTTCCACTTTCAAACCAGAAATCAATTACCAAAATCGGTGCACGAAAGTTATTATGCGTGAACAGGATAAAAAAATACATACTACGGGTCGAACTGATTACCTTTTTTTTATTTGAAGTCGGTTATAAACAGAACGGAAAATATTTCGTGATGACGAAAAACAAAATTCAGTAATCACTTTTGTTTAGATTTGTCTGAATCAATCAGATATTTCCGAATGACGCTACTTTCCTATCGAGGAACTGTAAATCTTTTCTCCATACATGCGAGTGTGTATGCGTATATATTAGAATTTTAATACAAGGTTTTGGTCTCTAGCACTTATTCTTAGTGAAAATACTGAGGTGATTTCTAATCTTGTTTTTTTTCTGTTTTCGAGGGGTGGGGTTAAAATTAGTATTTAACTTCGAAATCTATCTCCGCTTATAGGCCAAGTCGGCAGGGATTTTTTTTTCCACCTTAATGTATTTATAATGGTACAAATCATTGTTACAGTCCCATTCGCATTAAAAAGACAAAAATGGTGATATGAATTACACAATACCTCAAAAAAGTAGTTCATTTGACTTTTGCATCTGCACCATTCAATTAAAAAACATGTTTTTAAGTTAGAACTTTTTTTTTTTTTTTTTTTAATTTTGAATTTTTTTAAACACTTTTATTTATATTTCAATGAAACTCCTAACTTAAGTTTTAAAATGATATTTTGGAATGATTTCTAGAACTATAATCTTTTAAAAATCATAATCAAATTTCATTATAAACTTATAATTAAGAGTTTATTAGTGATGATCTTAAAACACTCTATTTTCTCTCGCAAACAGGATTTTGAGCAAACTTTCAGAAATATCCCAGAATAATTTTTACTCATTCATGCGTGTTAGTTTCAGATAGTTTAATTTAAGATTCTAAACAACTACCTCATATTCACCTTTAAATGAAAGTTCAACTTCAGTTATACTTGATCAATAGTTAATTACTCTTTTACACGCTCTTACTATAGTCGTTTCAACTGAATTAACATTTGAGCTTTAGAAATAATTTTTGAAAGATGCTTTATTTTCTTTGTGGAAAAAGAAAGTTCGGTTATTTAAAATATCAATCTATCTAAGTGGATCGATAAGAAATCCCTTCAGATTTTATCCAAAGTAATTTATCTTGTTTTAACAGCGATACGCACCAATACACTTGCACTGTAATTAAACATTTGCATTTAAAGGGCAAAATTATACTAAATGTGAATTTTCATATTAATTACAAGTCAATTTATGCCATTTCAGTCATATGTTTGTAAATTGAGCTTCATTTTTACCCTTTCGTGTCGGGTGTACTATTAATAGTGTGTGTTTTTTAATGGAGTATTATTTTGTTTTAAGAAACAATTTTGTTACTGTTTACATGTAGTAATGTTAGTATTTGTCTGTGTATTTACGAAATGACTTCATTTATGTTTAAGAACTTATAATAATAATAATTATTATTATTCGCTTAATTCTCTTTGCGCCGTCTGCGATTCTTTTGTTTTAAACATACATTTAATTCTTTAAATTTAAAATAAAAGTTACTTTTCTGAAAGAATCATGTGTAATAAAGTGCAATAAGTATTAGAAAAGTTGTAATATAAGTTAAATCTTATTGTAATACGATATTTTCTAAATAGCTTTAAAAAATTCTTCCTTGGCCTGTGAATATTAACTGAATAAATGTCAACCCTTGTTATCTTTTAGACAATGAAATATTCATTAAACACTAATTAATCTATTTGGATAGCTAGTGTTAATGTTATTAACATAAAAGTAATTTTTTCTAAAAACTGAAAAAAAAAAAAGAAAAGAAAAGAAAAAAGAAGAAATTTGGACCCGAAAGGTTTAATCTCTAACTAGTGTTACCGTCTTATAGACCGCTGCTTTCAGAATTTTTATAGCTTAATTTTCAGCTTAGCTGCAAACACTACCAAAATGTTGTTTCGTTTGGAATTTTAGTACTATCACAGGAGACTTTTAAATAGGTGAATGCTAGTTGTAATAAACTTGTACAAAAAGTTTAGTACAAAAACATCATCCTATGAGTGAATGATGCTTTGTATTCCTCACTCGATCTTGCGGTCATACAAATCACTTCACACTAGTTATGTTACAATCTCTGACACATCAGTTAAAGGTTAAGTATGGTATGATACATTTTTAGTGCAGGCTATTCCTGAAGACGCTTTTCAACATATTTGAAAAGTGTTTATGAATTGGTTTTGTTCATCTGTTTGTCCATCCGTGCTCTATTTCGTGTAAATATAGTCATATTACCATGAGATTTAAGGATGTGATTGTTGTTTATGTTGCATGTTTGGTATTGAAAATTAAGTGTGTAACATTAACGATTCATTTGCAGGGACACTAAAAATAATTCCGTTATATTACGGCCAATGGGTAAAAGTCGTTTGTGATGTATTTTAATTGTATTACACTATTTTTAATGCATTGTATATAACACTAAAGAGTACTACCACACACTTACTGCAGAAATACTGCAAATAAATTACAGGAATATACAAAACTGTTTGGCAATAGCACTGTTTATGAAGAGTACCTGCTGCAAATGTATTTCCAGTTATAGAATGCGTTTTAAAATTTAACTAGGTTTTTATATGTGTACAGTGTGTACAAACTTTATAAATTATATACAAGGCTATACAAAAGATCTCAAGCGCATTTTCGTTTATTGAAGGTAATTGCTAAATAATGGGATATTTCAACTTGCTGTGCGTTTAAGTAAACTAACTTGTAGAATACTACGTGATATTAGGGTGGAGCTTATAAGCCATGATTTTTTTTACAAATCTCATTTTTTTATTTTGTTCCTTTTGATACAAAAACATTGTATAAAAAGTTTAAGAAATAAATTTTAATATTTAAAGGGGAGACTCAATTCACTCAAAATTTATAAAAATGGAAAAAATTAAGAATATTAACTATACATATTACAAATGCGTATTTGCATTCTTTTTCATGTTTTAATTGTAGCAATTTACTCAATTTACTATACAATGTATTAACCTTTTATTTTACATTAAAATTTTGCTGTCCTTTTGGTTGGGATAGTCTTTTTCTGGCTATTTGAGTACATTTTACGGTGATCTTCAATAATTTGTAGCAAAAAATGTAGTTGCGTTTCATTATTAAGGTTCGCACACTCCTTGGAATTTCCAAGGACTCTGGCACCACTATTAAAAATAAGAAAATTTACATTTAATTTTTAAACTACAACATTCGTAACTCCTACCTTCATTCACAGATTTTACGACATTTTTCTGCTGTGAAGCCCTTCGAAAATATTCTTAAAATTTAGTGGTAGAACTGTGCGAACCCTGATTATGCGTTCTCAATTTACTTTATTCCCGAATAAGTCAAAAGCACGTTCCTTGTGGTCATTTATCACTTGTGGGAATTTTATAATATATTGAGCCGGTTAATAATCCTCCAGTCTCTCACAAGACAGGAACAGTTGCAAGATATACAACTGGAAATTCCAGCAATGAGAACAATATCATTGACTTCGCAGTGACAAAATATTCCAACATTTTATTGTTGAATGAATAAAAAGCAACATTATCTCGCTTGGAGTAATTTTGAGCTTATTTTTACTTACCTATCATACGTAGTATAGGGTAAATCTTGCAATCGTTTTGAAAATCGAAAAAAAAAATTTTTGACCGATTTACACGTTTTGGACACTGGAGATTCCGAAAAATATATTTTTAGAAAAAAAATTTGCCGTCCGTCCGTCTGTGTTTGTCTGTCTGTAACCGTTCTATCTCCCGAACAAATTGAGATAGAGACTTGAAATTTTGTATTTGCTTAGTATGTAAGAATGGGACGAAGTCTATTGAATATCAATAACCTCGTTTATTCGGAACTATTTATTTCGGACTCTCGCAAAATTCGTTCTGATGAAAGGTAGATAAAAATTTTCGAATTTTTTTATTTTAAGGAATGGACGTAAAAAGCAATAAAATAGCAGAAATTTTGCATATAAAACAAATTCGATCAGATTATTAGTTGTTGAGATATTTCTAATCCTGTTTTCCACATTTTTTGATTTTTCATGCCCTGTATTTTACTGAATTTCAATTCAAAAATACATTTTAATTGGAAATGAGACACTTAATTCGATGCAATAAACCATTAGTTAATATGATTATTATTTTTGGAGTTATAAGGATGTTTCTTTTATGCAATTCAGTGCTACTTGAATAGTTTGGCGTTTTATACAAGTTGTCGAAATTGTTTCATCAGCAATTCATTAATAGAGCATGATTATGAGTTAAAAATACTTATATATACGTTTATGTTTTGTTTTGGAATTGCAATGCATTTTATAAATAGTTTACACACGTTTTGTTTCCATGATAGGTAAGTATTACGGTGGCTCCCAACGACTAGTTTAGAATTGGCTTCCTTTTGTAAGCAATAACCATCTAACTTTTGGTTGGTAAACTTACAGGGCTCTCAAAAAAAAAAAAAAAAAAAAAAAAAAAGGTAAATAAATAATTCCTTCTGACAAATACTGAAAGTGATTAGCAAATTTAGGGTATGAGTGCTTGGAAATAGCTGGATGTATTGATGAGTATTTAAGTAGGATTTTTTACAACAGGTTATGATAGGAGACACATGAAACTTGGGGTACAGACATCCAAGCTTTCAAGGATACACGGATTGTGAAAACATATACATCAAATACACCTTCTTCCTTGTTCAAAGGCAATTTAAAATGTTATAAAATTTGTTTGGATTTGTTTAAAGCCAATTTAAAATAAGAATTGAACATCCAGATTTTGACACAGTATATTACTATATACATGTACCAGTTAGGGTGCATTGCACCTGGTGATAGAAATCTGATTCTCCTTTCTGGGACAGAATTAATAAAAAAAATCAGAATTTCTAAGAATTCTTTATAATGACCTCTTAGTTTTATTTATCTTTGTTCTTCTAAACATTTCTTTGCATAGTTGATCATCTCTTGCAATCTACCTTCTGCTAGATTTGCGACATCATCAAAAGGAATTCCTGGCTCATACTCATATATCTCCTAAACTCCTAAAGCACTGATTATCAATTCCATAATGTGATGTCTGCAAGAATGTGACAAAATCTTTTTTTTTAAACTTTTGATCTGTAAGACCATATGCAGCAGAATTATAATCAGTGTTTGAGCTGGTAATGTCGAAGCACATTACTCGAATATTATCTGCTATTGCCCAGATTTGGATGGTTTCAAGGGTAGCTTCTGCCTGAGCTTCTCCTGTTGCAGATGTTGAACAATCATTAGTTTAGAAACACCTTTTCCAAAATTTAATACTGGAAATCGACAAATTTTTTCTTTTCCAGTAAAATCATACATTAAATTTTCCATCCGAATGAATGACAAAATTAGTGTTGTTTTCAAACTTTTTTTTTTAATTTTTTTTCGTACATTTTAGTTTTTTCAAACATTTTTTGTTGACGAATTGATTCTTTATTAAATATATTTTATTTTCTACATACATTTTTAAAGATGGAATTTGTTTTCTATGACATTGCATACATCGTATCAATTTATCATTGCCTGTACATTAAAAACTCCCCCTTTATTAAGTTACCTCTAAATATTTTTCAAATGCATTAATATTTTGCCTGATTTACTTTTTCATAAAAAGAAACAAATTTAGACGGTGAGAAGATTACATTTTGAAACCTCAAAAATAAGCTCCACCCTAATGTAATAGACATGAAAATCTACAGATCATGTACAAGGCTTTTAAGGGTTTTTTCTTACAATTCGTAATAATTGCAGAAATTGGGTTTGGCGACGGCAGAAGCCTCAATTAGGTAAATTTCGTAAGAAATACTATCTATCTCAGTCGTCTTTAGAAAATTTCTTTTATACTTTTTCATTATATGCTCCCAGGAACCAAAAAACTATTCCCACCTAAAAAGTATATGTATATATATGTGTGTGTACAAAATTCTGCCCGCAAGATAAAAGTCACAATTATGTACGAATCGACTTCAAACTCGCCAAAAACTTTGGGATGATTAATATTTCGGCGAGGATTGTAAATGGACAAAATGTCCAAAGGAATGGAAACCGGGAGGGGATCAAAATTTTGAATACCTCCTTAACATGATTCTGATAAAACTAGCTATTACAGAAAAATGGTCGAAAAAAAAATAAACATTTTTCATTATAACAATTGCCAATAATAAAAAAAACACAAGAACATTCGGTATTTTTCGGTTAGCCTGGCGCCCCTATTATGTATGCATATCTATTATATATGCGTGCATATAAACTGCTCAAAAACATTACAGGTATATACGTGCACATAAACTGCTCAAAAACATTACAGGAGCAAGCAAAGAAATTAAGAAAACCGTGCGAGACAGCCACGTATTAACATAAAATGGATAGTACACGGGTATCGATGCGCAATACAAAAGAAAAAAAAAAAAATGTAATTAAGCTTTAATTCTTTGGAAAGTTGGAAAACACATGAAATCATGATTTAGAACAATAATTTGGTGACAAATAAAGGATAAAAATGTATTGTTTATTAATAATGCAAGATTTTTAGTATGGCGCGTAGTCTCCACGAACAGCTACGACTGGTGCACATATGTTTTCACCGGATGTGATGATATTATGGATAAGACTTTGGGGAGCACTGATCTACTCCTCAAGAAGTGCAATCTTCAAGTCTCACAAGGGGACTACCAAACAAGGTGCTCACAGATTTTGATGATTTCAAAGTATGCTGTAGTGGTCATACCACTAATTATTCTGGTGAAAGGGTTTCTTCAAATGGACACTGGTTTTTGAGAATTTGGGGGTTAAAGTTTAGCGTATATTTCAAATATCTATTAGTATAACGTACTAATAGAACGTGGATTCGTGGCGCCGTGCCAGCGCGCGAGCTTGCGAGTTGAGAGGTTGTGGGATCGAATCCGGCCTCGCTTTCATTTTCTATTTTTACTTACATTTATATTTTTTACATGTTACAAATTTTAAGCAGAATTGGGAATTTTACAGCGTTTAACCTTTTTCCAGCGTGTTTAATCTCTGAAGAGGACAGTTTATTTTTTCAATATTTATTATTATTATTATTATTTTTAAAAATATGGTTCAAATGGTGAACTGACTGCACTTTAGGGTTCAACAAAAAGTACATTTTGCAACAAATAAAAAATATCCCTGTCGGCTTGGCCTATAGGCGGAGGTAGATTTCGAAGAGTTTTCATTTCAACAACAAAAAATAAAATATTATTAACGATAAACCCAGTTTAACTACTTTATTTGGCCGCTTTTGAAAAATTTTTAATTTCAGTTTTCTGTAAGAGCTGATTTTATCAAAATTCTCTTAAACAAAATTTGGCTCAAATGCCCATTTTGAAAACATATTTTGAATACATATTCTGACTTTATTAAAAAATCGACCAATACGCACATTATATAATTCCTAAATAACAAAAAAACTGTCAATTGAATGCGTTTGAGAGCAAAATTGAATTAAAAATGAGTCATAAAATAACTAATTTGTTATTTGAATACATCCACAATTCTTTAATCAAGATCGCTTTGGGAAATTTTGTGCGAAGTGCCCGATTTGACAGCTTTTTTTAAATTATATTTTTAGCCTTTATCAAAAAAAACTGACCAATACGGCCCATTACACAGTTCCTAAATTACAAATAACTGCCAGTTGAATGCGTTTGAGAGCAAAATTGAATTTAAAAATGAGTCATAAAATAACCAATTTGTTATTTGAATACATCCTCAATTCTTTAATTATGATCGCTGTGGCAATTTTTTTTTTATTTATTTATTTTGCGAAGTGCTTACTTTGACATCTTTTTAAAAAAATATATATTTAGCCTTTATCCAAAAATTGATAAATACACACATTATATAGTTTCTAAATAACAAAAAACTGTCAATTGAATGCGTTTGAGAGCAAAATTGGATTTAAAAATGAGTTATAAAATAACCAATTTGTTATTTGAATACATCCTCAATTCTTTAATCATGATCGCTTTGGGAAATTTTGTGTGAAGTGCCCATTTTGGCAGACTTTTTTGAAATATATTCTGTCTTTATCAAAAAACTGGCCAATCCGTCTCACTATATAGTTCCTAAATAAGAGGACCTGTAAATTGGACGCGTTTGAGAACAAAGGTGGATTTAAAAATGACTCAGAAAAAACGCAACTTGTTATACTTCCTCAATTTTTCGATCACTATTACTTCGGGAAATTCTGTTCAAAATACCCTTTTTGTCAGCCTTTTAAAAAATATATTCTGCTTTTATCAAAACACTGGCCAATACGTCACATTATATAGATCCTAAATAAGAGGATCTGTTATTTGGATGCGCTTAAAATCAAAAATGAATTTAAAAATGAGTCAGAATATAAGCAGTTTGGATTTGAGGTTTTTTCTCCAATTCCTATTTTTGTTTAATTTATTTTTGATATAAGAGTTGGTGCTATGAAAAACTTGTTAATATAAAAGTTGTAAATATTATTGAGAAGATTTAAAATAAATTTAATTAGATTTGATTGCTTAAGAATTGAGTAAGTTATGGATTTTTTTCTTTTTCCTCCCCACTTTTTCTTTTCGTTTTTAATTTTTTTCATCGGTAAAGTTGGTACTATCAAAAACTTGTAAATACAAAAGTTTTAGATAATGTTGAGTACATTTATAAAAAATTAGTTGGATTTAATATCTTGCGAATTGACGAAGTTATGATTTTTTTTCTCCCAAAAAAACTCTGTTTTTTCGCCCATTGAGCCCATTTTTAACTTTATCAAACATCTGTCATGCATAAACTTTTAGCCCATTTTTTAGAAGTAATATAAACTTTAAACTGATTCAATATCTATTTTAATTAAGAAGTTATCGCGTTTTTTCGGTTTTCACAAAACCCCTCCCTATTTCCACCCCCTTGGTCCGATTTTGCCGATTAACGAACTCGTCCGAGATTTTTCGCGCCTTGATTTTATGTAAAAGTTTGAAGATGATCTGAGCATAATTATGGAAGTTATCATGTCTAGAAGAAAGTGAAATATATATATATATATATATATATATAGAGAGAGAGAGAGAGAGATAAACTTTTTTACTGATGGTAGTTTTGGGGTCTAAGAGTTATGATCGGTGTAGATCTGCAAAATTTTTTCAAAAATTCCAACATGGGAGAGAATGCAATAAGTAGAATTTCATACTAAATCTACCCAATAAGTAAAAATGCATATTTAATTAAAATTTTGAAAAAATATAAGAAAATTTTAAAATTTTAAAATCTCTACTACTTATATTAATCTTTTCAAATTAATCAATCACCTATTTTAATTTTCAAAAGTGTATTATACAATACTGTGCATGGATTTTTAGATAATCCAATACTACATTTAATATATTTTTTAAAAATGATATAAGTAGTGTAAAGTGGTGAAATCTAACACATCTTCATATATAATTTTATTAATAACAATAATAATAATAACGTTAAGATTAATTTCATGCGTATATTTAACACATATCTAACAAAAAAATTGTACAAAACATTTTAAATCGCTTTATCAAATCCAAAAAAACCTTTACATTTTTAAAACACAAAAGCGAAGAAAATGTAAACATAGAGGGGGAAAAAAAGTTTAAAGTTGTCATTTGTGTGAAGAATTGCGCCGGGTGTATTAACAAAATTTTCAACTCTCGAGATATAATTGCCGTATGGGTAAAAATAAGGTATTAAAATATTCACAATTAAACAGGCTTTCATTTAATGCTTAAAAACAAAAATCGATTTTTTAAAATCAGTTTTCAGGTAAAGTGCCCCTTAAAAACTTAAGTTTACGTTTGTGAATTTTTAGACAAAATCAGTATTTTTTACCGAAATTTTTAATCTAAACGCAAATCCGATTTAATTTATGTCTGAACCTCATTTTTTAAAACGTACATAATATATATTCCTTAAATACTTAATTCGGGATAAATGTTTAAAAATACATTAAAAGTTTAAAAAAAATAATCATCATTTGTATAAGTGCAAATATAAGATCAATAAAAACAAATCTTTTATTCTGATATTACGGAGGAAAGGAAAGCAGACGATTAAAAAACAGTGTTTTTATATGTATCGAAATTTTATCTCATTAGCAGACGATTTTTGCACTCCACTTGAATCACAAAAAAAGTATTTTGATTTGTAATCAAAAATACTTTTAATTATAATCTGTCATTTCTTATTTGTTGTAACGATAAATTTTGTTGATTTTAAACTTGGGAGATAAATGTGTTTACAGAAAATTGGAAAATTGAAAACTTAGATAACTGGTAGCAACTTGCATTTTAGATGCGTTAATATTTTATTACTCTTTCGAGGGTATGCATTGCTTAAATTATCTAATCCTAAAGACCTTTAAGAAATTGTACCCGAAAATTATTTTGTATTATTTATATAAAAGAGGGTAAATTTTCATATAAAATGTTATAAAATTAAATTAAAACGATAGGAAAAGAAAAATTATTTCAGAATTGTTCTTAAAGTAAGAAGTGTCGATAATATTTAAGAAAAAAAGTTGTAGGTGTAAATTAGTTTTGCAGCTTTGTCAATAGAAATATTAGTTTAAAAATTGAAGAAAAAAATAAATTTTCATGAAAAAATTCAAAAATGTAAATGTAATTTTTTAGGAAAATATTAAAAGCTGTGGCAATTTCTCTAGTTGTAAAAATACTTAAAATTTGTAACGTGGAAAACAATATAAATGTAAGTAAAAAAGAAAATAAAAGCCGAAGCCGGATTCGATCCCAGAACCTTTCGACTCGCAAATTCGCGCGCTGGCACGGGGCTACGAATCCACATTCGTACGTTATACTAATACACTGCTGGCCATACAAAATGCAACACCAAGAAGGACTAGAGATATCACAACGAAATTTACATGGCAGATAGCATGTTGTACAAAGATCAAACGATCAAAATTACAGCCTCTTGTGACGTGTGGATGATGACAAAATCAGTAGTTAATGTAGCCGATACTGCTGCCTATAACCACTGCCACACGCTTCAGCATTGAGTCAAAGAATCTTCGGATGTCTCCTAGGGCTACAGCAGTCCATGTGGTTTCCACATATAGCCAAAGTTATCTAGTGTAGTAGCGGGTGGTGTATTCAGGCCTGTCGTTGTGCAAGCATCGACCACACATTTTTGATTGGCGATAGATCGGGAGAGCAAGCAGGCCAAGGAAGCAATTCAATCTGATCTGTTTATAAGCACTCTTGAACATTGCGAGACACGTGTGGCAACGCGTTATACTACTGGGATATAACTGATGGCAAGCGCTGATTATATGGGAGTACTACGGGTTCTAAAACCTCAGAGATGTAGCGCTGGCTGTTTAGTGTATCGGCAATACGTACTAGAGAAGTGCGGTAGTGAAATCCAATGCCACCCCAAACCATGATACAGGGTGCAGGACAGTGTGACGATACATAACGCAACAGTTCAGTAGCCTCTCACCGCAGTGTCTCGAAACTCGAATCCGATCATCGCGATCCTGCAAACAGAAACGGAATTCGTCAATAAACACAGTGTCATTCCATTTTGTTGTCCATGTCCACGTTCCTCGCACCATTGGCGACGCAAACGCCTGTGGTTTGTAGTCAAGGGTAAACGGAGCAATGGACACCTTGCGAACATTCCATTATGCTGCAAATGGCGTCGAATGGTACGAATGGACATCGAATGATGCGTAGCAGATTGAATCTGTTGTGCTATTGTTCATGGTGTGGCTGCGCGATCCACCACTTTCATGCGCACAGACCGCATGTCATCATTGGCAGTGGTGAAACGACGTAGGTTCGATCTACCGGTTGGTCCTTCGTTCGCTCCTGCATCCAGCGATTACAGATCCGCTTCATAGTCGCTTGGTTTCGTCCAATACGTTGACCGATTTCCCTAAAGGATAATCTGCAATCCCTATACGCTATTATTCTTCCTGGGTAACGAATACAGAAACTTAGTCAAAAGACGTTTGATGTCTTCCACAACGTATAGGTAAACAGCTTAGCCAAAACAAAAACGCAACGAAAAAACAATTGTTGTACTTCAAATCGCCAATCTGTTATCCCCTTATATAGCGCTTGCGGGTGGCGCTACGGTCATGTGTGATGTGCGTCTGCGTTGCAATGCTAATGATTTGCATATTTCATTGCAACAAACGCATGCTGTAAATTTAACAAGATTTGCATGCTTCCTTCAGGGTGTGGCACTTTGTGTGGCCAGCAGTATAGATATTTGAAATATACGCTGAACTTTAACCCGCAAATTCTCAAAAACCAAGGCCTATTTGAAGAAACCCTTTCACCAGAATAATTAGTGGTATGACCCCTGCAACATACTTTGAAATCATCAAAATCTGTGCGCACCATGTTTGGTGGTCTCCTTGTCAGACAGTAAAATAATAGCTTGTTATCGCAGCAATAAGTTGTCCGAGTGCGTCTCAAACATGCTTGATCGGATTCAGGTCAGGAGAGCACGCTGGCTAATTCCATATGATGCATTGTTTCAGCCTCAAGCATGTTCTCCAGAAGACGAGCTGTATGCGGTGGCATTATCATGCTTAAAAAAAAGGAATTTCCAATGGCTACAGCGTAAAGTATGATATGAGTCTCAGTATTTTGTCTGCATACTTGTTGCCGTCAAAGTGCCTTTCTGAATAATATGCAAGTTCATACGTCCACTTACGCTGATTCCACTTCATACCATTAATAAACCACCTCGTTTCTATGGTGATCTTTTACGAACTAATGTGGGTTTATTTCGAGTGCCCTTTTCCCTCCAAACCAAAATACGTCGGGTGTCACACACCAGACTGAATCGGGACTCATCTGTGAGTAACGCTTGGCTCCAATCATTTTGCTTCCTGTCTCTATGTTCAGCAGCCCATTTGGCCGGACAGTGGTTTGAGGTCAAATGAATGCAGACAATTGGCTGCCTATGTACATAGAGACTTCCCTAATAAAGCCCATTACATAGTGTTTGGCTGGACACTCTTTGTCCTGTTGCTAAGAGCAACTGTCTTTGCAGCCTAGTATTGTCTGTTCTGTTTCGACGAGCTGTTAACAGTATATACCAGTCATCGGTTGCTGTAGTGGGGTGTGGCTGAATTTGTCCTGGTCGACGTCTAACGTTCTCTATTTCTTGAAATCCATTCCACAGCCTTGTAACAATATTTCTGGCGATTCTAACAGCGTCCGCTACACTTATTTGTGTTTGCACGGATTCAAGTCTGCCTACAATACGGCATATCATTGATTCTGGGAAATCACGTTGTTGAGACATTTTCAAGTGACAATTTCTCAAACAAAATAGCAGAGCAATCGAATTTTATAATTAAGGCAGTGAAACAGACGTTTGTACAACATCCCGATTTCTGCCCTTATGTTCTTTTTCTGGTTTTTGACGTCATGAATTATGATTTGGATATGAAGTTTTCTTCTTCTGTTTCCTGCTAGATTTTAAATTATGGATGATTTATTTTATGCTACTTATCGGTGTAAGTATTTGCGTAAATTTGTTAAAATCATGTGCTCTCCTAATTGTTTTGAGCAGTGTATGTGCATACATGAACATACATGATGATATACAGTCGACTCTCGTTAATTCGAAATCGGATAATTCGAATCTTCGCTTAATTCGAACTAAACATGAAGTCCCGAAATTTTCAATGGCAGAATAACGTTAAAAATTTTCATTTATTCGAACTCATTTTCTCTTGACTTCGCTTAATTCGAACAAACGAAAATCCAGATTTTAATTTTTTTTTCTCTTTCTTATGGATTTGAGATCCTTTGAATAACTTTCTTTCTTTGATTTTTGTGAAACATGTTCCTAACGAGTATACATATAATCCAACGCATTTGATATACTCTTTCTTAGTGCCTCGTCTGTCCAACATTGACGCTTTAAATTTTTCTTCCATTGTGTTTGTTCCTAATCTTTTAATTAGTTTATGTATTTATACATTCTAATTTAATATTAAGTCATATTCTAATGATAACAGAAGAAATAAATTTAAAAAATACTATAATATTAATTCCTTTCAATAGTACCATATTAAGCATGTTTTAATTTCATATTTTCCATAATTCGAACTTCGGATAATTCGAACATTTCTTGTGGTCCCGACTTGTTCGAATTAACGAGAGCCGACTGAATATGTATATGTTGCCACATATATGCATATGTATACATATACATGTGGTGAATATATATTGTGACAGGAAGACATTTTTTTTGTTATTATTAAGAAAGCTACTGCATACAAAATATGAAAATCAGTTGTATTCAAGAAAAATGTTCGATAAACACGCTTAAACAAACAGATTTTAAATCGAATAATAGTTTTAAGAGCTATTAATATGGCTAGGAAATTTTGTCAAAAACATCCTCTTAGAAATATTTTTAGGAACAAAAAACATTCATAGGAATTTGCTCAATGGAAATCACATAGTTATAATGGAAATCGAATGACGTAAAAATACAGCAACTAGCAAGTTTGTTTATATATTTCATCCCTTGATGCAGAGGAAATACAATCAAATGTAAGCGTAAAATACTTTAGATTTATTTTGAATGATTTACTGCTCGACGAATACATTAGAAATTTCGAATATACTTATTAACTAAAATAAACAATTTACTTTTAAAAAACAACCTGAAAATATGCATGACCTTTCATTAAAATAGAGGATAGAATTCATGCTTAAGCTATGCGTGTTCCTGAAAACATGTAAAACTCGATATAAACAAACAACAATTAATTTTTTTCAACACAGTGCTTTACAATGCCGAGGATCTGAATATTATCTCCAAACAGAGGAATGTCTCTAACCTTGAATGTAAAGTAAGATCATTATTAGCTGTAGTATTCGTTATAAATATCCAAGAGGCAGCGACATTTTTAATTTAACATTTTTATACAAGCTGTTTGCAAAATTTGTAATTGATATTAATCGCAAAAACAGCAGGGCCGTAGCTAGAAGTGAACAACAGGGGGGGGGGGGGGGCTCAAGAGAATGTAGGGGGAGGGGGCTCAAGAAAATGTAGAGGGGGCTCATAATTTATTTTTTTTTCTCTCTCTCTGACACAGAAAGATAAATTAGTGCGTATTCATATTGTAGATACTATGTTTCTCATTTAACTGTTGTAATAACTTGATTTTATGCTAAGAAAAGTACAGGATGATGAAAATTTTGAGTCTATAACTGGTGAAAAATTAAATATCATGCTAGCTTCCTATGTGCAAATAGGATGAGGGAACGTTGAAACACTTATTTTAGATACAATTTAGTAATTTTGCAAAACTGTGAAAGGGTCTCAAAACTAAATTAGATTTTTGAACAGAATTTCATTTGGATTTTCGGAACAAAAATTAATTTAGTGACCTTGGAACCTTTTCCAGGGGGGGCTCAAAATATTCTAGGGGGGCTGAGCCGCCCATAGCGCCCCCTTAGCTACGGCCCTGAAAAACAGGCGTCAGTAGTCGTGAGAATGATGGAAGAAGCGATGGTAAGTAAAAAGTGCTGGAAAACAAACAGAAAATCATGGCAACCCGATGAAAGAAGAGAGCCACAATTCGCAAAGAAATATGTCATTGAATCTTCCGTGACCATTATCTTTCAAAAGTCCGTTGTTTTATCATTTTTCAAGAGATTACAAAATCTGAACGGGGGGGGGGGGGGGGTGAGCGTAGTTCGCAAGAACCAGAACCTTAAGGAAAATTGTTGTATATGTTGTGTATTTAGAGTAAAACATGCTAAGACGGCATCGTAAAGTATACAATAATATTTCATTTTTGACAATTTCCAGTCGCCAGGTATGATTTTTTGGGTATTCCTTCCGTATGTGACCATGTTTTTTTTAACATTTAAGGCAGGATTTTATTCTAGGCAAATTACATTTTTATAAAATTTACTGATGTGCCAATTTAGAAATTGTTACCACACGCTATTATTTAATTCAATCTAGTTTTTGTAACTAAATGTTGAATTTTGTAATCGATTTTTAACCCACTTCATGAAGTTATAGAATTTTTATAAAAGAGTGTTGAAAAAACTTCTCTATACCATCTTTAAAACATGTTTTTTTTTTTTACTTTTTTGTGACTTTATCGTGTAATTTTAAATACATTTTCTTTTGAATAGAAATCCGACTTTATTGCGAGTACTTAAAATTTAGTAAATGAATAACCTTAAATTACTTTTTTGTGTTAGGAAATTCAAGATTTTCTTTCGAAAACACAATTACTATTTGCAATTTTGATCTTGAATTGAAATTAAACATCCTGAAACGACCGCTTCCTTTTGTTTCCATTTCCTTTGTCTAAAAGAAAAATCAAGACACTAATTGAATTTTTTCTTTTTGGCTGGAATACCTTAAATTAATCAAGGTTAATTTTCGGTCGAGTATTTTAATAGCATAACTGTATTTGCTATCATTCGTTGAACTATTATGAATATGCAAATCATAAACTCGAAATGTCGATAAATTTGTTGTTGTTATTTCTATTTTCATTATTAACAAATGAAAAAAAAGTCTACTGAAAAATATCGATCTATTCATTTTCTTTTAAATACAATGGCTCCAAAGACATCAAATTCGACGAATAAAAATGTTTAAAAGGTAAATATAATAAAAATAGTTATAATAATTAACAGTATTATATTGGCTAGCTTAACTCTTAAAACGGTACTACTTGGTTATCTTGTCGACAAATTTGGCCAAATTATACAAATCGCCAAACTTATCGCAGAATTATACATATTGGCATAATTTTTATTTTAAATAACGAAAAAACAAATAATTAGTTGAATATTAATAAAAATACAAATGAAAATTCGAAATAAAAATCACTTAGTGACATTTTAAACACATGTATTGTCATTAATGTCATTGAATATGAAATTCACGATCATCTATTATTGGCATTTAATTTTATAATTTGGCAATAAATTTTTTGGTCGACGGGATAACCAAGTAGTACCCTTAAAACAAATATCATTTTAAAGTAAAGTTTAATTTCATTTTTTTTCCAAATTACTGAAGAAATAATGTTAGTCCTATAAGTGAACAGTAAAATGTAAATAAGATAGTAAAATTATGAAGTTATTAATTGAGGTTTTTATCGTTGGTATTACGTAACGAAAATAAACGAAATTTGCGCCACTGTGACACAATTATAATTTTTTTTAAACGAATCTAAAAATAGCATGTTTTTCACTGTCCAAAGTTTGCATGCATGCTTCTCATATTAATTATTAAAAATTAGCCATGATTTTCAAAACAAAAATTAAAAGTTTATAAAAAAGTTTCTATTAAAAAAAAAAAAGTTGTTATTGCTGCCGCCACCGTAAATGATAATTTTGTGACCTCAGATCTTTATCCGCTAATATTAAGAAAACTACTACATATAAAAATAAGAAAATTGGTGGTTTTATAGAGAAATGTTCGATAAACATTCTGAAGAGCCAGTTTTAAAATAGAAAAATTATGTTAAGAGGTATTTAATGATAAAGTTGGACCTATTTAATAGATTAAAAAATTTTACAAGAATAAAAACTATAAATAGAAATTTAATATATATATATATATTTTTTCTAGCAATATACATCACAAGCTAGTGGTGTGCAGATTGCGGTAATTATTATTATTATTTTTTTAGTTGGACAATTTTTTTTTAAATGTTCATTATAAGAGATATTTTTTTCTTGTTTAGAAAAGATCATTTTATTTTTATTTTGATGCTTGTAAAAAAGGTCAAAGAATTTTAAAGCTCCCCCAAAAATATATACATATGTATTTATACGTTTCTGTTAAAAACACAAGATAGAACTTGTCGAATTTCGACGGAAGAAATTGTTAAAAACGAACTGTTTCATTGATTTATAATAAAAATTATTTATAATAAAAATTATTAATTACAATAAAAAATTCCACTTATATTGGTAAATCGAACTCTTAAATAAATGATATTCAACCTAATGTTAACAAAATACTATTTCTGTAAAACTCAGCTGTAGAAGTTGTTAAAATTAAACTTTAATCGTAAATGTAAGCAGTAAAAAATAATAAAGATTTGTTATTATGAAAAAATTATCAATTAAAGCTCTTATGCTAGTATTCCAAAATGAAAAAAAAAGCAAAATTTTATTCCACTTTGACTTAACCATAGAATTTTCTTCCTTGTGAAATCTAAAACCGACACCATTTTCACCGAATCAAAATCAAAATACGCACCTTTCATATTCATCTTTTTTTTTAAAAAAAATCGATATTTTAATTTGATCATCTTGAAACCATTTTAATTTAGAACTTGAAATCTTGATGCTATTAGCTGAAATAGATACTAAACTATTCATGTTCTTTTAAATATAAATAAAATTTTGTAAATGAAACCAAAATTCATCGGTTTTTATAAAAACGATATTCTTAACACAGCACGCACTTTAATTTTTTTTTTTTTTTTTTTTTTTTTTTTTTTTTTTACATTTAATGTGAAAATGACAACATAAATATATACTAATCTGCTTTATTCAGGATTTTCCCCGTCTCTTTTAACTGAAATGGAGTACTTCAGTTGCCACGATTAGAAAAATGGTATTAAAAACTACAATAAATAAATAGATAAATAAATAAAGTAATCTTTCAAAAATAAATTAAGATAGACTTTTCAAATAAATTGGATTTAAAAGTAAATTTTTTCCCCGATATGGTGGTGTAAAAATTGAAAGTTTGTGATGTTTAGAAAATTAAAAATTTGCAGCGTTAAACCAAAATTGCATTTCAAGTCTCAAAGTGTTGTCATTCGCAAAATGACGTATTCGTTACGCGCAGATACGTTTGACCTTTTTAATACAGATAGATATTTAGAAAATTTTATAATAATAATTAAAGGATCTCGTATTAAAAGCAGTAAATCTGGAAAATACGTCAGAAATAATGTATTTGCACATGAATGTTAAACAAGTAAGAAAATCTTAAAATAATTAAATTATTACGCGTAAAATGCATTGAATTTTGACAGTTACGTCATATGTACAAAATACCCAAATATTAAAAATTATGATATGTAAAATGCCTAAAATGGTTAAATAATTACGCATGATAGACGTTTAATGGTAAAAATAAGATCCTATTTACAAAGCTAAAATAATATTTTAAAATATTCTAGAATTTAATACTATTCATAAACATGAAACTTTAAAGTAATTAAATTATCACACGCGAAACATGTAATGGTATAATTTACGTCACACATTAAACATAAACTTTAAAACGAATTTCTTATGGTCAATATTCATGGGACGTGACATTGGGAATCACATGGTGTAAAAGTTGCGCGGCTATCAAATTTGTTTATATATTTCATCGCATGATGCAGCATAAATGCAGGTAAATGCACATGCGAAATATTTTGTATCTATTTTGTACGAATTACTGTTCGATAAATACGCATTAGAAATTCCTATATATTTATTAATTAATATAAACAATATACATTTTAAGAATAACATAATAATATGCATAATGATGCATTAAAACAGGAAAAAGAATTGATACATAATCTATGTCTGTTCCTCAAAATATCTAAAACTCGATCAAAAAATAAAGTATAAGCGTAAAATTTCAAAACAGCTTTTCTATACCATGTTTGTGAAAGTCACATAACCAAGCAGACGAAATTTTTTAACCTCGAAACCAAAGAAAAAATTATCCTCAGCACCGTAATAAAAGTGCAAAAGTAACTATTTTATACATGCCGATTTTCAAATATGCAATCGATCTTGTTTATCAATTGCTAAAACAGCCGTCAGTTATCGTGACACCGATAGATGAGGCCACGAATTGAAAAATGACCTATTCAAATGAAAAATCGTGGCAGCCTAGTAGTAAAAGATAGTGGCTGCTCTCGATAATGTCATTCAATATTCCGTAATCTGATAATATTTTTTAAACAGGGCGTGTTACACTGTTTTTAGACGTTCGAAGTTTGAATTTGTGTTATTGAGAGTAGCTCACAGAGAGTCAAGCTGCCTAGTTTTGAGAATAAAAATAGTTACATGTACTATACATATTATCTTGTTACTTGCTTCCCCCTTCCCCCACTTCCTCTTTTTTTTTACCAGTTACTTATTCAGTCTCATATGCAAATCAGAATACACATAACTATGATTTCAAATTATATAAATACACATGCATGGACACACAGACACATACACACATGCAGTATACACACACACACACACACACACACATATATATATATATATATTATAATAATAATGATAATAATAATAATAATAAAACGATGGACGCTTTATTTTTAAAGCCATATCTGAAAGTTAAATATCGATGAAAAATGCTGAAACATCTTTTTTTAAATCTTCGATCTATTAAGATCTGAATTGGTATATAATAGTTAATAGTCTGAATATACAGTCCAGTCACTATATAACGAAAGCCATCGTTTCAGTAAAAAATTCTTTATATAGAGAAATTCGATGTATAGAGAATGATGTTTAAAATCTATTTAATGTGTAAATTTTGAACAAATATTATTTTTGATCGTTTCAATTAAGAATTTGAAATGTTTAAAAGTAAATATTAACTTAATAATTTATTTCTTAATTATTTAACCTGTTTCAAAAAAGAGAACATAATATTTATATGAAAATCAAATGAGAAAGACTTACATTAATTTCAGACGAAGATATCTGTTATTTTTTTTTGTTTTGATTTTAAAATTGTTATGCTTAAAAAAAAATGGTCAAATTTTAGCAAGGAGTGAAAAATTGTGATTAACATTTTCAACTATTTGAAGGCCTCTCTTATGTGCCTCTCATTGATTCCTCTCTTATATGTGTAACAATTCAATTGACTCTGTTTTGTAAAGGATGTGGAAAGGTGTGTGGGAGGTGAGATGAATTCGTTGGATTTAAAAAAACAAGGAGAAAAGTAATATAAAAAAGAACTCAGCACTGAACGATAAATCAAAAATAAGTGGTGGGAAATTGATCCCATATGATTTCGGAGCTCTATTAAAACTGAAAAAATTAAGACCAATTTATGAAAAAATTCGTTATATGGAGATAGATATTTCGCTAAATTCGTTATATAGAGAAATTCGATGTATGGAGTTTCGTTATAGATTGACTCGACTGTATAAACAAGCACAATTGGATCTCAAATTAAATATTTCTTATAAATATAACGAAAATTATTCACTATTACCTTAGTTAGATTTTAATTGTGAATATTTGACGTTGATTAAACAAATATATACTTTATGGCATAAAATTTTGTTGACCGAATATCGTTATATAAGAGAAATGAAAATTAATTAACGTACTGCTACGGTTTCAATGTAAGCGCCTCTACGGGAATTATGTAATCAATATAGCGCTTATGTAATCAGTATGTTAAATTTCAGACATGATTTGTAACTAGTACACAGACCGAATATATCTAGTATTAATATGCATAAATACACAGGGAGGGAATTCAGACCACATTTCATGTCAAAGCAATGTGCACCGAATTTATCTAGTCTGAGAATTATTTCTCAGAGGATTTTATGCCGGCCATAAGGCGAAAAAAAGGGCTTTGAAATGTAATATTATTTATTCTGGTTATCATTCTGGTTATGTTAAAAAAAGTATTTCTTTTTGATAATATTTTTGAAATAAATGAATAAATAAAAATAAAGAAACTATAGTCCTTGGCTACAAAGTAATACTTAACCATCATGAATATGCATGCTATAAAATATGAAAATAAAATACGTGTAAACTTTTTATGAAATGCATTGCAATTCCAACAAAAAATTTAAATGTATACTGAAAAAAAAAAGGTATTAAATCTTTTAGATTTTTAAATCACAAGATTTTAAGGGGACAAGGGACCTTTGAAATCATTTTTTTTATTTTTAAAATTGCACTTTAAATATTCTTCAAGGGTACATTAATGCATTATATCATATTTATCACAAAAAATGTAAAAAAAAATTTTTTTGAAAAAAAAATAAGGAAATTTTTGCAATATTTTAGACTTAACAAAAAATTTTCAAAATGCTCCATGCGCATTATTTTTTCCCTGAATGCTTTGAAATTTTTTATAGTTATTTATCACAATATATGTCATAAATCTGTGCATGGTTTTTTGGTTATAAAAATAATTGTAAAAGTTATAGGTAGTTAATTGTAAAAATAGGTTCAAAAATGCTCAAAATTTCAGAAAAATTGAGAGAATATTTTTTTTCTTATCTTTATATTGAGATATATAAAATTCAATGCACAGTTTTATTTAGATATGTAAATCAAACTTGTATAAATATTATTGGAGATTTTTATTGATTTGGAATGCGCGTGAGACATTTTGAAAAATTCCCGTTAAATCAAAAATATTACAAAAATGTTCCCATTTTTTTCAAAAAATATATTTTTTTTTACATTTTTTGTAATAAATATATGTTATACTGTACATAATATACCCTTTGAATAATATTTAGAATGCAGTTTTAAAAATATAATATAAAAGGATTTCAAAGTCCCTTGTCCCCTTAAGAAATACACCTTTTACATATAGACATTTGAATAAACAATTTTATTTTGCTTGAGAGAGGTGTAGCGAAAAGTTAAAAACAAATATTATTGAGATGCTTCGATTCCATCTATTAAGAGCCATAATCATAATCTGATTATGATTATGAAGAAGAATTAAAAACTGTCGTAAGCTTGAAAATGTGTGATGTTCAGAAGTTTCGAAATTTGCAGCAGCGAAAATTGCAAAACGAAATTTCATTTGAAAGTGTTGCCCATTCGCAAAATGAAGTCAGTGTTTCACACGGATATGTTTGTCCTTATAATATACAGGGTGTCCAGCAAATGACACCCTGATTTTAAAATTAAATTTCTCAAAAACAAAAATCAATAGAATTATGCAGTAAACAGTTTGTTTATCAGGTAAGCTGTAAAAATCTTATACAAAAGTTTCGAACGGTAGATATTTTGAAAAGATTGTGTTCTGATTACAAATGAATGCTTTGATTTGACATTTTTCTTGCTTTAGATTGCTGCCAGAGAATGTGTTTTTCGGCTTAAAGTGCCATATTTCATAGTTTTTTGAAATTAAATTTTTGAAATTTCAAAATTCTATACTTCGAAAAATCTTTAAAATATGCACTGTAAGCTGAAAAAATATTTCTCTGCAGTCAGTCTAAAACAAGAAAAATGACAAATCAAAGCATTTTATGCAATCAGAACGCAATTTTTTGAAAATATTCACTGTTTGAAATTTCTGTATAAGATTTTTACAGCTTACCTAATGAAAAAACCGCTTACCGCATATTACTATCGATCTTTGTTTTTGAGAAATTTAATTTTGAAATCAGGGTGTTATTTGCTGGACACCCTGTAGATAAGTAGGTAGGCAGATAAATAGATACTAGAAAATATATAGTTTCCATTTGAGAAAACTACTGAAAATAATCTTATAGTTTGAATCTGTTCGACTATATGTTTCTCAATACACGGACAATTGAATATTCTGCAAGTATTCTAAATATTTCGAATACCAAATAGTGGCTGAATATCCATTCTACACATTCTATATAATTATGCCGTAAGAGTGAGTATAACCAATTTTGTTAATAAATAACGTTTGTTTATTCTTTTCTTTTGATTAAATTGATTCTTCAGGACACAACGCTCTATTGAAAGAGACATGCAATTTAACATATTTTAAGAAGTAATTTATTGAAATTACTATACATGGCCCGATTCCATGATTAACGTAACGTTCTCATTAATCAAAAAAACCTCTAATAGAAGCAAAGTTTGTGAAATATTCTAAGAAAATTTTAATCTTTGTTACAGGACTTCTTTTGTATTTTTTTTTTTCTGAAAAATGCTCTTAATTATTTGCGCCATTAATTGAATTTCACCACGGCATTATAAAAAGAAATAAAAGAGCGCGATGATTTTTTAATAATTTAATGAAGTAAAAAGGATAAATATAACTTTTCTCGCTGGTAAATCGCTTTTATTTAATAAAGCAAAAAATCGTAATTAAGAATCGAGGATTATGTTTCGCTTAAGATAAACTCTGTGTTACCATGCCAAATTGTTTTTAACGTAGAATATTAACAACGTTTATCAACATGTATTTTTTAAGTAACTGGAAGTTTTCTAAACATTATTTGCTGTTGCACTTATTTAAGTCACAAGATTTTAACTGATATGTATACTGCTATATATATATAAACGCAAAATTAAAGTATTTTCATTTGTTTTGAGATTTACTTATACATAACAGCGAAATAATAACAGTATGAAAATAAGAAAATAAGAAAATGAAAAATCTATTAGAATTGTATTCAACGGATGGAGTTTGATGAAGCTCACATTTAAAGGACACGGCACTGTGCAGTGTTTAGAAAGCATAGTGCTATTTTTAAGTGCCGCCGCCGAGTATTTTTTTTTATTTTATTTTATTTTATTTTTTTTTTTTTTATAATTAGTTGAAAGTTTTTTGACAGAACCCTATCCATTTTCCAGGAGCGTGGATTGAATCTGTTCTGAAATTTAAATTTAAGTCATTCAGTTACAAAATTTAAAAAAAAAATCAAACTTATCCGAAAAATTGCCTCATTAATAAATAAATAAGTAATAGAGGGGATATATCCATTTATCCATTCATTATCGTCAGTATAGAATGCACAAACTATATTTGAATACAACTCCTCATTTTTTTCTTCATTTTGGGAATAGTGGATTATCGACATTCACTTTCAGAATTTTCCAGCTATGTTTTCGAGACTTTTACAAAAGTTGCTCTATACATGTAGCTAACACAATATATAAATGAAATTTTGATAGCGCTCACGCATGCGCATTGAAAAATTATTTACTAAACCTGCTCATTTTTAATACAAATTTTATTATTTTTTAAGTCTCATTACAGGATATGTACAATATTGTTTTTCTTTTTTTTTTTTTTTTTTTTTTTTTGGGGGGGGGGGGGGGGAAAGAACATTATTTTATATAAAAAACTCTGAAAATTATAAGCAAAAAAACTCGGGGAAAATTAGGATTGTTTTTATAAAAACCTTAATTTCAGTACGAGTATATATGCTATCCGCATAAAAATGAACACAGTTTGTTACAACAAGCCACATAATTATAATCTACAGCTTGAAAGCTTTTTCACCGTTAGTTTAGACAGGGTTATCCAAAAGTTATTCGCTCTTTTTCAACTTGTTGATGGCCAACTATTGATTTCGGGAAAAAAAATATTTATTGAAATGTATGATCTGTACTATTATGTTACACTCTCAGGCTAATTCCTTATGTAGTTTTCTTGATATTTACAAAACGTCAAAAATCGCGAGTGTCCGGTCACCTTCGGCCATTTAATGTTCATGTGTGGAGAAATTATATAAAAGTAAATATGCTGTTCATTTTCAAAGTAACTTCTAAAGAAGAATTTATTCTAACAGCTTAATTCTATTCTAGCTCTTAACTTAATTCTATTGGGAGTGTGCAATTAGTTACTCGTTTTTTGATATACCAATACATCAAGTAAAAAGATTGATTTTAGTTTATTGTTCAACAGAAGTTGCTGTTCCCTCTCATGACCGATGGCTCAATATTAGACAGATGCTCGTGTCTTCCCGTATTCGTTTTTGACTGATGCTTGTGCAAAATAGAGACAAACTCTGGAGATAAAGAACAAAATAAGAAATATTTTACTTTTGATGTACAGTCGTGGGAAAAAAAAGTAAACACCGCTTACTAACTCTCCATCAAATAATCATGGAAAAAAGTTTCTCGTACCAAACGATTAGAAATTAAGTCGACATCTAAATGATGTATATGTTACAGGCCAAACCCGATTTTAGGGCAAACTAATTTATATTAACGCCCATCTGATAAACTAGTTTTTCCTAGGCCAAACCGGTCTATCCTGACGCCCATGGATAAACTAGTTATTCTTAGGCCAAACCGGCTTAGCCTAACGCCCACCGGATAAACTAGTTTTTCCTAGGCCAAACTAGTCTATCCTAAGGCCTAGTCTATCCTAACTAGTCTATCCTAACAAACTAGTTTTTCTTAGGCCAAACTAGTTTGGCCAAAGAAGAACTTTTGTAGGATAAGCTAGTTTAGTCTGCTGTTTATTGGTCTGAACTAGCTTATCCTAGGCCGATCTAGTTTATCCTAGGCCAATTCAATTTGGCGTGATTTTATTGAATTCAATGAGTGCCTCATTGCCAACATTCTAGTTTGGCCTAGGCTGATCTAGTTTATACTAGGCCATTGTAATTTTGCATGTTTTTAGCTCAAAGGCGTCAAATCCTGAGAATTAATGGGCTCGCAGGATCTGTATGTATGTATGTACGCATGTATGTACATATACAGGGTGAGTCATAAATATCGAAACAATAGGCTATCTCCTTAAATATTGCTCCTAGACCCATACTTCCAATTGCAAAAATTCTTAAAAAAAAAGATGAAGTTTCAGATAAGATAAGTTGCAACTCCATGGGGGGTCTATTTGAAAAAAATACGAAAATTAAATTTTTATACGGCCCCCGTAGGACAAAATTCCCAATTAGGAAATTATTCCTTATCCATTCCTAAAATGAAAAAAAAAAAAAAAAAAAAAAAAAAAAAAAAAAAAAAATCATCTAAATATCTAAAAATCTGACAGAGATATTAAAATCTGAATTTCTGCAAAATTCGTGACTTACACCACTTTACCATGTCTAGAAACAAAGAATTCCTCGCTAATTTTCAAATCAAGTAAGGGGTCATCCATATATTGTCCATTTTTAAATATTGATTTAAGACAGTGCCTCTCATTTGGACATAACAAAGCAGTGCATTGAATTAAATCTAAACTTTTTTCTAAATATGTTGGTAGTCTGCACTAGAGGTCTGCATGGATCGAAATATCTTGATCCGGTCCCAAACCGACCCATAGGGGAAAAAGCCTGAAAAAATGTATAGGGCCTGAATAGGGGCCCGACCTGAAAAAATGTTAAAATCATAACCCGGACTGGTCTGGAAAATAGTTTAAATCATAGCCCGGTTCAGCCGCAAATTTCTACATAGTTTTTTACTTCGGTGTGGGAAAAAATTGTTTTGTATGGAAGATTTCTGACAAAAATTTTTTTTATAGCTTTTAGTTTTTTATATTTATACTTTTTATTATTAAAGAAGTGCAAAAGGCTATAATATTTATATTTTATCAATGAATCTCTAAGTATAAATGTATCACTTATATCTTAACATCGTTATCTCCAACGCATCCCATGCGTTGGAGACTTTGAAAAATGTTATACAGTAAAACCTTTTAAGACGGAAGCACATAGGAAAGAAAAAATACTTTATAGAAGGATGCCCTCCCTAGAAGGTATAATTAGAGATTAATCTTTTTCTCGGGTATCATTGTATATTTATTTTGCATGGATCAACCTATTTTCCGTTTAAGACAGAATTCCGTCATAGGCAGACATTTTTTAACTGGTTTTATTGTATTTAATTTTTCAGCCTTTGAATATACTATTCTTTAAAAAAATATGTTTATTTATTTTGTGAAAAAAAAAAAAAAAAAAAAGATTTTAAAATCGATGTGTTTTTGAAAAAATTTCGATTGAGCCGAATTTTATTTATTTTAAGCACGTATTAAGCTTAATACGGGTTTTGTCGAGACCGTGATTGAAAATTTCGTCCAATGTACACCTAGAAAGAAGATAGCGGTCTCCTCCTTTATGAAAAGTACGTTAGGTCCGGCCTGGCATGTCTTCAGAAAAAAGGAACCTCTCGGTCCTGGCTCCGGGATACAGAAAAAATACAGATTTTTTAACAGCCTCTCCAGGACGATAAAAAGCCTGAAGTTGTGAGAGCTAAATTTATAAAAAAGACTTAATCTGCATCTTAGAAAAAGCATTCTTTTAAATAAATGACAGACATTTAAACAGTACACTTCGTTTTTCTGCATAATGAATTTCCCCCCCATTAATTCTTGTCTTTAAATAATTAAATGGTACGGATTTTTAAAGAAAAAAGAACTTGAAACACGTCTTTTTTTATTTTTTTTTACATTAGTTTTCTTTCGGCAAATTTGAAAAAATATTTACTTTTGAAAATATGATTTTTTTAAAGTTATATTACTTTTTCAATAAATATTTTCACTATTTTTAAAATTAATATTAAAAAACAAAACTCTGGAACAAACTAAAATCAGATTTTCATCTTTAATTAAATGGAAAGAAACTGAAATCCGATAAATAATGTTACGAGTTATTACGATATTTAATTATCCCATTTTTAATTAAACCAGTACTAACAACATAAAATTTTTATAAATTATATGAGAAATGTTAGAATGTGATTTTCTTAGCAAACTATAACACTAACCATCACAAAAAAAGAAAGAAAAATCTAAATTCGAACACAAAAAAAAAAAAAGATTTTTGCGCGTTTCCTAGAATTGTTAATGTAACTTTGTTTTTTGAATTGCGGACATTTCAATTTGTGTCTAATCCCTTAAAACCTAATGAATTTTTTAAACGGCTATAACTTAGCGAATTTTAAAGATAACAAGATGCAACTTTTTGTGTCTTATTCAGGACTGAATAAGGAAAATTTTTCTAATTGGAAATTTTATCCTACGGGGGGCCGTATGAAAATTTAATTTTCGTATTTTTTCTACTAGATTCACCATGAAGTCGCAACTTATCTTATAAAAAATTTCACCTTTTTTTATGAATTTTTGCAATTGGAAGTATGGGTCTATGGGCAATATTTAAGGAGATAGCCTATTGTTTCGATATTTATGATTCACCCTGTATACGTACGTATGTACATAACGTGGTAATTCTTGATAGAAATATATGATTTGCTTCAAATTTTGGATGTAGGTTCAATCTGATAAGATACTTTTCTGATTAGTTTTGGGAATTCATTGGATATGAATAAACAACGGGGGGTGAACGGGAGTCTAATTCCTCCCCGTTAATTTAAAGAAATGAATTTTTCATACAGTATTATCAGTTTTCATTTAAAATTTTAGATATGAGATTATTCTGACAAGGCGCCTATGTGATTAGTTGTGAATATTTATTGTTCAAGTGTAAAACAAAGGGCAAGCTAAATAAGCCCCCACAATTTAGATAAATGGTTTTTGACGCAGAATTAACGGATTTGCTTCATATTTTGGATATAGGTTCTTTCTGATAAGGCATTCCCTGAATAGTTTTGGAGGTTTAATGGCTAAGTATAAAGGGAAAAATGAAGGATTACCCTCTTACCTAGAAAAAACTAGTTTATCCTATGGGCATTTAAATAAACAAGATTATCATAGGAAAAACTAGTTTATCCAACTGGCATTAGGATAAAATAGTTTGACCTAGGCTAATCTAATTTGGCTCAAAATCGGGTTTGGCCAGTAAAAAAACATACCTTTCACTAGAATAAGTATAAATGCGTGTCAAGAGTCATTGCTTATAACATCAATACAGAAATTTAACATGTACACCGTAGAGACATAATGCATTGCACATGGTGTTTGCTTAATTTTTTTTTTTTTTTCTGCAGATTCGTGCCGTGCTGAGATCAGACTTGCATTTATTTATTTATTTATTTATTTGTTTATTATTATTTTGCATATTCGCGCCAGATAGGGGCTGAGCATAATTTGGAATCGAACAGCGTTTTCCATTTTTGAGAAATTAATTACATGTCGACATATAAGCTATTCTTGTCACGGTTTCGAGTTTTTCTTTTTCGTGAAGTCGTAACCGGAAATTCGATTCAAAACGTAACTTTATGTAATATAACGTAAATATACATTGCTTTTATGAAAAAATGGTTAACGCCATTCGATTACACATTTTCTGAGTGAGAATGCCTGTTAATCTTATGCTTTTCCGAAAAGGAATTAGTTTATAAATGTATTAGGATTTAGCTCTTTTGGATTTGAGAAAAGCCTTAAGGAATGACAGAGAAATGTATTCACAAATCTACTATTCAAAAGTTATGATGTTTATAACTCTCCATTTTCTTCTTTTGTTCTAAATTGCATTAATTATTTAATGAATCCCTATTTGAATATTGAAAGGTCTAAGAATCTAAATAATCAATAATACATTGTGTATTTTCCATTCTGCGAACACATCGTAATTTAAAAATACATTGTAAATTTATTTAATAAATATGTATGCAGTATTTTGTAAAGGAATCTTAATTGTATGTAAAGTACATTCTACAGGAATGATGGCAAAATCATTTTGCACATGGTTAGCAATGGAGCAGTAGTCGGGATCAATATTAAAAATGTTTTATACAGTATTCACATGCTGTTTACGTTAATTGTGTATTACAGCCTTTTATTTATTTATTTTTTTTTAAGAGTAACACTCTTGAAAAATAAAGTAAGAGGGATGCCATTTCCCCCAATTATACCATTAAACAATTACCCCAATTAATCATTGAACTCCCAAAACTAATCACAGATATGCTTTATTTGAACAATTGTCCAAAATTTGAAGCGAATTAGATAATTCTGCTCAAAAAGCCATTCATCTGATTTAAGGAGGGTAATCGCTCATTTCTTTTTTTATACATAATCATTAAACCCTCAAAACTATTCAGGGATTCGTCTTATAAAAAAACTATATTCAAACTTTACGGCAAATTGGATAAATCTGCATAAAAACAAATTTATCTAATTTAAGGAAGGTGATAAATCGCCTAATACCCCATTATACTTAAAAAAAATTAAAAAAGCGCCTGATCATAATGAATTCATGCCCAAATTTTAGCAAATAGGATAATTCTGTATTATAACCAATTTTTTTAATTTAAGAAAGGTAAAGAATTGTACGTTTCCCCTTTATACTTAACCAAAGAACCACCAAAATTAATCAGTGATATCTAATCAAATTAATCAGTAAGTGTGCATGAAAAACCCATTTGCCAAAATTAGGCGGGAGGCCCCCGTTTTTCCATTTGTTCTTAACCAATTAAACCCAAAAACTAATTAGGGAAACGCCTTACAAGAATAAATCTAGTTCTAAAATTTTAAGCAATTTAGTAAAGTCTGCCTGTAAAAAAGCATTTACATAAATTATGAGGCGTTAACCCTATCCCCCTCCCTTAATACTTAAACAATGAGCATCCACAACTAACCCTATTCCCCTCCCATTATATTTAAACAGTGAACACCCACAACTAATCATGGAGGCGCCTCATCAGATCCGCTCCTATATCTAAAATTTGAATAAAATATGCTAATAATGCATGGAAACCCATTTATTTGAATTAAGGGAAGAACGAATCAGCCTCTCGTTCTTCCTCCCCCTTATTCTACTCCAATGACCTCCCAAAATTAATCAGAAAAGCACTACATAAGATTAAACCTATATTAAAAGTTCGATTCAAATTGGGTATTTCTATCAAGAATTATTGCGTTAAGTACTTATAGTACATACATAGATACAAAACCCATAGGCAGATTAGTTCTGATGAGGTAGCCTGATGAGATAAAAACACGTCAAATTACATTATTTCTATCAAGTGTTATCGTGTTATGTATATACATGCGTACATACAACCCATTATTTCTCAGGCTTTGATGCCTATTAGCTAAAAACACGTATAATTACATTGGCCTTGGATAAACTAGATCAGCCTAGTACAAACGCTGAGGCGGTCATTGAATTCAATAAAATCCCGCCAAATTGAATTGGTCTAGGATAAACTAGTTCAGACCAATAAATAGCAAGCTAAACTAATTTATCCTATAAAAATTAGGCCAAACTAGTTTGTTCTATGAGCCTTAGGATAGACTAGTTTGGCCTAGAAAAAACTAGTTTATTCGATGGGCATTAGGATAAACCGGTTTGGCCTAGGAAAAACTAGTTTATCCGATGGACGTTAGGATAAACCGGTTTGGCCTATTAAAAACTAGTTTATCGATGGGCGTTAGGATAAACTAGTTTGACCTAAAATCGGCTTTGGCCTGTAACAAAAATAAAATTTGTTTAGGGGGGGAGGTCTTTCGAAATTAAAAAAAGCCCAAATTACTTTTTTTTCAATGACAACATCCTATTTTGACATGACATTTTAAATCTTTGGTTCAAACTATGCCCAAAAACGAAATTTCATGTCATTTGATGTTAGTGTTGACTATAACAATTAAGTATCAACACGAGGGATACAGACCTTAAAGGGAGAGATTTGCTCCGTGGATGTTTTTCATAAGGTAACCTAACCCGTATTTACGCAAGGAATTCCAAAGTTCGGAGAAAACCACGGAAATCTCCGAACGATTAGGTCGATGAGTGCGACCGGGTTCGAATCCAATATTTTCTGCGTACCATGTTCAAAAGCAGAAACTCTCTGCCACTGGTGGAGTTTCATGTCATTTGGATCGTAAGTGTTTGAATTACTATAAAAATTCAAAATTTAGACCTTGTAATGTTAATTTACATTTCCATATTTTTATTAATATCTCCTCAAGTTATAATCCTAAATATAAAATTTTTTATGTGGTTATAAATGCTAAAAAACCCCAAAATAAATAAATAGAATTTTAAAACTTAAAAATTTAATGATATGAATTATAAAATTAACATTCGGAAAAAAAAAAAGTATGAATTGACACATACATTTTTTTTTTTTTTTTTTTTTTTTTTTTTGATTGATTTATATTTGTTCAATCTTTTTTTTAATGCAAATCCAAGTTTTCAAATTTTTCTTTCAATTAGTTTTTAAATTATGATTAAAATCTTTAAAAAATGCTCGATTAAGGGGACTTTATGATGTGCAAAAAAACATAATTTAAATATATATATATATACATTTTACTGATGTTATTGAGGCATTTGAGCTGAGATTACGGTACTTCGCTTAAGGTCGACTTAGAAGTTGTAAGTCTGTTTTACGATTTAAACAAAGCGTAAAACAAATTTCAGTATCTCACGATCTCATGTTAACCTGTATCTTTTCTATGTTCATTTGCTATGCAAATTGTCAAAAGAGTCCTGATATGAGAAGCTTTCTCATTAAATCAATGACATGGGGATTACATGAAACTCTTGATAAAAAAGGTTTGTATACATTACATTAACATTAATTCTTTCCGGCGAGGGCAAAATCTATTAGTAAAAAATGAGAAATTATCGACTGACACCGGAATTCACAAACGATTTTTTTTTAGATATTTTGAATTCTTTAATTTAAGCTTTTATTGTTATAGCAAAATTTTACTAAAATATTATTGGTAAATATTATTTGCCAGTTTGGACTTAAAATTAGATATCCTGGACCGGGTACAGTGTGCCGGAAAGGGTTAAATAAACTCTTTCAAATTTAAGCAAAACCTGTGTCTTTTTTTTTGGGGGGGGGGGTGATATTGCCCTCTCATTTTTTGTGTATTAATCAACCCATAATTTTATGCTCTTCTTCAGTTAAATTTCTATCATATAAAATAGTTTGTTATTTGGAGTAGTAGCATTTTTTTTTATTTAGATATACTTCATTGTTTTAAAGTTTTGGGATCAGTTTGTTCTTGTATATATGTTTGAATTTGACTGACGTATAATTTTAATGAAAGAATCTCTGACTATCACATTAACATGAAATTACACGCAGCCTAAGGTTAATTGACAGTATAAACATGAAATTATTAATTTCAACTCTTCCCACAAAATGAAAGAATACATGAAATGAATTTCAACACTTTCCACAGCAAAGTTGAAAAGTGTTTATGCATTCGCTTTGTCTGTCCGTCTGGCCGAATGGCCATCTGTCCGCGCACTAACTCACGTAAATATTCTCGGATTGCTATGAAATTTTTATATGTTATTGATGCTTACCCTAGCACGAACCCTATTGAAAATGAAGTTTCTACCATGATTATTTTATTTACAGAGATAGTCAAAAAATTTCCGATACATTGCGGAAAATGGGGAAAATTGTTTAAAATGAATTTTGAAGATGTTACACCCTGTCAAACTTATTCAAATTTACATGGATTGGCAAAGTGCACTAAAATACGCATTCTGTAGAATATTCATTCAAAATAATAGTTATTATTCATTTATAGGGCAACTCAAAAGAATTCCATTACACAGTAATAGAGGGTGGAATTGTTTGCGACATATTTTAAAAACGTTAAACAATTTCAAGTACTATCATAAAATTAATATACGCCGCTGAGACTTAATATTTAACTTATAATATGGCGTACATAGCACACTCTAAAAAATAAATGTGTAAATTAGTCAAATTTACATACATTTATGTGTAAATTTGTAAATTTACACACTTGCCATGTACTTTACACATTTTTTTGCAGAATTTTACCTGTTTTTATGTGTATTTAGCTTTTGAAACTAAGTGTGTAATTTGTTATCACTTGAAAAACATAAATAAGTGTGTAAAAGTAGAAAAATACCTAAATTGACACCGATTGGTGTGTTATTGTAATTTACGCATAGTTCTTATATACACTGATAAGTGTGTAAATTTCTAAAATCACACACTTGTCATGAAAATTACACATTTTGTAAAAAGAATTACTTGTTTTTATGTGCATTTATTTTGTGATATTAAGACTGCAAGTTGTTGTCAGTTGGTTACCCAGACAAATGTGTAAAATTGGAAAAATACCTGAATTTACATGTACTGGTGTGTTATTTTAAATGTTCGTCTGCATTTTGTATAATAGCAAGTACGCAGGTGAAAAATGAAAATTGAAAACATCTGCTGTATCGTAGTTTCGCCATTTTTAGATAGAACATGTCAAAAGAGGAAAGATTGTTCTCTTTCTTTTAACTCAAAAAATAAGAATAAATCATAATACAATTACAAATAATCGAGGATTAATTATCACAGAATGTTTGTGTTTCATATTTAGAAAAAAATGAACTAACTTTTCTTTTCTATTGTGATTTTAACGGCTTGAAACAGTCGGATATTCTATAACAAAGGTATGTAAATGTTTTGTTCTAATAAAAATAAAGCTTTTCAATTGACAACTAATTTAATAGATTTTCATGGTTCAGTTTTTCATATTTAAACTGTAAGTTTTTTGACATACAACCAAAAATTAAGGAATTTAAATGTCATTATAAAGTATTATATTTAAGAAAATGATAAAATGTCGGTGCTTTATTTTCTAATATTGTTCGCTTCTTTTCTATTTGAATATATCTAATCTTTTTCTAGCTTAGATTCCTTTTATTATGTAAAAATGTAAAATAATGTTTATGATTTCTGTGTGTTGTGAAAGTTTTATCATAAAAAGTGCTATCATATTTCAACTAAATTACGATTATTTTATTGAATTAGTAAAATTTACATTAGAAAATCTTAATCGTTGTCAGAGTTCCAAAGGTGTCGCAAAGGTGACTGCGTTCCTTCATATTAAGCATACTTATGACTATTCTATGAAAGCTATAATTATGAAGAAAGAGAAGTATACTTTTGTATTAGTTTTTGAATTGACTTTTGAATTTAAACACTAATATAGCACATTTAGTGAAATACTTTGTGCACTTATTCTAAAAAGAATTATATACATGATATGTATATGTATATATATATGTATGTATTTGTAAAATGTCTCATTTTTGACAAAATGAGATTATTTGTAATATGATACATTTTTGCAAGAATGAGATTATTTTTGGTTAGAAATTGAATTAACCGTATAAATGAACTTTCTTAAAACTGAGCCCAATATTTTTATTAAATTAGTTAGTGTTTTTAATTTCAGTATTTGTGAATTTATTATCTTAAAAATGTAATTAATTTGTATACATCAATATAATAATAACAAAATTAAATAGATTGCATTTTTTAAGTTCATTTATGCTTTTTTGTATGTTTCTGTATTTATCTACAAATTTTGATACTTCTTAAGATGTATTATGTTAACCTGTAATAAAAAAAATATATATATAGGAATGTAAAAAAATAAATAAATAAAAAGTCATGCGCGCATTTTTTTTTTTTTTTTGGGGGGGGGGGGCGTTTTTTGAAGCAAGCTATTTTAAAGTATTACATATTATACTTCAGTATAGGTAGATGTGCCAGTAATGGACACCCTTCTAGTAATGTATCAACAATAAATCACAATAATGTAATCACAATAAATAAATAAATAAATGCAAACTAAGCTTTTATTATTTTTTCTTAGGGAGCGAACGATTTTAATAAGCTGACTTAAACCAGTAATTAAATCGTGATTTAAATCAACTTTTTTTAAATCATTGACTAAAATCATAAATTTTATAAAGATTTAAAATGACAGAAAAAAGTATTAAAATCTAAGGTTACCATAGTTTGGCAAGTTTCTACAGGTACTGACTTTTGAATACACAAAAAAGCTTTAAATAATTATTTCTAAGCTTAATTTCGGAGTATTGTCAAAGACTTAAGCATGATAATTTTGTAAAAAGCATATTTTTTATCTTATAAGTATAAAAATCATTTAATTTAAAAATGATATTCAAATCTGGTATAAATCTGGTATAAAAGTCAATTTTCTTTTAATAATCAAATTATCGATTTTTTTTATATAATATAGGCTAGCAAGTATAATAATTTTCTGCAAATAAACGAATAAAGTAGCTATTTATCTTATTTTCTCATTCTGCTTTTGCAATAATAAATTTATAGCAAATATTGGAACTAAAAATAGAATGAAATAATGACATTCGCTGAATCGCTATTGTAAAAGAAGGCATGAGAAAAAAAATATATATAAAATATTAAGCATAGCAAGAGCTTATTCAGTAAAAGTTGAATGTGTTTACTTTTTCAAGTCATATACACCCAAATAAAAATTTTCATGATTAATTAAGGCAGCAAAACTGTCTGAAACACTATATGCTGGGAACTTCCACTAAGTGCTAATAATGGTGCTGTTTAATGTTTTGAGGATTTCATATATAATTGGCTATTCCTTATATTTACTTTGTATGTGTGTATGAATGTGCTGACATATTTTGGGGGGTTAATATATGCAAACGTGGATGTAAATTTAGATTCAGGCTATTGACAGATTGCAAAATGAGATGCAAATAAATTTGTTAATTTTGTTATTTGTGTTACTAATTGATGAAATTACTTATTTTCAGTTGCTATTAATTCTGTAACTATTTGCTGTTTCCTCTAAGCACTTTTTTAGGGTGGGAAAATTTTCTTCTTATGAAATTGGCAAAATAATACCTTATTAAAATATGTAAGAAGTCGCCTTACAAATGTGAAGAGAAGAAAGAAGTGATAACTTATCTTAATAAATATCTCGGGGTTGCATTCTTCTTTATAAACTTTTTATTACTTGAAAAGACGACACTTACAAATATAACACTAACGTACACACATTATATACAAAAAAAACTTTTACATAATTCTGGCGCACGCCACCATCACAAGATATGAACTACAGTTTACAACCAACATTCGAATATCACTAAGAAAAAACATTTTTTTAATAGAACTAGTGTTGCCAGATTTCTTTTAAAGGCGAAATATTACAACTACATTTTTTTTTAATTTAGCAAAACTCAGGTCACGTGACGCGTGAGTCTATTTTTTTTTCTTTTATTCCTTTGGAAAGCGCGTGTTACATCCTCCCCCTCTGTTTCCGATCTACGTCTCGGAGAGGAAACAGGATGCTTTTTTGGTCTTCCTCTTTTTCTCAAGGATGCAACTGGAATAGTTTCAGATTCTTGGAAAGGCAACAAGGCAGAAACGTGGTAAGATCCAATTCGTTCAGTAGGATTTTCTAGACTAGCAATGTCATATGTCACTAGTGACTTTTGAGTCAAAATTATGTATGGCCCATCTCTCTTAGGCATAAATTTTGCTGTTTTATTTTTACTTGCCTTGCTCACTGGGTGTAGGTTAACCCATACTTTTTCACCAGGCTTGAAATATACTTGTCTACGATTTTTATCATAATATTTCTTTCTATGATCTTGTTTCATTTCAACACGTTCTTTCACACTTTTTGAAATATTTACAAAACGTTTAAGATTTGGGGTTGTCTCTCCCCCTGGTCGAAAACACTTTTGAAACCTTTTTGGAATATCTTTAAGTGTTTTCCTGTCATCGGAATTTAACTTTTTGCCTTCATCTTTACGTAAGGCATACGGACACACTTTGTCCGCATCAGTACACGTATTATTTTGTACTTCATGTTCTTCTACAAAATAAAACTTTTTATGAGGCTTGTCACTAAAATGCCATGTTTTACTTGCAGCGTCTAACACTATGTTAGCTTTGTGCAGGAAATCCATTCCTAAAAGAGTTCTATTACCTTTGGCATTTGGTAAAACAATAAACTCTGTTTTGAAAACTCGATCTTCAATCTTTACACGCACAGTGGCAGAAAGAGTTTTTCTAGCCATCGTAGTTCCATCAGCTAATGTTACTTCATGAGTAAGAGGTTTCATTGCAACACCAGCTTTCAAAAATAATTTATACATACGTTCTCCTGCAATAGAATGATTTGCTCCTGTATCTGCACAGACTAACACCTTCTTATTGCAGATCGTAATAGGCACATTTGGAGCTGAAACTGCTGATGTATTTAAACTATATAGCTGAAGATGATGAGCTTGCACTGTTTGTTTTTTAACCATAGGGGAACAATTTGGGCATTTCTTCTTTATAAATCCCACTCTGCCACAACCATAGCAAAATATATCGGATTCTAAACGTTTATTAGCAACCTTAGGAGAAGATCTGTCTTCTTTTGGAGGCTTACTCAGCTTCCATGTATTTTCTCGGCGAAAATACGCTTTTTTCTTCTGGGGTACAACCGGGTCTTCTTTAGAAAACGTAGACCTGATAGTATCATACGCATCTAATTTTCCGGCAAGGTCGGCTGGCGAATTTAAATGTTCCCAATCCTCTAACATATGTTGTTTGCATTCGACAGGCACGCGCCTTTTCATCTGATCCGCTATGATTAGATCCTGAAGAGCTTCAAAAGACGTTACATTTAACTCTTTAAGCCAGTTTTCAAAGTAAGCACGTAACTCGAAGTAATAATCTCTCCAAGTAATTTCTTTATCTTTGCAATGCGTGAAAAACAGCTGCCTAAACCTTTCAGCGCTAATTTTAAACCTTTTTAGAAGTAGACCTTTAACATGTGAAAAATCTGAAGCGTTTTCTTCTTTTTCACGAGCAATAAGCGTAGATATAGAAGAGGGTATAACACTTAGTAAATAAGAAACCCAGAGGTGTTCTGGTACCTTCGAAAGCTTTAACTGTCGTTCCAGGAGCACCAGAAACAATGTTACATCATCTGTCTCTGGCTTAAATGTAGGCAACAGCTTCTTGATATCTATTTTACTCTCTGGATGAGACATTATCCCTGCCGCATTACCACCTACCGCTCTACTGGAAACACTTTGGCTCTGAGCCTGTAACTTAAGCTTCTCAAGCTCAAAATTCATCTCAAACTTTTTTAATTCCAGTTCTTCCGAACGACGTTTTTCTTCTACTTCTAATTTACGCTGTTCTAATTCAGCTGCTTTTTGCTTTTCCTCTAAGTCTCGTTTACGCTGTTCTTCCTCGCGAGTCGCAATTTGGTTTCTGACTAACGAATTTACGAAATCAACTTCATACGAGGGAGAGGATTTAATCTTATCACGCAATGTGACAACAGTCATAGAGGGTTGTACATCTAAATTCATTTCTAAAGCGACCTGAAATAGGTCTTCTTTTCGTGCTTTGTTGAGGTCGGACATTCTTACCTTTAGCAAAACAACAAAATATATACCCCACAAATGCTAAAAATCCGATTTAAATAAATTGTTCCCCGGACGTGAGCTTTGCTTTACAACTCATATAAACAAGACATTAATAAAACAAAACAGTGAACTTTAACGTTAGCAAAATATACTTTTAAAATAATTAAACTTCATAAAACTTCATAAAAGTATCTTTAAAATTTAAACTTTATTATTATTTTTAAGAAAATATACTTTAAATTACGTGTCATTTAATCAAAACATTATTTTAACTGATATAAAACTAGTACTGAATTGTTGGCAACATTCATAAACAATGTTCTAAATAAGTCAAAACATATCTGAATAATTAAAATGTCAAGCAATATTATTATCATATTATCAAGACAAGACTACATAATATAGTTTTTTTCAATATAACTTTAAAAGAAAAGAAAGTCTTATTTCATAAAAATAAATAAATAAATAAATGCAAAAACTTACTCAATCTGTTTTAAAAATCGTATTCAATGCTATTTCACAATATATCAGGAACTCTAAATTAAATGCTTAAAAATAACTAACAACAGAACACTCAAATAGAATTTCTAATTAAATTCTGTTATCTTGCGAAACCAACAACAAAACAAACAAAAAATAATAAACGCATACCATATGACACTTGAAATACATAGTATAAATACCTTTTAATATATTTTTCCCTTTTTTTCACTCAATTTATTTCCCTATTTGTAAAAAAAAAAGAAAAATAACATCAACGTAAATAAATGCTTATTTTATTATTTATCAACCCTTTTTTTTATTGTTTTTCTTTTTTATTCGAAGTAAGGAAAGTTGTTATTTAATCAAGATAAAAATTAAACATGCATGCAGAGAATGAAAATAAACAAAAGAATAAAAAATATAAGCATGGGGAGGGAAGGGGAATTACACAATACATAAATAAATTGTAAAGTAATCAATAAATTAAAACTAATATGTGGTATGCAAAATGTTACAGACAGGTAAAATGTGGTAACTTGCGAAAAGCATTATAGATACTTTAAAACTTGGCTTACTTATTGAAAATATATGACAAAAGTATCGAACTTTAAAATGTTCCAAAATAAACACATATAAGATGAAACGACGATGACTGAAGCAGAAAATTAAAAAAATTCAGTCCGTAGAACATATATCACAAACAAATGAAAATGGCGCTTGGCATAAGATTATTCCGTAAAAATTTTTTCACAAACGAAGAACGAGAACTTTAAAGGCACAGAACATGCAAGCTTTGAAGAACACATTTCACAAACAAACGAGCAACGGCTGCTCGTGCCATTTTCTTGCATTAAACATGCATGCATTTTTATTTCGTACATATTTCACAATCGAATGATTTCACATCAACGAAACAAACTTACTATGTTAATCATTTAAAATATACTTCACAAAAAGACGAGCACGACCGCTCGAGCCATTTTTTTTCATTCTTATTAATCATATTTCATTATCAAAATATCGAACTTTTCTGGAACTAAGATTGCTGAATACTTTGGAATTGATTCGTAGCCCGAAGTTGGGTAGCCATTTTGTAAGAAGTCGCCTTACAAATGTGAAGAGAAGAAAGAAGTGATAACTTATCTTAATAAATATCTCGGGGTTGCATTCTTCTTTATAAACTTTTTATTACTTGAAAAGACGACACTTACAAATATAACACTAACGTACACACATTATATACAAAAAAAACTTTTACATAATTCTGGCGCACGCCACCATCACAAGATATGAACTACAGTTTACAACCAACATTCGAATATCACTAAGAAAAAACATTTTTTTAATAGAACTAGTGTTGCCAGATTTCTTTTAAAGGCGAAATATTACAACTACATTTTTTTTTTAATTTAGCAAAACTCAGGTCACGTGACGCGTGAGTCTATTTTTTTTTTCTTTTATTCCTTTGGAAAGCGCGTGTTACAAATATAATTAAATTCACTTACAGTAACCACAGCTTTCTTGCAATACAACTTCCAAATTACACATTATTTTTTAATCTAAGTTTCCAAGATCTTATAAAAGTGATAGAGAATTATTTCTTTAGAAAAAAATTAAAACATGTTATTATTTAATTGTATTTTTCAATTTGTAATTCATAAAATTATTAAAATTAATGGCACTTTGTTTATCATAATGAGAAACTGAATGCTTTTTATAATTACTAAACACATTACTCAGTATATTTCCCCATGAAATAATGTATTTTTGGGAACTAGCATCTTCCCTTTTTTTCTTTCTAGAATGAGCACTAAATTGTTAATAATCATTTTAGTAATTAAAATATGTTATATACTAATTAAAAATTATATTATTATTAATTTTATGCTAATTAAAAATGTATATTATGTTCCTAAATACAGAGATTGTTGTTTAATAATTATTAATTTTAAATAGTGTTAATAGTTTATGTTAAATGCAGTTATTAATAATTGGATTAAATATAAATATCACTAGTATTTAATATAGTTTTGCATAATACTGCATAATATTATCGCAAAATATTAATGTATATATGTTATTATATGCTACAAAGGAAACTACTACTAAAAATAGTTCATAGTTACAGACATTATAAAACTACTTTGTAGTTTTTATAATGTCTGTAACTATGAACTATTAGTTATGTTAGTTAAAGGATAAAGACACAGATTATGTTAGCAATTAAAGGTTTTTTTTTTGTTTGTTTGTTTGTTTGTTTGTTTTGGTAGACTAAAATCCTTGGTAGTCATTCAGTATTTGAACATTGGGGACAAAAATCATAAAATTCCAATTTATATCAAAATAATCTGATTCAGTTCTTTCAGGTATGATGTACTACTCATAGTACGTGTCTTTTAATGGGGATATTATTTTGTTTTAAGAAATATTTTTGCTGATATTTAAATGTATTAATGTTAGTATATGTCTATGCATTTACTATATGACTTCATTTTATGCTTAAGCATTTAATAATAATAATAATTATTATTATTATTTGATTAATTTTCTCTGCGCTGTTTGCGATTCTTTTATTTCAAACATCATATTTCACTCTTTAAATTTAAAATAAATGTTACTTTCTTGAAAGAATCATGTCTAATAATGCGCAGAAAGTAGGAGAAAGTTCTAATATCAATTAAATCTTATTGCAATGCAATATTTTCTAAACATTTCCCAAAATTCTTTTTTAGCCTATGGCCATATGTATATTGAATAATACGCAAAATAACAACATTCGTTATCTTTCAGATTATGAAATATTGGTGAAACACTAATTAATGTACTTGGATAGCTAGTATTAATATTATTAATGTAAAAGTATGTATTATTAATACTATTAATATTACTAATATTAAAATGTATTATTGATATTATTAATAATAAATATTTCTGAAAAAATTGCTCTTTAAAATATTAAAAACAATATGAGTTGTTATAGCAGTAAATATGACCGAGAGAATTTCTTTTTAACTTTAATTTAAAAGACAGAAATTGTAAGGAATTGAAATTATGCACAGTCTGCGCATAAATTGTGATCTCACGATTGTAGAACTATAAACCAACTCTAAAAGAAATTACAAATTGGTAATTAAAATTTCAGTTTATCATGCTTTATATAAAAACGGGTATATCGGTGATACGAAAATGATTTGTCTTTTATTTAGTGTGGTGTGAAAATTGCCAAAATACATTGCTGGTATACTATTTTCTGCGCATCAAACAGAGCTACCAGAAAATATAATCTCAATCAGTAAATTATATTGTTCTTTGTACAATTTTTTTAATCATTAAAATTATCATTATTAATCATTGGGAATTAATTCCCAATTTAAACATACTAAAACATATAATGTTAACGTTAAATACATAAAAATATGTCTGCTGGAATATTACACAAATATCTAAGTATTTTGATTATTACACACAAATCTGTGTTTTGCATGTTCAGCAGAAATATTTATATGAAGAGAATGCTACACAAAAATCTGTGTATTTTGCATATTATACAAAAACCTGTATAATTTATATACTGCACAAAAAATTGAGTATTTTACATGAAACACAAAAGTATGTGTTTCTTGCATTATACACAAAAAATACATTTAATCACAGAAAATTACACATATGAGTATGTGAGAATATTACATATAAATCTGTGTATTCTAGTGCAATTTACACATTAAAGTGTGTATTTCAAGACTTATCAGATAACATTTACACATTTGGACTTATCATCAAATTACACTTTAAAATGTGTATTTTCAAATTTACACATTAGCCGTGTATTTTGGCAATTTACACACCAATTTACACACATAGACATGTCGTTTTTGTATCATCGATATACCTGTTTTTATGTGTAAATTTACACATTTTTTTTTAGAGTGCATTTACAGAGACACACAAAATATTTCAAATCTTACATTCTTATCCGAAGTACTGTATATTATCGATGATAGCTGATGGATTGTTGAAATGCATTATCAATTATGAGATGCGCTTTTAAGATTTCTTAAAAGATCTGCAAATTATATGGTGTATGTAAATGTTATAGTTGATATACAGGGTTAAACAAAAGAGCTCACAAATGTTACTGAATATGAGAGTAATTAACTTAAAGGTAGTTTTTAAGTAAGTTATGCATATTTACGTTGAACTGCTTCCAGTTTACTAAGAAATGTTTGTAGAATATAGATAAAATGATATACAAGATCATGCAAAGAATTAGCTACATAGTCACCCATAGATGATAATTTCTGAAAATGTGATTTAAGCAGTTTTAAGTTTGTGTTTGCTTGAACTAATTTTTAACAGCATATAGACGTGTAATAAAGGTACTAGGTAAATTATAGGGCTGAACAAAAGTATTGAAATATTTTCCATCTACAATAAAGTGCTGAAAGAGACATTTCAACTAGCTACGCATTTTCTCGCTCAACTAAATTTTCCCATTATATAGTATATATAAATCTCAACCGACGGATCAAATACAGGGCTGTTCAAAAGTATTGGAATACACATTTGGCTATGGGCAGTAGCATACTATTTCCCTAAATAACAAAGTTTTGTTAAAGATTTCAGGAAGTTTGAAAGTGTTTTATAATCTATGCTTAAAGCATGATTTTTCTTGCTTGTTTTCTTTTTTAAATAGATGCTTCTGCATTAACGGAAATGATTAATCTAATTTCAATATTTGACACCTACTAAAAATATCCGATATTTTGACATACATCTGATATTTTTTATATATATGCGAGATTTTCAAAAAGATCAACTTATTGATTATTGTAAATATTTCCGAATCTTATCTTATACTATAATGCAAGCAAAAATTGTGGGTGTGTGTGTGTGTGCCTGTGTGTGTAAATTTTATCTCAAAAACGGCTCTAACGATTTTCTCAAAAATTTGGATTTTACCATTTTCGGGCACGAGAAGACCATTGGGCTAGGTCACATGTTCGAGAAAATTCGATTATTGGGTCATTTTGGGTCATAATGGGTCAGGATCAAGCTATTTATATCTAGAGAACGGCTGGATCGATTTTAAGGAAATTTTATATCCAATCGTTTTTTGGCACAGAAAACAATTGAGCTGGGTCACATATTCGAAAATTTACGATTAGTGGGTCATTTGTGGGTCATTATAGGTCAAGCCATTTTTATCTAAAAAACGGCTCTAACGATTTTGACCAAATTTTATATTTTATCGTTTTGGATTACAAGAAGACCATTGGATTAGGTAACATGTTCGAGAAAATTCGGTTAGTGGGCCATTTTTGGGGTTATTGTGGATCATGCTATTTTTATCTAGAGATTTTCTCGCGCAATTTTGACTAAAAATTGCATTCTATTGTTTTCGGGTACGAGAAGACCATTGGGCTAGGTCACATGTTCGAGAAAATTCGATTATTGGGTCATTTTGGGTCATAATGGGTCATGATAAAGCTATTTATATCTAGAGAACGGCTGGATCGATTTTAAGGAAATTTTGTATCCAATCGTTTTCTGGCACGAGAAAACTATTGAGCTGTGTCACATGTTCGAAAAATTTCGATTAATGGGTCATTTTTGGGTCATTATAGGTCAAGCCATTTTTATCTAAAAAACGGCTCGAACGATTTTGACCAAATTTTATATTTAATCGTTTTGGATTACAAGAAGATCATTGGGTTAGGTAATATGTTCGAGAAAATTCGGTTAGTGTGTCATTTTTGAAGTCTTTGTGGGTCATGCTATTTCTATCTAGAGATTTTCTCGTGCAATTTTGACTAAAAATTGCATTCTATGGTTTTCGGGCACGGAAAAAATATTGGGCTAGGTTACATGTTCGAGAAAAAAATTTAATGGGTCATATTGGATCATTAATAGTCTGGGTCAAGCTATTTATATTTAAAGAACGGCAGAACCAATTTCATCGAAATTTTGCCTGTAATTGTTTTTTGACACGAGAAAGCTAATGGGCTAAGTCACACGATCGAGAGATTTCGATTATAAGAGTTATTTGTGGGTCATGATGGGTCATAAGGGTCATGGTCAAGCTATATCTAAAGAACATGTGGATCGATTTTAACAAAATTTTGTATACAACATTTTTTTGGTACGAGAAAATTATTGGACTAGGTCTCATTTCGAGAAATTTTGATTAATGGGTCATTTTGGGTCATAAAAGGTCTGGGTCAACTATTTATATTTAAAGTACGACAGTATCAAATTTAATGAAATTTTGTATGTAACAGTTTTTTGACACGTGAAAACTAATGGGCTACCTTACATTTTGAGATATTTCGATTATAAGAGTCATTTATTGGTCATGATGAGTCATAATGGGCCATGTCAAGCTATATCTAAAGAACATGTGGATCAATTTTAACGAAATTTCGTATACAACTTTTTTTGGCACGAGAAAATCATTGGGCTGGGTCACATGATCGAGAAATTTCGATTAATGGGTCATAAAGGGTCTGGGTCAAGCTATTTACATTTAAACAACGGCAGGATCGGTTTTAGTGAAATTTTGTGGGTAACAATATTTATACACGAGAAAACTAATGGGCTAAGTCACATTTTCAAGAGATTTCGATTATAAGGTTCATTTGTGGGTCATAATGGGCCATGGCCAAGCTATATCTAAAGAACGGGTGAATCGATTTTAACGAAATTTTGTATACAGCAAATTTTTGGCACGAGAAAATCATTGGGCTAGGTCACATGTTCGAAAAATTTCGATCACTGGGTCACTTTTGGGTTATTCTAATTTTATCTTGACAATGTCTCGTGCAATTTGGACTAAATTTTATATTCTATCGTTTTCGGACACAAGAAAATCATTGGGTTAGATGTTTGAGAAAATTCGATTAATGAGTCATTTTGGGTCATAATGGGTCAAGGTCAAACTATTTATACCTAAAAATTGGCTCAATCGATTTTATCGAAATTTTGTATCTAACGTTTCTCGGCACGCAAAAATTAGTGATCTAGGTCACATGTTCGAGAGATTTTGATATAAGTGTCATTTTTGGGTCATGCTAATTTTATCTAGAAAATTGTTCTCACCATTTTGAGTATACTTTCTGATCGTTTTCGGGCAAGAGAAAACCATTGAGCTAGGACACATGTTCGTAAAAATTCAATTAGTGGGTCGTTTTAGGTCTTAATGGGTTCGGGTTATTTTAATTATATATATATCAACGACTCAATCATTTTTATCTAAATTTTACAACGAAACGTCTTTTGTCACGAGAAGATTATTGAGCTGAGTTGCATATTAAACAAAATTATATTAGTGGGTCATATCGCTTCATTGCTGAATGCTGTCAAGCTAATTTTATTTAAGAAATGGCTTAAACCATTTTGATTCATTTTATACTGTTTTTGATTACCTGAAGACCATTGAGCTAAGTCACATGTTTGATCGCATTTGATTAGTGGATCATTTCGGTAATAAGGGTCAGGATCACGAGAATATGGCAAAAGCCAATAAGTTGGCAATATTTGACAAAATACTGGCGAAATTTGGCCGAAAAATCAACTATTAAGATTACGAAACCAAACACGTATTTGGCACCAAATGAAAGAATGTCTCAAAATTTGGCTATATCTGTCAAAAAATATTGTCTTTCAGAATGTGAAAAAATTTCTTATACACTCTTAATAGCATTGAAGATGCATAGTTAAACTAATCAGAGTCGAGCTAAAAAAGTGATTTGGATTGATGCCCTTTCGTTATAAAATTTATGAACATGTGCATACAAACATAGTTTTCTTATTGATTGTTTTTGTAAATAATACTATTATTAATAACATGTTTTTCAGTAATAATGCAGAGTGAATGATGCAGTGAAAATACTATATCGAGTTGAACACAAAGTTAATTTTGACCGAGCTGAGCTCGGTCACCCCTGCTAGTATAAATTAAAAACTAAAGCATATTTCATGTAGCAAGAAAATCTTAATAAAATAATAATATAAATATATTTCTATACTATTTATGTAACATAATTAAAGATAAACTAATTGTAAACAGATACAATTTGCTTTTTACGCTTACAAAAAAATAAATAAATAAATAAATAAATAAATAAATAAATAAAATTAAAATTAATTATCAAGATAAAAAAAATCTATTTTATAAAATAAAATTATATGTAAAATACTTTTTTTCTAATGAAAAATATGAAGATCATTAACCTCTTGTATAGTTTAAACTGAAAAAATTCACAATCATGAAAAATTCTAACGATGTAATAAATAACTTCTCTAAATTAAATAGTTTATTTTTCAATAGCTATTTTAAGTAAATATTTATTGCTTCTGTATTTTACGCGTGAAAATTCAGCTTCATATGTAAAACCTGGGAAAAATATTTTTATTGAGTGGGAAGAAGGTGGGGAGGTTTAGTAAGTTAGCCGAAGCAAAAAATTCTTAACTACTATCAACATCAGTTAAAAAATGTTTTACACTTGCTTTGACTAAAAATATCGAGATATCATACGCAAAATGGTAAACTCTTCGTCTAAGGCGGAATCGATTGAGACCGAGAAAATTTTCCGTGTTAGACAATAGTTCATCTTAGACAACTTTTACTTTATGTCTATGGATTCGCAGGGCTTTGAAAAATTTTCCGAGTTAGACTGATTTCCGTCTTTACCCAGAGTCCACCCTACAGAGAGTTTATTGTATTTTGAAAATTGGTATCGAATGTAAGAAAATATCTAAACTATTAAATTTCATGATATTTTAGAAATAAATATTGGATACATACACTGTAAAAAATTTTTGTAAAATTCCAGTAGATGTACCGTAAATTTCACGGTACTTCTACCATTTTCACTCTTTACGGTATGAATACCGTATTTCTAAGGTATATTAAGTGTAAAAAACAGTTTTTTGTACTGTTTCGATTAAAAACGGTATTTACACAGTAAAATTATTATTTTTCCGTAAAAACTCGGTATTTATACCGTAAAATAATTATTTTTCAATAAAAAAAACGACATTGTAAAAATTTTCGTGGCATTTCAATAGATGTACCTAAATTTTACGGTACGTCTACTGTTATCATTCTTTACTGTATGAGTACCGTATTTCTAAGATATATTAGGCATTAAAAAAACCATTTTCTGTGCTATTTCGATTATAAACAGTATTTATACCATAAAATGACCAATTTCTGTGCTATTTCAATTATAAATGGTATTTATACCATAAAATGATTGTTTTTCAGTAAAAAGGCGATATTTATACTGAAAAAAATTATATTTCAGTAAGGGAAAATATGGTATCCTCGCCTCGGTGTACGGCATTTTCTCAAGCGATGTTCTTGTTGTTGCTAGGTAAATGCGCGCAGATCTGAGGAGATGGGGGGGGGGGAGTGCAGCCATTAACTTGTTTTGGTGTCCAAAAATCTCAAAGGGTCCCAACTCCTGCAATACACACTGTTTATTATAATTTTTATAGATACCATAATGTAACAATAAAAAAAGAGAAAGGACTGTATTTACTTTTGTTAAATAGTATTAAAGAAGAATAGATAATTATTAGAATTTATAATTATTATCTTTAACTACAAGAAAATAAATAATGTAATTTACGAAAGATGACTAAAGTAGTCTACAAAGTAGACGAGGCTTTATTAAAGATTCACATGCATTTTATGTGTCTTGCGTGTCTGTGTAAGGGGGGGGGGGACTGATTACGGGCCCGTCACGGCTCTCGACGGCCTGAATAGATGTTGTCTTTCTAGTGGGAACTTTTAATCTATCATACTGAATGATGTCAAATCTATCCTTAATTTTTATTGGAGAATTATACAATTCATAGAAGTGAAATTCTAAGATTTTAAACTAGTTTAATTAATCACTTATTCATAGTCATGCAATTGGAATTGTAATATTATGTACGATTGAATATATATACCAGTGATATTCTTATATGTTAAAAGAGTTTGTTCAACTTTGTGTATGCTCTTTGTGTTTCATTCAGTTGGATCCTCATACCGGACGTGCAGGACAAAGAAGTATGTAACATTTTAACTATTTTTAATTGAAAGTAACTATTATGCATGTATTTTTATTACATTTTTAACTTGCATTAGTTCTTAATAAACTTCTTCTTTACTGTTATATATTTGTCTTATTAATTTATTTTGGGTTTAAAAATTATGACATTAATAATTAATATTTTTTTAGGTATGACAAATAACAAATTTTTCAGCTAAAAATTATTTGAAATTAAAAGTTCTTTAAAAAAGAATCTATTAATACAATGTGAAAAATTTCCGTGGTGGAATTTCAAAGTGGAGTCTATTCATGAAGTAAAATAAAGAGAAGCACCGACATATGGTACTGCTTATTTTTTGAAAACTCCAAGCTGGGCAACACGAAGCGTTTTACCTTTTTCTTTTTCCTTATTCAGCGACACACTAGTAACACGCATGTTCACGTTCTCTACAATTCTAATGTATCGAACGTCGCCTCTCTCAAATAATGAAGATCGGCGGCTAGTAAGTTGTCTGTTAAAAAAAAAAAAAAAATTATATGGTATAACGTATCGTGTGTGCTCAGATGGTGAAATTTTGGGGCCTATAAAGACCCATCCCCCGCGAATCCCCACGTTCAAAATTTAGACAAAATTATCATAAAACTAGAAAAAAATACATCCTTATCAGAAAAAAATAATAAAATACCAAACAGTCAGTTGGCTTAGATTTACGCTTAAACCACCGGTAAAACTGCAAACACCGGTCCTCTTTCCTCTACCAACCTCATAACTAACTAAAATTCAAAATTTTTTTTCGCTTACGTTGTTAGAATTTTATCGAACTCAGACCCCAATCTCGATGAGCTCAGGAATTTCGTAATTAACAATTCTGTTGATCTAATCCTTAAAAAGGTGGTGAAGTTCAAAAACTCTAAAAACCGCAAATCAAAATTTTAGAACCTATCTCACTCGACGCTCTTTCGCCATACGGCTCAGTATTGAATTCAGACACTTTACTCCGGGAGGGACTTCTGTGGCTCCGGGGGTGGGGGAATGAAACCTTTTTCCCCAGTGAAAACACAAGAACTCTATTTTTCCGGGGGGAGGGGACATTTCATTGCACTGGGGGGGGGGGGTTTCCCTCTGGGGCACCCCATTAATTCAACACTGATATGGCAAGACTGTTATTTTTGTTAAAAGAAAGGTCTCTCATTCGGTAACTCAATCTCTCCCCTCCAAATTTTGGAAAATTAAACACTAAAAACCATTTAGACAGTTTAAGTTAATTCACAGTCTCATCCCATATGTCTTCAAACCTTGGACAATCCCCCCTCCCCCGATCTCTCTTCAGTCCGGCTTGGATAAATTATTCAGACTAGATGTTGAATGATATTTTCAGGTTACTTCAGTGGTCATTAGTGGAATTTTGATGCAAACACTACCACTGATGTTTTTAAAAGAAATAGTCGATGCCTCCTACCCGATTCAGTATGATCCATCGGATGGATCGACCTTGCTCAGTTAAAGATGTCTGTAAAATAATGATTCCCTATTCCCTGATTTTGCACTCACTTTACCATATTTCAAGTAAATTATAGAAACGCGGTTAATGTTAAACGCGGTATAACGTTATTTACTTTTTAGTAATTTTGGACCCTTTCCCTCCCTTTAAATATCATACGTTACTTCCATCAAACTCCCTGGCCCGGTAATGATATCATTATCAAAGTGTAAAAATTTTTTTTAGAATTTAGTTCTTTTGTTTTGATTAACATACAAAACGGGTTAAATTTATTTTTCGCAAACTTTATTGATTCAATTGAAGATAATTTAATAAAATATCGCCTTATTCAAATAAAAATAGTTAACAAAATAAAAAAAGATAATGTACTATTTTGAACAAAATACCACGTTACAGAGAAAAAGAGATAATTATAATTGGGTCAAAAATGATATCGATATCAAAAGGCAAATCCCCCCCCCCCTTCCCCTAGAAATATCTTACGATATCATGTGTCAGACCCTCCCTCCCCCCTAAAAGAATAATGTTATATATGCACAGCACCTAATAAAAAAAGTTAATATATCATTCTTGTTTCTAGTAAAACCATCGTAAATATTGACTGAGCAAAACATTTTCTTTGAAAATGTCTGATTATAGGCAAGATAATACAGAGCGTGAAAGTTTGCTTTCGGCCGAAGTAATGGTGTCAAATTTTCGAGGCAAAAGCCTTTTTTACGGGTAGCAGGATAAGTTTCGTATTTACCAACCAACCAACAAATCTAATGGCGTCAGTGTGTTGATTTCGGGCAATGAAGAACTTGAGATCCAGTCATTCATATTTAAGTAAGTTAATCGGCTGTATTTCTTGTTTTCCTTTAACTTACATAATTAGATAACTAATTTGAACTATACATGTTTTAAATTGTTTTTTTCTTAAAACTATGTTATTCATTTCTTTGGCTAAGTTGGAAAATAAATTACTTTGTTTTTGAAATGTGCGTGTTGGATTAAATTGCGTTAAAAATAGCAAACTGACATCTATAAAATTTTGAATATTTTCTGTTCAATATTTCAACTATTTCCTTTTAAATTTAATCATTTTTACTAGAATATTTGCGTAATATTAGTAATTTACATTTATCTTATTCAAAAGAAGGAATTCGACTTATTTCATTCCTCCTTTTGCTAGACTGTCCCACGCCCCTCCGCTATTGTTTTTATGTTAAACTATTTATATAAACAACAGTGCTGCTTTTAAGTTTAGTTAAAATTATGGATAATGTATAATATTAGGTTTTCTAAAGATGGGAACTATTACAGCTACAGGTAAACAAGTCATTAATATACAGCAAATATTAAAATTATAGTAAGCAAATTTATTTTTTAATAAACAATTTTTTTATACAAATCTAAGTTTATGCTGAAAAGCAACTTCTTTCAACTGAAGATTTGGTTGTCATTGCTCCATCTCAGTGGCTTAGCTAGGATAGGTGATACCCAGAGCGGATGTAAATTGTGTTACCGCCAGCCACCATGGTGTCACTCCCCCACACCGATCCGTTATATTTTTTCATTCACAATTGTACGCTATTATAACAAATGGCCATATCATTTCTCATTTACCTTTTGCCCTGCATTGAGAAAAAAAACAGAAGGGCGAATTTTTACTTAACCCATAATCCGCTTAAATCAATGTGGTGTCTGTATGTCGAAGAAAATTCTTTCTTTTAAAGTTTGCTTTTGTTATCCACTCGTTGGATACATTAGATTTTTGTTCTCTGGTGCAAATATCTTATTTAAACAGACCAGTCTGCATAAAATTTCAACTTCTTTTAGAAAAGAAAATTAACTCTATTTCGTCGTACGCTAGAAATTGTATTTTATTTCAGAATTTTTTTTCCCAATGGTGTAAGATTATACATATTTATTTTCAAATAAATATTGGGTGACACCCGGGTTGGACCGCCCCCCCCTGCCCCCCACTAACTACGCCACTGCCTCCATCTAGTATTGTGATTGATGTTTAGAATAATACGTAATGAGGAAAAATTTCTGTCCCATTCTATCCCATTCTCCATTACTAACTAATATTGTAATAAATATTAGTACTATTTATTACTAATATTAGAACTAGTACTAACTAATATATCCCGTACTTGAATAACATTAATTAATTAAAGTTTGAAAACATAGTATATTAACACACGAAAAAAATCATAAAAACCTGATTTAAATAAAAAGAATCTGATTTAAACAAAGATATACATATATATTTTTTAAACTATGATTGTTTTGCTCCTTAGTTGCTATTTAAAAGCATGCATGTTCATGCATATCCCATTCATAATACTAATTTTAAAAATAGTGAGAAAATGGTGTTTATATTAAGACTTTTTTTGGTTTTAAATGTTTATAAAAAAAAGACTTGTGCATTGATTGCTCTTAACCCGGGAGAACACGCCCTTACCCAGCGTTTGAATGGTTTTAACTTTGTCACCAATAAAATCAAAATATAACAACTACTTTTTTTAGACGGAAACAATTCATACAAATTTTGTGATAAAATAAGTTGAAGATTACTTTAAAAAAATTAGTGGCTACAATTGTAAAAACCATACGCACTCAGGGTCTTTTAGGCCCTGCACGCGTCCTTCCGAGTTAAAATTAGAGTCATCGTCCTGCTTAATTTTATAGAACACAGTAAAAAGAGGGGAGTGAGGAAATTAAGTCAATGTAAATCAATAAACCAGTTGATATGGCCCTTTTAAAATTCAGCTGGCATATTTGCAAGTCTGATTAAAAAAATTCACTGGCAACTCATATCTATGTGTTATTACAGTATTTATGTTTTCACTAGTGAGATACTGGGTTATTTATTAAATTTTAAGTTAATTAAATGTCATTAAAACTAGTGTTTGATTAAATAGTCGATTCGGTATTTTGTGATTCCGCATGTTATACGATTATAAGTGTCATTAAACTAATTAAAAAATAATTAAAAATGTGTAGCCTATAATTCAAATACTTCGCTGAATAAATGCGAATTACGGCATTTCTTCATCCCCCCCCCCTCCTCTCTAGAAAAAGAAAAGCACCCAGTTAAAGTCAGATTTCTGGAGTGATACTTTTTAGCTCACAGGCTATCATAGCCTGAAAGCTTATGTGCCCGTCCGTTCTGTATGTTCGTTCGTGCGTAACGCGATAACTCGTGATAAAAATATCCGATTCACTTGAAATTTTGTATGTAGGTATATCCTGACAAGGCGCTTCCCTGATTAGTTTTTGGAGTTCATTCGATATGTATACGAGGGGGAACGGGGGGCTCATGACCCTCCCCTTAGTTGATATAAATGGGATTTTCATGCAGAATTAAGTGTTCGTTCAAAATTTAGATTAGGATCATTCTGATGAGGCGATTCCGTGACTGTTATTAGGTGTTCATTGAATAAGTATAAATAGGGGGAACAGGGGTTCTAATGCCCCCATCCCTTAATTTATATAAATGAGTTTTTCAACCAGAATTTTCAGATTTCGTTCAAATCTCTGAATAGTTTTGGAAGTTTAATGGTTAAGTATAAAAGAGGGGGATAACTCCTTTTTAAATTATATAAATGCTAAATGGGTTTTTATTAAGAATTATCTCGTTTGCTCTGAATTTTGGATATAGATTTTTTATATGATAAAGCATGTCTTTGATAGTATAGGAGGTTCAATGATTAAGTATAAAAAAAGAGCAAAGGGGAGAGCTGTTTCCCCTTCTTAATTTTTTTTTCGAACGGAATTAACCCTTGAAAATATAAGGCTTTAATGTACAATTAGTATTTGTAGCCTGTGAGCTCAATGCCATCAGTTTAACTGGGCAGTATTCTTTATTTTAATTTGTCTTTTTTGCACACAGAGTTTATTGAATCGGATTTAAGTCTTTGTGTTAAAAATTTACTTTCTGGTGTAATTTTTTTTTTTTTTTTTTTTTTTTTTTTTTTTAAATTTGGATGGTAAAAATAATGATGAAATGTCTGATTTTGTGAAAGAGCCTATTATTCAATGAATTTTTTTTTAAAATAGGCCCCAAATTTCGCTTTGATTGTGCCTGATTACGTAAGTTTACATTCAAAATTTACAGTTTTACATATTTAGATTTTAGACCATTGGTGTAAAAATCTAGGCACCAGCGGGGGGGGGGGGGCAATCACTCACCACGGAGTAAAATTTAATAGCATTCTAGCAAGAAATTTATACAAATTATTAGATGATACAAGTCGAAAAAAAATTAGTAGTGAGAGCATAGGAGCAACTGGCGCAAAGACTTTTGCACCCCTGTCTTAAAACAAAGAGGTGTACCTACCAATCCATATTTTATCACATGTTCTTAATATTAGAAGTTTTACGGGAAGTGTAAATTATAATTATCATCTATTTGAGATCTTCGAAATCAGCCTGCGTAATTTTTGTGATAAAATATTAATAACAGTAAAAATCATTGATTTACAGTATAACTATTTAGTTTCTTACACGTCAAAACCTTGTGTGATTTCTTTATTTTTCAAATTGATTACTTAGAGAATTATAAGAATATAGTTATTATATTTTCGGGTTTTTTTTTAAACATTTACTTTTTGATATTGAGTAATTTTAATATGACGGAAAAGCTAGGGGTCTTCCTCTGGTATTTTATTTATTTATTTATTTTCGTAGTCATTATCGTCCAAACTCGTCAAAAATTTTTGGAATTAAAACAAGTTTTCACAGTTTTTGACAAGCAATCCAGAAAAAATATTGATATATATTAATAAAATGGCTGGTATAAAGACTTTTTTCATTTAGTATATTTAAATCGTTAAGAAATAATATATGTTTATTTTCAATAACAGAAATTTTGGAATGGAGAAGGAATATGGCTACCCAATTTCAATTTTGAAGTATAATGGAGGAGTAGACTTGGAACTAACCCTTGGAACTTGGATACCCAGTACCAAAAAAAATTCTCGATTGTCTGCGGCAGATACTACAGAGGCAGAAAATAATCCATAGGTAAAATGTTTTGCAATTGCAGCGTTAATTAAACATTTACTTTCAACGATTTTACGCGTTTTATTCAGTTCTGTTAATAACTAACTCACATTTTTGCATTCAGTAATAAAGTGTTAAATATAACTTAAAACAAAAGAAATGTTTGATGAAAAAATAATCTACAAAGAAGAAAAGAAAATCTGTAACACCCGTCTCCATTCTTTACCTTTCTGCTATAAGGCTTGCAATATGAATAGTGATTGCAAAAAATAGTGGATATGACTGAGTATCAGCATTTTTTATTGCACAGTCTTGATCATAGTTTCTTATTTTAATTTTTGAAAAACAAATAAAATCAAACACAAAGTCGATATTTGATTTTTTTTTAAATCAAAGGCTTGATACATTTCTTGTAATATTTCAAACCCATAATGGTAATAATAATATAATGACTATTAGTTATTACTAATAGCATAATTTTATTTGTAGGTACATTTAACTCACACATAATCTAGCTAAAATAGCGTCTCAGTGTTATCATTGTTAAACGCATGCTTTTTACTTATTTCTAATTAGAATTTTTTTTAAACTTTTTAACCTCTCTTCCATTCTCCAAATAAACAGAGTTTTTTAATTGACTTCTTTTTCATACCCTGCCCTTCATTATAATTACAAATTCACTGTCGCGAGATGCCACACGCGGCTAATTTTATGCTGCGGCCTGTAACTTTCGGTGCTTAAGGGGGTGCGGGAAACAAAAATATTCAAATTTTATTAAACAGTTTTATTACATTAAAAATTCTGCTTAAAATTACGTTTAAAACCTTGTTTCTATTTTAACTGTAACAAGAAATATTATTTTTTTCTTTTTGGTTTCTTTTTAAAATCTAGTTTTCAAAGCAATCGTTCTCATAAAAATGACTTTCTGTGAAAATGCTTTTTTTCTTCATGAGTTTTTTTACTATTTCTTGTATTTAAATTACTTTAACCCAATAGCGGTTTTAAAAAATCTTGTTTAAATTTGGAACAAATCTTTTTCAATTGTTTTATATTAATTTTGCTTCAGCAAATTTAAAAAAATTATGTTTAATTTTAAAAATATGTTTTTAAAAAATTACATTTTTTTTAAATTTTTTACTTTAAATATTTTTTAATTTTATCCAAATTAATGCTTTTAAAATTCCTAAATCAGAATTAAAGCTTATATATTTCTGTTTATATAAATGAAAAGAAATTCTACAAATAATATTTCGAGTTATAACGATTTTAAATTACCCCACTTTTTAATTACTATTAAATTAAAAAAAAATTATGAGAAATTATGTCACGTGCTTTTGTTTCAAAATGATATGGTAAACAATCAGAAAAAATTTCAAAATTTTAACTGAATAAATAACAATTACTTGATAATGTGTGCATTGTTGAGAGAATGTATTAAATTAAGGATTTCATTTCCGACAATTCCATTTTTGTTTAAACACATAGCCTACACTAGGCTCGGTAAGAAATTTTCAATCTAAATATTAATTCTATGGTATTGTTATTTACAGACCTCCCCCCCTTTTAACATTTTTAAATGATTTTTTTCACACAGGGTGCAGTACGTAAATTTTATTGTGCATTTCTACTTTTTTAATTGCTTGTTACAGTTTTAGGTAGCTTTCATTAGAAAAAGTTAAAAGCTATCTATATTGCAACCGTCCGGAGAAAAGCACTTCCGGAAAATTTTGGTATATTTTCATCGATCATGACCCCCAGACCCCAAAACCACCCTCCGTTCAAATGTTGACACACACACACACACACACATATATATATATATATATATATATATATATATATATATATATATATATAGGGTGTATCTAAACTATTGGGCAAAACTTTAAGAGGTGATAGTACACATCAAGACAAACAATATTGAATAGGAAACTAAGGGACCCAAACGTCTTCCGAAGGAGATAGGTGCCATTAAAGTTTAGGAACTAAAATTTCAAATAAGCATAAAAAACGGAAAAAATTGTCGATTGATTTGCGGTTTTCACTAAAACTACTCTTTGTGTCAGTATTTTCTTTAGAATAAGTTGTAAAGATAAATTTCAAAAAATGCCAATAGAGCGCGCTTTAGACTTTGGAGTAACAAACAATTATTTTTTGCCGTTATTTTTGCATCTCATTAAATGTTTTCGGAAGCTTAGACTTAAACTTAAATTTTGAGCTCAAAATCTGAATAGTTTTGAGTGCTTAAGTAGCGCAAACTGAACTGTGTTTAGAGCTTCAAATTTCAAATGATTATAAAAAACGGTAAAATATGTCGTTTCGTTTGTGGTTTTTGCTAAAACTACTCATTAAATCAGTCTTTTCTTTAAAAAAAATTATAAAGATAAATTTCAAAAAATGCCGATAGAGGGTGCTTTAGACTTTTGAGCAACGAACAAGTAATTTTTGCGGTTATTTTTTGCATCTCATTAAATTTTTTTAAAAGCTTAGACATAAACTTGAATTTTGAGCACAAAATCTGAATCCCCGGGAGTGGTTAAGTAGCGCAAACTGAACTGAGTTGAAGTGGAGGGCAAGTTCAAATACCGCAAGCAATTTTCTTCAGTATTTCCGTGAGTATTTTCTTAAAAATAAATTTAAAAAAAAAATTTCGTTAGAGGGCGCTTTGAACTTAAGAGTAACCAACAGCTATGTTTGACCGTTATTTTTTGTATCTAATTAAATGCAAAAGCTTAGATTTAAATTTTGAGCTCGAATTCTGAATCATTGGGAGGGGTTAAGAAGCGCAAATTGAACTGTGTTCAGGAGTTGAAATTTACCCCCCCCCCCCCACCTCAAACACAGTTCATTTTTGCACTACCTAATTACTCCCAACGATTCAGAATTTGAGCTCAAAATTTAAGTCTAAGATTTTGCATTTAATTAGATACAAAAATTAACGGTTCAAAATAGCTGTTGGTTACTCTTAAGTTTAAAGCGACTTCTAACAAAATTTTTTGAAAGTTATTTTAAAAATTTATTTTCAAATAAACATTTACATATTACATACACATTGACATAAAGAATAGTTTTAGCGAAAACCGCAAACGGATCGACCAATTTTTCCTTTTTTTATAATCATTTGAAATTTGAACCTGCCCCTCCCCTTGAACTCAGCTCAGTTTGCACTACTTAACCACTCCCAGTGATTCACATTTTGGGCTCAAAATTCAAGTTTATGTCTAAGCTTCTAAAAAAATTAATGAGATGCAAAAAATAACCGCAAAAAATAGTTGTTCGTTGCTCCAAAGTCTAAAGCGCCCTCTATCGACATTTTTTAAAATTTATCTTTCTAATTTATTTTCGAGGAAATACTGGTTTTAAGAGTAGTTTTAGCGAAAACCGCAAACGAATCGACCAATTTTTCCGTTTTTTATAATCATTTGATATTCGACCTCTAAACACAGTTCAGTTTGCGCTACTTAACCACTCCCAACTATTCATATTTTGAGCTCAAAATTTAAGTTTAAGTCTAAGCTTCCGAAAACATTTAATGAGATGCGAAAAATAACGGCAAAAAATAATTGTTCGTTACTCCAAAGTCTAAAGCGCCCCCTATCGGCCTTTTTTGAAATTTATCTTTACAATTTATTTTGATGAAAATACTAACAAAAAGAATAGTTTTAGTGAAAACCGCAAATAAATCGACAAATTTTTCCGTTTTTTATGTTTATTTGAAATTTTGGACCCTAAACTTTAATGGCGCCTATCTCCTTCGGAAGACATTTGGGACCCTTAGTTTCCCGTTCATTATTGTTTGTCTTGATGTGTACTATCACCCCTTAAAGTTTTGCCCAATAGTTTCGATACACCCTGTATATATATATATATATATATATATATATATGATTTTTGTCACGCTGTAACTATCGTTTTTATGAACCGATTTGAATGAAACTTGGTATGTACATAGTACATAGAAATGGCTCGACCGAGTTCGTTGGGCAGCATCAGATGCCATCTTGTTTCAAAATGGTGTCCATTTAAGTTTATCAAAAATCTTTTAAATGTATAATGATGTACAAAGAAAAATTTAGAAATTGAGGAAATATTCTTTCTAAGGTGTTTGATATTAATAATGAATCCCGGAGTATTTTATGCTTTGTCTTTACCTTAAAAAGCGCGTGAGATATAGCAGTTTGGATTTTTAATGTGGATGACATTTTTTTTTATCAAGTTGCTCACTACAGCACTCGTATATATTAATCGATTTCGATGTGAGTGTGCGCTTGTACATGAATTTTGATTTCGACCAAGCTCATTGGATTGTTTTATCCATTATCTTGTTTTAAAATGGCATACACTTCGTGATATCGTGGAATTTGGAGACCCTATAAATCGCTTAAAATAAAACCAGCTTCAATAAAAGATGACTAATTTATAAAAATTCCCATTAATATTCAGTATTGCCAAAAACGAGTATTCAATCTTACATAATCGGACTCCACTAATTTGAGCTTCGTATGTTTGAATAACATAACTTAATTTAAAATAAATAAATAAATAAATAAGTTATATCAAAGCTACATTTTCCTCCCGGCACTGCCGGAAGGACTTTTTTATGTGCAGATGCTTCTACTTTGAAAGCAGTTCTGAAAATAAAACTATTTTCGCCTTAAGAAATGGTTACAAAAGTTGAAAAAGTACAAACACACAACAATATATATAAATTTAAAATTTCACATAAAAAAAAAAAAAAAAAAAAAAAAAAAGTAAAAATAAAAATACTAAAATACAAGTTAGAAAATTCTAAGAAATTTTCCCGTGAATTTAACATTAAATATTGGCATTTAGCCACGGGACTGGTGTAGGTTTTTAAGAGTCATGGGAAGTACCACACTAGTCATGGGAAGAAACGAACACACTAATGTAAATTCTATGGGAGCGTTATTTTATAATATTTAACATGGATATAAATATTGTTTAGTAATTTCTGTGTAGGATAACTGAGGGCGATGTACCTGCGGTAGTTTTTTAATTTTTAGATCTTAGTTTTAGACTTTTTTTTAGTTTTCCTTCATTTACAGAACTGGTTTGGAAATTGAAACTACCCAAATATATATAAAAAGTCTATAACTAAAATAGGAAAATGAAAAGTAGCCCAGTAGATCATCTATTGTATGTATATATGTATGTATATTTATATATTAAAATCAAAGCGAGAAAATTGAAAATAACGCTCCCATAGGATTAATATTAGCATTCTTGTTCCTTCTTGTGAATATTGAAATAACCTCTTAAGGTGATTTTGTGAAACCATTTCTACAAATTACTTTTGTATTTTTTTCGATAATATATTTTAATGCTTATACCCATGTTGAATGAATCTTTTTCTTTAAGGTACTTGATGTTGGTCAACCCTGTGTGTGGTACAAACTACAAATAATCAATTGGCGGATAATCAAAATGCAGCAAGTGGGCAAAACTATTGGAATTTTTATATAAATGTAAATGACACAATGTGTAGAAGAAAATAAATTGTATACATAAATATTATAACAATGCATCATGATACAGTGTATTAATGTAATTTAATCGTTATAATAAATATCTTTTTATATTTTAATTGCTTGTTTTAAATATGTCTGAAACATAATGATATTCATTTATTTTGTAAATGTTCTAAAATATTTATATTTGTAATTTTAATATGATTCTCAAAGCCTCTCCTTAACAATGCAATGTTTTAATACAATTTTAAACTTATTTTTAAGCATGAATGTATAAATTTAGTCTTGAATATTTAAATATTTGGAAGGAAAATACATTTTTCATTTTTTATTAACTTTTTTCGCGTTATAGGCAATTTTGCCCACGACAACTAATTTTTACTTTTCTTGATCTGTAGGGAGAATTAAAGTTTGTTATTAAGATTATAAGCTATAAATTACATATCAATATAGAATAATATAATAGCACATTTCCATTAAAAAAAAATTAAAAAGTGGTGATTTGCTAGACAGTGACATTCTTAAACTTTTAAATGAATGTAAGAAATTTTAGATTTGTATGTTGAGAAAATAAAAATAAAAATCCCAATTTCCAAGTAAGTAACAAGAATATTAATGTATATGTATAATTTTGACCACTTTTATTAATTTTACTTTATTTTTTGAAAGTGTATGTGATTTGTATTCTCTTCACGCCCTTTAGTTTTTATAATTATGTCTGCGAAACAACAAAAGAAGTGTGAAATAATTTTTCGGCAGTCAGTACTCTTGAATTATTTGTTAATATTTAATAAAATTTAATAAATTGTTACTATTTAATAAAAATAATATAAGATCAATTAATTATTTTCAGTTTTAATAATTTATAGAAATGTAAGAAAGTAATTTAATATTAGCATTTGATTTTATCAGAGATCATCTCACATTATCATAGCGGTCACAAATGTAAACACTTTTTTGTGATTTTTATTTTTAATTCTCTAAGTGCATACTACTTTTACAGCATCTTTATACCTCTATTTTAAAATAATAATTTTCGCTGTATATTTAAATCTGAAATGTGACAGCAGTAACTATTTTAAAATAGTGGTATAAAAAATGAATGTAGAAAAGGTGTAGTAATTGGCAGCTATGTAAGTATAATTCAAATTCATTGTTTTTAGTTACATTTTACCATAATTTTTTTTTTGAACAATTGTACGTAATGACAAAAAACAAAAAGAAAAAAAATATTTCTTAAGAAATACAGAAAATTTAATATTTATGAAAAATAATATATATATATGCATTGTTTTTTACCAGCATGCATATCATTCCACAACTTGATGATCTACAAATGGTTTTATTAAAATTTTTATCAAAATATTTAAATGTATCCTCACATATCTAATATTTCTCGCCAAAATAAGTTTTTATAATAAGAGTGAGACTTGTGCTTACCATGTATATTCGTCGATTCTGATTACAGAATAACACACAAGAATATCCCATGTTTGACAGGATAATATAAAACAAAAAAGGACTGTAAATAGAAACTTGTTTGTTTTAAAATATGCAATGGGTATGACAAGAGTTTAAAATGACTATGTTTTAGAAATGATGCTTGGTAAGTGTTATCCATTATAAGCAATATAAATTTCTAGACAATATCTGAAATATATCATCCCCTAACTGTCTTGTGGAAGCGGCTACCTCTGCTTGAGACAATCTTGAGACAAGACCTACATTCATTCTCACCTCAAGAGAGTAGAAGTAGCAATTCTCCCACAAGACGATGCGTTCGTGATGATAGATTCCAGACATCGTCTTGAAATCTATATTGCTCGCAATGGAAGACACTTTCCAGAAGTCATTCCTGAAAAATAGTCATTTTAAACTCTCGTCATATCTATTCTATATTTTTAACAAATAAGTTTCTCATTAGAGTCGTTTTTGTTTTTTTTAACCTGTCAAATGTGGGAGGGTTTTTTTTGGATCATCCTGTATTTTTACGGTACATATACCGTATATTTCATTTACGGTACACATACTGATTACAAATGTTTTTACGGTACATATACCGCACATTTAATTTACGGTATATATGTTGTATAAATATTTTTTACGGTACATATGTCGTACATTTAATTTACGGTATCTGTGCTGTAAAAATATTTTTTACGGTACATATACCTTACATTTAATTTACTGTATATATGCTGTAACGATATTTTTTTAAGGTACATGTACTTTATATACTTTACGGTACATATACCGTCCAGTTAAATTACGGTACATATACTTTAAATATTTTACGGTACATATACCACAAAATATTTAAATTTATGTTCAGTTAAATTACGGTACATGTACTTTAAGTATTTTACGGTATATATACCGTCCAGTAAAATTACGGTAAAAGGAAGTGTCACAAAGTTGACGGTATAACCACCGTGATTCGAGACCAAAATTTTTTACAGTGTATCATGATCTATTTCAAGTCACAAATCCATTGATATATATCACCAAACCCTGCTTGTAAGCATTATGAAATAAATATTGAAGAGGAATTTACGGTATATAACGATAAGTGAAGAATACCAAAACTAGTGAAATCGTCATATTGGCAAGAAATGATACATTAATAGAAATGGCTTTTCAACAACCTTCGAGTATCAAAATTCAATATGGAAACAACCTCTAAAATAATTCCGTTTTAAAATAAGTAATTTCTCGTTAACTAATCGTGCGAATTTCATGCAAATTTATATTTAGGCGAATTGAAGGGTGTCAAATTTGTTTATACTGTCTAAATCGGGCTTAGGTATTGAAAAAACAAAGTTTAAGTTTGTTTTTATATGAAGATGGCTTCTTAAGTAAATTTTATATGCATAATTTAAAAGTAAACTTTATTTTAAATTTTTTGGTATCAGTAACGTTATTGTACGATAATTTGTTGCGTGGTAGGAATATTTAGTTTTCTTTTAAGGACTGTACAATGATGCAATCTTTAAACAGTTCTTTAAGTAGATGTCAATGTCGTAAAGCATTTCGTCGGCCGCAAGTAAATTATGAAATATCATGAAATATTGCTCCATCTTATTTATATATCATATGCACTTCAGTTGGTAAAAATTCATTTTTTAACTGCATTTTTTAACTATTTATGAAAATAGTTGTTGTTCTGGGTAAAGAATTGGAAAATCTGAAGTATATCTGAATCTTTTTATTGGTTGAATTCCGCAACTTATTTTATTTTATTCGTTTTCTGATTGGTCCATGCTTAATGTCTAAAAATGAAATACATTTTTTTTTTTTTATTATTCGTTTTCTGATTGGTCCATGTTTAATGTCCAAAAATGGAATATTTCTGTTGTTACGATGGCAAAAAAAAAAAAAAAAAAAAAAAAAAATTAGATATGGGTTTCAAACAAATTGCATTTAAAAATATTTTTTTTTTCTTTAGGCGGTGTAAATGTGCGATGTTTAGAAGTTTAAATTTTGCAGTACCGAAAATTGTGAAACTGAAATTTCATATAATATTTGTTTATGTTTATGACTGGTCCAGAAATATTAACGTGACGCTAAAAGTCCAGGCATATTAATATTACTGTGTAATTATATAATCTACGGTTTGGTCATCCTAAAAATTATGTTATTATTGATTTTTTTAAATTAAGAAATCATTTATAAGTCTAAAATGATAGTCTTTGAAAATATTATTTTCCAGATAAACGTTGCGATTTCTTAAATTACGTTTTTTTTTTTTTTTTTTTTTTTTTTTTTTTTTTTTTTAATTAAAGAACACGCACATGAGAAATTATATTAAGAAGCACAACATTTTGACTATATGGAATTACCCAAATAACAACGGATCATTGATATGTTTAATTTGGAGTCATCTACAATTTACATCGCACTTTAAATGTTTGCTTGTGGTGTGGGGGGGCAGTCAAAAAAATGCAACATTGTGTGACAATTTTTTTTTTTTTTTTTTTTTTTTTTTTTTTACAATATGAAACCACAGTTAGAACGGGTACCGTTAATTTCAAGGTTATGTACCAGTATTTTTTTACTGAAAAATAAATTTAGTTCAAGCACTCGAAATTTCGCCTTATTTATATCAGAGATTTTTTGTAAGAAAATAGTGGGACCGAAGAATTTCTTCGTCATGAAATTCAAAGACCCGCACGAACGCTGGACGCCATATCTTCTACACGAAAATAAACAAGTGTATTTTTACTTAAGTAGTATAAGGATTTTTTCCCGTTTTCTTTGAATAGAAACAGCTTGGAATTAAAGCATGTGCTTGGGATAAATACTATCAAAGACGACGAAATATAAAATACCTAAATACAGTCGAGTTTCTCTATAACGAAATTCCATCCAACATGAATTTCTTTATTTAACGAATTATTTATAGGAACAGTCATTTTTTTTCATAATAACATTAAAAATAATCTCCATATAACGAAATATATATCTCCATTTAACGAATATTTTTCAAAATGTTCTATCATAAGTTCAGAAAACACTCCAAATTATTTGAAGAATATTTTTTTTTTTTTTTCCGTTGAATTCTGGTTTATATTTCATAGCTACATTCCTCTAACTTATTCATCATGTCCCCAAAAAAGCATTCAACTCTCCCTCCCCCTCTCCAAAAAAAGCATCTTTTTGCATGGTTACACTTGACTTTGTTTTAACCAAGATGAGCATGCGTTCTTGAAAAAGACTGAAACATTCGCTTGCTAGTGGGAGATTTGCAATTATCACAAAGCATCCTAAAAGATAAAACTATTCCATTATTGTCTTGAAAAGTGGTTTGTTTCTTGGTTTTGATAATAAGGCAGGAATAGATAAGGGATAAGGGGGAAATGCAGAAAAGGTCGTTTTTCCCCAGGTTTTCATCTACCAAAATTAACTCAAATTACTTTCAGAGTTTAGAGAGGATGTTTGTTGTTTGTGGTGACTCGGAGCATTTTTGGTTGTGAGAGATCATTTGAATGAAGAATTGTTACTAAATGTCATCTTTGCTGGTGTTATCTTCTACTGCATTTGCATAAATTCGCTTCTAGTTTAAACATTACTCTCTCTGATAAAGTAATAATTTTGAAAAAAATCAATAAGACACTGGGAAAAAAAGTAAGTGGGGAAAATGTTTGAGATTCTGAAAAAAAAAAATCCGTTAAATATTTCAAAAAATTAATTAAACACCTCAAAAACAATCATGTTTCAAAATTTAAACATTAAATGAAAAATTTTCTGCCGTCCTCTTTTCAACGAATTTTTCTATATAACGAATTTTTTGTCTGAACGATCGATTTCGTTATATAGAGACTCGACTTTATATAAAATAAATAAAGCAATATACACTGAGAAAAAAAATATAGTTCCAGCATCTAGAATCTAAATTGTGGCTCTTGAAAAAATAGTTCGATGTCATCCTTATAAATTCTAGTTCCCTATGCCAGAGAGTTCTGGAGTTCCCTATTAGAATTCAAGAGCGTTTTCTTATATTCTCGATGTCAAATCTATTTAAAAATCTCTGCAAATAGATGCGAACACAAGAGGTTCAATTTAGCAACTAGAATTCTAGTATTTGAAATCCTTCCCAAAATCAAGCGATAATTTCTCGTTATTGAAACGATTCAATATCGTTTCGTCACCTAGAAAACACTAGACTAGAAATGTCGGGTCATTGCGTCTATTCAACATAGTTGTTTAATCTATTCGTATAGTTCGGTCATCTGTATTTCTAGTTTGAGTATTCAGAAAGTGACTGACTATTCATTCAGGTGAAGGGGGTACATTTTTTTTTTTTTTTCTCAGTGTAATATAAACGTCAACGGATTCAATATGATTAATGTATAAAGCGTATTCACACTTTCTTGTAAATATTTTGACTTTCTTAGTGTCTTAAAACTTTCCAACTTCCAGCATTGACACATTTGAACTAAAAGCTTTCTGTTTACTACCGAGATCCTTTACCTCCAAGCTATGATGTTGATACGGAAAACGTTTGAATTAAGTTTCTCTTTTAAAATCTCACCCTTTATCGACCGCATTATGAACTCATGAAAATATTACATTCCAAAGCATTTTACGCAAATTGCTTAAACTAAATTAAAAGATTTACACAATCATTTAATAAATATTTAAAAAGGAATTAGAAGGATTGAAGGTTTTAGAAGGATTCGTTAAATTTGAATTTCCAGGGATTTTGTGCAATTTTTATAACTCCACTCAAATCTTTTGTTTTTAATTTTTTTCCCCTTAGCATTTTGTAGAATTAAATGTTCAAATATGATGTTTTCACACTACAAATATAGAAATATTTCCGCATTGGAAAATCCCCATCCCCCCTCCCTCAGGCCCCACCAGTGGCCGAGATGTTCGGACCTCTCAACTGGTAGACGGCAGGTGCTGGGTTCGAACCCAATCGCGGCTGTCGGCCTAACCGTTCGGAGTTTTCCGTGGTTTTCTTCGAACCTTGCGTAAATACGGGTTAGGTTCCCTAAGAAAGATCCCCACGGAGGGCACTCCCCCTGGTCCTATATCCCATTAGCGTAGATAATCGGACGACAAAAATCAACCAACCAACCAACCATCCCCCCTCCCTCAGCGCCAAGAAAGCTGAAAAGATGAAAAAGCAAAAGAAATCATCCTTTTAAAAATATTTTTGTTTTGTGTAACCAATAATGCTTTTTGGAACAAGATAAAGTAATGTATCTGTAACTCATTCTAAACAGCATTTCAAGTAAATGACTTATTAAAAGAATTTTATAATAAATTATTTTAATGGTACTTTTAAGTGTCGTCGGTAGATAAAGGGTTAAATCGCAAAAATAAACAGATTTGGTTAAATTGAAAAAATAATTTAATTAAAGTAACAGACTTTTTCAAAATTTTATGGTTTGTCGTGTGACATCTGTTTTCACATTCAGCCGTAAGTAAACAAAATTTAAAATCTGACTTATACTTTTTTGTGTGCGGACTCTGTGACGGGCAGACAGACAGACAGAATAGTGAAATGAATGAATGGAACCCTAAAAACTACGCAGCAGAAGCAAATGATGAATGTAAATATGATATTTGTGTCTTAATTTGTAGATTGTTTTTGAATAACCGACAATTAACTTTAATTCTTGGATAGAGTTGAATTAATTAAAACAAATCAGAGAACTTATTTGCTCGTTATAACAGAGTTCTTGGAATGTCCATGGAATAACATATTATTACAAAGGCAAAATAATAAGTAAATTAAAATAAACTAATTTTAAATAATTTAGTTATAACTGAATTTTGTGTAGTTTTATGCTATTAAGTAAAGCTCTTATTTTAATTTTGTAGTTTTAGAAATTTGAATTACTGAATCAAGGGAACAATTTAGAAGAAATAACATTTTATTAGAAATAACATTTTAATATTTTAATAAGCTTTTAGGAAAACTGTTTTTAATTTTTTAGGTGCGTTCGTAATTATGTAAATACGTAGCACCTATATTAGTTGTCGTTCAGTCCGTCCGTCTGTCTGTCTGTCCGCATATAACAACGCAAAAACTACCCAACCAAATCGTTTGAAATTTAAAATACATAATTGTTACATACTTTTGTTGATTCATTTCAAAATTTATAAAAATCGGATGCATAGATCAATTACAGGGACAATCAAAAGGATTCCGTTACATTACGGTCAATGGGGGAAAAAAGTTTCAAATGCATTTTAATCGTTTGAAATTTAAAACATGTAATTATTACATAATTTTGTCCAGTCATTTCAAATTTTATGAAAATCAAATGCCTAGATTAATTACAGGGATAATCAAAAGTATTCCGTTACATTACGATCAATGGGGAAAAAAAGTTTCAAATGCATTTTAATGGTGTTATACTCATTGGAACATAATAAAATTGACATGAAATTATGAAGTATATATATTTACTAAAATATACATTCTGTACAATCTGTGATGCAGAGAATATTTATTATTAAATTACAGGGCCACACAAAAGTATTCCACTACATAATGCTATACGGGGAAACATTGTTTGGGGCGTGTTTTAATTATATTAAACTATTTCACATTTTACGAATATGATATACGCTGCTGAGGTATAATAAAAATTACTTCCTGTATATTTATAGGAACACAAAAATTTCGACCTCTATACTGTATCCAAAGTACTGTCTACTATACCAGCAAGTTCTGAATATTTTTAAAACTTCGTTATCGTACGAACGCACCTCATTTGCTACGCTTCACGTGCAATTTCCAACTTGTTATAGATGTATTCACATTATATAATATTTAAATTTAATTCAATGTTAAAAAAGGTTGGAAATTTATTCATTTTCAAAAATTTCTGCTTATTGCATCACAATTTTTTTTTCTAATAGCCAATTTCTTGGGAGCATTTTCAGTTTATATTATTTACTTTTTGCTTTTTTTGGTTGCAGAAACCAAGTTTTCATATAATTCGAGCTTGCTTTAAGTAAATTTTGCTATTGTTGAGTTCTATGTTGTTTCCAGGTGTAAGCTGCTGTTATTAGAAATGTTTTATATGCACGGATGTAGTAGAGGGTATACGGGGGGTATACACCGTATACTTTCTATATTTTAAGGAATACCATTTAATCTGCTGTTTCTCAAAAAAAAAAAAAAAAAAAAAAAAAAAAAAACTATAGTATATACACCTTAACACTAGAACTGCGGAGACGGGTCGTTTTGAACCGGACTCCGTGAAAAGATGCCGATTCAAACCAGTTAAGTCTTCTTAAAATAAGTTGCATATAAGCTGTACAAAAGTTATTTAAATAAATAAGTTAAATAGTTTTTAATAAAAATTCTGTTGTGCATTATTTTTATAAAAATAGAATAAAATTTCCCGCGGTTCTAGTGTTAAAGTATACTCTCTGCTTCGATCGTATACCCTTTGCTTAGAGCGTATAGTATTCCCCCTGTCTTTTTTTACGATTACCCCACTGTTAATATGAATTGTTAGTTGATTAAATTAGACTAGATGAACATGTTTTTCTGCATGAAAGCAAGTTGCTCTATAAAAAAACGAACTCGTGTAGTACTTATCAACAATCAATAAACGAAGGATCACAAATATATTCACATGCAAATATTTGCTCCACAAACACCAAAACAAAAGCCACAAAAGCATCGCAACGAGTATGATCTAATGAATAAAAATTTAAACTTAGGCGTTTCCAAATTAATAAATAACATTTTATAATTGAATAAATTATATTACTTTTTTATTAATACTAATTTTTAAATTAAGCAGGGATTGAATTTTTTCACACATTTGTTGTTTATATTTTTTCGCTTTTGCGTATTACAGAATCGAAATTTAAAAAATACATATATTTCTTTCTTTCTTTCTTTCTTTTTTTTTTCCATTCTTGTTTAGAAAATAATACTTAAATACGTAGTTGTAGAATTATTAAGAAAATATCTATAGTTAAAATGATTTTTTAAATTTTTTATAGGCGAATACGAAAATAAAAATAAATTATTTTTAATTTGGTTATTGTTTTCAGAGTATGATTAATGTTTTCTTTAATACCAAGAACGATATTTACATATTTGAGAATTAGAAATTAATTTATTAATTTTTAATCCTGATAAAAATTATAATTAAAGTTTTGTTTGATAAATGTAAATTTTTATCAATAAATAAAATTAAGTTAAACTAGGTTAAAAATTGTATATATATATTTATTTATATACTTTATTTGACACTTGGCTGAAATGTCTCTTTAAAACTCTGCTATTTAAATAGCTAAGTACGACATTTCGACAAGATAATTTAAATTTTCATTTTTTTTTCTTATTAAGTAATATACTTTTAATCCATTTAACATTTATAACTGATATCACAATGCACATGTATCGTACGGTTTCAATTTTTCGAACTATATCCCATAATTATCCGGTTAACATTTTGCTGAAAATCAACAGGTGTAATTTTTAAGGACGTCTTCGTTGCAACAATACATTTAAGGATACATGCATTTCTAGATTACTATACGGTTTTTGCCACAGCCTGCATCTTCACATATCTTACCCAAAACAGAAGATGGCGTGTGGACGATTTCTCGGGTGGTTTTAACAGCTATTGCAAGAAAAACAGCACTCACAGACGATGAGAGAGGGTTGCTCTATCCCTCAACTTCCCTCCAAGTACGGGAAATGGCGCCAAGAAAGTTGATAATGGGTTCTCCTTTCGCCAAGCAGCTGAAAAACAGTTCTTTGCGTGAGCGGCGGCAAGGAAAGGTAGGGATAGGATTATATCCGATTTTCAAAGTTAATAAGTTTTTTTTTTACCTTTGCGTAGTTTGAGGAAAAAAATAAATGTTATTATTATTTAGTGATTTAAAATGATTAAACACCAAGAGAACAAGAACGAACAGTAATATGTACCACGCACAGATTATAAAAAACTTTCTAATTCTAGCAGGTTATTATGTACATATATATATATATATAATCACATTTTTTCTAAAATAAAATGCAATATCTAAATAAGCAACTTAAGAAAACACGTACACACATAACCAAGCAAAAATCCATTTTTAACAATCACTGTCCATACATAGTAATGTGCGCTCTTTCGTGTAAACTTGTATGTGATCTATAAAATTCCTAGAAAGTACCTAATACATAACTTAGATTAGCATAAAAATACATACTCTGAGGAAAATGGTCTTCCATTTAAAATATCGATCTTAGATTATCCTTAATCAAATTATTTTGTGTGTCTCACTTAAAAGAGTCTCATATGAGACACATAAATGTTGTGCATTCTATAATATTTAAAAACATACAGTGCAGTTCAGTGATTCTGTAAACTTGAGGCAGAGTTCTGCATCGGTTTTTATCCAAATCAAATTTGGCCCGTGGTTCGGGTTGGGTTAGCGCAATATTTTTCGTTGTGGATCGGGTTCGAGTCGGATAGACTTCAACTTTTTTTTTGTTTGTTTGTTTGTTTCCGGTCGGATTGACTTTTATTGTTCCGGGTTCGGGAGGCTTTTTGACTTTTGCGGATTGGATTCGGATTAAACTGATTTTTTCAAAAGAATATCCAAAATATGCTTTCCCTTAAAAGTGTATATAAACCGCAAATAAAAGTTTCACGAAAGCAAAATGCGTACCTGCCTGTTTTTCTGGTCTTTGGCTTGGCTAGAATTAACAAGTTGGAAATTGCATGTGAAGCGTAGCAAATGAGGTGCGTTCGTACGATAACGAAGTTTTAAAAATATCACTCCCATATATCAATCTCATAAAATTGTAAGTAATTAATTACAATTAAAATGCGCACCAAACAATGTTCTCCCTATACCATTATGTAATGGAATACTTTTGTGTGTCTTTGTAAATCCATAACTAATGTTCTTTGCAACGCAGATTATGTAATATGTATATTATAATATCTACTTTATAGATGCATAACAATTTTATTATGCTCGAATGAGTGTAACACCATTAAAATGCATTTGAAACATTTTTCCCTATTGACCGTAATGTTACGGAATGCTTTTGATTGTCCCTGTAATTGGATTATGCATCCAATTTTGGTAAAATTTGAAATGACTCGACAAAATTATGTAATAATTATGTATTTTAAATTTCGAGCTATTAAAATGCATTTGAAACTTTTTCCCCATTAACCTTAATGTAAAGGAGTACTTTTGATTGTCCCTGTAATTGATCTATGCATTCGATTTTCATAAAATTTGAAATGACACGACAAAATTGTGTAATAATTATATATTTTAAATTTCGAACGATTCGGTTGGGTAGTTTTTGCGTTGTTATAAGCGGACAGACGGACGGACTGAACGACAACTATAGGTGCTACGTATTTACATAAATACAAACGCACCTAAAAAAAGAAAAAAAAATGTGCAAAATATTTTTTAGGTTAAAAATCTGCATACAATAAGAACCTCCATAATGGTTTTCTTCCCAAAAGGCAGACACCTCAATTTAGCGGGCATTTTTTCAATTTCTAAATTTCATATATTTGAACGCTTAATCGCTGAATAGCGGGCACTTATCGATCTACACACACGTGACATGTATACATAGATATGTGTTAATAAGCTATCAATAATGTGCACCTCTGTTTTTGTGTGTATCAGAAAGGAAACGTTGATAACATTCTTTATATTTCGAAAGAAGAAAAAAATAATTCCATGTGCCGTATTTAATACGTATCTATAAACATATTTTAATTTAATTTTGTGCCATGAATTTGGCCAATATGATATGTTTCTCTGATCAAAACAAAAATCTAAAAAATGGAATAGTACTTATGTCAAATAGCTTCAGTTGGTGAAAAATTAGAATTCGTTCTTCGGAAACACAAGAAATTTCGAACAAGGTACAAAGGTTACGATTTACTTTTATTGACTATTTGGAAAATAGTTGATGTCCCCGGTAGAGAATTGGGAAGTCCGAAGTATATCTGATTCTTTTTATTGGTAGAATTACGCAACTTTTTTTTTATTTTATTCGTTTTCAGATTGGTTTTGTTTGTATTTATGTCGGCCAATTATCTACACAGTGGGATATAGGCCCTAAGGGGTGGGATGCCCTCCGTGGTGGTCTTTCTAAGGGAACCTAACCCGTATTTACGCAAGGTTCGAAGAAAACCACGGAAAACTCCGAACGGTTAGGCCGACGGTCGCGATTGGGTTCGTAGCCAGCACCTACCGTCTACAGGTCAGAACCTCGCGGCCACTGGTGGGGCCTATATTTAATGATCCAAAAATGAAATACTTCTTTTTTTTATTTTATTCGTTTTCCAATTGGTCTATGTTTAATGTCCAAAAATGGAATACTTCTGTTATGACGATGACAAAAAAGTAATAAAAAAAAACTACAAAAAAAATAATAACTTAAAAACAAATTGATATACACTTTCAAACAAATTGCATTTAAAAGTACATTTTTTTCTCTATACGACGGTGTGAAAATTGATAATTATTTGGAAGTTATTATAGGATATATTTGGAAGTTAAAAAATTTGCAGTACCGAAAATTTCAAAATTAAAATTTCATTTAAAATCTATATGATGGGTACGGGAGTCTTAATTTTTAATCCATGGTGTACGTAATAGAGGAATCTGTCATTACGAAAACCACGTTTTGATTATACTAAAAATGATGTTTATTATTATTATTAAATAATAATTTAAATGTAGAATTTATTTATAAGTCTTTAAAATTTTAGTCTTTGAAAATATCATTTTCCAAATAGTCGTTGTAAATTGTTAAATTAATTTTTTTTATTGTTTTTATTGAATACTAAAAAATATTAATTAAAAAAAAAAAAAAAATATATATATATATAGTCGAGTCTCTATATAACGAAATCCATCATTCCAGTAAAAATTTCGTTATATAGAGAAATTAGATGTATAGAGAATGATTTTAAAAATCGTATTTAATGTGTAAATTTTGAACAAATATTATTTTTGATCTTTTTAATTAAGAATTTGAAATTTCTAAAAGTATTTATTAACCTAACATTTTATTTGTTAATTATTTAAGCAGTTTCAAAAAAGAGAACAGACATTTATTTGAAACTTAATGAAAATCAAATAAGGAAGACTTGCATTAATTTCAGACGAAAAAAATCTGTAATTTTTGTTGTTTTGATTTTTAAATTGTTATGCTCTCAAAAAATTTAGCAAGGAATGAAAAATTGTAGTTCACATTTTCCTCCATTTGAAGGCCTCTCTTATGTGCCTCTCATTGATTCTTGTCTTATATGTGTAATAATCCAATTGACTCTGTTTTGAGAAGGATGTTGAAATTTGTGTGTTAGGTGGGATGAACTCGTTGGATTTAAAAAACAAGGAGAGAAGTAATATTTATATATATATAAAAAAAAAAAAAAAAAAAAAAAAAAAAAAAAAACTCAGCACTGAACGATAAATCAAAAATTAGTGATGGAAAATTCATTAAATATTATTTCAAAGCTTTTTTTAAAAAAACTGAATAAATTAAGACCAATTTATGAAAAAATTCGTTATATGGAGATAGATATTTCGCTATATAGAGACTGTTTTTAATGTAATCATGCGAAAAGGGGACCGTTCCTACTAAAAATTCGTTACATAGAAAAATTCGATATATGAAGATTCGTTATAGAGAGACTCGACTGTAGTTGGAGAGTGTCAAGCAGACAAAATTAAATAATTTAAGCTCATTTACTTGCAAAATACAGCCATACAATATTTTTAAATCCTAACTGTGCACATGAGGTAAACACCATCTATACTAATAAAAGAACAAAACGCTCTGTCTGTCTGTGTGTGTATCTGTGTGTGTGTCTGCGATGGCTAGCAAAATCTACAGCACGTACAAAGCTCAAAATTTTTGACGTGACAACGTCTTGTAAATTGGTTTGCCGGGAGACACTTCAAGAAACTGCGTTACGTTACGTTACGCTCCGCTCACGATACGCGCTCACTTTTCTCTTAACTTTTTCCGGTCACTTGTGGGACCATTTTCTGAACGTGAATGTGAATTCGCTGCAAGGAAGGGGCGGTGCTTAATAGGAATTTTAGATAGTATCAAACTAAGACGAAATACGTTATGTATTAGTTATTAGTATAAAGTACAAAGAAAATAAGTGTAGTTTATTTCGTAATTCGGTGGTATATTATGGAAAACTAATGATATGTGATTAGTGAAAGCCATTTTACTTTAGTTATATTCTGCTCATTGAAAAATTCTTTAATATGCTGTTTACAAAATTCAACATTTGACATCAATAAACATGAAGTAAAATGTGTTTAACAAACACAGTGTATTGCAAGTTATTGTATGTATATTTGTATATAAATACGTATGTATGTGTAAAGGTAAAAATAAAATTTTGTTAATATGAAATTCAGTGCGAGATTCTTTGTATAAATTAATGTTTTAAATATAATTCTTTGTATAAATAAATGTTTTAAATTGTTACGATTATTTCATCCTTCTTCCTACTATACGAATGAATATTCACATTAAAATTATTTTACAACTCAAAGTCGTTGTCACGTAAAACTTTCGCCCGTATACCGACTTTACAGGCAACCAATTTTTTTTTTTTTTTTTTTTTTTTTTTTTTTTTTTTTTTTGAGAGTAGCCCAATGTCTCTCCTGATGCACCTGAAGCTCAGAATTTCAAAATTCTATTTATTAACTGAGTAATTAATTAAATTCCAAAGCTCACTCTCATAAAAAATCGCCTTTTTTCGCTTTTTTCCATTTTATTTTCTTATGGTTGATTGGTTGCATAAAATTTTCGCAGAAAGAATTAAAAAAGCTGGGACAGACCTTTAAAATTCATAGACTGTCAAACTGGCACTGTACACCATGGAGAAAAAGATAGGTGGCGGCGAAGTAAACCGAAAAAAGGTTGCAGCACGGAGTAAGAAGTGTCTTACTCCGTGGTTTGCAATATTAAACCATTTATCGCTGAAATTTTAATGCCTCAAACAAAAGCACGAGAAAGGAATTTTGTATTAATAAAACGAATTGAAAGAAACGAATTACAGCTGAAGCATATTTTACGAATAAATAGTAATTTTTTAAAATGGTTTTTTTCTATTATATTATTTAGGTTAAAGTTAGGTTAAAGTTAAATTGCATTTATGTTGTGGTTAGAATAAGGATATGTTACAATAAAGTGAATACATTTAGGCTAGGTTACATTTCTGTTATATTTAATTTACGGTAGGGTACTGTTAAGTCGCTGTTAGGTTACAGGCAGGTTATGGTTACGGTATAAAAGTTTAAGGTTAGGAATTTATACACAGAGTGAACCTATACGCAAGATTTGATTAAAAATAACACTTACTTTTGTTAAATAGCTCTGAAATTATAGTACTATATACCAACCTTTTAGCTACCATCGTGTATCGATTTCATTCATGGTATAGTCGGATTTAAGAGTGATATAATTAGTTTGAAATTCAAAATATTTCACTTGGGATTTGTATGTGAAAATAATAATTAGTTACGTGACTTAACAGTGATTTTACGGGTAAGTATCAACTTTTTTACACGAAAATCATGCAATCGTTGGATACATATTCCCTCCCGCGTTTTTCATTGCTCATTTTGAGTATCTTTAAAGCTTAATATTAGTTGTTTTTAAAACCGATTTTTCACACAGTCAGTGGCTACGTATTTCAGACAATGCATTTCTGCATGTAAATAGTTAATGATAAAATCATACAAATTTCAAGTTCGTTTAATATTGTTAATACGGACCCAGGCAACGCCGGGCGGGTCAGGTAGTAATATATAAATTTTAGCTGAAAATTTGAAATTAATTTTCTCTACAACTTTCCCCATTAATAAACCGATAAATCGATTAAAAAAATCATAAAAAATAGCTGTAAAGGGTTAAAGAAAGAATAACATATGATGGCATTTTTTATATACATTTTATTCTGATGCAGTAAATTGAACTTATAATTCAAGATATTCAAATGCATATTTATTTTCATCTGAAACATACTTTGCTCAAACCTTTTGTGAAACTTTCAACAAAATAGTGATAAAAAAAACCTATGTATCATTCTATATAAGGTATCCTGGGGTAATAAAGCGACGTTAACGTTCTACCAATTTTCACGGCTTAATTTTAACTTGTATTTTTCAAACAAATATACTATTTGATAAAGTAACTCATTGACTATCTATATAAAAAAAAATTATTTAACAGATATGTATTCATAAAATGTAATGGCGTGATTTCTTGACCAATGCCATTTGGCGTTGTTACCCACCTATATGGGTAATAACGGTATGCAAACAAAACTATAAAGTAAAATCGAATAATGGCATGTAATGTAGATTGCCCAATTCTAAAAATACAAATTCTACAACTCTAGAAATTGACACAATGCATTCTAAGCTATTGAAAATGTTCAATTTTTTGTGAAAGTGTAAGAAAAAGAAACGTGTGGTTGGGGGGGGGGGGGGGGAGGAAGCAAAAGAACATCAGATTCTAATCTACTTTTTGCTTAAAAAGGACAGTTAAAATAGAATTATTAGATAAATTGCACGGTTTTAACTGTGATAATTTGAATCAGTATTTATATTCCCATGTATAAATTCTATGCGTTAGAAAATATTAATTTTTTTATGAAAGTGAAAGAAAAAGGAGCGAGGGGGAGCTTCAACAGAGTATAACACCCTATGCTTCTCTTTTCTTAAAAAACCCCGCTTAAATATAATTATAAGTAACATTGCATAGTTTTAACCATTTATAATGTAATATTTTAATCATGTGAAATTTTATAATAACTTAGAATTATATGTAATAAATATTTTTCTTAATACTATTATAGTAGTCTTGTAAATAGTTTTTAACCCATAATTCCACACTAATACGGATTGTCCAAAACTAAATTTAAATTGTCGGCGTTATATAAAACATGGTTTAATAATTTTTTAATTAAATAATTAAGATTTTTTATAAAAAATATTATCCCAATGAGATTTCTCATTAAATTTTATGCATGATTCATGTGGTTATATATCATTATCTCTATATTAGTAACAAAGTTAACCTTTAACTGCTGTTAGCAATCTCACTGAGCGTTGATTCCCCCCACCCAAATTTTAGAGTTTAATTGGTATTTTCCAGGTTAACTATAGCTACAACTGAAATTCTATTTCGTTTGGAATCCTCCTACTATTGTTAGAAATATTTGAATAGATTAAATTTGGTTAGAATTAATTCTGTACAAAAAGTTTAGTGCAGTAGCAGTATTATTCTGTGATTTTTATTCCTTCATCGCCATTTAACTATTAACTAATGTTACCGGTTTCACAGACCAGTTTTTCTTTTAATTTTTATAGTTTAACTTGTAATTTTCAGTTTAACTACAAACACTACCGAAATTTTGTTTCTTTTGGAACTTTAATACTATCACCAGAGACTTTTAAATAGGTGAATATTAAATATAATAGTCTTGTATAAAAAGGTTAGTACAAAAAAAAAAAAAAAAAAAAAAAAACAATCCTATGAGTTATTCCCGCCTTTTATTCATATTTCAATCTTGGGCTCTCACAAACTGCTTCACATTAGTTATGTTACAATTTCTGTCACTTCGGTTAAATATTAAATTTTTAAATTTTTTAAAAATGAACACTGAAAAAGTGAACAGTTAAAATTTAGAAATAAATTGAACAATCCAGTTGAAATTTAATAGAAACCTGATTTTGAAAATGTTCAAATTGGAATATCGAAAACATTTTGGTATAGATATATTTATAAGAGTTTAAAATTATTTTTTACATTAGTATCAAAAAATAAATAAAAAAATAGAGAGAGTAATTTTGAGTATTGGACCCCCCCCCCCCTTCTCCGTTTAATCTTACCATTTCAGCAATAGTAATAAAGCTGTCCCATATTAATAAATAAATCCATTCGGATGTAGTTCAGCTACTGTTGGGAATCAACCAGGGTGATAACGCCAAGGATTGGCGTAATTACCCCGGTATATTTATTGCGCAGTTCATTTTAAACTTCAAATTATCTCGAGAAGATATCGAAAATTAACAACATTTTGAAAGTACATGAAATGCACTACAAATTTATGTAATTAACAAAGTATTTCCGGATAAAAAAATACAGTCTTCACAACACAAAACTTATCTCGCAAATTTTAGATCAAGCGTTAATTTTAGTTGCTTGTAAAAGCAATAAGACCTACAAATGAAACAAATTAACTTGAAGCTGTTTTTTGCGATTTATATGACTCAAAACCCTTTTGCGCAGAGCACATAGGTGTCATTTATCGGATTATTTTATAATTATGCATAATATTAGCACTTGGCGTTATTACCCCGCCTGGCGTTATTACACTAGAACTCCTTATATATGAGCTATCGTACATGGCACAAAAATCGCGATCATTAGTTAGTTGTTCAATGGCAACACCCGAATGAAACGCTTCTCCTTGGTTATCGTGTTAAAAATCCTTTGGCAGGATTTAGACCAGATAAATTGGATTTATTACGTTTAGATCTTTCGCTGATATTATGAAGCTTCAAAATATTATTATTTTTGTTTTTTCTGTATTTTTTACGTAAAAAAAAATAAAGATAACGAATTTTAAACGCTTGAGTTTAAAATTAAAGTTATGCATTATAAGTTAAATGAGTGAAAGGATTGTTTTTCAAATAAAATTAATAAAATACGAAAAAAACTAGTCGTTGGGGGCCACCGTAACACTTACTCATCATGGATATGTATATGAAAGTAAAACATGTGAAAACTATTTATACAATGCATTGCAATTCATAAACAAAATTTAAATATTGTTAATATGCATAGTAATGCTACATTAAAAAACTGCTGATGTACCAATTTCGACAAATTATATAAAACGCCAAACTACTCAAGTAGTACCGAACTGCGTAAAAGAAACATCCTTATAACTCCAAAAATAATAACTCTATTAACTAACAATTAACTGCGTCGGATTAAGCGTCTCATTTCCAATTAAAATATACCTTTGATTTGAAATTTGAATGAAATACAGGGTCATGAAAAATCAAAGAATGTGGAATACAGGATTACAAATATCTCGGCAACTAATAATCCGATCGACTTCGTTCTATATGAAAAATGTGTGTTATTTTATAGCCTTTTACATCCATTCCTTAGAACAAAAAAAATCGAAAATTTTTATGTACCTTTCATCAGAACGAATTTTTCGAGAGTCCGAAAAAAATAGTTCCGGTTAATCGAGGTTGCTGATATTAAATAGGCTTCGTCCCATTTTTACATACTAACTACATACAAAATTTCAAGTCTCTATCTTAATTTGTTCGGGAGATAGAGCGGTTACAGACAGACAGACAGACACACAGACGGACGGACGGCAAAATTTTTTTTCTAAAAATATGTTTTTCGGAATCTCCAGTATCTAAAACGTGTAAATCCGTCAAAAAAATTTCGATTTTCAAAACGATTGCAATACTTACCCTATACTACGTATGATGGGTAAGTAAAAAGGCACGGGAATAATGTTTGGCGATTTATCATCTGAGCCCAGCTAGCATAAAAATAGTGATTTCTTAATTTCTCTAGCAGAATCTTCTAATTTGGCAAAAGATTGAGCAAGTAAATTAAATTAAAAATAAAAATATTATGATGCAATGCTTAGTATACATTTGAGACCAAACTGGTTGCCAAGGGCGGCTTAGTCCGAAAGAATTCTTCTAGCGTGAGCCCGACCTGCGGAAAGAAATTTAGATTCATTCTAAACTAAAAAGAACAAAATCCGGGATAATCCGATCCGATGTTTGACTCTACTTAATGTTGCTGAGATGCTCAGGAATTTTACTATATATAAATATTAAAATAGACAGATTTATTCATTTATCAATATTTAATATAAAAATGGTATTACAGATATAATTAATTGTAGATTATTTTTCATATTGGAGTTAAAACATGATTTATTTTCCTTACATTGCGAACCCAATCGCGGCCGTCGGCCCAACGTTCGGAGTTTTCGTGGTTTTCTTCGAACCTTGCGTAAATACGGGTTAGGTTCCCTTAGAAAGACCCACATGAAGGGCAATTCCCCCCTCCCTGGACCTATATCCCTCGAGAAGATAATCGACCTATACACAAAATAAACCTAAACCTTACATTGCGCGTTCGGGTCGGTTTTCGGGTTGAAATATTGCGGGATCGTGTTGAGATACCTCTGGTTTCTAGTAGGGTTGCAAGTTGAATGAATATTAAGTTTGCGGGTTCAAGTCGCGTACATTCCGACTTTCACAGGGCTCTAATTTGAGATATCTTAATATCATTAAAATGCAACGTAAACAATTTTTCGCCCTAAATCATAATATAATGGAATGGAATGATTTTCTGATCCCTATAAACGAGCTATAAACGCTACTATTCTAAACGCCTGAGAAAACATATTAAAATCCATACTGATGATGTACATCAATTTCATTATGTATGAAATATCGTAACATCAATAAAGTGTTCCGTAAAGAAGTTTTCCCCACAAACCGTAATACTCAATGGAATTATTCTGTGTACCTTGTAAATGAACTATAAATTATACACATTTCATTTTCAATGCAACAGATTCTAAAACAAATTCAATAATACATAAATTTTTCAATGCAATTCAAATATATTTACGAAACTTAGGCCACTTCATAGACAGACAGATAAACGAATTCATAAATACTTTTCAACTATGTTGGGAAGTATTAAAAAAGGAATAAAGATTTTTCATGAAAAGGCAGGAGGCGCCCTTGAACTCTTTGTGAAAGACAATATTTAGTTCTGACTTGCTTTTATGCTCATACATTAATAGATGAGGGATTTTGTTTCTATCCTATATGTATACAGGGTGTATCTAAACTACTGGGCAAAACTTTAAGGGGTGATAGTACACATCAAGTCAAACAATATTAAATAGGAAACTAAAGGGTCCCAAACGCCTTCCCAAGGAGATAGACGCCATTAAAGTTTAGGGTCCAAAATTTCAAATAAACATAAAAGACGGAAAAATTGGTCGATATATTTGCGGTTTTCACGAAAACTATTCTTTATGTCAGTATTTTCTTGAAAATAAATTATAAAGATAAACTTTAAAAAATGCCGATAGAGGGCGCTTTAGACTTTGGAGTACCAAACAACTATTTTTTGCTGTTATTTTTAGCATCTCATTAAATGTTTTCGGAAGCTTAGACTTAAACTTAAATTTTGAGCTCAAAATCTGAGTGGTTGGGAGTGGTTAAGTAGCGCAAACTCAACTGTTTTCAGAGGTTTAAATTTCAAATGATTATAAAAAAAAGGAAAAATTTGTCGATTCGTTTGCGGTTTTTGCTAAAACTACTCTTTAAATCAGTATTTTCTTAAAAATAAATTTTAAAGATAAATTTAAAAAAATGCCGATAGAGGGCGCTTTAGACTTTTGAGTGATGAACAACTATTTTTTGCGGTTATTTTTTGCATCTTATTTAATTTTTTTAAAAACTTAGACATAAACTTAAATTTAGAGCTCAAAATCTGAATCATTGGAGTGGTTAAGAAGCGCTAACTGAACTTTGTTCAAGAGGGGGTGAGGGGGAAGGTTCAAATTTCAAATGACTATAAAAAACGGAAAAAATTGTCGATTCCTTTGTGGTTTTCGCTAAATCTATTCTTTATGTCAGTATTTTCTTAAAAAAAAAAAAAAAAATTGCAAATTTCGTTAGCAAGCGCTTTAAACTTAAATGTAACCAGCAACTATTTTTAACCATTATTTTTTGTATCTAATTAAATGCTTGCAAAAACTTAGACTTAAATTTTGAGCTCAAATTCTGAATCGTTGAGAGGGGTTAAGAAGCGCAAATTGAACTGTGTTCAGGAGTTGAAACAAACCCCCCCCCCCCCCCCCTATCGACCACAGTTCAATTTTGCGCTACTTAATTACTCCCCATTCAGATTTGGCCATTCAGATTTTCAGCTCAAAATTTAAGTTTAAGCTTTTGCAAGCATTTAATGAGATTAAAAAAATAACGGTTAAAAATAGCTGTACGTTACTCCAAAGTGTAAGGTGCCCTCTATTGGCAATTTTTGAAATTTTTCTTTATAATTTATTTTTAACAAAATACTGATTTAAAGAAGAGTTGTAGTGAAAACCGCGATCGAATCGACCGATTTTTCCGTTTTTTATAATCATTTGAATTTTGAATCTCTGAGTTGAGTTTTTGAATGAATGTCTCGCTTTTGAATCTGAAGTTGAGTTTGCGCTACTTAACCACTCCCAACTATTCAGATTTTGAGCTCAAAATTTAAATTTAAGTCTAAGCTTGCGAAAACATTTAATTAGATGCAAAAAATAACGGCAAAAATAGTTGTACGTTTCTCCAAAGTCTAAGACGCCCTCTATCGGCATTTTTTGAGATTTATTTTTAAAATTTATTTTCAAGAAAATAGTGATTTAAAGACTAGTTTCAGCGAAAACCGCAAACGAATCGATAAATTTTTCCGTTTTTTATAATCATCTGAAATTTGAACCTCTGAACACTGTTCAGTTTGCGCTACTTATCACAACTATTACTCACAACTATCCACATTTTGAGCTCAAAATTTAAGCTTAAATCTAAGCTTCCGAAAACATTTAATGAGATGGGAAAATAACGGCAAAAAATAGTTGTTCGTTACTCTAAAGTCTAAAGCGCCCTCTATCGGTATTTTGTGAAATTTATCTTTATAACAGTTTTTCAAGAAAATAATAACATAAAGAATAGTTTTAGTAAAAACCGCAAATCAATCGATCAATTTTTCTGTCTTTTATGTTTATTTGAAATTTTGGACCCTAAACTTTAATGGCGTCTATCTCCTTCGGAAGACGTTTGGGACCCTTAGTTTCCTATTTAATATTGTTTGTCTTGGTGTGTACTATCACCCCTTAAAGTTTTGCCCAGTAATTTAGATACACCCTGTATATATATATATATATATATATATATATATATATATATATATATATAAAAGAAAAAGCCGGCCTTATTTTTGTAATTGCAGTTATTTCTTATTTGTTACTTTAGTCTGTTGCTTTTTATTGATATACTCTACAATTGTTTTGAATGAAAGTTCTGAAAAAAAATCTTCGTTTAGTTTATTTCAGGTTTATATTTTTCATCTCATAAAACGAGGTTGTTATTTTAAACCCCAGGCATTTCTGTTTAAAAATCTTGCTCTTCCCTGTATTTCGTGCTTCATTGAACCTCCGCATTTTCAGATTATCTGAACTATCCTTATCGGATGTAAGATATTTCGCGTTATAAAAGAATAGAAGGGAAGAAAAAGTCCTCTTCTATTATGATAAAATTTTGATGCATTATTCTTTGATATCACGTTAGAATTTTTTTTTGTATTCTCCTTAGGTGTAATCAAGGAATGGGTTTTAAAATTTAATAAATTATTTTAATTATTTCATCTGATAATTTTGATTAAGAAACAAATCAGCATTTATTTTTATTTTAGCTGATAATTTTGATTAATAAAACAGATTAGTATTTATTTTTATTTTAGCTGATAATTTTGATTAATAAAAACAAATCAATATTTATTTTTATTTTAGCTGATAATTTTGATTAATAAAAACAAATCAGTATTTATTTTTATTTTAGCTGATAATTTTGATTAATAAAAACAAATCAGTACTTATTTTTATTTTAGCTGATAATTTTGATTAATAAAAACAAATTAATATTTATTGTTATCATTTTTATTTTAACTGATGGCTTTTATTAATAAACAAATCAATATTTATTTTTAATATTTTAGGTAATAATTTTGAATAAAAAAAACAAATTAGTACTTTTTATTTTTATTTTAGCTGATAATTTTTTTTTTAAGAAGCGAATTTATAAAAATTCTTAAAAAGTGACTTAAAAGAGAGAGATCAAATAACAATTTTCGAGGAGTGCCCCTGATGAGAAAAAAATATTAATAATTAAATATTACTAATTAAAAATATTAATTATTTATAATTACTATTGGGATACAAAGACAAAGTTACAAATAAAAAGATGAATTTTTAATTGGATCAGAAATGATAAAGATATCAAAATACTGCCCCAATTTCCCCTAGAGATATTTTATGATATCAGAGGCACCCCACCCCCCACCTCCCTCCTAAAATGATAATATTATACATGCAGAGTAGGGTGGAGCGAAAAAAATTTTTTTTTGAAAATCAAAAACGGATAGGTGCCAAAAGTTGTCTTTATACTAGTACATCAACTGCGTGAAATTTTACCGCTGAAAAAAAATGGCTTGAGTCTGCGCTTTTGCTTCAAAAATCGAAATTTTGGGTAAAATTTGTCATTTTTTTGACATTTTTTCAAAAAATTGAAAAAATCCTACAGAGCTGGTTAGTATTTAAAAGTGTTGCTTAGACCTTTATATTTATCTGCTTAACATATTTAAACTATAAAACAATATGTTTATTCCCTATAGCTAGAGCAAAACAGACAACTTTTAGTAAGAAAACAGTATTACCACTCTATTGGGTCATACAACGAATTGTTGTTTTTAATACAGCTCTTGTTTTCAAAACTACCTTGGACATGCGTCGTAGAGGTGGCTATATTTCCTATACCACCCGGCTCAACTATTCGATGATCTTAGTACAGTGTTTTATTTATACATTGATTTGTGATTTTCTTCATAAAAATTTGGCATGTTTTCGATGTTTCCACCTTGTTTATCTGTTTGCATCCACATGCTGCTGTAACTATCTCCATGTATATTTTTACAGTTTGTACAAAAAAAATGACAAGCAGGGTAATGTACGGGAATATTATTAAAGGGATCTATTCGGCCATCTACTATATTTATCAAACTTACATTCAGTTGATGAATAGTGATTGGAAATTCTGTTACCACAACATTTTTTCAGTCAATTGTATTTTTTTACGTAATGATTTGCTTCAAAGATGATTTCAGATATTTCAACTATAAGTATGCCATCATTTATTCTACTTTTGCATTTTTTATATGTTGAGAAGCGAGCTGTTTAATGTAATGGTGATCGTCAGAGAGAATTGCAATGAAAATTTGTTCTCCATGTCTAAAGCAACGCTGTTGTAAATAACCTTTTTTTGCATTAGTTTTATGCCGTTTTCTAAGTGTTTTCGTATCCAGGTAATTTCCTATTAACTTTTAGATCCCCTTTTTATGAATGGACAACATTTGATGGTGAAATGTCCTGGGCATAAACTTATAATGCATAGTACTTTATGAGGGAATGTACGGATTCTAGTCGAGTATAAGTGCTCATTTAAAATTAGGAGAATTTTATTTGTCACTGTGAACCATTCTGCATGGGGTAAGCTTAGAATTGTGTGTAATATTGAATCATTCGCTACTTCAACTCCAGTGAATTTCTTCTGCGTCAATTATTAGAGAAGTCGATATAAAATGTTCTAAGCTACATGGATTCACTGGATCAATAAGGAAAATCTTTGTCTACGTACTATTTACTTCCTATTGCATTTTTTTTCTATATAAAATAGAGAATAATTTTGAAAAATTATTTTCTTAAATTGAGAAAAAGATACTCAGAACAGACTAGAAATTTCTGTCGGAGATTGCAAAGCTAATTCACAAGGAAAGCTACTTCTCAGAAAGAATGGGGAGTAGGAATTTAGAAAACATCTCACACAAAAGACAGCTCATAAAGTTAATAAAATTTTCCGCTTTATATAAGCACAGATTGGCAATCAGCGTCTATATGTTCACTCACAAAATGTATAATCCAAGTTTATACCGCGGGATGTTTTATACCAAATGTACAACACACCTGAATAATAGATCTAAAATCTTATTAGAAATTACTAGACTACGGAACAATACAGGAAAAGACGTAAAGCATGCTAAAACTTCTTTAGAAATAATTTTTAGGAAAATCATTATATATAAAATGTAATTGATTGAAAGAATGTTGTGATAACAGAACTTCCAATCATAATGTACTGATTGCATGAAATTTTAATGAAGATAATAGACTGCTGAATAGGTTCAATTAAGAACATACCCAATACATTACTCAGCTTCTCTTCTGTTATACATGGTATAAAAATATACGTGCAGCAGGTCACACCAGCATGATCCAAATCATCTAAAGTCAGTGAATACAAAGAAGAGATAAATTACTTTGATATATAGGAAACTTATACTTGTCTTCGGGAAAAAAATAACAATTCAATACATAAATAAAACACTGGGCCTAGATGATTGGGTGGTTGAGACGGGTGGGATAATGCAACCACCTCTATGAGTTATATACACAGTAGTTTTGAAAGCAGCTAGGTAAGAAATGCATTCAAAACAACAATTTCGTTGTATGCTCCAATAGAGAGGTTAACGCTGATTTTTCACAAAAAATTGTCAGATTTGCTCCAATTATACAGACTACAGATATTGTTTTATAGTTTAAATATGTTAAGCAGATAAATATAAAGATCTAAGCAACATTTTTAAATACTAACCAACTCTGTAGGAAGTTTTTAATTTTTTTGAAAAAAATGTCAAAAAATGACAAATTTTACCCAAAATTTCGATTTTTGGAGCAAAAGCGCAGACTCAAGCCATTTTTTTTTCAGAGGTAAAATTTCACGCAGTTGATGTACTAGTATAAAGGCAACTTTTGGCACCTACCCGTTTTTGATTTTCAAAAAAAAATTTTTTTTCGCTCCACCCTAATGCACAGCCTCCAGCTATTTTTTTATTTCTTTAGTAACTTTACATTAATTACGATTTTGAGACTGAAACTTTCCGAACCTAATAAAATGACTAAATATTGTTTAGCATACCGTAAAATGGGGTGAATCGGAACACTTTTCAACTTTAACGTTAAAAAAAAAGCAACAACTGATTTTTTTAATTTTTTAATTTTTTTGCTAGAAACTTCGGTCTTGTTTTGTTCTTTACTTTTTAAGTAAAAACGAAACATTTTTACTGTTTATGTATATATTATTTATTTTTTTAATGGTGTTCCGATTCACCCCACAGATAGGGGTGAATAGGAACAAATGTTATAATCTTTATTTATTCCGATTCAAGCTTTAATAGGGTTAATAAAACAGGTAATAATGATAAGATAGGTATAGGAACACGTAATTAATGTGAAACGAAGCCTTTATTTTGTATACAAGTCAAGATATGCCCTTTTAAAATTAGAAAACAACTTTAAAATCAAGAAAAATTAAAAATTATTTTAAGAAATCATATTCGAATTGCAGAAGTCGAATTTAATACAAATTCAGCCCTGTTCTGTGTTATCCTTTACTAGTAGTCATTGGATAAGTGAATCTATTGAGTCGCCCCAATCTCTGCATCTATTTATACGATCTACTAATATGCCCTCATCCCCAGCTCTTAGGAGTGTTTGCATCCCCCTCTTTTTTAATTGTTTTTTCATCTTGAGATGTTTGTGTAATGTTGTGGATGTCAGAGAATAATTTTGTGCAGTTTTTCTAACTAATTTGCTATTTTTAAATTCTTTTATTGTGTGTTCCATGTCTGTTGGATTAGGCGTTGACTTTTTTGTGTAACCAAGTAATTTCTTGGCACTTTTAAACTCTTCAAGTAATTAGAACAAGCAAAATATTGTTACAACACATATTCATACATATGTTTTCATATATTACATAAATTATTACTGTATAGAAAAATAAACCATGAGAGAAAACGTGTTCCGATTCACCCCGTAAATCCTAAACCTCTGATGTTACTTAGCCATTTTTCATTTTTTTATTATGTAGTCTAGAAATAAGTAGAATTTAATACAGCATATCGTTTACAGGTCTATCATTAATTAAAAATCCCTTCTCTTAGGTTTAGAATACAAAAAGTACTGTTGTTACATACAAAGTTTTGAAGAGTTTGAAAAAATGAGGTTTTTGAGGATCCTCTTGAAGTTTTTTATATAACCCAGTAGTGGTGCAAACATGCCAAAACTGAATTTCCCAACTCTTCATGTTATTACCTTCTTATAAAAAATTGGCAACTAAAAACATCATCACATATATTTATAATGAATTTATTTGTATGACCGGGAAGTTTCGTTCCTATTCACCCCGCTGTTCCTATTCACCCCATTTTACGGTAGCATTAAAACTCTACACATTTAATTTTTCTAGATCCTAAGTTAGGAATCTTCAATTTGTGTTCTGAAGGAAACCGAACTATCTTTAGTTCTGTTAGGACAAAATTTAGAATATTTAGAAATATAAATACTGTATCTTATGACAAATATTTTGCTATGAAATAAGGCCATGATTGCCTTTCAAATTTGTGAAGGCTGTTTGGAAAAAATGTTGAAAATAATCCATTCTAAATTATGGAGAGATACATACATTTTGATCAAGCATATTTTTATGTAAAGGTATAGAAAATTAAACATTTATTTTTTTAATTTAATAATAAACAGCTAATTCAAAATGTGAGCATGTATCAAAACTAACATCACATTAATTGCATAAATATTTTACTAACACATAAACATAGCATTTAAAAAATGATCTGTTTCATTAATATTATCATACTTTGTACTTACATGATCTAAGTAATCCGTTACCCCATATGCGTATAATTAATAAAACTTCAATTAATTAAAATAAATCCTAATCACCACGGCCCCACCAGTGGCCGAGAGGTTCAGACCTCTCAACTGGTAGACGGCAGGTGCTGGGTTCGAACCCAATCGCGGCTGTCGGCCTAACCGTTCGGAGTTTTCGTGGTTTTCTTCGAACCTTGCGTAAATACGGGTTAGGTTCCCTTAGAAAGACCCCCCACGAAGGGCACTCCCTCCCTGGTCCTATATCCCATTAGTGTAGATAATCGGACGACAAAAATAAACCAAACCAAACCAAACCTAATCACCACGAATATTTTTCGTCAAAAACGATTAAGTAACTGTTTTTTTTTTTTTTTTTTTTTTTTTTAATAAGATTTATCAAGAAGTTTTCAATTAGTAGTCTAATAAAATAAATCTGACATTGTGTACCCTCTAACACTCGCAACAGATAGCTTTTGAATAAATTCGTGGAACAAAATAACTTTTCGTGTTTTAGTTTAAGCACAAATGATATTTGAAAAGGGCAGGTAATTAGTTTCTGGACAAATGTGATTCATTCAAAAATAAATATTTTAATTGCTTAAGCCGCTATCAGATACACCAACATTTAGTAAGACTTTTGAGCCAACACTCTATTTCCTCCAACTTTCCGGGAAATATCCTCCCAACTCCCAGTGTAATAGCAAACTGCAATGTCTCCCAGACTTTTTTCCGCACGTTCAATAAATCTGGCTTAGCTTAGATTTTTCATCCAACATCGAACGTTTCAACGAATCAGAGGTAAGCGATTGATACGAGTAGGCGATAAATGTTAACGCCTGGCACGAGTAGAAACTGGTTTTACGGCTTTTCCTCCGAATTTTTCAAAGACAGTTGCAAACCTTTGTCCCCCTTTGAATGGGAAAATGTAGGAGTTAAAATCCGCTGAAAAGTTTGTCTCGCCTAAAGTCCGTGTGTCTAATAGCAGCTTTATATACCTTTCTCGCAATGAGTACGTATGAACAACACGATTCGACGTTGTTATCATAAGTTATTGTAAGTTGCATTCGAAGTTTATTTCTATGCATAAATTTTTTGCTGGACTTAAAATTACATAAAATGTTCTCTTTTCAAAAATAAATAAAGATGACGTTATGCATCAGAATACTGTACACTAATACTCAAATGTTACATAAATTAGTAATAAAACACCGTAATAACTGGCGATAAAATTGATAAATAAGCTAAAATACTTTGTTAAATCACCATAAAATGAAAAAATTAAACAATTTCATAATTAATAATTAAACAATAATTAACAATTTATCTCGAGTCTGTGCCTTACGGACACGTGTTTTGCTTTAGCTGATGACTAGCTGTTATTGTTGTAGCTCGATACGCGTCCTGTTTAATTTTTTCCTTTTATGGTGATTTAACAAAGTATTTTAGCTTATTTATTATATAAATTATCTTACGAAAATAAAAACATTAATCTACTTACCAATGTATAATTGTAGATAGTGAACAGGACATAAAATAATTCTTTTGAGATATTCAAGTGAAATGTACTAAAATAAACAAAATGGCTCTGAAAGCAGTGTCACACAAAAAAACTCTTAATTCCTGAATTCAGGAAACCATTTACAAAAAAAAACTTGCGAAAACCTGGAACGTTGCTGGAAATAAAGTATAACGTTGCGGAATTTTCTTACAGTGTTTTAACGTACATGACGAGATTGATACTTTTGATACCACTTTTGATACATCTTTTGATACCACACTCGTCCAAATCCACAACTTACACCTGGAAACGTTCCCTAGTAAGTGTAGCGAAAAGCAAATAAAGTAAGATTAGCGTTACTTATGTTTTGGGATGTGATATCTAAATACAAATTTATTTTCTATTGTTTACTAAGAATACCTAATGTGTATCACCACTTGGAATATCGGTGATTTTTTTTCTTTTTTTTTTTTTAATGTTGCATTGCATAGTGTTATTATCCGCGCTACCGAAAGATTGATGTCACTTTACGTATGCTCAATCACACCATGCCATTTGCATTGCTCTATTTGTAGGGATACTGACTGAACACCAATTCAGTTAAGTGGCAGCTAAAGACATAAAGGATTATGCAATAATTATTTCGTCACCCTTTGTTAATCACCATATATGCGCTGGCGCCTCGCGCCGTTATTAATACGAAAAAAAAAAAAAAATACTCGCGCCATATAGACTAAATTTTTGCTGGAATGCTGTGTTGAAATTAGCCATTTACCATATATTTATTATTTGTATGCAAAGTATCACTGGCTAGTCATTTTTAGGTGCGTTCGTAATTATGTAAATACGTAGCATCTATTGTTGTCGCTCAGTCCGTCCGTCTGTCCGTCTGTCTGTCCGCATATAACAACGCAAAAACTACCCAACGGAATCGTTTGAAATTTAAAATATATAATTATTACATAGATTTGTCGAGTTATTTCAAATGTTATGAAAATCGGATGGATAGATCAATTACAGGGATAATCAAAAGGATTCCGTTACATTACGATCAAAGGGGAAAAAAGTTTCAAATGCATTTTAATCGTTGGAAATTTAAAACGTATAATTATTACATAATTTTGTCGCGTCATTTCAAATGTTATGAAAATCGGATGCATAGATCAATTACAGGGGCAATCAAAAGTATTCCGTTACATTACGATCAATGGGGGAAAAAAGTTTCAAATGCATTTTAATGGTGTTACACTCATTTGAAGAAAATAGAATTGACATGAATCTATGAAATATGTACTAAAATCTACATTCTGTACAATCTGGGATGCAAAGAATATTTATTATTAAATTACAGGGCCACACAAATGCATTCCACTAAATAATGTTATACGGGGAAACACTGTTTGGGGCGTGTTTTAATTATATTCAACTACTTTACATTTTATGAATAAGATATACGTTAATGAAGTATAATAAAAATTACTCCCCGCATATTTACAGGAACACAAAGATTTCGACCACTATACTGTAACCAAAGTAACACTCTACTATATCAGCAAGATCTGAATATTTTAAAACTTCGTTATAGTACGAACGCACCTCATTTGCTACGCTTCATGTGCAATTTCCAACTTGTTAATTTTGATGTAGAGCGTTAAAAGAATGTGTGAAACATTTACCCATTTAGGAGACATTTAGACTCAACTTAATTTGAATAGTTTCTGCAGCGAATAGTCAAATTTCTATTTTATAATCAATTTTAAAAAACTGGGTTACTTTAGAACTTGTTAAAAAATACCGTTATTGTAATAAGGAGTTAAAGATAGATTTTTCAGTGTTTCATGCCGAATCTATTTGGTAATAGTCCAAGAGCCGACCACACAAAAACCTATGTCATCGAGCGCAAGAAAAAAAAAAAAAATTTTTATGGAAGAGTATAAGTTAGAGGAACCTGATGATCCATGTCTGCCAGAAGCGAAGTGGTGCATAAGCCACTAAATTAACACCACTAGTGGTTGATAGCAAATCTCGTAGGATTAGCATTGTGCTTTCCTGCACCCAGTTTTCCTACTTTTGATTGTACGGCAAACACAATGCTAAACCTACGAGTCAACCACTAGTGGTATCAATTTTTGGCTTATGCACTAATTCGCTTCCGGCAGACATGCATCATCAGATTCCTTTATTGCTACCAGTGGCGCAGCCAGAATTAGATTCTAGGGGGGGGGGGGGGTTGAGTTTCTGATAAAGGTGTTTGCCGGAGTTTTGAATCGCCGGTTAATAGAATCAGTACTTATTAGAATATTCGCTGCATAATTCTTAAACTCAAAGAGCATCTGTGTGGCAGAAAATCATCATTCTTTCAGCATAATACGGCTCAGAAAATTGATTTACTTCAAAATAACCAATTTTTACTTAACTAATCAATGTAATATGCATTTCCACAGTTTTAAGAAGAATTTTTGCCATTTAATTGAATCCCTTTATCAAATGAAATCTGGTTCAATAAAGTGGCGGAATCTGAAGTACGCCAAAACGTTTAAATATTAAGTTTGGCTTTGATTCATATAAGCGGCGATTATTGCGATCTTTCTTAGCTCTGGGAGGGGTTTTAACCCCAAAACCACCCCCTTGGCTGCGCCACTGATTGCTACTCTTTCATAAAATAAAGGATTTTTTCTTTGTGCTTGATGACTTAGGGTTTGGTGCGGTCGACTCTAGGACTGTAACATTTCTTTTAATTTGGCTACTGTTTTATATTTCTTATTCGTAAAATGGCTAATGTTAGTCAAAAGCCATTGAGAACCCTGAATTTACTTCAGTACAGGGGTATTCCTTTCAACATTTTATTTACCTTTTTAAAAAGGGTTTAACTTGAGCATACCTCCAGATATTTCTTCTAAAAGTCCTACAATGCAAAGAAGTGCTATATTTTAGCAGTCTAAGAAGTTTACCTTTGTAAATAAAGCTAGATATTTTTTAAGTATTATTAAATTAGTGTGAATAGGTTTCAAAATAGTTGAACCTTCTTCGGTCTTAGTAATTATACAGTTTTAAAACGTTGATTTTTTATCTTTTTATGCTTAATTAGAAACGTAGAAAAAAAAAGTTTACTAATTTAATGAAAATTAATTCTTTTTTCTCTTTTTAGACCCTCAATTACAAATCATTTTTCGACATTCCAAAAATGTAATTTGATTTTTATATTAAAATTCAATTTTTTCAAAATTTTGTTTTGGATGGGTGGGGGAGTCGACTTATACACGGATATATAATGTTATTTAACATTTTATAAATTTAATTTGACATCACTTGGGCTGTTGTTTTAATACCTCGCGTATGATTTTAAATGCGTTTTCAATTTCGGTATGCATTTTTAAATTTAACTGTTTTTAAGTTTCGTTCGTAATTATGTAAATACATAGCACTTACAGTCTGTCTATTCAAATGCGTTAAAATTATTTCATTGACGCATGATTTTTTCTTTGTTGTTTCCTCCTCAAAAACAGTTGTAACCATAAAGAATGTCTCTCAATTTAACACCCATGGCTAACCGTAATACGCCTTAAAGTTAATTTATTGATTTCGAATTAATTCTAAAAAATTAAAATGTTGTACTGTCACCACGTACACACACACACACCTGTGTACATAGTGCACTGTTAAAAGTGAAGGTGACAAACCGGTGCCATTTGAGACCCGGAGGTGAAAAGGCCCTAGGGTCTATTGGAACCCTAGGGTGCCATAGGGGCTTGGATATGTGGTTGCAGTGCCGACAGGTCTCTTACTGGGTGATTGGAGCTAAATAAGGTGCCATACATTTCGTATTGGCAGCAATGTGGCACCTCATCGGGTGACTGGAACCATGCGCATGCGCTGTGACGTGTGTCTTTCTATTTTCTGTGACGGCAAGTAAAATCTATGGCTATGAGCGAATGAAGGTGAGCTCGATGGCCGAGCGGTTAGAACGCTGAGCTTGTAATCAGACGTTGTGAGTTCGAATCTTTCGATGGGCAGAAGTCGTTTATATATATATTTTTTATTATTATTGCACACTCTGAATTAAGGGTGCCATCTTTTCACCCTAATTAAAGGTGTCATTCTGGCTCCTTTAGGACTGTCACCAGTGAGACAAGCCTTTCACCCCTAAAAGGTGCAATGTGTCACCATTAGTTTTAACAGTGTGTTTTATAGTTCTAATATGTCAGAAAGGGAAACCGAAAAAAACATTTAGATTATTAAATGTAAAAGTCAAATGAATACAGTTAATTTAAAATATGATATACGTCATATAAACTTTTAAAAAATTATTTCTATACATACGTTTAGATTTTAGAAAAATGTACTTTTATATTATGCATAATATTTTAACCAAGAAACATTTTAGCGTATTTTTCTTACGTTCTGCTTCGATTTTCCATGGAAATAAATAAATAAAATTAATTGTATGTTCACTTGATTTAAACCTGACTGCTGTCGAATTTTTCATTTTCAGTGAATAATATAGATTTAATTGTTAAGCAACATGTTTTTGCGACAACTATATTTTATAAACATTCATGTTTAATTGAAATCAATCAGTCTTCAAGTCAGAAAATCTTCAGTCATTATAAACATTTCACATGTTCACTATTAACTGGCAATATAAGAATTAATATTGTTTTCTCAAGATAAAAAAATAAAATCTAATAAAATAAAACTTTTATGAACGACTAATTTTATTAGTTTGTTTGTATGTAAATTTCTGTACCTAACGAAAAAAAAAAAAATCTTACAGGAGGAAAATTTCATTTTCCTTGCTTTTTACTTTAATTGTTATTATTGGATTAATTTGTTTACGATTTCTGCACAAAACAATTTCCTCTATTGTAAAACAAGTGCATGATTTAATTTTACAAAATTTATTTTGAGTGGATTAATTAAATTACCATAAATTTTATTTTGTGTAAAGCAAACAACATTGATTTTGTTCCATGAATTATATTTCTATAAATTCATTACAGAGACCATGATTTATATGTTTGTATTTCTGCAATAAAATCGTATATAATGCATAGAGAGAACGAATTAGAAATGTAATTGATTTATAGGCATATACATGGTGCCTAAAAAGTTTAGTGCGCGCAAATTTCAGAAGTGGTATAACACACTTCAATAACGGTTTTTAGTATAGGTAACCAAGGTTGAAATCTACTTCATTTGTAAATGAAACAAGACACAATGAGTCTTGCTGTAAGCCAAACTTATGCTTTTGTTCATAATTTTTATAAGATTAAAATGTCATGTGATTTTTATTCATAACATTAATAGTAATAAGGATACATAGTGATGTTTTTAATAGACTTACTTTGCTTTCTGTGCACCGTGATGTCATCACCGACGTGCTGACATTATCCCCCCATATGCATTGGCTACATTTCCAATTGCAAACCGCCCAGCTCAATATACAGTCCAGTCTCTATATAACGAAATCCACCGTTCCAGTAAAAAATTCGTTATATAGAGAAATTCGATGTATAGAGAATCATGTTAAAAATCGTATTTAATGTGTGAAATTTGAACAAACATTATTTTTTATCTTTCGAATTAATAATTTGAAATGTTTAAAAGTAAATATTAACCTAACATTTTATTTCTTAATTATTTAAGCTGTTTTAAAAAAGAGAACAGACATTTATTTGAAAGCTTAATGAAAATCAAATAAGGAAGACTTGCATTAATTTCAGACAAAGAAATCTGTGATTTTCTGTTGTTTTGATTTTAAAATTTTTACGCTCTAAAAAACAGCTCAAGTTTTAGCAAGGAATGAAAAATTGTAGTTAACATTTTCCTCCATTTGAAATCCTCTCTTATGTGCCTCTCATTGATTCCTCTCTTACATGTGCATCAATCAAATTGACTCTGTTTTGAAAAGGATGTAAAAAGGTGTGTGGGAGATGGTATGAATTCATTGGATTTAACAAGGAGAGAAGTAATAAAAAAAAAAAAAAAAAAAAAAAAACTCGGCACTGACGATAAATCAAAAATAAGTGATGGAAAATTGATTCCATATGTTTTCGAAGCCTTTTAAAACTGAGTAAATTAAGACCAATTTATGAAAAAAATTCGTTATATGGAGATCGATATTTCGCTATATAGAGACTGTTTTTAATGTAATCGTGCGAAAAGGGAACCGTTCCTACTAAAAATTCGTTATATAGAGAAATTCGATCTATGGAGCTTCGTTATAGAGAGGCTCGACTGTAGTTTGAAAGAGGATACTGTTTGGAAATCATTTTAAATTATTCCTATGATATCAACATATTTTAAGACTTTATGCTTCAAATTATGAGTAAAAAACTGCTCAACCTCTGTATTTATCTATCTTGTGTCTAAAAATATATTATGAAATTTACAAAATAATTATATAAAATTAAAATAAGGTTTTTCATTAAAACTGATTTATTACGTCGGCAGTTAATTGTAGCTTTAAAAAAAATTACTGAATAATTAAATAAATAAACAAAAAAAAAAAAAAAAAAAAAAAAAAAAAAAAAAAGAAGAAGAAGAAGAAAAAAGAATGCTACGAAAATGACGTAAAGGCGTAAATTCTTTATTAAAAATACCCTGCGAATAAATGCAACGTGACCTTACACTGTTAAAAAAAATGCACTATTCTGTTTAGTCATTGGACCGTTTTATCAAAAATGGTTACACAACATTCAACGCTATTCTGCCAACATTATTGTACATTTTATGATCAGAATGTATTAGGTTCAGCAAAAAGTTCTAGAAAATATTTAATCTAATAGTTACCAGAATTTGTATCATATAGGGTGTCGAGCAAAAAAGACCCTGATTTCAAAATTAAATTTCTCAAAAACACAGATCGATAGAATTATGCAGTAAACGGTTTGTTTATTAGGTAAGCTGTAAAAATCTTATACAGAAGTTTCGAATGATGAATAGTTTGAAAAGATTGTGTTTTGATTGCAAAGAATACTTGACTTGAAATTATCTTGTTTTAGATTGCTTGTAGAGAACGAGTTTTTCGGAAAATTTTGCCATTTTTAAACGACTTTTCGAACTAAATTTTTAGAGTTTCAAAATTTCGAAAATTTAATTCCAAAAAAATCATTAAAATATGGCACTGCAAGCCTAAAATCCCGTTCTCTGGAAGCAATTTAAAATAACAAAGATGATAAGTCAAGTATTTATCTTATTACATTATTTTATTTATTACTTTACATTATTTATTTTTTACTTTATTATTTTATTATTTAGTTTATTATTTATTTAGTGAAGTATTTTTTACTTATTAATAATTAAAAAACAGTTAGTGATAGAAATGCACTTTTTTTTAATAATAAAATTAAGATCGTACATGGTACAAACTGTACATTTCTCTCGCCAACTGTCTTTTACTTATTCATTTTCAAAATAATTGTTATTTGGGCACCTTGTAAATACTTAAATATATACATAATAGTAAGAAAATAACATTACCAGAAATATTACTCCTCCGGGTGGCTTATCATATTTGTCAGAATTAAATGGTAGACACTATGAGTCTAAAATTACCAGATAATGAAGATCTTCTTATAAATATCTACTATTCTTGCGTACAAAATACTGTGCACAGTTTTTCTTTACTAAGCACAATTTTTCAACAAGTTCATCTCATTATTCGTGACAAATGTATAGTAATATTTGTGTTAATCTTACACTAAATTCAGAAATTGCAATAAAATCTGTAAAACTGCAGCGTTAAACTAAGATCTGAAGTTGTAAATAATCCATATAGCTCCCCACTGAACAAATATTGGATTCTCTCCATCATAAAGAATGCTTGGATAAAGAAAAAATATATTTAAAGTAAATTCTTTAAAGTCAAAATAATAATTAGTTTATGTATTTCTGTATTTCCACAATACTGGGTGGTTATAGACTAATATTTATATACTTATATAACTATAACTATTTTGAATAATAATGCAAAGGATTTTTATTTATTTTTCTATTGATAATATAAGCATTTTATATTGATAAGCCATGATGTTAAGCAGCATCTTAAACAAGAATTATTGATTATGATTTTCTTTTTAATAAATCGTACACATCAGATAAAATTTTCAATGCACTGTAATTTTGTTTAAAAAAAAAAAAAATTCTTTTCAAATAATAATGTTATTTCTTAAGCACACATGCGTTTTAAGCACAAAAGGTATTATCTTCCTTAAATTTTCAGTTTCAAAGGATACTTGAATAAATAAAATATTTGTACAGAACTCTGAAGATGAATTATCCAATTACTCCAAAACAATTAGCTCGCGTACGTTTAAATTTTTCAATAAGTGTCGTTCGGCTAAGCATAAAAACACACTATTATGCACATGTTATGAATAATAAAATTGTAAATGTATTTATTTATAATTGGATTGGAGAAATATAGCTACTAATATATTAAGCAGGATTCTTACTAAACGATATTACTTATGTTAAATTTATATTTACATTATTTATAATTTCTTCCCTAAAGGAAATAAAACTTTCAAAATACAGTGATACATCATAAGTGTACGTTCATTTTCAGCATAATGTGCTGCATTAAGTTTTCAATTTCAAAGAAATGTTATAATAAAGAAAAATGACTTTTAATAATAATATTATTTAATAATAATAATATATCGTAAAAATATTATCCAGAACCTTTAAATAATAATTAGTTTGAGTACATCTGTAATTTTTGATTAATAAATATGTGTCTTGTTATTGTAATAAGACTGTACGGAATCTTTACGTATTTTTCTAATGATAAAATACACTATTGGTTAGTGTTAAGTAGTAGTTTTATCAAGAAAAATTGTTGACATAAATTTTTTCATAATTTCTAAGAAAATAACAATTTACGTGCATTGTGATTTCACATAAAATGTTACATTTTCAAAATACTGTGAAATTTAACATCATAAATATACGGGCATTTTGAATATAACACAAGATGTATCTTTTCCTCACTAACTTTCTATTTGAAAGAATGCTTGAATGAAGAAAAATTACTTGTAGTAATCCTGAAAAGTATTATACAGTACCGCCAAGCAATAACTAGATTTGTAATTTTTCAATAATGAATTTCTATCACATTATGAACTATGAAAACTATAATGAATGTTTATGTATTTATCTAATCATCAGATAAATCAACAATTAAGCTAGATAGAATTCTTATCAGGAAATACTATTTATGTATATATATATATATTAATTCGCTGATAATAACTTCCAATTGTAAGGTATAGTAGCCAAGGTATTAAATTGAATTCTAATCATGAAACATTATCTATTTTAAATTTTGCATAAATCCTACGATAATAACCTGTATTAGCATAGTACAGCAATATACATTTTAGACTAGATTCTTATCAAGAAGTAGTGTTGATGTTACTTTTTTCATAAATTCTATGAAAATAACGTTTCCAGAACATTATAATTTCATCTAGGAAAAATTACATTTCCTAAATGCAACGAAATTAACCATCATAAACGTATCTGCATTTTCATCATATCATAAAAGATATTTTATCACTAAAACCGAAAAACAACTTATCCATACTTAATGGCAACACAACTTAACATCGCGTGATCTTAATTAACATCTCAATCACTCATCTCAGAATAATCTATTAATAGCTTTTCTTTGGGAAACAATATTGGGCTGTGTCGCCAAATCCGGCAGGCTAATAATTCGTTTGGCGAAGCGGAAGAGGCAGCCGTCGTGATGTCACCATGGCAACAAGTGTTTGTGGCTCTTCGTCTCTAACTCCGTGATCCTCATGTGCATTTGTTAAGATATCCCGCGAAATGAACTGAGACAGCAAGTTTTCCCTGTTGATAGATATAATCGGACACTTTCCATTTCTTATCTATTTTTTTCCGGACATTGATAGGAAATCAGGGACATAGGATCGAACCAAGCTCTCCCTATTTGAATAAAGACAGAATTTTTTTAAAATGATATGATTTGTTCTAAATGCTTGTATTTCTGTTTGAATGTTTAATAGATTTTTTTTTTTTTTTTTTTTTTTTTTTTTGGGGGGGGGGGTGGAAAAGCAATTTTATGCATAAATAAGAACTAAAAATATTGATAACATTTTTAATAAGTAAATATGCATATCCAAAGTCGTATTTTCATAAGTTATTTGTATTTTAGTATTTTAAATCTTTCAAATCATAATCTCATTTCTTTCATATTAGTATTACTGCAAGTAAGATTATAAGTATAGTTTCAAGAAATTGAATCTTTAAGAATTTTAACGTCAGATTTTTTTTTCAAAATTATTTTTTATTCAGAAATGTTTAAAATTTTAAATTTTAAATTTTGTTTAAACAAGTCTTTCGTTTTTAGAAATTTAAAATTTTATTTATATCTCTGCTAATTTTTTTTTTAATCTTCGGATTAAAAAAAAAAAAAATGGAATTTTAGATTTTATTTAAATAATTTGATCTGAATACTTTAAGCGTGAATAAAATAAATAACTTCTAACTAATTATTTTAAAATTAAATTTGTTTCATGTATGTAAGAATTCAATAATTATAAGTAAACAATTTGGATTTATTAATTAAAGAAGAAGTCGTTTTGAAAGAAGTATTAAACAAAACCGTCTGTGAGATTTGCGATCACATTTACCCACTTGTTCCTTTTAAATTTTTTGAATAGAAAGTGAATTTTAGTAATTCAACAGAGATAATTTTTTTTTTCGAACAAGGCGTTTTGTTTCTAAACAAAAATAAATTAGTATTTTAATAAATCATTTCACATTCTATAGAAATAGTAAAATTCAAACTATGTAGATTTTCAAAGATGATATTTTTTTTTTTTTTTTTTTTTTTTTTTTGTTATTTCTAGGCATATATGTAGGCAATTTATATTAAGATATAGCTTACATCTGCACTTGGTCTATTACCTTACACGTATTTTTAGAGCTCATTTATTGATTACTTACTATTGTATCAATTAAACATACGAGATACTTGAATATTATGCTTTTTCTTAACACTTTCCAACAAAGTTGAAAAGTGTTTATGTATTCGGTTTGTCAGATCATCTATCCGTCTAGCCGTCTATCTGCGCTCTAACTCCAGTAATTATACTCGGATTGCCCAGAAATATTTGGACGTTATTGACTTTTATTCTTCCATATACCCTATTTCAAATGAAATTTCTACAATGATTAGTTTATTTACCGTGACAGTCAAAAGTTTACCGTTACATTACGGCCTATTGGAAAAAAAAATTTTCAAATGAATTTTAAAGATGTTACATCCTGTCAAACAGATAAATATTTATATGCATTTACTAAATACATTAAAATATGCATTCTGTAAAATAAGTGATGGAAAAAATAGCTATTATTCATTTACAGGGCCACACAAAAGAATACAATTACATAAACGGTAAAGGGAGGGGGGGGGGAAATATGTGCGATATATTTTAATTGCATTAAAGTATTTTATAAATACGAAAATTTATATACGTCGCTAAGACTTAATATAATTTATACGATACAGTCATTCGTAATACGAAATGCATAGCATTTACAAGGATACACAGAAGATTTCAAATACTACATTCTTCCACAATATGTACCGGGTGTCCCAAAACTGACTGATGGATTTTAAAATTCAATAACTTGCAAACGGTGACAGCTATTTAAAAAAAAATTGCAGGAGGGTTATATATAATTTCAGGAATTTTTTTTACCGTAATTTTTTATTTTAGTTTGAATTTCAAACAATAGGTGGCGCTGACGGCGATGGAAGGCCAGGTGATCAATGCTGAGTGAAGTTTCGACTTGCCCTTCAATCGCCGTCAGCGCCACCTATTGTTTGAAATTCGAACTAAAATACAAAATTATGGTAAAAAACTCCTGACATTATACATAACCCTCCTGCAAAAATTTTTTAAATAGTTATTGAATTTTAAAATCCATCAGTCATTTAGGATACCCGGTATATGTACGCGATAATAGCTTATGTTATAGATGAAATGCATTTTAATTATGATATGCATTTTTAAGTTTCACTAAATCTATGCATATTATATGGTGTGTATAAATGATAGTTGATGTACGGGCAATACAAAAGAGCTCGTAAATGTTAGCGAATAAGAGTGTAAATTATTTAAATGTGGTTTTTAAGTAAGTTGTGCATTTTTACTCTGAAGTGCATTTAGTTTACTAAGAAATGTTTGTATAATATAGATAAAAGGATATACAGGACCACGTAAAGTATTGTATACATGGCCGCTTATGAATAATTTCCGAAAATGTGGTTTCAATAGTTTTAAGAGTGTTTTAGTTTAAAATAAATTTAGTTAAATACTGACGGATAATAAAAGTGCCATGTAAACTACAAGCCTGATCAAAAGTATTCAAGTATGTTTCCATCTAGTAGTATAAATTACAGAAAAAGAAATTTCAACCTAATAGGTATTTTCTTGCTAAACTAAATTTCCCCATTATATAGTATATATCAACTATATAATATATATATATATATATATAGTATATACATCAACCGACAGATCAAATACAGGGATGTTCAAAAGTACTGGAATACATATTTGGCTATAGACAATAAACTTATTTTCGTAAATAACGAAGTTTTGTTAACGATTTCAGGGAATATTGGAAAGTGTTTCATAATCTATGCTTATTGTTTGCTTTTTCTTACTTGTTTAAGTACTGTTATGATGCTACAGATCTTACTACGACTTGGTTGAGAGCTTCAGCGTACATAGAGATGCTTGTTTTAAGCCTGAAACCAACCAAAATTATTTTTCATCGGGTCCCGAGTAAAGATGGCACTGTTGAATCTCATTGTATCATTTATTTGAAAGTCCTAATTTTAAGAAATTTAGTATCTTAAATCTCCAATTCAAAATATATTTAAAATGATGATTTATCACATTAATAGTTAGTTTGAGTGATTAATTATTTCTAATCTAAATGATTGATAATCGTAATAATTCTATTTATTTGAATAATTCTGTTAATTTTAAAATTACGTACTTAATTAGAATGGGCGAGGCGAATTCTCTAATAGGCTACACCAATCGTTATCGTGTCGTACGCTTTACAAAAAACTATTCGGTACTTTGACTTGAAATTAAACATAAAAATAAATTTTGATCAGTAGATTTGCACAATGTATTTTTTTTACTGAATAATTAAAAATATATATTATATTAATTAATTTATTTTACATGTTTTTGCATTAAGGATGCATTTTTGCAAATAAAAAAATGAAACATGCATAGTTTTAGAAGAAAAAATAAATCATGGAGTTAATAATTATAGAAAGAAACATGATTAATTAAATAAATAAAATATATTCCTCCAAAATACTTCAAAAACTTTTTAAAATCTAATTAAGGAAAGATTTTTGGACATGATCGAAATAAAATATCATCCGTAGATTCTGACAATATTATTTTTTTTATCGAATGATATAAATATTTTTATTATTATTTTGTTGACTACACTTTTCCATTATACGGATTCATTTTTGTAAACAATGCGTACTTCTTGCAGTAAATAAAAATCATTGAGTCAGTAAAAAGAAATAAAGTCATGAATGATTAAGTACGTAAAATATTATCATTACATTAAAATTTCTCATTTCAAATATATATATATATATATATATATATATATATATATATATATTAATTAAGGAAAGTAATCTATGTATCTGCATTTTGCGAAGATGAAATATTTTAAATATTGAAAATATTTTAGATACTGGAAATATTAAAATTTTTAAAATACCGTTTTTTATGAAAATTATAGCATATTTTTAATGAATTAAAATTTGTGCAAATTCAATTATGAAAATATTTTTCCATGTTAAGAATTCAAACACACAATTTATTCTAATTACGTGGAATCATTTACGCAGACGATACATACGCATTTAAAGCAAATTATATTATGATTTTTTTTTTTTTTTGTAAAGTGGCAACAAAAGAATTATAATAAACAAATAAAATTAATTGCTAAATTCGCTATATAAAGTGTTATTCGAATTCGAAGTTTGAAAACGGAACCAAATGAAAGACATTTACTACTAAGAAGTAATTACTATTGGTATTATTTTAAATATGTTTGTCGTTTAAAAATAATTTATGAAATTCAACTGAATTTATAAAAATGCGCCAAAACATAAAATAACGTTTTTGCTTAGTAAAGGTACAGAAATAATATAGGAAACTATTGTTACTTACAAATACTTATAAAATAATGCTTTGCGAACCCAAACAAAGCCTTGCTTTTGCTAGTATAATATATTGATTGCAATTGTTAAATATAATTATTATATCTAGTTTTTTTTTATAAAAAACTTATATATTAAATTAATTTGTTTATGTATTATATTAAACAAAGCTTGTTTCCTAATGAGAACATTGCATTATTTCTTATACAAAACATATATTTTCCGACATAATAACGATGTCCTTATTTTTCCTATCAAATATAAAGTTGATTTGAATTTTTGAAAAAAAAAATCGTTAAGCATTTATTACAGGTATAAGGAAAATGTAAATTCATTAATTTTCATTAAGATATATATTATTTGCTTTTATCGCTTTCTCTATATTGCTTTCATTTTACCGCTAGAAATCTAAATGTTTCTGGAATTCGAGAAAATACTCATAGCATATAGCAGAATATAATTTGTTATATTTGCATAGGTTGTCAATCAGTAATCATGTCCCAAAATGCAAACAATAAAATAAAAACAATAACAACAACAACAAAAAAAAAACCGGAATTTTTTTTTTGTTATTTTTTAAATTTGTATGCATAAATTAAAAAATGTGAAGCTGAAAAATATGAAAAACAAAATTATAACTACACTGGCGTTATTAATTCGGCGTGTAAACGGTTAAGTTAATTAATTTTAAGAAATAATAATAAATGTTAATAATAATAAAAATTATTTTTGGAGCTTCCTATGACAATGTTTTTATTTCTGCGTCAATGTACATCCCTATAGGTGTTAAAACTCTTTGATAGTTCTTCTGTCTAGCCTGATTACGCAAGGTGTTGGCTATAAACTTAAATTAGAAAAGTAACCAGGCATTTATAAAAATCCAATATGTTTGCCGTTTAAAAATAATTTATGGAATTTAGCTGAATTTATAAAAATTCACCAAAACATAAAATAACGTTTTTGCTTAGTAAAGGTACAATAATAATAATAATAATAAAAACTATTGTTACTTAGAAATACTTATGAAGTAATACTTCGCGAATTCAAACAAAACTTGACTTTTGCTAGGATAATATATGAATTACAATGGTTAAATATAATTATTTTATCTAATTTTTAAATATAAACCTTATGTATTAAATTAAATAGTTTTAAGTAATAATAATAAATGATAATAATAATGAAATTGATTTTTGGAGCCTCCTATGACAATATTTTTATTGCTACGTCAATGTAGGGGAGAGGGGGACACATTTTAAACTGGGGGCACCTTCTAACACTCCAACTATTTTCTTTCCAATAAATTATTTTTTTAAATTTTCTATAGTAATGCATTACTACTGCCTCAGTGCAATAAGTACACAAAGCTGTACCATTTTGTATGCACAGTACTCTCTAAGCAAGATATGTATTTTTTTCCCTCTTGAATCTAAACTTAAGAAAATAAAGTTGTAAGATTTTTGTTTACAAATTTCTGTTTCTAAAATTTTGATTTATTGTTCAACACTTAAGTAAAGATGTAATCTTTAGTTTATAAGCTTTGTTTTATTCAAATTTTTCAGCAGAATTGAGTAAACCGTTGTAATGTTGAACTCAAGGTCATGGGGTACCATTGAACAAAAAAGCTGGGGCACCATTGAACATGAACTATGAAGTAAAGAGTTGTTGATGTACCTAAATATTATTATTTTTGGGGGTTTTTTTTATGTGAAAAGAGGTTAATTAAAAATATCAAAAAACATGGACTTACACTGTTAACAGTCACTCATTACTGCACACATGTGTTACATTCTCTGGATGTATCAGCGATGGGACGTTTAAATCTAAATTGATGATGGCATTCATTAATTTGATAATTGAAAATCCCGGATATACAATGATGATTCCTGATTTAGCACGCTTGTCTAACAAAGCCAGTACCTTTTCACTTACTCTTTTCCAAACAATATTTTTTGTTTTCGTACTAGATAAAACGGAATTTAAGTCAGGTTTTTTCATAAAAAGAGTGAATGTGTGAAAAATTTTAATTTTCCAGAAGCATCAGGCATCATATTGGTGTATTTCAAGGACATGATATAAAAGTTTTCACCACCAAACATACTGGAGGGACACTCTGTGTTGTTTCAACAATGATTTTTGACATCAACTTTGATGGATTTAAGTTTGGTTAAATAATAGAAAAAATATTATTTTTAATAAAATATAGTTATATAATTTTATTCATATTACTTTATATTTCTGAAACATATGCTGCTTTTTATGAAAACTCTCATTATTTTCATATTTCATTCATTTGTTTAAAGGTACACCTTACTTGTTCAAAGATATTACTACATGGGGTAGGTTTGAACAGAAATCTTTCAGCTTTTGAAATCCTCACAACTTTTTTAATTTACATGGAAAATTTTTAATTTCTGGTTCATATGATGAAGAAATGCTTTGTTTTTATTATGTTTTACAATATAAATGCTTTGTTTAATGCTTTGTTTTTATTACTTAAAATGCAAAAAATATACTTCAAATAAGAAATATATTGATTTTTTAAAAAAATTGTTCAAATGTGCCCGCCTCTCCCCTATATCCCTAGGTATTAAAACTATTTGATAGTTCTTCTGTCTAGCCTGATTACACAATGTGTTGGCTATAAACTTAAATTAGAAAAGTAACGAGGTATTTATAAAAGTCCATCCATCTGAAGGACACTTGAAAATTCAATCTCACAACATTCTTTATGAAATGATGCTCTCAGGCTCTTCATCTAAATTAGCATAACTTTATTTGCACAAGATGTAATATGAAGATTTTATGGAAAGTCTCGAAAAATGAGATTCATCAGGAACTTCGTTCCCTGATCCTAAGCTTATTAAACATTTTCTTATTAATCTTTGTTTGGCATAATAAGAAATTCGTTATATTTGTTTAATGGGTCTTGTATCTTTGAAAATTTGAATTAATTCATTATTTTTTTTATGTATAAATATGAAATTTTGACTTTTATTTAAAAAGATTATAATTTAAGCTCACAGGCTATCAAAACCTGAGAGCTATGTAACATATTTGAATTAAAATTTGTGAAAATTCAATTATTTACATTCAAATGTAAAAGTATTTCTCAGTGTTAAGAATTCAAATGCACAATTTATTCTTATTAAGAAAAATCATTTATGCAGACAATACTTTCGTATTTTAAAAGAATTATATTATGATTTTTTTTCTTTTTTTTTTTAATAAACTGGCAACAAAAGAATTGTAAATAAATGAAATTAATTGTTAAATTTGTTATATAAACTGTTATTGGAATTTGAAGGTTGAAAATAGAACCAAATGAAACGTATTTACTACTAAGAAGTAATTACTATTCGTAGTATTTTTTAAACGTTTGCAGTTTAAAAATAATTTATTAAATTTAGCTGAATTTTAAAAAATGCGCCGAAACATAATATAACGTTTTTGCTTAGTAAAGGTACAAAAGTAATTTAGAAATCTATTGTTACTTATAAATACTTATGGAATAGTACTTCGCGAATCCAAACAAAGCTTGGCTTTTGGTAGTATAATGTATTGATTACAATTGTTAAAAGCCATGCTTTGTTTGGATTCGCGAAGCATTATGCTATAAGATAAATATTTCAAAGTAATAATATATTTTTAAAATTACTTTTGCATCTTTATTAAGCAAAAATGTAATTTTATGTTTCGGCGCATTTTAATTTTAAAATGTATTTCAACCAAATAACTAAAGATTTCCTCAGATTGTTTATTTATGATATAAGACTGTTATAAATAAAAATATTTTCGAAGTAGAATTATACAAAATATTAATTAATTTTATTTGTTTACAATTCTTTTATTGCCTTTTCACAAAAACATAATGTAATTCTTTTAAAATTCATAAATATCGTCTGCTTAAATGATTTCACAAAACAAGAATAAATTGTGTATTTGAATTCCTAACGCAGAAAAATACTTTTATAATTGAATGTTATGTTAATAAGAAAATTTTCACAATTTTTAATTCATTAAAAATATGCTATAATTTTTCTAAAAAAAGTATTTTATAAATTTTATAAAAGAAATCATGAAACTATACATAGTTAAAAGGAATGAGCATAGTTTGAAAATCTGAAAGCAGTTTTTGAGATATTTTATCAGAATAATGAAAGTATATTTTATTTATTTATTTATTTAATGATGATTCTAGCTATAATTACTGCCCCCCATGATTTAAGTTTTCCTTCTGAAAACGTACGTGTTTCACTTTTTATTTGAAAAAAAAAAAAAAAAAAAAAAAATGCGTTCGTAATGGAAAAACATATAAAATAAATAATAATTAAAATAATAATTTTTTGAAAAATACTTCTGTAAAAAAATAACATTCTGCAAATCTACAGATCATAATTTATATTTGTGTTTAATTTCAAGTCAAAATACTGTATAGTTTTTTTTTGTAAAATGTACGACAAAATGTCATTTGAGTGGCCCAGTAGAGGATTCGCTTCGCTCATCCTAATAATTATTTTATCTAGTTTTTTCAATATAAGCCTCATATATTAATTAATTTTAAGTAATAATATTAAAAGAGAAAAGAGAAAAAAAAAAGAAAGAAAGTAAAGAAAAGTAAAGAAAATGATTTTTGGATCCTCCTACGACAATGTTTTTATTGATACGTCAATGTCTATTCCTAGGTATTAAAACTATTTGATAGTTCTTCTGTCTAGCCTGATTACACAATGTGTTGGCTATACACTTAAATTAGAAAAGTAACGAGCCATTTATAAAAGTCCATCCATCTGAAGGACACTTGAAAATTCAATCTCACAACATTCTTCATGAAATGATGCTCTTCATCTAAATTAGCATTTTCTATTTCCCACTGCAGTGTCTAACTTTATTTGCACAAGATGTAATATGAAGATTTTATGGTAAATCTCGAAAAATGAGATTCATCAGGAATTTCATCCCCTGGTCCAAAGCTTATTAAACATTTCCTTATTAATCTTTGTTAGGCGAAATAAGTAATTCGTTTTGCTTAAGGGGTCTTGTACCTTTGAAAATTTTAATTAATTCATTTTTCTAATGTATAAATATGAAAATTTGACGTTTCATTAAAAATATTATGCTTTTTAGCTCACAGGCTATCCAAGTCTGAGGGGCTTATGTACCCGTCCGTAGTGTATGTATGTATGTACGTATGTAACACGATAATTCATAATAAAAATAGCCGTGGATGTGAAAAATATCACATGTAAGTTTCGATTACGTCCATTAATAACTGTATCGTAATATTAATAATATACAGGGTGTCTACTCTCAACGGTGGCCAATGGCTAATTTCTAAACCGTTAGTCATAGACATACACTTCCATTTACAAAAATGCTTTAAAAAAGGTAAAGAATTATTTTTTAAACGATTTAGGTCAAAAATATTTTTATTAAAAAATTACGAAAATTAACATTTTATACGGTCTCCCGGTCCTATAAGTGATATTTAGTAAATGTTTACCACTACTCTAACAAGCAATACAAAAAAGGTCCCATTCATCTAACATTAAAATTGACCGAGTTATGAAACTTTAAATTTCATGACTTAAGCTATTTTTCTGTAGCTGAAAACCTGATGGATTGGGCTGAGCTTTAAGTGAACATACACTAAGTGCTTAAAGTAATATAAAGGGCTTCAATTTCCAGAACAGTCCAATGGCTACTTCCTAAATCATTTGTCACAGACATATAATTCCAATTACAAAAATGTTTTAAATGAGGTAAAGAAATATTTTTAAAGCGATTTAACTGAATGTGTTGCCACCGTATAAGTTTTACGGTAGTGTTAATTTTAATTAATTAATTCTAGATTGGTTAAAATAATTTAAGGTGTGTTTCAAAATTCTCTTTATCGAGAAAATCAAATTTTGGAGTATCGCGAAAAACCTTTAAATGCGTCCATTGGTTTTCATTGGAAATTTGGAGATTGTAGTGCTACATTAGTGCAGATTGATATAGACTAATAGAGAAAACAAAGGCAATAGAGTGAGTTTTGAAATTCACATCCCCAATTGTATTTTTAAATATGTTTTTTTTTTTTTTTTGTAAGAAAATGAAACTATTTCTTTTCATGACTTTATTTTAAAAAGGTGTGTTATTTTGATAAGCTTTTATTTTACTTAAAATGTTCGTATGTATGTTTTCGTAGATTAAAGCTTGTATTCAAATTTTAATTCACTTCCAAGTATCCGATCGAGGTGCAATTCGCATATTTATTTATATCCAATGACAATGTAATAGTAATATTCGCACCATTTTATTTTATAGTATTTCACTAAATTCCGTTAGATTAAGTACTCTAATAGAATTTTAAATATGTATCATTTTATAACGAGTTGTGACTGTTGCTTTTCATAATTTAATTTAACAAAATTTCTGTTGCTTTTTTATTTATATTTTTAGTACAAGTAGTATATTTTGTTTTAATAGGTAAACATCATCATGTATTTAAAAATAATATTGAAAAAAAAAATATTTTACTCTCAATGTTTAATGTTAAATTTTATATCTGACGTTTATTTTTATTTCCAGTAAATTTGTGACTGACCCCTATTTTGCCGCAAAAATGATGCTTCAACTTTAAACAGCTATTACTCGGTCAGTTTTAATCGCAGATGAATGGGACTGTTTTTATCGTACTCGTTAGAGTAGTGGTAAAAATTTACTAAATATCACTTATAGGACCGGGGGACCGTATAAAAATTTAATTTTCGTATTTCTTTTAATATATATATTTTTTTTACCTTGAAAACAATTCTTTACCTCTTTTAAAGCCTTTTTTCAGCTAGAACTATACGTCTATGACTAACGGTTTAGAAATTAGCCATTGGCCACCGTTGAGAGTGGACACCCTGTATATATTCTACCATAAAAATAAGAATTTATATTATATTTTGCTTATAAGACGTTGTTGTATTCATAAAAAGATTTAAAATACATTAAAAAATTTTATTTACATGTTTCAACTATTATTAATAGAGCCATCTTAATAATGTAAATAGAAAAATAAAAATTACAAATATAATGAACGTTTAAACCGCTCTATCCAGATTAATTCAAAAAGAGAGAACATTAACATACTTTTTAACGAAAGTAAATTAATATACAGGTCTAATTTTTATTTAAAATTATTCATAAGAGAATCCATTGAAATTTATTTAAAAAGCTCACATATTTTTAACGATACACTATCATTTCGCATCCCAAATAAATGGATTGAACGGTTGGACAATTTATACGATAATTATTTAACTAGTAAATCTGCAGATCAGGAGCCTCAACGTCAGCTTTGCACATTTTTTTTTTTTTTTTTTTTTTTTTTTTTTTTTTTTTTTTTAACACACTTTGGGTAATATTCAACTTCCTGAAACTGTAATTTAAAATTTTCAAATTACGTAATTATTTATAAGAATAAAATAAGAATTAGAAGTTTTCAGCCATCAAAAGCGGTAAATTAAAAATTTAGTTATGTTAGAATATTCTGAAATGTTCATGATCTATTATTTTTGTTTTTTTATTATAACATAGTAGATTTCTTCCGTAACCTCACTTAATTTAAATTATTCACTTTCTAATAATTGTGCTAATGATTATTGTATATCTTGCATTTCTTTACACATTTTGATTTATAAGGATAAGTAACAGTTTCGACAAATATTTTCATTATCCTCATACTTCTACATACCTGCCAACCACAAACACCTAAATTTGATGTATCAGGAACTTTTGAAAGTGTAAACTCAGTAATCTAGGGTTTTACATTTTTGTTTCCGAAAAAAAAAAAAAAAAAAAAAAAAAAAAGCTTTCATTGCATTTTGCGGCAGTTATAGCGAGACAGACAGACATAAAGAAGAACAGACTGACAGATGAAAAACAATAAATTTTGTGTCTCCAAAGTAAGCCTTCACTAAAGTTTCGGCAATGACGTTATTATTCATGAGTTATTGATATCCATGTTTCTTGTATTTTTAACGACTACTATAAAATACCTCTTTTTGTTCAATTATGACGTCATATTTTACTAAGTGAAATAAATATTAAAAATATAATTCTTTTTATTTCTTTTACTTCTAATTATGTCCCCATTTTTATCAGAAGAATTCTTATTAACGAAACCAATATCCGTGTTTAATATTTAACAAAAAGTACTATATCTATTTTTATTTTTTAATTCTGACGTCATATTTTTTTTCTTAGTTTAATTTTTCGAATGGAAATTTCTCAAATCGCGTTTGTAATGACCGAAAGGTGGCGTTGTATAGACCTGATAATCGTTTGTTTACGTAGTGCTTGCTGTTTGTTCCATTCTGTAGCATAGCGAAACCTGTTTAAAGAGCTATTTAAAGTGCAGTTTTTTATCTTTTTTATTTAATTATGGGAGATAAATTACAAATATCGACAATATTAGAATTTCTAGATGCTGGAAAATCTAGTAATTGCTTTAGAGAAGCTGAAGCAATTATTGATTCAAAGAGATTACTAATGTGTGGCATTAAATAATGCAAAGAAGAAGAAATAGAGATTGTAGGCTCGTGTTTACAAACAAGCCAAACAAAAGGAAATCCCCATATTATTTCAGGTTTGCTAGTAAAGGAAAACAAAAATTTGAAAATAAAACATTTTTCTTGCTCTCGCAAAGCTGGAGCAAGCGAATCATGCAAGCATTGTGTTGCTGTCATGTTATTTTGCCATGAGTAAGTCAAATGTACTTTTTTATATTATAGATCTAAACTTTGTGTATAAAATTTTGATTTTAGATAATTTTAATACAAAGAACTCAACGTTGCATGCGTTATAGAACTGTTTATTTATTTATTTATTATGGAACTGTTTATTTATTTATCGGCCTTTTAAACACTGATTTCAGCGGAAGATGCTCACGGTATCAGTTCTATCTCGATTCAGACTTTGTCCGCGAGAGGGCGTCTATTTCATTTCAAACGCGAATTGAAACTTATTGCTGTTGAAAAATTATTATTCCAAATTTTGATTTTTTTTTTTTTTTTGGCAACGGTAAAAGAAATTTGTTAAATTTTATTTAAAAAATGCCTATTGATTCTCTATGAAAAAGAAGGTAATTTTGAATTATTAAGGAAAATATTTGTATAAAATTAATAAAACATAGCCTATTTTTTTTCTGGGCTATGTTATATTTATACGCAAAGATACAAAGACGTTAATTAATACATCAGTTTTGATGTTGACTTCATTTAAATTTTCGTACACGCTTTCAAATTTATAACATTATAAGGATAAGGATTAAGATGAATGGTTGCTTAGCTACCATTAAGAGAAAATAAAGAAAATGAAATAAATACATTTAAAATAAGTAAATCTCTAAAATAAATTAGTTTATATTATTGGAACACATTTATAAAAAACCTCCAAAATTTACAGTAATAATTTTAAAAATCTGACAAATGCGTAGACAAAATTTCAAAACAATACGAATAATTTAACTGGTAAATTTTAGTATTCATTTATCATTGAATTCCATTAATCAAATGTGTCATTTTCTCTCAGGGCAAAAATAATTTGAAAATCATTGAATTTACCATAGAAAAGCATTATTGCGCAAAATAAAATATTCTATATTTTCCGAACGAATGAATCAAATCTAACAAAAAACTATACAGCTTAATCCCAGTGCCTCACTTACATACCCACTTAATTTCAAGCCAATCGGATGCTTTTTGCGTCAGTTATCGCGGAACAGACAGACAGACTGACAGACAGATAGAATCCAAAAAATTTCGTGTCTTCAAAGTAAGCCTTCACTGACGTTTCGGCAACTAGACCACGGAAAATATCCAAATTAAAAAGCATGTGATGCATTTAATTTATTTTCAATAATTATTTATTCAAGTTTTCACGTTCATTATATTTGTAATTTTTATTTTTCTATTTACATTCTGAAGATGACTCGATAAATAAGAGTTGAAACATGTAAATAATTTTTTTTATATATATTTTAAATCTTGTGTATTGATACAACAACGTCTTATAAGCAAAATATTTAGTTATAATATAAATTCTTATTTTTATGGCGGAATATATATATTATTAATATTACGATATAAAAATAGCCGATTTGCTTAAAATTTTAGTTATATGTTTATTGTGATAAGGCACTTCTCTGATTAGTTTAGGGAGTTCATTGGGTAAATATAATGGGAAGAATGGATACTAATCCCCTTCTTAATATAAATAAATGGATTTCTATGCTGAACTATCAGATTTCATTCAAACTTTAGATATAGGATCATTTTGATGAGGCACCTCCATCATTAGTTATGAATAATATCCGCGTTATCGGTTATGATTCCATCATAACCGATAGGTCGCATTGTCTGCTTAAAAAAAAAAAAAAAAAAAAAAATACTTTTTATTCTTTTTATTCTTTTTTAATTCTAGATATTTATTCTAAAAAAAATTTTCACTTGATATTACAGATTTGATAAATTTTAACAAAAAATTTGTGGTTATCGAATGAGTGGTTTAGGAGAAAAAAAAATATCGAACCCTTTGAGAGGAAAAGCACTTTGATTCTTAAAATGGTAAAATTATTGGAACAAATTGACCAGAATTTAAAAACAAATTTATTTCAAAATAGATAAAAACTTTTCTTCGCTTACTTGATAAAATAAAAATTTTCATTTAAAATAATGGTGTCATTGCAGCATTTTACAATTAAATGCAGTCATTACAATGCAATTAAATTACAATGCAGTCATTACAATTAGGAAAGCTGATTTAATTATTAATTAATTGATTTAAATTTTACAATTAAAACTAACTTATAAAGCAGTTAATTCATAGGTATTCATTCTTTGAGACAGTTTAAGAGCAGATGGGGGTTAACTTCGATAAATAGAGTATTTCGGTTCTAACGCCATCCCACAGATAACGTCACAACGCGTGTATCAAGGAATGAAAGTTTTGAACAGTTTTCACTGTATCAAAACAAAATAATTTTTATATATATAGTACCAGGGGAGCCAATTTATATGGGCCCTAGGGGAGTGAGCCCTTCACAGTTTCAATTGATTTAATTCGCAATTTTCTTAAATTATTCGTAATTCGTTTTTATTAATTCGTAATTTTCTTAAATTAGTTAATCTGAAATTTGGTTTTATTAACTTACTGAAAATAGTTTGTTGGAAAAAAAGTAAGGACATAAAGAAGGCTGACAGGAGTACCGAAAAATCCCTTAAGTGGCTGTATAGTTAAACTTCTTGTGAAAACAAATTTCCTAATAAGAATGTATTTATTAAAATACAACATATTGCTCAGTGGTGCACAAAACAAGAATTTTAATTCATTAGAAATATTATCTCTCGATCAAGATGCAAACGTAGCCCTTCCGTTACCATATTTTCCTGAAGACGCCCGCAGAAGACGGCGCGAAACGTTGATATTTTTATTTTGTTTTAATTGTATAAATGTATATTAAAATTCTTGTTTTGTGCACCACTGAGCAATGTGTTGTATTTTAATAAATACATCCTTATTAGTTAAATTTTATGGTGCAATTGTGCTGTATATATTTAACAAATTTCCTGTCTTTTTGTCATCGATTTTGATGTTTTGAATTAATGAAATATACTTGGATGACTAAAATGTATGCTTTTCTTGCCCTTTAGATTTTTACACTTTCAATATTCAGCAATTCCAATGTTATTTGAAATAAATGTTAATGCACTTATAAACAGTTTGGAAATTGCACGTGAAGCGTAGCAAATGAGGTGCGTTCGTACGATAACGAAGTTTTAAAAATATTCAGATCTTGCTGGTATAGTAGACAGTACTTCAGATACAGTATAGTGGTCGAAATCTTGTTTGTGTTCCTGTAAATATAGAGGAAGTAATTTTTATTACACCTCAGCAACGTATATCATATTCATAAAATGTGAAATAGTTTAATATAATCAACACACGCCCCAAACAATGTTTTTCCGGATAGCATTATGTAGTGGAATATTTTTGTGTGGCCCTGTAATTTAATAATAAACATTCTTTGCATCACAGATTGTACAAAATGTATTTTTTAGTATATACGTACTTCACAGGTTCACGTATTCTATTATATTCGAATGAGTGTAACATCATTCAAATGCATTTGAAACAATTTCCCCCCATTGACCTTAATGTAACGGAATACTTTTGATTGCCCCTGTAATTGATCTATGCATCCGATTTTCATAAAATTTGAAATGACTCGACAAAATTATGTAATAATTATATATATTAAATTTCAAACGATTCGGTTGTGTAGTTTTTGCGTTTTTATATGCGGACGGACGGACTGAACAGTAACTATATGTGCTACATATTTACATAATTACGAACGCACCTAAAAAGAGCTTATAAGAATATGATTTAATAAAATGGGTCATTACATGGTAACTTACATTTCATTTAGAACAATTTACTGCAATAATTTTACTTATATAACACCAAAAAATATTCAAATGCAAAATTAATATGTTTTGAATGCAGAATTAATACTTACATTCCGTTTTCAGCAACGACAGTTACCATAGTAAATAAAACTACCAAAATTTAAGAAATAGCATTAAAATTAGGTAATTTTCTTAAAAATTGGGCTTTGAATAAATTTAATTATTAAACCATGTCAAATTTACATTTTTAATAACTTTTTTTTGTGTGTTATATTACTAAAGTTAGTGAAAGTAGTTCAAAATGTATAGCGTAAGTTACTGGAATGACCCAAATTATTTATGAAATAATAATAAACATAATAATTTAAAAAGTTGCTTAGAAAAAAGGTAATTTAATTTCGAATTATCATTTCTAATCTTTTTCATATCTCCTTTCTCCACACATATACACACTAAAAGAAAAAAAATATATGTGTGTTATTTTATTCAAAAGTTTTTAAGCCCACCTGATATTTTTTTTAAGTTGGCGCTACAGTATGGTATTCATTTCTGTCTTACATGTAATTCATACAACTAGCCGCCCTTGGCGACCAGTTTGGTCTCCCTTGAATGTATACAAAGTATTAACCATCTTGCTTTTTTTCATAATTTAATTGCTCTTTTTTTTTTTTTTTTTTTTTTTTTTTTTTTTTGCCAAATTAGAAGATTTTGCTAGAGAAATAAACACAGATGTCATATACACCCCACATTGCCGCGATTGCAACAAAACGGAAATTATACGTGCCTCACATGATAACCCGGCTATTGTCTTTATTTATAAATAAACTGTTTGTTTACTTTTATTTTCTTTTTTAAAATGATATAAATTGTTTTATTCTATAGTATTATTTCCTTTTAAAAATAATAGAAATTACATTTATTTATCATATATTAATCAATTTCTCGATTAATTTCAGCAATGAAATTACGCCTGAAATTTTAGATACATGAATATTCATACTTCTACTAAGCGTAATACCAACTCAGTGAAAAATGTCCAAGCCGGGAATCGAACCCGGAACCCTTGGAATTGCTGAAATTAATCGAGAAATTGATTAATATATGATAAATAAATGTGATTTACCGATGCTGGGTCTATAATGTCTCATGTTACGCCGCAGCTTGTGTGCTCGTGAAGACGGATCTAGTGCTGCGATTTGCAGCTTAACCAACATATGAAGTGAAAAATGCTGAGCTGGGTGTCGTCCTCGTAGCTTAAATGGTAGAGCACTTGGAGCGCTATTCCAAGGGTTCCGGGTTCGATTCCCGGCTTGGACATTTTTCACTGAGTTGGTATTACGCTTAGTAGAAGTATGAATATTCATGTATCTAATAGAAATTAGTTTGAAAATGTGTATGTAATGATTATTTGAAAACCAAGTTTTTGACAGATTGGCGCCAGAAAAGTAACGCGCCACTGTGATGCATATATGAAACCTGTGCTGATAAATCAAGAACTCGGATTTTTTATGCTAGTTTGGTGCAGGTAATAAATCGCCAAATATTGTACCAGTGAATGTTTTTTTCAAATTTCCTTATTTTTTTAAAATATAATAATATAATCGTTTCACTCATTCCATTTTTAATATATAACTTTAATTTGAAACTGAATAGTTTAAAATTCACGACTTTTATTTATTTTTTTAAGTAAAAAGAGCAGAAAAAATAAAAATTATGATATTTTGAAACTCCATAGCTGCAGCGAAGGAACAAAACATAAATAAATCCAATTTACCACAGTCTAAATCTTACCAAAGGACTTTTGCACAGTGAACCATAAGATGTGTTTCATTTGGATGTTGCCATTAAACAATTAGCAAATAATCGGGATTTTAATGCCAAATACGTTAGCGTAATATATATACAGATTTTCAGTTGGGTTATGATATCTCGATGAACATCATAACATTCAATGGTAGATCGCCCTTTTGCAAGACAATTAAGTGAAAGCTAGTCATAATCCTTCCTAGAACACAAACATTAAACACGCCATTCAGGTAAAAGTTCTTCATAATTTCAGCTTCTACTCTAATTACCTTTTGAAAAGGAAAAGGAGCAAACAGTGTAATGTAAATGGGTAATGAATAGAAAATGAGTTAGCTACACCTACTCCTTTCAAACATTTCCTGTCAAATATCATAACCCGGAAAATGCTGTTTAACACAATGTCGTTCCCTATAAACGCCTTATTTACAACACTTTAACGCATTTATACTTCTATTTTTGATTTCTTAAAATGTTTCGTAAAATCACTTTAAAATGTTGCAAAATAAGCTGGAAAAATATTAAAAATATTATGCTTTTTTAATATAAAATTGTAAGCATATTAAATAAGGGAATATGCATAATATTTGTAGTAATGCAACATGCATAATTATATTTTTTGTAAAAAATTATGTAAAAATTTTAAATTGTATATTTTTATACCATAAATAGTATTTTTTAAACTACTAAAAAAAAGATATTGATTCCTTTATAGAAAGTAACCACACTATAAGTATTAGTATGAATAAACTAAGAATAACCAAATTTGAGTTTTAAAAACAATTTGTTTCTTAATCATCTTGTAAAGGACTTTATATAAACAAGGTAGAACTCGTCGAATTTCGACGAAAGAAAATGATTAAAAAAGAACTGTTTCATTGATTTCCATTAAATTTACAAAATTTGTTACAATAAAAAATGCATCAAATATTGATAAGTCTATCTCTTAAACAAATGATATTTAACCGAAATTTAACAAATTACTACTTCTTTAAAACTCAGTTGTAGAAATTGTTAAAATTAAACATTAATCGCACATGTAAGCAGTAAAAAATAATAAAGATCTATTATGATAAAGTTATCAATTAAAGCTCTTATAAAAATATTAAAAAAATAAAATAAAATAAAATAAAAATAAAAGAAAGAAAGAAAAAGAAAAAGAAAGAAAGAAAAATATTTCACTTTGACTAAAGTATAGAATTTTTTATCCCATAAATTCTGAACCCGACATCATTTTCAGCATATCAAAATTTACATGTGCACTTTTCATACCTGTATTCACCTTTTTATAGAAACAGGTATTTTAATTTGATAATTTTGAAATTTTAATTCAAAACTTAAGGGCTTAATGATATTAGCTGAAACAGATACTAAACTACTTGTATTCTTTTAAGTATAAATGAAATGTTGAAAATGAAATCAAAATTCACTGGGTTTTATAACAAACGATACATTGACACAGCACGTATTAATGAGAAAATAGCAACATAAAGATACGGTAATCTGATTTTTTTTTCGGCTATTTTACATGGAGGAAAAAAATAATTTCTCTTTACTCTATGGCTATTTTCTCTTTGTTTTTCATATAAATGGGGTATTTCTGTTGCCACGTTTGGAAAAGTGTTATTTAAAACTACAAAAAAAAAATTAATATCTCAAAAACAAATCAAGACACAGTTTTCAGAGAAAATGAATCAAAGTGCATTTTTTTCTCTATACGACGATGCAAAAATTGAAAACGAGGATGTTTAGAAGTTTAAAAATTTGTAGTAGCAAAAAATGCAAAACCAAAATTTCATTTCAAATTTCAAAGTGTTGCCATCCCCAAAATGACGTATGCGTTACGCACAGATATGTATGGCCTTTATAATATAGATAATCGTTTCCTAAATAGCTAATAAAAATGTAATAACACCTTCCGAATTACTCATGACTCCGAAAAGCGTTCTTTTGAAATCTCAGAAACCTACATATTTTCGAGATTTAGAGAAGCATCTATATATATATATATTACGCTAACGTATGTGGCACAAAAATCTCGGTTATATGTTAATTGTTTAATGGCAACATCCAAATGAAATCCCTCTCTAGGCAGTGGTAAATTGGGTTTATATGCATTTTGTTCTTCCAAATATAGAGTTTCAAAATATTGTTATTTTTGTTTTGTTTTTTTATAATATTGGCTTAAAAATAAATAAAAGTCATGAATTTTAAACTTTTCAGTTTCAAATTAAAGATACGTTATTATAAGTGAGATGAGTGAAAGTATTATGTTATTAAGTATAATTTAAATAAAATTAATCTAATCAGAAAAAAAGCAATGGGTACTATATTAGACGATGCGCGAAGTTAGAATAGTGCTTTATTTATCGGCACAGAAGTCATATACATAGCACATTGGTGCATTTTTTTTTTTCTGATGTCAATTTGGCGAAAACATCGTTTTCAATCCAATTACATGCATATATTTTTAACTCTTTCTATTGTTTTAAAAAGGAAATAATAATAAATAAAAAAAGTTTAATTAATAATTATAGAACAAAACAATTTATATCATTTAAAAAAAAGAAAATAAAAGTAAATAAACAGTTTATTAAAGGATAAATAACAATTGCCGGGTTATTATGTGTGGTATATACTTGCCTTTTGTTGTAATTGGGCCAATGTGGTGCGTATATGACATCTGCACCTAATTCTTTAGCAAAATCTTCTAATTTGTCAAAAAATGAGCATTTAAAATAAATTATGAATAAAAATAATATGTGTCGGACGTTGCTCTCAGTCCGCACAACTTTGAAGAAAGTCCATAGTAGTTATAGCTTCCACCACCGATATTATTAGGTGATATCGGTCACTTACTGTGAGGATTGTGTAAATGAACACCGACGCTGTCAAGTAACTGAACTAACAGTTTATTTATACTATATGTACACAAGAACTACACTATTTACAATTATATACAATTACAACTCGGATATAGATGATCCGGTTCAACATTAAATTAAATACCGTAAAAAGTTGGCTGTGTACTGTTCAAATTACTCCTTCTCCCTCACACTCAATGCACGTTAGATTCACTTTACCGGAGATCAATTTCGAATCTCCCAACACCTGGATACTCGGCCTACGCTATCCGGCCAGAGCACTACACACCGGGACCTCTATGTCCCTTGCTCTCCAAATACGAACTCAGCCTACGCTCTCCGACACAGAGCACTCTCTGCAAGGACCTCTGTCCTAACCTGCTCTCTAGGTACGAGCCCAGATACGAACTGCTCAAAATCTCAGACAAGACTTGCTCTTCTCAAATCACTGCTTTTCCCCAATGCCAACCCCCCTGTGGAACTTCTCCATTGAACACATTCCACATTGCTTTCTTGATTCGTGGCATGTTCCTTGTTTGCTCATCATTCACATACATCGCTGACGGATGAACACGCCTCTCGGCAATATTCTCTTTCTCACTTCACCACCTGCACATAATCACCTGTGAATTCTCCTTTTAACAAAGGAAGAATGTCACCAGTACACAGCCGGTACAATACATAGAATATTAAGATAGAGAAATAACATAAATACCAATCCTGTAGCAGATGTTTTCTCAGAGCCTGACAATATGATTTAATGCTTAGTATGCATTTAAGGGAGACCAAGCTGGTCGCTAACTGCGGCTAATTTATAAAGAAAAGCTGTTTTTGCTGAGAGATGAATTTTCGGAAACGTTTCGGAATATTTTGTGTGTGTGTATTAATTGCATATTAATCAGTTTTCTTAAACTGCAATACCGCTTAGAATGCTATTTATTCGACTTAATACCTTTCGTTAAAATATAATGGAACTCATTTGCGCAAGAATAACAAAATAATAGTAATGCCAATACCATTATTTTATCACGTTTGTCTGTAAAACTTGATTTTCGAACATGATAATGCTTGTTTGAGAATGGATAGTATCCCAAAAATCGTTATTTTAACTGGGAAAATTTGATTAATACACAGTCAAAACTACTCGAAAACGTTTCTGACAATTAGTGGAAGAAAAATTAATTTTTGACCCCTTTTGCCCCGACGATACTTTTAAATCTTCACTGTACGATTTTTTTCTATTTTTATGAAAGAAATTATTTGAAATATATATGTGAGATTTTAACTTAATAACTTATGATTTAAGCAAAACTGATGTTCTTTAAAATATAAAAAAGGTTTAATAGACATAAAACATATACGTAACATTCAAATATAACAGTAAAGCCGAATAAAAGATAGCATAATCAAGCTTCCCTGAACTTTGCATTAAAAGTCCATCAAACTCGCCATCGCTGAAATCTATAGAACTCCTCGTTCTTTTCCCGCATCATCACATGAGTCTCGCTTGGGATATCACGTTCATAAAATCATTGAGTTTATTATCTTTTATTGCTGAATACTTCATCTTTTATTCCCACATATATATATATTGATCTAATAATGGGAAAAATAATACAGAAAAAAAAACAGCTGGAAATTAATATTTTATGGCGTGTACTCTTTTCTTTATACATATTTAGGGCTTTTAAATTTGTCTACAGTTTTTAAATATTGTATTGATTTTATCTACTTAGCACTCTGGAACTTACTTTATAATAATATTTTTAAATATTCTATAAAAATAATGAAAATAAATTTTTCTTAATAATTTTTTTTTTCCCCAAAGAAAAATTTTTAATTTTATTCTCAAACGCAGCCATCTGACATAGAAAAAGTTAGCGTTATACTATTCTTTGGACTGTTCTTGATCAGTTACAGCGATCCTATTCGCAAAATTCATATAGTGCTTTTAGATATGTGCCAGATGTTGTACAGGGTACTCTCTTAAAAAGTCAGCCACAAAATAGCTCAAGTTGAGCTGAAATCCACCCATCTCAATGTTGAAAGGCAGCTTCTCAAAAAAGAGTTGAAATAACTCGAGTTTTAAACAATTTAAATAAAGTTGAGCTACTTAAATAACCAATTTTGATAAAGAAGATTTAATCGTTTGAAAAACAACTCTTTTATGATCGAAAAAATTACAGCTCTTTCATGAGAAGCCAAATCAGCTCTTTCGTTTTAAGAGTGTACAGCGAAGGATTAAGGTGCCATTAACCTTATTTTATGAAATTAATTTAAAACATCGATTAGTAGTGAAATAGTTTAGAATGAGTTATTACTTTACTTTATATTTTCCAAAAGCATTAGGGTCATTCCATGGCAACTTACGTTACATTTCGATCTATTTTCAGTAATTTTAGTAATATAAAACACCCCAAAAAATTATTCAAAATGCAAATTTGACATGGTTTGCTAATTAAACTTATTAAAAGTCCAATTTAGATGAAAATTATCTAATTTTAATGTTAGTTCTTAAATTTTGGTAATTTTATTTACCATGGTAACTGCCATTACTGGAAAAGGAATGTAAGTAATCATATAAAGTGCAATTTTTATTATAATTTTTTAGGTAATTTTCAACCAAATTGACCCTTAGATAGGTTTTATTGATAAATCATGTTAATTTTACAATTGAATATTTTTTAATGTTATATTACTAAAATTATAGCAGAAAATTATTCTAAATGTAATGTAAGTTATCATGGAATGACCTATTAATGGTTGCACAAAACAAAAATATTTTTAAAAGTGTGATTTCTTTTCCATTTCAATCTTCTCAGCTTTTTTGACGCTGAAATATTCCTGGGGGGGGTAGGGGGGGGTAAATATTTCTATATCTATAGCAAGAGCATTAGATTATATTTGTACATTTGTTAAATCTATAAAATACTTTAAAAAATATTTTAAATAAAGGATTTGAGTGGAGTTATAAATATTGAATAAAATCTCTTTAAATTGACATTTAGTTAATTTTAATCAGGGTTGGCAACAATCCGGGTTTTTGAACAAAAACCCAATCCACCCGGGTATTTGTGGGCTTTTCTGGGTATTTGTAGGCTTTTCTGGGTATTTGTGGATTTTTGTTATTTTTCTGTATATTTGTATATTTAATAATATATGTGCGTTCTCATTTTAAAATATACTTATCAAGTTACATTTTTTAATTACATCTGATCTATTTATTACTAATTAATATTATTTATAATATCAGTTAATAAATTTATTGTATTCTGATATTAGTATTAATATTAATATCAATAGAAAACTTAAAACTAATATTAGAGTAAGTTTATTAATTGATATAAAATAATTTGCATACTATTAATAATTCATGTTAATTATTATTAATACTGTTAATATTATTTTTTTAATCTGATTTTGTAAAAGAAACCACCTAGGTTTTGGGCTTAAGAAAATTTGTGTTATTAGGGAGATTTGCAGATTCAGAAATGACTTTTAACAAAAACCCAGGTGGATTTTTGTTGGCAGACCCGCCCAGAAAAACCCGGGCGGGTTTTTCTGGGCTGGGCCCACTTCGCCAACCCTGATTTTAATCGTCAAAATCTTCCTAAAATTTATTAAATGATTGTATAAATCAGCACAATATCAACATAAATTGAGTTTTCAAATGCATTATGCGTTTTTTCAAATTGTTCATTTAAACATCATCCTTCATCTTAGAAAACTGTGAAGTTTTGTTATAGTATTAGTCTGAATGCGTTGGAAAGTGCTTGAGAATCTATACCGTACGCATGATTTTTCTTTATGTCTTTTGCTTCTTCTTCTTATTATTATTTTTTTCCTTTTTGAATTAGTGAATTGGAAAACTGAACATACACTGTAATGTAAATTGACAATAAATCAAAATGAAGTATCAACTTCCACGCCTTGCTTAAATGTCAAATTTCCGTTTCACAAACCTATTCAGTTTTTATTATTATTCTTATTTATATATTCATTAATATTTATTGTACTCTTCGTCCAATGCAACTTCATGACTTGTTCATCACTTTCCTTTATAATATGCATCTAAAACAAAAGGTGATATTTGTTAGGGATTAATTCCTACCACCTTACATAACATTCACTGAATACTGTGTGTGCGTCATGATATTTATTATGTTGAGATATCCTGGGGCTTCATCTACTTGCTACTTCCTGGTGAAGGTCATTCGACTCGAGGTGAGTGGAACTTGGGTCACCAGGCCGATGCATTCTTTAAGGATCCCTCCAAAAAAATTCCAACTACATTTTATTTTTATTTTCATACATCTTTTTTTCTCTATCTTTTTCTTAGTTAAAATTTCGTCATTTCTTTCATCAGATATTTGCTGATTTTACAGAAAAGATAAGACATTTTTGAATTTAGGGAGAGGAATGTTGTCCAAATTTTTGGAATTTGAGATTTTATAAATTTTTTTTTTGTCTAATTAAATAAATTTTCTTCATCCATCGCTGGACCGATGCATTTGTTTAACATTATCTCAAAAACTTCTCGTTATATTTATTTTATTAACATAGCTTTCTTTGCCTTTTTTTCATTTCTGTCTGATTTACTTTTTTAATATCTTTTTTCCCAGGTAAGATTTCATCATTTCTTTCATCAGTTATTTACTGTCCAGAAAACAGATGATATATATTTTTTATATTTAGGTGTAGGGATGTTGTCAAACTCTCCGAAATACGGGGTTTATATAACTTTCTTTATCTAATTAATTAAATGTTCTCTATTCATTACTACACGGGTGCATTCTTTCAAGATTATTCCAAAAATTCTAGTTGTATTTCATTTTTATTCTCATACCTTTTTCCTTTCCTTTTTTCCTCCCCCTCAAATAAAATTTTAGCATTTCATATGATACTTACTATGCTGAAAACAGAAAATAATTTTCTATTAAAGAAAAGGGCATTAAACAAGTCTGGGTTTTATTGCAAAAAATTGAAATTGTTGTATAACTAAAGAAGAATCATATTGGTTGCTTAAATAGCCTTTTTTTTTGTCCATGCATGATTCATAACGAGATTAATAGCATAACTAATAATATTTTTGGAATGCTTTATATTGGAATATTGAAAATTTTCAATACTCGGAAATGGATATAGCACGCAAAATAATTGGAAGTTATGTGGGCTGTTCAACAAGTAATAAGACTAAAATGAAAAAAAAGTACAGAATACCTTTGATAGTCATCATTTACATGCTTTTTTTTTTTTTTTTTTTTTTTTTTTTCAAAATAACTACCGCGGCACATAATGCATTTATCTGTCATCCACTTATAAAAACACGTAAAAGTCCATTTTCTGAGAGCTTTTTCAAAACCACCTCCGCAGCCTTAACACATGCTTTGTTGCTTTCAAAATGGTTGTCTCGTAATGGTTTCTTAAGTTGAGAAAACAACCAGAAATCGGATGGAGCGAGATCAGGACTGTATGGAGAGTCTAGTAAAATCTCTACGTTGTTCTGCTGCAAAACATGATGGACTTTGAAGGTCGTCCTCGCGATCAATATGTTCCACATTTTGTCTTTCTTTATGCCAGCGAAAAATACTTGTTCTCGACATTGCTTTATCGTTGAAAGCGCCACGTATCATGTCAAAGGTTTCCGATGCTGTTTTTTGCAGACAAACACAAAAATTAATCGCATAAGTTGTTCAATCGACGCTTCCATTACGATAATTGGCCGCTCTCGTAGGCGCCCGCAAACACACTTCAGTTCATTCACGTGATACTCAGGAACATGAGCCTGTATATGCCATCTATCGGTAGCTTTTGTTAATACAGACAACAAAAATTTTTATGCCACAGAAATTAACATTTCGATGAGTGGTTTCGAGGCAGTAAAATTACTCTTATCACTTATTGATAAGCCTAACGTAATTTAGGAATCTATTTAGCTATTGGAATGCAAATGATTTGATTCGGATTTTTTAAAAAAGGGTTCTAAAAATTATCATGTTCTCAGATTACAAGAACGTGTGACATCACTAGAAGAAAAAAGAAAAAAAATGCCTAAGTACAGAATGGCAAGTCTCCGGCTGTTTGTATACCACTATTATCTTCCAGAAAATGTTGTTCTTTCAAATCATCTAAATGCTCCAATTAAGTAAAAAGCCGTTTTCTGTATTAAAATATTTGTATCCAAAAATCCAGAGACTTGGCAGCTCTGTAAACATTATGGGACTTTCTCAAAAAACAAAGAAAAACATATAGTATTGCTATTTTTTCTGTCTACCAACTATCTTATAGCCCTTTCTTTTATAAATATTTTAAGAAGAATCTCCCGTCCTATTGAGATTTTAATTTTATCCCCTGATATGTAGCATATCAATGCATGACGATAGCATATTTTTTATTTATTACTAACAAATTAAATTAGTTAATGAATAAAATGTTTTCAAAATATATTATTTATAATCAAACAAATTTATATACCTGTCTTTAGTTTTCTTACAAAATTCCCTTATTTGCACTGACTATTTACCTCTTTATTCGTGAATTTATTTGAAATAAGATTTCAATACACAATTATTTGTGAAAATAAATCGATGTTTTGAATAACTTTGAAAAGACTTAAGATGAAATTGATTTACAGTTATTTTTATGAACTTTCTGTTGTTGAATCAATAAGCCTGAAAATAAGTTTCTAAATGCGTTAAAAATAATGTTGCATTACAAGTGTACATAAAAAAATTATTTTGTGATTTAAAATATTTTAACTATTAGTGGAATTCCACATGCCTTTTTTTTCTGATATTATTCCAGTTTTTTTTTTTTTTTTTTTTTTTTTTTTAAATACTCAAATTGGCAATTTCATTGAAAATGTTTTCAGTAAGGATCGACCGAAACAGGTTTTTAAGGCCGAAATAGAAATTGGAACCGAATTGCGGGGGGGTCCTCCTATTTATGACCGAAAACGAAAACTAATATGCCAAAAAGGTTTTTTTAATTAGTAATACACACACGGATACAGTTAAATTCGTTTAAGAAACGAATCAAAGGGCCAAGGAAATTTCGTGTCTTATGCGGGATCATATCGTATCCGAGTAATTTTACATAGCTTTCTTCTTCATGGTACCGTAGACCATTCATATCTTAAACAGGATCGTATATTAAATTTACTTATCTTAAGGGCTCTCAGGACTTTGAAAGCTTCCAAATTTTCGAAATTTCAAATTTTTTACAAGTTCAACTGATATCTTTTCTGAACATTTTTTTATAATTGTCTTCTCGAAATTCTCATTAGAACAAAAGTTGTGGGTCTTAAAATGTTACCCGCTCAATCACCGAAGCTGCGTTTCTGAAAATTTAAAGACATTTTTCTCCAAATGACATTTTTGGTCGTAGTACGCACGATAACTCAAAATCTTGTAAGTATTTTTACATAAAATTCTCAACATATATATTTCATTTTAATAAGTATAAATTGAACCTAAAATTTCCTTTTTATTGTTCAAAAAATTTATTTTTCAGGTGATTATCTTGATGAAATTTTCAAAATTTTCTATCAGTTAGATACAACTTTGTATTAAAAGTAGAAAAATGCTTTAAATATAAATTTATTTAGGTTCAAAATATTTGTTACAATCTGATGTATAAGTAGACACCAAAATTTCCATTCTAGTTGCAACATTTATTTTGTAATCGTGCGCGTAAGGTGTTATGACAATTTTCTGCTCGCCAAATGTCCGACAGTTTGGAGCGCTCTGTAAATGCTAATTCTGCATCTTGCAATTTTTTAAAGGCATAAAATGAAAGAACGTGCTCATATCTTTCAACTTAATAGAAATTGTATTTTAATATCTTAAACATTTTACGATATTAAATATTCAAGATGGTCTCATTTTTTCATTTTTTCCCATTTTAAATGTCCCGTGACCCCTTAAACGAGTTCCACTGTATACATAATTGTTAATTAATTATACTTATTCATTAAATATGTAATATTAAATATTTAAATATTTTTTAATTAATATACGTATTTATTAAATATACGTAATTATTAATTAATTATACGCGCAGCCCAAATTGTCTCTTTGTGTCATAGGCAATATTTTTTTTTCACATAAAATAAAACATAATTAATTCATCAACGACACAAAAAGATCTCCTAATTGTACGAGTATCATTTATTTTTAGGTATACTACACAACTCAATTTACCTTTAATGATTTTTGTAAATAACCATCTGTCATACAAATTTTTCTGAAAGTGTATTCAAAATGCTTTTGCGGTTTCAGACAAAAAATTTTCTATTACCTTTAAGTCTGCAGCTTTTAATGAACATGTGAAAAATATTAGTCATATACAAGGTGATTTATAAATATCGATACAATAGGTTATTTCCTTAAATATTACCTTAAATATCCCCCCTTCATTCCCTTGGACCGATTTTGTCCATTTACAATCCCCGCCGAAATATTAGTCATTTCAAAGTTTTTGACGAGTTTGAAGTCGATTCATACATAATTGTGACTTTTATCGTGCGGGCAGATATATACAGGGTGAGTCATAAATATCGAAACAATTGGCTATCTCCTTAAATATTGCCCATAGACCCATATTGCCCCAATTGCAAAGTTTCATTAAAAAAGGTGCAAAATTTGATGAGATAAGTTGCAACTCCATGGGGGATCTATTTGAAAGAATGGAAAAATAAAATTTTTAAGTGGCTCCCGTAGGGTAAAATTTTCAGATAGAAGATTTTTCCTTATCTATTCCTGAATTAAACAACAACGAAAAAATTCATATCAATATCTACAATGTCACTGAGATACTAAAATTAAAAGTTCTCCAAATTTCGTGACTTACACCAAATAACCATGCTCTGAGTGATTTTTGTACTCATTTTGATTGCAAGATAGGGATAATCCACAAATTGCACGCTATTGTAAGTCGATTTAAGACGGTGCATTTATTTTACATAAAATAGCGGCGTATAGATTTTACGTTAAACGTGCTTTCAAAATATACTGATGGCCTGCACTAGAAGTCTTCACAGATCGAAATATCCAAGTCCGGCCCCCAGCAGAAACATAGTTTAAAAAATTCGGCTAGGCCTGGATAAAAGTTAAAATCTTATCTGGGCTCAACCTTGAATTTCCGATTAGTTTTTTTCTTCGATATTAAAAATTGTTTCGTATAGATGAGTTTCAGTCAAATACACTTATTATAGCTTTTTTTTATGTTTATAATTTTTAATAATAAAGAAGCACCAAAGGATGTGATATATTTATTTTATTAATGAATCTCTATTTGTATGTAATTACTTCTCTTATCCTTTAATTTCGTTAATCCGTATTCCATGTGTTGGAGAATTTGAAAAATACTATATATAGCAAAACCTCTTAAGACAGAGTCACATACTAAAGAAAAAACGCTCTATACGCAAATTCCATTCATTCTTAGGAAGTGAAAATGTAGTGTATTTTTCTCTCGGGTTTTGTATTTTCATTTAGAATGGAACAACACATTTTTACGTTTAAGAGTATATTCTGCCATTGGCAGGTTTTATTGTATTTTAATTTTTTTGCTCTTAAATTTACTATCTATCTGTTTATCTATCTACACTAACCTCCAAAATTTAAGGCATAACCGTTTTTTTTTTTTTTTTTTTTTTTTTTTAAATCTAATTTGAAAACTAATAAATATTTAAACAACACATTTGGAGAAATGTGCGCCAAGCTGTTATTTATTAAATGCGATACAGAAATTTACTTAAATTAAACGTATAAATGAAATTACAAAAAAAAAAAAAAAAAAAAAAAAAAAAAAGCACTTATGGTGAAAAATTCCATTCTTGGAGAAATCTGTAGATCGCAATATTATTCAGTAAAATGTGACAGAAGCATTAAAAACTTGATCTAATACACAGTATGTCCACCCTGGACTTGAATACACTGGCGGTATCGACTTTCCGTGCTTTTAATTAAATTTCCGGACACCGAAATAAGTAGCGCTGACAGAACATGGAGTAAGCCTTGTTCCAGCTCATTTAATGACCTTGAAGGAGGGCTTAAAGCTACAACCTGTCTTCCAAGATAGTACCAAAGATGTTCTATCAGATTCAAGTCTGGAGAGTGAGCTGGCCATTCCATTCTCTCCATACGGTCATCCTCAAGATAATCCTCAACAACCACAGCTAAGTGTGGTCTCGAATTATCATCCATTAGAATGAAATTATTGCCAATAGCACCAGCATATGTTCGTACATATGAATCAAGGATCTTATCCCGATATCTCGCACCAATCGGAGCTCATCCATGGAACACATGCAGATTAGAGTGGCCTCCTAGTGAAAACCCTGCCCAAACCATGATTCCACCGTTTCTGTACCAGTGTGTTTCGACAGTGTTTGATTGATGGTATCGAGGGCATTGTTCTCTCCAGATCAGAAGACATCCTGAATCACTTTCCAGTGTGAATCTAGACTCATCTGTGAAGAGTACAGAAGCCCACTGTTGTGTGGTCCAGGAAACATGTTCTCTTGAACAACATAAACGGCCCCTTTTCCGCCGTATGTTGAGGAGGACACATATAACTGGTCGACTTGCATAAAGACCTGCATTGTGAAGACGTCTTCGCACCTTAGTAGCGGGGATTTATCTCCCTGAGACTGCAAAGTGATCTGTAATGATTTGCGGCACGGTAGTGCGTCTTCTCCTTCGGGCCGAAAGAGCTAGAAAACAGTCTTCTGCAAGTGTTGTAACATGTGGGCGGCCTGGAACATGCCTTGATTCAAAAGTTGTTGGATACACTGCGATACACATTGAGCCGTCTAGCAGTATCGGCCTGTGACAACCCAATTTCCATCCATCCTACCGCCCGCCACTTTAATGAATCGGGCAAACAACTTTTTCTAGACATTTCTAGACTCTATGTGTATTTTGTGACGGCCGATTATCTACGCTAGGGATATAGGCCCAGGGGGAGGGATGCCCTTCGTGGGGGGTCTTTCTAAGGGAACCTAACCCGTATTTACGCAAGGTTCGAAGAAAACCACGAAAACTCCGAACGGTTAGGCCGACGGCCGCGATTGGGTTCGAACCCAGCACCTGCCGTCTACCAGTTAAGACGTCAGACCCTCTTGGCCACTGGTGGGGCTTTCTAGACTCTACTGATTGATGTGAACAAAACTGACAACAATAGTTGAAACACAACAAAACTTACACCCGAAATTACGAAAGTTTCGTAATTGCATATTTCTCTCTCATTCACAAATACCTATTCTTTTCTATAAAATAAAATTGGTAGCTATAATTTTTGCGTAAGTTTCTTTAAATTTATTATTGTCATTCAAACAAAGTATGAAGTTTAATCTGACTGTCATTTTTTTTTTTTTTTCTGGGAAGCTTCAAAAACATGTTGTACCTTTGAAGGCCACTGGATATTTTAAAGGCCATACGTATCCGTGCGTAACGCATACGTCATTTTGCGAATGGCAACACTTTGAAATTTGAAATGAAATTTCGGCTTTGCAATTTTTGCGACTACAATTTTTTAAACTTCTAAACTTCACACATTTTCAATTTTTATACCGTCGTAAAGGAAAGAAATGCACTTTTAAATGCAATTTGTATGAAACCTCTATTTTATTTTATTTTTGAGTTATTAACTTTTTTTCAGCTTTTAATACCATTTTTGTAATGACATAACATCGCGGTGCTTACGGAGTGCCAATACAACGTGAAACCATTGCGCGTAACCTCCAACTAAATATGGAAAAATTGAACATAAAAAGAGGAATTTCGAAACAAAGCACGGTCAAAAAGTATAATTTAGAGACTCTGGTGGAAATCCCTAGATTTTTCCAGAGCTGGAAACACGAGGTTAAATATAACCTCTAAAAAAGGGCGCATGCAGCATCCAAACCAGTTTGGTTGCTCCATACTTCGATGTCATTTCACCGACTGGCGTCGGCAAAGAACGGAGAATGTAAAGCAGTATTGTACCAAGAAGCACAGAAAAGGCATAGCATAAGGTATACCAGCCCACGACTAACTCTAAGAACACAAAAAAGGGGGCCACATAGCTCACTAATTTTGTGTGACAATCTCCGGAAACCCGATCACCTTCGAAGTTTCCCATCAACTAACATAGCGGCACAGGTCCCGCGTTTTACTGGCATATGTTCTCGGCCACTTGGACCGCACTACCAAACGAAATTTTTGTAATTGTGGCAATAGAAGCACTCCATTCATTAAAAAAAAGGGGGAAAAAGCCGCAGATTACTATATCCTTTTGTTGCTATTTTCTCATAAAAAGAGAAAAAAACAAAAAATAAAATGCATGGTATGTCTAAAAATATTATATTTTATAAAACCAGGTGAATTTTGGTTTTACTTCTTTTTTATTTATCAATTAAATGGGGGGGGGATTTTTAGTTTATTACAAACTTACTTTACGCACGATACAACACTTTCGTTTTACAATTTTCTTATTTTTAGATCCACTAATTTAGATCTTATTTGGCACGTGATAATTATATTTAAAAAAAAAAAGGCACACGAATATGAAAAGTTTTGCAGCCCCCGTTCTAGAGTATAGTTTTCCAAATAATGATACTTGAAACTTTCGAAGGTACTCGAAGCTTTTGTATTAAATTGAGTGAAATTAAGAATAGGGGGAAATGGAATTGAATTATCAAGGATTCATCCGAAAACCGATTTCTTAGTGAAGACAGGAAGAAATTTTACAATAAATAAGCAAAAGAAAAACAAAATTAACATCTAAAAAAAATGCTTAAAATATATCATCAACTCTACTCTTGATTTATTTGTCAATATCTAAAGTGAAAGGTTGAACAGGCTTGATGCACACTATTTATACTTCCAACAATCCATTCCGAAAAGTGAATTTGTGTAGTGTACATGCAAATATTTTAATTATTCCTCCCCACTAAAAATAATCTTCATGTCAAGTCACATCAATTATAGGATTTCCATTCATTTGATATTGCAGGTGCATGTACGATGTTATAGTATTTGCCTCTCTCCTTCAGCTGGAGCAGCAACTTTATAGTAATTTCGTTATATATACGATCTAATACATCATATATCTATTTATCTTCGATGCTAAATTTTTTTTTCAAAAATGTGACGCTGATTCACGAATTATTATATAGATGCTTAGTAAATAAGAGACGTCTGTTGTCAAACTATATGTGCCTCCTTCAAAATATCACAGAAGATATTCATATTTTATGCTGCGAGGCAAACCACTTTTAGAAGCAACAGGAGACGCGGCAACTAAGATTAATGATGAGTTTTAGCAGCCAAAGTTTACAGACGCGACTATATTTTGCTGTGTCATGATATTTTTGCAACAAAAATGTCAGAAACTTACACAAAAAGATGAAGAATCTTGTAATCCACTTTTAAAGTCAAACATAATATATAAGTTACACAAGGTATTCACCTCCAACAAAACCTAGATTTTTCTCCTTAATTTTGATAATAATTACAAAATCAAAACGATATTTTCACCAAATCTAATTCAATTGTGTAAAATGTGATGACAACACCAGAAGTACTGAAAGTAAATTGGAAACTAAATTAGAAACTTTGTAAGTTCACCCTGTGTTACTACAACCTTCTTTTCTGAAAGAACTCAGAGGCACCATGTAATACAAATAAAGCAGCTTATTATTTATCTTTTAATAAAAAATGAAGTATACAGATGGCTGAAAAATTTTATTGCAATCATTATCTTTACTGAACATCTTCATTATTTTTCTACAGAGCGTGGTAGATATACAGACAAACAAGTTTACTCAGTAAAGTGAAGTATCTGTCAAAGAAGAGATCGATGTGTTGAATCAAAAATCAGTTTGATTTACATTTTACATCATGTCGTGACTCGAATGACAGTAATATATAGCAAATAGCTGATGAAATTTGGATGAAGTTAAACGATTGATGGTATTAAAGATTGTACATTTAAAAAGTAAAAGAGACAGTTAAAATAGGATTTTTTTTATTTACAAAAAAGGAGTTTTATAAAAGCTTTGGAATATGTTTATTAACATAGTACAAATTCTCATGAAGTTCGTTAAAAGTTTAATCTAACAGTAAGTTAAAACATTTTTTGTAGATTAATAAAAATTAAGAAACTAACACTCGTTAGCAGTTTCACAGACGCCGCCATTTTTTTCTACTTTTCACAATTCAAGCTGTAATTCAATCATAAATAAGAGTGAATTTTGTTTCGTTTGCAGCCTTTCGGTTTTTTAGGACCATCCCCTTTAGATTTCTGAATGATTAAACTTTAATTAAAATAATACTGTAGTTAAAGTTTAGAACAGAAACAGTATCTTATGATTTAATCCATCTTTGATATTTTTCCAGTAAAGAGACCTTGGCGCATTTGTAAAGCCTGACGCAATTTGTGTTTCAGAAAGTCAATTTTGTTGTCAAATGATATAAATAGCTATAAAAATAAACTTCATGAACTTTTAAGAGACAATGCACTTCTGTTTGTAGATAAAAATAGATAGAGGCTAATAGAGGCTTTATATAAATATAAGGCTATATATAAAAAGGCTATAATAATAAGACTCTATATATAATAATAAGTCTATATATATAATAAGGCTATTATATAAAAATAAGGCTTTAATAGAGGGATAATAGAGGCTTTTTATTTTTTTTTATTATTATTTTTTTAATAATGTACCTGGTAGATAGAATTTTAGGCCGTTATCTAGTGCTCAGTTTAGTATAGAAGGTAAGCTGTTAGTGCCACCTTTGAGGTCATTCTTTAAGTTGTTGATGATAAATGAACAGTGTTGGCGAGAATTTCGATCACGAAAGATTAAATTAAAAAAAATGCTTAAACATTACAAAATATTTTTTCAGAAGTTGAAGCTTTGTTGGATGATTTTCTCATAATTGTATAAAGATTATTTCATAAAAATGATCGAAATAATATTCAGTGATTAAAACCATTTTGAGAAATGAGCTTGTTTTAAACAGAATGAGTTTTTTCGAAGTAGAGACCTAGGTAGACAGTTTCGTGCTCAAATTAGTATAGGAGCCAAGTTTTGCGAAAATCGTTAGAACCGTTTTCAATATATAGCAGCATTAGCCAAGTTTTGCGAAAATCGTTAGAACCGTTTTCAATATATAGCAGCATTTTTTGTGGTGAGGGTGTTTTAATCAGTCAAAACTTACTTTTACGAATAGGAGACCTTGCTAATTCGCTTTCATTTGACTCAATTAATATTGAAAACATATTTCATGAAAAATTTTTAAAGTCTTTTTTAATTATAGCTGGCTGCATTTTCATCGCTGAATTTTAGCTTTCAAAACAAATTTCCTCGAATTCGGTATCTAGCTAGATATTTTTCTCGTGCTTGATTTAGCATAGGACGCAGTTTCGTGAAAATTTGTCCAGTAGTTTCAGATATCATCCGTAATCGGACAATTGCTTGCTCTTTTAGTAGATATGATTGTCTAAATATTGAGAAAAATAGCTTCTGTATATGGAATAGCGAACAGATTCTGGATAAATTTCCTTCTCTCGCGAAGGCCATTTGCTTTATCTCACCTATGCTTGAATGTATCTAGCTTTTTATTTATCTTTCGATCAATAAGTTTCAGTGACATCTCTTAATCCCGCAGTATGTATCTGAAAAATTATGTCACAGCACGCAAAGTATTTGCTTACGTTCGGAGAGTTTATATATAGGCTGGCCTCCAAAATTTAAGGTACAACATGTTTTTCGAAGATCACCAGAAAAACAAATGGCAGTCAGATTAAACTTCATAGCTTATATGAATGACAATAATAAGCTTTAAAAAAATACAATTACCACTTTTATTTTATAAAAAAGAACAGGTATTTGTGAATGAGAGAAAAATATGAAATTACGAAGCTTTCGTGATTTTGCGTGTAAGCTTTGTTGTATTCAAACTATTGTTGTCAGTTTTGTACACAAGAGAGTTTGGTAGAGTCTAGAAATGTCTAGAAGAAGTCGTTTGCCCGATTCATTAAGGTGGCGGGCGGCAGGATGGATGGAAATTGGGTTGTCAAAGGCCGATACTGCTAGACGGCTCAATGTGTTTCAAAGTGTAGTCCAACGACTTTGGGATCAGTATGAATCCGAAGATTCTGTGTCCTGAAGACATGTTCCAGACCGCCCATCTGTTACAAAACCTGCAGAAGACCAGTTTCTATCTTTTTCGGCCCACGCAAAGACGCACTACTGTGTCGCAACTCATTGTAGAGCACTTTGCAGAATCAGAAACGAATCTCCGCTACTACGGGGCGAAGACTTTTTTACAATGCAGGTCTCTATACAAGGCGGCCAGTTGTGTGTCCCCCTCAACAGATGGCAGGAAAGGGCACGCTTATGTTGGACAAGATAACATGTTTCCTGGACCAGACAACAGTGGGCATCTGTACCCTTCACAAACGAGTCCAGATTCATACTGGGGAGCGATTCAGGACTTCTTCTGATCTGGAGAGAACAATGTACTCGATACAATCAATCATACTTTGTCGAAATACACAGGTACTGAAACGGTGGAATCATGCTTTGGTCAGAGATGTCACTCGGAGGCCACATTGACCTGCATGTGTTTCATGGAAGAACTCTGACTGGTGCGAGATATTGGGATAAGATTCTTGATTCATATGTGCGCCCATTTGCCGGTGCTATTGTCAATGGTTTCATTCTAATGGATGGTAATGTGAGACCACACCGATGTGTGGTTGTTGAGGATTATTTTGAGGATCACGGATTGGAGGGAATGGAATGGCCAGCTCACTCTCTAGACTTGAATCTGATAGAATATATTTGGGACTATCTTGGAAGATAGGTTGCGGCTTTAAGCCCTCCTCCAAGGTCATTAAATTAACTGTAACAAGGCTTATTCCATGTCTGGTCAGTGCTACCAATTTCGGTGTCGGACAATTTAATTGAGAGCATGGAAAGTCGATGTCGCCAATGCATTCAAGTCCGGGGCAAATATAATCCGTATTGTATTCAGTTTTTTTAATGTTTCTGTCACATTTTACTGCGATGTACTGATTTGTCTATGAATGGAATTTTCCACCATGAGTGCTTTTTTGTTGTAACTTCATTTATACATTTAACTTGGGTAAATTTCTATGTCGCGTTTAATAAATAGTAGTTTAGCGGACATTTCCTCCAAATTTGTTGTTTCTATATTCATTCATTTGTAAAGTAGACGCAAAAAACCGGTTGTAATGCAGAGTAATAAATATTCAGAATGATGAAACTTCATTCTTACGCCAAACAATATCTACACTCAATTCGAATAAATATATTTATATTTCCTTTTTACTATATATCTAACTATTACACTTGCATGTGTACTGAACAAGGAGCTTTATAATATCTTCAGAATTAATGGAAATATTTTCAAATATATATATATATATAAAGAAATATTTAAAAAAAAAGAAATTACCATTGTTTTTTAATATTCGATCCCTTATAAAATCTTATATTATCACTTAGATCTTAGATTTTAGTTCAAAACATACTGCATAACATGGTAGCACTCTCGGAAATTTTCACTGAAATGCGTTTAAAACATTTTATGTAGTACGTTTCATGACCAAAATACTAACCAGAGCGAAGCAATTTGGGCTGAGCCTCAGTGCAATCAATTGAGTATTCTAAAACATTCATAATAATTTACTAATAAAACTTTAAGTCGTTTGTTTACAAATTAAAATTATTTAAATACATAAACACTCAAAAAATCCTAAAACTTAGAAACATTTTAAGTACAATATTTCATTATAAAACATATTAAAAGCATCCAGAATTCGCCCAACTAAAATTTTCAAAGTTCTCTCTGGCTTCTCTAGCTGGTTGTAAATATGCTCTAATAAGAAAAATCTGAAAAAAAAAATGTAAGTCAGCACCTGAACAGGCCCGTGCTATTAAGTCAAATGAAATAAAATTGGGCCGAGCTCTCTCGTGGGCCGGCCGATATCTGGGCACATGCAGAGCTGGCTCTAAAATATTCTAACTCTTTCCAAAGCTTAATCCTGGGTGCGCGACTGATTACCATTTGAACATTTTCGATAACGATTACTTGACCCTATTACGAAGCGTATCTCACCGTACTATTCATCCTACTATAATCAGCATAAAAATAAATAAATTTCGGTTATTTAAGGAAATACTAGGTACAATCCTATGGGATATACATGCGCTTTAAGACCTGTTTCCTCGGAAACTACCGTGCCGATTTTGATGAAATTTGGAATCTATTTTCACTGGATTATGCTCAAGATTTAAAGCATGTTGGTTTATTATTTTTTTTATTTTATTATAACAATGGCAATTTTTCAGAATTTTTTTTCTGAAACGAGTTAATTTTTTTTAAAACCGTCTGGCACGTGTAATTTTGTATTTATACTCTACCACCAATTTTTTTAAAAATCGTTTTGAAGAGTTAATTTGCTGAAAAATACAATTTTTCGGAGAGCTAAACAATTTAGACACTTCTCACTTGTGTAAAGTTCTTGCACAGTTCTGACAAACACATGAATTAAAGTACCTACAAATATTTCAATAAAATTTAGTTGCATATAATAAATGAGTATAAAATATTAGAGTAAAATTAATGCGAGTGGACGTGGTATCTTAATCATATCTTCTGTTAATCATTTTCTATAAAAAACGATTTAATGACTGGACAGTTGGGGCCAATTTTTAACAGTGTATCTCCCTATATGCCTATATTTTCCCCCAAGGCTACACAATCACATCATAACCTGGGTCAAATTGCGGACTTTCTTCCCAGACAAGTCTAAATAACCCCCAAGGTGAAGTCATGTCATAACAGGGGGAATAGATGCCCGAATTCTTCCTCATCATCGCTGTAGGTCAAGGTGGAGTGTGTTCAAGAACACATGTTTGCCATAATGATTTAAAAAGCAAAACAAAATAGTTTTGTTTGTAATGAATCGTACCTAGTTTTTACTCGTAAGGGGCCGCTTCACTGAAACTCAACGATCAAGAAATCCCATGATCTATGTGAAAAATAAAAAGCACGATGACTTAATTAATACAACTTTTGAAAAAACAATTTTCACCATTAAAAAGAAAACGTTAAATGCTGATAATAAGCGCTTTTAAAATTTGTTTCCGCAATTTTTTAAAGTACAGTTTACATTTTTGAACAATTTTATATAATTTTAAAGTTACGGTTCAAATGAAGACCTCAGTACATTATGATGTCCAACTAACTGTGAATTTTGAAAAAAAATTAACTGCATATTTAATTACAAAAATTAAAAAGTTTTGAAAATATTACATTTTAAAAAAATCCTACTACATTTTAAAATATTGATATTTTTTGCCCAATGTTTTCTTTTAGATTTTCAACTGTATGTTACACAATTGCGTATCAGGGTGAGCTAAAAAAACTGATGTAAAAAAAAAACATCTTTCGATTTTAGATGACGGGTAGTACGGAAAAGTTTCCACTGGTGGCACTAACAAGGAATGTCTCCAAACGGGCATATCCCGAAAAATCTGAAAAAATTACAGAATGTTCTTCTCGTGTGGATATATACGTATATAGAAAAAGTTTCGGCGGAACCTCCACTCTGTATCCGTAAAAAATTATGAAAATTTCATCATTTGGCGATTTATTGCCGGTTGGCGATGGAATGCAATTTCAAAAAATACTTTATGTCAAATGCATTTCAAGAAAAAAAGAAGTTTCGTGTTGAACTTGTTTTCATAAATTTAAGTTAAATAATTTTAGTTTTGTAAATTTTAGTTTGTTTGAAGTATAATTTTGTTATATCTGTATTTATATGTATTTATATTCGAATTTAATCATCAAAATTTGAGATTTAAAACGAAATTCATAATTTAAATTAATTAAATTTGTTTCAAATTCAAAGTCCAATTGAGAATTGTCGATTAGATTTTGTTGCTATGAAAACATTTAGCTTATTTTTTGAATAGGCTTAAATGTATGTAGAAATTTTTTCTCAATATTTCTTTTAATCTATGAAAACCTTTTTCCAGTGATTAATTAAATAACTACTTCAACAAGTAATATATATATGTAATACAATATGTTTATATATGTATATAATACACTGGTGTCCAAAAGTTAAGCATAATTGGTAATTAAGTAATTATTTTTAAGTAATGAAAGAAATATGAATCGGAATGTGCTGAAACTCCAGGTGTGTAAACAAAATAGTACGCGTCAGATATTTTCGCGAAGAGTTTTCCCCGAAATCGAACAGGGGACCGTCAACAAATTGAAAAAGAACGAAGATCTTTTGGATAACCCTGTCAAAACTAATGTAGCAAAAGCGTTCAAACTGCACATTATGATTAATTGGCTTATTGTAATGTTCTGTGTTAATTTTTACAAGAATAGCATGTATACTCGTAGAGAAATTAAGGTTTTTATAAAAAGAGTCCTAAGTTTTTTGCTTATAATTTGCAGAGTTCTTAATATAAAATAATGTTCTTTTTTGAAAAAATGACAAACATCATTGTACACAATACCCTGTCATCAGAATTAAAAAATAATAAAAATTGTATGACAAATGAGCAGGTTTACTAAATAATTTTTTACTGCGCATGCGTGAACGCTGTTAAAATTTCATTTGCATATTATATTAGTTAAATGTATAGAGCAACTTTTGTGAAAGTCTCAAAAACATAGCTTAAAAATTCTGAAAATTTATCGTTGATAGAATGAGATCAAAATCCTTTATTCCCTAAATGAAGCAAAAAGATGAGGGGCTGTATCCATATTCCATTGTTTAGTGCCTACACAATATTGCACGTACAACTATATTTAGGTAAAACCCCTAATTTTTTTGCTTCCTTTAGGAATAATGGATTTTGAGTTGATTCTATAGGCGACCATTTTCAGAATTTTCAAGCTATGTTTTTGAAACTTTTACAGAAGTTGCTCTATACATTTAGCTAACACAATATGCAAATGACATTTTGATATCGTTGACGCATGCGCAATGAAAAATTATATACTAAACATACTCATTTTTCATACAATTTTTATTATTTTTAAATTCTGATGACAGGGTATTGTGTACAATGATGTTTGTCATATTTTCAGAAAAGAACATTATTTTATAATAAGAACTCTGCAAATTATAAGCAAAAAACTTGGAAAAATTTAGGACTGTTTTTATAAAAACCTTAATTTCTCTACGAGTGTACATGCTATCCTTATAAAAATAAACACAGTACATTACATAAGCCAATTAATCATAATGTGCAGTTTGAACACTTTTGCTATATTAGTTTTGACAGGGTTATCCAAAAGATCTTCGTTCTTTTTCAATTTGTTGACGGTCCCCTGTTTATTTCGGGGAAAACTCTTCGTGAAAATATATAACGCGTACTATTTTGTTTACACACCTGGAGTTTCATCACATTTCGATTTATATTTCTTTCATTGCTTAAAAATAATTACTTAATTACCAATTATGCTTAACTTTTGGACACCAGTGTATATTAAAGTCTCTTATTGTTAATGTTTCAATTCATTAAATACCAATTACACGCATTCTAAATATCCAACAGTTTTGAGTTGCATCATAATCGTTTGCTTTTGGTGAGGAAAAGAGCTGCTCGCCGAATCGAGTGACTCTTTCGTCTTTTCACGTCAAATATTCGAAAATATTTTATTTTTTTACATACTTTCTAATGTGATTCCGCCGTTAATTTTGACTGATCCTTTATTGCATACATAAGTACTTTAATTAGTATTTTTTTTTTATAAAATTCTGAGTATGCCCTCTGAGTATGAGTTTGCACAAAAAAATTGACAATTTTTGGACAATTCTTTCATTTGCCGCAAATGGTTTCTGGTTTTGCTCAAATGTTGAGTTTTTAACTTTTAAGGCAGAAATTTTAAAAATATTAAATTTATTTTAACTAAATTTACTTGAAATGTTATGTTTAATATACGAAATGTTTAAACGAGCTTTAATTACTTATTATTTAATAGTTTTGCGCATTTTGAATTAGGCGATTTTCATTTCACGTATAAGTGTGCGAAAATTGTAAGTACTGTTTTGTTCGCACGTCGGTTTCTTTCTGTTGCCTCTATCATGCTTCTCGCTCTTCCGTCTGTTTTTCGATGCATTTAGAATCACATATTTAGATAACAGACCACAAAATGTCTTAGCAGTAATTCACGAAAAAGAGGAGAATGTGAAGCAGAAAACAATGAAAACGCAGTAAAACATCACGAGAATGAAGGTTGAAATAGGAGATGGGGGAAACTGCGAGATGAAATGTTAATTATTTTTCTTCTCTAAAATAGAGATACTGTCAGAAGATTCAACTGCGAAGCAGGGAAATGTGAAGCCGGTACTTCGTCTTAATCAGAATTTGAACCATGGCCTTCAAAAGCAGACAATTTCAAACGCATATCCCTTTCTTACAAAGCATTCGATGCATTCAGAACTGATATATCATATAGTAAATTGTGTTAAGAGCTTCATCTATAGTTCATAATGCAGGAATTGTGATAACAGTGTGTATGATTCTGGTCATCGACAAATACAAAATCTGGAGACAGAAAAATAAACTTTAGGAGGAAGATACAAGAAGAGGGAGATATTAGAGGAAGAAAAATTACAGGCATATTTTTGGTAGAAGAAAACATAAAACGATCTCCATGGAAAAAAAGGTAACGAGCAGCACCGTAGACAGAAAGACGAAACAAATATCTCCGTGTTGTCTAAACGTGGTTCAAATTACGAGGGTAATTCGGAAAGTAACCTCAGTTTATCAATTTAAAAAAAAAAAAAACTAATGAAAGGAAACATGTTTTATTATTTACGTATGAAAGACACGTTCTTCAGCTACTTCTCAACATAATTGACATATTAATTAAAACAATTATCATAACGGTAAATCAGCTTTGAAATTCCATCGTCACAGACTTCTGCCGCCGGCTTATTCAACTGCGATTATTTTAAAATTCAATTCGCAACACTCTTTCAATCCAAAGAATTTTAACATATTTTTCTATATAATTTTCTGATAAATGCACTAGGATCCATTGCAGCAGGGGTTACAGGTGATGTGGAAAAAAACTGCTATGATGCACTGAACGTTGGTGCAACTATAATGGCAAAAAAGGTCGGTGGCAATTTTCACGAGATGAAAAATCCACGTGCTGAATGAGTTCTTTCTCTTCAAACAGTGAACAGTCACATAACAGTGCATGATGTTACCGTACCTATAGATCCATTGCTGCTGTTTCAAAGAATTTGTATCATGAAGAGATCCTACGACGAGCTCCGTGAATGTTTGAAGTTTGAACTGGCTCTTTACGTAGAAGTCCTTTTCGATGAAATTAAACTGAGAAAAACAAAAATGTCATCCTTATTCAACAGCTTCAGTCCCATAGATGTTCATCCTGATTTTGAAAGAGCGAACTACATTGTTGATGGAGGATATCTGCTTCATCGAGTAGTCTGGCATCAAAGTGATTCTTTCGGGGTTATTTGTAATAAACATGTGAAATATGTTGAAAAACACTACGGTCGAAACACTATCCTCGTATTTGATGGTTATAGTTATCTTCAGAATAGTGTCAAAGACATGGTGCAATTTTATCGTTGCTCGAAAATGGCATCAACAGAGATTCTTTTTAATGAAAACATGACTGCGACAGTTAGCCAAGAAAAATTCTTCTCCCATGCAAAAAACAAAAGTAGGTTGATTCATTTGCTCTCTGAAAAATTTAAATCCATCAGTGTATGTGTCAAATGCAAAAGATGATGCAGATATCCTCATTCTTGAAACAGCACTCAAGACCGCAAAAACTATCAAAAATGCCACTGTTTTGGAGGAGATATTGATTTGCTGGTAATCATGGCTGCTCGAACTCCACCAAACTTTGAAATTTTTTACCTCAAGACAGATAAAGGCCACATGGAGGAAAAAATTTATTCTTCAAGAAGCTTGGAAGGAAGATACAGAGAATACATTTTATTCCTCCATGCTTTTTTTGGCTGCGATGGAACATCTGCTATTTTTCAGAAAGGAAAATCAGCAGTGATGAAACTAATACAAAAGCGTATAGATTTATAAGATGCAATAAAAATTTTCAATCAAAATAACGTTTCTCGTGCACTAGTTGCTGAGAATGGCATCAAATTTTTTCTGGGTATTTATGATGCCTCTTCTAAGGAAAAATCTCTAGATGATTACCGGTATGTACACTTCACCAAATCACTCACAAAGAATAAAGCGGTCAATTTAAATACCCTATCTACTAATTCAAGTGCAGCAAAACAGCATTTATTTCGATTATATTACCACGTACAGACATGGCTTGGTAATTAACTGGATCCTAAGGAACGGGATTTATCCTAATTTTTTTTCACGAATCCAATACATTCTTCTTGTAAAGATAAAAGAAAGTAAAAATACCTGCTTCTCTATTTATGTAATTTGTTTGTAAACCTACAATGAAAAAAAAATCGTCAGCGTAAGTATTTTATCATGTAATATTTCTGGCATTATAGAATCTCGACTTACTTCCAAAACTTATTTTACGCACCCGGAATTCAGGAACAAAACTTGTTCTATGAAAACTTTCTTTCCTAGATGTGGGTGATAACTCAACTCCTCAAATAAATTAGTTAGTTTCAGAGTTGTCTGCTTTATGTGTTGTGCATAAAATCAAAATTTCAAGTATTTAATTTCAGTCATGCCCTTAAGTCATACAAAATTTATAGTTTCACTTTATCAATTTGCTAAATTAAATATTCTTTACAAACTACCTGTATGATTTGACTAACACTCTCACAAAACACTCTTTACGCTCGTATTCACCAACTACTTCGACCCCAAGTTATATTGAAAATCTCTGTCGAACACTCAAACGGTGATAATCTCTAATCCTGATTGGACGTCTTCTTGATAATGTCCAATCAAATGTTATCGTGCATTTCAATTGAGCTTTCAACCGAGGTTTTCCAGGTTGAGGTAGATGGTGAATACGAGCATTAGAGGTTAAAATTAGTTCTGGTACTTGATATATTTAGTTACAGGTAATTTGTGGAGCTGCAAAGTGTTCTAAAAGTAACTAAGACTGTCTCTCAAATCTTGGTTAAGAGCACTTTATCTTCTTTTCCGTTCATAGTACTTACAAGGGGACCACCAGACATGGTGCTCACAGATTTTGATGATTTCAAAGTATGTTGTAGGGGTCATATTACTAATTATTCTGGTGAAAGGGTTCCTTCAAATGGACCTTGGTTTTTGAGAAATTGGGGGGTCAAAGTTCAGCGTATATTTCAAATACCTAATTGTACAACATCTGAGTATCGATTCGTGGCGTTGTGCCAAAGCACGTGTCTGTGAAACGAAGGGCTGTGAGTTCGAATCCATCCTCAGCTTCTAGTTTCTTTTTTACTTATATTTATATTTTTTACATGTTACAAATTTTAAGCAGAATTGGCTTTGAACCTTTTGATATTTTCTGAAGAGGACAGTTTACTTTTTCAATATTTTATTATTATTATTATTTCAAAAAATATGGCTCAATTGATGAACTGACTGCAGTTCAGGGTTCAACTAAAAGTACATTTTGCAACAAATAATTAAATAAAAATGCGTATTTAATTAAAATTTTGAAAAAGTATAAGAAAATTTTAATATTTTAAAATCTCCACAATTTTAAGTAATAATATTTTTAGATTAATCAATCACTTTTTTTTCAAATGTGTATTACACAATACTGTGAATGGGTTTTTAGATAATGTAATCTAGTGATGTGAAAATAACGGCAAAATAAGTACCCGTATGGTAACGTTGATTTAGAATTCTCTACCCGTTAAAAAGTATTCGTTTCGCCAGTCGTTACTGTTCAGAAACTGGGTATTCTCAGTCATCGAGCATACGGCATACATCGTATAGCCTATAGAATAATCTTTGGAAGAATTCGTATTAATAAATAAACTAAAAAACTTTGTAAAATCACCATGCTGTTATTGTTGTAGCTCGAAACGCGTCCTGCTTAATTTTTCATTTTATCGTGATTTTACAAAGTTTTTTAGTTTATTTATCAATTTATCGCCAGTGATTACGGTATTTTTCACTAGAATTCATATTAGTTAGTGCTGCCATCTATCCGTAAAAGTTACATTTATTGAAATTTCGAACTTTTATTTTAAAAATGCAAATAGAATATTAAAACCAGGGCCTTAACGAGAAGTAAAAAATTAGGGTGTGTGTGTGTGTGGGGGGGGGGGGTCAAGAAAATGTAGTGGGATGACTCATATATATTTTTCTCTCTCTCTCTGTGACGCAGAAAGATAAATTACTGCATATTCACACTGTAGTTTAGTTACTATTATTCTGATTAAACTGTTGTAATAACTTTATTTTATGCTAAGAAAAGAATAGGATTATGGAAAATTCGAGCGCAAAACTAGTGCAGTATTAAACGTAATGCTGGTTTCATATGTGCAACTAAAATGAGCAAGTTTTGAAACACCTGTTTTAATTACAATTTAGTATTTTTTCGAAATGATGAAAGTTCCTCAAAACTAAATTAGATTTTTCAATCGAATTTCATTTGGGTTTTTGGAACATAAATTCATTTAGTGAGCTTGGAATCTTTTCGGGGGGGGGGGGGGGGTCAAAATGTTTTAGGGTGGCTGAGACGCCCGTAACTCCCCCTTAGATAGAGCCTGTAACCCCCTGATTAAAATGCAATGCATAATTGTACACAGGGCTATAATTCAAAATTAGTAATGGGAGGGTGGGGGCTGAAGAAAATGTAGGGTGGAGCTCATATTTTCATATGCGTATTTCAATAGCGGGTTTAAAGGTGAGGCCAGGGATTCATAACCCCCCCCCACACACACACACACACACACACACGCGTGCGCTGTACAGCAGAAATATTCTAAAAATTACTTTAAAAAATAAACATACCTTAAATCCTTACCCCCCCTTGTTCAATAATGCGAATCTTTCTGATTTTGAAAAAGGTCTACTGAAATCAAAATTAGGTAACATGTGACACATTTGTGAAAGCAATTTTAATCTCGAGAAATTTGCAAGTGTACTTATTTGGAAACTATGAGATTGAAAAATGTTTTGAAAAATCTATGAAATGAAAAATGTCAAACATTCTATGAAATTCGGCATTTATACTAAATTTCCGTACGCGACTGCTAATTGCTTCCCCATGATGACATTTCTGTGTTTGTCAAGTCTTAAAAATTATCGTAAAATGATTAATAACATTTCTAAATCATTTTATGCATTTATAAGAATAATTTTAAAGGCATAAAGTAAAAAATATAGATAATATTTAAGAAAAAGAAAGTTCTAGGCTTAAATTAGTTTTGCTGTGTTATCAAAAGAAATATTAGTTTAAAAATTGCAGAAAAAAATAAATTTTCATGAAAAAATTCAAAAATATAAATGCATATTAAGAAAACTTTTATATTAAGAAAATATAAAAGTTGTAGCAATTGCTCTAAAAATAAAAATACTTAAAATTTGTAACGTGTAAAAAAATATAAATATAAGTAAAAAAGAAAAAAAAGAAGCCGAGGATGGATTCGAACCCACAACCTTTCGATTCACAAACACATGCGTTGGCACAACGCCACGAATCGACATTCAGGTGTTGTACAATTAGGTATTTGAAACATACGCTGAACTTTGACCCCCCCCCCCAATTTCTCAAAAACCAAGGTCCATTTGAAGGAACCCTTTCACCAGAATAATTAGTGGTATGACCCCTACAACATACTTTGAAATCATCGAAATCTGTGAGCACCATGTCTGGTGGTCCCCTTGTTAGACTTGAGTCACGTCTTTCCGTTTATTGCATTTAGCATTTTTTCTCTGTTAATCTGAATAGCTGTTTCACGATCGAATTAGTTAAATCTTCAATGGCGTTCAAAATTTATGGGTGAATGTTTTGGATAAAGTGTATTTAAGTAATGAATGAAAGTAAAAGGTTGATATTCTGAAGGAGGAAGTTTATTATTTATCAACAAAGAATCTTTTATGACAATATTCGGAGAATGGGGGAAGGATAAGTCGGGAAAATTCAAGAAGTCACTTTGAGTTTTATCGGAACAAAGGATATTTTATGGCAATATTCAAGGAATAGGAGAAGGTGTGTGGATGGGAAGGGAGGATTTCAAAAAGTCATTTTACACTTGGTTTTTATCGGGAATTTAATTATTAATTAGTTTAATTAAGAAGATCTGTAGGAAAAATAAAAGTAACGTCTGTATAAAATTCATAAAGCCGTGAATTTTACTTGCGTTACAGCATATTCATTCTCAAAATTTCGATTTTTCCCTCGGGTATCTAAGATCACGATTAATTTTAGGCGTACAGCTCCATTTTCATTTTTAAAATGTTTTCGCTATCTATCTATCTATATATATATATATATAGAGAGAGAGAGAGAGAGAAAGCGATAATAAATGTAATTTTGCTGCAAATTTATAAGTCTAGCATTACCAAGATCTGATTAGTGAACTCAGATTTAAAGTAACTAGTATACAGGGTGTCCCAAAAGGTCGTTTACAAACTTAACATGCTCGTCTGTCATATCATGATGAACAATATTAAATAGGAAGTTAAGGGTCCCAAACGTCTTCCAAAGGAGATATGCGCCATTAAAGTTCAGGGTCCAAAAATTCAAATTATTATAAAAAACAGAAAAATTGGTCGATTCATTTGCGGTTTTCACTAAAACTATTCTTTATGTCCGTATTTTCTTGAAAATAAATTATAAAGATAAATTTCAAAAAATGTCGATAGAGGGCGCTTTAGACTTTGGAGTAACTATAAACTACTTTTTACCATTATTTTTTGCATCTCATTAATTTTTTTTTAGAAGCTTAGACATAAACTTAAATTTTGAGCTCAAAATCTAAGTCGTCGGAAGTGGTTAAGTAGCGCAAACTGAATTGCGGGGGGAGGTTCAAATTTCAAATGATTATAAAAAACGGAAAAATTGGTCAATTGATTTGCGATTTTCATTAAAATTATTATTTATGTCAGTATTATCTTGAAAATAATTTATAAAGATAAAATTCAAAAAATGCCGATAGAGTGCGCTTTAGACTTTGAAGTAACGTACAACTATTTTTTCCGTTATTTTTTGCATCTCATAAATTTTTTTTAGAAGCTTAGACATAAACTTAAATTTTGAGATGAAAATCTGAATTCGTTGGGAGTGGTAAAGTAGCGCAAACTGAACTGTGTTCAATGGGGGTGGGGAGGTTCAAATTTCAAATGATTATAAAAAACGGAAAAATTGGTCAATTGATTTGCGATTTTCACTAAAATTATTATTTATGTCAGTATTATCTTAAAAATAATTTATAAAGATAAAATTCAAAAAATGCCGATAGAGCGCGCTTTAGACTTTGAAGTAACGTACAACTATTTTTTCCGTTATTTTTTGCATCTCATAAATTTTTTTTAGAAGCTTAGACATAAACTTAAATTGTGAGATGAAAATCTGAACGTTGGGAGTGGTAAAGTAGCGCAAACTGAACTGTGTTCAGTGGGAGTGGGGAGGTTCAAATTTCAAATGATTATAAAAAACGGAAAAATTGGTCAGTTTTCGCTAAAATTATTCTTTACGTCAATACGTCTTTGAAAATAAATTTTAAAGATAAATTTTAAAAGATCCATTAGAGGGCGCCTTAAACTTTAGAATAACCAACAATTATTTTTAACCGTTTTTTTTTTAAATCTAATTAAATGCTTGAAAAAGTTTAGCTTTAAATTTTGTGCTCAAAATCTAAATCGATAGGAGGGGTTAAGTAGCGCAAACTGAACTGTGTTCAGGAGTTGAAATGTTACTTTCCCCATCCCTCGAACGCAGTTCAATTTTTGGCCGCTTAATTACTCACAACGATGCAGATTTTGAGCACAAAATTTAAGTTTGAACTTTTACAATTTTATTAGATACAAAAAATAACGGTTAAAAATAGTTGTTGGTTACTATAAAGTTTAAGGCGCCCTCTGACGGAATTTTTGAAAGATATCTGTAAAATTTATTTTCAAGAAAATATTGATATAAAGAATAATTTTAGCGAAAACCGACCAATTTTTCCGTTTTTTATAATAATTTGAAATTTGAACTCCCCCCCCCCCCCCATTGAACACAGTTCAGTTTGCGCTACTTAACCACTCCCAACGATTCAGATTTTTATCTCAAAATTTAAGTTTATGTGTAAGCTTCTAAAAAAATTTATGAGATGCAAGAAATAACGGAAAAAAATAGTTGTACGTTACTCCAAAGTCTAAAGCGCCCTCTATCGACATTTTTTAAACTTTATCTTAATAATTTATTTTCAAGAAAATACTGACATAAAGAATAGTTTTAGTGAAAACCGCAAACGAATCGACCAATTTTTCTGTTTTTATAATCATTTGAATTTTTGGGCGCCCTAAACTTTAATGGCGCATATCTCCTTTGGAAGACGTTTGGGACCCTTAGTTTCCCATTTAATATTGTTCACCATGATATGACAGATCAGCATGTTAAGTTTGTAAACGACCTTTTGAGACACCCTGTATAATAAACCAAAAAAAAAAAAAAAAAAAAAAAAAAAAAAAAAAAAAAAAAAAAACCATCATTTTCCATTGACTTTCAAAAATTCCAATCTTTGTGATGTCAAAAAAAAAAAATCCCAATTTAATGATAGCATTTTGAAATAATTCAAACATTTAACGTTTTTTCGGAGGCCAAAGACTTAATGAAATTTTACTAAAGTAGTCAGAAACTGTAATAAAAAAAACTACTTTATATACATGCAAAACTTTGGAGCTCGCCTTTCTTTATCCTTTTTAGGTGCGTTCGTAATTATGAAAATGTATAGAACCTATAGTCGTCTATCAGTCCCTCTGTCCGTCTCTCTTCAAATAAGAGAGCAAAAACTACAAAACTGAAGCATTTGAAATTTAAAATATATAATTTTTGCATAAAATTTATCGAGTCATTTAAAATTATATTAAAATCGGATGCATAGTAAGCCTGCACTGAAATAAAATTACAATCTGCAACATAAATATTTTTATCACATGTTTTTGACATCGTAAAATCCTGGTAGTAGAACCCCGATAATCCGGATCGGTTTTTTTCATTTTTTTCAACTTTGAGAAGCGATTGGCGAAAAAGTTTTTGTTTTATTATTCAGAATACGACGCTGCAACAAGTTAATGTTAAAGAAATTAGCCAATCGCTTCTCAAACTTGAAAAAAAAAAAGCAAAAAACCCGATCCGGATTATCGGGGTTCTACTGTACTTTGAAAACTCGTCTTATATACCAACAATTTGAAAAAAAAAAAAAAAAAAAAACTTGTTTTACGAAAACTTTCTTTCCTGGATGTGGGTGATAACACACCTCTTCAAACAAAATAGTTATTTTCAGAGTTTCCTGCTTTACGTGTTGCACACAAAATCATAAATTTTAAGCGTGTAATTTCAGTTATCCTCTTATGTGGTACAAAATTTATAGTTTCACTTCGTCAATTTGCTAAATTAAAATATTCTTTACAAACTACCTGTGTTATTTTACTACCACTCTCACAAAACACTCTTTAGAGGCTAAAATTATTTCTGGTACTTGATATATATAGTTACAGGTAATTTCTGGAGCTGTAAAGTGTTCTAAAAGTAACTAGACTGTCTCTCAAATCTTTGTTAAGAGCCTGCATCAGTCAAACCGAAACTGAAAATCCTATCACAAACCTATGCGTGTTGCCACCAGGAAGGAGTATCCCGAACCATAAGATTGACACTTTAAAAGACCAATGATATTTTCCAAGCTTGTAATTAATAAGAAAATGGTCATCTCACGCCACCCTTTACCTCCAGGCGATAAAAAGGGGATAAGATACCCCAGGAAGAAAAAAGTCATTAGCAAATGCTAAAAACTCTCGCACCTTTTCAATACTAATAGCCCGAGGGATATGTGCATTTGGATAGTTTCTTCGAGATAATTTCTGAACAAAACACTCGGATCCGTTTTAAAACAAGTCGACATTGACCTTTTTTGTTAGATAGTTTCAAGTGAAATTGAATCATTTATATGTAATTTTAAAAGACAACATACAGATCGTGATTATTATGTCAGAGATTGCACATTAAACATTTTCCAAAGAATCTCCTCTACATTTTAATATTTTTAAATGATTTTTTTAGCATTGAATAGCTGAGATCATTGAACTGTACAAAGACCGTTTTATATTTTTTCGATTTTGTTACGAGTATTTTATAGTGGCTTACATCAATAGAGCGAAATCCCAAGATAGAAATTTTTAAGATATCTCGTTTGTATTTTAATATTTTAAAATGATTTTTTTAGCATTGAACAGCTGAGACTTTTCGGTATAAAGACCGTTTTGTACTTTTTTGATTTTGTTTATAGGTGTTTTAAAGAGGCTACTTCAGTCAAGTGAAATCCAATGGAAGAAATTTATAAAAATATCTCTTCTACATTTTTATATTTTTAAATTATTTTTTGGCATTCGATATCTCAGATATTTCGGTACAAAGACCATTTTGTACTTTTTCGACCTTCTTTAGGGGAATTTTAAAAAGCTACTTCAGTCAAATGAAATCCAACGGAAGAAATTTATAAAAATATCTCTTCTACATTTTAATATTTTTAAATGAATTTTTGACATTGGATAGCTGAGATCTCTCGGTACAAAGATCGTTTTGTACTTTTTCGACTTTGTTTAGGGAAATTTTAAAAAATCTACTTCAGTCAAGTGAAATCCAGTGGTAGAATTTTATAAAAATATCTCTTCTGAATTTTAATATTTTTAAATTATTTTTTGGCATTCGATATCTCAGATCTATCGGTACAAAGACCGTTTTGTACTTTTTCGACTTTGTTTAGGGGAATTTTAAAAAATCTACTTCAGTCAAGTGAAATCCAGTGGTAGGAATTTATAAAAATATCTCTTCTACATTTTAATATTTTTAAATTATTTTTTGGCATTCGATATCTCAGATCTTTCGGTACAAAGACCGTTTTGTACTTTTTCGACTTTGTTTAGGGGAAATTTAAAAAAGCTATTTCAGTCAAGTGAAATCCAATGGTAGAAATTTATAAAAATATCTCTTCTACATTTTAATATTTTTAAATGATTTTTTTGTCATTGGATAGCTTAGATCTTTCTCTACAAAGACCGTTTTGTACTTTTTCGACTTTGTTTAGGGAAATTTTAAAAAAGCTACTTCAGTCAAGTGAAATCCAATGGTAGGAATTTATAAAAATATGTCTTCTACATTTTAATATTTTTAAATGATTTTTATGTCATGGGATGGCTGAGATCTTTCTGAACAAACACCGTTTTTTATATTTTCGACTTTCTCTAGGGGAATTTAAAAAAAGCTACTTCAGTCAAGTGAAATCCAATGCTAGAAATTTCTAAAAATATCTCTTCTATATTTTAATATTTTTAAATGATTTTTTTGTCATGTTATAGCTCAGATCTTTCGGTACAAAGACCGTTTTGTACTTTTTCGACTCTGTTTAGGGGAATTTTAAAAAAGCTACTTCAGTGAAGTGAAATCCAATGGTAGAAATTTATAAAAATATCTCTTCTACATTTTAATATTTGTAAATCATTATTTGGCATTCGATATCTCAGATCTTTTGGTACAAAGACCGTTTTGTACTTTTTTGATTTTGTTTACAGTTGTTTTAAAGAGGTTACTTCAGTCAAATGAAATCCAATGGTAGAATTTATAAAAATATCTCTTCTACATTTTAATATTTTTAAATGTTTTTTGTCATTGAATAGCTGAGATCTTTCGGTAAAAAGACCTTTTTGTTTACAGCTGTTTTAAAGAGGCTACTTCAGTCAACCGAAATCCTATAGTAAAATTTTATAAGTATGTCTTTTCGACATTTAAAGATTTTTAAATGATTTTTTGTCATGGGATAGCTGAGATCTTTAGGTACAAATACCGTTTTGTATTTTTTTATATTTTGTTTACAGGTATTTTAAAGAGGCTACATCAGTCAAGTGAAATCCAATGGTAGAAATTTATAAAAATATATCTTCTACATTTTAATACATTTTAATATTTTTAAATTATTTTTTGGCATTCAATATCTCAGATCTTTCGGTACAAAGACCGTTTTGTACTTTTTCGACTTTGTTTAAGGGAATTTTAAAAAAGCTACTTCAGTCAAGTGAAATCCAATGGTAGGAATTTATAAAAATATCTCTTCTACATTTTAATATTTTTAAATGATTTTTTTGGCATTGGATAGCTGTGATCTTTCGGAACAAAGACTGTTTTGTACTTTTTTGATTTTGTTTAGGATAATTTTAAAGAAGCTACTTCATTCAAGCAAAATCCTATAGTAGAATTTTATAAATATGTCTTTTTACTTTTAAAGATTTTTAAATGATTTTTTGGCATTCGATGTCTCAGATCTTTCGGTACAAAGACCGTTTTGTACTTTTTTGACTTTGTTTAGGATAATTTTAAAAAAGCTACTTCAGTCAAGTGAAATCAAATGGTAGTAATAACAAAAAAAAAAGAATATCTTCTACATTTTAATGTTTTTAAATGTTTTTTTGGCATTGGATATCTCAGATTTTTCGGCACAAAGACCGTTTTGTACTTTTTTGACTTTGTTTAAGGGAATTTTAAAAAAGCTACTTCAGTCAAGTGAAATCCAATGAAAGAAATTTATAAAAGTATCTCTTCTATATTTTAATATTTTTAAAGAAACAGGAAACTTGTCAAAGAAACAGGATCACAGAACTATTATTGGCGCATTTATGAACTATTCGTATTTGCCTCAACTAGTCTGTTCACAAGTGCCCCACATAGCCATTAGAGTTAAATTGACAAATCATTGACATTTCTCAATTTTAGAAGAAATTTTTTATCGGAAATATTTTAGTTTTCATAGCATACGTTAAAACAGTAAAATTTAAATAAATGAATGAATAAATAAAGTTATTCGCTTAGCAATTTGTTACTGAGATTTTATTTTTGAGATCGATAAACAGACTGTAATTGACTACTAAAGAAAAATAAAATGTTAAAGAGCTTCAAGAAAGTTTTACCATATGTCTGCTGGGGCTGTCATTGTTAGTAATTAAAAAATAAATAAATAAATAAATAAAAATAATAATAATAGTAATAATTGTAAAAAATTGCTTCATTTTATCACCTTAATTCCAAATTAGTACCTAATAAGAAAGAGAGAGAAAAAACTTTTAATCGCGGTTTCTATGCCTGTTTATTGAATTTAATGAAATATGATAATGACTTTATTTATATATGATTTTGCTCTAATAACTAACAGAATAAAATGTAAATATATTTATAAATAACCATTTAAATACGTAATCACAATTTGAACTTTCAATATTTTTATTAATTACATCAGTAGTTACATGGTACAAAGAAAAATAAATATCTTGTTTATGAACACTTTCAATGATATATACAATATGTTAAGCTAAACAAAGATAATACAAATTTTATTTACACAATTTGCGTCCACAAAGGCATATTTGCTACATTTTGGAAATCAGATTAGCGTATTTAATAATAATTCTGGTAATTTCTATGAATTTACACTTTCTAAACATAAAAAATTTCTAAAAATTTACACTTTCTAAATATTAACAAATCTAAAGCATTATTAGACTTACGAACAGCACTTGAAATATCATTATCAAAATGTAAATATTTTAAAACATTTTAGTTTTCTTTAAAATTCTGAGAGTTTCAGTTTTCAATAGCTCTACTAAGTGTCCCCCCCCCCTTCAAATATTACTTCACATTTATTTTCTATTATGTAAACAAACACGAAATTACAAATTTTGCTATGTGCAAAGCATTTTTCGTATTTTGTCTCCATCTGAAATCTCCTTCGAAAACAGAGTAATAAATAAAAAGAATAAATTAAAAATCATTTTTATGTAGAATGCATTACTTATAGTACAAAATAAAATAATATATATATATATATATAGGGTAGATATGCCATTTCAGTAACTTTATTTATTTATTTTAGGTTATACAAGTTGTTAAAGATATATTATTTTCTGTCTTAAATATTTCATGATTCATTTCTGACAAAACTGCTCTGTACACAACAAAATACTTGTAATATTAAATTTATAGAAGTAAATAGAAAGAGAAATGAAACTAGAGTAGTCTAAGAAATGAAACTGGTAAATCAGCAGATCAGTGGCCTCAAACCTCAGTTTTGTTGTTATATTTTGAAATATTTTTATTTAGTATTCAAAGCAATGTACTAGCAGTTTCATCTGTAACACATTTGCAATATACTAATTACAACAAATAATATATCAATCTGGACAGTTTATATGTTAAACGTAATGGAAAATATACAATTTCATGCATTACGCTACAAGAAATTTTATTAATTTTTTTTAAAACTAATGCCTCCCCCTTGCCCCATTATCTAAATAATTTGATATTTGTAATTCTCTGACACTTAATATTTTAAAAAAATTGCCTATCCAAAGTTAAAAACATTGATTTTGTGATAATGAAAGCAATTAATTTCACTAATGAACTGCGAAATATTTCCTTAATTATTGATAACTTAATGGTTAAATTTATTAGAAAATAGCTATTTGCTTTCAATAAGTTCTTATTCTAAATGCAATCATGAAAACAGCTATATCTATTGTATCATATGTCAGTGTACTATATTGGAACAGAGTATATCCAATTTATTTCTGTTATTTATAATTAAATTTAGGTTCACGTAGGTGAATGTGACAATGAGTCTGATTAAATACTGTTGATAGACTAATGTAATATATATTTAAAAAAAAATAAAAAACTGGAATGTAAAAATTATAACTATTAATTACAAAAATATATTGAACTCCTAATAGATGCCCACTACTGGTTCATCTACAATACGTGCACACCATATATTTATTAAAAAAAGCTAAAAGAAAGGTTTCATAAAATATACTAATGAAAACTTTTAAAACACCAGCGCTTTATTTAAAAAATTAAAAAATAGCTACAAATATACATTTTATTTAAAATGTCTTAATACTTATTCCTGCAATTCTCGCGGTCATACTCAGAGAATATTTTTATTATTAATTGCTATTTTATTCATGAAAGTACGTCACTTTAATTAAAGTGGAAGAGTCTATAATTATTAGAGCGGCTGAAAGTAAAAGTAGCAGTGCCTTGGGTTACACTTATATTGAGAAAAATATTTAACTGCAATTCCTTTTATTTTATTAAGTCACTTTGTTCAGATATATCAGTTTCATTTTTAAATCTTCAGATTTTCATAATCTTAACCATTTATGGCGGGATAGAAAAATAGGACGTGATTATGTACTTGACTTCTATGGATTTTTAAATAGCATATCCAAAAAAATTAGATATTGGATATGTCTTTTTTTGCTTCATAATGATATACTGTGATACTGTGATACTTTGATTAAAACATAAACAGAAATTATGTATCTAATTAGATATGCATCCCTAGTATCAGAGAATCATAGAAATCCTGTTTAAAAAGCAATCAAGTATGTAACGACTTGCAACATCCCCAATATATGGTTAGATATATTGAAAATAAATCATGAAATTTAAAATTTATTTTGATGTATTTAAACAAAGTGACGTAATAGAATCAAGTAAACTGCAGTTGATTGTTTTTCTCTACATGAGTTCAATCCAAAACTGTGCTACTTCTATTTTCAGCTACGAATAATCATAAGGTTCTCCCATTTCAATCGAAGTACCGTATTTGTATAAATAGAACTACAATTAATAGTAAAAAGTTTCTCCTACGATGGCCGCGGGAATTGCTAGACAAAATTACTTAGAAATTTTAAGTGAAATGTATATTTTAAAATTGTAACATCTGTTAGCGGTGAACTTTTAACAGATCATACTGTGTAGTTTGTGATTAAATCTAAATGGAATAATGCATTTCGTCTTATGATTTTATTTGAAATATTTCGCTTTCCCTTTTTTTCTGCACTTTGAACAAGTGTTGCACATTTTTTAAAATATCTAGATTTATTATTATTATTATTTTATTATTTCTAATTTATCTTATTCTATGTAAATCTTTCCGAAATTACAAATATACACAAAGTGAAAGACTTATTTCGGCTCTAGAAATGCAGTAAGATATTTGCTTAATTTTTATTTATGTTTATCTCACAGGTTTCGTACGGATTCTGTGGAATTTTCCGACCAGGATATTTTTCGATCCCTGTATTTTCTTACTGAAAATCTCCACTTAAATAAGATTAAATTTCTATATAATTTCACGCATTTAATTATTTTTTTATTTTTATAAAAAATATTTTTTTTTTTTTTTTTATAAAAAATACTTTTTTTCTTTTTGAAAATTCCCTGACATATATGAACACTATTTCAGCATATTCTCAAATAGAAACTCTAATAATAAATAACAAATGCTGTTCAATAATTCTTTTTACATGGAAAATATATTGCTTACAATGCAGAATCAAGTATTATATATATATATATATATACATACACACATATTTACACAAATAATAATAATAATATAAATAATAATAATAATAAAATAATAATAATAATAATAATAATAATAAACGCGTTTAGTCTTTTACAATTGTGAGATTTTTTGTTTGATCATATATTCATAACTTTTTTATATTAATGCAAATTTATTTTATATCGTGTAAACATTTTAAAAATTATAAACATGCATAATGCATACAAATTATTTTACTTATTTCGTAACTAGAAAATTCATGGTATTTTGGCTTCATTGTTGCTGCAATTAATTTCAACAGATTTTCATACAAAAACTCGAATAATAAATACAAAGTATATTATTCAGTAATTCTGTTTACCTAAAAATGTATCATACTTCCAATGCAAAATCAAACAATCTACATATATATATGCAAACGCACTTTTTCAAATAATAAATAAAAAATACATTTTATGTTTCTGTTATAACTCTGAGATTTTCTCTTTGATCAGGTTTTCGTAACTTTTTAAAGAAATGAAAATTTTTATATTGTGAAAACTTTACGAAATTATGAAAATCCCAAAACATACAAAGTATTTTACTTATTTCGCAACCAGAAATATCGTGGGATTTCTGCTTCAGTTTTGCTGCTGTTTTTATCAGCAGATTTTCATATTATACTAATAAGAAATGAAAGGTATGCTATTCTGTAATTCCACTTGCAAGAAAATGCATTACTTGTACAGTACAGAATCAAATAATGTCTCGCTCTCTCTCTATCTATATATATACAAAGGGAGGGGGGATTTAGGGGAATTTTAAAAAAGCTATTTCAGTCAAGTGAAATTCAATTGCATAAATTTATAAAAATATCTCTTCTATATTTTAATATTTTTAAATAATTTTTCTGTCATTGGATAGCTGAGATCTTTCGGTACAAAGACCGTTTTGTACTTTTTTGGTTTTGTTTACAGATGTTTTAGTGAGGCTACTTCAGTCAAGTGAATTCCAATGGTAGAAATTTATAAAAGTATCTCGTCTACATTTTAATATTTTAAAATGATTCTTTTGTCATGGGATAGCTAAGATCTTTCGGTACAAAGACTGTTTTGTATTTTTTAGACTTTGATTAAGGGAATTTTAAAAATGCTACTTCTGTCAAGTGAAATCCAATGGTAGAAATTTATAAAAATATCTCGTCTACATTTTAATATTTTTAAATGATTTTTTTGTCATTGCATAGCTGAGATCTTTCGGTACAAAGACCGTTTTGTACTTTTTTGGTTTTGTTTACAGATGTTTTAGTGAGGCTACTTCAGTCAAGTGAATTCCAATGGTAGAAATTTATAAAAGTATCTCGTCTACATTTTAATATTTTAAAATGATTCTTTTGTCATGGGATAGCTAAGATCTTTCGGTACAAAGACTGTTTTGTATTTTTTAGACTTTGATTAAGGGAATTTTAAAAATGCTACTTCTGTCAAGTGAAATCCAATGGTAGAAATTTATAAAAATATCTCGTCTACATTTTAATATTTTTAAATGATTTTTTTGTCATTGCATAGCTGAGATCTTTCGGTACAAAGACCGTTTTGTACTTTTTTGGTTTTGTTTACAGATGTTTTAGTGAGGCTACTTCAGTCAAGTGAATTCCAATGGTAGAAATTTATAAAAGTATCTCGTCTACATTTTAATATTTTAAAATGATTCTTTTGTCATGGGATAGCTAAGATCTTTCGGTACAAAGACCGTTTTGTATTTTTTAGACTTTGATTAAGGGAATTTTAAAAATGCTACTTCTGTCAAGTGAAATCCAATGGTAGAAATTTATAAAAATATCTCGTCTACATTTTAATATTTTTAAATGATTTTTTTGTCATTGCATAGCTAAGATCCTTCGGTTCAAAGACCGTTTTGTACTTTTTCGACTTTGTTTAGGGGAATTTTAAAAAAGCTACTTCAGTCAAGTGAAATACAATGGTAGAAATTTATAAAAGTATCTCTTCTACATTTTAATATTTTTAAATGTTTTCATCTCATTTGATAATATAGATCTTTCGGTACAAAGACCGTTTTGTACTTTTTCGACTTTGTTTATGAGAATTTTTAAAAAGCTACTTCAGTAATATGAAATCAAATGTTAGAAATTTATAAAATTCTTTCTTCTACATTTTAATATTTTTAAGGGATTTTTTGTCATTGGATAGCTGAGATGTTTCGGTACAAAGACCGTTTTTGCTTTTGTGATTTTGTTTACAGGTGTTTTAAAGAGGTTACTTCAGCCAAGTGAATTCCAATGGTAGAAATTTATAAAAATATCTCGTCTACACCTTAATATTTTTAAATGATTCTTTTGTCATGGGATAGCTAAGATCTTTCGGTACAAAGACCGTTTTGTACTTTTTAGACTTTCATTAGGGGAATTTTAAAAAAGCTACTTCTGTCAAGTGAAATCCAATGGTAGAAATTTATAAAACTATCTCTTCTACATTTTAATATTTTTAAATGATTTTTTTGTCATTGGATAGGTAAGATCTTTCGGTACAAAGACCGTTTTGTACTTTTGTGACTTTGTTTAGGGGAATTTTAAAAAAGCTACTTCAGTCAAGTGAATTCCAATAGTAGAAATTTATAAAAATATCTCGTCTACATTTTAATAGTTTTAAAACATTCTTTTGTCATGGGATAGCTAAGATCTTTCAGTACAAAGGCCGTTTTGTACTTTTTTTTATTTTGTTTACAGGTGTTTTAAAGAGGCTACTTCAGCCAAGTGAATTCCAATGGTAGAAATTTATAAAAATATCTCGTCTACATTTTAATATTTTTAAATGATTCTTTTGTCATGGGATAGCTAAGATCTTTCGGTACAAAGACCGTTTTGTACTTTTTAGACTTTTATTAGGGGAATTTTAAAAGAGCTACTTCTGTCAAGTGAAATCCAATGGTAGAAATTTATAAAAATATCTCTTCTACATTTTAATATTTTTAATTGATTGTTTTGTCATTGGACAACTAAGATCTTCCGGTACAAAGACCGTTTTGTACTTGTACGACTTTGTTTAGGGGAATTTTAAAAAAGCTACTTCAGTCAAGAGAATTCCAATAGTAGAAATTTATAAAAATATCTCGTCTACATTTTAATATTTTTAAATGATTCTGTTGTCATTGGATAGCTGAGATCTTTCGGTACAAAGACCGTTTTGTACTTTTACGACATTGTTTAGGGGAATTTTAAAAAAGCTACTTCAGTCAAGTGAATTACAATGGTAGAAATTTATAAAAATATCTCGTCTACATTTTAATATTTTTAAATGATTCTGTTGTCATGGGATAGCTAAGATCTGTCGGTACAAAGACCGTTTTGTTATTTTTCGACTTTGTTTACAGGTGTTTTAAAGAGGCTACTTCAGTCAAGTGAATTCCAATGGTAGAAATTTATAAAAATATCTCGTCTACATTTTAATATTTTTATATGATTCTTTTGTCATGGGATAGCAAAGATCTTTCGGTACAAAGACCGTTTTGTACTTTTTAGACTTTTATTAGTGGCATTTTAAAAAAGCTACTTCTGTCAAGTGAAATCCAATGGTAGAAATTTATAAAAATATCTCTACTACATTTTAATATTTTTAAATAATTTTTCTGTCATTGGATAGCTGAGATCTTTCTGTGTGAAGACCGTTTAGTACTTTTTTGGTGTTGTTTACAGGTGTTTAAAGAGGCTACTTCAGTCAAGCGAAATCCTGTAGTAGAAATTTATAAATGTATCTTTTCTACATTTAAATCTTTTTAAATGATTTTTTGGCATTGGATATCTGAGAGCTTGCGGTACAAAGACCGTTTTATATTTTTTCGAGTTTGCTATGGGGGTTTTAAAGGGGCTTACTTCAATCAAGCGAAATCCTATGAAGTTTTGAAGTTCATATAAATATATATTTTTCTCTTCTACATTTTAATATTTTTAAATGATTTTTTTAGCATTGAATGTTAGAAATTTATAAAGATATCTCGTCTACAAGTAAATATAAACTGATGATTACCTCAATCAAGTAAAATCCCATGGTAGAAATTTATAAAGATATCTTTAAGATCATTTAAAGGTCATTTCTAAAGATCATTTTAATACTTGTAATTTTTGTTTCATTATATAACTGATATCTTTCTTTACAAAGAACGTTTTATATCTTTTCGACTTTGTCACGGGTATTTTATAATTACTTACTTCAATAGAGCTAAATCACATTTTAGAAATTTTTAAAGATATCTCGTTTGTATTTTAATTGTCTTTAAACTTTTTTTCGGGGGGGAGGGCATTAGATATCGGAGATTTCTCTGTACAAAGATCTTTTTACATTTTTTAGATTTTTTACGGGTATTTTAAAGTGGCTTACTTGAATAGAGAGAAATCCCATTATAGAAATTTATAAAGATATCTCGTCAACATTTTAATTTTTTAAATGATTTTTTTAGCATTGAATTTCTGAGATATTTCTGTACAAATACCTCTTTATATTTTTTTCGATTTTTTTACGGGTATTTTAAAGGTGTTTACTTCAATGAAGTGAAATCCTATGACAGAAATTTATAGAAATATCTCGTCTATATTTTAATAATTTTTTTTTATAATGAACAGCTGAGATCTTTCTGTACAAAGACCGTATTACAATTTTTGATTTCGATACAGGTATTTTAAAGTGACTTACTTCAGTCAAGCGAAATCCCATTGTAGAAATTTATAAAAATATCTCGCCTACATTTAAAAAAATTATTTTTTTTTTCTTACATTGAATAGCCTTTACGATTTCATTTATTTTAAAGAGGCTACTGCAGTTAAACGAAACAATGTCTTCGCTTTAAAGCTAATGCTATGAAAGAAATTTATAAAAGTTTATCGTCTGTGTTTTAATAGTTTTAAGTATTTTTTTTTCTTACTTTGCCTAGTTGATATCGATTTGCACAAAGGCCATTTTCTTTTTTTCGATTTATTTTACGGGTATTAAAAAAAACTTTAATCAAGCTAAACAATTTACTAGCTTATAATAATTCTTTCGACGATAATCCAACGGTCGAAATTTATAAATAAATCTCGTCTGCATTTTAATATTTTTTCCCCCTTTAATAGTTCAGAGCGATCTCTTCAAAGGCCTTTTTCTACTTTTTTAATTTTCTTTACAGGACAGTTTCATTTTCGGAACCGTTTTCAAAAGTGATATTATCCTCATATTTAAAATCTGCAATCAGTATCGAAAAAAGTAAAAAGCGGCCTCTATACTAACCATCGTCACCTATACTATGCAGAAAAAAAAATAATTAAAAATTGGAATGAAAATATGGCATCTTTATAAAAATCTTCCGTAGGTTTAGTATAATTGAGTTTGTCTTTTCGCGTGACTGAAAAAACCGTTATTCTAAAATTTAGATCAGTTAGACTATGCCAGGCTTTGGAATATATACGTATTATTTAGTTAAAATAGTATAAGAACTTTAAAAATCATTCGTTTATCTTTCTGAAAGGGAAAAAGAAAGGAAAGACTATTTATATACAATAAAGCATAAATGTATCATTTACGGATGTGAATTTTACCGCAACAGAATATATTTGCTAAAGTATTGTAAATTAGTCATAATTTTCGATAGAAGTGTCAAAATAAATATATTTCTATCTTTTAAATTAGTGTTATCCAATTTAATCATGAATTGCATAATAATTACTTTATATTTTAGAGTGGATATACTGCAAACTTTTATTGATTAAAATAGAAATATTTATGAAATATTTATGAAAAGGAACATTTAAACTAATTCATTAAGAATTGTCTAAAAGAATGATACAAAAAAAAAAAAAAAAAAAAGATATAGAAAAATTTAATACAAATGTATTTATTCGCGAATATATCTATTCATTTTTAATGTCAGGACCATTGTTATTTTCTTTCTGCCCTTTCTTCTTTTCCCTTTGTCGACTGCAGATGACAAAAAGTTAATTCTGTTATGTTTTATGAATTAACGAATATATCACTTTGATGTTGTACGCAATTAAAGAATCTTTTTTAGAAATTAAACTTCAAATATATGGAAGAAAAATAATAAAAATGGTAAATCTGTTTTTATTCGAAATCAATAATGCTTTTAAAGTACATTTGAGATTAGATGCCTAATTAAACAAACTTTTTAAAATCAACATGTATTTACATCATTTCTGAAATTCATTTCTGATCGAACTTCTTGCGTGAGATATCATGCATTCAGAAAAGGATGTTTTTATTTTTTCATCCTAAAGCAGCAAACAACATTTTACTAATAGCCACAGGCAAGATTTTACACCTTCGTCCCTGTAAGACTCCCTACAGGGTAAACCCATATCGTCTTTCACCCTAATTACTCTTAAGGCGTCTCCCTTTTAAAGGCGGAGTTAAACACCATTTTCGACTCTTTTAAATCAAAGTGCTTCAACTTTTTATACAAATAGCATAGATTAAATTTTTTTAAAAATCAAAATAAAAAACATTTTCTGAAAGCTAAATAATTAAACTCTGCATGCTGTTTTACCAAATTTTAAAATGTCAAACAGATTTTTCGTAATAAGACATTAAAGGTGAATTTTAAAGACTATAAAATAACGCACTTGTATCGCCTTAAAATTCAAAAAAGAAATAAAATTTCAGAATGACGTGCATACTTTAAACCTACAGGTTTTCAAAACAACAAAAATTATTAAATTTGAGCAAAATGCAAAGGAATGAAAGCGATAAATTTCTTCCATTGAAATAACATTAGCCGTTCTATCTCGGAGCGTTACTGATGTAGGGCCTTAAGTGCGCTTTATCTTCTTTTCCGTTCATAGTACTTACTCTTCAGTCACGTCTTTCCGTTTATTGCATTTAACATTTTTTTTCTCCGTTATTCTGAATAGCTGCTTCGCGATCCAATTAGTTAAATCTTCAAAGGCGTTCAAAATTTATAGGTGAAGGTTTTGGATAAAGTGTATTTAAGTATTGAACGTAAAAGGTTGATATTCTAAAGGAGGAAGTTTATTATTTATCAACAAAGAATATTTTCTGATATTATTTGGAGAATCGAAGAAGGGGAAATTCAAAAAGTCATTTCACGCCTGAGTTCTATCGAAAATTTAATTATTAATTAATTTAATTAAGAGAATCTGACGAAAAAATAAAAATAACCTTTGTATAAAATTAATAAAATCAAAAATTACACCTGCTTTAAAATATGTGCATTCTCAATATTTAGGTTTTTCCCTCGGTTATAAAGGATCATTATTAATTTTCCTGGAGGTCGTGGGTGGTTTGTGGGAGGTCGGGGAATTCAATAAGTCATTTCGCACCAGAGTTTTATCGCAAATTTAATTATAAATTAGCTTCATTAAGAGGACCTGAAGTAAAAATAAGAATAATGTCTGTATAAAATTAATAAAACCGAGAATTATACCTGCGTTAAAATATGCGCATTCTCAAAATTTAGATTATTCCCTCGGGTGTTAAGGATCATTATTAATTTTCCGCGTACAGTTTGATTTTGATTTTTAAAATGTTTTATCTATCTAAATATATATATATTAGAAAGGGATATAATAATTATAATTTCGATGCATAGCATTAGGAACATCTGATTAGTGAAACTCCTATTTAATATAAACAGTGTATAATGAACGAAAAAAAAAAGTCATTTTCCATTGGTCTTCAAAAAATTCCAATGTTTGTGATGTCAAAAAAATGCCCAATTTAATGATAGCATTTTGAAATAATTCTCACATTTATCGTTTTTTCGGAGGCCAAAAACTCAATGAAATTTTACTAAATTAGTCAGAAACTGTAATGAAAAAAAAAACTTTTTTTAATACTTGCAAAACTTTGGAGCTCTCCTTTCTTTATTCTTTTTAGGTGCGTTCGTAATTATGTAAATACATAGAACCTATAGTCGTCGACCAGTCTCTTTGACCGTCTCTATGCAAATAAGAGAGCAAAAATTACCCAACTGAATCATTTGAAATTAAAATATAAAATTTTTGCATAAAATTTGTCGAGTTATTTCAAATTATATGAAAATCGGATGCATAGTAAACCTGTACTGAAAAAAAATGCAATCTGCGACATAAGTATTTTTATAATGTATTTCTGATATTGTATAATCCAGGTTTACTTTGAAAGCTCGTATTATGTATTAGGAATCTGAAAAAAAAAAAAAAAAAAAAAAAAAAACTTGTTCTATGGAAAATTTCTTTCCTAGATATGGGTAATAACTCACCTCCTTAAATAAATTAGTTATTTTCAGAGTTGCCTGCTTTATGCGTTGCACAGAAAATCAAAATTTGAAGTATTTAATTTCTGTTATGCCCTTAAGTCGTACAAAATGTATAGTTTCACTTCATCAATTTGCTAAATTAAAATATTCTTTACAAACTACAAGTGTTATATGACTAACACTTTCACAAAACACGCTTTAGAGGCTAAAATTATTTCTGGTACTTGATATATATAGTTACAGGTAATTTCTGGAGCTGTAAAGTGTTCTAAAAGTATCTAGACTGTCTCTCAAATCTTTCTTAAGTCCACTTTATCTTCATTTCCGTTCATAGTACTTACTCTTCAGTCACGTCTTTCCGTTTATTGCTTTTAACATTTTTCTCCGTTATTCTGAATAGCTGCTTCGCAATCGAATTATTTAAATCTTCAATGGCGTTCAAAATTTATAGGTGAAGATTTTGGATAAACTGTATTAAATGCTAAATAAAAGTAAAAGTTTGATATTCTGAAGGATGAAGTTTATTATTTATCAACAAAGAATATTTTGACAATATTCGGATAATCTGAGAAGGTGGAAGGTCGGGGAATTCAAAAAGTATTTTCGCTCCAGAGTTTTATCGCAAATTTAATTATAAATTAGCTTTATTAAGAGGACCTGAAGTAAAAATAAGAATAATGTCTGTATAAAATTAATAAAACCGAGAATTATACCTGCGTTAAAATATGTGCATTCTCAAAATTTAGATTTTTCCCTCGGGTGTTAAGGATCATTATTAATTTTCCGCGTACAGTTTGATTTTGATTTTTAAAATGTTTTCTTTATCTAAATAAATATATATATAGAGAGAAGGAGATAATAAATATAATTTCGCTGCATAGTTATAAGTCTAACATTAACAAGATCTGATTACTGGAACTCCTATTTAATGTAACCAGTATATAATAAACGAAAATAACGTCATTTTCCGTTGATCGACAAGAAATTACCGTATTTGTAATGTTAAAAAATCCCCGATTTAATGATAGCATTTTGAAATAATTCCCACATTTAACGTTTTTCAATGAAATTTTAATAAAAAGTTCTGAATTGTGATGAAAAAAAAACTATACATGCAAAACTTGTGAGCTCTTTCTTTTTTGCACTTTTTAGGTGCGTTCGTAATTATGTAAATAAGCACCTATAGTTGACGATCAATCCGTCCGTCCATCTCTCCGCAAATAACAGAGCAAAAAATTACCCACCTGAATCATTTAAAATTTAAAATATATGATTTTTGCATAAAATTTGTCAACTCATTTCAAATTTTACGGAAATCGGATGTACATTAAACCTACACTGAAAAAAAATTACAATATGCAACATAAGTATTTTTATCACATGTTTTTGACATTGTAGAATCCTGGTTTACTTTAAAAACTAGTTTTATATATCAAAAATTAAAAAAAAAAAAATACTTGTTTTACGAAAGCTTTCTTTCCTAGATGTGGGTGATAGCTCACCTTTTCAAACAAAGCAGTTATTTTCAGAGTTTCCTGCTTTACGTGTTGCACACAAAATCATAAATTTTAAGTGTGTAATTTCAGTTATCCTCTTAATTCGTGCAAAATTTATAGTTTCAATTTACTATATTTATAGTTTCAATTTACACTTTATCAATTTGCTAAATTAAAATATTCTTTACAAACTATACCTGTGTTATTTTACTACCACTTTCACAAAATACTCTTTATAGGCTAAAAATATTTCTGGTACTTGATATATTTAGTTACAGGTAATTTGTGGAGCTGTAAAGTGTTCTAAAAGTAGCTAGACTGTCTCTCAAATCTTTGTTAAGGGCGCTTTATCTTCTTTTCCGTTCATAGTACTTACTCTTCAGTCACGTCTTTCCGTTTATTGCATTTAACATTTTTTCTCCGGTATTCTGAATAGCTGCTTCGCGATCGAATTAGTTAAATCTTCAATGGCTTTCAAGATTTATAGGTGAAGGTTTTGGATAAACTGTATTAAGTATTGAATAAAAGTAAAAGATTGATATTCTGAAGGAGGAAGTTTGTTATTTATCAACAAAGAATATTTTATGACAATATTCGGAGAATGTGGGAAGGATAACGAGAGTTATACTTGAATTAAAGTTATATGCATTCTCGAAGTTTAAATTTTTCCCTCGGGTATTGATGATCATTATTAATTTTCCGTGTATTGCTCGATTTTTGTACTTAGGGGAAGACTTGATGATTTTTAAAATGTTTTCTCTGTCTATATTGATATATAGAGAGAGCTATAATAAATATAATTTCACTGCACAGTTATGTGTCTACATTAGCAATATCTGATTATACAGTGAAACTACGATGTAATGTAACCCTTACATAACGAATGAATATAATGTAATTTTCTATTTGTTCCAAAAAATTTCCTGTATTTGTAATGTTAAAAAAGCAACGATTTAATGATAGCATTTTGAAATAATTCCTAGACTTAACGTTTTATTCGGAGGAAAACTAGATGAAATTTTCCTAAAGTAATCAGAAATTGTGATGAAAAAAAAAACTATCTTATAAATACATGAAAACTTGGAAGTTCTCCTTTCTTTTTTTTTTTAATCAATTCTAAATGCAATATTCGAAAGCCCTCCCAACCGCATCAATACCGTTTTTTTTTTATTTCGTTACACTTTCTGCATTAGAATGGAGTTCATAGTGTTCGTAAGAAATTTTCCATCAACTTCAGATGGTAAAATCTATCAAAAAGAAAGCTATTTTCTTTATTTAAAAAAGTGGAAATTATCAAGGAAGCTAAAAATGGCAGTAAAGCTGATTCTGCTACTTTAATTAGAATTCCATGTTGAACTTTCGAAATATTACTTTCAAAGTAAATAGGTTTAATGCGTGAAAATTTAGAGAAAAAATTTGAAGACAGGCATAAGAAAAGACAGGAAAAGAAATGTGCAGTGGCGCCAACTTATATGGGTCTATATGGGTACGAGCCCACCCAATAATTTGATATCTCCATCCACCCATTATTAGTTGAGCCCTCCCAATACAGTACAACCCCGATAATTCGGATTAACTGGGACCAGACCAAATCCGGATTATCGAAAATCCGGATTATCCGGAGAATAAGAAAAAAAAAATGGAATAAAATAAAACATACTTACAGAAGTCACCTTTATATTAAACTTATTGAATAATTACAGACAGTAAAAATGTTTACTTTGCTTAATTCTTCCGAAAAGATTTCAGAAAAAGTTTTTTTTTAAATTCAGAATACGACGATGAAACAAATTAATGTTATGGAAATTAGCCAATCGCTTCTCAAACTTGAAAAAAAAAATGACCAAATCGATCCGGATTATCCGGAGATCCGGATTAACGGGGTCCGAATTTACGGGATTCTACTGTATTTTTGTATTTATTCAAAATTTTTTGAGCTTACCCCATATTTTTCAAAAGTTAGTGCCACTGGAAATGTGATATCGTCACTGTGTGTAGAATCTGAAAATATTCTTTTACAATGATGTAACGAAGTTAATATACCAAACTCATGATGAATAAATGGCCCCGTTTTGAAAGAGAAAGCAAGAGAAATTGCTTTTTAAAATGGGACTTCACGTATTCAAATGATTGGATAGACTGCTTTAAACGAAAGTACAATTTATCCTACAAATCTATTTTTGACGAGTCTTGTGGAGTACTGTCTATTGTCCAATTGCAATAGACTTTGATAATATTCTAGTTAAAACATTTTCAATGCTGCCCAAAGGGAATTATTTTCACCTCTTCTTTTAGGTAAGAAATTTACATTATCCAAATTGTTTTGTATTGCACAAAAATTACACGGTGAAAATGAGAGCATTATTCATTGTTGGAAAATAGAAAAAACATGGAGTAAAGAGTAAATGTGACCCTTACTAAATGTGACCCAGACAAAAAAAGTCTTGGATTTTTTTTTTCCAAGTTAGACAGACAAATACAATTGCAATTGCATAAGTCTCTTTTGTTTGTTAACAATGTATAGCCCACGTTACACATTTAAAGTTTCTTAATGTACGAATGAAAATACTCCTGTCAAAGTTTAACAATGTGATTTGGGGATAATATTTTTGTTTGAAGAAAGTTATAGAAACCAACTTAATAAAAAAATCCCTTTTTTATTACAGAATCTGGAGATAGGAAAAATCGATAAATGTTTAAGGTCTTCACATGATTTCTGCAGCATGGGTGTGTACGGAGAAGCGGCAGAAAACACAATCACCACATCGAGATCAGCGCTGAAATGCCAGAAGTAGTGAAAATTCGAATCGTATATTAAGCACACTCGTTCTGTCAAGTCATATCTTGGTGGAAAACACCTGAAAAACCTATTTTAGCCGTTGCCTCGTAGGTTTACCATTGAGTTTTTCTGAAACAGTAAAGGTATGAAATTATGGAGGACTGGAAGCAAGAAAACACAATGGATAAACCTACGAATCAACTTCTAAAATCAGGTTTTCAAATGTTTTTTTATCAAGATATAATTTGGCAGACTGCTTTCATTTTAATATGTAAACCGAATTTCAACTAATTCTGGAATTTCAGCCGGTAATCCGATGACGTGATTGACTTGTGCAGTCGCGTCCCGGTCTATGAGAGAACATTGAGAAGATGCATCTCAAGCTCTTTTTTAAAAGGTGATAATGTTAAGTATTCGAAAAAAGAAAATGAAGATTTTAATAAATGGGTGCGTTCTTTTCCTACTCAAATCGCCAGAATTATCTAGTTCGAGATGCAAATATCTTGATATCAGAATTCCGACGCTAAGCGATTTGACGAACTGAAATTCGAGTAGCTCTAATAATAATGAAGATGGTGATGAAGTACAGAAATCATGCAAGGTTAGTAAAGAGTGTATTTCCTTAAAACTGTGAAGACTAAGAAAAGTGCTCCCAAAAAATTTCACATATGTTGATAATGCTATTTGTGATCCACTGACTAAAAATTGAAAGCAAAGTACAATAATCAGTTTCTTTTGAGGATAATTAAGAAATATTGTGTCGAAATATTTGTAAGTACAGAAATAAAGTATATCTTATCTTAATTAGTGTTTTTTATGCTCATTTATTTTATTTTGCCTTGCACTGATTTAACGTTTTCCCACATTAAATGTCATCCCACATTACGGTCCTTTTAAATAACTTTAAATTGTGATTCCACTGCATTTGTATAGATACGTATACTTCGATATGTAGTGCGCCCCTTTTGGTACGAGAAAATTCATCGAAATATACGAGTGTGAGTTATATGGGCTTTAAAAAAATAGATTGAAATTAAAAAAATAATAATAAAGAAAGAAGGTCATAAGAACGGATAATTTTATTTAAATGAACATGCTGTTTATTTACAAATGAATAATTTTTTCTACCTGTAAAAGAAAACTTTACTTTTGTACAAGAAAAGTAATACTAATATTTCACCATAATCTTTTATTTTTTATTTTTTACAATGCACCTCAGGAAGACTTTTTTGTAAGGAAAAAGCTATCTAGCGAATATGCATAAGAATAGAAAATAAAGTCTAACTGTTTACTTATTCGTTATGCTGGAATATGCATATATATATGTATACATATCTACGTACATTAATGCATCGTAATTATTTAAGCTTCATATGTATGCAAAGCCATTTGATCAAGTAGACATGCCGCCTTGGAATTGCTTATACTCATAATAATAAATATTTTTTAAGTCGTAAACTGCTCAGTTGTCTGTACCACTGTGGTTGACTTATTGACTTGTCTGCATATAAAGTTTTCTTTATAATCTACTGCGGAGATTGTTGTTTGGAAATTGTGGTGGGAAAAAAGTATAAAAAAACAAATGACAGTGTCAAAACTTTACTCGCGTTTTCATCTGAACTGTGGTAACGGGCGAACTTGATAACCCAGAAAAAAAAAAAAAAAAAAAAAAAAAAAAAAATGAGGGCGTCGTACACGGAGAGTTAAAATAATGGTATGAGATGTAAAAAATTGCAGAAGAATTTACTTAATGTAAGAGAAACGTTTGTGGAAATTTATTGAAATATCGTTGTTACAGACAGAAATCTTTCTCTTTTTTTCAAAAATTTTTTGGAAATGGAATAATAAGCGAAACTCGGAAGGCAAGCATTTCGAAGTTTAGAACAAAGGTTATCCTTTTACATATCGTAATTCATTGAATATCATTTTTTGTCATTTTTTGGACTCTTTTCTATGATTTCCGATGGTTTTTTTGGCAAAACTATCTTAAGATATATGACGAGAAAAGTATATATTGTTACGCTTAATTATCATAAGCGTTTCTGTTCTGCGCGGATTACTAATACAGAGTGGCCGAAAAGTTGGTATACATTTATTTATACAGCAATATTTTTAATACAGGTTTAATACAGGTTTAATAACATATATATTTACATCTTTAATCCAAAAGGTACTCAAAATGTCCATCTTGCATTGATGCATTCCTGCAACCGGCTCCGATATTCTCACACACAGTGCGACGCAAATTCCGGTTAGAAGGAATTTCCTCAAACGGATCATCGATGAAATTCTTCAGCTGCCGTACACTGTAAAAAAACGGACGATTTTACGAAACTATTACATGTAATCAAAACGCCAATACAATTTACTGTTTTTAACGGAAAAATTTCCGTAAGTTCCGGAAAAAATTCCGTTTTTTTAGAGTTTTTTCCGGAATTTACGGAAATTTTTTCGTTAAAAAACAGTAAATTGTACTGGCACTCAGATTACCAGTAATACTTCCGTAAAATCGTCCGTTTTTTTTTTTTTTTTTTTTTTTTTTTTTTTTTTTCTTTTCTCACAGTGTACTGTGACGGGTTTTCTGGAATAAATCTTATCCTTGATTCACTTTCTAGAAGAAGAAATATAGTCCAAGAGCCGACAGCGCAAAAATCTTAAGGCATCGAGCACAAGAAAAAAAAAATATTTTATGGAAGAATAGAAATAGGGGAATCTATAATGATCCATATCTGCCGGTAGTGAAGTGGTGCATAAGCCAAAAAATTAATAACACTAGTGGTTTATTTGTAGGTTTATCATTGTGTTTAACTTACAATCAAAAGTATGAAACATTGCACGGCAAACACAATGGTCATTCAATGATGACATCAATAGATTTTGCCTCTGGCAGAAATTTTAATAAGAGTTTGCAACAATTTTTAGAAACAAAAACCAGACATCTTTGCTATTTGTGAAACAGGATAATATCTCAGATTCAAAACACACTGATCTAGCCATTCCACAATTAAAAATTCATCTGACAGTACATACGGTAAAATTAACAAAATTACACTACACTTAAAATGACAAAATTACGTTTCGCACTAACAAGGAAGGTCTCCATTGGGGGCATACTCAGAATTTTTTGAAAAAAAAATACGAATTAAACTACTCATGTAGGTAATAAAGGATCAGTGAAAATTAGCGGCGGAATTACATTATTATATATGTAAAAAAATAAAATAGTTTGGAATAATTGGCGTGAAAAGCTGAAAGCGACGCGGGATTTGGCGAGCAGTGCATTTCCTCGCCAAAAGCAGGCGATTTTAACAAATCTGAAAATTGATTTTAACTGACTTCACTGTTAAAAATCTACAGCATTTACTGCAACGTCACTCCACTACTTTTATAGAATATCTCTCTTCTGACCAATGAGAATGCTCCATAGCACGGTGAATTGACCGTTTTCTATGAAAGCGGTGGAGTGACGCTGCAGAAAATGGTACAGATTTTTAGCGGTGTTGTACCTTGTGCAACACTGTTAAAAATCTGCTGCATTTTGCTGCAACGCACTCCACCGCTTGTATATAATATCTCTATTCCAACCATTGAGAAAGCTCCATTTCACAGCCAAGTAACCGTTTTTAGGTGCGTTCGTAATTATGTAAATACGTAGCACCTATTGTTGTCGCTCAGTCCGTCCGTCTGTCTGTCCGCATATAACAATGCAAAAACTACCCAACCGAATCGTTTGAAATTTAAAATACATAATTATAACATAATTTTGTCGAGTCATTTCAAATTTTATGAAAATCGGATGGATAGATCAATTACAGGGACATTCAAAAGGATTCCGTTACATTACGGTCAATGGGGAAAAAAGTTTTAAATGCATTTTAATCGTTTGAAATTTAAAACATATAATTATTGCGTAATTTTGTCGAGTCATTTTAAATTTTATGAAAATCGGATGGATAGATATATTACAGGGACATTCAAAAGGATTCCGTTACATTACGGTCAATAGGGAAAAAAGTTTTAAATGCATTTTAATCGTTTGAAATTTAAAACATATAATTATTGCGTAATTTTGTCGAGTCATTTCAAATGTTATGAAAATCGGATGCATAGATCAATTACAGGGACAATCAAAAGGATTCCGTTACATTACGGTCAATGGGGGAAAAGTTTCAAATGCATTTTATTGATGTTACACTCATTCGAACATAATAGAATTGGCATGAATCTATGAAATATATACTAAAATATGCATTCTGTACAATCTGTGATGCAAAGAATTTTTATTATTAAATTACAGGGCCACACAAAAGTAATCCACTATATAATGCTATACGGGGAAACATGGTTTGGTACGTGTTTTAATTATATTCAACTATTTCACATTTTATGAATAAGATATACGTTGCTGAGGTGTAACAAAAATTACTACCTGCATATTTACAGAAACGTAAAGATTTCGACTACTATACTGTATCCGGAGTACGCTCTACTATATCAGCAAGATCTAAATATTTTTAAAACTTCGTTATCGTACGAACGCACCTCATTTGCTACGTTCGCGTGCAATTTCCAACTTGTTTATTACAAGCAAGGGAGTGCGTTGCAACAAAATGCAGCAGATTTTTAACAGTGCATTTTTCAATTTGGAACAATTTTAATCAACTTAAATTGCGTTTTAAATATTAATTTATTATAATATTTTCATATTAATTTCATTTTGTTATAAGTACATATAAACGTTTATGACAAAATTACACTTAAAGTAAAGTAAAAATGCAAAACTAAAATTACTCAAACTAAACTTATTTAAATAAATTGAACATAGAAAGTTTTTTCTTTAAAAAGTATTCGAAGCGTAAAAGCGTATTTTTCAAAACTTCGTTTTTTCGCCAACCGGAGATAAATCGCCAAATAAACGAAATTTTTATTATTTTTTTACGGACGTTATAAGGAGGTTCCGCCGAAATTTTTTTATAAACATATATAACTATATGAGAAGAACATTCTGTATTTTTTCAGATTTTTCTGAGTATGCCCGTATGGAGACCTTCCGCACTAAGCAGTTTTAGTCTGTTCCAAATTTTGATAATCATCTGCATGAAATATGGACGAAAATATGATTTGGGTTTCAGTTGAAACACCCTGTATTTTTTTAACTGCAGAATTGTATCTGGACGCTCGTTTCCTATACAAAAATCGGATTTATTTGTTTCCGTACAAAATAAAGAGTAATATATATATATATATTGAAAACTACATTTTTATTTATACATCACTATTCAAATGAAAGAAAAATATTAATAAATCTTAAGTCTGTCCTTGAACCATTTATTTAAATGTCTGCCGTTTTGTCGAATGGTATTAAAGATACGGTACTAATTGGTATATCCCTTTTTAATACTTTATATCTTTCAGCAATCTCTTCATCAGTCACGTATAACTCTTTTTTAAGTATTATCATTTCCTGATTTATTTGTGAGATAAAATACCTTGGAACTTACTGAACGTGACTCAAATGTTGAAGACTTCTAACATTTTTTTCTTTTCGAAGTTTATTACAAAAATGAATTGTTAGAAAAAAATAGAAGTAGTTAAAGCATTTTATAATATGCATAGGAATAGCAGGTTACCAGTAGTATACAGTTAAAAAGTAACGTCAAAAAAAAATAATAATAATCCGTGTTTAAAAAGGATATTTATCTAATATGCATTTTCGTAATTCAAATTTAAAATTAAACAAGTCGCATTTGGTGAAAACGTTATTTTATCTTATAAACTTATGGGTTAATATTTTCTAAAGTTGTTAGACGTGTTAATACGTGGATTTTATTACTTCAACCTAACATGAGTTTCGGTTTTCATCTTAAATTTATGCTTTATTATTTTAATCGAAGTAAACAGAGTTAGTCTCGATCATGATATCTAATAAAGTCAACATTTTTTTTATCGTTTTGCTGTAAGCTGGGCTAGCTGGATTCAAAGTGCTCGTCGCTGCACGAGTAGCTGATGCAAAACAAAACTACTAACAATCACGGTAATTGCATAAAAATCGCTATCATAGCACTCTTTTTGCGAGTATCTCCATTTTCAACTGGAACCTGATGTCCTCCGTCAAAATATACGTATGTTTATATAAAGTTTAGTTCAATTCTATTCCTAACTTCATACACTTTTCGGTGATATAATAAATAAAATGGAACAAAATCGCTATTATAGTGTCACCTTATGATTGAATGTCTCGAAATTCAACTGTGATCTGCTGTTCATATCCAAAACATATATGATGTGTTCTGGGTCAGCGCTGAATCACAGGCAATTAATGGTGATGGCACCCATGTGGAAAATGTGTAATCAAAATAAAAGTTTTAATTTCTCCGATCTGTATTGTAATCAGAGATTAGTGTACTGACTCTGTGTCATACGCAAATTTCCTCCTTGCGCCCCAATCGAGTTTTTTCTATGGGGGGGGGGGGGATTCGCAGAACAGTTTTTTGTGCGTGCATAACATGTCCGTTTCTTGCGATACACGTACGGTTCCAACGCTCTTTAGGGTTTTCGCATGCGCTGAACATTTTGCGATGAAAAAAAAATGGGTGTTGCCATTGGAAATTGTCAAGTTTCTGTAACTATAACCGTAAGCGTGAACACCATTTCGTTGCCGTTCACAGAATCTCGAGTTCCTACCTCTGAATAGCTATATCTGAAATTTCACCGCGATTGGTTGAGCGGACTGGCCGCTAGAGCTCCATATATCGGCAAAGTTTTTTTTATGACCACCCTGTATATTTGTGTAATACAATACTTAGTAGCAGTATAAAAGCAATAAACTTCACATTGTTACAAACATACTAATTTTAATAGAATTAATAACATAAATGCAGATTCGTATACATATATATTTATAAATATATATATATGTGTGTGTACGAATCTGCATCAATGTATGTAATATGTATGTATGTATTTATATATATTTACAATATATATAAGTATATGTATTATAAGTACGCTTTAATCAATTAATAGCTTCATATTAATAAAATTACGATTACATATTGAACAATCAATCTAAAAATTATAAAAATGTACATTCTTCAATATTTCATTTTTTCCTTCCCGTTGCCATATCTTAAAAAATGCCAAAAATTTAGTATTTTTCCAAGTAATTTGCTAGTTTTCACATACGCCAAACTGACGTATTATGAAAAACATGAATCTGCAGTCATAAAACTGCAGTCATGTAGATGTGATTTTCAAAATAAAATTTGAATGCTTATAAAAAAGGGGTTTATAGTATAATTACTTTAATTTTACACTTATTCACTTTTAAAACAGCATATTTCGAGTTTGGGTATATTATTTTTTAATATTTATAGCGACATATTATAAACATGGAAGCAGATTATAAATTCGTTATAATTTACAGTTACCATTAGTTGTTTGTTCCTTGTTGGAGATTTTATATTTTTATTTCGATTAGTTTAAAAGTGGAGGGGGAGGGGTGAAGGTTAGAAATAGTCGCATTTTAGGACTTCACTTTAACAACAGTTTCAAACCAGGTTTCTCGGGTTACAGGATATATGTGAAAAACATGTATAAGTTTTTTTAATTGCAAACTGCCTTCAACTAAAATGAACAGATAGTGATTTTCCGAATCACTTAACTAGAAATATCGAATTGTGAGCTATGCGAATAGAGTAAACAAATTAAATAGACGAAATGATCTAGAATTTCTAGAATCTTACTTCCTAAGAGACGAGACCATAAGGAATCGTTTTAGTAGCAATAAACTATCGCTTGATTTCTGGAATAGTTTCATAAACTAGAATTATAGTTACTAAAACTAGTTTCTTGTGTTCGCATCGATATGCAGATATTTTTAAATAAGTCGATATATAGATAAAAGCTCTTGAATTCGAGTAGAATACTCTAAAATTCTCTGGCGAAAAGAACTAGAATTTATAGCGATGATATGGAACTATTTTTTGTTAAAGCCTTAACCATATTTATTTTTGCGTAACATTTAATATATATACATTTAGATTTTCCCCTAACTATACACATTTTTATATGTTAGCAATAATGTATTCGAATAAAATTTTCAAATTTATTAAAAGTGATACTTTCTTATTGGTTTCGAACCAAGAATAACATTTAAAGAAATTGCCAAAGATCGCTAATCGTTTCTTATTCGGATAATTTCAGTGGTTTAAGCATTATTCGTTTACTTGTCTTAAATTTGTGATTTTTTGATATAATTTTTATTTATAGATTGAAGTTTAAATACATGGAAGTTTTTATGGATGAAGTTTTAAGTTTCATTATGTAATACAAGCCGGAATTAAATGCTGAACTATTTTATTTATATTAATTTAAGTGCAAACTATTTATCTTTTGTAATCGTCTGATTGCAAGTGACAGTCATGTATTTTTAAAATTTTGAAAAAGAAAAGAAAAGAAAAGAAAAAATGCAATACAGAAAGATTTTTTAAAATTAATATTCAAAAAATTTTTTTTAAGCATACCCGCAAAAGATATACAGCCTTAAAAAAAGACGCATTTAAAGTTAACATTTTTTGTCCTAATATTCGAACATATAGAAATTAAAATTGCTAGATGGTTAGAAATTGAAAAAAAAAAAAGTGCAGTTAAAGAAAAAAGCATTGGTCAAGTGTCACCGAAGGAAATAAAACACCATCATTACTCGTGGACGTGTAATTTAGATCCGATTTCCTAACCTTTTTCTTTTTAATACCCAGGCCCGGATTATGACTAATTGGGGCCCTGGGCGAAGATAAATTAGAGGGGGGGGGGCTTTTGAATCATTGCAACATCATTCAAATAGAACTGATGGTCCCTCATATGTGTATGTGTAATGCGTAAATATTTTCGCATCTTGGATATAAATAGCAGAAAATTCTTAGCTCCATCAATTCTAAATTAAATATCTTAATTAATAAAAGTACGCCTTTTTATTCATTAGTACAGAAGAAAACTTTTTTATATAATTTAGCAATTTGTTAAATGACTTTAAGATGAATTTAATAACTTCAACATATGGACGAATTGGAATTGGAAAAATAAAGTAAATATTTTATCATTTAACTAGCAGGCTTCGCCCGCTACGCTGGTCTGCCTATCAAACTTAATCTTTGATTTTTTATAGTAGGTTTTGTTATAGAACGACATAGCCCTATGCAATTCACAAAAACTGTCATTGAAAATTTGTCTAACTAACAATATAAGTCTTATCAATATCAGCCTATTAATAATTCTTATATAGACTAATCTTTCATAATCGGGTTTACGTTATTATAGAAACTTATTTCAAAATAACTGACTAACTCTATAATTCAGCATTGTAGAACAATATGTGATATACTGAAACCACCCCTGAAATATTTTCTAACCCATAATGCAAGTTCCTTCAAAATACGTGTAATAGATTTTTTTTAATTAATAATATTCTACAAATGAGTTTTACTGCTTATTGAACTTTCTCACGTAATTGGATAAATAAGTAACATTAAAAATAATGAAACATGCTAGATGCTTCCAAAAAATTACTCCATGAAAATACTTTGAGCAGGACTCGGGTTATCAACAACCGGAACGAAATACCAATTTGCATTTTATGTTTAAAGTAAAAGTAGACAGATGTAACTTCATAATAATATTGATCATTAAAAATTTATGAAACATAATGTTACTTTTAAATATCTTTGCTCAATAAATGCCGTAATTGAATCAAAATGACATAAATTCAAAGAGGTTTCAATGCACGATTGTTGTGATTTACTATTATAGTTACAACGACTGTAGTTAATTTTGTACCAAAGCAATCTTGCATAACTGAATTAATTAGACTTGTATTACGATTATAGAACTTTCTTCATCTTAATTTTTAAATTATTTTAATAAAAGTGCTATGTTGAAGGGCACAGATGTCATATACGCACAACGAAACAATTTACATAATTTTAAATATAAAAAAAAATAATTTATTAATAACTAAACCACAACATCCGGGTTACCATATCAAGCAAAATAATGACACTTTGGCGCCAATTAAGTACCCTGATGCATATATGACTCTGATGGCAGAAGAAATTTCGCGCCAATGGGTACTACTTGGTTATCCCGTCGACCAAAAACTATCGCCAAATTATAAGATTAAATGCCAATAATGGATGATCATGAATGTCACATTTAATGGTATTAAATACGACACACGTGTTTAAAAGTTATGAAGGGACTTTTATTTGAATTTTTTATTTTATTTTTATTTTTTAATTCTAGGGTGACATCCCCAGTAATTGGCACTTTAAGAATTTGTCTTTAAACTTACTTCAATTTTCATTACAAAGAAATAAGATATTTACTTGGAAATATTTTTAAATCAAAGAATGCATATCTGTGCATCTATTTTGCCCACTAAAAGCAAAAAATTTTGAAAAAGTATTTTTATAAAAATATATTTATAAAAATTTACTGAAATCACCAGTAATTGGCACCTAGAGCACCAATGTATGACACCTTGTGATCCAGTAATTGGCACAAGTTTATATTAAAGAAAAACTTTACATTTTGCATTGGGTTTAATCGCTTTAAATGAATTTACTGTAGATGAAGATGCCATATTTCAGGTTTTTGAGAGTAAGAAATCAGCATATTAGTCTGAAATGTGAACACTTTAAAACAATACAATATACTTATATTAATACCCAGTAATTGTCATGCTGTCCCCAGTAATTGTCATATGAAGCTTTAATGGATTCCAATTACTGATAATAATTCATATTTTCAAATAAAAACAAATGATAAACAAAATTAGTCTATAACTTTAAAAGTACTTCCAAAATAAGTGGTTTAATCTCAAATTCCTTGCGAATTCCTTGTAATTAGAACAGGTGCCAATTATTTGGAACTAGCAAAATTGAAGCACCATTAATTGGCATCTATCATTAATTTAGAAATCCAAATATTTGTGTCGAAAATACTTTTACACAATTAAAGTAACAATTTTTAACTAAACAAAACCGTTGTCAATTAAAATTTAAACTATATTATAAATCATATAATAATGAATTGAAAAGCATGCCTTCCTTAAACGAAAGTAGAAGCATTTGCAACAAAAATGGCTAATTTCATACAACCCATAATTGTTTCTCTTTCCTAGGCACTATTGTCATCTAGTAGCAAAAATCATAGTTGTAATCTTTAACGTAAATGAGCATATAACTGGTATATGGTCTTGCATTTTTAAAAGAGTGGATATAAATCTTATTTTAGGACATGTTTGTAGGATGTGCCAATCACTGGTGCATGCCAATTACTGGGGGTGTTACCCTACTAATTTTTTTGTTCTATCATTATTTGAAATAATAAACTATGTCACTAAGTATAATTTGGCTATTAGTTTGAAGATTTGTACGATTTGGCGAAATTGGTCAACGGGATATCTAAACTTAAGAAAATAAAGTTGTACGATTTTTGTTTACAAACTTCTCTCCCTAAAATTTTAATTTATTGTTCAATGCTTAAACAAAGAGGTTAGCTTTAGTTTAAAAGCTTTGTTTTATTGAAATTCTTCAGCGAATTGAGTAAACAGTTGTAATGTTGAACTCCATGCGATGGGGCACCATTGAACAGCGAAGAAACATTGAATAAACTGGTGGTAAATAATAACTAAATCATAGTTAAAACTATGAAGTTAAGAGTTGTTAATGTATCTAAATATTATTATTTCTGAAAAAAATTTTTATGTGAAAAAGGTTAATTAAGAATGTCAAAGAACATGGACTTATACTGCTAACAATTCTCTTTACTGCACACATAGGTTGAAACCACTGTAAAAATCAGTGATGGGAGGTTTCAAATCTAAATACATTTATTGGATAATTGCAAATCCTGGATGCAAAATAATGATTCATGATTTAACAGGTTTCCAAACATTATTTCTGGTTTCCGTAACGAATAAAACGGAATTTTATGTCAGATCTCTTAAAAAAGTAGTGAATGAAAAATTTATATTTTCCTAAGCATCATATATCACATTGATGTATTTCAAGGATATAGTAAAAAAGTTTTTACAACCAAACACAACTGGAGGGACACTTTGTGGTTTATCAACGAGTTTTGACATCAACTTTGATGGATTTAAGTTTGGTTAAATAACAAAAAGAATTTGTAATTTCAACAAAATGTAGTTATTTAATTTTATTCATATTACTCTATATGTCTGTAGCATATGCAATTTTTTATAAAAACTCTCAATATTTTCATATTTTATTCATTTGTTCAAAGGTGCCCCTTGCTTGTTCAAAGGTACCCCTACGTGGAGCACGTTTGAACAAAAATCTTTCAACTTTTTAAATCCTCACAACTTATTATTTTTCTTTGGAAAATGTTTAGTTTATGGTTCATATGATGAAGAAATGTATTGTTTTTATTATGAAATATTTTAAACGCAATAAATATAATTCAAGTAAGAAATATATTGATTTTCTGAAAAATGTTCAAAGGTGCCCATCCCTCTCCCCTACCCGCCAATGTAGTGCATATATGACATCACCGCCGCTTCAAGCTATATGCCAGTAACTTCCAAGTAATTTTATTGTGTATTCTCCGCACCGCTGCATATAAATGACATTATAAACGCTGAAATTTAAAAGTTTGGTACGTTTACGTTATATCACTCCATTGTCCTACACCTTAAAATTTGGCGCCAAATGAAATATTCAAACTACTTATCATCGTTAGTGCGAAAGTAATTATTTTTAAAATATAGCATCTCAAAATTACATAGTTTCGAGTACTATTTTATTAAGAAAAAATGTATAGAAAGTAAAAGAACAAATAAATATTTACAATAAAATATTATTTTTCCATATTTGCCTCTAAACTGCAGGCATGAAATTGTAAGTGTTTCTTAGCAATGCAGTAAACATCATCATTTTTTAATCGGGTAAAATGTAAGTTTTAACTCAATAAAAAAAAATATTTTTGATTCCAGAAATGATAAATTTAACTGTTTTGCATGATTACGGTTAAATAATAATTAAAGAGAAAAAGCGTTTTCAATAAATAGCAGATTAGAATGTTTGAAATAAAAATAATTTCCGCGATTGAGTTGAAACAAATAGTGATTAAGGGTGTATTTCAATCCAAACTGATAAATTTCTAATTTATTCATAAATTCCTTTTTTCTCTCAAACGCATCAAATTGCTAAATTCTTTTGCACAAAAACTGCATAATGTGCCGTGTTTCTCAACTTTTTTTTATAAATGCAGAAAACATTGCAAAAAAAGGCAGTCAAAGTTGGTGTTTTGAACGGAATTTTCTTAAGCATGATATCTGGGAACGAAAAAAAAAAGGGTCATACTGAGAAAATAATCGCTTATAAATAAAATTCCAATTAATTGAGCGAAAAATGGAATCACACGGCCTCTTATACATCTCTTCAAAAATCACCTTAAAAGTTTCATGTTTTTAATTTTAGACATGAATCTGAAAATGTCTTAGAAATTTTTAAGTTCTTCAGGATCAAAAGATATTTTATCAAACACACCCTTAATATACATTTTGGCAGAATGCTGGTGTAGCAGAAAAGTATCAAATTGTATCCAAAAATTATGTTCCAAATTGCGCCAGTTTTCTCTAAACTGGATTATGGAAGATGTCGGATCAATTTAACCCTCTATTTTAAAGTTCATTATGCGCCAAACCATGCCAATCAATTTTCGCCAATCGTCGGTATAATCGATTATTTAATTTTACCACCTTAATTAATTCATATGTTATAAACTAAAACTATACTTTCAAATTTTGTTGATTTTATATTCAATTGTTACAGCTAGACGTTTCCCGATGTAAATATATGAAACATTGCGGTGATATTTTTCTTTGACTTGCGGAATAGTAGTATCGTGATATTCAATATTTAGCAATATTTCTGACATAATAATTAGCCCACGTAGCTGTTATTTTTGGTTAACAGCATATTTTTTTCCTTATTCATCGTATAGGTTGCTACAAAAATTGTAACAAAAAGTATTTTTTTTTTTAACCATTTGAAAAATGGTTGTTGTTTTCGGGAGAATGGACCCGATGATGTTACCACTTTTGAATGATGTTACCACTTTTGAATTTAAATTAAATTCTTTATTTTTAGAAGAATTTTTATTTGAATTTAAATTAAATTCTTTACTTTTAGAAGAATTTTTATTTGAATAGTAAATTAAAATGGTTAAAATCATTGTAATAAAGGAGAAAACTAACAAATTTAAAAATGGGTAGACGGAAATTAACAGATACGGAAAAAGCCGAAGCCAAAGAAATGAATGAACGTGAATATCGCATTCAATGATATTAAACACAGTCAACATGTATAAGTTGCTTATTAGTTTGGCGATTCGTATCATTTGGCGAAATTGGTCGACGGGATAACTGAGTAATACTGTATTTGGTTTGGCGCAAAAACGTCTTTCAATGCAGAAAATGATAAAATCAAAAGATTATTGAGCCGCTGAAAACCAATTACGTGTTGAAAGGCGATCACGAAAAAGGAAGCAATTTAATGCCGAACCGATTAATTGTAAAACATCATGTCGCCAGGGCGACCAATCCACTAGCCATGGCGTTTTACTATCGGTCGGTTCTAACCAGGAAAATTTGAGTGCCAATAGTGATTCTAACAAGCCGGAAAATGTTATAGCTATTACTCTTGATTTTCCACCACCTAAAAAGAAAACTAAAAAGCAATCGGCTTGGGAAAAACTGGGAAAAAACTTTTTTGATTCGATGTCTGATGGACCCATTCACAGATGCATGTGCTGCGATCGATTTTGGTTTAAAACCTCCATCACCAAAATTCTGCTCTGTAAAATCAAACAATATATGCCAAAGTCTTACAAGTATAACAGTATATGCCAAAGCTGTATTTTAATAATGATTACTTTTGCACCAACAATGTTAAATAGTTTGAAATGTTTCTTTCGTCGCCAACTTTTATGCTTGGCGACAATAGAGTGATATAACTTAAACGAACCGTACCTTCAAATTGCAGCATGTATAAAGTCATTTATAGCAGTGGCACGGATAATACACAATAAAACAACTGGTATTTAGCTTAAAATGATAGATGAATGTATCGAGTGAAACATTTTTCAAATGGTTGGGGTAATTTCTTAAATTACAATTATTTTTTTTATTTTTTTTTTTTTTTTTGTTAGTTAGGCGTATGTAATAAATTACCAAATGTTGTGTACATATTTGTCATTTCTTTTGTTTCCGTTCATTTGAAATATAAATCTTTCTCTAATTTAATTTAGACTGCATACATGTAAAATAGTTTTATTACATACATTTAAAACACACGCCTTTCACACATTTTATTAAAAATACAAAATAATAAGGGGGAAAGTTCCATGTCCTCATCTGATTGGCGCGATCCTGAAATTTTTCAAGGTATCGGCAAAACTTTATTTTTAAATTTTTATAAATATATATTTTTATATTATAAAAGTTATATTTGTTTTCTATCAAAAAATTAATAAATAAATAAATAAAAGTATATAAACAATTAATATTAAATTAACAACTATATTCAGGTTATCTCGTTAGATGAAATAACGCCATTTTGGCGATAATTAGGTATCCCGGTGCGTATATCCCATAAATATTCATACGAATTATGGTAAGTTCTCATATTTTTTAAATTGTATATTTATTTAAATAAAATTACTAACAGTTTTTTCTCTTTGTTCATATTTTCCCCCAATTAATACAGCAATTATAATTATTAAATCAACAACAGCATAATGTATCGTTTGCTGAAAAACATCAAGAAATAACAATCTTTGCAAACAAACAAACAAAAAAAATCTCAATTTTTTAAAAAGACTAGTCGTTGGGGGCCACCGTAATACTTACCCATCATGGAAACAAAACGCATGTAAGCTATTTAAAAATACATTGCAATTCCAAAACAAAATATAAACGTATATATACGTATTTTTAACTAATAATCATGCTCTATTAATGGATTGCTGATGAAACAATTTCGACAAATTGTATAAAACGCCAATCTATTCAAGTAGCACTGATTTGCATAAAAGAAGCATCCTTATAACTCCAAAAATAATAATCATATTAACTAACGGTTTATTGCATCGAATTAAGTGTCTCACTTCCAATTAAAATGTATCTTTGAATTGAAATTTCAGTAAAATACAGGGTCATGAAAAATCAAAAAATGTGGAAAACAGGATTAGAAATATCTCAACAACTAATAATCCGATCGACTTCGTTTTATATGAAAAATTTGTGCTATTTTATTGCCTTTTACGTCCACTCCTTAAAATAAAAAAATTCGAAAAATTTTATGTACCTTTCATCAGAACGAATTTTTTGAGAGTCCGAAAAAAATAGTTCCGGATAAACGAGGTTACTGATATTCAATAGGCCTCGTCCCATTCATACATACTAAGCACATACAAAATTTCAAGCCTCTATCTCAATTTGTTTGGGAGATAGAGCGGTTAGAGACAGACAGACAGACAGACAGACAGACACACAGACAGACACACAGACGGCAATTTTTTTTTCTAAAAATATGTTTTTCGGAATCTCCAGTGTCCGAAACGTGTAAATCCGTCTAAAAATTTTTTCGATTTTCAAAATGATTGCAAGACTTACCCTATACTATGTATGATGGGTAAGTAAAAAAATAGATGTATCGCCATAATATGAATGTGTCGCCAATCTATTCAATGATGTAAGTAATTTTTAAAAATGCATCCAGCAGTTTTGAAATTAACCCTGGTATACTTAAAAAATTTTGTTTAAAAAATGGCGTCATTTATATTTTATTTAATTTTAATTTTAGATTTATTTATTTATTTATTTATTTTTTTTTAAAGCCTCCGATGCTATTTCTTTCAGACAAGCTAAAAAGTGTCGTATCAAAAATTGTGGCCCACTTTTACTTACCTATCATACATAGTATAGGGTAAGTCTTGCAATCGTTTTGAAAATCGGAAAAAAAAAAAAAAAAAATTGACGGATTTACACGTTTCAGATACTGGGGACTCCAAAAAACATATTTTTAGAAAAAAAAATTCCGTCGTCTGTCTTTCTGTAAACGCTCTATCTCACGAACAAATGGAGATAGAGACTTAAAATTTTGTATGTACTTAGTAAGTAAGAATAGGACGAAGCCTATTTAATATCAGTAACCTCGATTATCCGGAACTATTTTTTTCGGACTTCCGAAAAATTCGTTCGGAAGAAATGTACATAAAAATTTTCGATTTTTTTATTTTAAAGAAAGGACGTAAAAGGCAATAAAATAACATAAATTTTGCATTAAGAACGAAGTCGATCGGATCAATAGTTGCCGAGATATTTGTAATCCTGTTTTCCGCATTCTTCGATTTTTCATGACCCTGTATTTTCTTCAAATTTCAATACAAAGATATGTTTTAATTGGAAATGAGACGCTTAATTTGACGCAGGAAACTGTTAGTTAGTATGTTTACTGTTTTTGGATAAGGATAAGGATGTTTCTTTTATGCAATCCGGTGCTACTTGTGTAGTTTGGTTTTTATTTAATTTGTCGAAATGGGTTCATCAGCAATTCATTAATGGAGCATTACTATGTATATTAAGAATATTTAAACATACGTTTAAATTTTGTTTTGGAATTGCAATGCATTTTATAAATAGTTTTCACATATTTTATTTTCACATATTATACAATGCATATCCATGATAGGTAAGTATGACTTGCCCAACGACTAGTTTCGTAATCTGGCCATTAAAACGAGACATTCATACAATTTTATTGTTAAAATGCATTTTCTTTTTCTCAGAGTCTATAAAAAAGCGTTTAAACTAAAGAAAAAATCCGTTCATTGCATTCTAAACGGAGTCGCCCTTCTAAAAGACCACTATTTTTTTTTTTTTTAATTGGAGGCTAAATTGAATTCTTCAATGGCAGAATCTGCATTCAACTTGTTTTTTTTTGTTTTGTTTTTGTTACTTTGTAGCCAAATATGTAGGCACAAAAATGATAAATTGCCAGATATTGTTATTTTACATTATTTCTAATTAATATTTTTTTCTTATTTGTATACTAAATAAAATCAGTAATAATTTTTTTATTTTATTTTTAGAAATGTTCGTATTTTTTTTCTTCATTTCTAATTAATATAAAACATTTCAATTCTTTAACAAAGATAGCTTAATATGCCTCTCCAAATGTAAAACATATGCCAAATAGTAACCTTTTAATAAAAAGTTAATTAAATCCAATTGATTTTTCAAATCATCAGATTTTAAAACATTTACCTTTTATATGAACATTTTAATAAAAATTTTAATTTTTCTTAAGAAAGGTGTTATAATAAAAATAAAATACATTGACATGTTTCGGAACCATATACTGATAAAACCGTATACCGAAAGCCATATACTGATATAAGTTCCAACTTATTTGACGGTTCCGAAACATGTCAATGTATTTTATTTTTATTATAACAGAAAAAGACTTTTTTTTAGAAAAATTAAAATTTTTAAAAATGGTAACCTTTTATTCAAAATAAAAGAGCTTTCCGTCATAACTTTATAACTAATATACATAGAACAATGTACTATATACGAAAACCTTCCTTGAAATAACATCTATCTAACGATATAAGTTTATTCAAAATCCCTTCAGTAGAATTGGAGGAGCAGATGGAAAACATGAAATTTCCGTTCGTATTTTATATATATAAGTAGATGTATGGGTTTGGAGGGGGGGGGGCTTAAGGTTCGGGGCCCATGGGCAAGGTCCCGACTTGCCCATGCAGTAATAAGGGCCTGCTCATACCCCTTTCTTAGGATTTTTCATTTCAGCGTACCCCCATTTCTTATAAACGCGCCCCCACCCCCACCCCTACATTCAGTCAGCTAACGCAAACATACTTTTTTTTCCCATTAGTAATCTTCCTATCCTAACCATTTAATATATTGATACAAATTACATTATGATTTTTAACAGTTTGTGACTTTATTAACCATTTTTGTTTTTATTTGCACCATTACCTATATTATTTTCATGTTCTCCCAGCAGGCTCATAATGTATCCCTAGGGATCTGCGGACCCACTGGTTGGGAATCGCTGATGAAGATAATGATAAATACTCACTAAATATAGTGCTTTTTTATGTCAAGATTTGTTTTCCCAGGAATGAATTATGGAACATTTAAATAGTTTTTGCAATAAATCGTGACTTTAAATAAAAATTCACTTTATTTCAATGCGGACAGTTTGAGGTCATGTGACACCCCCCCCCCCTTTCCCCTTTTCCTCTATCAAAGGCCCCTGTTCTAACACAGTGACTCTCCTCTCCTTCAGGCCGCTTTTCAGTATTAAAAAAAATCGGCTTACCGCGAGTTCCTCTAATTAAAAAAACACTAATTCTTCACGGTTGCAAGGTCACGGTTATGAGTTTTAGCAGGCTATGACCGAGAAGAATTCATTCCCACACATTTTTTGATGAAATATTTCTTTACGTACATGTCTTTTCTTTTTTGTTGTTAGTCTTTTTTCTTGTCTGAATTCATTAAGTACCCATCTTGTGATAAGCAGTGACATAACACAATATTTCCACTTCAAGGAGTTGTTTCTTCAATTTTGCCGACAAAGTATTCTTTGTAGAAAATAGTTCATTCATGTAGAAAAATTCAAAGTCTGAAAATGTGAAAAAAATAGACTATATTTAATTGTTTAAAAATTAAATTAAATATATAAACATGAGTATAGGTTATTTTTGTGTTTATGTTTAACTTTTCGTTTGGATTGTGTAAAAAATCATGAAATTCTTAGGCATTGCAAAAAATCTTCGGAAAATTTGTAGAAAACAGTTCATACATGAGGAAATATTCAAAACATGAAAATATAAAAAAAATTACACTATATTAAATTGTTTAAAAATTAAATTAATATCTAAACATTGATGTGGGATTAAAAAATAAAGTATCCAGCAATAAAAGATAATAAACTCAATGATTTAATGAACGTGATATCCAAAATGAGACTCGTGTGATGATGCGTGGAAAGAACGAGGGGTTCTATAGATTTCAGCGATGGCGAGTTTGATGGATTTTTAATCCAAAGCTCAGAGAAGCTTATTTACACTGAATATTATTCAGTTCTACTGTTAAATTTGAATGCTACGTATATATTTTATGTCTATTAAACCTTTTTATCTTATCAAGAATATTTGTTTTGCTTAAATCATAAGCTAATCACTCAATATCCCACAAGTTTTGGGGGTTCGTTGCCGGGATTGAAGGATTTGAATGATTTCGCTGATTTATATTTGAATTTGAATTTCACGATGAAAGCTATTTTGTACTAAGAAAATCTAAGTCTAAGAAGAATGTTTTGTTTTTAAACTAAAACGTATTATATGAAAAAAAAGGAACTGTTTGTTATATGTGTAATGATTAGAAATTATCCGTAATCAAGCTTGCAAGATAGTGCACTATATTGTTTTGTTGAAGTGTAAACAAAATTATAAAGTCTGTTCTGAATAAAGCTAGAAAGGCGGACTTGTTAACATTGTGTGATGATCTAGGTATAGTTGTGCCTCAGAGTCCAAGAATCATTGATTTGATAAAGTTGGTGACGGAATCAAGGATTATGAAGAAAATTTTGTAAAAGTTCGACTTGAAGTCATTGCCGCGGAGAGAATAGAAAAAGAAAGACTAGAAGCAGAAAAAGAAAAAGAAGAAAGAAGACTAGAAGCAGAAAAAGAAGAAAAAAGACTAGAAGCAGAAAAAGAAGAAAGACGGTTAGAAGCAGAAAGAAGATTAGAGGAAAAGAAGATGGAGATGGAGTACGAATTACGAAAAATTGAACTTCAAGGAAATATGACAAATACAAGTGACGGTTCGGCTGTAACTGGTTCAGGTAAGCAACCAGATTTGTCTAAATTAATGTCACACTTTGATGGGAAGGGTGATATTAGTATCTATTTAGCTCTATTCGAGAGACAGATTTCTAGGATGAATATAACAAAAGAGAATTGGGTCATGCACTTATTAAGTTTAATGCCGCTAGAAATTGCTAATGTTATAACTAGAGAACCAGAAACATTAACAAATAACTACTATTATGTAAAAAACTTGCTGCTCAAAAGATTCAAATTGACGCCAGAAGAGTTTAGGCAAAAATTAATGTCGCATAAGAAAGAAAACTCAGCCACTTGGCGCGATCTAGCATTTGAGTTAAGGTATTATTTAGAAGAATGGATTACCGGTCTTGATGTATCCAATTTTGAAGATTTAAAAAAATTAATATTAGTAGATCAAGTCAAGAGAAGGTTACCGATAGAAATGAAAGAACATTTTATCGATGATCTTCCCAAAATTAAAAATGTTGACGTATTAGTTTGTAAACTAGATGATTATGAAACAGCAAGGCGTAATGTTAAAACCATGAATAGACACTCACACCACTTTGAAGATAGGAAGTCAAAAATGCGCGAAAATAACAATTCAAAACCGTGGTTACCATCTCAACGTTATGATACTTTAAGAAAACAACAATTTGCAGATAATACAGCTAATAGAAATGAATCTTCTAATTTAAATGAAAGAAACAGAGCACAAATTAGATGTTTTAAATGTAACCGTCTTGGCCACGTTATATCCCAGTGTAAAAATGGGAACAATAGTCGAATAAATTATGACAGCCAAAATCGGAGCCAAAACCCGCGATTATCCAATCACAAAGAAGTGAATTGTGCATTAATCAAAGAAACAAACAGCGCCAAACCGGATCACATGTTAGACACCGATATTAACGGGAGCCAAAATCCGCGATTACCCAATCACAAGGAGATAAATTTTGCAGTAATCAAACAAACAAACAGTGCCAAGCCGGATCGCATGATAAATATTGATATTAACGGTGAAAAGACACAGATTTTTTTGACACTGGAAGTGATATCAGTCTGGTCAGTTATGAATACTATACGAAGATTGGATCGCCAAGATTACGTTCAAATAATATTTCTTTGTCAGGCATAGAAAGAGTAGTTGTTTATCCTAAAGGATATTTTTCATATGAATTTAATATTGATGGTTTTCTAATCAAAGCAAATTTTTATGTGTTAGAATCTCTTTCATATGATATTTTATTGGGATATGATGTGATTAGCAAATTAAATTTGACGATAGACGAGAACGGAATTAAGATCGTTGGCGAACGCAACAATATTGAAGTAGGTTACACTGAAGTTCAGAAGAATTCTGACATAAAATTGAATCATGCTGCCAGAAATAATAATGAAAAGAAAACGTCAACGTTAGATAATTCACGTGATGAAAATATTATAATTGTAAATGATAATAATGCAGGAGATAATTTCTTAATTAATTTAGCGAGCGTCATAGAAGATGATGAAGTTGATTTAGATCACGTGAGAAATTTTAATGTAAGAAAACAAATAAATGAATTATTAAAGGGATACAAGCCAAATAAATCAAAAGATACAGGATTACGGATGAATATAATTTTATCTGATGAAATTCCCGTTTGTCAACGGCCACGAAGATTTCCTTTTAAAGAGCAAGAAATAATCGAAAACCAGGTTCAGCAATGGTTGAAAGACGGAATTATAAGGCGCAGTTTTTCAGATTACGCTGCACCGGTAGTTTTAGTTAAAAAGAAAGACAACTCGTATAGGTTATGCATAGATTACCGTAAACTGAATAAGAAAATAATCAAAAATCGGTACCCATTACCTTTAATTGAAGATGTTTTAGATAAATTAGAGAGATCAAAAGTATTTACGACTCTCGATCTAAAGAATGGTTTTTTTCATGTTGAAATTGAGGAGAAAAGCAGGAAATACACCGCATTCGTGACACACGAAGGGGAATATGAGTTTTTGAAGTGTCCATTTGGTTTATGTACATCAGGAAACCAGTTCCAAAGATATGTAAACACGGTGTTTAGAAAGTTATTACGTGATGGCACAGTAGTTATTTATATGGATGATTTTATTATTCCATCACAAACTGAAGAAGAAGGTTTAGAGAAATTGAAACAAGTACTTGAAATTGCAGCGGATTATGGGCTAGAGTTTAACTTCAAAAAATGCAAATTTTTAAGGAAAAAATAGAATTTCTTGGTTATATAATTGAAAATGGGACGATACAACCATCTGAATCGAAGACATCAGCTGTTTGGAATTTCCCTCAACCAAAAACGATAAAACAATTGCAATCATACTTAGGATCAACAGGTTATTTTCGTAAATTTATTCCGAACTATGCTCGAATAGCCAAACCATTGACTGATTTATTGCGTAAAAATGTCACATTTGAATTTGGCACAGAACAAATACAGGCGTTTAAAAAATTAAAAGAAATATTATCGCAAAAACCAGTATTGCATTTATTTAAACAAGGATCAGCACTAGAATTACACACCGACGCCAGTAGCCATGGTTTCGGAGCAGTACTACTACAAAAAACGGATGATGGAAAATTCCACCCTATACAATACATGAGCAAAAAGACAACCCCGCAACAAGAAAAATATTGTAGTTATGAATTGGAGGTATTGGCAATAATTGAAGCTCTTAAAAAATTCAGGAACTACTTACTTGGTACAAAATTCAAGATAGTAACTGATTGTGAAGCATTTCAGAAAACATTAAACAAAAGAGATTTGGCTCCAAAAGTCGCAAGATGGGCTTTATTCATGGAAGAATTTGATTATGAAATCACACATAGATCAGGGAATAAAATGAAGCATGTAGATGCTTTGAGCAGGAATACTGTTTTAGTAATTACAAGATCACAGAGTGAGATGACAGCTAGAATAGCTATAGCACAGGAGAAAGATGAGCTCATCAAATCAATAAAATCTTTAGTTGAAAAAGGTGAAGAAAATGAATATCTTATCAAGAATAACGTGTTGTATAAGTTTGATAACGGAAGAGAGTTACTTGTAGTGCCGGAAGAAATGCAAAAAGAGATTATTCGTAAAACACACGATAAAGGGCATTTTGCTGCAGTCAAAACAGAAGAATTAGTAAAAAAAGAGTTCTTCATCCCTAACCTGAGAAAACAAGTTGAAACAGTGGTAGTAAATTGCATCGAATGTATTCTATTTAACAAGAAACGAGGCAAAGCCGAAGGTTTTCTAACGCCCATACCAAAAGAGAATATACCATTAAGCACATACCACATTGATCATATTGGACCGCTGCCATCAACAAACAAGAAATATCAGCATATATTCACAGTTGTAGATGCCTTTACTAAGTTCGTATAGTTTTATCCGGTGAAATCCACGACAGCTCAGGAAGTCATTGAAAAGTTATCATTGCAACAAACTGTGTTCGGGAATCCCAGCAAAATAATAACGGATCGGGGACCAGCGTTCAGATCAGATGAGTTTATAGAATACTGCAAAGAGCAAGGGATAGAACACGGTAAAATTACTGCAGGGATGCCCAGGGGAAACGGACAGATCGAAAGAATTCATAGCATCCTGATTCCTGTACTAGCAAAGCTATGTGGGAATGAGCCCACAAAATGGTATAAATATGTGACAGATGTGCAGAGAATTCTCAATAGTACAGTTACAAGAAGTACAAAATACAGCCCGTTTGAATTGATGATTGGCGTAAAAATGAAAAATAAAAATGACTTAAGGATTAAAGAAATACTAGAGGAAGAAGATATAAACCACATGATGATGGAACGGGAAAATGTAAGAGAAGAAGCGAGAAAAAATATTTTGAAAATACAAGAAGAAAATAGAAAACAATTTAACAAGAAGAGGAGAGAGCCCAACAAATATAAATTAAATGATCTCGTGGCAATCCAAAGAACGCAGTACGGCACAGGTCTGAAATTAAAGGAAAAATTCCATGGACCTTATAAAGTTACTAAAGTAACGTCAAATGATCGTTATGATGTAGAAAAAATTGGAGACCATGATGGTCCCAACAAGACCTCAACTGCTGCAGAATATATGAAGCCCTGGAGTAACGCATCTGCATAACGTGACATGTTTTTGTTGTATGTTTACCTGTTTTGTATGTGTAAATTTGTGTCTAAAGTTTTATAAACAGCTGCCGAGGACGTCAGAAACGTCAGGATGACCGAGAATGTGGGATTAAAGAATAAAGTATCCAGCAATAAAAGATAATAAACTCAATGATTTAATGAACGTGATATCCAAAATGAGACTCGTGTGATGATGCGTGGAAAGAACGAGGTGTTCTATAGATTTCAGCGATGGCGAGTTTGATGGATTTTTAATCCAAAGCTCAGAGAAGCTTATTTACACTGAATATTATTCAGTTCTACTGTTAAATTTGAATGCTACGTATATATTTTATGTCTATTAAATCTTTTTATCTTATCAAGAATATTTGTTTTGCTTAAATCATAAGCTAATCACTCAATATCCCACATTGATATAGGTTATTATTATCTTTATGCTTAACTTTCCATTTGGATTGTATAAAAATCATGGAATTCTAAGCACTGTAAAAAATCTTTGCAAAATTATCGTTATAAAAATAACATTAAACATGTAAAAGTTTATAATTAACTTAAAGGAGCACATTTTTTTTCTTTTACAATTTTCGAATGAATTTGCTACTACTGGAGCTACCAGTTTTAATACGGAACATATTGTTAGTATAATTCAATAAGATTTACAAATTTCTTTGCTTTGAAATAGTATAACACAGAGGTTCCCAAAGTGTGCTCCGCGGAGTCCTTGGGGCTCCGCCTGAACTTTCTAGGGACTCCGCGGTGTTCCAGGAAAATTAACAAAACATGAAAAAAATTAGCATATTGCAAGTGAAAGATTTTCAAAAGTTTGTAGAAATTTTCGTGTATGTCTGTCAAAAATAAATACTATATCTATAAATGAGATGAAAAATAAAATAATACACTCAGAAACCATTACAATGTTTGCATTATGTATCTATTTTCTGTATAATATTTTTGGTTTAAACTGCTTTAGTTTATGTTTTTGCGTTTAATGTGTTTTAAAAATTCGATTTAAAATATGCTACAAGAAATAGTATTCGAAATCGAATGCACAATATGAATTGAAACAGAAAAGGCCCACTAGTGCTGTTAACTCTGTTTGCAAATAAAAGAAACAACAGTTTTGTCCTCTGGAGCTCCGCCTATTCATATGTTTATACTTATTTTTTTTTCACATTTCATAATCAGATGATTAACAAATGAGCTTTTGGGCAATGAAAGCATTTCTAAATCGTTGACCCAAAATCAAGAATTGTTATCAAAGCAAGACAGAACCGAGACACTAGGGAAAAGCAATCTCATTTTAAAAATAAAATATGATGCAAATTACTTATAAAATGGGATTTACTGAAACAGATAATGATCGGTCTCTCTGTGTGATTTGTGGTAAAGTTCTGAACAACAGTTCAATGTTTTATGTTATTTGTATATTTTAATTTTCTCTACATTTTTTCATTGTACAACAATTTTTGCCGTTTAAAACGCCCCTTTTTGTAATATCTCGTATAATTTAATAAATCTTCATTAGATTTATTTAATATTTATATACGTTGTATATATATATATATTCTTTTCATAACTTTAATTCCTTTAATCTGTTTATTTTATTTTTTTAATTTCTTAGTTCTTAAAATTCTCTATGCTATTTAACATAATTGTACTTAATTTTAGAAGCAATGTATATTGCTAGAAACGCGTTTTTTAGCATCTTATATCACTTTACAACCCCTGTCTAAAATTTGCTTTTAATTGCTCTCTGCCACATTTTACAATCAGAAACAAGTATGTAGCAATTTAAAGAATATATATTAGTTCTTTACATTTATTATCACACTAAGAATTTAAAATTTTGCTCAGCTCCATTTCTTACTTAGACTTTTTGTCAATGTGTGCCTGCCCTGATATAAATTCAATCCTACTCATGCATTCTAATTCGTTAGTAAAGTTTTTCTACTAACTGCAGTTCTTTTAGCATGTGTTTTACCTGCATATCTGTTTTGAGGCAAAAACAATGACGAAAGAAAGTTTCTTTCAAAACTATAATTAATATCCAAATACTTTAAATAAAATATCTAAAACAGTGAACAATTTTGCACCTAACAATACAGCTTAAAGATTTTGCCCCGCCCACTTAAATATTAAAACGATGACCTGCTTCTAATTGTATTTTTAAAAAATGGTTCAAAAAAGGAAGATGAAAGGGGATTCATTTTCGTTGAATGTTTAGAAGTAGTACAAGAAACTTTAAGAAGAACGAAAAAATATTCCATAATCGCATAATTCTATTACGAGTAGGTGTACTAGCGAAAACGTGTTACATATTTTCTCATGGATGATTTGAACTATCCATTTCATTTTTTTTAGCGAGTAGTCTATTGGAATTATACAGATGTATCTTCCTGCAAACGAAAACTGTATAACTTACCTTTTTTCTGTGTGTGTGGTTTTCGCCATAAATAATAGTAGTTTTACGTAAGCCGCCATGCAATACATAATCCAAGCATAATTACCATTTTCATCTTCAATTCCGAATTCATAATCGAAATCCAAAGGAATATGTTATGTTTTAAAAATGGATGTAATTAACCCCTTAACACTTTGACTGCCATGGCTATCATAAGTGAAAGCATAATAAGCTATCATAAGTGATGTTTCCGTTGGGCCACTGGCTATCAGATATAATAGCCGTGGTGTTTAGCACTTTGGCCTTGGCTAACAAAAACGGTACGAGTTACATGAAAATGGTTTTGGAGTTTGATTTTTGGCCTTCTTAACATGCATTAGATATGCGTGGTTTGTGCAAATTGATATACAGTCGAACCTCGATTTAACGAATTGATTGGGACCCACAAATCTGTTCGTTAAATCAAAGCAATTCGTTAAATCGAATATCAATTTTTGTAAAGAGTATGGTATAAAAATATCAATACAAAATACCCTTAGATATACAGATTTAAAAAAACGAATGATAATTGTTTACTACGAGCTTAAAAATTATAAGTTAGGAGATCAACTTTTAAATTATCTTAATTCCTTAATATTATTTGCTTTTGAAATTTAATACATCATACATACATACTTATTGGCACTTTGGAAAGAAATCCTTGATAGTGTTTTGTTTCGACTTTATAAAGTTTTTTGTCGATATTTTCTATCTCCGTAAGAACAACACCATTAACCTCGTGAGACAAAAAATAATTTTTTAAAGTGTTCAAGCTGCAAATTGATTCTTGGATATCACCTTTTTTAATTGAATTTCCGTTTCTTCATCATTTTGACTATACTTTTAGAATTTTCATTCTCTTTCTGTTCAATATCGCAGGTACTTAGCTATTTGTCTGCATCTTTGACATGTTTCTAGTTGAAAAAGGGAAAAGACTGTCTTTTGAATCCATCAAGAAATGAGAAAAAACTGTAACATTTGGATTTAGATATTAAAGATTCAAATTTTTATGTGCAAAAAATTCAAAATTTTATTTTAACTGCGAATACAATACGAACGAACAACAATCGCGAAATTTTTTTCAGCGATTGTTGTTCGTTAAATCAAAGCTAAAAATTTGTTAAATCAGAGCATTTTAGCATCCTTTTTGTCGGGACAGAAAAAATATTCGCTAAATCGGAGAATTCGCTAAATCAAAGTACGTTAAATCGAGGCTCGACTGTATGTGCCGATTGTATGAGCTAAGTATTCTTGAAAGTGAAATATTTTCCACATTTTTCTCTTGCTTAATGTAATAAAAATTTTTAAAAAAATCTAAGAATTTAAAAAGATTAAAAAAAAATGAAAATATAGAAAATAAAATAATAGATAAAATAATAGAAAAGGAAATCTAAACCAATAATCTCCCAAGCTCATCTTTACATATATTTAAAAAAAATTTCAATTTAAGAGATTACATTGTAGAAATATAAATCTTAATAAATGATTTTAGTAATAAATGACAAATTTAGCTGGCTATCAAATAAGCCTTGACCACTTATTGAAGAAATTACACTAACTTTCGTGAGGTGCTTTGACTGTCATTTTTTATATCCAGGATGAAAATCACCCTATGTGTTGCAAAATGAGTCACATTAAAAAATATTGATTTTATATCAAGTTTTATGTTGCAAATATTCAAATTACACACACACACATACAAAGATGGCAGTCTGGTGAAAATTAGCAGTTTAGCCGTTTTTTGCAGTCAACGGGTCAACAGTATTGCTTGAACATCGCTCTGGTAAAAAAAAAGAGTTTGTTTTAAAAAAGTTTGTTTTAAGTTTGTTTGTTTTTTGTTTGTTTTTTTGTATTTTTGAAATTTCTAATATGAATTTAGAATTTCTGTATCAGGAAAGGACCAAACGGAGAACCATTATTGGCTCTGATTTTTATCCATTAGATTTTTCTGTACTCCATAGGCACAAAACAAAAAATAATTTGTAAACCATAGAGTATCGTTGGGTTCAGGGGCTCCGCCTTAGAAAATCTTCCCAAAAAAGGCTCCGCGAGCCCAAAAGTTTGGGAGCCGCTGGTATAATACATTAAAATAAATTAAACTAAATGACTTTCAGAGATAGTACTATTGAGAATTTTTTGGTTGAGAGTATGGTTTTTGATCTTGTTATCAGTCTAGTAGATAATAGAGTTCTTAAAAAAAAAAAAAAAAAAAAAGAAAGAAAAAGAAAAATCTTGGTGACGTTGTTAAAAAATTTTTATTCACGCTATAAATCTCACATTTAACAAAATGTGACCCAACAGACAGTGTTTCAAGACCAATTTTACATTTTTTCTTTTTAAGCTTTTTGTGACACAAAAATTCATTATTAAAATTATTCCTTGAATCATTTTGAAAAACTAAATTAATAGTGACATATATAGAATACATATTAAATTTTTTTTCAAATGCGACCAATTTTATAAAAAATCTGGTTATTTGGTGACCCGATGCATTGCACTTACACTCAAGAGCCAAAACATTATGACCACCTGTCAAAAACGAGTTGTCCCACCTTTGGCGCTTAACACAGCTTCAACCCGCCTTGGCATGGATGCCAGAAGTCCTTGGTAGATGGCCGGAGACAGATTGTACCACATGTTTAAGCAACGGTCACGCAAATCCGAGATATTGCGAATTGGTGGTCTATGAACTCTGAGCTGCCGTCCCATGAAATCCCAAATGTGTTCTATCGGATTGAGATTCGGTGAGTTAGGCGGCCAGGGCATTACTGGAATTCAGCATCATGTTTCTAGAACCACTCTAACAAAATTTTAGCCGTGTGACACGGGGCGTTGTCATGTTGGAACATTCCATTTTCGGCTGGAAAAACAGATGCCATGTAAGGGTGCAACTGGTCCGCAATGATGTTCAGATACCCTGTAGCATTCATGGTCTGCTCTACCACAACCACGGGTCCCAGAGACGCCCAAGAGAACGTCCTCCAAAGCATAATACCGCCACTACCGGCCTGTGTATGACCTACAGCACATTGAAGGAGAAACTGTTCGCCTGGAAGACGGCGTATCCTGACAAGACAACAGGCGTGATGAACCACAAACCATGATTCATCTGACCAGGCAGTTTTCTCCCACTGATCCATGGACCAGTCGCGATGTTCCGGGGCGCAGAACAGGCGCAGTTGGCGATGACGCTTGGTCAGCAAAGGCACACGATTGGGACGTTTGCTGCGTAGCCCCATATCTAACAGTGTCTGATGAACAGTGTGCGCCGATACTATTCTACTTGACCCTGCATTGTATTGGGCTGTCAGCTGAGCCACTGTCTGACTCCGGTTTTGCTTCACCATGCGAGACAGTCTCCGACGACCTTTTTCTTTGATAGCGTGTGGACGTCCAACACCATGTCGTCTACTGCTGGTTTCACCGTCATTCATCCATTTTGCATACGTACTAACAACTGTAGATCGCAAACAACCCACCAGTTTCGGAAATACTTGTTCCGAGCCTTCGAGCCATTACAATCTGCCCTCTATCAAAGTCGCTTAGATTCGCAGCTTTTCCCATCACACATAAAAGTAAGTGAAAGAATGATTCTTCAGACACTCCAGCGGCCCCACCAGTGGCCGAGAGGTTTGGACCTCTCAACGCTTGTGTAGACGCTCTGGTAGACGGCAGGTGCTGAGTTCGAACCCAATCGCGGCTGTTGGCCTAACCGTTCGGAGTTTTCGTGGTTTTCTTCGAACCTTGCGTAAATACGGGTTAGGTTCCCTTAGAAAGACCCCCACGAAGGGCACTCCCCCCCTGGTCCTATATCCCTAGCGTAGATAATCGGACGTCAAAAATCAACCAACCAACCAACCAACCAGACACTCCAGCAGCAATTAAATACCACTTCCACCAGATCACGTGCCTTCCACGTCATCCAGGCGAGTTCATTGCAAAATGTAGGGGTGGTCATAATGTTTTGGCTCTTGAGTGTAATTGCATGAGACTTTTAATTCTTTTTCCGGAGGGGATGTATGTTTACTCTAATTTATTAGACTAATTTTACCCAATTTTATTATAAGAGGTGAAAAATCAAATTGACAGTGTAGATTAACAAAATATTACTAAAATTGCACAAACTATGGGATTTTGATGCAATTCCATTGAAACGTCGCAGTTTTCTTTTACTAACGTCTTTTTTTGGTTATACCTTTTGTACAAATCTTTAAAGATTTAGCCTTTAATTTAGGAGCACTTGAAGCAAAAGCGGCGTCACTTCGATAAATTACTGCCGAAAAACATTTTAAGAATTAAATAACATGTTTTTATTTTTTTTTAAAAATTGTGTCATTTATATCCAGTAAAGAATTTTACTTTTGGGTGCTTTTGATTCTTCAATACTATCGATTCAAATAGAGTTTTCTTTATTTATTTATTTATTTATTTATTTATTTATTTGCTTTCTTCTCTCTTCACACGAAAGTATTTGATGCGTGAACATTTTTGAATTCCGGTTTTCGACGGATTTACACGTTTTAGGGGTCAGAGATTCCTAAAAACAGGTTTTTACAAAATGTCTGCCTGACATAATTTTCGTGGGCGCTGTATCTCAAGAAGTAACGCACGGATTTCAAAAAACTCTAGATTCAGTTAGACGTTGATATAAACTGGATTTGACTAGTTTTTAGTGTATATCGCCAAATAGGTGGCTCTGCTATGCTGCCTTTTCATGATATCCACAATAGCTATAACGCAAAAACTAATGAACGTATTTAATAAAACTTCATATTCCGTAAGTTCTTGATACAATATGGTTTTTATTACGTTTTGGTGTAAATCGCTCAACAGGCGGTACTGCTATGTGGTATTATTCATGATTATTGTAATAGCCCTAGCTCAGGAACTAATGCACGGATTTTCATCAACCATCAGATTCATTTAGTCTCTGATATATATTAGAATTCTCTAGTTTTTGGAATAAAACGCTCAACAGGTGACGCTGTTACGCGGCATTATTCATGATTATCGTAATAGTTCTATTTCAGGACCCAATGCACAAATTTTCATGAAACTTAGTATTCCGTTAGTCCCTGATATAAATTAGTATTATTTAGATTTGGGAGTAAATCTCTCAACAGGTGGCGCTGGTATGCAGCATTATTTATGATACAAATATTAATACACGGATTTTTATCAATTTTCAGATTCAGTTAGGACGTGAAATAAGCTGTTTGAGATTAGATTTTGGTGTAAATTACCTAACCGGTGACGCTGCTATGCTTCATTTTTCTGGAAATATTAAGATTTATGAGATAGAAGAAAATTTTGGGATTACCACATCCGTCTAAGAATAATAAATGGCATCAACAGCAGTTATAACTTATTAATAACCCTCAGTGTTTCTTTTTTTTTTCAATTTAAATTTCAAAATTTCTGGAGACAATGGAGATAATCAATGAATTTAATGCAGCTTTATCCAGTCTTCAAGAATAACTTTTGCTCATTTCCACTCGCAGTTTATCAAATTCTTGGAGGAATAGGTATGCAATACATACTTACCGATAGGTATTTGTAACAATGTGGAATTATGTTACAAACCAAGCTATAAAATAGAGAAACATAGCTTATTTTAAAAAATATTCACTTCGCGGCATACAAAGATTCAACATCACAATGCAAAACAATACGAAAATTCTTACTTCATTAAGACATTTATTCACGTTTGCAGAACACCCTTAAGTATTTTATTAGCGCGCTAACAAAAGCCCATTTTACGACTTTCTTTTCTGTCGCTTTAAAAGAAAAATAGTTTTCTGAAAGTCGACTGCTTTAGATTTTTAAGGAGCTAGATGTTATGGCTTTTGTGTGCTTTATTAAGAAAAATTACTTTCGCAGTATAAAAACATAAAAAAAGAAAGATAAAATGTACCTTTTCTTTTATAGAACAGAGTTTTTTCTTTAATATTACTAATTAGAACTTGGATGCTGTTTTCTTTAATAGTAAAAAAAAAAAAAAAAAAAAAAAACTGGGAATTTAATTTGTGCTTCCAAGATTACAGGATATAGTCAGGATTGCTATACCACGTAGAAAACGTAGAGGACCAAGAAATGTGGGGGAATTGGGAAATCGGCGAAAAAAGTCAAGGAACTTCAATATTTTTTACAAAATCTGGAAAAGGCAGGAAATTTAATACACTTTCATTATGATCTCCAAGAAAGTTTAGACTCTACTCTGCCAGAAATAAGAATGATTTGAGAAATTCTACACACAATAATCGAAAAAAAAAAAAAGATCATCTAAATTATCCCTTTTTCAAAGATCTCCACTTTTATTCCTCACCCCTTTCCTATTCATTATATCAAATAGTGATGTATACCACGGTTGATGGAATCCTGGACATAATTGCACATGGACAAAAAGGGTTAGTCCATGTCAAAAATGGGAAAGTTCGTACCATCTCGAGATGAGTTTATTAAGCATCATAGATATGTCGAATTTTTTTGGCGAATACCTTTTTGCTTCTGTCATTTTTTAAATATTACTTTGCAATTCTGTTAAACAGTAGACTCGCGAATTTACAACCCCTGATTTAGCGACCCCTCATGATTTAACGGCCATTGGATGAGGCCCGACCATTTTTCAATACTTACAATGTATTTCCTCGCTCTTCTTAACGACTCGCAAACAATCTGAATCTTGATTTAGCGACCTTTTCACATCCTCCAGGTGTTAAAAATTCAGAAGCAGTAAAGATAATTTATCTATCCAACAAATGTAACATATGGTTTACAGCGTCAAATGTTACTCAGTGTTTAAAAAAAGACACCGAAGAAACTTGGTATTCTAATGAATTTAGAAGTAAAGGATATTCATAAAACGAATTCGCAGAGGTTATTCATACCGCGAATGATTCTCTGCAAGCGATTTCACAGGACACAGTTTTGCTTCCATCATGCCAAATATTTAAAGAACCAATTTTTAGAACTTGAACCTGCTGTCCAGAGGTTGAAAAAAAAAAAAAAACAGAACACCGCAAGCTATTTCTCGGGACAAAGTTTTGCTTCCATACGCCGCGCCGTGTAGTTAAAGAACCAAAATTTTGGAACTTGAACCCGCTGTCTAGAAATTAAAGCAAAAAAAAAAAAAAAAAAAAAAAAAAAAAAAAAAAAACCGCAATTGAAGATTCCAATTAGTTAACATGTAAACATTACGAAAGTATTGTTGCAGGGCCGGAAAATCTCACAATTGAAGATTATGTTGACGTTGACGATAAGTTTAAAACTGAGGAAGTTTTTTTATAAAATATGAATTAATCAACAGCCTTCTCAATCGTGATTGGACATTCCAAATAATGCTTCCAGTTAGGTAATTGACGATGTTCTATAGAAACCTCCTGCATAAAAAAACAGATGATGTCATCAAGTTGTATGTACACTAAGTTGTATGGAAAGAAAATAAATTCTGATGACCACTTTCAGAAATTTTCAACTGCAATTTAAAGCAAAAATATATAAAAGAATTATTCAAAAAATATTGATTAAGTCATTTTTTTATTTTGTAAAATTTTTTTTAATTCTTATTAAGTTATTTCACAATTTTTAACCATTTTTTGAATCTTAGTTTTTACTACAGTAGAATGGTAAGTATTTTTTAGGTGCATTAAGATCAGTCAATATTAGCAAAAATTGATTTAACGACCATTAGATTTAAAGTTCTATTTCCCAAGGTGCCATGAAGGTCGTTAAATCGAGGAGAGTCTACTGTATTAATATAAGTTATGAAAAGTCAAATGTAATAAAAAACATGATTCAAAAGTATGAATACTAAACTTAGCGCAAAAACTATTTCCATCGCACTATAACGTAACATAATCTTTTCAGAATTAACGACTGCATCGCTCTATTTTAAAAATCACCAAATTGGAGATTTTTTAAGATGATTTCTTTACATTTCTGTTTATATTATTTATTTATATTATTTACATGCATTAAATATGAATATGGAACAGATATCGTTTACCCACAGGGTTTGGTATATATTTTTTTCCCAACGTCAGTTTCGCGAATACTAGTTATACACATATTTTTAAATTATTTTTTATTATTTTAAAAAGGAAATAACAATAAATAAAAAATGGTAAAATAGATTAAATTTTAAAAACTAATAACTAAAGAACAAAAAACATTTTATATAATTCGAAAAAAGAAAATTAAAGTAAAGAAACAATTTATGAATAAATATACAACAATAGCCGGGTTACTATATAAGGTAAAAATAATGTCATTTTGGCGTCATATAAATATCTCAGGGAGTTAATGACATATATGTGCCCATAATATTTAAGTTGTTAGAATTGGCGAATTAATCGCATAGCCACCAAGACAAAAGCTAAGCAGTCGTTAAAAAGAGGTTTATATTTCTGCAAGTGCTACCAATAATGGAAAATACCCTCTGGTGCGTCCAAAGTAAACTTTTTTCGTTCCAAAATACTACACCTTACCAGCGAAATCCAAAAGAAACGTGTTTTTAAACAAATTCTAATCAAAGCTTCTTAAGTAGTTTTGTAAGTGGTGTACGTTATTATAATTTAACATATCTAACATTGTACACAATGGACACCGGTATTCTTTTACAGAACATTACGAATTGTTCGCCTAGTGCAAAGTAGGTTAATTTCTGTCTTAATTTAAGTAAAACTCTTTTTTTTTTTTTTTTTAAGGAAGTTCTTCGAATTTTTTGTTTTTGACGCATAGTCAGATAAACTGGCTTACTTTTATACTCCTTTTTGCCATAACTTTTGGATTTTTCAACAAATTATAAATTACTGTTTTTGGTCTGTTTATATTCCTTGCAATTTTACGTTCATTCATTCCACATTTTCCATAAGTAAAAACTTTTTACTTTTTCAAATTCAGATTGTTGTGTGTCTTTTGGCATGTTGAAGAAGGAGAGAAACTCAACAACCTCACTGCGCAACAGTTTTAGGCCACTTGAAACAATCTTATGATCAGGTATGTAGTGGAGAGTATGCGGGAATATACGCCGTATACCTTCTGGATTTTTTTAAACGAGCAGCGTATACTCTGTTTCTCAAGAAAACTATAGTATGCACATTCTAGGCTATACCATCTGCTTAACCCTTTCCGGAAAGGGCAAAATCTGTACTAAAATGAGAAATTATTGACTGCCACCGGAATTCACAAATGAAATTTTTAAAAATTTTAAATTCCTTAATTTAAGCTTCTATTGTAAAAGCAAAATTTCACTAAAATATTACTGGTGCCGTTTGCAAGTTTGGAATTAAAATTAGGTATCCCAGACCGGGCACAGTGTGCCGGAAAGGGTTAAAACGTATATCATCTGTTATTTTTACGACTACATTCTTGCTTATGATATTATCAAATAGACAAAATTTTATTTGCAATTAAAAAATAAAATGTGTGTCCTTATAATTTTTTCCGAGTAGCAACCTATTAAGAGTTTTTTAATTCATGCCTTTTGATGATTTTTTAAATGTTCAGCTTAAATTTTGTTTGGAAATGCTCTATTTCAAGTATTTTTATTGGTTAGAAAGGGGATAAATTCGATTTCTGTGACAATCTGGCAGCAAATACTTCTGCGAGTCAGCTATTTTGCATCCTTAAAAATTGGCATTATGTATCTATAAATTGCTGAATTGATATTTAATTATTGCAAAGGTTGCCTAAATCAAAGTGGTATTGCTGTAGTAACTCTGTCATTTGAAGAGAAAAATAACTATGTATGTTCCTACAGAGAGTGCAGAGTGCTGAAAGTTCACGTGATATCCTCATATCTTGCCAGATGCATGTGTGATAGCGTAGGAACACAATAAAAGGCATCGTTCTTATCATGAATGCCTCCAAATGGTGTCAACATGCCAATAAAATATGTCGTCGAATGCAAATGTCTACGGCACGAAATACATGCCGCGCAGATCGATATTCCGATGTTAATGGATTTTTGTTGTGGAAGAAGACCACGTGCGCTCCACCAAGTCATCTGTTGTCAGTATTGCTTTTTCTACTATGTATTTATGGTCAGATATTATTTTAACATTTCCAAATGAACCAAGAACCTAGGTTGGATTCCCGGCTTGGACAATTTTTCGCACAGTTGGAAATACTTCATTCTTATTCTTTCAAATTTTAATTGATAGAAGAAGGCAAAAATTTTCTACAAAAAAATTCAATAATTATGTAAATATATTCAATATTCAATTAATGCTATAACTTTACCAATCAGTTTGATTGTGTTAAAATATTAATATATCTACATACCCATCTTTTACAAGGAGTTCCTTTACCTGGGGTTTATTCTGTTGAGTTGTCTAAATGACAGGCCAGATGTTATAATCAATAAGGTTATCTAAGCAAGAAATGGTCACCGTTTATCACACCAGTTAGCTTAAAAGGTAAAACGTAGGCCCCCTAAGTCAAGAACCTGGGTTCGATACCCGGCCTGGACAATTTTTCGCTCAGTTGGAACGATTCAATTCATGTGAAAACTTTATCAATCAGTTTGATTGTGTTAAAATATTAGTATAGTGTACTTCATAAATATGGATTTTATAATATAGTGAGAAGAAAAAATAATGATAATAATCGAAACGTTTAAGAAATCTCGTTTTTTGCCGCGTTCTTCCTAATGTTTGTATATTTTATTTTTTCCTCATAAATTAATTCATTAATTCTAAAATCAATCCCTATTTTTACTAAGAAGGAGATCACCTACAGCAGTTCGATATTGCTTGATTTTGACACAGTTGAAAAGAATTTTGTAGCTATAAATATTTCTTCAAATTAAACAGTTCTTTTGGAATAAATTGCACAAATGTTTGTATAAGTATTTCTTTAAATAATAATAATGATACATAATTAAAAATCAGTTTAATTAAGGGATACAAATTATGGATTTTCCATCTCATACATATATTGCGTGCAGGACAATAAGTAATATATTGAAATACATACACTTAATATTGCATATATATGGTCTTACATTATCGTACTTTAACATCAACCTAAAATAATAATCCCATTTACAGAGAAAGTTTTTTTTTCAGGCAATTAAACCATAAACCACAAAATCTATGATAGAATTTCAATAAAAGTTTAAAAAGAAATAAATGTATAATTAATTCTTATTTAAAAAATAGGTAGAGGATATAAAGCTATAGAAGATACAATATGATTCACAATTTTAAGTTTATATGTTACTTAATTTTGAAAATAGGATGCGTGTAATATCAAAAATAACTGATTTGAGTAAAATGGATTTAAAACTAAAATTTACCTTGATTTGAATTAGGTATTGATTCCACTTATCATAAAACCATTTTTAATTGGATTTATCATCGCAATTTTCTTTTTTAAGTTCAACAAACTGTTATTTTTTTTCATAATAGACAACGAAACATTTTTTGATTTTTAAAAAAAGTTTTTAAGTGCTCTCCCACTTTAAATACACTACATTGACGATGCAAAAAAGTAACGGAATGATTTGTCAGATATTTGCTGTAGTTTAAGCGTTTTAAAAGCAGTAATGTATAAAAACAGCAAACTTTAAAATTCTTTAAATAAAAAATAATAATAATAATAAAATAAAATTCTCATACATTACCCACAAAAGGATTTTTTCCTGTCAAAATAAGTGTTTCTAAGTATTATTTATAATATTGTGCTTATATAATAAGTAAATTTACATCAGTAAAAGGAAAAAAAACATAATTGTAATTTAACAAATTACAACGACTATCTGGAAAATTATATTTTCAAAGACTAAAATTTTAAAGACTTATTAAATAAATTCTACATTTAAATTAATAATTATGATAAACATAATTTTTATGATGATCATAATGAGTCATATATTACGTACTTCATGCATTAAATATTATTATTCCTACACCAAAGATATATACACTGGTGTCCAAAAATTAAGCATAATTGGTAATTAAGTAAGTAATGAAATAAATATAAATCGAAATGTGGTGAAACTCCAGGTATGTAAACAAAACAGTACGCGTCATATATTTTCGCGAAGAGTTTTCCCCGAAATCGAACAGGGGACCGTCAACAAATTGAAAAAGAACGAAGATCTTTTGGATAACCCTGTCAAAACGAATGTTGCAAAAGCGTTCAAACTGCACATTATGATTAAGTGGCTTATTGTAATATACTGTGTTTATTTTTATAAGGATAGCATGTATACTCGTAGAGAAATTAAGGTTTTTATAAAAACAGTCCTAAATTTTTCCAAGTTTTTTGCTTATAATTTGCAGAGTTCTTAATATAAAATAATGTTCTTTTCAGAAAATATGACAAACATCATTGTACACAATACCCTGTCATCAGAATTAAAAAATAATAAAAATTGTATGACAAATGAGCAGGTTAACTAAATAATTTTTTACTGCGCATACGTGAACGCTATTAAAATTTCATTTGCATATTATGTTAGTTAAATGTATAGAGTAACTTTTGTGAAAGTCTCAAAAACATATCTTAGCAATTCTGAAAATTATCGTGGATAGAATGAGATCAAAATCCTTTATTCCCTAGATGAAGCAAAAAGATGAGGGACTGTATCCATATTCCATTGTTTAGTGCCTACACAATATTGCACGTACAACTATATTTGAATAAAACCCCTGATTTTTTGCTTCCTTTTAGGAATAACGGATTTGGAGTTGATTCTATAGACGATCATTTTCAGAATTTTCAATCTATGTTTTTGAAACTTGTACAGAAGTTGCTTTATACATTTAGCTAACACAATATGCAAATGAAGTTTTGATATCGTTGACGCATGCGCAATGAAAAATTATTTATTAAACCAACTCATTTTTCATACAATTTTTATTATTTTTAAATTCTGATGACAGGGTATTGTGTAGAATTATGTTTGTCATATTTTCAGAAAATAACATTATTTTATATTAAGAACTCAGCAAATTATAAGCAAAAAACTTGGAAAAATTTAGGACTGCTTTTATAAAAATCTTAATTTCTCTACGAGTATGCATGCTATAGTTATAAAAATAAACACAGTACATTGCAATAAGCCACTTAATCATAATGTGCAGTTTGAACACTTTTGCTACATTAGTTTTGACAGGGTTATCCAAAAGATCTTCGTTATTTTTCAATTTGTTGACGGTCCCCTGTTTGATTTCGGGGAAAACTCTTCTCGAAAATGTATGACGCGTACTATTTTGTTTACACACCTGGAGTTTCACCACATTTCGATTTATATTTCTTTCATTGCTTACTTAATTACCAATTATGCTTAACTTTTGGACACCAGTGTATATATATATATTATATATATAATTATTTTTCTAATATTTTTCTTTGAATTGTGTTCTCTATTGCGATTGATCGAGCAATATGGAAATCATTTTTAGGTTTGTCCTGATCTCTATTCAGAAATTAATCGCAATTAATGTGTCTATTTAGCATTGCCCTTGATAACGAGTTAAATACTACATTTCCAATATTATTCCAATTTTTGACAACTCCTCTGTTTGATATTTGTCATTAACGAGTTATTCCACATATTGATGTTGATTTGTAGTATTATCTAATGGTCCTATATATATAAAGAAAACAGTACTTTATAGGTGTACAATTTATACAATTTTAACTGTTTAAAACGTGCATTTTTATTTGATTAATCAGACTGAGTTCTGAAAGCCTCATATTACGTACGTCATGGATTAAACATTAATATTCCTGGACCCTTCATGAACAAATTTTAAATTAAATTTCAGTTTTACAATTTTTAGAACTGCAAATTTTTAAACTTCTAAAAATTGCACATTTTAAATTTTTACACTGTTGCGTAGATAAAAAAAAAATGCACTTTTAAATGGAGTTTGTTTGAAATATTTATCACAATTTGTTTTCAAATTATTAATTTTTTAAAAGTTTTTATTATTTTTTGGCCATTGTGGCAATATTATTATTCCATTTTGTGACATTAAACATGGACCAATCAGAAAACGAATAAAATAAAATAAGTTGCCGAATTCAACCAATAAAAAGATTCAGATATGCTTCAGATTTCCCAGTTTCTTTCCGAGGACAACTATTTTTCAAATAGTTAAAAAAAAATCTTTAAAGGATATCGAGTTTTCTTAAAAATTTACTTACTACTAAATTTAATGAAGTTATTTAATTGATATAAAATAATAACTTGCATAATTTCCTTCAAAAACTGAATTCAATATATTCAACTAAAGATATTATCCTACAAAATGCTTATATTCTTCAATAAGAACAAAAAAAATGGCCTCCCTTCAAAATCTGCAATAACGGAAATTTACTGTATCTCGTCGAAATTTGTTCAGAAGATTCGAATGAATTATCTTATTCGATCACGACCACATCATTTTGTCGAACTAATCATTGAATAGGGTTGTTATCAATGTCCTCTATCGGGCAGGGAATCACGTGTAATTTATTCATTGTGAAGAATTAATGAAGCGCGAGCATTTTGATAAACTTTTTCGTTTTTAAGCTTAGTATTTTGTAAGAAGTAATTCTTTCAGAGTGATGCCAGATCCGGATTTTTTTTTTTTTTATCTTGTTCCGTTTGCGCAGAGATGCGTAACTGTTTTACTTCCATTTAGGTTACGTTTGGGGGATGACGAGTGCTTTAAGTATTACTAATAGTAGCCTTTTTAAATACGTATTTTGTGTCAATTGTTGTGATACATCTTTTAAGATTTCCGTCTAACTAAAAGTTTAATGTAAAATGTATTAAATAAAAAGTATTGATAAGAAGTTTAGTGCAAATCACGTCTAATAAAACGTATCCTTATACTTGAAATGCTTTTACTTTTATCTTTATGGAAAAAGAAAATACCATGATACCTCTCTAACGGACACCTCTATTTAGTGAACACTTTCACAATTCCCAACACCTGTATATATCCCTACATTTTTACCTCTCAATATAGGACACCTAGAAACAGCAGATAAATCCCATTCTGCCGAGGTATCTGTTATTGAGAATTTTTACGGTATAACTGAAAAAAAAAAAAATCTGGAATTAAATGAGAGACCAGACAAAATATATACACTATATGAGCAAAGGTGACCGGTCACTTGCGATTCTAGACGTTTTGTTAGATATCAGAAAAATACCCGAGAAATTATCTTGAAACTCCAGGTATGTAAACAGGATAATACAGGCCGCATGTTTACGCGAAAAGGTTTCTCACGAAATCCCATACGGGACTGTCAAAAAATTGAAAAAGAACGAATACCTTTGGATAACCCTGTCAAAACTAATGTAGCAAAAGGTTTGAAATTGTAGATTATTATTAAAAGATTTCGTGTAACAAATTGTGTTTATTTTTGGATAGCATGTATACTCGTAAAAAAAATTAAGCTTTTCATAAAAATTGTCCAAATATTTTGCTTATAGTTGGAAGAGCTCTTAATATAAAAAAAAAAAAATCCAAAATATTCGACATGGTACACAATAACCTATAATCAAAATTTAAAAATAATAATAATTGCACAAAAAAATAAGCAGGTTTTCTAAATAACGTTTCATTGTGCTTGCGTGGATGCAATCAAAATATAATTTGCATAGTGTGTTTGCTAAATGTATCGGAAAACTTTTGTGAAATTCTAAAAAACATAGCTTGAAAATTCTGAAAATTATCATTGATAGGAAAAGATCAAAATTCGTTATTCCCAAAATGAAGAAAAAAATTAAGGGCTTTATCCATCTATCCATTGATTAGTATCGGTAGAGCATGCGAAAAATTGCACGTACTATATTTGGATATAGTCCTTCATATTTTTTCTTCCGGTTTGGAACAATGGATTTTAAACTTATTCTATCAATGATAATTTTCAGAATTTTCAAGCTATGTTTTTGAGACTTTCACAAAATTTAACTCTATACTTGATGTATTTTGATTGTATTTATGCATGCGCAATAAAACATTATTTAGTAAATCTTTTCATTTTTCGTACAATTTTTATTATTTTTTAATTCTGCTTTCAGGATATTGTGTATAATGTTGTTAGTTATATTTTCTGAAAAGAACATATTTTTATATTAAGAACGCTACAAATTATAAACAAATTTTGGAACTTTTTTATGAAAACCTTAATTTCTCTACGAGTGTACATGCCACCTTCATAAAAATGAAAGAAGTTCACTACACTAACTCTTTATCTACCGACAGTACTTATAAGTACCATTAAAATAACTTATTATAAAATTCTTTTAATACGTCGGTTAGTTGTAGTATTGTTTAGAATGGGTTACAGATACATTACTTTATTTTGTTCTAAAAGCATTATTGATTATACAAAACAAAAATATTTTTAAAAGGGTGATTTCTTTTGCCTTTGCATCTTTTCAGTTTTCTTGGCGCTGAGGGAGGGAGGGGGATTTTCCAATGCTGAAATATTTCTATATTTATATTGTAAGAACATCATATTTGTACATTTTATAATTCTACAAAATACTAAGAAAAAAAAAATTAAAAATTAAAGATTTGAGTGGGGTTATAAAAATTGCACAAAATCACTGTAAGTTCAAATTTAATTATTCCTTCTAAATCCTTCAACCCTTCTAAAATCCTTCAAGTATTTATTAAATTATCATGTAAATCTTTTAATTTAGTTTAAACAATTTGCGTAAAACGCTTTAGAATGTAGAATTTTCATGAATTCATAATGCGGTAGGTAAAGGGTTAAGACACTTAATCATAATCTACAGTTTGAACATTTTCTCTACAAAAGTTTTTACAGGCTTATCTAAAAGATATTCATTCTTTTTCAATTTGTTGATGGTCTCCAATGGGATTTCGGGAAAAACTTTTCGGTTTAAATGACCTTCACTATTCTCTTTACATACCTGGAGTTTCAGAATGATTTTTCGTGTCGTTTCTACATATTTTACAAAATGTCTGAACTCCCATGGAACCAGTCACCATTGGTTATAGAGTGTATAATTCATAGCACAATCAATTCAATAGCAATAGCATATTCCTATGTAATATATAGTTTAATAAATTTTACGTTACTTGATATTATTTTTAACCCTTAAACGGTAACGTGTTTTTCGGCACCTTTAAACGGTAATCATGGGTCACTCGTGCTTAGCGCTGTAAAAAGAGGTTTAAAGTGCTTTAAAAATTCTAAAAAAAATCATGATATTACATCAACTACCCTTGAACAAGAATCAGTCACAATATTGCTGATTTATTAATTTGTTTAAACAATATGTTTAAATAAACAAATAAAAATGTGAAAAATGCACATTTTCTTTAAAAAATCATAACTTTGGATAGAATTGACATTTTTTGCTGTTTCAAACGGGAAATTGAAGATCAAGAATGGTCCTTTCACAAAAAAAATAAAGATAGCCGGTATAAATTAAAAAAATTCTTAAGTTTTGAGCATAAAAATGACGTTTTTTTAACTTATAAATAGGTACAATTTACAATGAAAAAGAAATTTTATTAGTTTTTAATCAATTTTATTTATGAAAATGATGTTAATTATCAAACTTTATTTAATTAAACAAAAAATATAATAATGAAAAATTACAGCAATACTGATATCATCATTTATAAACAATCGAAACAGATTTGATGTCTGTGTTCCTCGCACACAGGTCTGTGACACTTGATACAGCAAATAAAGGTTTTTTTTGTCCTTCTTTGTTTTTATGAAAGAAACATCAATTTCTAACCAAACAAATTTTTTCTTACCTTACACTTTTCTTCAACGTAAATGGTAACCCTGGGTCACTCGTGCCTTTTCGAAAGTTTGACTGGCTCTTGCGTCGGCTGTGAACGCACTAAAACATCGGCGTTTCGGGAGCTAATAGCCTACTAGTATACTATTTTTTTTTCAGGGTAGTATAGTCCCGCTTCCCACTCTCTCCTCTAAGCTAGCAAGGAAAGAAAATTTGACCGAGGCACTAGTGACCCATGGTTACTGCTTAAGGGTTAAGTCCAGTATAAAATAAAAATATGTGTTTTCGTTTCATCAGATTTTTATTCAGCGCAAAAGGCAGCATCTTGTGTTTAAACTGACTTATGATAAATCTATTTTTTTATTTTTATTTTTCTCTGAGCAATTGAACATTGTGTTAATTCTTCTATAGTGCAGTTAGTCATTTTATATTAGTGTTCAAAATAAAGGTCTTTCAATAAACAAATTTTGAGATAGATTTTCTAAAAGAAAACCATGCTTGGAAATTATTTATAATGTCACAAAATTGAGCTATAATTCTCAAAAAAACTTCATTCAGCCTTTTTTTCCTTTTTTGTTTTTTCCTATTCGATAATGTACAAAAACTCTGCGAAATTTAGAAGGGTTGTTTGAGCAATAAAAGCAAAAGCAATAGCACAGTCATTACTTCCATTGTTACATAGTTCTAAATAAAGCTACCAGTTTCTTTAGCTGATGCCTAACAGTGTATTAAAGATTTCTGCACACAAAAATGCTCAATGAAAGAAAGAGAAATCGTCAGTATTAATTTCTATCTTGTTCCATTTGCTCAGAGATGCGTAACTGTTTACTGCCATTTAGATTGTGTTTCGAAAATGATGGTTCTTTAAGTATTGCTCATTGTATCTTATGAAATGAGATTTTTGGAATTTTTTGTATTAACTGTTTATTAATTGTTATGATAAAACTTTTAGGATTTCTGTTCTAAAAGTGGATTTTAAAAATTAGAACAGAAAAGTAATTAAAGAAGTTTTTTAAAGTGTACAGTATGTTTCATGTAAATAAGTTTTGATACAATGTACTATAGATTATCAAAATCTTTTTTTTTTTTTCCTTTGGAAAATAGGAAATAGCAAAAAAAGAAGAACATAAATCCATTTTAATTATATATTATTTGCGTTATGTTTCCAACAAATAAAGATTTTTTTTAACCGACTTCTACATAAACAAAGGAGGATATACAATTCGATTACAATTACATTTTTTAATATACAGGGTGCTCACTAATGTCCATACCCATTCTCTTAACTGTCGAACGCTGCAGCTATAATCATAAAAAGTAATGTCTATTTATAATAAAGTTACTATGCGCTACTAGATGTAACCGCGTACAACGCCACCTGATACAAAACGGCAGAGTTAACGTTTCTATCTCGAAAACGGTATGAAATATGGGGGGGGGGGAGGAATTATAAATTAGAAGAGCATCTTCTATTTAGTACGAAAAGATACCGTGTGGAGACGAGTGTTAAAAACAGAAGTATTAAAACGTGAATTTGTATTTTACCGATTTTCTACATTGGGACGTAACGAAGCGAGCTCAGAAAGAAAAAAAAAATTAGTTCTCATGATACCTTATTTTCGATGTTCGAACTTCTTGTCACTAGGTATAGCACATCTCGCTCCTTGTCTGGATTTCATATTAAATACGTTATAACATAGCAAGTGACACGTGTGCATTTGCTTTCATAATGCGTCATTGGAGGTCCTGCAATGTTAGCGAAGGTTCACATATACCTGCTGTTTCAGGTATCCTCGTAGAAGAAAGTACGTTGGACTCAGGTCAGGTGAACGGGGAGGCCATTCTACGAAATCAGCCTACCCGACTATTTGTTCCCCGAATTAATTTTCTCGATTGGGAATTACAAGTAAAACCTCTTTGTTGTGATAAGAGTTATATTATTATTATTATTTAATAATATTAATATAATTAATAATATTATTTTCTCCTTTCGTTCAATTTTCGTAAGGATACCGTTTTAAAAATAATTAACAAACATATATACATACAAACATTATAACTAACATATATTAACATAGATAACTTTTTATGACCCATTTTAAGCATTCTGTTTTTAGCATTCATGTTAACAAAGTACCTTTTCTTATAGAATCTACAATGCTCTACAACTTCGTAATTCAGTTTTTTTATCCACGTTAATTTCCCACATATCTCGTACTATTTTCGACATAAGAATGCTAACTTCGTCGTTTTACATCAAGTGGTCTCATTGATTGGCTCATATCCACTTACTAGCTTACTCTTACATCTAGACTCCTTTTTTATGATTATACCTGCAAGCTGGTTGGCAGTTAAGAAAGTGAGAACGGACTTTAGTGGGCACCCTGTATATTAAAATACATCTTTTAAACTTTTGCAGAAAGGACTTATTTTGGCGGGTATCGACGATACAAAAAGGTGTTATGTTTGTCGGTCAATGTACTTTATTTCTTTTTTTCTTTTTTTTACTTTATAAATGTAAGCTTCCGTAATTGACCAATAGCCAAGAACTTTCAATACAGATGGTTTTGCGTTTTAAAAACAGTAATTTATATCTCAATTATTTACAACTAAAAGTATTTTTATTAACCGTTCTATTTATATTTGTTTGAAATGTTAATCGTAAGATACATATAAAGAAAAAATCATTTCCCCTAGTAGTACTTTTAAAAATTTGGATAGATAAATTTCATGAAATAAATTTTTACAATATGAAACAGAAAAAAAGAAAGAAAGAAATGCTTCAGCATTATTTTTTTAAAGACCTTTTATTTGATACTTCATTTACACCAGGGTTTTCCTAAACTATAGTACACACACTAGTACCGGTACACGAGTGTTTCAGACACTGATAAGGGTATCTTTTGTTTTGAATAATGTGGGACCAAATAAGAACCACAAAATATGTTTCTTAGCTTGTGACGAAATGAACTCTTTTAGAGAAACAATATCTTTTATTGTGGATTTCTTAAATAACGGAACAATTTGTTAATTTTTTCTTTGTGTAAGTTTATCCAGGGAAATAAAATAGTAAAAGTATTTACCCCCTAAATTGACGAGTGATTGTGATAAAGAATGCGAATGACCTATAGCAGATTTCAACGACAATTTTGCAATAAATTTAACAAGATTTTTTTTTAATCAGAATTTTATTCACGATATTGATCCACCATCATTTACAAGACGGAAAAAGAATTCACCCAAATATCCTGTGCAGTAATTTCCGTAAACATTTTAAAAAAAAGAGAAATTGTCAGAATTTTGCTTTCTGCTGTAAACGGAATAGCCTCTGATTTCGACAAAAAAATTGTAAAATTTCGTCTTGTGTTTAATAAATTTTATCTGTTTCACGATGCATTTTCTTCCCTTTTTTATATAAAAAAATCCAGTTTTAAATTACATAATTGATCTATTCTATTTATAAAGTTAATAAAAATACATTTAATCGGAGGTTAAAGCTACGATTGGCCAAACAGACTGGACCATGTTTAACTTTAGAAATAAAAACCTCAGATACTTAACTTCAACGTATATTTACTGTAGATTTACAAGCACAGCATATGGTTTTTTACACAAGTGATAAGTACATAAATTAAAGCGTTATTTCGAATTGTAAATCAGAACATCAGGATTTCTGCATAAAAGTTCAACACATGGAGAGATCATTCCTTGGCAAATCTTGACATGCAGTCAGCGGGATAATCTCTCACTAGTCTTCTCTCTCGGACAATGCCAAATTAATTACCTTTCTCAATCCTTGAAATTGGTATATAGTCGGCTCTCGTTTATTCGAACTCATCGGGACCACAAGAAATGTTCGAATTATCCGAAGTTCGAATTATGGAAAATATGAAATTAAAAAATGCTTAATATACTACTTTTACAAAGGAATTAATGTTATAGTGTTTTTTTTTTATTATTTATTTAGATATTTTTTAATTTCTTTCGCCTGTTATCATTAGAATGTGACTTACCAATAAATTAGAATGTATAAATACATAAACTAATTAAAATATTAGAAACAAACTCAATGGAAGAAAAATTTGAAGCGTCACTGATGGACAGATGGGGCACTAAGAAAATGGATATCAAATACATGGGATTATATGTATACTCGTTCGCAACAATTTTCGCAAAAATCAAAGGAAGGAAGTTATTCAAATGATCTGAAATCAGAGACAAAGAAAGAAAAATGAAAAATCGGAATTCTCTTTAGTTCGAATTAAACGAAGTCAAGAGAAAATGAGTTCGAATTAAGGAAAATTTTTAACGTTATTCTGCCATTGAAAATTTCGGAATTTTATGTTTAGTTCGAATTAAGCGAAGATTCGAATTATCCGATTTCGAATTAACGAGAGTCGACTGTATATGGAATTTGAGTCTCAAGTGGAATTTTAATAGCTTGAGGATCATTTCAAGTACCTAATATTTATTACCCCCATCATTGCCACTATACTGTCCAGTACTTAAGATTTCTTCAATATTTTGGGTTTTGTAATGTCAGAAGAAACATAAATAGAAAATAAATGTTCACTTCAAACAAAATTACGATTTTACATCTGGATATTTTCTGTTTTGTAACTCAAAGAGGAGGATTTTTTCGAGAGCCACTATAAGATTCCAACTATTTGTATTTGAATAGAACTAAACATTAAACATAGGAAGGCTTACTCTTGCAACTAGAGTTACAATCAAATTAGAAGATCCAAGGTAATATATATTAAATCAGGCATATATACATATAAACGCATGTCAATAAATTATTGGTTGTTGTTTTACCATTATTCAATTTTTATTTGTTTGTTTTTCCCGCATTACTAATCCAGCGAACACAAGCCAAACGCATATTCACATTTTTTCAATGTTCCATCGCACTCGACAAGAGCATGTGTACCAACAGCTTTAGAAAAAACAGACTTCGACGCGTAATTAAAAGGAATTTTATACACATAAATAAAATTTAGTGGGAAAATTCATGAAGTCTTTATTAAAAAAACTACCGATAAAATTTGTTATTAGATTGTTTTTATATATTCAACTGAAGGAAGAAGTCAAAATACGTGTTTTGTTTGAGATTAAACTCAATAAGGATGATATAACGTCATCTTAGTTTGATATAACTGTATGACAGGTTTGGTAGAAATCCGTTAAATTGTTGTCAAAGGTAAATTATTGCAAATGATTGAAAAAGGAGAAAGCGAGGTCTGCGAACTAAGCAGCATTTTTCGTAGGTTTTAAAATGTATGTATAACATGGTTTGTGAAAATTTTTGATTTCTTCATATAGATTTAGATTTTTTCATTTCTTCAGATAGTATGTAACTCGAGCAGAATCATCTGTTTTTGTCCATGTTAACCATACTATGTAAAATAAATAAAAATTCAATGATCCGCATGCATATTCAATAATAAAATACACACTAATTGAGTTCTGTGCATTTTTTCCCATAAATCGTTAAAAAGACAATCCGTATAAAAATATATTAATCATATCATTTTTGACGAAATCATAGTAAAATCTTTGCTTTATGGATGAGAATTTAAATTTTCTATGTGCAACTAAAAATTACACATTTTTTCTGAAGATGCGAAAAAAAAAATCAATTAAGTGGGAAAGTATTTAGTGAAATTCTACTACGTATTACATTTATTGTAAATGTAAACATACGTTATCTTTAATATAAACTATATCTATAATAATTACATTTCAGCTATTTTTATAGCATTTTGTTTTTAAAGGCTATTATTTGTTTTAAACGGATGTGTTTGAAAAAATGGAGTAGCCGTCATTTTTGCTGTTTTACTTAATTTTGATTGCATAAAATGCTACTGCAATCTAATTTATTAAAACACTTAGCTATAAGGTACAGCTATAAAATATAGGTATAATGTATAGATAAAAAATATAGCTCTAAAGTACAGCTCTAAGGTATAGTTCTAAGGTATAGTTATGAAATATAGCTTTAAAATAAAGCTATATTTTACAAAACGAATACGAAATGTAACATAGGAAACTATGTTTTAGAATAATTTTGATATAAAACAGAAAGGATCTCATAAATGATGTCATATTTAGAAAATAATTTATTATTGTTGTGATTCTCCCTATTTTCTCTCTTGAATTTGAAAGCCTGTTTTAAAATAGTTGTTTTAATTCGAAGTACGTTTCAAAAAATGTTCTACATTATTTTACCAAGCTTGTAGTAGCTTTTTTTTCAAAATTATGTGTGAAAAGTGTTCATTAACAGGGCAGAATGATTTCCATTTCGGACGCGAAAATGCAATGAGTTTGTCTGAAATTTTATTGGCTTATAAATACTTTTTTTTTCACTTATTGTGCATTTTTTAAGTGTATGGCCAGATGTTATAAGGCATCACATAAGAAATTAAATAAATATAAATATATATACTATATATACAGTCGAGTCTCTCTATAACGAAACTCCATACATCGAATTTTTCTATATAACGAATTTTAGTAGGAACGGTTCCCTTTTCTCATGATTACATTAAAAACAGTCTCTATATAGCGAAATATCGATCTCCATATAACGAATTTTTTCATAAATTTGTCTGAATTTACTCAGTTTTAAAAGGCTTCGAAATCATATGGAATCAATTTTCCATCACTTATTTTTGATTTATCGTCAGTGCTGAGTTTTTTTTTATTACTTTTCTCCTTGTTCTTCAAATCCAACGAACTCATCCCATCTCCCAAACACCTTTCCACATCCTTCTCAAAACAGAGTCAATTGGATTGATGCACATGTAAGAGAGGAATCAATGAGAGGCACATAAGAGAGACTTTCAAATGGAGGAAAATGTTAACTACAATTTTTCATTCCTTGCTAAAATTTAAGCATTTTTTTTTTTTTAGAGTAACAATTTTAAAATCAAAACAACAAAAAATCACATATTTCTTCGTCTGAAATTAATGCAAGTCTTGCTTATTTGATTTTCATTAAGCTCTCAAATAAATGTCTGTTCTCTTTTTTGAAGCAGCTTAAATAATTAAGAAATAAAATGTTAGGTTAATATTTACTTTTAAACATTTCAAATTATTAATTCGAAAGATCAAAAATAATATTTATTCAAATTTCACACATTAAATACGATTTTTAACATCATTCTCTATACATCGAATTTCTCTGTATAACGAATTTTTTACTGGAACGATGGATTTCGTTATATAGAGACTCGACTGTATATATTATAAATAAATTCAATGCTACATAGATATTTACCAAAATTTAAAATTCAGTGATAACAAAAAATAAACTGTCTGTATGAATTAACATGAAAAATTAAACTCCTTCTGAAATAAACAAAAGAAAACACCACTTGAATTATGAAATTCTAGGGAATGAATATAAACAGAAATATGTAAAACAAATGGATGAAAAAACAATAGAAAAGCTTTATTGTAAACCGCTCATCAGGAGTACATAATATTATAAATATCCAGTCAGTTTCTGCAATAGGTCGAGCTGTAAACTGAGAAATTTGACTTATTATGTACCCTACTGTCTAGATGAAAAACCAAACAATATGGAAAAAATTTTAAACTTGAAAAATATTAATATTAATTAACAATAATAATAATTTATACCTGCTTATCTTATAGAATAATATAACAGTAAAAATCCATCAACAGCATAAATTATAGTACCTCTACTAATGTAAATTTACCGCTAATATAAAGATTATCAGTTACAGTTAGTAAAACAGAAATATATAATAAATAAAAATTAACAATAATATTTAGTAGAACAAATATTATTTATAGTATATTAACACACTCTTTTTATGTTATAGTTAAAATTAATATTCAATATTCATGTTATTGATACTATTTAATACCATTAATAATATTAGCTATATTTCAACTTCAAAGTTAATAGCAAGTCTATTTTTGTTCCCCCGTCTATTGAAGAATATAAAAGTTAATAACACGAATTAAACACCCAATAAACCCAATTATTATTCATTAAAATATTAGCTGTAGATTTACATCCAGATAGATTCTTGATTAGCAAAAAACTATTTAAGTTTGTAAACAGTGAAACTTCTATTTAGGGAAGTCTCATCGTTACATTTGATTAAGAAGAAAGTTCGTTAAATAGAAATCAACTCAAATTCATGAATAATAAGATACATATGAACAAAAAAAAAAAAAAAAAAAAAAAAACATATATACAATCGAAATATTTGAAAAATGCATTTTAATTTAATCAGTAATTTTTTAATGCAATAAAGATACAAGAAAAATTTTAATAATAATGGTATGTAAAAAAATACATAATAAAGAGAGATAAACAAAATCTAAAGTGTAGAGTAATTTTTCTATTTTTTTCTCAGCATTCCGATTTCTTTATAAAAAAAAACTTTAACTTTAAAAAACTTTAAAGGAGTTTCTTATAAAAAAAATACTTCTTTCATAAAAAGTTTCGCACTTTTTTAAGTATCTGCGCAAGTGATCTGCAACATTCTCGTGAAGTTGGAATCCCCTTCTTATTGTATAGAAGCCTTTTAGGATTTCTTTTTTACTTACCCATCATACGTAGTATAAGGTAAGTCTTGCAACCAAAAAAATTTTGAAAATCAAAAAAAATTTCTGACGGATTTACACGATTTAGATACTGGAGATTCCGAAAAACATATTTTTAGAAAAAAAATTGCCGTCCGCCTGTCTGGCTGTAAACGCTCTATCTCCCGAACAAATTGTGATAGATACTTGAAATTTTGTATGTATTTAGTAAGAATAGGATGAAGCTTATTTATTATCAATAAGCTCGATTATCCGGAACTATTTTTTTCGGACTCTCGAAAAATTCGTTCTGATGAAAGGTATATAAAAAATTTCGAATTGTTTTATTTTAAGGAATGGACATAAAAGGCAATGAAATAACAAAAATTTTGCATAAGAAACGAAGTAGATCGGATTATTAATTGTCCAGATATATGTAATTCTGTTTTTCACATTCTTCGATTTTTCATGATCCTGTATTTCATTCAAATTTCAATTCAAAGATATATTTTAATTGAAAATGAGACGCTTCATCCGAAGCAGTAAACTGCTAGTTAATTTGATTCTTATTTTTGGAGTTATAAGGATGTTTCTTTTGCTCAATTCGGTACTACTTGACTAGTTTGACGTTTTATATAATTTGTCGCAATTAATTCATCAACAGTTCATTAATAGAGCATTACTATGTGTATTAAAAATAATTAAATATACGTTTAAATTTTGTTTTTGAATTGCGATGCATTTTATAAACAGTTTATGCGTGTTTTATTTTCATGTTTTATACTATGCATATCTATGATTGATAAGTATTACGGTGGCCCCCAATGACTAGTTTTTTAAATAGAATGATTAAATAAAGAATTAATTTCATATTCATTCATGCATTTCGTTGAAATGAATTGATTCCTCCACCGTAACAGCAACCTCTCTGTTTGAATGTTGTATGCTCGCTCACGAATGTGAAATAAACTTAATTAAACAGAATATGTTTCCCGTAATGTGGAAATTAATTTGTAAGTTAATGATGTTCAAACTCAAGGATCAACATTCGTTAATTAGGGACTTCGTCGTTAAAGAGAAGTTAGAATTTATTTGTACAAAGATAAACTATAACAGGTGGTTCAAATTAGGGGTAAAGAACGGTCTTAGAAAATTTTTAAGTAAATAGTAACTTTAACTCTTACTCTGAAAGCACGCGTATATCTAGCTTGGTGCAAATTAGTCAAATATTAAAGATTTGCATAAGAAACATACACCAAACTCAGATTTTTATTAACACAGATTTTTTTTTAATGTTCCCATCAATTGTTTAATGTCCCAGTAATTTTTTATATTGTTTAAATATTAAAATTTGAATTAACCGTTTTCGGCACGGGCAAATACTGTTAATAACTAGTCGTTGGGGGCCACCGTAATACTTACCCATCATTGATATGTATATGAAAATAAAACATGTGAAACTATTTATACAATGCATTACAATTCATAAACAAAATTTAAATATTGTTAATATACATAGTAATGCGATATTAAAGAACTGCTGATGTACCAATTTCGACAAATTATATAAAACGCCAAACTACTCAAGTAGTACCGAACTGCGTAAAAGAAACATCCTTATATCTCCAAAAATAATAATTCTATCAACTAACAATTAACTGCGTCGAATTAAGCGTCTCATTTCCAATTAAAATATACTTCTGAATTGAAATTTGAATGAAATACAGGGTCATGAAAAATCGAAGAATGTGGAAAACAAGATTACAAATATCTCGGCAACTAATAACCCGATCGACTTCGTTCTATATGCAAAATGTGTGTTATTTTATTGCCTTTTAAGTCCATTCCTTAGAACAAAAAAATTCAAAAATTTTTATATACCTTTCATCAGAACGAATTTTTCGAGAGTCCGAAAAAAATAGTGCCGGATAATCGAGGTTGCTGATATTAAATAGGGTTCGTCCCATTCTTACATACTAACTACATACAAAATTTCAAGTCTCAATCTCAATTTGTTCGGGAGATAGAGCGTTTACAGACAGACAGACAGACAGACAGACAGACAGACGGACGGCAAAATTTTTTTTCTAAAAATATGTTTTTCGGAATCTCCACTATCTAAAACGTGTAAATCCGTCAAAAAAAATTTTTCGATTTTCAAAACGATTGCAAGACTTACCCTATACTACGTATGATGGGTAAGTAAAATGAGAAATTATTGACTGTCACCAAAATTTACAATAAAAAAAAAAAAAAAAAAAAAAGAAATTAAGAATTCCGTAATTTAAGCTTTCATTGTAAAAGAAAAAAAATATTAAAATATTATTGGTGCCGTTTGCAAGTTTGGAATTAAAATTAGATTTCCCGGAACGGGCACAATGTGCCAGAAACGGTTAAAGGAACAACATATTTTGATTTGGGATTATTCGCATTATTATTTTTCATATTTTGAAAATACACCATGTTTTTTCAAACCAGATAAAAAAAAAATCATTAAAATATTTTTTATTTAAACTATGTAAGTCGAATTCGTCGAATGGATATATTGATTCAACGATTGTGTAACGAAATACAGAGAAAAGTGCGAAAGACAAATCTAACATGGATCATTTCGAAAAAAATACGATCTGGTAGAAATTTTTATTCTATTCAAATTACAAAATGCAGAATACTCCATTTTGTTTCTCTAAATAAATTATACGTAAGTAATTTAAAATTAAATGTTACATCCAAGGTATGAAAGATAGAAAGGCAAATGAAAGTGTTTTTTCATTCATGCGTGGGTGTGTAAAAAAAAAAAAAAAAATCTGAATATTACGCATATGTATGTAAAAAAGGAAAAAAAAAATCGCCATTTTTATCTTAAGTCACTTCAAATTCTTACAATATCTACTCCCTCTTTATTCCTTTTAATAATATTTTAAATTACAGTTAAATTTGAATCTCATGCTTTTAATTAGGGCATTCTTTTATTTCTTATTCTAAAAACATTAATCTGTTAGACACGACACTTCTTAGTAAAAACCTTCTAATCTATTTCATTTCTTCATATTTTGAGCTACTAGTTACTTATTTCTTTCGGACATTTTTAATAACGTTTTTATTTTTATTAAAATTATTCTCCGATACCCCTGCAACCTTTGTGAGGATTTCCGCATCAAATTTTCACCTTTTCAATTCTTCCACTGTCGATAAGATGAACCGTACCGGCATTACGTTATGATTTCTTCGCCATGTTCCTCGTTTCAGCCATTCACTAATCGCGCCCCTTCGCTGGAATCCCCCCACCCAATTTCTTAACTTGAGTTTAGTTGCTCTTCTGTACAACAGCGTTTTTTTGGGGGGGAAGGGGCGTTTTTGCTGGTGTTTTTACATATTCCACAGGTCTGAAGAACAGAAGTTATACGCTTTTTGACATTCTTAATAAATCCGTGTCACCAGGAAGAGTTTTTCTTCGACAATCGATGTGTTTCTTTAATAAGCTCACATGTTACTTCTATCCTTAAAGACGTAACAAGGCCCAGATATGGGTCCCTAACTTGACAACTCAGTGGAATGGTTAGTTGCTATTCCCAATACAGTTATAATATGGCCTCCCACTGTAACCTGCTGTTTTTAACTGAAAATTGATGATATTGCAAGCTGTTGACTGATATAGATAAAATTAAATTTATCTCATCTCGCATTGTTCTACAGATGCATCCAAAAGCGCCAACTTTTCAAAAATATTGAGGGTGCTCAAAAATATTGAAACGTCCTGCGAGTCTCTGGACGACTTGAGAAATCTAATTTATTGTCAGATGAAAAGCACCCAATAATTCTTCCGCCCGAAAAAAAGTTTTCGGAATTAATAGCTTGATATGCTTAAATTAGAATATTTCATTCAGCAGTTTCTCACACACTTGCACAAGTAAGAGAAAAGTTCTGGCTACTAAGGCAGGCCCGTAGCTAAGGGAACGCGGCTCACCCCCCCCCCCCCCTGAAATATTTTGAGCCTCCCCTGAAAAAGATTCCAAGGTCAGTAAAAGAATGTCTGTTTTGAAAATTCAAATGAAATTCTGTTGGAAAATTTAATTTAGTTTCGAGATGTTTTCACAGCTTTGCAGAGTTACTAAATTGTATCTACTGAAATAAGTGTTTCAAAACTAGCTCATCTACTTTGAGGATATGAAGCTAACAGGATGTTTAATTTTGCACACAAATTTTTCATCATCCTATACTTTCTTAGCATAAAATTAAGTAATTACAACAATTGAATAAGAAATATAGTCCTTACAATATGAATATGCAGTAATTTATCTTTCTGCATCAAAGAGAGAGAAAAAAATATGAGCCCCCCCCCCCCCTCTACATTCTCTTGAGCCTCCCCTAACATTCATTTCTAGCTATGACCCTGTACTAAGGTCTGAACAAACAATAACAAATCAACTAAAAAAGTTCATAGTTTGCAGTTTTCTTCATCTGCAAGAGACCAGATGGTAGCTCCACTGCCATGTGATCGTGTTGAACAGTAGGCTCCGGTCTGCATAATAGGATATGATTTTGTGGGCCTTCATTCGTAAAAGATGGTGGTAATAAACAATATATATTACTGATAACATGTGTCTTAACAAGAAATATCCATCTGAAGCTGTCAATAATTATTCAAATCAAAATTTCTTATTCGCATTTAAAAAATTCATTGCTCGACATGGGTTGTGTTCCGTTGTATACTCCAATAACGAATGCACATTTAAACGTTCTGAAATACAACGAAATAAAAAAAACTATGACGTATAGTGTCTCATACAGATGTGAAGAATTTGTTTATTTTTCATAACATCAAATGGAAGTATATTTTATATACTTCCATACATACCCTTCCATCCTGTATACAACCATTAGGGCTGTTTATAGTGCACAGTCTAAAGGAGCGCAACGCTTCGTTGGGTATTAAAACACGATCTCTGTGGAAATTTTTTGATAACTTGCGAAACAGGCCGAATGTTGAGGTAGTGAATGATAGTGAATCATACCGGACTATGCATTTACATCCTGACGTAAAATTTTATTTTGGGAAGTTTGTAGTTTTCGCATCCGAGTTTCACAGACAGATCCCCAAACAATTAACCCGTAGGTCATACTGGATCTGATAAAGGTTGGTTGGTTGTATAAGTTTTTTTGGCGCAAAATAGGATCTGATAAAGAATTTATACAGAAGTAACTGGTTAGGAATAGACAGACAGATATGTTTAGCTAACAGAGGTTTAAGGGAAGCTCGAGTCGCAGCAGTCTTGGCGTGTAAGTCAGTGATCTGCCGATCCAGACTTAATTTTATATCTGGATAAATACCTAGATATTTATATTCAGTGACCTATAGGATATCATCACCATTAAGAGAAATGTTAGTGTCTGGGGAGATAGACTTTTTGGGAAACATCATGTCCACACTTTTCGCTGCGTAAACCTTGATACGCCATTTTCTGAGCCAAATATAAAGAGCCTGAAAGCAGGACTGCCAGTTGTTCTATCACTATGTGTGGGTGTTTGTGACTGTAAATGATGGCCGTGTCATCCGCATATAATGCTAAGAGGATGTGAGGAACCTTAGGAATATCATTTATATGTAGGTTGAAGAACCATGATAAGATAAGGCTGCTCTAAGGTACGCTCGCCTCGATATTGCGAGAGGAAGAAATAGAACTAATGACTTTAACAGAAAATGATCTATCATTTAGGTGGTCCCGAATAATGAGAATTATTTGAGGTGGAGCATTTAAGAAGATTAGCTTATAGATGAGAGCTTTATGCCAGACTCTGTCGAAAGCCTTGGCAATAACTATGAATACAACTCCAGTTTTTTATCTTCTAAAGAAGTCGGCGTGAATAAAGTCAGTAACACACCAAAGCTGGTGTTGAGTAGAGAGTTTGGGTCGTAATCCAAACTGTTTGGCAATAATAATCGAATTGGAGATTACAAACTCTTTCAGACTACTAGTGAGAATGTATTCATAGACTTCCGACAGACATCAGAGAAGAGAAATAGGCCTTAAGCTGGAAGGGGCATGAATATTCTGTCCTGGTTTTAGGATAGGTACAATTAACGCCTTCTTCCAGCAACTGGGAAACATACGGAAGTTAAGCATAATATTGATAAGGAGAGTTAGGGAAAATATGAAATTTAATGGATGATGCATGGACGTAGAGATGCAATCGAGGCCAGGAGCTTTGTTCTTTTTAAGCTTCCCAATGTAAGTCACCGCCTTTTAAGGGGTTGTAGGGTTGAGAGTATTATTATGTTCAGTGTTTAGAAACTCTTCAACTTTGGAATCCACAATGTCGGTCATTTACAACATCGTGATTAAGTGTAAACTGGCTTCTAAGACTGTCAGCAATGAGCTTAGCCTTGTCAGGGTTAGAATAGGCCATGCCATTGGGGCCATTAAGGGCTGGAATGTGTGTTCGTGTCTTACGAATGTGGGCCATAGCCGACCAAATTGTGCTGTCAGTAGTCGATAAAGACTCAACGTAAGTGTTCTAGCCTGATATACTGAGCTTCTTGATTGTAGCACTTATTTGATGATTCATACGATTAAGTTGATACCGTAAAAGGGGGTCCCTGGTCGTCTGCCAATCCCTTCTTAAAAGATTTCTATCTCTTTTCAAATCCCTGATGTGCTCAGGCAATCGGAAAAATTGACCATCCTCTGCCGCGGTCTCGCAACTTTTTTGAATGGATTATGTAGAGTATTTCTAAATGCCTTAATTGAAGTTGTTACGTCATCAGCAGAAGGAATCTCGATGGGAGGTGTTTGCATGTTCTCGAGAAGATGGACATAGTCATCCTAATTGACCAAAAAGGCCTATGGAATGTCCAGCTCGTATTTACCCACGTCGAATCTAAGCACAACCGGGAGATGATCCGAACCGCTTGAATGGTTACTCCGGAAAGGGGAAATTGTGGTGATGGCAAAAATCAACAATAGAATTAGAATTTTGTCTCGTAGACAAAATCAATCTTCCTCAACTTAAAATAAAAGATATTGTAATAATTAAAGATGATAATTTAACCAGAAATTTATGGAATTTAGGTAGAATTCTAGAAATATTACCTGGAAAAATTTGTAAGGCGGGGACCTGTAAAATAAAGACTGAAATAATAATACAGGTTATATATGCGCCTTGTTACGTCCTTCAGAATATAATTAATATGTTAGTTTATTAGAGTAACACACTGAATGTCAAAGAAAATCTCCTTTTGTTGACATTTAAGCAAGTCAAAAAATACACAACTTCTGCTCTCCAGGTTTCTGTAATCTGTCTAAATACCACAAAGGGCCCAAGTATACGCTGAGCTGCTCTACAGAAGAGCCTACAAAATTCAAGTGAGGGAGAAGATGAAAGTGGCACACCTAGTAATGGCTGAAAACGAAGAGCGGTGCGAATAAATAGTGCCGTAATGCCGGTATACTTTGTCGATAGTGGAGAAAAAAAAATATGAATAAATTGACACGAGAATTCCTCGCAAAAGAAATTGGGATATAGAAGAAAAACTTTAATTAAAAAAAATTATATTAAGAAACATTCGAAAAAAAAATTAAATAAAAATCTAATGTCTCAAAATATGAAGGAATAAAATACGGCTCTTTTATGAAGAAATGTCGCTTTTAATAGATAAAGATTTTAAGAATGAGAAACAAAAGAATGCGCTAGTTAAACGCATGATATTAAAATATAATTTATATTTAAAATATTAAAAGACGGGAAGAAAAGGTAGCTATTCTAAGAATTTGGAATAATTTAATTAATGTAAAAATGGCGATTTTTTTTTTTTGTTACTATTACACACACACACATATATATATATATATATATATATATATATATAAACAAAAAACAGATGAATTGGGAAAAATTACCCCCAATGATCATTTATATCTTATTTTATATTGGCCAGTTTTCAATTAATCATAACTTATTCAGTTTTAAAGATACAAGTGTGTAGATTTTTGTAAAGATCATGTTGCAACTGAAAGAAAAATTCCTAAATGACTCATTTTTTTTTCTATAGATGTTAAATAAAAATTAAAAAATCAAAAACTTAAAAAATAAATGTGGGATCATTTTATTAACATAATCTTATTTCTTTTCTTTTTTTTTTTTGTTAAAGAAAAAAAAGAAAAAAAAAAGAAAAAAGAAAATGGTATTTGATTATCTTGTCCACCAAAAACCACCGCCAAAGTACAAAATTAAATGACAAAAATGGATTATCGTAAATTTCACACATACTTGAAGTTAAACACAATACACGTGTTTGTTACATCATCAAGGGTTTTTTAATTTGTCTTTTGAATTGTATTTAAATAAATGTTTTACTAATTTATTAATTCTTTCATTATTAAATATAAAAATATGTAAATTTGTCAAATTTGGTGAACAGTTTAGCGTTTCGTATAGTTTGGCGAAATTAGCCATAAACAATCAACGGCATAGAACCAAAAAACTTTTGCAGTTTACATTCTCTGGTTATGTCTCAGCGATAAAAAAAACCTCATTTCAGCATTTTTGGGATTACCTGTATTTTTGAAATTATTGAAGTTTACCTTCTCACCTGGTTTTAAGTTCTTTTTGCTTGTAATTTCTGATATGAGAAACAAAATGGAGAATGATTTTCTTTAGTTTTCTCGGCATTCTGATAAAACGGATTTAATGCTTTCTGACGATACAGTTTTAGGTACTGATATGATTTTTTCCCCTTTCACCAGAGCTCTTCTAACATTTTATTCGCTTTTATGGAGATGATCTGATTGCACTCACTCAGTTTCCATAGTAACAACATATAGGAAACTGAAATGAGATTTATACGCCCTTCATAATTCCAAATGTTATTTTATTTGTCAAGATTTGTATTAAAAAAGATATTCTATGCTTTTTACAATTTAATAAGATATAAATAAAATATAAAATCAATGTTTTACTTACCATTGCGTGATAAGAGGAATATTTTGAAAAAAGAAATCCTTGAAATAAAAAACTTAGATATTTTGATGGAAACTCTAGAATGCATTAGACAGCATTTTTTGGTGATTATAAAGTAAAATAAAAACTTTAAAATTTTTAAAATAAGACTGTTTTAAAATAACTGGTTATTTTCAAAATAGCGAAATGTAGATGAAATTTTCACTTGTTTCTTTAAGAGATATACTCTCTTAAAAAGTCAGCCACAAAATAGCTCAAGTTGAGCTGAAATCCACTCATCTTAATGTTGAAAGGCAGCTTCTCAAAAAAGAGTTGAAATAACTCGAGTTTTAACCAATTTAAATGAAGTTGAGCTATTTAAATGACCAATTTAGATCAAGAAGATTTAATCGTTTGAAAAACAACTCTTTTATGATCGAAAAAATTACAGCTCTTTCATGAGAAGCCAAATCAGCTCTTTCGTTTTAAGAGTGTATAAAACTTGTACTATTATGTCTCATAGAAATATTTTTTTCCGCCATTTATTTAATGACATGCGCATATATATAAACGCGATAGCATGTTCACACATTTTTGTAATGATTTAACCTACTTTATAATTTAAATTTAGATTTAAAAAAAAGACACCGTGGCATCGATTTGTATTACAGTATAATAGGATTTAAATCGTCTGCATCATTAAAATATTCTTTGCTTTAAAATGAGCTGGAAAATAAATAATTTTCGAAGCCAATGTACTTGCTCATTACAAAGAAAAATACACTGATTCAGTTATTATAAAAATTTCTGAAAAGCTTTGTTTTAATATTTCTACGCGAAAACAAATTACATTATTAATGAAAAAGAAAACAAAAGTCAAATTTTATATTTGTCCGTAAAAAATGCTTACCCAATAAGATTTCGTTTACAGTTTATTATATCTGATGTCGTATTTTAAAAGACAAGTCGGAAATGACAAGCGCAGCAAATGAGATGCATTCTTACTATAACGAAGTTTTATAGATAGTCAGATCTTAATGTAATACGTATACAGTATTTTGGATACAGTATAGCAGCCGAAATTTTACATGCCCTTGTAAATATTATCTGCTTTTTGTTATACAGGAAATAACTTGCAGTAAACCTTAGCAACGTCTATCAATTTCATACAATGTGAAACAGTTTAACATAATTAAAACACACCTCAAACAATGTTCCCCCTATACCATTATGTAATGGAATACTTTTGTGCCTGTATATTAATAAAAAATATTCTTTGCCCCACAAAAGGTACAATTTTTTTTTTTTTTTTTTTTTCAGTAAATACTTCGTAGATGATATCAGTTTTATTGTGTTCGAATGAGACAGCATTAGAATGCACTTGAAATTATTTTTTCCCATTGGACTTAACGTAACTGAATACTTTGGATTGTCTGGTGTTTTTGATGTTACTAGCTGCACTTGGCGTCCAGTTTGGTCTTCCTCAAATGTATACTATGCAATAAATCATATTGCTGTTTTTCATAAATTATTATAATTGCTCTTTTTTTTTTGCCAAATTAGAAGATTCTGCTAGAGAAATAAACATGGATGTCATATACGCACCACATTGATGCGATTTCAACAAAATGGCAATTATATTCTTCACATAGTAACCCGGTTATTATCCTTTATTTATTAATAAACTGTTTATTTACTTTTATTTTATTTTTTTAAATGATTTAAATTGTTTTTTCTATAATTATTAACTAAACTTGTTTATTTTTTTTTTCCTTTTTAAAATAATAGAAAATAGTTTAAAATATATCTGTGGCTTCCGGAATTAACCATGTGAGACACATTTTTAATATTTTGAGTAATTAACGTTTAAAGTTTCCAAAAATGTTTTTTTATCATTACTTTTATAAAATACATTAGAACTTAATAATTTTCAGTATATTCAATTAGGATATAATAACCTCTTTTTTATCCAAAATAGTTATTGGTTTTTATTAATTGAGAAACAAATAAAATTTTAATTCTTACCGGGTTATTACCGTTTTACATTTATTTTTAACGAATTTAAATAAAATTAAAATTTAACTTACCTTGAATTTTGTGAAATTATTAAGTTCTAATCTATTTTATAAAAGTAATGATAAAAAGACATTTTTGAAATCTTTAAACGTTTATTACTCAAAATATTAAAAATGTGCCTTACCTGGTTATTTACCGGAAGCCACAGATTTATAGACGATTTAAAGAAATAAATAGAAATCTTATCTCGTTATTACCGTTACTTTATGCACTTAACCGATTATTACTGTTTTTTCAATTTTTAAATGAAAATTTATAGTCGCCCTGTGACGGGAAGAATTCGATTTTCATTTTTCAGCATTATGGCAGATGAAAGTACTCTTTTAATGCTACATTTTCCCAAATTATCTCTTTTTTTTTTTTTTTTTTTTTTTTTTTCAAAAATGTGCCTTACATGGTTATTATCGGAAGCCACAGATATGTGAAACTGATATTTTAAAACGAAGTTTCCGCCAAATTGACGTCAGAAAAAAAAAAAATTGCGCTAATGTGGTGGGTATATGAAATCTGCACCGACAAATCAAAGAATCGGTATTAATTTGAAACTGAAACGTTTAAAATTCGTGACTTTTATTTATTTTTTTAAGTAAAAAGAATAGAAGAAAAAAAATAATGATATCTTGAAACTCCACAAATGTGGAGAAAGAACAAAACTTAAACAAACCTAATTTACCACGACCTAAATCCTGCCAAATGACTTTTGCACAATAATCAATAAGAGGCGTTTCATTCGGACATTGACATTAAAAAATTAACAAATCGCAATTTCTGCGCCATGTACGATAGCGCTATATATATATATATATATATATATGTATACCAGGTGTCCCAAAAATGACTGATGGATTTTAAAATTCAATAACTTGCAAACGGTGACAGCTATTTAAAAAATTTTTGCAGGAGGGTTATGTATAATGTCAGGAGTTTTTTTACCGTAATTTTTTATTTTAGTTGGCATATCAAACAATAGGTAGCGCTGACGGCGATTGAAGGCCAGGTAATCAGTGCTGAGTGAAGCGTCGACCTAAAGCGTTGAACTAAAATAAAAAATTACGGTAAAAAAAAAAACTCCTGCCATTATACATAACCCTCTTGCAAAAATTTTTAAAATAGCTGTCACCGTTTGCAAATTATTGAATTTTAAAATCCATCAGTCATTTTTGGGACACCCGGTATATATATATATATATATATATATATATATATATATATATATATATATATATATATATATATATATATACAGTCCAAGAGCCGACAGCACAAAAACCTAAGGTGTCGAGCGAAATAAGAAAAACCCCTTTATTTTATAAAAAAGTAGTAATAGGGGAATCTAATGATCTATGTGTTGCTGAAAGTGAACTGGAGCCAAAAGTTAATACCACTAGTTGTTCACTCTTAGACTTATCATTGTGTTTGCCGTACAGTTATTCCATACTTTTGATTGTACGCCAAACACAAGCCTACGAATCAACCACTAGTGGTATTCACTTTTGGCTTATGCAACATTTCACTTCCGGTAAAATGTATGATTATGTATTTTCCTATTACTACTATTTTATAAATTTAAAAGGTTTTTTTTTTTTTTTTTGTAGTGCTCGACACTTTAGGTTTTTGAGCTGTTGGCTCTTGGACTATTAGATATTGCTTGAAATATCTAATGCTAGACTGATTTATGTTTATTAATTTTTGCTTACGAAAACAAAGTCAAATTATTGAAAATGTAGTTTTTTTTTTCTTTCCCCATTATTCTTATTTTTCTTTTCTTTGCATATTTACGGTTTCTCTTACCGTTTAATTATTATTTTTATTTTCTCCTGTAACATGGTATATTAAATAAAACTGTTAATGATTAAATAATTATCATCTGCAAATAACATTTAGGTTTAGTTTTTATTATTTTATTCGAGCCAGATCACAGCTGAACATAATTAGGAATCGAACAGCGTTTTCCATTTTTGAGAAATTAATTACCTGTCGACATATAGCTACGGCATCAAGTTTTTCATTTCCGTAAAGTCGCAACTGGAAATTCGATTCAAGACGTAGATTTAATAGTATTTTCTCAAAGATACATCGCTTTTATGAAAAAATGGTTAACGCCATTCGATTACATATTTTCTGAGTGAGAATGCCTGTCAATCTTATGCATTTCCAAAAAGGAATTAATTAATAAATGTGTTAGGATGTAGCTCTTTTGGTTTTGAGAAAACCCTTAAGGAATGACAGAAAAATATATTTACAAATCTACTTTTTACTAAACATATTCAAAAGTTATGATGTTTATAACACTCCTTTTTAGGTGCGTTCGTAATTATGTAAATGCGTAGCACCTATTGTTGTCGCTCAGTCCGTCCGTCTGTCCGTCTGTCTGTCTGTCCGTCTATCTGTCTGTCTGTCCGCATATAACAACGCAAAAACTATCCAACCAACTCATTTGAAAATTAAAATATATAATTATTACGTAATTTTGTCGAGTCATTTCAAATTTTATGAAAATCGGATGGATAGATCAATTACAGGGTCAATCAAAAGGATTCCGTTACATTAAGGTCAATGGAAAAAAAGTTTCAAATGCATTTTAATCGTTTGAAATTTAAAACGTATATTTATTACATAATTTTGTCGAGTCATTTCAAATGTTATGAAACTCGGGTACATAGATCAATTACAGGGACAATCAAAAGTATTCCGTTACATTACGATCAATGGGAAAAAAGTTTCAAATGCGTTTTAATCGTTTGAAATTTAAAACGTATATTTATTACATAATTTTGTCGAGTCATTTCAAATGTTATGAAACTCGGGTACATAGATCAATTACAGGGACAATCAAAAGTATTCCGTTACATTACGATCAATGGGAAAAAAGTTTCAAATGCGTTTTAATCGTTTGAAATTTAAAACGTATAATTATTACATAATTTTGTCGAGTCATTTCAAATGTTATGAAAATCGGATGCATAGATCAATTACAGGGACAATCAAAAGTATTCCGTTACATTACGATCAATGGAAAAAAAATTTTCAAATGCATTTTAATGGTGTTACACTCATTTGAACATAATGTAATTGACATGAATCTATGATGTATGTACTAAAATATACATTCTGTACAATCTGGGATGCAAGGAATATTTATTATTAAATTACAGGGCCACACAAATGTATTCCACTAAATAATGTTATACGGGGAAACATTGTTTGGGGCGTGTTTTAATTATATTAACCTACTTCACATTTTATGAATAAGATATACGTTAATGAAGTATAATAAAAATTACTCCCTGCATATTTACAGGAACACAAAGATTTCGACCACTATACTGTATCCAAAGTACGCTCTACTATACCAGCAAGATCTGAATATTTTAAAACTTATAGTACGAACGCACCTCATTTGCTACGCTTAACGTGCAATTTCCAACTTTTTTCTTTTGTTCTAACTATTTAATGAATTCCTATTTGAATATTGAAGGACTAAGAATCTAAATAATCAATAATACATTGTGTATTTTCCATTTAGCGAACACATCGTAATTTAAAAATACATTGTAAATTTATCATAAATATGTATGCAGTATTTTTTAAAGGAATCTTAAATGTATGTGAATTAATATCTGATTTTTTTGAAGAAATTGAGTAGGGCCAGGTCGAGCCGGACTGAGTCCCTTTTCACTGATTTTTTTTTACAGGCAGGGCTCGGGCTGAACTTTTAATTTTTATACCGGGCTTCGAAATTCCGGCCCGTGCAAACCTGTAACAGTATTTTACTACCCTTCAAATAAAATACATTATACAGGGGTGATAGCAAAACCACTTTGCACAAGGTTAGCGAGCAGTAGTCGGAATTAATATTAAAAAGAATATTGCCCTGTTAAAGTAATGGCTTTGCATTCACAGGCTGTTTACACTAATTGTGTATTACAGACTTTTTTTTTTAAATATCACCCTCGAAATAACAAGTAAGGGAGATTACTTTTTCCCATTTCCCCTAATTATACTTAACCATTGAACCCCAAAACTAATCACAGATACGCTTTATAAAATTGAACAATTATCCAAAATTTAAAGCAAATCAGATAATTCTGCTCAAAAACCATTCATCTGATTTAAGGAGGGTAATCCTACATTCCTCCTTTTATTCTTAATCATTAAACCCTCAAAACTATTCAGGGATTCACCTTATGAAAAAAACTATGTTCAAAATTTAATCGGCAAATCAGATAAATCTGTTTAAAAACCCATTTATTTAATTTAAAGAAGGCAATAAATCGTCCACTACCCCATTATATTTAACGAAAAGAAAAATTAATTAAAGAAGCGTCTGATCAAGATGAATTCATGTCCATAATTTTAAGCAAATTGGATAATTCTGTATTATAACTAATTTATCTAATTTAAGGAAATAAATTGTACGCTTCCCCTTTATACTTAACCAAAGAACCACCAAAATTAATCAGTGAAGCGCTTCATCAGAATGAACAAATCAAAGATTTGCAGCAAATCGGTTAATTCTGCATGAAAAACCCATTTGGCAAAATTAGGCGGGAGTCCCCCTTTCTTCCATTTGTTCTTAACCAATTAACTTCCAAAACTAATTAGGGAAGCACCTTACCAGAATGAATCTATTTCAAAAATTTAAGCAAATCAGCAAATTCTGCTTGAAAAAAGCATTTACATAAATTATGGGGCGTTACCTAGTTTTCTCCCTCTCTTTATACTTAAACAATGAACATCCACAACTAATCATGGAGGCGCCTCATCAGAATGCTTCTATATCTAACTTTTTTATTATAGAATATGCTAATAATGCATGGAAACCCATTTATTTGATTTAAGGGAAGGGGCGAATCAGCCTCTCGATCTTCCTCTCCCTTATTATTCTCCAATGACCTCCTAAAATTAAACAGAAAAACTCCTCATAAGAATAAACCTATATTGAAAGTTTGATGCAACTCGGGTATTTCTATCAAGAATTTACATACATGCGTACATACAGAACTTGCGAGTCCATTATTTCTTCGGCTTTGGCGCCTGTGAGCTAAAAACACGTAAAATACAATGGCCTAGGATAAACTAGATCATCCTAGGACAAGCTAGAATATTGGTGCTGAGGCGGTCATTGGATTCAATAAAATCACGCCAAATAGAATTGGCCTAGGATAAACTTGATCGGCCTAGGATAACTTCGTTCAGACCAATAAACAGCAGGCTAAACTAGTTTATCCTATAAGAGTTAGGCCAAACTAGTTTGGCCTAGGAAAAACTAGTTTGTCCTATGGGACTTAGGATAGACTAGTTTGTCCGATGGGCGTTAGGATAAACCGGTTTGGCCTAGGAAAAACTAGTTTATCCGATGGGCGTTAGGATAGACCGGTTTGGCCTAGGAAAAACTAGTTTATCCGATGGGCGCTAGGATAGACTGGTTCGGCCTAGGCCAATCTACTTTGGCCTAAAATCGGGTTTGGCCTGTAACATATACAAGGTATTATATATAAATTGCGTATTTCAAAGGATGTTCTTAAACATATAAAAATCTCTTTAACGCACCGTAGTTAGCTTTTCAAGAGGACTTAGACTTCTTAAACTTTCAAAAAATGTAATTTATATATATATATCTATATACATACAGAGTGCTCACTGCTACCGGCCACTGAGCAACAAAATGCTTCATTTGGCGAGTATACTAACAATCAGACTTGCCAAATTGCAAGTTCTCAATTTATGCTCTTTATGTGTGTGCCAATACAGCTGTGGTTCTTACCTACATTGCTGAACGATTGACGTCGTAGACAGGGAGGTGGCAGTACAGACAATCATCTCATCGAGTTCACGGATGAAAATCTAGGATTAGTTAGTTAATTCTTGATTCGCAAGTTAAAACGCAATCTGTCTTCCAAGTCATATCTTAGTAGAAAATACTTAAAATCCCGGTTTTAGCGGTTGACTGTTAGGTTTACCATTATGTTTTCCTGCTCCAAATCTTCCATGTTTTCATAATTTTTGGGTGCAAGAAAACACAATGGCATGTGAGAATACTGGTTTTACATTCGCAAAAATTTGTTCTATCCCTATATAAAGTAAGTAAATAAATAAATAAGTAAACAAAAAATCGGATTTTTGAATTTGGATAACGAATGCTCTACGATTACTTATGTCAAAAATTATTTTTTGAAAACCGTTGTACTGAAGTGCTTACAAAAGTAAAGCTTGTTGGTAGTCTTTTGATAACCAATATGTACTCTACAAACAATCAGTCATGAGACGTTGATAAATACAAACAAACGTATATTTAGCAGTTCATATTTTCACTCAAAAAATAATTTCAATTGAAAGGGATTTTGCAAAGGCGTCATGAAATATCGAATAGGGATTTTATAACACCACTGACAGATAATGGCGCTAAAATTTAGCTAAACCATTTTTACTAAGGTTGCAAGTTTTAGTATTTATTGTTACAAGGTAGAACCCGTCGAATTTCGACGAAAGTAAATGTTTAAGAAGGAACTGTTTCACTGATTTATAAATAAGCCTACAAAATTAGTCACAATAAAATGCACCTTAAATTCGTTAGCCTAACTCTTAAACAAATGATATTTAAATTAAAGTGAACAAAATACTTTTTTCCTAAAACTCAATTTTAGAAATTATTAAAATTAATCTTTAATCGTACATGTAAGCAGTAAAATATAATAAAGAACTATTATTATGTCAAAGTTGTCAATTAGGGCTCTTATGTTTGGTATTCCAAAATGAAAAACAACAAAATTTATTCTATTTTGACTCAATCATAGAATTATCCCCTGTGAAATCTAAACCCGATATCATTTTCACCATCTTTAACCATCACCATTTTCACCATCCTCTAAAACTTTAAGTGTACTTCTTGTTATCCGTATTTCCCTTTCATTTTTTTTTTAATTGTATTCTAATTTGATGATTTAAAAATAATTTCAATTCAAAACTTGAGGTCTCGATCGCTATTAGCTGGAAACTGATACTAAACTGTTTGCATTCTGCATAATACGCATTTTATTTTCAAATTTTTTTACTTTTTATAAAAAAAAATGGCAAAGAAAAGATACAGTAATCTCCTCCCCCCCCCCCCTTTTACTTTTAGCAGAAATGCATTGCTTTTGTTGCCACAATTACGAAAGCGGTATTAAAAACTACATAAAAATTAATATTTTAAAAATAAATTAAGATACAGTTTTCAAACAATTTCCATTTAAAAGCACATTTTTCCATATACGATGGTGTAAAAATATAAAATGTGGGATGCTTTGAAGTTTGAAAATTTACGGTAGCAAAAATTGCAATTCATAAATTTTACTTCAAATTTCAAACTGCTGCCATTCGCAAAATGGCGTATGCGTTACGCACAGATACGTTTGGCCTTTATAATATAGATAAAGTACAAAATTTTACCAATACAATTTTCGTGTTTTGTAAGGACTGTTTCCTAGAAATCCGCACAAATTCCAAAGGAATATGAATCAGGATAAAACCTACGCATGACGCGTTGCGATAACGTATATAAAGGTAAGCCGGTTAGCGGAAAGTTCAATAAGTAATCTGTGTTTTCCGATAATGCAGTTCGAAAGAGGAGAGTGTGTACACATATGTACAAATTTTATGAGAGTAATGTTCATCAAGAAAGTTCACCATGAAACATTTTTTTTTCCTTTTTTCTTTTTTTCTTCTTTCTTTTTTTTTCTTTTTTTTTTCTTGTTTTTTTTTTTTTTTTTTTTTTTTTTTTTTGTCGAAAATATTTCAAAACAAATACTGTACGATATTCTACAACGTCACTCACTAAGAAGGAACTCCCGGCCAAAATACAACCGATATCAAGTAAGAAGGCTCTAAAACTCACCCAACCAAAGTTACGAAATTAAAACTACTGTTTGGCAAAGAAAAAAAAAAACAAGTATTAATCCATCCCACAACTGACAAATTCGGTGTTTTAGCCGGCCACGCACATGAGATAATTACCAAAAAGCTTAACATCAAATAACATAAAAAGAATCATACCAAAAGAAGCAGAAAAGCAAATGAATGCCACGAAATTGAAGTGCGGTCAATTGCTCAAGAAATTCTCTATTTGAGCATTCATCTTGGATGAGGAATCGTGTTTCACGTTCACTCACTCCACTCGAAGAAAGATTCTGATTTGGATTGCAATTGCGATGGTGCCAAAAGGCTCGAGTCGTCTGTCCATCCAATTGTTTGGTATCACTGTCCAGTGGCGCAGCCAAGGGGGTGGTTTTAGGGTTAAAACCCCTCCCAGAGCTGAGAAAGATCGCTATAATTGCTGCTTATATGAATGAAATCCAAACTTAATATTTAAATGTTTTGGCGCATTTCGGAATCCGCCACTTTATTGAATCAGATTTCATTTAATAAAGTGATTCAATTAAATGGCGAAAATTCTACTTAAAATTGTGAAAGTGAGTTGAATCAGTTAAGTAAAAATTGGTTATTTGAACTAAATTACTTTTCTTAAATGCTTCATGCTTAAAAAAAAAAAAAAAAAAAAAAAAAAAAAAAAAAAAAAAAAAAAGATTTCCGGCCACAGAGACGCTCTTTGAGTTTAAGAATTATACAGTAAATATTCTAATTAGTACTGATTCTATTAACCGGCGATTCAAATAACCTTTATCAGAAACTCAAAACCCCCCCTTAGAACCGAATTCTGGCTGCGCCACTGTCACTGTCAATGGGCAACGACTTTCGAAAAATTGCGTTCGCCGTTATCTCACCCCCTCCATAAGTAGCAATTACAATGGCGAAAATTACATCTTTTGGACCAGACTGGGCTGTAGCAATTAGTGTAAAATCTTTTTCAGCAATTTCCTCCAGCAAAACATCACTTTCGTAGAGTTCGACAACATTACCGAAATTCGACCAATTGAGCAGTTCCGAGCGTATTTTAAGTCTACGGAATATGCTAGAGACTGAAAAGCATACAACATCCAGAAATTGATCAATCGAATCAAGTATAGTCAGAAAATTATAGACCTAGATTTTGTGCAACGTCCAGCAAGTATCACCAAAATAAATTAGAATAGTCCGACAAAACAATTTAATTTAAACCCTATAACAATTTTACAGAGTAATGCGGTTATTAAAGTTACCTTACAATGACCATTAGCGGTCTTTGTCTCGTTTTCGCATGGCTTTTAAGCCAAAAAAAATTTGGCTGAATTTTTAAGAAACAGTCCTTAGATTTTTTCCCTCACTATAAAAAAGCATATCAGTGTGATGAAAAGAATGCAAATCAATTCTATGGAAAGAATGTATGTCAGTTTTTATCAGAGCCATGACAGATTATCAGACAAATAAAGAATTAAAAATAAGATATTAATAATAAATAAATAAATATCAATTATAAAACGTTCCCATGCAAAAATACATCAGAATATAGAACCATGAAAATGTTTAAGTTGTTTTATTCATTTAACCCTTTCCGGCACACTGTGCCCGGTTCGGGATACCTAATTTTATTTCCAAACTTGCAAATGGCACCAGTAATATTTTAGTAAAATTTTGCTTTCACAATAAAAGCTTAAATGAAGAAATTCAAAATATTTAAAAAAATCGTTTGTGAATTCCGGTGTCAGTCGATAATTTCTCATTTTAGTACAGATTTTGCTCGTGCCGGAAAGGGTTAACTCTTATAGACTGGGAGGCGGCAGAACGAGCAATCACCTCATCGAGTTTATGGGTGAAAATCTAGAATTAATTCAATCTCTATTCGCATATTAAAACGCAATCGGCCTGCAAAGTTATATCTTGGTGTAAAACACTAGAAAAACCCATTTTAACGTTTGATTCATAGGTTTACCGTTGTGTTTTCCTCCTCCCGATTCCTCCATGTTTTTCGTACTTTTGAGTTCAGGAAAGCGCAATAGTAAAAATATGAGTCAACCGCTAAAATCGAGTTTTTCGGTGTTTCCCACCAAGATATGACTTGGCAGATCGATTGCGTTTTAATACGTGAATCGAGCTTTTACTAATGCAAGATTTTCATCCATGAACTCAACGAGGGGATTTGTGCTGCCTATTACTAAATTTAATATTTTATAATCTAAAAATAAAATAATTTAGTAGGGCCATACAAAAAATATTAATTTTTTATAAAGATATATTATAAAAAATCTCATAATTTCATAAATACTGATTTTTATTTAAATATCTGAAAACAATTCCAGTGTTGTTAAGAAAATTTCAGACTTTTATATGATTTCATATTGCACAATCGTTGAAATTTTATTAAAAATTTCCTGAAAAATAAACTTAGTCCAAAAATACCACATTTCTTTTTACTTTACAGCAATAAGATCAAAACAACAGACGCCAGAGTCATAATAAGATCAAATAATTTTTGTTTGAAAATCAAATGAAGCGGTGAAATTTTGTTGTAAAATTTTTCATTATCTTGCACATTTTGTGGTTGTTCATTTTATCGCTATACTTACTACTCTTTATTGCTGCTGACGGCTTTATGGATCTTCTTCTAGATCTCAAGAATTTCGGAGAAATTCACTTCTCCATTCCATCTTTCAGTTTCAAAGAGGAATAAAAGAAAAATTAGATTTTTAGCTTTTATGTATTGATAAGAATTATGGGTTTGATATTTGGTGAGGGTGTGCGATATACTAAATATATTCAAACGCGCGTAATGCGTATTTTTTTTTTTTTTTTTTTTTTTTTTTTTTTAGATTACTACTATTGATGATTTACCTTAAAAAGTAGAAAAAGTAGTCTTTAAAAAATATATATTATTTATTTAAGAAAGCACGGGAATGTTCTAGGCTTGAAAATTTTATATTTATTGTAATTAACCCTAGTCTTGAAAAGATAAAGAAATATTTACTTTATAAAGCATGGGGATTTTTAGATTTATTTATTTATTTTTTAAATTGTAGTAGACTAATTCCATATGGGACAGAATGACATATTGAGTTCTAGAATAAAGTTTAAGCAATTACTCTGAAGCTTTTTTCAAGCAAAAAATGATTTTTCAGTCTGCGAATGACTGTTACTGATTAAAAGATTAAATAAAATATCTTAAACATTTTTTTTACATATTTTATTCTTTCAATTTTGAATAATTTCTTATTGTGTGACAGAATGAAATTTTATAAACCAATATGATTCCAACCTGTTACTTTAAAACTGGAATTTTTTGTGAATTAGGCAACCATAGAAATTTTAAACTAATACGTATCTTAAATATGATGTATAAGCAGTACAAAGTTATAATTTAGAGCAATCTATCTGTAAAGTTGAAATTATTAACTATCATTTGATGTGGAAGAATGACTTAAAGTTTATTAAACATTTATTTTTTAAAAATGACTAAACTAATAAATTCTAAAATTGTTTTATTAGCTAGAATGCTCGTAATAAATTACATTACATAACTATTCACATTTGACAGTTTTTTCAAAAATGTATCGAGCACAATTACCCTCTACTCTAAATGTCGGTTAAATACAACACAAGACTTTCTTCTATTATCAAGAATATGGCTTTAAGGCTATTGTAAATCATTAAACATTATGCTACATGCATTCATTTATTTAAAAAATGCAATGTAGGCAACAATTATCTCTATTTTCTAAATGTTCTTCAAGAATGCTATTTGTACACAACTGCAAACATTTTACATTTCTGCCACTTTGTTTATTTAAACTGTTGCCAGTGAAATATAAAATAAAAAATTTGAATCTAAAACAAATTGAAAATTTGGCAAATATTTTAAAATTTAATTTACAAAATTTATAAAGAAAAAAAATGATCAAAGTTGAAACTTGTTGCCCAGTAATTTATTTTAAAAAGTAAGCTCTTCAACTGGGCTTATATTACGCGCTTTTACGAAGGAATCCGGGAAAAATGATATTACGGGTTCTGCGCTGAAAATTTTGAGTCTGAATCACAATCAACTGTTAAAATTTGATTTGTTACATTGTAAACCTTATCGGTGGAATAAGCACATAAGAGTCAATGCCCGATCTAAAATTTGATAGTTATGTTCTGTAAGTGAAGACGTTTGTTTATTGCACAAATATGAAATGAATTTCATATACTTTCAAAGTGCTAGGTAAATTTTGGATGTGTTCGAGATGTGTAACTCGTAGTTTAAAATATACCGCGCAAAATATATACCGGTATAATAAAGCAATCCCCTGGTGTTATTAACAAAGTTGATTCTTCTCTGTGGCAAAACTACATTTTTCATTATTAATTTTATTATTCTTTATTTTTTTTATGCACGTGAGATCATTATTGTCATTGTTGAAAACAAAAAAGATTTAGAAAAAAATTTATGTCCTAAATTCTGCTAATTTTTTCATGTCAGAACAATAAAATACCAAATGATTATTACAACATTCTGATGTCGCTATAAATACTAAATAAAAGCAATTTGTCAATTTCTAGGGACACAGATTTTATATCTTTGGAATCGGACAATTTACATGCACTTATTCTATCTCATTTTTAACCGACTTCCAAAAAGGAGAAGGGGTTATCAATTCGACGCATATGTTTTTTTTTTTTATGTATGTTCACCGATTACTCCGAAACTATGCACCCGATTACTGTCATTTTTGTTTTAAACGAAAGAAAATGCTTTCGAATTGGTACCACTTCCGTTTCATCGAAATTGGTTCAGTACTTTTTTAGTAATTAGGCAAAAACTAATAAAATTAGTGATTTCTCGCAAATCAAAAGTGTTGAATAAGTTCGCTACACGTATCGCAGACAACATGGCCGAGCGGTCTAAGGCGCCAGCTTTAAGCTCTGGTTCTCGAAAGGAATCGTGGGTTCGAACCCCACTCCTGACCTACATGTATACAATAACCTTTTCCATATTATAATTTATATATATATATTACAAATTAAATACTAATTATGCTATTAAGAATATTTTGTATTTAACAGTTAGCACAGAGTATCAGAGATCTTTTTATCAGTGAGAAGTACTAAAATAATAGACTTGCGAAAAGTAACATGACGTTGAAAAAATTCGCCAAATACATTGCAGTCAGGACAGCCGAGCTGTCTAAGGCGTCTGATTTAGGCTTTGGTTCTCGAAAGAGATCGTGGGTTCGAACCCCACTGCTGACATACGTGTATAATATACCGTATTTTTTTCCGTATTAAATTTTTTTTAACCGACTTAAAAAAAGGAGAGGATATTATTATCAATTCGACGCGTATGTATTTTTTTCACATGTATGTTCACCGATTACACCGAAACTATCCAACCGATTAAACTAGATTTGTCTTAAAGGAAAGAGGATACTCTGGAATTGGTATCATTTCCATTTCATCTAAGTTGGTTTAGTACTTTTTTAGTAAATAGACAAAAACTAATAAATACACTATATTGCCATTGATTATGGGACACTTGCGATTTTAGACATTTTACTAAATATATAGAAAAATACATGAGGAATCATCTCGAAATTCTTAGTGTATAAATATAATAGGATACGTCATACATCTCCGTGAAGATTTTTTACCGAAACGCCATAGGGGACCGTCAACAAATTAAAAAAGAATGAATATCTTTTGAATAACCCTGTCAAAACTAATGTAGCAAAAGCGCTCAAACTTTAGATTGTGATTGAATGCCTTATTGTAATACACTGTGTTCATTTTTATGCAAATAGCATACACACTCGCAGAGTAATTAAGGTTTTTATAAAAATGGTCCCAAATTTTTCCAAGTTTTTCCATTATAATTTTCAGAGTTCTTAATATAAAATGATATTTTTTTCAGAAAATATGAAAAACAACATTGCACACAGTACCCTGTAATAAGAATTAAAAAATAATAAAAATTGTATGAAAAATGAGTAGGTTTACTATATAAATTTTTACTGCGCATGCGTCAAAGATATCAAAATTTCATTTGCATATTATGTTAGCTAAATGTATAGAGCAACTTTTGTAAAAGTCTCAAAATCATAGCTTGAAAATTCTGTAAGTAATCGTCTATAGAAAAAGGACAAAATCCGTTGCTTCCAAAATGAAGCAAAAAAAATGAGGGATTTTATCCAAATGCAGTAGTACATCCCATATTGTGTATTCTATATTGACACTAATCAATGAATATATGGATACAACCCCTCTTGTTTTTGCTTCATTTTGAGAATAACGGATTTTCGACTTATTCAATTGACGATTATTGTCAGAATTTTCAAGTTATGATTTTGTGACTTTCACAAAAGTTGCTCTATACATTTAGCTAACATAATATGCAAATGAAATTTTGATATCGTTGACGCATGCGCAGTAAAAAATTATTTAGTAAACCAACTCATTTTTTATACAATTTTCATTATTTTTTAATTCTGATTACAGGGTACTGTGTGCAATGTTGTTTGTCATTTTTTCTGAAAAAAATAATATTTTATATTAAGAACTCTGAAAATTATAAGGAAAAAACTTGGAAAAATTTGGGATCATTTTTATAAAAACCTTAATTACTCTGCGAGTATGCATGCTATTTGCATAAAAATGAACAAGGCTTATTACAATAAGGCATTCAATTAGAATCTAGAGTTTGATCTCTTTTGCTACATTAGTTTTGACAGGGTTATTCAAAAGATATTCATTTTTTTTTAATTTGTTGACGGCCCCCTTTGGAGTTTCGGGAAAAAATCTTCACGGAGATGTATGACTTATACTATTATATTTATACACTAAGAGTTTCGAGATGATTCCTCATGTATTTTTCTAGATATTTAGTAAAATGTCTAAAATCGCAAGTGTCCCATAATCAATGGCAATATAGTGTATTAATGATACCTCGCAAATTAAAAGTAGCATGGATCTTGAATAAGTTCGCCGAACGGAATACACTCGGGATGGCTGAGAGGTCTAAGGCGCCTCATTTAAACTCTGGCTCTCGAAAGTAAGCGTGGGATCGAACCCCACTCCTGACATATATGACGTTCAATAATTTTTTCCGTATTATAATTTTTATATGTATATTTTACAAATTAAATACTAATAATTATTAATCGACTTCAAAAAACGAGGAGGAGGTTAACAATTCGACGCGTATGTATTTTTTTATGTATGTTCACTGATTCCTCCAAAACTATGCATCCGATTTATATGGATTTTGATTTATTGAAAGAGGTTGCTGTTGAACTGGTACACTTCCGTTTCATCAAAATTGGTTCAGTAATTTTTTAGTAACTAAGCAAAAGCTAATAAAATTAGAAATTTCTCGCAAATTAATATTGATTGTTGTAACCATTTTCTCAATCATAAGCTAATGGTAAAAACTAAAAAGTGAAAAAGAAACTTTTTTACTAAAAATAGAACCGACTTCAAAAACTACTGCAAAGTAAAAAATAATTTTTTATAGAATAATTAATAAGAAATTAAACAAAGAGCATTGTATTTACCATGCGTTTTGTTAGATTTATGTACATTAAATTGATTTTTTGGAGTCGGTGCCAGCAGAGCCAAGTTAAATGCAATTATTCAATATTAGAAACTTAGCTTTAATTTTGAACTTGGCTCGGCAGGCACCGACTCCAAAAAATCAATTTAATGTACATAAATCTAACAAAACGCATAGTAAATACAATGCTCTTTGTTTAATTTCTTATTAATTATTCTATAAAAAATTATTTTTTACTTTGCAGTAGTTTTTGAAGTCGGTTCTATTTTTAGTAAAAAAAATTATTTTTCACTTTTTAGTATAGTTTTGTTTGCATAGCGTTATTACCCCACATAAGTTGTTAATAACGCCAAATAACATTAGCATAGCATTAGCATTGCATCTTGACTATGCAATAGCATAGTCAAGAAATCACGACCCTACATTTTATGAATGCATATCAACTGAAATATTCTTAATTCTGTTCGTAGTCAATAAATTGCCTATATTTGTTTAAAAAAGAAAATAAAATAAATTAAAAAAATAAAAATAAAAATAAAAAAATGTTCAAAGTGGCCTAAAACTGCTGCGCAGTAAAATTGTTCAGTTTCTCTCCTTCTTCATCATGCCAAAAAGCACACACCAATCAGAATTTGAAAAATGGAAAAGTTTTTGCTAATGGAAAATGTCGAATGAATGGACGTGAAATTTGCAAGAAATATAAACAGATATAAAACAGAAATTTATAATTTATTGAACAATCCAAAAGGTTATGGTAAAAAGCAGTATAAATGTAGACTAATTTCTCTGACTATGCGCCAAAAATGTGGAATTGTGCGTTGAAATTCCTTAAAATAAAATCAGTTCTACTCAAATTAAAACAGAAATGAATCTACCATACACTAGCTGAACAGTACATAATGTTCTGAAAAAGATTACCAATGTTAGATATGATAAATTACGGTAACGTCTACCACTTTCAAAACTACTGAAGAAGAGTAGATTAGAATTTTCTTAGAAACATGTTCTTTTGAAATTAACCGGAAAGATGTAGTATTTTCAAACGAAAAAAATTAATTTTGGACTCCTCAGTGGTATTTTTATTATTGCGAGAATTTGCGAAAAAATAAACTTCTTTTTTCGGAACGCCAATTCGGAGGAGGTTCTGTGATTGGGTTCGCAAGTTTTTCAGCCAATGGAACACCCTTTATCACATTATTTGTAATAAGACAATGAAATTTGAAATGTGTTTCGTACATCATGTCCATGGCTCGCGACCAATTCTGTCTAGCTTTTGGATTTGCCACTAAAAAACCCCGATTTAAACCCCATAGAGAACATTTCTAAACAAATATTAATTGAACTTTCTGAATCAATGACTGCACGGTTAGTAATGATCGTTGAAAATAAAGTTGATTTTATCCAATACTAATTTATTTCGAGCAGTATTTTATTATGTCCTTATAGTTTTTTCCATGTTTCACGTCATATATTTCTATTCATCTATATTTTATAAATTTTATTGTAATTTTATTTCATATTAATAGATCCCTAATGTTTGTTAATTACGAGTAGTAAATGATGTTGTATTGTGTTTTCAGCTGATGATTCTTTAGCACATATTACTCATTTTCTGACGCATCCTTATGATTTTTCCACGGCTGTATAAACTAATCAGATAGTTTTTGTGGCATTTATTGTGAGGCATGTAACAAATAAACAAACAAACACCAAAAAACTTTTTGGAGTTTCCACTGTAAACCTCAATTAAAGTTTTGTCAATTAATCTTCATTTTTTAAAATTATTATTGTACTACTAAACGCTCTGCTATCGCTAATACTTAAAATATGAAGATATTTGCTACGTTCTAAAAAACAACGATGACGTTTAAAAATTTCTTCATGCCAGTTTGTATTATTTAAATCGAATTTCAACAAATGAAGAAAAAAGTAAGCCTATATGAATAAATTTAATTTTAAAAATACCGGATTAATTATTCAGAATTATGAACATAAACATTTTTTTTCTGTTGCAAATAGCTCCAAATGACCAAAAGAGACAAAACAATTTATTTAGGCGCATATAAAAAAATTTAATCAATTATTTAAACATTTACTTCTAACACGAGAACATATGTTACTCACTACTAGCTTGTTTTCAAGGGTAAAAAAAAGATTAGCATTCATTCAAAAACATTCCCGTATTATTGCATTCTAATGGTGTTTTAATATTATTATTTCTAATGCATCAAATGCTTTGCTGTAGGTCAAGCTTAAAACGCATAAAAATTTGCCAAAGGCGATTCCGAGTAAAATTTGATGTTCGAGAATTTTTTTCATGCCTATGAGTACAGCTTTAAGTAAAGTTTCGACCAAAAGATCATCAGTGCTCTCGCCCGATGGCAATTAGCAACTTTCCTATCGTTACAAGTGTAGCATAACCCCAGAAGAACCCCTCGGAGAACTTGCGTGGAATGCATCTTCCCAGAGTCCATCCAAATCGAAATTCGTCGTGTTCCATGGCCAGTCAAGCGGAAGACAAGTTCAAGGCCAGAAGCATTGCTTCCCCTTCGTGAGAGATCTGGGTCAGTATGATTAAACAGCCATCTTCTCTCCTCTCTCCCATCCCCTCATCAGACAGCATCTGAAACCGGAACGGCTGATGCTTTAAAAAAAGGAACCTAAATAAGAAAACAACAGGAATTCTCTCCAGCAGGTAGAGAACGCGGTGTCACCTTCTTTTCAAACCAAGCATGACCAAATGTGTACTAAACGGAACTTATGAAGAGAACTCGATGAGGGAAATCACGAACAAAAAGATAATCATTACAAGATAGGAATAGTCCCAACAACTATACCATTAATTACGCAACGAAATAATCAATGTACTTTAAATGAAATAAGGTGTGTTGAGTTTCATAGGAGGGAGTTTAATAAGTATTTATTAAACGGAGTTTAATATGTATTTAATAGAAGGGAGTTTGATAATAATTGAGTTTAATAAGGTATTGAGTTTATGTCTTTTTGTAAATTGAATGTATAATGGGTTGAATTTAATTAATCAGGCCTCAGTTTTTGTCTAAAAGTCACACATTCTTTCGCTTTCTAAATTTTAATGGAGGTGTGTATATAAATAAGCATTGATAACACTGAACTAAAAGGTGATTTTTGCACAAGGTTACGTTTAGATAAAGATATTGATTTCTTTTATTTGATCTTTTTATTCTTCTTATTATTATTATGAGGCTGCAGGGGGGAAAAAGGCCAATTAGGAAATAAACGATTTAGTAGAAAAAGAAGCTTTGTGGCTATATATATATATATATATTAGGAGATATTTATTGGAATTCTTTTTTTTTAAACAATTGCCAAGAAGGATTCTAAAAATTTAACAGAAGATAGAAGAATAGCAAGAGTTTTCTCTTTTCTTTTCTTAACATAAGAATGAGAAAAAGAAAGTTTCTATAGAACCGGAGATGTTTCAGGATCAAATTAAAAATAAACAATGATGTCACGCATATTTCCGATCTTCACCTACTCTCTTTCTCTAAGGAAGCATGAACGAAAAAATGGAACAATAGAAAAATAACACATTATTATTTTTACTCTCAAAATCAAAAGTAACACCTGGTTTATTTATCATTTCTCACATTCGCTGTACGAGAAAAACATCATCTAAAATTTATTAATTTTAAAATCACTCACATTCTCTAATCGAAGAAAATTATGTGCGTTTGAAAAAGAGACTAACCAAAACATGTTTTTTTTTTTTTTTTTTTTTTTTTTTTTTTTTTTTTTTTTTGCAGAAGGTTGCGTTTAAATGAGGATACTGATTATTTTTTGAGGCTTCGATAAAAAATCAGGACAATAATTAAAAAAACCATGTCATGTGTCAGAGATTTATATATTGACCGTAAATTGTATATTTTTTAAAAATTTCGATAAAAATTGGCAAGAAATTTATTGGAATATATTTTTTAACAATCAGTAGCTTCAAAAAAATCTGAAAATGTAACAGTAAATAGAATAATCATAATAGTTTTCTTTTTTTATTTCTTAAAAGAAAAGAAGAAAAATGCGCTTTTTCTGCACTGTAAAACATATGTGCAACAATGTTCCAAAACACTGGCGGCAGCAAAGCTGCCACCAGTGTTATAGTGTGATCTTTTTTCCACTTATATAGTTGGGTAATTTAAACATATGTTACTGGTGTGACATTGCATATTAGTGTAATGTTACACTGGTTATCTTAATTAAACCGATAACCACCATAAACTTGGTGGAAACTTGGCTGCCACCAATTTCATGGGGTAACGTTACATAAATGTTTTACAGTGTGGAATCCAAATCATCCCTGGATCAAATTTAAAATAACGATTGCTGTCGAAGAAATTTCTAGTACTTCTGTACTATCTTTATCAAATGAATAGGAGGGAAAATTATATAAAAATTTGTTGTAAATTTTGCACTTAAAATTAAAAATAACAGCCAAGTGCCCCACATATCAATCCGATAACAAAACATCTAATATTTTAAAAATGTATTTGTATTAAAATCAGTCACACACATTTAAAAATATGAAAGTTTTTAAACCTGCACAAGATTTTCTTTTGGAATTTTTTTATAATTTTTTATTCTCATATTTAGAGTTAGATGCAACAAATTTTAATACGTATCGCCTTATTTAACAGAAAGTTCGTCTTATTATATAAAACGAATATTTCTATTTATAATACAAAACAGAATTTATTTATTAAAAGTTAAAATTTTATCGATTCATTCATTCCATGTGCTCTCAAACCGAGGTGTTTGTGTGAAAATGCATATTGGTTTATCCCTATTATTTTTATATTAAATTCGAATTACTTAAATATCATTCTATTGCTGAAAATCTGCTGTTTTCTCAAGTACATTGTAGCAGGCGGTGCATTTATATTGTCTGCCATTTAAACAAACAATCATTTTCTAAATAGACATTGTACTTTTGGATACGCCTTACATACACATCATTGCACAGCGTAGGATTAACCCTCGGACTGTGAGGAAAATAGACCTGCCTGGTCCAGTTACCGCATCTTTTTGAGGAAAACTGGGCCCATGGAAAAAAAAAAAGATGAAATATATATAGTTAATGATTTTATATATATCTACATTAAGAGAGAGAGATTAAGGGATCAGGTACTCTTTTAGCAAAATACATAAAAAAGTGACCTCTGTAAGAATTGCAATCACTCTATGTATACACTCTTAAAACGAAAGAGTGGATTTTGCTTCTCTGGAAAGAGTTGTAATTTATTGAATCGTGAATGAGTTGTTTTTTAAATGCTGTACTCATCTTGATTTAGATTGCTTATTTAAATAACTCATCTTGATTTAAATTGTTTAAAAAATCTCACTCACTTGAGTTGTTTCAACTCTTTATGCGAAGCTGCCTTTCAAAACGTGAGATGGGCGAATTTCGGCTCAACTTGAGCTATTTTTGGGCTGACATTTTAAGAGAGTAATTAAGTTTTAATTATAAAATTGATAAAAAAACTACACTGTAAAAAATTTTCCGTTAAAAAACAGAAGTTCTACTGGTAACCTAGGCGCCAGTACTATTTCCGTTTTTTAACAGACAAATTTTTCCGTAAATTCCAGAAATCATTCCTTTTTTTTACAAAAGTATTCCGTATTTTTTTCATATTATCAAATTTAAAATTTTTCTTTCAGGGAGGGAAAAAAATGAATAACCACATTACTCGGCAACGAGAAACTTACACCTTTATGAATTCCAACATCTCTATTTAATTGAAACAACACTAATGAAACAACATTTACCTTAGGCAGGGATCGAACCAGGGAACTTTCGTCTTCCAGCGTAATGTTCTACCTCTAGATCTTGGGAACACAAGCCGGTTATTCAAATATTGTTACCTATTCCATATGCTTTTTATGAAGTATTGCTATACTGAAAAGGGAGCTATTTTCTTAGATATAATAGTATTTCTCAGTTGAATATACAACTCTGAAATTTTCATATTTTTTTTATATTTAGATTTTTATTTTCATACTTTGTACAAGACAAATATTACATGCATGAAAAAATATATTACACGTAAAAATTGCTTCTTTTGATTAAGATTTTTATAATGTTATATTAATGTTATATTTAATAATATTATATTATTTTTCCAAGAATACTAGCATCCCCCCCCCCCCTCCACACACTCTTTTTCAAATTGTTTGTAAGATGATCTTCTCTAAACTCAAATAAAGTATTACTACATGGTATTAAAATAAATTTCCTTTATTCCTTATCATAAGATTATAAGTTTGATAAACGTCTCTTTTATAATAATTTTATTGTTATTTTTCTGACTTGTTTTAAATTTTATGTGCGAATCTGTTAAAGTAAAATAAATTAATATTAAAGTAATTATAAAAATATTAAAATTCAATACATATTTTTTCATTATTAAAATACCTTTTAGAGATTTTTTAAAATAAAAATAAGATTAATAACAAGTCGAACATGTTTTTAAAATTATAAATGAAATGTGAAGTGTAACTCTTTTTTTTTTTTTCAATTTTTTCAAACACAGAAAAAGAATGAATAAGATTTTTTTTAAATCGTTAAAAGTAGAAACTCTTTTATAGATTTTTATTACAAAAAGAAAAAGAAAAGAAAAGAAAGAAATGGAGAAATAAACGTCACTTTTATAATAATTATTACTACGGGTTATTAAAACAAATTCCCTTATTGATTTTAACTTTGATAATCGCAACATTATAATAATTTCGTTAATACACTTGTCATAATATAATCAGATGTTTTAAATTTTATGGCCGAATTTCTTAAAGTGAATAGATTTAAAAAGTATATTAAAATTAAAAGCAGATTTTTTTTTCCATTATATAATATTCAACGCACTTTTTTAAAAATATGCTATAAATGAATTAAACATTATTTTAAAATCATGATGAAAATAAACTAACTTTTCTTTTGATCTATCTCAAACTTAAAAAGGATTAATAAAATTTTATAATTTTTATTATTTTTTTAATATCGTAAAAATATGTTAGCTTTCTGTTATTAAACAGAAAGAGAAAAAGAAAACTATTATAGCAATAATATTCTTCTATTTTAGAACAGATGGCGCCACGAGATTTTTTATTTAGTGTACTGTTTCCAGGCAATTTACGGAAAACTTGCATTATTTTACATCTCAAAATGCCAATAACGGAAGTAATGCTGTTTTTTCGGAAAAACAAAACTATTCCGGAAAATTTTACGGAAGAATTTGCGTATATTAACGGATTTTTTTTACAGTGTAGGAAAAATTTATTTTATCAATTAGAATTATTAAAAAATGTATACACATATATGAAGTTTTTAAATTTATTTTTAAAGATAATACAACTTTTACAAAAGAATAATTGTTGCATGCATTGCTTGCATGATTTTTCACATTTGAATGGATAAAACAAATCACGATTTTTTTTTAATGAGTAGAGATATAATGTGTTTTCAAAATGACGTACAGTGAAAAAAATAAAACTTACAGATCCAGAGAAAAAAAAATTAAAGAAATTTTAAATATCTGGATTTTTTTTTTTTTTTTTTTCATACAAAAGTAGTCATGAATTCTAAACTTCTAACTTGAGAAGCATAGTTATAGGTATATTTCTGTTTCTATGCGTTTAATACATTCAGTGAAAATTTAGTGAAATTCTAGGCAACCAATTTTCAGAAATCGTGCTCGCTATGATCAAAATCATTGTTTTGAGAAAATTGACTTCACAAATTAAATCATCCATTGATATTATAGGAAAAAGCACAAAGTGTTTTAGACATAATTTCTCTTTAAAAGCGAATTTTTGTAAGCGGCTTGTTTTTAAATGTTACTAAAAAATCGTGTTTAATTACGAACTTTTTTTTTTTAAATCGATTTTTAGATTCTTTAAAGGGTACGTGACCCCTTAAAATGTGATTTTAAAAATATTTCCCAGCAAGAGTGGACCTAGCTGAACACATTTATAAAAGAACGGGCATAATCTCAAGTGAACATTGGCTTTTGGTAAGTGAATTAACAGAATCTCCAGAGTGACATTGTAAAATCATGGTCCAGTTATCCCATGTAACCTTAATTAATATCGTCGAAGGTTTTTTATCTGAAGAGACATATGGGTAAAAAAAAATGAAATAATTAAATAAAAACGTCCTTTCTTTACACTTTCAAAATAAAAAGTTAAACCCGGTCTGTTTTTTCCTTTCATACCCATCAAAAAAAAAAAAAAAAAGTAATTCTTTGAGATGTGTTTATTTTAAAATGGAAACATCTTTCCTTTTTTTTTTCTTTTTTTTTTTTTTTTTTTTTCAAATAAACGGCCAATTAAAAAAAATAAAGTTACATTTAAAGTATAAATAATCACCATATTCATCACTTTTTTTAAGTTGTGAAAAATAAAAATTTCAAAATCAAGTTCAATTTGGAGAAAAGGACTGGACTTATCTAATGTTATTTGACATTTTATTATTATTGTTATTTGGATAACAATTGATCAAGAAATAATTGGAGTATAATTTTTCACAAAAACACACAGAGTAAATAAAAATTCTCAAAAGAAAATGTAAAAATTTAATATTGGTAAACATGAGTTTATTTTTCAGTCATCTACTTTTTAGAAAAGAGCATTCTGCTAGAATTGAAATAATACTCCAGTCAAATTAAAAATAAATAGTGATTTTATACTCTAGTGCAATATCTAATATTATTATCCTTCCTTTCTCTATAAATTAAAATAATAGAATTATTTTCCACTTTACTTCCAACCTGTTAAACAACTGTGTTGTTTTCTTGCTAAATTAAATTTTCCCATTATACAGTATATAGATATCAAGCTACAAATCAAATACAGGGCAGTTCAAAAGCATTGGAATACATATTTTGGTATGGACAGTAACACATTATTTATGTACTTAAATAATAAAGTTTTATTAAAGATTTCAGGAAGTGTTGGAAAATATTTCATAATCTATGTCTAACGCATTCTTTTTTTTTAAATTAAATTATAGTGTGCCCAAATTAAAATTAAACAATGAAGACATACACATTTTTATTATTCCTCTACTTTCTTTTTCCAACATTGCAAGAATGAAATAAAAATGGAATAATTGAATAATGTCTATCATTTTTGTTTTCATAATCAATAAGGACATGTTTGTATCTTTGTTGTTGTTGTTATATAGCATATCCATTACATAAAAAACAAAATCTTTTAAAATATAGTAAAATCAGCCACATATTCTAAAATGTTGTCAAATAAAGAATCAAACTTTAGCATCACCTAGTTTTAAATGTTACATTTAAATTAAATATATGGACATTTTTTGAGATTAAAAAATATATATATATGTATTCTTTTTATTAGATCCATTACAAGACGGGGAGATAATGTATTTATCATGGGATATATTTGTAAAAAACTGGGTAGAATTATTGAAATATTTTTTACAACAATTCTACATTTAAAATTAAATAGAAGATACAATAATCATATCATTTTGTAACCAAAATGGTGCCACATATAACTCTAATATTCACGGATTAGATTTCTTTTCAAACTTTTTTTTTAAGCATTAATTTAAAAATTAAACAATATAGTGCTAAATCTTTGTCATTTTTATTTTCAAAATCAAAAGTACTGATCGATTTTTTCATATCCCTCACATCAAACACAGAATATGGTTTGTAAATTTTCATATCGGGAAAGCCGACGTCAATTTTGCAAGACATTTTAATTTTCATACCTCACTTTGGACAACATCTGGCATATTGAAATCCTCGATTTATGGGATCTCAGGAGTCTTTCTTTTTACCTAGAGATGCAATTTAGCAACACTTCACATTTATTATTTTTTTCTTAGTCCCTATCAAGCATAAATCATAAAATTTTTAATACAAACAAAATAATATATCTTCTACTTAATTTTTTTTTTCATTTTGAAAATTTATTTTTTTCTAATGTTTATTTTTGATTTTAAAAAATTTAAATTAGTTTTTATCTTGCATCTACTGCGTGCAAGAATGTATCGAAACTATTTGTTCAAAAGCTACCCAAAATATTGATAATGATGCAAAACTAATGTATCTTGAACATATACTTTTCATTTATAAGCAATTCAATGAAGTATACGTTCAAGATACATTAATTTTACATTATTGGCAATAATTTTGAGGGCTCTTGAACCAATAGTTTTGTTACAGTCTAGTGCGCATTGAATGCAATCCAAACAAAACAAAAAATACCCTTTTTTAAGTAAAATTAAACATTGAAAAAACAAAATAAAATTTCAATATTCTTCTATTTAAAAAATATTTTAAATAGAAGAGATATTAAATTTTAAAAATTTATGCATTTATGTTTCATAGTGATTGAGAAAAAAAGATAAATGTGAAATGTTCCTAAATTGCATCGCCTGGTAAAAAGTAAGACTCCTTAGATCCCTTAATAATAGTAGATTATATATGTGCATTTAAAATCACTAGGTAGAATTCGTCAAATTTTGACAAAAGAAAATGTTTAAGAAGGAATCGTTTCATTGATTTATAATTAACCTACAAAATTAGTTATAGTAAAAAATGCACCTTATATTGGTCAGTCTAACTTTAAAACAAATCATATTTAACCTAAAGTTAGCAAAATATTATTTCTATAAAACTCAGTTGTAGAAATTGTTAAAATTAAGCTCTATTCGTGCATGTAAGCAGTAAGAAATATTAAAGATCTGTTATTATGATAAAGTTATCAATTAAGGATCTTATTCTAGTATTCCAAAATGAAAAAAAAAGCATAATTTATTCAACTTTGACTCCATCATGGAATTTTTTTCATGTGAAATTTAAACCCGACATCATTTTCCCCTATCAAAATTTGCAAATGCACATTTTATATTTGTATTCATCTTTTCAAAAAATTGGTACCTTAATTTGATCACTTTGATTCAAAACTTGAAGTCTCAAAGCTATTAGCTGAAACTGATATTAAACTACTGATATTCTTTTAAGTATAAATCAAATTTTGTAAATGAAATCAAAATTCACTGGATTTTATAACAGACGATATTCTTGAAATTCACAGCATGTATTTAAATTTCAATTTCCCCCCCTTTTAATGAGAAAATGGCAACATAAAGATATAATAATCAATTTTTTCCCTTTTTTCCTTTGGTTTTTACTCTATGGCTTTTAATAGAAATGGAGTACTTCTGTTGCAATAATTAGAAAAGCGATATTAAAAACTACAAAAAAAAATAATATTTCAAAGACAAAATAAGATACAGTTTTCAAATAAATTGCATTTAAATGTATGTTTTTTTCCCCTATACGATGGTGTAAAAATTGAAAATCTGCGATATTTTTAAGTGTAAAAATTTGCAGTAAGAAAAATTGCAATTCCGAAATTTCATTTAAAATTTTAAAGTGTTGCCATTCGCAAAATGACATATGAGTTACGCACAGAGACGTTTGGCCTTTGTAATATAGATATGCGATTCCCTCAAAACACATGAAATCTATGTTTTATTAAGTGCTATATTAAACACGATTTCATTTAATTATATTCAACAATTGCCTATTACTGTTACCTCGAAATATTTAAAATAAAAATGTAAAACTCTTCAGATGGCATCTCTTGAGAGGTATCTATTTTAATATGCATTTTTTCCGAGTCTTCCGCAGTCGTAAAAATCGCAACGAATAAATTATCTTAAATCTTCTTTTTATTAAATATTGTGAAATAGAGTTGATAAACAACTAGGTGGTAAAATAAAATAGAAAAATTATACTGCTATTTATGGGTACCTCGACTATTTACATTGCATAACTAATTACAATAAGCAGATTCTTTTTGTAACCGTTATAGATTGCAGGAGATTTATTGAAACAGACAGACACCAACAATTTTTTGTTTATATAATAAGATTTCATTTGGTGTCTCTGTAGTAACTGCCCTTTTAAAAATGTATTTATTTTAAAATCAATGTAAGATTATAAAATATATATGAGGAGCCCAGAAGCCAAGGGGTATAAGTGACAAAATTGAAAAAATGAGTTAAGTGCACAGGCTATCTGGAAATATGTCTATTTATTTGTAGGTAAAGAGTTAAGAGTGATTTTTTCCTTATGTACTGAGTTATAGGGGTCAGTCACTTAATCTCTTTCCCAAAACTGTGAAACGATTGGAGGCCAAGGGGTATAAGTGCAGTTGTGTCCGTTAACGTCTATATAGCAGAAGCACGACCAACGACATACATACAAAGCCATTTGCTTTTTTTATGCATTAAATATATGCATTTTAACTGTTATCAAGTAAGAAAAATCATGCGTTAAGCATGGATTATGAAACACTTTCGAACACTCCCTGAAATCTTTAAAAATTTTTGCTATTGTGGGTAATAAAGTGTTACAGTCCATTGCCAAATATGTATTCTGATACTTTTTAACAGACCTATGTTTTATTTGTCGGTTGATATATACTGTATAATGGGAAAAATTAGTTTAGCAAGAAAACGCATAACAGTTTCAAATTTCTCTTTCAGCAGTTTATATTAATAGATGGAAGCACACTTGTATACTTTTGTTCATCCTGTAGTTTATCTTGAACCTTTATTATACGCCAGTATTTAGCTGAAATTTACTTCAAATTAAACACACTTAAGACTACTGAAATCACATTTCCAGAAATTATCATTCATCGATGACCATGTATAAAAATTTGTGTGTGATCCTGTCTATCATTTTACCTATATTTTACAAGCATTTCTTAGTAAACTGAATGCAGTTCAGCATAGAAATACAAGACTTATTTAAAAGAAATCTTTAAGTAAAGTACGCTCATAGTCTGTAACCTTTACGAATATTTTTGTGTAGCCCTGTATATGAACTATAGCATTTATACATATCATATAACGTGTGTATATTTAGTGAAACTTAAAAGCGCAAATCATAATTAAAATAGCATTTTGTTCATCCATCAATCATCATCGATAATTATACAGTAATTCGGATAGAAATTCGGTCCTATTTGAAATCTTTTTTTGTGTCCCTGTAAATACTGTGTACTTTGTATTATGTGCGAAATAATTTATATTAAACCTCAGCGATATACATTAATTTTATTATACATGAAAATTGTAATATAATTAAAACAAGTCGCAAACAATTCCCTCTTTATTATTAGGTAATGTAAATCTTTGTATGGTCCTGTAAATAATTAATAACTATTCTTTTCACCTCAGATTTTAAAGAATGTCCATTTTAGTGAAATTCATAAATGCATATAAATTTTAACATGTGACAAGGTGTAACATATTTCAAATTCATTTAAAACGATTTTTCCCATAACCCGTAATGTAACGGAAAATTTTTGATTGTCCCTGTAAATAAACTAATCATGTTAGAAATATGTGCAATAAGTTGCACAGAGTCATTGCAAGAGTCATTTGCAATAAGTTCGTGTTGAAGTAAACAGGAATAATTCCCCAAATTTCAAGGCAATCCGAATATATTTACGAAAGTTAGGACAGACGGAAGGACAAACCAAAATCATATTCACTTTTCAGCTTTGTTGGTAAGTGTTAAAAAATATGAAATTCCAATGTTTCTAAACTTATAATAAAAATTTAAAACTTATATTAGAACAAAAGTTTTTCATTTCATTCATTATATCAACATTGTTCATAAATTTTTCGTAAATTCATTTTTTTATTTCATATTTTTTCCTTTTTTAGAATTTATATTAAAACAAAATTTTGTCCTTTGATTTATTTGTATCAACATTAATCTTAATTTTTTCATAAATACAATTTTTATTTAAAAATTTTTCATTTCTTGTGTTCATTCGGCACTTGTACCCTTTAGTTTTCAAGCAGTTTTCATTACTACTTGGAAGCCAAGGGGTATAAGTGCCGAATGATGATAAATATTGCTTAGTTATAAATTAAAAAAATATCCTATTCCACTTTTTTTTTTTAAAGAGTTATTGAAACAAGAGTTCAAGGATCATTAAGAAATAAGCAAAATTTTCATATCTCAATTCATTCAATTACAGTCGATGTGTAACTTTGAACTCAATTTACTCGAAATCTAAATTTTGTCACTTGTACCCCTTGGCTTCTGGGCTCCTCATATGTTTTTGTTATTTTTAGATATATATCTATTTTTAAAATGATTTTTATTTAAAGGTTTGCTTAATTGATAATGGATATTTTCAGGTGCGTTCGTTATTATATAAATAGGAAGCACTTAAGTCGTCGTCTGGCCGCTCGTCTGTCTGTCCGCCTGTCCGCATATAACAGCGTAAAAATTACCAAACCGAATGGTTTGAAATTTAACATATGTAATTTTTGCAAAACTTTGTTAAGTCATTTGAATTTTTATAAAATCGAATGAAAATTTAAAAAGATATTTCTAAAAGACTTCTTCATGCTAATTAAATCCTATCATATATAATTAATTCAATAATGTACAATGACAGGTAATGATTCTAGATTGCCATGGTGGTTATTCTGTTAAATCCTATCGTATTTAAGTAATTGATTGATATTCCATGATAGGTAATAACTCTAAATTGCCATGGTGATTATGTCATATTTAATCCTTTCGGATTTGGTGTACTGTTCATAGTACATGTTTTTAAATCGAGATTTTGTCGTACTTAATTACTTTCTAGATGTAGAAATGATAATATGTGGCTATTCCTTTCTTATGATAATTTCATTTATGTTTTGACATTTAGTAATAGAGCTCATCAGTGTGACGTCACAGGCAACTCAACTCCGCATTTCCATGGTAACTGGGTCAACACAAACCGAGAGAGTTTTGAGTTTGTTAGAGATGTACTATATACCATCAAAAAAGGCTTTCAATATGAAATCAGACATCGTTCAAAGACTGAATTCATTGAACTGGGTGAAATTTTAAAAGCGATCCGCAAGTGTCTAGGCCGAATTGTAACTTGTTTAAATCAATTTCAGGGTTGAATTTTTAGCTTCATGATAAAACAACACATTTCTTCTCTATCTTTTCTGAACTCTGCGGTTTGTTTTGACCCAATTTTTGGAGTTGTGACGTCACCACTGGTGAACTCTATAACAATGATAATGCAAGTTTAATTAGTTCTCTTTGAATCGTTGGCAATTCTATAATTTTAAACATATATTTCTTTCTTAAAATGATAAATATAAGCTGCTTTTATGAACCAATCATGTGTGATAAAACGCAAAAAACATTAGAAAGTAATATGATATTTCCTTAACGTCTCCAAAAACCCTTCCTAGCCTGTTATCATATCAATATGAATTGAAATAATACACAAATTAAGTACATTCGTTAGATTTCAGAAATTGAAATAATATTTAAACTTCAGTAAGTTTTCATGTATTTTTGCATAACAGCGCAACACTATAGCATCAATATATGAATATTTATAAAAGTAATTACCGTCCGAATGCACCTTATTTGCAATGTTTGACGGTCAATATTCGTCTTGCTTATGTTGTGAAAAAAAGAAAGAAAAAGAAAAACAAAACAATTTCATAGAGGGGGAAAAAAGCAAAGGGGTTTATGTACTGATTATAAGATATATTTTTTAATTACGGGTTTCAGAAATATATTTTTTCTCGAAAAATCCATGAAAAAAAAAATTTCAAATTTAACAAAGAGTTAAAAGTAACTGCTTTTTTCTACTGCATCATTGAATTCCCATCTTCGAAATCGTGTTGGGATCAAATTTAAAAATAAAAATATTCTTATACGTGTGTTCAATATTCCCGCACTGTCTTTCTCTAAGCAGGCATGACATAAAAAAAAAGGAATAATAAAATAAAAACTCTTTATCATTTTTACTCTCAAAATCAAAAGTAACATCCGATCTACTCTTATCTCTCATATTCATAAGTGTGAGCCATTTTTGTCTCCTTTGTTCTTTTTTTTTATTTCCGAGAATATCGGTCAGATCCGTCAGTTTAAATTCTTAATGCTGTAAAGAAACGAATACAAACCCAAATTTTCAGAATCCCGGCTTGTAAACATACCCCCTTCGAAATTGTTGCAGCCGGTTCCGAAACTATGACGTAACATCGCCGTCGAGTTCAACACCCAATCATTTCTTGGGGAATTGAATTCTTCTTCCGTTACCTGTTATGATGCGTAAACTGGGGAACAACCTGCCTGGATGCTTGGTGACATGCAGAGATATTTATCCTATTTCATGACCTCACTAAAAGGTCAGCTTTAGATAGGCCGCTATATAACGGGCTGTCTATCACGCCTTCAGCCATTTTTGGAGTGTCTTCAACAGCAGCTGTTTCCCTAGTTTCTTCTCCGATAGCTTTTTTTTTTTCACAAGGTAAGTTGGTGATGAGCGTGGAAAGATGATTTTGGAATAACACTCATGGATGTACTTGAGCGTGGAAAATGTGATTAGAAGATTTATTGTTTTTCCTTTGTTTACCATTACCGGATATTTATTGATATTGTGAGTTGAATGGAAGAATAAATAATCTTATTAAAAATATTTTTCTACCCGGTCATCGGATAACTCAGCCTGGAAATTAAAAAATTGCAAGGCGTTCAAAATGTATAGTGAAACTGAACAATTTTTTAAAGAAAAATCGAATATATTTTTTTATGTGTATATATTTTTTAATCATTCTACTCTTGATGAAAAATATATTTTTTCTTTTCAATTTCTTTATTAGCTAGAAAACATACAAAAATGCATGCATTGAGCGAAAGCAAACTTTACAGCCAGATCTCGCTATGTATTCATTGAGATTTCATTATTTTAATGCTACAATCTTTAACTAATTTTATTTCCGCATTAGATTTAGAAATAAGTATATGATGTGGATATTTTGCTTATATTTTAATATTTTCGTATACATTTTTTATGTATGCTAATATTATTTTTTAACAATATTAAATTATTAAATTTTAATTAAAAATATCTTGGTATAAATTTTGGTAAAGTATAAAAATTAGTGTATTTTTTAACGAAAATATCTTGTATCTATTTTCAAGTCTGTAAGAAATAGCCCCACCAGTGGCCGAGAGGTTGGGACCTCTCAACTGGTAGACGGCAGGTGCTGGGTTCGAACCCAATCGCGGCTGTCGGCCTAACCGTTCGGAGTTTTCCGTGGTTTTCTTCGAACCTTGCGTAAATACGGGTTAGGTTCCCTTAGAAAGACCCCCACGGAGGGCACTCCCCCTGGTCCTATATACCTAGCGTAGATAATCGGACGACAAAAAATCAATCAACCAACCAACCAACTGTAAGAAATAAATTCTATTACAAAAATAAAATAACCAAGCGAACTTTAATACTCGATAGTCTATACCTGCTAATAAAATTGCATGTATTTAGACATATCAAATTTAGTATTAAATGTCACTAGTTTTTTAATATATGTAATTAAATTCCCCATTTTTCGATACAATATTGTATAGTTGCATTCTCACAATGGCGTTATGTTTGGCATTAGAAGTACTTTTTAAAACTTACTGCACTCTTCAAGTTCTGTTATGTTAGCGTCCGCAATGCAATTTTTTTTTTTCTACGAAATATGTAATTTTTAAAACAAAATATTGATCTAATTCCATTTAATTCTTTTTTCAGAACCTTTTTTCAAGAATGGGTTACTCTGGAGTCTTAGCTGCCCTAGGTTGCCTGGTTCTTTTCCAGATAGCTGCCGGTCAGCATTCGTCTAATCAGAATCAGCATTCCAACAGTCAGTCGCAACAGCAGCACCACTCGCCAGCCTACCTCATCCCAAGCCCAGTGACTAGGCAATCAGGCATTGGAGGAGCGCTCAGTGGACTTGGTGGATTAGGAGGATTCGGAGGAGGTTTTGGTGAGAATTGTTTTATGCTTACTAAAGCTGTTGGTTGGTTAACTCATCCAATTTTCCTTGCTAAGGTTAAACCTAGTGGCGTATATTATATTCTTATATTTAATATATCTCCTAAAGAATTCAATATATTTAACTTTTTTTTTTTTTTTTTAAGAATCTCTCTTTTTTTAGCCTAAGTTGTCAAAATATTTCTAAATATAAGCTTAACTTAATATTTTATGTGCTAAAAACTGGAGAGATATGTGTAAGATTTTAAGATTTCAGATAAAATTACGCATATATTTTAGAAATATTTTCATACCTTAGAAAATAAGAAACATCCTTTAAGAAGAGTACGTAGAAAAAAAAAGAGGTTAAAATTTCTCGAGGAGATATTTTCAATATACGAATATATTTCATGCTCCGTAGGTTTAACATTAGAGAAGGAAATTAGGTCAAGAGCCATAAAGGGTCTCACTAATCTTTGAATTATTTTTTATTATTATTTATGTATTTTGTAATATATTTTTGACATATTATTACCTACCTTAAAAAAGGAAATTGATTTAATATAATTTTAAAAAATGCAATTCATTTGGCAAAATTTTAATAAAGTAATTTTTTACGAAAAAAATTAAAGAAATTTCAAAACCACTTTTATTTTTTTACAAATTTGAGACTGGAAGTTCCCGATAGGTACCAATTTCAAAATTGAAAGAGGTTTTGGGGTATGGGTTCGAATGTTTGAACCCTAACAAATCGTGCTCGTCGTCCTAACCACTCAAATTTTCTGTGATTTACTTCGAACATACCGTTAATACAGATTTTGTTTTATTAAAAAAAAAACCTCATTGAGAGCATGGCCTCCGACTCGGCCTATTTCCCTCGTAGATTTAAAACCGTAACAGAAAATCCAAATCAATCCTACAAATTAAAAAAATTTGATTTTTTTCTTTTCATTAAGTTTGTACAAATGTGAAATCGGTAATTCAAAAGATCAAATTGCGAAAAAATTAATGACTTCAAGAAAAAATAAATAAAACGTCATGAAATAATTTAAAGATACAGTAAAAGACTATTTATTTATCATTTTATTTAAAAAATAAATTATTTATCTCATTGAAAATGCAATTTAAAATAAATTAATTAAATGTCTCACAATGGTGGCCCATAAAAAATAGCGAAGCAACTTAAATGTATGTGCGAACTTTTAGCATTTTGATATAGGTAATAGAATTTAAAGATTCCAACTGTGAATCATTTGTAAAAGGAAATAGATGCAGAATATTAAAAAATATCACAAATTAAGAAAAACTAATCTAAAATTTGTAACTTTGAATCATTATTTAAAGACCTTTTATGAATGTTTATAATTAATGCATTTTTGCTGCACTTCGCTGGAGTATGTTACAAATATATAAAAAATTATTTTAAGGGGGAGAAAAAATATATTGATATTTTTACCATTTTTTCACAAAATGAAGGTTAACCAGTCTATAGATATGAAATAGATATCGAAATACGGAAATAAAAAATGTATTACTTATTAAAGAAATGTCAGTGTAAATATAAGATGTTAAATTAACTTTATTTTAAAACCAGTTTTACTATTTTTTTTTTTTTTACTTACCCATCATACGTAGTATAGGGTAAGTCTTGCAATCGTTTTGAAAATCGAAAAATTTTTTTTGACGGATTTACACGTTTTAGATACTGGAGATTCCGAAAAACATATTTTTAGAAAAAAAATTTTGCCGTCCGTCCCTCTGTGTGTCTGTGTGTCTGTCTGTCCGTAACCGCTCTATCTCCCGAACAAATTGAGATAGAGACTTGAAATTTTGTATGTATTTAGTATGTATGAATGGGACGAAGCCTATTTAATATCAGTAACCTCGATTATCCGGAACTATTTTTTCCGGACTCTCGAAAAATTCGTTCTGATGAAAGGTATATAAAAATTTTCGAAATGTTTTATTTTAAGAAGCGAACGTAAAAGGCAATAAAATAACACAAATTTTGCATAAAAAACGAGGTCGATCGGATTATTAGTTGTCGAGATATGTGTAATCCTGTTTTCCAAATTCTTCGATTTTTCATGACCCTGTATTTCATTCAAATTTCAATTCACAGGTATATTTTTATTGGAAATGAGAAGCTTAATCCAACACAGTAAATGTTTAGTTAACATGATTATTATTTTTTGAGTAATAAGGATGTTTCTTTTACGCAATCTGGTACTACTCGAGTATTTTGGCGTTTTATATAATTAGTCAAAATTGGCTCATCAGCAATTCATTAATGAAGCATTATTGTATGTTAAAATTATTTATTTATGCGTTTAAATTTTATTTTGGAGTTGCCATAGACATGCGTTTTATTTTCATATTTTATATTATGATGGGTAAGTATTACGGTAACCCCCAACGACTAGTTTTTTTTTTTTTTTTTTTTTTTTTTTTTTTGGCATTGTTAAAATCTTAATTTACAATGAAAATTAAAGTACACAGTCAGAGGTTTTTCCCGTTTTCCCAATTGATTTTCTAGGTAAGACGAGTTTTGAAGCTCATATCGTTTTTCTTTTGAAACAAAGCGAAAAAAAAATATAATCTCAAATAAACTGTCAAATACGAGTGTTACTTCCACTAGAAGGTACTGTGCATTAAATATATGAGTTGTTAACTACACTGAGAAAAAAAATATGCCGCCTTCAACTAGAACGAATAGTTAGTCACTTTCTAAATACCTAAACTAGAAATATAGATGTCCAAACTATGCGAGTAGGGTAAACAACTAAGCTGAATAGGCGAAATGACTTGGCATTTCTAGTCTTTTCTTTTCTAGGAGACGAAACGACATTGAACCGTTTCAGTAGCGAGAAATTATCGCTTGATTTTAGGAATGATTTCTTAAGCAATAATTATAGTTACTAAATCAAATCTCTTGTATTCGCATCTATTTGAAGAGATTTTTAGATAGATTTGACAACAAAAATATCGGAAAACGTACTTGAATTCTAGTAAGAGACTCTGGAACTCTCTAAGAAATGGAACTAAAATTTATAAGGATGACATGGAACTATTTTTTCTAGAGCCATTACTTAGATTGCCAGAACCATATTTTTTTCTCAGTGTATATTATTAAAAAAAATTATTGCTAAAAGAATAATAAGACTTTGCAGGAAAATATACAACGTAGGGTTGTGTATAAACAAATTAGAGTCTTTTACTTTGTCTATATACTAGAAAAATAGGAAAGGATATATCATACAAGTTCAAAGAGATGTGTAGCCTAAATGACATCAAATATTGCCTTCCTGTATAATTTTTCTAATCTTATTCTAATCTGTTTTTTTATGAACTTAATTTGATATTGACAATAAAATTAGTGCATATTTAAACTTCATTTGACATCTCACTAAACTAAATTCAGCTTAGTAATGATAAAATGTGAATTTGGCATTGTGCAAAGAGCATTCCAAAAGGAAGTCGCAAAAGTTGCAAACGCCGACTTGGTCCGTACCACACTTTTCCAAGTAGGTTTTTAACTAACGTTTAAAAATACGGGATGGTTATTGAGAGATCCACACAATACAAATAAGTCGAGAATCCGATAGTATTTATATAATTAATTCTAATTAAATTAGTGTGTTTTTATATACATTTGACGTTTATTGTTTTTATACTGCCATTGGAGATTGCATTACACAAATATTTCGCTGAATGTTTTTAATCTAGGCTAAGTTTTTAATCTAGGCTTGATGACTAGGCCATCAAGCAACTCCATACAATGGCACATAGAATGGGTTCCCCCTGTATGAATATTGTATTTTTTAGGGTCAATATCCCGGTTAATTACAAACGATTTTTTTTTTCAAAATTCATTATTAACAATGCTTTTATGCTTCTACTGTGATAAAGATCTCCAGCGCTGCTCAATAGCTTTGATGAATGCCCGAAAATCCAAATCTGTGTGCAACAGCTTTTCTCAAAAGCTATCTGACCTAGTATAATCTCTATAGTTTTCCTGCAAAGTTTAAATTAACGTCTCCAACCTCTAATTTTTTCATAGTTTTAATTTCAGTAGATTCGGAAATAGATGGGGGGGGGGGAGGGGGCACAAATTTTTGCACTACATTTTCAACGATATCTGTGAAAATATACTACTTAAAATTAAAAGAAATGTATTTTTAAATTCAGTTTTACGGAAGCTTTGACATGATACCCTACATGATATACAAAGAAAGTATTATTTTTCTTTCAAGCAACTCCATTAGCCCTGGTACCCCTGAGTCCTAAATACATTTGTGAAGGCTTAATAATCTGTAAATATGCGGGTCTGTATTACTGCTGTAAATTTTAACTTTCTACGTTCCATGGTTTATGAGTAAAATGGCTATGACAGACAGAGACAGAGGTGCCTTTATAATTGGTCTGTTTTCAAGTTTTAAGTACAGAATCTCAAAAAATTATAATAAATAAAAATACTCCCCCCCCCCCACACACACACACATATCTCAGGCAAAAATGTCGATATGTAAAATTTACAATGGCAGCATTTTTTACAGTTAAACTCTTTCAGGTCAAAGTACTCTTCTTGGTAAGATGTTGAAAATATTGAATGACAGTAAGATTTATAAATAAAATTGTTTGAAAGTAATTAAATTTTTTCTTCTGGTGCATTATTCTAAAATTTTGGGGGTCATTATGACATTTATGGATTAAATTTAAATGGGATGCGTTATATCTCATCTCCCTTTAAGAGATTAAAAGCTGATTGTGCAAATGGCAACACAACAAATTTCATCATAAATATTCAACCAAAAAACCTCTTGACAATAATTTTGATTATTTTTTTTAATTGTTTCAAATTGAGAGACACGTTTGAAACAGATCATTTTCAATAATTAAATTAAAAATTTAATTCGTGATTAAGAGCATTTTATTGAAATATGTTTTTATTTAAATTAAATTTAAACATAATAATTGGATTAAACATAAAAACATAATTTATAAGATATAGTATATACAGTCGAGTCTCTCTATAACGAAGCTCCATCCAACGAATTTCTCTGTTTAGCGAATTTTTTATAGGAACGATTAATTTTTTTTTCATGATTACATTAAAAATAAACTCTATATAGCGAAATATATCTCTCCATTTAACGATTTTTTTTTTTTAAATGTTCTATTATAAGTTCAGAAAACACTTCAAATTATTTGTAGAGTAATTTTTTTTTTCGTTGATTTCTGGTTTATATTTCATTGCCACATTCCTCTATCTTATTCCTCATGTCCAAAAAAAGGCATTCAACTCCACCCTCCCCAAGAAAAACATCTTTTTACACTTGACTCTGTTTTAGCCAAGATGAACATACGTTCTTGAAAAAGATAGAAGCATTTGCTTGCTAGTGGAGCGATTTGGAACTATCACAAAGCATCCTAAAAGATAAAACTATTCCATTATTGTCTTGAAAATGGTGTTTGTTTCTTGGTTTTGATAGTAAGGCAGGAATAAGGAAGGGATAAGGGGGAATTGCAGAAAAGTTCGTTTTTCATCTACCTAAATTATCTCTCATTACTTTTTGAGTTTAGAGAGGATGTTTGTTGTTTGTGGCGACTCAGAGCATTTTATGTTGTGAGAGATCATTTGGATGAAGAATTGTTACTAAATATCATCTTTGCTGGTGTTATCTTCTACTGCATTTGCATAAAATTGCTTCTAGTTTAAACATAACTCTCTCTGATAAAGTAATGAATTTGAAATAACCAATAAAACACTGTGGAAAAAAAAAGAAAGTGGCGAAAATGTTTGAGATCTTGAAAAAAAAACCCGTTAAATATTTCAAAAGCTTAATTAAACACCACAAAAACAATTCTGTTTCAAAATTTAAACATTAAATGAAAATTTTTTTGCTGTTCTCTATTCATCGAATTTTTCTATATAACGAATTTTTTGTCTGAACGATGGATTTCGTTATATATAGACTCGACTGTATTAAATGACATGTTTTGTAAAATAATTACATTATTATATAAAGTCATATTTGTTTCTTTTATTCCAAGGTAATTTAACATACTCTAAGTTCAAGTTCAACGTGTCCCAATTTTGAACGATATCCTCTTTCAACTTAATACCAGCATCCTAGCCTGAGGTATTCCTCGACCTCTAAGTCTCAATCCATCGTCGCAATAAAAATGATGACCTCGTTTCTTGCTTCGGACATCCGGAATCATGTCTACAAATAGTTCTAATTATTTTTCAAGGGGGATTTTTAAAAATACCTCAACACACATTCAAATTTCTCTAAATCAGGGTCAGTTGATGTAACCTATTTCAGAAATGAATTGTACATGCCCAAAAAAACTGGACGTGTTATAATGAAAAGGTCGGAAGCACTCAAGTATAAAATTACTTCAATATAGGACAGACACTTCATCTTCGTCATTTAAATTATGGGAAGGCATGCATTTTTTGCTGTGTTATTGATCATGGTTTTGTAAACTAGAAAAGAGTTAGTTTAATGATAGATAGAATTTCAAGGAAATTAGTGTAATTAAAAATAAATTCAAATTTAATTCAAATAAAGGTGAAAAGAATTACTTAAAAAATGCAATTAATCGGAAATTAAAAAAAAAAAAATCAGGAAAATTCAGTGTAAGAGAATTCATACTTAACATTTAAAATAGATAAAGGAATAGTTTTTTTTAAATTAAAAATACTTTAGATGTGTCCCTATTAAAGGGAAAACAAAATGAATAAAACTTAATTTTACCTCTGTTTAATCAAAAGAAGAATGAGTAATAAATAAATAAATCAAATATTTAATATTAAAAAAACGATAAATTTATTCCAATCTAACAAAATTCCGATTTATTTTTAACTAGAGCCAAAAGTAGAATGAATAAAAAATAAACATATAAAATATTTAATATTTAACACTAAAAAATCAACTATAAATTTATTCCGATTTATTTTGAAGTAGAGCCAAAGTAGAATAAATAATAAATAAATACATAAAATATTCAATATTTAACAATAAAAAAATTAACCATAGATTTATTCCACTCTAACAAAATTCCGAATGATTTTGAAATTCATTGTTTAGGATTTCGGATATTTTGTAAATGTGTAACAGTTCTAATAAATGTTATAAATCAAAAACATAATCAAAATCACAGATAAATACATAAACACCATGGAAAATGCTGACGTCACATTCGCGGTGACAAAATCTAAAAAAATATTTTTCACCTTTCTTTAATTTCGAAACATTGCACAATTTTAATTTTTACATTATCGAATTTCAAGGAGTAGGAAAAAGGTTTATTCAAAATCAATTTGTTTAAAGACTACATCTCACATTGATTTTCACATCATCATACATTAAATTTTTTTCTGCTTTTTAAAATAAGTTTCAAGCATGATTTTTTAAAATTTATTTATCTCCATCACTTCAATAATCAATAGCCAATATAAATGGTTCAGTATTATTTTTCGGCTAATGTCTCATAATAATATTAAAACTTCATCAATAATTATATAAAATAACATAAATAAACGCAGATTTAACAGATATACAATGAAACTACGCGCTAAAGCCACTGAACTTAGCATAATCAAAATGGTTGTTAGTGGCTATTGTGGTTGTTAATGTTTATAATCGGTATTTCAATGCGTAAGATTAAGTTAACAACAATAAAGAATCAATCATACTAAAAAAATAAAGTAATGAGATTCAGTCTGGCATAAAGGTAATAATAAGCTATTCTTTTCTTTGAAAATTTAATTTTTTTATTGAATAATATATATATGCGTAAAAAAATTTTAAAAATCCATTAGAGTTTTTAAGGAAGATTAAAAAAAAATGGTTTCAAAGATAAACCGTAGATTGGATACTCTGGTCATTTTTGAAGAGGATGTCTCTGCACATTTGCTATATATAAAGCCTTAGTGTTTAGTAATTAATTGTCAAGGTTAGGTAGTTCTCAAATGTAAAATTCAACAAGACAAACATTTCTGACACATTCTCTCACTCGCTTTTAAGCGTAAAAGGATAAAATTGGCACACCTGATTATCGAAGCAATGTGTAATGAAATAGAGTTATCCATGTTTTTCATAAATAAATTTACTTATCGAGTCACAAGCAATTCTTATCACCTGACAAGTTTTTTTTTTTTTTGTTTCCTTTTTTCGCACTGCCATGTTGAGAACTCTGTTCAAAAGTTCACTCTGCCACTATTTCCTAAAAGATTTTCTGTCTTTACCAAAAACTTCAAAAATCTTCATTCAATTACATAATTTCTGAAAAAGATCATCTAATAATTGTATACTTTTTCGAGCAAATTAAATTCAGAAATGTCTCAGAAACAAGCTCCTTTGAATTTGAGAACAGCTTTAAGAAACGGCACTCAAAATAAAACTTAGTTGAAAAACAATTTTAAAATATTTACCTTTACGGTTTGAGTTAGAAGCCGAATAATACGTCCATATGCGCGAGAAGATTAAAAATACATCTCAGTACTTATTCTAATTATTCCAAAACAGTGTCAGTTGGAGCAATCTATTTCAGAAATAAATTGTGCCATCATTTTTAGTACATTATAGTTAATGCTCTTATCTCTGCAACCAAAAAAACTTACCAGCTAATTCTAATCCTATGGCGAAATTATTTTCTAATAGCTCGTTAGCATTTCGATATTTTAAAATATTTTTTTTTCTGTATTAGATAGTTAAGATTCATCTCTGCATCGCTCCTTTTTCACTTTTTCTATTTTGGTTTTAGATATTTTTTAGAATGCCACTTTCATTTTCGGAATCGGTTTTGAAAGCGAAAGTAACAATATAAAAAATATCTGCAACCAAACTCGAAAAAGTAAAAAAAAAGAACGATCTAGAGATGAATCTCAACTGTCCAATGCAGAAGACATAATTTTAAAAAGTTGAAATGAAAGCAAAATATTAGGAAACAACCTCCCCATAGGATTAGCATTAACAGGAACCTTATGTACTATTGACTTGCATTAGAATGTGGATTTGAAAATGTTTTATGAAATGCTCGGTATATTATGGAAAGAGACTGAACTAGAAATTTGAAGATAATTTTATGGTTGTTACATATTTTTATTACTCATGTTCTGTAAATGTAGTTTATGCGTGCTTTATTAACTCTGCATATCTTCTTCCTAGGCGGCAGCGGTGGTGGATTGAGCGGCATCTTGAGCGGGCTCGGTGGTCTCGGGGGCTCTTCCATGTTGTCTACCGCTCTTCCCCTGTTGATGGTCGTTGGTCTCGGAGCTATGCTGGTACCCCTTCTCGGAGGAGCCTTCTTCAGGGAAAGCCAGAAGCGAGGCCTGCCCAGCATCAGCCCAGCCTTCTTAGAGGGAGTGACAGACATCCTTGAGAAATTCGTCAAAGCTCTCGATTCTGTAGAAAAGAAATATAAATAATTAATATTTATTATGTATGTAAAAGTGAGTATCACTTTCATTTATTATTTTTTCTTTTCCTTTCCAAGTAATAGTACATAATAGTTGGAACAATATAGCTCAATTGTTGTCCCACATTTGACCCACGGTTAAAAATCTCCTCCACTCTTCTTAGAATTTTGCTCAGATGCACTTTGTATTAAGGGTGCAAAAGGAGAAAGTTGGAGCTTTGTTTGCTTTTTGATGGGAAAGTTATTTGCGATTTCACAAATTTGCCAACGATATGTTAATAACCTGTGCTTACTTTTGGATCTTTTAAGAACATCATTCTCACCAATAAGAAATGTGACACAATACAAATATATTATATTTAACAGGAAAGGCAAAATAAGATTCTTTTGGTTTTTTTTATTTTTATGAAAAAAATATAACGCTTAGCTCTGCATGCAATAGCAAAAGCTCAAGTAGAAAAATGTTAAACTCTAAAGAATGAAGACATAGTAGAGTTTTGGGGATTGATTAAATTTATACCTTCCATACAATCTGCTCCCTCTTCCTTAGTGGATATTCGACTTATGACAAAATGTATCAGTTTTCCTGATTACCACACTTATAACACTTTAACTTTTGCAAGATGCAGCTAATTGAGTAAAAAACCTATTAATGCAATAAGTATTGTTTTGAGTTGTGTCGTTTGTTGTGTTCTTGCGTATTGTCACTATATATTGGTCAATTAACCATTCTCTGCTAGTAAGATGAGATATTTTTATATAAATAATTCAAATACATCAAAATTTCATTGACATGTTTACTAGATTAATAAATGACATTTTTGATACGCTAAGTAGCAGAGAAATTTCTTTTTTTTTTTTTTTTTTTTGTGAGTAAGCCCGTTTTTAGTTTGACATTTGTCTCTTCTGTTACTGAATTGTAAAATTTGTTACAATTAATAGAATTAAGTTTTTTTATTATCATTTTTAAAGAAAAGAAATAATTGACTTGAACATGTGAAGAAAAAAAAAGTAGTTGGATGACACAAAAATTTCTTGTGCGAACATGCCAGTTTGCGTTTCGTTACTTTATAGTACATATTCACCATTTTCCAAGAACAAATGGGCTTGTATAAGTTATTAACAACTTAACATTAATGTTGTTTTGTTATTATTGCATGTATAAATTCAGTTGCTCAACAAAAATATTTGATTAACAATCGATAGAATTCTGAACACCGATATTCTATTTTCTGAAGCGTTATTAATGCATTACAAAGACTATTCAAAAAAGCCTCCAAAAATCAGTGGCAACAAAAGTAATTTTGTTTTTTGTAAATACTTCTTTAAATCTCGAAAATATATTGGTTACTGAGGCTTCTAAAGAGCATCTACAAAATAAATTATTTGATTTTTTTTTCTTTAGAGTAGCTATTCCATGTAGGCTAATGATTTATAGTTTAAAATTACTTGGTCAGCAAATACAAATTTCTTCAAACAACTGTTGTAGAAAATTAAATGAATTCCATTTTGAACAGGGATAAATTATGGCAGTATACTTTAATTAATGTCGGAATTAAGTGGTTAGAAATTTTTTCTAATTTAATACTATAAATACAATAAATCCTCTAATCCGGCATGTTTGGACTTGAAGCATGCCAGATAACAGGATGACTGTCGACAGCAACTTTTAGAAGTTAGAAACAAACAAAAAATTACATTAAAGCATGTTTTTGATTCTTTAAAACAGCTTAAATAGTATAAACACAAATACTCAGTAATGTAAAGTACAAAAGATGGAATGAACTATGAAATGTACTATAAAATGGAAACGTGCACTACAGATCTGCACAATAAGCCTACTTATCGAAGCCATATTAAGCAAACTCGAATATCAATTTGATTTGTAGTAGTCTTTTTTTTTTCTATTGGGAATCATTATGAATGATGTACGATATTCATAATTTCCGTATGATTGAAAGAACGGTTGTGCTTAGCAAACTTGATTCAGGGCATCAGCTGCTTGATTCAAACTAACCTTGTTTCAAACATCCACATTATCTTCATCAAATCCAATGTGTTTCGTAGCTGTTGGGTTGATAACATTCGGAATTAAGACCTGATCTGTCGAAATTTCATCTGTCTGCTCATCCAAATCTGCTTCAACCCACTCTTTATTAATTTTCGATACAGTTGTGTTTTTGAAAGTCGTGTTGGATTATTCAGCATGTTGGATTATAGGATATTTACTGCATGTAAATAAGGGCCGCGTTATTTAAGATGATTTTTTTAAAAATTCTTCTATTAATTTATAAACTTCAGTACAATTGCAGTCAGATTCATTGAATGTCCCAATGTATAATGAACTTTTGATTCTTGTTTATTTTTTATTAATAAATCAAGCCCAAAACTGATCTTTAATGTTCAGATTGTTTACAGGAATTTAGTTGCGGGATTCCAAATGTGTTTTAACTTTCTTAATTGTTTAATTTAAAAATTATTTTACCATCTAAAATACTTAAGATGAAAATGGGCTTTTTTTATGTTTAAAGGGACGGCTTTTTAAATATCATATAGAATTTTCCAAAAATGAAAAAGTTGCATCACCGCTTCTGTTTCATTGCCCTTTGCATAAAAGGATTGAATGCAGAAAAATAAAACATTTGTAATAAGAAACTTTCGCAACAGTTGCATTCTGCCTTTTTTCTGACTTTCTGCGAATGCTTCATATCGTTTCTTTTTTCGTGATTTCGAAGAAATATTTGAAAACAAAACTTGCATGTCTTTCGAAACAGATTTCTCGAAGCAGCAGCAACAAATTTTCAAGCTTCTTTATGTAAATAAGAAAAAATATTTCTATTGAAAAATTTTGTTAGGTTTACAAGTTTTATTTCTCTTACTTCCCAGAAATGTTTTGTTCATTCTTTTTTCCTTCATTCTATAGAAAGCTTTTCAAATTAGATTTGCATATCTCAATAAATAAATATCAGGAATAAGTACTAACAAAGTCTCAAGGTTATTTATACTAGCGTGTTTCTATCTTAATTCAAATTCACCAAATAAATAGTGAAGTAGATAAAAAACGTACTATCCATGCCTAATATGTTTCAAAGTTATGTAATCGATTTCAACTTATTTAATTTTATTTATAAATTGAACGAGCTTATTGCAAGGAGATAGCTACATGATCATATTACCTGTTCACTTTCTTGTTAAATAATATCAATAAAATTAAGTAAGAAAATAATGATACAAAATAAGTAAAAACCAAAATATAAAAATATCTCAGAATAGGTTTTTTTAATACTATAGCTATTAAACCTTTCACGGTGAAATAAAAACCATTTTAACAACATTTTAAAATTTAAAATTTAATTTTTTTATTCATTTTCCAAAAATCTAAAAATGGAGCTATCTCCTTCTTGCAACAAACCCATTAGTTGTGAAAAGAAGACATAATTTTACTCATAATGTAATACTTACATTGCTACTTTAATTTCGTAATACCTGAAATTAAAGTAGCAATTAATTATCATAAAGTATACTAAAAAATGCTCAATGTTTGAATCCTCCATTATTTTGCACATCAATACAGCATTTTCTTTTTATTCTATGGATTCCACTCTCAGCGCTATGCAATATATCATGACAGTGGTTAAATAGATATTTTTGTTGTTGTTGTTGTTGTTGTTGGAGGGGGGGGGGGGTCAAACATTGTTCCGATAACTTTGTGATAAAAATTGAATTTGATAACCATTAAAAATAATGTAAATGTTACAAAAAAAAAAGAAAAGAAAGAAAGAAAAGAAAGAAAAAATAAGAATAGAAAAACATTGTTTGCCCAAATAATCAAATTATTTCTAGTTACTTGTTTTTATTTGTTTGTTTGTTTGTTTGTTTTCTTATCATGTTAAAAATATCTGAACCTGTGTTTCTCAGTCTGTGTTATGCCGCGGCAAACTTAAATCGATGGTTAAGTTTAGGAACATTAAGTTACGAGGCCGAAAAAAATAAAACGAATACATAAATTTTAAAAGCCTTAAATTTCTTCTACTTTACAGCAGGTCATTAGTCTAAAGCATTTTATAATGTTTTTACTTGTTCAAAATTGTTATTATAATTATTTTTTAAAATTATACCTAAAGATCTGATGCGATTTTCATGATTTCACGAAATCAGTCTTACAAAGATAATGCAAATGCTGAAATATTGACGTTGCTATATGTGTGAAAATTGACCTTATTGTGATAGTTTAAAAATAAAATATAGTGAGTTGAAATCGTTTACATCATTTTAAAACACACTGTTAGAATCCGTGAGTCAAAAACAAAAAAACAAACAAAAATATATATTTATCTTTGCTAACTATTACAAAAGATGACCTAACTAATAGAAATATCTTAAAACCAGCTTCCGTGTTTAAAGATTTAAAAAGAAAAATATATATCATTTTGTTTTTCTGAAAAATTTGATATGGGATGACCTCGAACTGCAAAACAGCCCCGAAATTAAAACCAGGAAGATGATATGTGTAGGTTAATGAAATTGGCGCGGCCTGAGGCGTTGTTGCAGCCTCTCTAGCCGATAATCCAGTTTATACAGGTGAATGGTTCCGATCCCAGAAGATGATTCTGACATGGGACGATTATCATCTTTACGAAATACCGGGATGCGTGAAATGGCCCGATAAAAAAGATGCACGTCCGAAAGGAGAAGATGCTACTCTGCATTAATGAACACGTGTTTACAACACTGTGACCGACTGTTACTCGTTACCTGGAGATAATGGGCGAATAAACGATTTGGGATATTTTTCTCTTACAAAAACGTCAGTTTTGATCGATTGGAAAAAATTTTTTAATTATCTTTTTTTAGACGGTTAAGTTTATATCATGTTCATATTTCAAGAGTTAAGCCACCTAACTTGACGCTTTCTGAAACGAATGAACCAGAATAAAGATTTTCGACTTCAGCAAGTTTCTGAAATTCATCGATTTTGAGTGAAACTCTGCTTCCTTCGAAACTGTTAATAAATTTTGAGTTGAGATTTACAAATAAATAATAAGTTTTTTTTATTATTATTATTTCGATGAATTATTTTACACGCTGCAAAGATTAAAAGCAATAATAAACTATTCATAGTCGGACTTTCTTAACTATAAATTTAATGGAAGACATCAGTATTTTTTTTCTTACCATTAGAAATAATAGTAAAAATTCAAGGGAATACCTTACTCGGTCGCCACGCCCATTCCCATTAATTTTACGTTATCATTTTATATTTGTCTTTATTTTTAAATTCTACTCGCACATCTTATAAAAAAAAAAACTGTGGTATGCACATGTTGTCAAAGTATAGGTTTTTCTTATAAAAAAAGGTATTAACCGAATGAAATTCGTGTAAGAGATGGTGGTTCGGAAGTCACATGGGAAATGGCATAGAATCAGGGCCGTAGCTAGAAGTGAGCAATAGGGGGGGGGGGGGGGCTCAAGAGAATGTAAGGGGGTCATAATTTCTTTTCTCTCTCTCTGATAGAGAAAGATAAATTAGTGCATATTCACATTGTAGGTACTTTGTTTCTTATTAAACTGTTGTAATAAATTCATTTTATGCTAAGAAAAGTATATGATGGTAAAAATTTTTAGTGTATAACTGGTACAAATTAAACATCATGTTAGCTTTATATGTACAAATATGATTAGGGAGTATTGAAACTCTTATTTTAGATACATTTTAATAATTTTGTAAAACTGTGGAACGGTCTCAAAATTAAATTAGATTTTTTAACAGAATTTCATTTGAATTTTCGGAATAGAAATTCATTTAGTGACCTTGGAATGCTTTACACGGGGTCTCAAAATATTTTAGGGGGGAGGGCTGAGCCGCCCATAGCGCCCTGTGATGTAGAATCACATATAGTTTTCTTAAATTATACACTTTTCTAAGTTACAGTTAAAACTAATCTTTAATTGCATATCCATTTTATCTTAACGTTTTATTTCGATCCCATAATAACTTTCCTCTAAAAGAAAAGAAAGAAAACATATGTAGTATCTGCTTTATCATTAAAGCGGTTCTCAGATAAACGGATGTCCTTTATATGAATTTTCTCCTTCGCTAAAAATAATAAAAGAAAAAAATAAAGAACCACGTTGCTTGCGGTCAGTGAAATTTCATTTTCCTCTCTGCTTAATTTTATTTAAACTTATTCGTTACATAATAGTCTTTTCATGTACATGCTGTATGTTGTGTCTTTTGAGAACTTATTCTCAAAATATGCTCCTAACGTATGAATTGGCAGTCGAATTCTTTTTTGGCGTATTTTTTAGGACTGCTATTTTCTGGTTGCCCTGCTATTAAATTCAAAATCCTTTTAATTGTTTAAGGCGTAACAGACAATTTTCCGTAGATGATATCAGTCATTTTTGATATGCTCTTTGTCGCCAATTGTGTAATGCCAATGTGTGAATTATAGAATGAAGAATTAATTGCCTCCCTCTCGCTTCACAAAGCAGTCATGTGAAGACCGTCTCTTAAAAAGATTCTCTCAGGCACCATCCCTAACTATTTCTGTAAGAAATGACTTAAATTCAGAATTCTACTTGAAATAAACAAATTTCTTGAAAAGCCTTTAGTTTCTTAAAAATGATCACAGCCTACAGCTCTAGCGAATGCATTTTAAAAGGAGCCTGGTCAATTATACTTTAAAGTACAGATCTATACTATACGCCCCTTTAGCTACGGCCCTGCATAGAATCCATAAGGGTTAAAACATTACCTCATTTATTATATGACACTAAATTTTACCCAAATATTTATATATACATGTATATTTGATAAAATTGTGCAAAAACCTCACACAAATGAAAAGTGTCTTAGTTTTTTGCCTTTCTTGAAAAATCACGTAATTTTCATAGGATTTTTTAAGAAACTATGCTTGATCTTATTGCGTCACAGCAACTTTTATAATAATTATAAATTTTATTTTCTCTTTACAGATGTTATACCGTGAAATGCCACATTGGTTTCTTCTACGGACAGTTGACTGTTGAACGTGTTTGTTCCATGTTGTGAAGTCTAAGTGTGTTTTGTATTAACTGTTTCATTTTTTTTAAAAAAAGGAAGAGACAGACAGACGGCTGTCTCGTGGAGTGGAAGGACGGCAGGGAATCCCAGTTTTTATGTGTTAAATATTCGGACCAAGCGGGTCTTGCTCCGGTTTTAGTTGTCGTTTATTTTTGTGTTCTGCAGTATTAATATGTCCAGTGGTGTTAATTTTCTTCACAAAAATATTAGATCAGGGTTATCCAACCTTTTGTTTTCCGTGGAAGTCAATTATATATGTATAAAAAAATTTAATCGCATTTGCGGAATTTTTTTTTTTTCTGTTCAAACATAACTGTATTAGTACTAATTAAAGTTGTTACAGTAAAATATTAGTAAAAATACAACATCTAATTCGATAAAGATTCAAAAATGTCGAAAAAACATTCTTAACTTGATTTTTCTTATGATGTGATATAGGAAAGAAATTTTTCTGTTATTTACACATTAAATGGCGTTTATTCAACCGACATATGCATAACATTGGTAGTTATTTTTTTTTTTTAACCGATAATAATTTTTTTTTTTTAAGTGACCGGATGTAGACTATTCTAGACTGTAAGTTTTTAAAACAGTCATAGTACACTTTTTTGTTATTGTGCAAATAAACAATGAGTGTTTGGAAATTAGCTAATTGAATATTTAAAAGTCAGCTGTAAAATTTCGAATTTTTAAGGAGCTTTTGGATTATATCTTGTGATATGCCATGATTAAAACTCTAAGCCACATACGGAAAACAGGTTGGATAACCCTGTATTTTATTGTGGTTTAAAATTAGGAAAATTATTTCAGCTTCACGAAAAAATACTGTACGTGGAACTGTGCAATAATAATTTAATGTTCTTTTTTTCTTGCTTTTTGCTTTTGCTTTTGTGTGCGTGTGTTGCTTGAAAAGGGGGGATGTTGATGCACGCGTTAGCTTGTAGTTTAATATTTGTCACCGTAGTTTTATAGTTCTGAGGGGTTGCACTTCGCTTTTATGCTTTTTGTTGCTGGCACGTTCATGTTTAACGCATCATTGTCTTTTGCTTTGTCTTTAAATGCTAAAAAGCATTTAATCAAATGTTTGTGTTTGTGTGCTTAATTTATTTGTTCTTCACTCGACAAATGCTTACTGTTAAGGGATTGTGGACTTTGAAACATAAAATTATCTATAAAATTTATGTTTAAAAATTAACCCCATGTAAATTTTTCTTTTGTCTTTATAGGACTGTAATGTACACTTGCTCTATTTAGAGAAAATATTTATGTAGTTCGTTTTAAAACATACTCACAAATATGTGTACTTATAAGAGATGTACTTACAATAAAATAATGACTAATTTTCATGTATTTAGAATTCGTGTGACAGAGTAATTGTTTATCATACAATACATTATTTATGAAATTTTAGTATTAATAAAATATTTATGAATTTTTGCAAACTATGATATATGAACCAAAAAATGCTTTTTTTTTAGTCTGGCTGAGTTTATGAAATTTTTAAATCAAAAGCTTTTTTATTGCTATTTTTTAAATGCCCACAATCTTTTTATACTCTGGTTGTCTGCACTGTAAATGCTTTTCATGTTGTGTAACTTATATATTTATTTATGAATGTGTTTCATAGAATTGTCTCTATTGAGTGTTATTATTTGAATGGTTATTTACGAGCTTTGGGATTTTCCCCAGCTCCGAGACTCCAAGGTGTATTTATAGATTTGTGTATGTCTGTGATTGTTTTTTACCATGTTTGTCTTCCATGTTAAATGTGACGACATTTTTTGTTGATGTTTAGCCAAATGTGAAATGTGCATTTAATATTTGTATATCTAAGAAATAAAGATATTCTTTATTTATTGATATAGTGTCTTATTTATTTATTTATTTTATATAATATGTATTGCATAGCTCTTAAAAAACTTTTTATTTTATGGTGTATCAAATCTGATACATAGAGAACAATAACCAGGACTAGAGTATGTATATGAGACTTGTAAAAAAATGTATAAAGTATATATTACAAAAATGAAAATTTTACTTTACAAATCATTTGAAATTCGTGAAAATTTTGTCTCGTTTCTCCTTTATCGGTGGAAGGAGTGAGACATGGGATGTACGTTAGAATAGCCTAAAGTTTCAATTACTGCGGACTATTTTTTATATTCTATTGACACCACTATTTTTAAAAAATGAATTTCTTAGTATATTTCTCTTACAAATGTGCTTAAAGAGCATGTAAAAGATTTTTATCATGAAAAAATGGTGCGAGTTAGAATTAAAAATCATTCGAATGTACTTGAAACTTTGCGAATACTTCTTCTCGTATATATAAAGCAGCAGAAATGTATAAGGAAGATCCTTTATATCAAACATTATACTTTGTCCCATCTGAGTAAAATATAAAGCATGGATTTATTTATTACTATGAGGCATACAAAATTTACAACTACAAGATAAAAAACATTTTTAGTCAGAAAATCTCATTTCTTAGATGAAAAGAAAGTATTGAAATTAAATAAGTACCTATAAATATCTATATCTACAAGTTACACGGCCCAACGTCGTCTCTTTTTCATTTCTTTAAAATAGCTTGTAGTCACAAGTAATATTTTCTGAAAGGAGAAAAAAATCCTGCAAACTCAGATTTTTACCACGCTTTTTTATTAACTTCACCTGTATGTTTGTGAGTTTGTAACTCTCCTTATTTTATGTATGTTCACCGATTACTCGAAACCATGCAACCGATTAACTTGGTTTTGGTGTTAAATGAAAGACGATGCTCTCGAATTGGTACCACTTCAGTTTCATCGAAATTGGTTCAGTACTTTTTTAGTAATTAGGCAAAAACTAATAAAATTAGTGATTTTTCGCTAATTAAAAGTGTTGAATACGTTCACTAAATGGAGTGTAGACAGCATGGCCGAGCGGTCTAAGGCGCCGGATTGAAGCTCTGTTTTTCGAAAGAGATTGTGAGTTCGAACCCCACTCCTGACGTTATTTACATCTATGTAAAATTAAAAAAAAAATTCCGTATTACAATTTTTATTTTTTAACCGGCTTCAGAAAAGGAAGAGGAAGTTATCAATTCGACGCGTATATATATTTTTTTCTATGTATGTTCACCAATTACTCTGAAACTATCCAACCGATTAATTTGGTTTTTGTATTAAATATAAATAGAGTTTAAAATAACTAAAACCCACGCTTTTAAAGTAATCAAACTAAAAAGGGAAAAATAAATATAGTTTAAAAAAAACTAAAAAAACACGCTTTTTAAGTATATCAAACTAAAAAGTGAAAAATAATCCGTACTATAAGCTGAAAACGAAAATAGATGAAAAATACTATATTACTATAAAATCATTGTTATTATAGAAATCAATTAATAAGCAATAAATAAAATTATCGTGGAAAAAAAGCGTGGGGTGCTACTTAAGAACTGATAGATGGAGCATGGTAGATGGAACATCCCACGTTTTTTTTCCACGATAATTTTATTTATTGCTTATTAATTGATTTTTATAATAACAATGATTTTATAGTAATATAGTATTTTTCACCTATTTTCGTTTTCAGCTTATAGTACGAATTATTTTTCACTTTTTAGTTTGATATACTTAAAAAGCGTGTTTTTTAGTTTTTTTTAAACTATATTTATTTTTAAGGTTGTGTTTAAAGAACGACAGTAAAAAATTATTAAAATATAAGGGAGACAAGAGATGGTTGAACCACTTTTTAACTAAACGATTTTTAACTTTTTAAATATTGAACTTAGAACGAAGTTTTACGTATCATTCTATTCGTTATTCAATTAGCAGAATAAAAGTATGACATAAATGCAATGCATAAAAAAATTGAAAAAAAGATAGAAGGTTTTAATCATGAGAAAATAATGGGGCAGAGAACCCTAGCATACATGAGAGGCTTGACACACTATATTTTATGTTAAAATATTGTCAATAATAAACAAATATACAAATAAAATAAGTTTAAAAAAATGCAGAATAACTTTTATTCTATAAGGTTTAAACAAATAAAATAAGATTAAGAAGCGCAAAATACCTTTAAGTTACAAGGTTTAAACATCTCGTTTAATTCATTTAATCTTTCTCTCAAACAATCCAAAGCACCTTGCACAGGAACATTAGTGAAATGGTAAGGCGATTTCTAAGGTGCACCTTTTAGTGTCTTCAACAGTCTTGTTTTGTGCGACATAACAACCTTTAACTATTTTTTCTTCAAATTTCTTTATAATTTTGCCTTCCTACACTTAATAGTATTATTATACATCGCTTATTTAGTAGCAAATCAACTTTTTGTGATTTTTTTAAAAACAATTATTATGCATTGCTTGGTCAATAACAGAAAGAAAAACAGAAAATTTATAGAAATTTTTTAGTTATAAATTTTTATATTTTATTTATTTTTTTTTTTTCAAAATTATAATAAATAATAATATAATTTTACTATTTATTATTATTTTGAAATATATATTAATTATGATACACAATAATAAATATCCATTTATCAATATCGGTACAAAGTATCGACACTTAAAATCTTAACCTGACTTAACTGATTTAATACCAAGCAAAATGAAATCTGTCTATCACTCGAAACTTCACATCAATCTATACAAATTTTACTTCCCTTTTCTTATCAATTTGGCTATAACTATTGATAAAATAATGATAAAATATATAATTTTGATAAAATTTATTTATAAAATTTCCTTTCTAGTGATTTGTATGTATTTACGATATCACTAAAAGAAAAGGCAGTGTTAAGCAGGCCTGCGGAGTCAGTGGGAAAAACGGACGACTCCGACTCTGACTCCGGAAATTTTAATAGCCACGACTCCGACTCCTGGCTGGCTAAAATACTAGTGTTGCTGTTGGTTAAAATTAGAAAAGAACAGAAGGAAACTATAGCAAAAATTTCACTTGTCTAACTCAGTTCTTAGAGCTTTGAAAGAGAAAAAGAAAAAAATGTTATTCATTTTTAATAATTTTTTACTTTTTTTGTCTCACAAATCCGAAAAATCCAACTATCGGAATCTAAAGGAGAAAAGAAAACAGATATTTTACTATTTCGGATCTGTAGAGTTGAAAAGTAGAAATCGTCACAATTTTGATGTTAATTCGTGTCCTCCAAACCAGAAAATTTCGATGGAAAGAAAACAAGAAAAAAAAATCATGAGTCAAGCATAGATTATGAAGCACTTACCAACACATTCAGAATAATGTAACAAAACTGCACCGCTTAAAAAGTTAAAATATTACGTCTCATTTCACCACATGGAAATATATAACACATTTCATAACCGAATTTCATCTGTTCCCATCTACAATCAGAAAATTGTCCGAATTTTTTTAGAAGCACTGTATATATGATATAGAGATGATTTGTATCTATTAAAAACATGCATTCCAAAATTTAGTTCATTTAAGAGACACATATATTTCTGTCGAAAATTCCCCTTCACCAATTTGCTCTAACAATTAGAATGGTATGCGAATACTTTTGTGCAGGCCTGTATATGAGGTATAGAACTTATATATAAAGAGTAATACCAAGAAGACAGCACCAAGTAAGGTGGAGTGACGAAATCTGAAAAGTAGCCGGTGTAAATTGGATGACGAAAGCACTAGACAGGAAATATTGGAAAAATCTGAGGGAGACCTACATCTAGCAGTGGTTCGAAAACGGTTGGTTATGATGATGATGATAAAGAGCAATATGCAAAAAATTATTAAAAGCACATACCGAATATTAAAACGTATTCTCCAGTAATTATTACACAAAGACGGTACTGCAACGGATTTATTTTGTGTGTCCCTGTAAATTAATAAAAAAAATACTGTGAATGCTCTTTTTTAACATGATCGTAGTGAATTTCAGTGATTTATATCACTTTAACAGCATAATGTTATTAAAATACTCTTCACACTATTTTTCCCCATATACCATAATGTAATGGAATTCTTTTGAGTGTCCCTGTAAATGAACCATTAATCGTACATACTTCGTATGCAATACAAAATTCTTTAGTGATTCTAAATAATCTTTATCAATTTCATGAAATTTCGAGTATATTTATGGAACAACGTGGACAATCGGCCATACAAACCGACTCATAAGCACTTTACAACAGTTGGAAAGTGCTAAAAATAATAATTCCTTTTCTGGATTTGAAATTACATATAATTGGCTTAATTTCACTTCAAACTATCGAACAAAAGAAGCCGGAGTCGGAGTCGGCTTATTTCTTAGCGACTCCGAGTCCGACTCCTTTACTCAAAAATAGGCCCGACTCCGACTCCGACTCCGCATCCCTGGTGTTAAGGGTGTATTCGAAAAAACGCTTTTCCATCTTCAACAGCTCAAAATTTTCCGATACAATTTCAGAGACTTTTTAAAAGTACACACATGAAACTTGCTAAGGGGATTTTTCAAGAAACGTACAAAGTGCCCTCTGATGTCCTTTTACGCTCAATTCATAAGAATTTGATTTATAAACAATTACCTTCTCGGTATAACCCATTTTTTTTACATTCCCAGATCTCGCACTTTGGAAAAATTGGTTCAAAATGCCGTTATTAATTGCATTTATTTGCAATATTTTCTGCATTAATCAAAGAATCGACAATCACGGCACCATGCGTACTTTCTAAATAAGACATTTTGTCAGTTTGATGCATATGACAGCAAAAATGAATTAAAAAATAAATCGGAAAATAAGCAGTTTGAATCAAAATGCACCATTAAGAGCCATTAAGATTCAAAAAATTATTTTCATCGAACACTCTTAAAACGAAAGAGTTGATTAGGCTTCTCAGGAATGAGCTGTAATTTTTTCGATCATAAATGAGTTGTTTTTCAAATAATTCAATCTTCTTGATTTAAATTGCTTATTAAAATAGCTCAACTTGATTTAAATTGCTTAAAACAACTCGTTCACTCGAGTTATTTTAACTCTTTTCGAGAAGCTGCCTTTCAAAACGTCAGATGAATGGATTTCAGCTCAACTTGAGATATTTTGTGGCTGACTTTTTAAGAGAGAAGGTTAGCCGGAATTTTGTCCACAAGTATATTTAGCATATATCTCGTTACATTAACCAAAGGGCTTTTAGACAGCTTTGTTAGTGATTTGTAAACACGGAATATATCGTGGCATTTCTTTTAGAAGCATCCTTATTTTCTTTTTACAAATGTGATAATTTTCAAATACAATTTCAAAACATACTACAGTAACTATTTCTGGTCCTTAAAAATGTATGAAATTTTTCAACAAGAAATGTTTTCATTTTTGTGATTGTAAAATTTTAGCATATATTAGTTTATATGTGCTATATCTGATATGGAAACTGAAAATAAATAATTGAGTTTCGTTTAACCCCTTAACGCGCAGTGTTGCCGGGTCGGCAACACCTAAAGTTCCCCCTGTTTAGAGACACAAAAACTCCGTGAATATTTCAAAAACTAGTGTAATGGCTAATTTAAATTTTTCTTATGAGTTCTAGATGGACATATCACAGAGATCAAACTCTACTGTTTTTAAATAGTAGGTAAAATGTTTTACTGTAATACGCGCTTCACAGCAATGCTCTTCTCACTGCGCTTATCAATGCTTTACTTATGGGAAGTTACCACTTCGGCAACAGCTGTATAATTAAAATGGTTGGTGCAATCTTTACAAAACAATACCTGTGTACTCCTCTAGGCCTTAATAGATTGCCTAATTTTTGTTTTCTTTAAATTCCAACTTTAAAGTGTAGCGCGCCGGAAAGGGTTAAAGAAAATTGGTGTAGTCCCATTTCTGCCATTCCCTCCTTCCAAACCCCTTTTCCTAACTAATTAAATGCTACATCATATTTATCTGCAAATGTATGCAATAAATTTACATTTTTTATCTCTTCCACTTCAGAGTTTGGTATAAAATAGCAACAATGTCACAGTGTCTAGAAGTGTCATATATTAATTATAGCCTTTTATTTTACAAGAAAAAATTGGCATACATCAATTGTTGCAGATAAGATCAATTTTGTTTTTTTTATGTAATATGTAATTATGTGGAAACAGGCATTATAAGTAAAATTCTTTTATGTACATGTATATATACAATAAAACGTAGTAACAAGTAACAAGAAAGAACCACTATGCTTCAAGCATATATTATGAAACACGTTTCAATACATTCTAAATGCGGTAACAAAACTTAAATAATAAAATGAAAGATTATGTCTGAGTAAACAACATAACTAGGTTGGGAGGTCTTTTTAAGAGTCAAAGCTCTATTAGACCCTACTTAGCGACGCACATTCGACATTTAGCATCATGCAGCTTAGCGAAGTGTTATAAAGTTTTACAAAATTCATGGAGTGTACGGATGGTTATTTTCTTCATATACAGGGTGACAAGGAATAACTTATACACACATGATACATAATAACTTTAATGCTAATGAATATGTCAAAAACAAATGCAAATCAAAATAAATATGAATACATTATTTCGTCTGATATCTTTATAAATTTTCAAATTGGCTACCTTTAGCCTTAATACAGAGCTTTAAACGTGTCGCTAAATTTTCGGATATGGGCGGCAACTCACTCACTGATATTGTATTAAATTCCTTGCATGAGAATTTCTTTAGGGATGCCAAAGTTTTTATGAGGTTTAGTACACACCCTTGTCTCAAAATCGACCAAACAGAATAATGCACTGAGTTCAAATCTGGGGAATACGGTGGCCATTTTTGAACTCCAATAAAGTCAGGAAAATGTGTCGTGCACCAATCTTGAGTACCTTTAGCTTTTTGTGCAGGCTAAGTGCAGGCGGAATCTTGTAGGAAGGTTCATCTTTTGTTTTCAAAGAACTTTTGTGACCAAAGTAAAACGAAAACTTCCAAAAAGAGTTTGCAATATGTTTGATGATTAATTTTATACATTGATCAACAAAAATAAGTGGTGTTTCACACTAGCACATTTCCCTCCCCCAACCATTACAGATTGGGGCCGTCGACGCCGTTCAACAGTGCAAGAAGGTTCATGTGCTTCTGCTGACCAAATTCAATCCTTATGGCAATTGTGAGCTTGTTCAATCGAAAAAAGCATTTAAAATGAGAATCTAGGAAGACAAATGTATGCTATCGATTACCTGTGGCACGCTTTAACAGTTCTTTACACCTTTGAAGTCTTGTCCGTTTGTTCTTTTCTGTTAGCTTTTGTACCTCTTTCATTCTGTAAGGGTGAAGACTGTAATCTACACTTGCCATCAAATGTGGGGTTTCTCTTTTGATCTTCATCTCTCCAGCAACCTTTCTCCTTGAAATCCTAGAATTTCTTTGAATTCGCTTTTCGTTAACTACCCAGTTTCTCAATCTGTTAATTGTGCGCTTTCTTCCTTTCTTGGCCTGTCACCATCATGTCCAAGTACTTTAAATTTTTTGAGTTACTTAAGGTCTAGACCATAGGTTCCCAACGGGGGCGGTACCGCCCCCCAGTGGGCGCTGGAGCCTTCCAGGGGGGCGGTGAGGGGTCCAGAGGAAAATGGGGGGCGTTGAGACAGTCAAGGGGGGCGGTCATGACGTTCCTTCCTATTTAAGAAATTAATATAATGAAATTATTTGACCAGTCTCCCCGGCGTTGCATGGGCGATGATAAAAATCTTAAATATAGCTTTAAATGAAAATAGATGAAAATGAGCCTAGAGCTGGGATTTGCTTTCACCTGTGGCAGCTTGCAGCGAATGAGAACTTTCCATTCGAACTAATGGCGTGCGAAGCTTTCTTTGCCGCTTGTTTGTGTTCACGTGGCATGCTATTTGGATCGCCGAAGCTTATGTTCTGACCACTGATTTTTTTTAACTCTCGAACCGACGAATAATTTGATTTTGTCGTGTTTGATGAAATAAAACGGTAATTTAACCTTCTGATTTAGTAGCAAATGCATTGATCAAAATATTATCACGATCATTAGTTCAGAATTTTCTATATTAAGTTCACTGAAAGTTTGATTTCGAAAAATGTTGGAAATATAACGACTTATGCTTGAATAGAGATTTCCAAACAAAATTATAGTTTGAACCTGCTCAAAAAATTCGTTTATTCTGAATGAAAGCTATAAAAGACATTATAGCCTTTATACATACCTATAAATTTGTTACAAAGTGAATGTATTTAAATTTAAAATGTGGCTAATTTTGTAATTTTAAATGTTTGAATCTAAGAAAAAATGTCGGCAGTATAGTATTGACTATTTGAAATATGGATTTATGCATTCTCCTACGAACCAACCATTACTTATATGTTTAATTTTTTCAAACTGTTTTTGAAATGAAGCTATTAAGCCTTCTGAATTACAAGAATATTTTAATAAAATGCATGCTGATAAAGAAGACAAAGATTTATTTTATTTTTAAGCCCTGGAAAAGAAATATTTAAAACAGCGAACTGTATCAAACCTTTTTGAGTTGTTTTCTAAACAAGAAGATGACACATTATGGCGCTTCATATAAAATAACATTGTTAATAGCAAAAGTTAGAAAACTACACAGAATTGGCGAAGTATTAATCTTGGCGGCAATCAAACAGATAATAACTGTAGTTCATCATAAAACAGCGTCAGATATCATTCGAAAAATTCCTCTGAGTAATTATTTTGGAACAAAGAATAGATGAAACGATCAAGGACGTTGAAGTATAATTAAGCAATATTAGTTAAAAATTTGAAATTTTTCCATTCAATGCGATTAATCAACACTATCAAATAACGAAGCAACTACTCTCATTACATGTCCGATTCACAAAAAAACAACAACAAAAAAAATTCTAGTGTTATTATTTGCTGGAAATTTGGAAACTGATACAAAGGGAGAATCGATGTTTAATAGCTTCAACATGTTTCTTTAAAAGAAAAAAATTCCTATTCATAGTATTTTGTCAACAACTACTGATGGTGCTCCAGCAATGACAGGGAATCATACGGGTTTCATAACACATTTTAAAGAAGCAATTTGTACTCATTGTACGCAGGGATGTAGTGGAGGATATACGGGTGTACGCCGTATACCTTCTGGATTTCTTTAACACCGTATACCCTCTGCTTCTTAAAAAAGCTATAGTATATGCACCCTAAGGGTGCATATACCTTGAGCCCCTCTGCCTTGAGCGTATACCTTCTGCTTAGAGCGTATACCCTCAGTTTGTTTACGACTTCACCACTGACTGTACGTGTAGATTGTGTTAGTCATCGTCAGCTTTTGATTGCCAAAAGCTTGAATGAATATAGTAGTTTGTAGAATATAGTAGTTAGTATATGTAGCTTTATTACGTTATTAGTGAATAAAATTAGAAGCAATTGTTTGCATGTCAGATTATTTTGCCAACATTGAAATGAAAACGACGAAGATTACAATCGCTTGCTCTTGCACACAGAAGTTTGTTGGCTTTCTAAAGGTATTTGTCTGAATCGTTTTTTCAATCTATTTGACTCAGCACTGGACTTTCTTGAAAACAGAGGTAAAATATTTGCGCGAAAACCTGATAACATCCAAAAATAACATTGTTTATTTGAGAGTCCTGTTTAGAATATTCAATCAAATTCTTTTACAATTGCAGTGTTACGAATTAAATTTAATTAAAACAAAAAATCACATAGCTGCTTTTATGACAAAACTTGTTACATTCAAGAAAAATCTAGGCAGAAATTAATACAGCCATTTTCCTATGTTGGCAGCAATCTCTGCAAAGCAGGAAGATTTGCCAACTTACTCACAACACTTGGACCGAATCTTCAAACTGATTTTATTGAGCGATTCCAGGACATTTTAAACATGAACATACATTGGGTTTTAAATCCTTTCGCAAATGCAGATACAGCAGAACCATCAAATTTAGAAGAAGAACTTAAAGACTCATGATTAATGAGAAACTAAAAGTAAAGTTTTGAAGCGGATACCAAGAGTTCTGGCTTCAGAAATCTACACCCGTTCTCTACCCTTAGTTCTGGGCAAAAGAAGACACAATTTTAATTGCTTTTCTGTAAACGTATTTATTAAAGTGTGGGTTCAGTGCGATATCTAATTTATTGGCTAAGAAAAGAAATAGACTGCACGTTACTAAACGTGGCGATTTACGACTACTGTTAACAAAATTGGAAACCGGCATTAACAAATTGTTAAAATTCCATCAGAGGCAAACACCTCTTTAATATTTTTTTATTCTTATTTATTTTATCTTTATGTCATTCTTTTTATTAAATTCTCATTGATTTTCTGTTTATGCACATTATTATTTGTGAAACATTTACGTTAAAAATGTCACAAATCTAAAAGATGTTACTTATTTCAAATACTATACGCCGAGGTCTTTCGATCAAAACTGTTTCGTCCTAGGGACACCTTTGTTTACTTTCGAGTTACTTAAGAGTACGAAAAGGAATTTCAATGCATAAACAAAGCCGCCCTAAAGAAGATGAAGTTATGTTCAAAGCGCTTGGCGTATAGTATTTGAAGTTTTAAAACTGTGTTTTTATTTATAATAACTAGGGGGCCCCGCCCCCCTGCTCGCTATGCTCGCCAACCCCCCGCGTAATCGTTTCGCGATTCCAAATTATTGGCTGCCCCTGCTTGCTGCGCTCGCCAATACCCCATGGTATGAATAAGCAGTTGCAGAACTTTCAAATGATGTGTCACACAACTGGTGTTGTAAAGAAATTAAAAATGTGCCCCCCTGGGGGGCAGAGTGGAAGGCGACACAAAAGACATCCATAATATGAATAAGCAGCTGCAGACCTCTCAAATGATGTGTCACACAACTGGTGTTGTAAAGAAATTAAAAATTTTACCCCCCTGGGGAGAGCAGAGTGTGGGGTGACACACAAGACATCCATAATATGAATAAGCAGTTGCAGACCTTTCAAATCTTGTGTAACACGACTGGTGTTGTAAAGAAATTAAAAATGTGTCCCCCCTGGGGAGCAGGATGGGGGATAACACACAAGATATCCATTATATGAATAAGCAGTTGCAAACCTCTCAAATGACGTATCAAACGACTGGTGTTGTAAAGAAATTAAAAATTTGGCGAAATATTACAGTTATCGCCAAGTTGGCGTCACTTTTGACAACTAATTTTGGTCGCCAAATTTGGCGATATATCGCCAAGTTGGCAACAAACTTGGCGATTGTTGGCGATGGTAACCTTTCCTCTCTTTATGGTAACCCATACGGCGATGCATAGACGGAGTCCTTTCCTGATTGGTCTATTCGACTCATGGAAGGAGTGGACAACCCGGATTCGTTAGTTCCGGAAATCTTCCACATCAGCATCATTCCAGGAGTCATTCCTTTTAAGGCTAGTTTTTTTTTACTATAGAAGGACATCTTTTAGATACATGACATCACTAACGTATTAAATGCACTATTTTAGCAAGTTTATTTAATTTAATTTTGAGTTTATTTTTTTAAATTTCTACTTAACATCTTTGATAGTCGTTTTAATTATAATTCTACCTTGTGTTTCTTAATAAATAGACAAAAAATAGATATAGATAATATGATAAAATATTTTAATTGGTATAATTAGCTATTATGGAAGAGGGGGGGGGGCGTTGGAATATTTTTTTCTTGTAAGGGGGCGGTGGACCATAAAAGGTTGGGAAACTATGGTCTAGACGAACGGCACTAGTTTTTATTACACTAAAAGAGCAATCAATCACTCATTGATTTCGAACTGAACAAGGGTGAAACCTCGTTAAATGGTTTTTGAAGGACTGACCCTACCAATTTGACAAAGGAAGGGGAACTTTTATCTATTCCATCTTCGGTCGTAAACCTGTCAACTGATATTCCTCTCTTGAAGTTCAGATTCAGTACACTAGAAGTGCAATTTATACATCAAAGCGCCGAAACGAAAGATCAAAGATAGCGCAAGAAGTTAGTGCGAAAAACTGCCTTAGGTGTGTATGAAACCGTCTGCTTAGATATTTTCAATCGATGAACAATTTCACTTTGTTAAATTCCTTGCAGATGCAATTTAAATATGGCAGATCGTTTGTTAACCATAATGGCTTTCACAACTAATTTACTTTCACCTGTTAAGTAGTATTCTAGAATCAATCCTTTATGACAATAACTTTATAACTTTAGTGATAGTTAAAAATTTTTGATTTGAAACTACGTCCAAGTTATTTATTGTCACCCTGTATAAAATGAGTTCATATTGTCTGAGTTCATGTAGTATAAAAACTAGTACATTAAACTACATTGCTGGAAATTAAAATTGCAACACCATAAAAGAAAGAAAATACAAAAAAGATATTTATTGTACGTAAACAGTATCACACAAAAGAAAATGATTAAATTTGTAAGCAATTTGTTGATTTACAAGGTACAAAATTAGTAGAAACAGTTGACCACGTGGCAGCTAAAACAGTCCTTTCTCGGTTAAGGATAGAGTTAAACTGGACTTGGATGACAGAAACGGGCAACTCATTTCAAATCTATGCCACATTTCATCAATCGTATTAGCTGAGAAGTACGGTGAACCAAACTCTCAACAATCCATGACCAGATGTTTCAATGGGTGACAGATCTGGAGACTGTGCTGGCCAAAGCAGCAATGTAATACTATGTGTATCGATGAAGGTCAGAACATGAGATGCAGCATGTGTAGTGCGTTATCAGTAGATGACGTTTTGAAGGCCTCGAAGTCATGGCAAAACCACTGGCCATAAATGAAGAAAAGTACTGATATGCGTTCAAATCGCCGTCGATCCGAATTAGAGATGTGTATATCGTATACCCTGGCTATCGTATACTATTGGCTGCTCAAACCATCGCACCAGGTCCCTAATGACGATATCAAATGCAAGCAGGCGACAAGCGTTCTCTTCAGAGCCTCTAGACATGTGTACAGCCATCAGAATACTGCACGCAGAACCGGGACTTGTCTCAAAAGACACACTGTGCCACTCCTGTATCCTGCTTTGTCGTTCGGTGCACCAGAGTCGCCATCTCTTTCTATGTTGCATTGTCAAAGGAAGCCGCAATAATGGTCACCGTGTTGACACTTCATGCTGCTGCAAACATCGTCGCACCGCACAAGCTGGTACTTGGTGCGCTTCAAACATACCAATTTCCTGATTAATAATCCGTGATGTGGCTGTGCAGTTTTGAAAGACCGATCTCACAATGTGTCTGTTCTCCAAGATGTTAGTCATGGGAGAGAGTTGATATTCTGCATGACATTCAATATAACACTTAGCAAGCCACTGATTACATATTCGCTTAACAGTGATTGGATTTCCACCAGTGCGACCGACTATATCAAGGAACAATAATCCACACTCTCGATAGGCAACGATCCAACCACAATCGAGTTCCGATACTTGCTCGTAAGCATTTCTTCTTATTATTCGAGGCATAATACGGTATTCTGAGCAAACGCTAACCGTATAAAGGGTAAGATGAAACTTTTCTTTTATGCAGTGATTCAGATGTCGTTTCTCCTACCTGCGTCGTCTAAATGCACTGGAATACTAATCAATGTATATTCCAACATTTTCTTCTTTTCACATGATCTTAACGTACGTCTGACTATTCCTTCCTAGTGTTGAAAGTTTAATGTCCAACAGTGTATTAGAACACTTAGTCAATGGGAGGCAAAGCATTTTGGATGTATATTACTTATCTTCCATTAGTCGAGCAAAATTTACTATTTTCAGAGTAGATTTGAATCGCTTGAACACTAAGGTGATGACAACAAAGTGTTGATAATAATGATGATAGTGATGATGATTCATAGATGAAAATGTGGGGCTAAGATGCTGTTTAGCATATAATGCAATCATGCACCTATTTGATCACAGGTACACTGTGGAGATAAAGCGCTATCAAAATGGAAAAATTGCGACATGCATTGCCCCTGATTTATCACAAATACATAGATATTTCTATGACATAATAACAGCTGTTTACATACTCCAGGTGGAGGTTGTATGTATTGCTCTTTCAATATAATTCTTGCATTCTTGTTGCTAATTCTAAATAGAGATTTTTTGCTGTTTTTAAGATAGGAAGAAATATATGAAGAAAAAATATTTATATCTTATGATGTGGAGACAAATGCTTCCTCGTTGACTTGTTTTTCAGTAATCTCGTAGCAAGTAACTTCGCAGTTTCCGAGAACCCACTGAAAATAAAAAGTTTTGAAAGAATGTTACAGAGCATATATTATATTTTAAACTGACAGTAAGAGGCAAAAATATTTTCTGATGATTGAAGGCTTGAATAACTGTCAGAATGGATTTTCAAGCTTTTGTTGAAGATGTTATATCTACTATTGGATGATTTCGTCTACTCTCTTAAAATGTCAGCCAAAAAGTAACTCAAGTTGAGTCGAAATTCGCTCCTTACACGTTTTGAAAGGCAGCTTCTCATAAAGAGTTGAAACAACTCAAGTGAGTGAATTGTTTTTAAACAATTTAAATCAAGATGAGTTATTTAAATAAGCAAGCTAAATCAAGATAAGTAAAGCATTTAAAAAACAACTCATTCACGATTCAATAAATAACAGCTCTTTATTGAGAAGGCAAATCAACTCTTTCCTTTTAAGAATGTATTGACAGGAGTTTTACCTAGAAGATGAAGTTTTAATGGTCTAATTTTACATGTCTTGAAAGAATTCTTTCTGTATACTGAATATTTAAGTACATACGTCAAATAGTTGATTTTTTGACAGAATTTTTGTTTGCAAGAATGCACACTGTAAAACATTTGTGTAACATTACTCCATAAAACTGGTGGCAGCATTGCAGCCACCAGTTTTATGGTGTAATTTTTTTCACTTATATAATGGTGTATTTTAAACATATGTTATTAGTGTAACATTACATATTAGTGTAATGTTACTCTGGTTATCTTGGTTTATCGTTATACCACCATAAACTTGGTGGAAACTTGGCTGCCACTAACTTTATGAAGTAACGTTACACAAATGTTTTACAGTACAGGTCAGTTAGCCTGCTTCTGATATTCGTAAGAGAATCGTCCTTCCAGATATGGTCACACTTTTCAACAGCAAGATTAATGGAGGAATACCTATTATGATGCAGAAGCAGCCATTTTGATACATTCTATGTGCCAAAAATCAAAAGTATACAGTTCGCTTGGATTGAAAAGATGAGCTTCAGACTATGTTATTTTTGCAAACTAGTCAAAACACACAATTTGAAAACGCACAATGCATTTGAAAATTTACTTTCAGAAAGTACTACTTATAATCGGTAGTGAAACTGTGTATATGAATTACAAAATTTATACTCACAAAATAATATATAAAAATGTAGTCCAATTTGGAAACGCATAACAAAATTGAAAATTTTCTTTCAGAAATATCGATCAATAACCGGAAATATACTCTAATTCTTTCGTATAATCCTGTACATGATCTATATAATTTCTATACACCAAGTAATTTGCAAAAAGTACCAAGACGTCGCATAACCACAGTAAAAAGCATACTTCCTTCAATTATTTCTCCTATATAGTACTGTAACCAAATTATTTTATGTGCACATTTAAAAAAACTATAAATGATATGCACACCATATTCCATAGTAAGTATTTTACAGTCCACCTCACTGATATACAAAATGTTGTTCAGTTGGAAAATAAATAACACAATTACAATTACTCTGTTAAGCAATTCATGCTCATATACAGTGATTCTTAGGAATCATTTTGCGCAGTCCTGTACATGATCTACAGAATTTATACACACCAGATAGCGTGAAAAATTTACTTAAACTCTAAAAGCATGCGGCTACGAAAAACATACAGTCAATCAGGGTAACTGTCAGGGTAACTGTCAGGGTAACAGTCAATCAGGATTCTGTTCTTTTTACTTAAAAAAATAAATGGAAGTCACGAATTTTAAACGTTTCAGTTGCAACGCAGATGTCATATATGCAAACATAAGCGCATTTTTTTTTTTTTTTTCTGACGTCAATTTGGCGAAAACTTTGTTTTCAAATATCAGTTGCATACATATATTTTTAACTATTTTCTATTATCTTAAAAAGGAAAAATAATAAATAAAAAAGTTTAGTTAATAATTATAAAAAAAAAACAATTTAAATTATTAAAAAAAAAGAAAATAAAAGTAAATAAACAGTTTATTAATAAATAAACATCCGTGCTACTGTGCGAGGCATATAATTGCCATTTTGTTGCAATCGCGCCAAATGTGGTTCGTATATGACACCTATGTTTATTTCTCCAGCAAAATCTTCTAATTCAGCAAAAAAAAAAAAAAAAAAAAAAAAAAAGACAAAACATTGAATTATCAATGAATTATTAGATATATTGGGATTTTTCCGCCATTTTGAATGTAAAATATTGGATTTAGACATGAGACTATCTTTGTAATCTAACACTGATAATTTTCTTTAGTTAAACATTTTTTGTGATTGCCGCCAGTACTTATATTATTTTGAAGTACCGCTAGCAGGCCTTCCACATATCCTCAAAAGTATGGTTGCACTGGTCTATAAAAATAAATTTCTGGGTTTTGCAGGTACAGTCGATCAGAGTAATTTTGCACCAAATCAGGATAACTTTGCTCCACTTTCACCAAACTTTGATCCATTTTGTCATGGTGGAATCTTGACGAATTATTTCCAATGAGCTGCCATAATCACACTAGTGCAGCTGTCTATATTTTGAGACCAAAACTTTGCCTTAAGGGGGCTCAGGGGTTGAAAACTTTTCAAAAAATCGATTTTTTTTATGATCTAGTTTGATTACTCAATTAATTCTTAATTCAATGCAAAAAAACCGCATAAAAATATTAGCATTTTTAACGGAGTTATAAGCATTTATGTAACAATACTTAGTAACGAAATGAATACTTATGTAACAATAGCCGCATCCATATAATTTCAACTTTAAGTCGTGTTTTCTCAAAACTTGATTTTTGACGACTAACACCAAGATTAAAAAAAACTGTTTGATAGAATGTCTTATTTTTTTTTTTTTTTTTTTTTTTTTTTTTTGCATGCATATAACATCATAATCTAGATTATGAATTAAGGATATAACTATCACTTAATAAAAACAGTATTAAAAAATCTCTCAAAGTTGAAAATTTAAAAAACCCCTAAAAAATGCAACTTTTTTCCATTAAAAATACTCAAAATATTAAACTATCTAAAATATATTAATTCATAACCTAGATAATGATGTTATATGCATGCAAAAAAAATTAAGCCATTCCATCAAATAGTTTTTTTTTTTAAAAATCTTGGTGTTAGTCATCAAAAATCAAGTTTTGAGAAAACGCGACTTAAACTTGAAATTATATGGATGCGGCTATGAAAGTGTTGATACATAAATGCTTATAATTCCGTTAAAAATGCAAATATTTTCATGCGGTGTTTTGCATTGAGTTAAGAATTAAATGAATAATCAAATTAGATCATTAAAAAAAATCGATTTTTTGAAAAGTTTTCAACCTCTGAGCCCCCTTAAAAGCAAATGATGTAGTAGATTTAATCTTTTTTTCTGTCTTGGCCCAAAGTTATTCTGATAAATCAAAGTTAACCTGATTGACTGTACTTCCAGCATTCATTGGTCATAAACAGTACTGTAACCGAAATATTTTCTGCGTCGTTCTGTGTTAACTGACATGTGCATCATATTCTACAGTAACAATATCGTAGCCTCAAAAATTAACATAAATTTCATTTGTTTAAAACAATATAACATCATTTAAATATAACGCGAGCGATTTTTTGCTCTAGAGCATACTGTAGTGAAATACTTTTAAGTGCCCTTGTAAAAGAACTATGAATGCTACACACTTTATTTTCAGCATCGAACATTCATTTCTTGATAAATTTCACTGCCATATTTCAATTACATGGTAATCCATATATGTTTACATGAGTCAGAGTACACACAGACAAACTGAAATCATAAGCATTTTGTAATATGTTGAACTACGTTTAAAGAAGGTTATCTTGTATATGTAGTGCCTTTAAAGCAAAAATTAATGTAATATTTTAAAATTATTTTTATCTTTTTATTATATCATCAAAAAGAATCATTTAATTTTTTCCGTAATAATCAAGAAGAAATCCTACAATAAGGATTGGCCATTATAAACTTACATTTGGCACACGTTTTCGCATAGGTACTTACATAACACAGTAAATATGTAACACAGTAATAATGCTCCATAACACAGTAAAGTAATCGTTTTCTATAAAAGCGGTGGAGTGACGATGCAGCAAAAGGGTCAATTTTTTTACAGTGAACTTTACTGTGTTATGGAACATTCTCATTGGTCATGAAAGAGATATTCTATAAAAGCTGTGGAGTGACGCTACAACAAATGGATCAAATTTTTAACTGTGCAGCACTACCGAAATAATCGGCACGGGTGATTTTCAGGAAGCGCTATTATTGCAAAAGACGAGGAATTTGATGTCATAAATTCTCCCCAATTAGTTTCGATTAGGGAAAATCCCGTTGGAAAAGCCGAAATATGTATCAATTTAATATGCTCAATTACACCGTGATAAACGAGGATTCGAAATAAACATCAAATACAAAAGTTACGTATTTTTGTCCGTAGAATCCGAATCTGCAATAAAAAATGGGGGTTATAATTTAAGATTTCAAAGTTGGACCCCCTCTGACCCCCAGGGGGTCGGTTACGAAGGTCAAATTTGGTATCACTGAGTAGCTTATTTAAAAATATTTAACACGTATATTTACGTTTTTCATTCTCATATGTATTTCTCGAGTTATTCAACCGTTTCCAGACTTTTCGGACACCTTGTATATCATTTTCCACATTATTAAATAGTAAATTTGATTAAAGTTATTCTGGATGTGTTGTAATGTATTTCATAATCTACCATTGGTACATGATTTTTCTATCTTGTTTGAGATAAAAATTATGTTTCAATCTTAAAAAGAAAAATGCACAGAAAATCATAAAAACATTCTTTTCTGCATTCAAAACATTCTTTCTTTTCTTTTTTTGTTTTTTTAATATTTTGGATTAAAACATAACACTGGAAAATAACATAATCCTACGAAAAACTGGTAGACTTACTTATAAATGGTGGATTTATTCAGTTCTTTCAGTTTTTAAACTCATTTTAAATTATCAAAGCCCACTCCCTCTCTCTAAAATACACATCAATATGAAGGATGGAAAAAGCATAAGTAATTGAACCACTTTTGAGTTTAGATTTCCCACTCACTCGGCATTACAGAGAAATGAAGAAAATGATCATATATTTAATAAAACGAGTAAAAAATTCGCGTTCTGATAAAATCTTCTATACATGAAAAAATTAAAATATCCAGAATGTTTTAATCAAGAATTTTTTTTCATAATTTAAATTCCTTTAGATTAGCGAAACAATCTATGTATAAATATATGTTATAAAAAGAAATTAATAGAGTGGAAGTATTATCTCTGGAGGTGATGCTAAAAATGTAACTCTACCATTAAGTCCAATTAAGTACCAACAAAAGCACGTGCTTTGACACGTCTATCAATTGAAACAGGTTTAAATCCTTATTTTATTTATTTATTTATTTATTTATTTATTTTTTGGTCTTGTTTCTTAAAAAAAACTAATCTATCACTTCACCGGTAAAAATTTATTAATTATTTTATCATATGTGTTTTAAATATCAATATAGAAAATTATTTAAATGTTTTGCTTGAAACTATAACATTCTTTTGTTAATATCTTAAAATCGTCTGCACTCAGAAATCTATATTTTAGAATAATATTTATTACTTAAGTTTTCATACATGATTTTAAAAGAATGTTTTCATCATTATACTTTAAATATTTATTTACATGCAATTATTAAATCATAAACATTTTTCATCTACGTTATAAAGTAGTTAACATTACATTAATGAAAAAAAAATTTAGTTATACAATTTTTAGTTCGTATCAAATGTTTTCAATATCTTATTTAATTTTAATTTAATATTTAATTATTGCTAATTTTCCAATTTCCTTCATTTTAAAAGCGAACATTTACTTTAATAAATATTAATAGAACAAAAACCATTTCAAAAATTTGCTATTTCTTCTTAAAATATGCTTCAGTTGTAATTCGTTTCTTTCAATTCGTCTTATAATAAAATATCCCTTCCACGTCCTTTTGTTTGGAACATTAAAATTTGAGTGATAAATGGTTTCATATTGCAAACCTTTTTTGAGGTTTACTTCACCTCCACTTATCTCATTCCTTCATTGGTTTCTTTAATTCTGTCTCAGCCAGAGCTGCTAGAGCGTTCCAATTTAATGCTGGAATCTGTCGTAAGTTAACAAACTGCGCCAGCTGGTGGCAGGGGTGCAAATGAATGCGCGGGTTTGACGTCATATATGCGCAGATGCTTATTATCTCCGCATCTCTTGCGCATATTTTCAGAATTTTCATTCAATCATGACAGATTAATAAAATCTAGGAGATTTATTGCAAAATATTTTTGTTACAGCTTGTTTCGATAAAATCATGTACATTTAAAAAAATAGCCACAATATCATTTTAATTTCGGGAGAAAAAGTATTAATTAGCACTCATAAGTACCATATAATGCATTTCGTTGCATTATATAGTACTTATGAGTACTAATTAATACTTTTTCTCCCGAAATTAAAATGATATTGTGGCTATTTTTTTAAATGTACATGATTTTATCGAAACAAGCTGTAACAAAAATATTTTGCAATAAATCTCGTAGATTTTATTAATCTGTCATGATTGAGAGAAAACCTTGAAATTTATGATTGAATTTTTAATATGAATTCTCAAAATAGCTTTGTCTGTTAAAAAAAGAGAAAAAGTGAGAGAGATAGTCTAATCAACGATTGTAGGAAAATTATTGTTTAGAATTGTAAAATATTTAAGCTAATAAATTAACAATATTTCTTTGTTTAACAAAACAAAATTTAATACGTACATTTAAAATTAAAGTTATTCCGAATATACGTATAATGAAATAGGTTTTTAAATTAAAAGAATGAAACATTTGCAAATTAAATAATAAAAGTCGATACGACCAAGAAAACATTGGATTTTTATCGTCTGCAATTCGTAAATGAAAAATGGAGCTAAAGTTGAATATTTTATTTAGTATTAAATTCTATACATTTCTAAACAGTGATAAGCATTATATTATCATAGGAAATACTACGGTGTATACAATTTTGTATAACTTAGCTCATCAAGAATTTAGTAAAATGTGACACTACTTCAAAATTCTGCATTTACATATTAAGTACTTACAAAATTTAATGAGTCATCTTTCATTACATTAAAAACATAATTAAAGTAGAACATATTTTAATCAGCGATATTTATATCGCATAGTTAAATGGTATTTCATCTTAGTATGTTTTATGTTAATATTTAGTCGTACTACACTTATTTATTCTATATTTATTTACAATATTTCAAACTTAAAACTTATTCTACGCAATGTTTTAAAGAAACATTTTACAGAAACAAAAAAGTTTTGTTGCCATTCACACAAAAGAAACTGCAATCAACTTAATAATCCTCTAGTTATGCACCCCTGCCACTAGATGGCATATGCCTTGACCCCGCCTTTAATCTTGCGGACACCTCTTCCATAGGAGTTGGAACGCTTGAAATATATGCAGTTTTGGTCTCAGCTTTCTTAAAATTTTTACACAGCCAACCAACCATAAACAAACGAAAGAGAAAAAAAATGATTTTTTATCAGAGTGACCTCTCGATTTTAATTAATTACTCAGTTAATAATTGGAATTTCGAAATTCTGAAGCTCAGGTACATCAGGAGAGATTTGGGCTACTCTAAAAAAATTTTGAGCTTTGTACATGCTGTAGATTTTGATAGCCATCGCAGACACACACGCACACACAGAGAGAGAATTGCAGACACACACACACACACACACAGAGAGAGAGAGCGTTTTGTTCTTTTATTAATATAGATAGCCAAATTTAATTAACCTGTCCGGGTCCAAATTTGTTTGCATATTGAAAACAAAATTATTATTACTTTAGTAATGTTAATCGTTGCCATCCAAAAAGATTTTCTGCTGCTTAAAGAGTTTCTCTCTGTCTGAAATACGACGAATGTACTTATATAGTGTACCGTTCAAATCATATTTATATGATAATAGGCTAAGGAAGTGTTTTTGGAGATGTTTGGAAAATATCTTTTTACGACAGGGTTTAACAAATATTACAATTTTCTATTTTTTTTTTTTTTTGTTTTTTTTTTTCTTGTGGGCGTTTGATTACGCATGATTCGTTCAGAAAATTAACCTATATTTTAAAATTTAAGAGTGAAACATTTGTGTAATATAAAGAAATCGCCAACTGTGCAAAGAAAATTAAGTAAACATTTATTGCTATTACTAAATGGCAAAACATAGAGGAAGTCATAATAACAAAGCCATAGACAAATCCTATCATTTTTATATGTTGAAAATAACTAAATAACTGTTAAGACAAAAATAATACTCAATGAAAAAACATGTAATATTAATAGTACACCAGAGACGAAAGGGTTAATTAAAAACAAACGGCGCAGCTCCACAGTAATCCCCTTTCTTTTATTGCATCACCAGCTGACCTTATAGTATCTCCTCAAATTACGTCATTCGTTTTATAAAGGGATTCTGTAAAAATAATTTAATCAAGAACGTTAAACTTAATGAAGCTTTTTTGAATCTGAAGAAAACTACATTCAAATGCTTGAAAGGTTTTCAGTTCAGTTCAGAGCAGAGCACTTGAGCTAAGATTAAATCATCGACCACATAACTGTGACTGAAGACGATGATAAAAGATGATAAGGTTGCATGACAGAAGTTCGAAATGTCAAGTGTCAAAATAATTCTTAAAATTCTCACTTTCATTCAAGAAAGAATTTCGAATTTTATGATTCTTTCATTTGATTTGAAAACCTTTAAATAGATGGCCTTTTATATTTAAAATGTAAGCAAAAAGCTAAAAATATAATAAAAAGGTATGATTACTTACCATTCGAGTTTTTCATAGAATTAAGTCAAATTAGATTTATTGATTATTCTTCTACGATACTAAAAACAATAATTTGTCTTTATGAGAAATAGTCACTGTCACTTTACCGTTCTTTTCCCCACAAAGCTAAATAAATATGGGCTACACAATGAGACCACTAGAAACGCCCCTAGAGCCGAAATGTGAAACAAATATTTTATAAATAATTAGATTAATTTGAAATAATAATAAACAAACATTTTTTTTATTTAATTTCTTCCATATCTGTCTCATCTTTAATTTCCTCAAACAGAGAAAAAAATTGGATCTAGATTCATTTCAATTTAAAATTGAAATAAAACTTCAAATTTTTAAAGGGATAGAGTTAGCTGCGATGGCAATTTTTTCTTCGCTTTTCAACACATTGTGATAATTAAGTAGTAAAATTGTAAAATGCAAAGAAACAATATAACGTATTGAGCATGCTCTATACAATTAACTGATAGAGACTTGCGCTGAAATACAATAGCTAATAATCAACTATTTCGTGACGCTCAAAATGTGCTTTTCTTTTAGATGTTCCACTAAATCGGCATTATAGACAAATAAACTGATCATATATTCATTAAAATGAGTAGAAATTATGCGTTCTAATATAATCTTCTATGCATAAAAAATGTATCTAGACTATTTTAACCAATAAAATTTATTCATAACTTAAACTTTTTTACTTTAGATTAGTGAAACATTATCAATCTATCTATATAACATTCTGTTATTGATAAATTTAATTAATTTAACCCCTTAACGCGCAGTGTTGCCGGGTCGGCAACATCTAAAGTTCCCCCTGTTTAAAGACACAAAAACTCCCTGAATATTTCAAAAACTACTCTAATGGCTACTTTAAATCTTTCTTATGAATTCTAGATGGCAGCACCACAGAAATCAAACTCTACTGTTTTTAAATAATAGGTAAATTGTTTTACTGTAATACGCGCTTCACAGCAATGCTCTTCTCACTGCGCTTATCAATGCTTATCTTATGGGAGGTTACCACTTCGGCAACAGCTGTATAATTAAAATTGTTAGTGCATTCTTTACAAAACAATGCATGTGTACTCCTCTAGGCCTAAATAGATTGCCTATTTTTTTTCTTTAAATTCCAACTTTAAAGAGTAGTGCGCCGGAAAGGGTTCAAACAAACTGCTTTATAATAATCCCCTTTCTTTTATTGCATCACCAACTGACCTTATAGTATCTCCCCATATTACATCATTCATTTTATAAAGAGATTATTTTTGTAAAAAATAAAATAAAATAAAATAAAATAAAACTAATCAAAAACGTTAAACTTAATCAAACTTTTTTGAATCGGAAGGAAACTGTATTCAAATGCTTGAACTATTTACAGTTGCGAGCAGAGCCAACACCCCCTATAGTCAAGGCCTCCGCAGCGAATTCCAGAAGTTTCAATATGGCTGCCCCTACAGTCCGAAGGTCCGACTCCCCTACCGGTGACCTTTATTCGCAAATACCTAGTCAGTGTGCCTCAGTCCAGTGCTAGTACGGCATGTTTCAATCTGGCGTTTCGCCATTTTCTATTTTGTTTTGCGTTCTACAAAATTTGGATATTATAAAGACTAAAAGTAAGTGTTATCTCTTTTTCCTTATATCATTGTTTTAACAAAGCTGTAAAGATAATTTCTGTTACACACATCTGTTACAAGATTAATGATTACCGATTTAGTTTTCAAGCTATATGTATTGCAACAGTGGTTTTCAAATCAATTACATCTATGGTGAATTAGTATTTTGTTTAAAATAATTATAAAAAATATATAATTTTGCTTCTCATCTGAATTTTTATCCTGTTGATTTTAACTTTCAGTATTTCCTCACGGGATTTTGTTAATATTTATGTGTAATATATCTTTATAAGAAAATTACTGCCCTTTAGCAATTGTTTATTTCTTTGTTTATTAAGTATTTTTCTAAATTCCAGTTTATTAGTTTGAATCCGAATTTACTTATCTCGCTATCAATTTAAAAATAATTTACTATAAGTAATCTGGGTGCGCTGTTTAAATTAATTCATAAAATATTCAAAGCGTTTGATTATTGCTATTACAGCTTTCATTAGCATATTAATTAGCTTCAGCTGTTAAATTACTTTTGATATTTTGACAATTATCTTTTCCTTCTTTCCACTATACTTTTCTATACTCTTAATTCGAAAGTTATTTTTATGGAAACAGATTTTTTTTTCTTTAATATTAGTAGATATTTTTTGGTAATAATAATAATAGTAATTTAAAATTAATTTATAAATTGATAAAGAACAGACACTTTCTTTAATAATAATAATAATAGTAAAGTATAATAATAATAGCAATTTAAAGATAATTTATAGATTGATAAGGAATAGATTTTTTTTCTTTAATAATAATTCATAATAATAATAATTTAAAAATAATTTATAGATTGATACTGAACACATTTTTTCCTGAATAATAATAATACTTTAAAATGTATACTTTAATAATTTATAGATTGGCAATTGACAGATTTTTTTCAATAATAATTTATAATAATAATTGTAATTTAAAAATAATTTATAAATTAATAAGGAACAGATGCTTTCTTTAATAATAATAATAATGTGTAATGATAATAGCAATTTAAATATAATTAATAGATTGATAAGGAATAGATTTTTTTTTTCTTTAATAATAATTAATATAATCTTTAATAATTTATAGATTGGCAATTGACAGATTTTTTTCAATAATAATTTATAATAATAATTGTAATTTAAAAATAATTTATAAATTAATAAGGAACAGATGCTTTCTTTAATAATAATAATAATGTGTAATGATAATAGCAATTTAAATATAATTAATAGATTGATAAGGAATAGATTTTTTTTTCTTTAATAATAATTTATAATTATAATTTTAAAATAATTTATAGGTTGATACTGAACACATTTTTATCCTTAATAATAATAATACTTTAATAATTTATAGATTGGCAACTGACAGATTTTTTTCAATAATATTAATAATAATAATTTATAATAATAATTGTAATTTAAAAATAATTTATAAATTAATAAAGAACAGATGCTTTCTTTAATAATATTAATTTAGAATAGTAATATTAATTTAAAAATAATTTATAAATTGATAAGTTATTGCATCTTTTTTTTTCTTTGTTCCAATGCCACTTGATATTATATTTAATATTAATTTATACGATTAAACAATCTTATAAGGAAATACTGAATAATAAATAAGTTAAAGCTAGAAAGCAAATAAAATATACCTTATTTATTTATTATTATTTGTTTTGATTTAATAAAAAACATTTTATATCTTACATATGTATAACAGAAATTATTACATAATAATGATATTAAGACAATGACATACGTAAATGAGATAACACTTAGCATTCTGTCTTTAAATAATTCTCATCAAATAAGAAAAAAGTAAACAAATAAAATACATGGGAGTGAGTGTGAAAAGTGTGTGTGTGTGTGGGGGGGGTATATTTGAAATGAAAATACATTTTTTTCCCAATTCTTTTTTTTTTTTTTTTTTATCAAGTCATCAAATTCCAGTCATGTAAACGAATTTAGCTTCAGGATTATGAAGCTAATTTAAAATATAAATTTTAATATATTTTTTAGAAAAAATGATGTACTGTTATCGTTTTAACCTTAAGTTTTTTTGCTGAGTTTTTTTTTCTCTTTTCTTTCTTTTATTTTCATTCTTTCTTTTCTCCAATGTATAAGTTCATTTGATGTTCATTTGATGCTTTAATATAGATTTTTTTTTTTTTTTTATCCTACTTATTTAAAATAGTGTGATATTGATAATGCAAAAAAAATATTCTATTTCTAAATTAAATCACATCTATTTAAAAATCCAAAGCTCAAATCTAATGCAGTTTTGCCTCTTATAAAAATTTGTATTTTAAGTCCTTTTTAGTATATTTTTTAAACAATAAGTAACCCTCTTAAATTACAACTTATATTTATAGGAAATGACAATTATTTACTTGATTACACTTTAAATTAACTGAAAAAGTAAACACTATTGCTAAAAATTTTGAAAATTACAAGAAATGCAACTTTGTGTGAGCTTGTGTAAATTCATATTATGGACGTGGGAAGTCGGACATCGCGATCGGCCATTTTGAAACGGTGTGAAGGCCTTGACTATAGGGGGTGTTGGCACAGCACTTGAGCTAAGATTAAAACATTGACCACATAATTGTGACTGAAGACGGTGGTAAAAGCTGCATGACATAAGTTCGAAATGTCAAGCGTCAAAATGATTCTAAAGCTCTCACTTTCTTTGAAAAATAATTTCGAGTTTTATTATTCTTTTATTTGATTTGTAAACCTTTAAACAGATGGCTATTTATATTTAAAATGTAATCAAAAAGCTAGGAATATAATAAAATGAAAGATTACTTGCCATTTGAATTTTTCATGAAATTATGCCAAGTTAATTTTAAATACCCACTAAAAAAAAATCTGAAGAGAACCTTTAAAATAATCTGTAGAAAATCTGTTAGCAATTGGTTCATTTTTTTTAAAATTCTGCAGGTAATTTTAAAGATGTTTTAAAGAAATCTGCAGATATAAGTAAGGTAAAGCAAAATTTCCAAATCAGATTCTTCAGATTTCGGTAGAATATTTAAAGAAGGTGGCGATTTCTTCAGATAATCTTAAGATTATTTTTAGTGGCGATCTCCTTCTACAACCATAAAAACATGAATTTAATAGAAAAATAAATAAACAGTATATAAATAGAAAAAGAGTATGGAACTTTCTCGATTTTATTTCTAGTAAAAGAAGTACCGAAGTCTTCATAGCTTGCGGAACTAATCAACGTAGCGTGCATTCTTTTCCTTTCAAGTACATTTCATGCACTGTGCATATGCATACACAAAATATTACATACACGATATATTTCACACATTATTTGCAAGAATAAAATCGATTTTATTTCATCAAAAAAGAAAAAAAAACAGATTTTAATACATTTCTTTTTATACATACATGCAAAAATATCTAATAAAAAAGTTATCATAAAGGTAACGAGATTATACAAAGAACCTCAGCCACAAAATAATTCAAGTTGAGCGGAAATCCACTCATCTCACGATTTGAAAGTCAGCTTCTTGTAAAGAGTTCAAACAACTCAAGTGAACGAGTTGTTTTTATGCAATTTAAATCAAGATGAGTAATTTAAAAGAGATATTTCAGTCAAAATGAGTAAAACGTTTAAAAACCAACTCATTCATAATCTAATAAATTATAGCTCTTTTCTGAGGAGACAAATCCACTCTTTCGTTTTTAGAGTGTATATATGCATAAAATACTGCTTTAATATTTTGCATAACTAACATATCAGCATTTTCACTTTTCTGTCTTTTTCTTTTCGATTGCCTGTCAATTGTATTGTGATGGCCACTTGCTGTAAATTAACAAATAGACTTCCATGACTCAAATTTGTTAACAGAAGAGTCAAGTATTCTACATTATAAATGTCAAACGTATTCATGGTTAATGCTGTATCGTCTTTTCATTGGCAACATCTGATTATCAAAATATTTAGTTGGATAAACATAGCGAAATAGCCCCCGAGACCGATGCTCGAAATAACATGTGTGTGTGGTAATAGGGCTCAGCATGGGAATACAATATAAAGTGTTTTTAGACTCTGATCTTGAACTGTCCTTGAAATAATAAGAAAATATGCGTTGGCGCAATTTTTTCGAAAAAAATTTTCTCAAAAAAAAAGTACAAAAGTTCAAAAAAGTTAACAAACGCCAATAGAATATACTAGTGCAAATGATATATATTTTTTTAACAAACTTTAACAAGAAAAATAAACAAAAATATATTTTTTAAATTATTAATATAACAATCTTATGTTTGCACCAATCAAAAAATTACAGAATAATGCTCAAAGTATGTACTTTTAAGAAAGCAAATTTCGTTAAAATTCAAGATGCACGTTTTGAGGTTAAAAAAAAATGCTAACAACTTTCTAAAATATTCTTAACTTTTCCTGTTTGTACTTGCAGAAATACGCTGCTATTGGGTAATTCGTGACGTTTTCAACCGGGCAGAATGCGCAGTGCGCCAGAATAAGAGAATGTTTTCATAGGTACCACTTTCCTGTAGGTTTTTTTCGTGTTTGTAAATATTATGTTATTTTGCCGTGGTTTGCTTCCTTCTCACGTAATAATTTCAAGATCTGGTTAATAAAACGGTAAAATTTTCCTACCGTTAATTTTACACCGAAAAAGTATATGGAATATACAGTGTATGCATAATGAGATAACGTTATATTGCACATACATAACATAAACGGGCAAAATGTTAGTGGGGTGTCTTCCACTTGACATCGGAAGATATCTTTAGGGGGAAGATGGTAGCCATTTCACTGTAAAAAATCTGCGCAATGTTCTTGACATTTACTGTGCAACATTCCTGGGTTTTCTCGGTTTATTTCTTCTGATCCAAGAATACCGAGAAATCCGGTGTAATACTTTCCACAATGTTGTGTAACTTTTTGGAATAGTTGAGAAAGTGGAAATTACTGATCAACTGTGAAACGTTCCGAATATTTTCTATGTAACATTCCTTAATTTTAGTAGGTATACTTTTTGTGAGCTTTAGTGTAACTTTTCGGATTTATTGTAAAATAGAAGTTATTGATAATCTGTGCAAATTTATATATGTTTTGCGTATACCATTCCTTATTTTGTGGTTGATCAGAAAAATCAATTACAGAAAAATCGTTATTTTGCGTATTATGTCATTTTATTATTCCAGTTGTGAAAAGACTACGGGATCTTGAGCTATAAAAAATAGCACAAAGGTGCGTATACCCTACTAATTCTACATCTCAAAGCTCTTATTCAAATCTCTGCCCTGTATAGTTCCTGAGCTATATTTTGCATATAAAAATCAATTTTTTGTGTGCATATCATTTTGATCGCTTAGTTATGAATCGATAATGAAACTAGAGTCATTATTTTTTACCGAAGCTTTTACTACGCCTTTAATTGTGCATCTCGAATATTTTTTTTTCCCAGTTTAGACTCTGAAGAATCTTCTTGGTCTTTATTATCCATAAGAACATCTTTTTGCGTGTGGTTCATTTTGTTGCCTCAGATGAAATATATATATATATATGGGATCTAGAGCAACTAACTTTGGTGTGAAAGTGCTTATTTCCGTGTTATTGTACATTTTCAAACCTATTTTCCAAATTCGACCAGTTTTACGAAATTACTTTATCAGTGATTGTTTGAAGAAATTCTTGATTTTAGTACCGCGACTTTTTATCCAAATACCTACTATTTCCGATTAGTAATAATCGCCTTATTTAATCAGCTATGCCATCCTTGAGGATTTCTTTTTACAATGTCTATCACTATTTTCGAATAGTAATCTTTCTGTCATTAAATAAAGCGATTATTACTATTCGGAAATAGTTTGATGTTCACATTAAAAACTTAATATCTAGGTATATGAATTCGCTTCTTAAGCGAGATCTTTCTGTTCCAAGGGATGAAAATTTTTACATTTGTTGTAAGAGCGATGTTCTGGTGATGTTGGAACTGGAGTAAATTCGGGTATTAATGGGTATCACGTCTTAAGCGGGTTCGACTGTTTCCTAAAACAATAAATCTAGCAAAAAAAATATTATAAAAGAAGACAACGCTTGAAGGGGAAAAGGGAGAAGCTCAGGCCAACTATTTTATTTTTCAAAATATTCAGTCTATAACATGAAATTAAAGACATATCAGTAGAGAAATGTTTAAGTTTTGTCATTTCTCCCCCCTCCTCTCCTCTTTAGTATCTGTAAACTATATATGTATATAAAGGATGAAAAGGTACAATTTTAAGGCACTTACTAGAAAATATTACTAATTTTGTGGTAAGGTTAGTGTGCCTAAATGTGACTCCTAAGTACGCTAATGTTCTTTTACTTAAAATTTTAATGCAAAAGCCCTAAATGCCATATAATAAGAAATTCGATCTTTAACGAAACACTAAGCATTTTTCTGCATTGATAACATTTTCTTAGATATTTTCGATCAAATAGACATCATTCATTTTATAGCGCCCCTATGTTTCGTAAATTTATCAAATTTCACTAAATTTCCTCTCGAATTTTTAACTTTGAAGATAAAATAATCTTATTAACGTAAATAAACTATGTCTGTTTCATTTAACTGACCAATAAACTGTTAAAAATAGCGCTCAGTTTGTGGATTAGAATTTAAACAACTACCAGGTAAGTTTGTATGGTATTCTTGATATATTGTATTAAAATAATTAAAGCAAATTTTATGTTTAATTAAGCTCTCGTAAATCGCATAATCCTCCATTTAAAATTTTTCTTTAACTTCGCACTTAAGATTATCTAAGTGCTAAGTATTTAAGATTATCAAATTCGAACAATATACTTCTTTTTAAATTTTTTAATCAAAGAAACTCAGTGTATATTTTAGTAACAAAATATAACCACATTATTATTTAAATTACAATAATTTTATGATGGAAACTCTGGAAGATTTTGTGTTGATTAAAAATCTTGTGTTAAATATTTATTTTAATGAGGTTAAGTTAATTTTACCAACGTTATACAAATCGGTAGCTTAAATGCAGTCTCCGATTAAAACAGAATGCAATTGAGTTATGCCATTATTTAAGCGTAACTTAGCGAGCACTTTTTTAAATCCTTATATTTGAATTCTGTTTTCATTTTTTACTATAATCGTTATTTTTTACTTTTATATTAGAAAAAAGATAAAAAATAAAACTACGCTTATTTAAATGACTATTTGTTTCAATATACTTACATTTAAGTACAGAAAATGTTCAATTTTTTTTTAAGTGAAAGAATATATTGCCGTGTAATTGGAGTAACTTGTATAGTGGTGCAACTTCCAAACATGCACTTGTTAGCTGAATATCCAATCTTTGCCAGATATCCTTTGCATATCTTTTATGCATGAGACAGTGTGCCACTACATGCATTTTACAATCTGCAGAGTTTTTTTTTTTTTTTTTTTTTTTTTTTTTTTTTTGTAGAGTTTTACGGCAAGACAATTACATTTAAAGAAAGTTAATTTTAAAAAATGTTTGCAATAAAATACTAATTAATCCAGTTTTATTGCTTCTAATTTATCAAGGGTCAGAAACTGAAAATTTCTTTTGCTCGAGTCAAAGCTTACTTTTATGATGGAACAGAAGTAGATGATGGAGATTAACTGCTTTTTAATATACCTCCTGGGAGTGTTATTTATCTTTTAGGAATGAATGATACGGTAATTTGTTTGATTTTTAAATTGAAGTCTATTTTACATTTCATTACATGTGCAATTTAACTTATATGCATAAGCAAAATATAACAATTCTATACACATTATCATAAGCTAAAAGCTAGAAAGTAAAATGAAGGATTAAGTGGAAACTAAACAAAAATTTATAGTATCAATTTATAATCTTAATTTAAGAAAAAAAAATTACATAAATTAAGAATTGCTGGATTTTTATCAGATTTTAATGAAGTCAATACTTTAACTGCTGAGTTTTTTAACATTTGAAAAGCATACTTTTAGAATGTTACATTCTTTTAAAAAGATTCTGAATAATTGGAATAATTTATGTGCATGTGTCTTTATTATATCTTTCGTTTGTATGCTTGTGCAAAATATAGATAAAAATTAACATTGGCCACTGGCCAGTACGCAGATTTTTAGTTATTGACAATTAATAAAGTTACGAACACTTCATGCAAAATCATATGAAGTGTTCGTATATTTCTAACTATCAACATTGTAGCTTACTAATATTTTTAAATTTCCATTTGATCGGAGTACATTCAACTAAAAGCTGAAATTGTATATAACAGAAAAATATGTAACTAAGAAATTACCGTAGTCAAATTAACAATATTTAAAATGAGCCGGGGAATCCACATTAACGTGGCTGTTTGTAGGGGAGGGGGGGAATTGGCAAACCCCAAATTAAATTCTATCTATTTAAACAGGCATAAAAAATTCTAGGAAAATAATATTAAAATTAAAATTTATTAAATAAAAGCTACATTAAAAAAACTTCTCTGAATCCCCGTTATAAGGTGGCGTAACATCGAGAATTTCTCAAACTTAATTTCCAAATTTGAATATATTATGTAATCAAACTTAAAATATGCATTATGACCATATTGAAAAACAAGAGCTCGGATATCAGCGTTAGCAAGCCCTCCAAAGCGCAACTAAAATCCACGCAAATGGAGGCTTCTAAATCTCGCTTACAAAATAATTTTCAATATTATAATTTATCAAATTAACATAAAGCTGCATAAAGAATTGGAAAAGTATTCGAAACCACATTAACAGGGGATAGTGTAACATCGAAGATTTCTGTGATTTGATCTAAAAGAACACAATATTTATGTTATATAATTCAAAAAAACTTAAATGCACATTAACTAGTATATTAAAACAGGAATTCTAGAAATATGCTTCCAAAAAGGCTTGCAAAATTAAATTTTGAAAAAGCATACCGAATTATTTATTGCCAAAAGAATTGAGAAGAAACGTGAAAAATAATTTCGTACTTAACATGTGTGAGTTTACTTCCATATTTAAAGCGTAAAGTATCACTTTGAATTTAAATCTTATTACATCTATTATTGTGATTTGTTGAACTATTTCAGTGTTACACAATATACCTTGAATCTGACAAATTTTTTAATATCTTTATTTTGACCGGGTTACCAAATGCATTTTGAAAATTTCACAATACTATTTTTATGAAACATCGGATAAATTTTATAAGTGTTTGAAGTGAGATGGGTGGGTTTTAAAGTTTAAAGTTTGCTGCAATTATTATGATAGTTAAAAAATAAAATTAAGTATCTGTGAGATTAATTCATCTTTCTGTTAAATATGTACCCAAAATTTGAAGCTATTTGGTAATTTTATGCAATTTAAAATAAACAAAATGAAAGTGGTGGATACCCCCCCTCCAAAAAAAAAAAAAATACTTAACCTAAAAACCCTTGCATTAAGATGCTTGTACGGAGGTGTACTAAATTAAAAAGAAAAACTAAATTAAAAAAGAAAAAGCAAGCAGACTGTAAATTTAATGGAATGTTTATTTTCTAAGAGTCGCCGCTTGTTGCAGCATTTTGAGCTTGTTGCTAAGAGACCGTTTCTCTCAATTCACTGCGTCACACAACACGAGCAGGGTTACACTAAATTGCCGATTGGGGTATAATTGGCGTGGGCTGTGTTTGTCGCCAAGGCGATGTTACAAGATCACAATACAGAAGCGGAACATCCCGCCAGGCGTTGAAATATTTTTATATTTCAAGATACATATGCAATACAAGTAATAACAGAACATGATACAAATTATAAGCAAAAATAAATAAATAAAATAAATAAACACAAATAATACATGAAAAATTAATACATAATAAAGCACATTTAAGGTTTAAGATCTATGATGTTGTCCTCAATGGGTAATATACTTATTTTTGAAATAGGTCGTTTAAAATTACCCTTAGCGGTACGAACTTCAACTACCCTGACTATCCCGTCCGCGCCTGGGAAAACCTTATTAATGCGGCCTAGTGACCAAGTGCAAATGGGTAATTGTGAGTCCTTAAGCAAAACTAGCATTCCTGGCAGAATATTAGGCCTTTTAAATAGCCACTTGTTTCTTCCTTGTAACTGGCTCAGATAATTATTCTGCCAACGTTTCCATATTAACTGCGTTAATTTTTGAGTCCTTTGCCATTTATTTAGCAAATTATCTTTGACCTCACTTAAATTGGGTTCTGGAATTAAATTAAGAGGCTTTCCTATGAGGAAGTGACCAGGAGTCAACACCTGAAGATCGTCAGGATCTGTTGACAAAGGACAAAGTGGTCGCGAATTTAAAATAGCCTCTATCTGTGTGATAACTGTCAGGAATTCCTCGATCGTGAGATGAGCTGAGCCCACAGCTCTTTTTAAGTGGTATTTGAAAGATTTGACTCCTGCCTCCCAAAGGCCACCAAAATTTGGCGCCCTAGGAGGGGAGAACTTCCAGTTAATACCTTCAGAAGCTAAAAAGTTCGAAACTTCATCACTCGTAACAAGTCTGCGTAAACGTTTTATTTCTGCTGAAGCCCCAACGAAATTTGTAGCATTGTCGCTAAAGATTACAGAGCTTTTCCCACGACGAGCGAAGAATCTTTTAGAGTCGCTATTATAGCCTCGGATGTCAAATCTGAGACAAAATCCAAGTGCACAGCTTTAGTGACCATACATACAAATATGGCAACATAGATTTTCTGAAAAGTACCCTTTCTTTGACCTTTATATTTTATTTCAAAAGGCCCACTTAAATCTAATCCCACATTTGAAAATGAGGAACTGGGCACTATTCTTTCAGGAGGGAGATCCCCCATCATTTGACTAGCCGTTATAGGTTTAATTTTAAAGCATTGTAAACACTCATGTACAATTTTACGTGCAATATTTCTGCCACCAAGCAGCCAATATTTTTGACGCACTGTGTTCAAAAGAGCTTGGGGTCCTACATGAAAATCTCGTTTATGATGATATTGAAAAATTAATTTCGTCAAGCGACAGCTCGCCGGAAGTATAATGGGGTGTTTATGGTCAAAATTCAAATTTGATTTTGCTAGTCTTCCTCCCACCCTCAATAAGCTATCTCCATCTAAAAAGGGATTTAAGAATCTTAACTTACTTGCGCGATGAACCGAAGATCCCTCTTGGAGGGCCGAAATTTCAAATTTGAAATGCTTTACCTGTATATCTTTTATTAAATAATTCTCTGCTTTTCTTAATTCCTCCAGCAACAGAGGGCCGGTTGCAGATGTTGTTTTTTTACATTTATGTATGAATCTGAAAATATAAACTAAAATTCTAATTAATTTTTGGAAATTATTGCTAAGATTAATTAAATTATCACAGAAATTAGAGTCAGTATGAATAGCGAATGTCAAGTTGCTGGGAGCTTTAAGCTCACTAGAATAATGTTCATCTTTAATGTCACATATATTAGAGTCAGTTTTTGCTATTGTTTCTTCAAGAATTGAAAGAGGCGGGCCATGCCACCACAACTGGTTAGAAGACAGGTTTTCCACACTTGCACCTCTTGATATCAAGTCAGCTGGATTGTGTTCTGACGGAATATGAAACCATGGAAAGTTCTTAGTTTGTTCCTTAATTTGCACAACGCGGTTTCCCACAAACGTTTTCAGGAGATGAGGAGCAGTGTCTATCCAAGCTAAAGCAATAGTTGAATCAGAAAACAAATTGACTGAAGCTATTTGTTTGTCTAATGAATTTAAGACCTTGTTAGTGAGTTTAGCCAGAAGAAGACATGCTGACACTGTTATTACTTTGGTTGGACACACGCGGGATTTACTACATAATAAGTGACTGATGGTTTCACTAGAATTAGATGTTTGCATGTATATCACTGCGCCATAAGCCTTGGAAGACGCATCTGCGAAACCATTTAGCACCACTGATTGGTTCACAGCTAGGAAGCATCTTGGCACTTCAATGGATTCCAGTTCTTTAAGACTTTCGAGGAAGGTTTCCCATTGTTTGGCAACATGAGAGGGCAGCTTCTCATTCCACTCTATTTTAAGAAGCCATAGCTCCTGCATGAATATTTTTGCTTTAGCAATCACTGGCCCTAAGAGACCGAGAGGATCATAAATGTGGGCAATTTGCGAAAGTACAGCTCCTTTTGTGAAATCACTCTTTGTGTTGATATTAACTTTATACCTAAACGTATCATTGAAACTGTTCCACAACATCCCTAATGTTTTAACAGTTATTTCTTCAGAATTTCTGTCCAGGGGAAACATGTGATTATCAGTAGATTGGACCTCATTGGTACACCATTTGTGTAAAACCATCCCTCCCTTTAGGAGGAGTTCTGTTAATTGCGATTTCATTAATCTGAATTCTTCTAAATTGGATGAGCCCGATAGGCAATCATCCATATAAAAGTCCTTCAAAACAATTTTCGATGCTAACAGGAATTCCTTTTTCTCATCTAGAGCTAATTCTTGGAATACTTTGGTGGCTAAGTAGGGAGCACACGATGTTCCATACGAAACTGTTGTTAGCTGAAATACCTTAACCGGGGATGACATACTGTCTTTCCACAAAATTTTTAAATATTTGTACTGGGATGGATTTATTTCTATCATCCTAAACATTTGTTTAATATCCGCAGTAAAAGCATAAATATGCTTTCTAAATCTAATATCGAAAAAAGATCATCTTGCAGAACTCCACCCTTACATAATAAATCGTTCAAAGATTTTCCGTTGGTTGACTTGGCACTAGCGTCAAAAACGACGCGTAGTTTTGTGGTTTTACTAGAGGGTCGTAAAACGCCGTGATGTGGTAAGTAATAGCCATCATTAAAGTTCGTGTTTTCTTTTATTTCATGCATGTGATTTAAATCTCTATATTCTTTAATAAATTCTGTGTATAAATTTTTCATAACAGGATCTCGATCTAAACGTTGCCACAGAGAGTTTAATCTTTTCAAAGCAAGATTTTTGGAATTTCCCAAATCGGGTTCTAAAACCTGTGGTTTAAACGGCATCGTGACCACAAACCTACCATCCGGTTTTCTGAAGTGCATTTTATCGAAGTGATTATTACAATATTCTAATTCTTCACTGTTACAGGGTTTTAAATTTTGTACTTCTTCAATTTCCCAGAAAGACTTCAAAGTGTCATTAAGTATTTCAAGATTTTTTGTTAAGAAACAATAATTAGTATTATTATTATTTACTGTTTTGTCATAAATACAACCAGATACAATATAACCGAAAATACTTGATTGCAAATATAAATTATTGCCTAACTTTATTTTTTCTTCATTTAAAAGAGAAAAATACAGTTCAGCATCGATAATTATCTCCACACTGCTTGGAATGTTAAATTGTTTATCCGCTAAACAAATATTTGCTGGAATTTTTAAATCTGATATGTTTATCCTTTTCGAGGGCGTGAAGTCACAAATGTTTGGAACGATTAATAACTCAATATCATAACTGGTACTATTCATTTATTTGACAACTTTGATTTGATTCTAGATTTAATGTAAATAGGCAATTTATTTATTCCACTTACAGGAATATTTATTTTCTCTTTTTTCAAGCCTAATATTTGTGCTGCTTTAAATGTACAAAAACAATTCTGCGATGCGGAATCTAATATTGCCCTGAAAGGAATTTCGATGCCATTTACATCTGTCAAATAAATTATTGCAGTGCTAATTAAAACAGATTTATTATTATCATTTTCATATGAAAAAAGTGAATGAGCAGTAGTTTCGTTTTGTGATAAATCTTCCGAAACAAAATTGCTATTTATTGTTTCATGTATTGGGAGATTGTTTATAGGATTGTTTACTGGTGTTGTATAGTTATGTAATGATGAATGATGGCTTGTGCTTTTGCAAACATGACAAGTGCTTTTTGAATTACAATAATTAATGAGGTGGGCTGAACTTAAACAATTGAAGCAAAGTTTATTTTTCTTAACAAGGTTAATTCGCTCACTTAACTTCATGTTTTTATATTTAACACAATGATATAAGGGGTGGTTTTCAGTTTTACAAATTACGCAACATTTACTTTGAGGTTTGTTTGTTTTTATGAATAAGGATTTTGCAGTATATTTAGAGGATACGTTAGAACTTATACTATTTAAGATTTGACATCTTCGCTCAAGAAATTCTAAAAATTCATCAAAATTAGGCACTTCATTATCCTTTAATGTTAGTTCGTATTGTTTACGAGTTTCGTTATCTAGTTTATTTAGAATAATATTCAGCAAAATTGCGTTCGAGAAATTATCTCTATCATACTTTAAGATCTTTAAAGCCCTTAAATTTTTCTTCACGTTATCCAATAAAATGCGGAGATCCTTAGCGGATTCCTGTTTAATTACATAAAGATTTAAAATATTCTTTATATGACAATCTACCATAACTCTTTTATTCTCGTATCTTTGTTCTAACGCATTGAAAAGTGAAACATAATTTTCATCTGGTGTAAGCAAACTCCTCGCTTCACCAGTCAAAGCAGAACGCAAATAAAATAGTTTTTCATTATCTTTTAAATTTGAATTATCATTAATAAGCTCATTAAAAGTACTTTTAAATACGGACCATTCTTCAATTCTGCCACTAAAAACCGGCAATATGACCCTAGGTAGCTTAATGCTAGACGTTTTAGCTTGGTCCTGTTCAATGGATTTTTTATTAGAATCAGTATTTTCATAATAAGCATTAATAGAGGATTTTAAGGTTACCTCTAGTTTTAGAATATCTTCGTCCAGTTGCGAGAGGATTTTTTCCGTTTCTTCCAACTTTTCTTCCTCTATTATTCTATAATATTCTAGTTTAAGAGCTTCAAACTTTTCTTCTGTTTTCGACAGTAAGTCCAGGTGGGCTTTCCATTCGGATAAATTAAATGTTTTTCCATCCGTTGCGTTAAATATTCTAGTGACTTGGGCCTTGATATTCTCTCGCCTTCTGTTTAACGATGTTATTTCACTTTCCGACATTATTCATCTTCTTGACGAAATTCGATAAATTCAATATTTAATTCAATAGAAAAGACACTGGCTTGTTCATACCTCCGGGTCGCTAGGACCAAAATGTACGGAGGTGTACTAAATTAAAAAGAAAAACTAAATTAAAAAAGAAAAAGCAAGTAGACTGTAAATTTAATGAAATGTTTATTTTCTAAGAGTCGCCGCTTGTTGCAGCATTTTGAGCTTGTTGCTAAGAGACCGTTTCTCTCAATCCACTGCGTCACACAACACGAGCAGGGTTACACTAAATTGCCGATTGGCGTATAATTGGCGTGGGCTGTGTTTGTCGCCAAGGCGATGTTACAAGATCACCATACAGAAGCGGAACAATGCTAGTGCCATATCATTCACCGGTGACTGACATCGAAATTTCCGTTTTAGCCGCGTTAGTCGCCGGTGGCCGACAGCGTAAAATTATAATATAAAACTAAATATTACATTGTTTTAAGTAATTGCTGAAAATTTATTTAAAATTTTCATTTTATTAAAGGATATCATTAAGACAACGGAAATTTCAGTGTCAGTCATCTGTGACTGGCGTTAAATTCAACGTGTTAAAGAAGTAATTTATCCTTCTAATAAAAGGAGGCCTAAATTTGAAACTAATTGGTTCTCGACAAGTAAAATCTATTTAAAGCTGAATTAGTTGGAGAGGGGGGAGAGCTTTTACACTTGACCTATATTTGGCCTAACATTGTTGAGTTGATTAGTCTGGCCTAATTTTCTAATAAACTGATATCCAAACTTCAAAGAAAAAGTATAATTCTAAACAAAAGTTTTTGTTTAAGCCTATTTAAGAGGGGGGGGGGGATTACCAGTCACTTTATATTTGATTTAGAACCCACCAAAACCCGAAATAATCAGCCTCACGAAGTAAGTAGACTTTATTTAGTAAATTTAAGCGAGTTTGCGCAGGAACATGGGTCTTGTATAATGCAGATGCATCAAAATTTCGGGTTTAGCAGTTTTTTAGCAGATTTTGTATATAGGCAGGCACACTTTAATTTGCACAGGAATGAGATTCCTGGATTAAGTATATTAAAAGTAACATTAACTTGGAATTGCGTTATATCAATTTTGTCATAAATGAAATTAATTATATTGAGTAATAAGACGGGGGAAAAGATTTTAAGGAATTTCAGAATTAAACAATAAAATTAGACATTTCGGGAAACTTTTTTTAATTCCAAGATAAACTACGTCCCCTGTTTTAAATATTTCATAGTGTATAGTAGCATGCGTAATTATCTCGGATGAAAAAAGACCTCTTGGCAATTAACTATGCTTTCCCACCAGAAGCGATTAAGAAACTTTAAACCAAAGAAGAGTTATCTACTTTTTTTTCTAGTGTTTGGGATAATCGTCAATTTGTACTGCGAAAATTATAAACGATTTTTTCCTATTTTATCCCTGGTATCGATATACCTTACAACCATCGTGCTTGGCGAGTAGCACCCATCACGTTTCCGACTGATTACGGTAAAGTTAATCGTTTTTTAGTGTTACTCGACGGTGGCAATTTCTAATTTTACGCCTTATTGCAAGGAACTAACCAAAAAAGTGTAAAAGCGTAAATGAACTCATATTGTCTATCAATATCGAGGACAGTGGCAAAACTGAGATCCGCAATACCCTGCGACGTAGAGGGGGGGGGGCTTTCAAGTAATTATGAAAAATAAACATCTTAAACGGTCATAAACGGTTGATCATTTTAGGATTTTAAGAACGAGTCATTTGTATTGAATAACGAATGTATATTTTGCGTACTCCTAACTTGATCTGCGCGTAAAAAAATCATACCCACAACACGGGTCATGAAACGGGGACTGATAAAAAGATGATGAGAAAAAGGGGGGGGGGAGATACAGATTCCTTGTGGAAAATTTTCCTGAAGACTCACAAACTAAAGTTATTCTATTGAATGGAGATTTCACAAAATCAATACATAATTGAGAGAAAAATTTTTCAACGATGTATAAACCCGTTTTTATCTAATAAATTCAAATTTTTCACTTCAAATCCAAAATATTTCAATCCATTTTTCAAAATGGAACAAAACCCTGTACATTTCATAGATATTCATGTTTGTTCATACGCAACATGACAACAGTGCACTTCCAAAAACTCCATTTAAAATGTATATATTGACTATTTTGCAACTTTTTTCATTTTTTGCAGAACATTCTGGGAGTATGCAAAAATAGTTGCTATACTTTACGTATTGTAATTACAGTCTTTTTAGGACATATATTCAAGTATTCTATATTATCAAACTATTGCATTATACATAGTGCAAATATGAATAACTTCTCCAATAAACATTTTGATTTTTCTAGAAATTGAATAAACACTATTGCATTCAATAATTTATGCATAAAAAATAAAACCTATAATATGTTTTTTGTTTCTTTGTAGCCACCTTGGGTAACAATCACATTTGAAGATAATGATAGTTCATTAACAGAAAAAAATGAAGACCTTGGAACAGCAGAATTAAATTTAAATATTAGCAGTCACTTGTATATTAAAGCACCCAACTCGCAAGGATTTTCAGATTTTTTCAGAAGATTTTTCTTCTACTCTAACTAAAACTTTAACTGAAGATTTCATGCAATGGACAGAAAAATGTGAGTTACTGAATCATTTAGTTTTGAAGATCTACAAATTCATAGACAATCCCTCTGCAGCTGAACGAAAGCAAGGAGAAAATGAAATTTTATATGAAGATGTCGAATTTGAACAGAGTGCATTTTCGACAATATCTTTATATAATTTTTGTAGCATAAAATATCGTTTCAAAGGCTCTGGGACTCGCACTTTCATTGAACTAAAATTGTTGAAGTTGAAAGTTGTTGAAGTTGGTGTAGGTAGTTACTTTATGTGAAAAATTAAGCAAATTGCGATAAAATTCTAGATTTGTAATTATTATAGGTTTTAATTCTAGATTGTAATTTTAGCCATAATATGAATAAAACTCTGTGCATATAATAAAAATTCTGTGAATTTTTATTTTTGATTGTATTATTTTTTAAATTACAGTATTCTTGCGATATCTTAAGTCGAAGGGATTCTAAAAAAATATTTTGCAATAGCCAATTGTTCTGATAAGTCATTTAGAGGAATTTATAATATCAAAGAGAAAAATGTACTTCATTTGATGTATCAAGAGTACACTGTATTAAGAGTTTCAATTTTTTAAAATATTATCTTCATTCGTCAGCTAAATATAAATTTTATTGTATCTCTTGAGATCTGAATTTGAATTTTGTGCCTAAACCACATGAATGAATGTTTTTATATATGCTAATGCTTAAGTTACAATTTTTAAGTTATTTTTTACTATAATTTAAAAAATCTCTTTCAATCATTTTTGAGTATTTGAACTTGATTTGAAAATTTTTGTTATTAAACCTTAACGTTTTGGAGTAAAATTTTAAAAGAATTATGCCCTGTATAAAACATGCATCAAGACCCGTTTTTTTAATTTATTACTGTGGTATTATATAGATTCTTTAAGGAATATAATTATTAAAGAAAATTAATCCAAGTAAAGTAAACATAGTGGGGGAAGGGGGGGGGAAGCTCCGAATAGCCACATATTTCCCCAAAAAGAGCAGATATTCAGATATTGTAAAAACATTTAAGAATGCTTTGATAGAGATTTAATCTACAATGTTATGCAAATTGTCACGAATTGCTCATCTGTTTAAATTATTAAATAATGTGGTAAAATTATCTAAAGTTTATTAAAAAACTGCTATGTATGAGATTTTGCCAAAAATGTACTTTGTTACATCATCTCTTAATTTATTTACACCTTCAAATTAATATGTTGAGCTTGATATAAAAGTAGAAAAACTTAACCATATCTTTTTGTAGATCCCAGCACAATGCACTCATTTGGATATTTCTTTTTTTTTTCTGAGTGTGTATTTATCATAATTTAACCTTGAATCAATATTTTAACCAATTTATTTCTGTTATGAAAAAGACAGAAGAAAAGTCAACGAATTACAGACGATTCTAATGCGAAAGAAATAATTAGAAAATATGAGTTCTGATGAGATATTATGATAACTGAGGGGCATCTTAAAACTTTTTGAATAATATGCTGAAGATTAGAAGTAACTTCTGATTGAAAGATAGCTTTAACCCTTAAATGCTCAGGATAGAACGCGTTCCAAAAAATGCGCAATTCAAAGAATCAGAATTTATACCTGAAAATCTAAATAGTAAATTTTTCTTTATTTAATTACGAATAGTCAGTCATTAAGTTAAGTGAAAATTGCTATTTTAAATTTCTGGCGAGAATACGGAATATGTGAATAAAATCCCCAATAAATCGGGAACACTTACGGTATCGAAAATGATACAATATGCATTTAAGGGTTAACATAATTGATTATATTCTGGACTTTTCAGACTTGTATAATTTTCCAGACAAATTTTTGGCAAAGTTCTTATGAAAACCTGTGGCAGAACTGCTGCCACTTACTTACCCAGGAACATTACCGTATTCCGCGAAATGTATCAGGTCGTTTCACAATGAAGAAACTTAACTGAGATTTTATGTGTAAAATACCATGCTATAGGTTTCAGAGTTTTTCAGAGTAAAGGAACATAAATGAGATTTCATGAGTAGTATTCCAGATGATAGGTTTCGGAATAGCGGAACCTAACTGAGATCTTATGAGAAACATACCAAAATAAAGATTTCGAAACTTTTCAGAAAGGTGGAATCTACCTGAGATTTTATGAGTAACATTCCAGAATATAAGTTTCAGAGTTTTTCAGAATGGTGGAATTTAAATGAGATTTCACGAGTAATGTTTCAGATTGTAGGTTTCAGAATTTTGAAACCTAACACAGAAGAAATGAGTAACGTTACAGATAAAAGGTTTCTAGACTTTTCAGAATTGTGAAATCTAACTGAGATTTCATGAATAACATCCCAGATTATAGATTTCTGAACTTTCCTGGCTTATGTAAGTTTCCTGACATTTTTATGATTAAATTCCTGGGAAAACCTGTGGCAGAATAGCTGCCACATGTTTTCTTAGGAACCTTACACAAAATTTTTTACAGTGTTGATATCGTTATCATTTTTAATCAATCAAAATTAAACAGTTTTGTTAACCTTTTCTTTAAATCTGTTATCTTATTTTTTTCCGTCTGTTTTCTTACTTTTAAAAAAATACAAAGGATGTATGGATATAAAACGTATGCGTATGTAAATTGTCTGTAATATGCCTATATAATTCATCGTTAGAGAAATTACATTCAAAATTATGCGTGTTACTTTGATAGTAAAAGATGGGGAAGAATGTTTTGCACTTGTTTTGATTTCTGAAGAACATACAAGAATTTACAAGAATGAAGAATTTAGAAGAAATTCTGTTCAGCCCCGTGAAAGAGGGAAGTGCAAGAAGAAAATATTATTTCAATTCATTACGTAACAAAGAGCTAATGTTGAAAACTTTTAAATAAGCATATCTTAAAAATGTTAGGTTTTCAATAAAAAGTAGTCGGATGAGGCGATCCCAAAACTTTTTCCATCTCATCCCTGTTAATATTTCACAATTCTTTATCACAGTGCCAAAAATGGTAATCCCAGCGAATCATGGGAATTCTATTGATATGAAATCCAGTACATTTGTTCTTGATCTACGATTATTGCTAAAACAACGCAAGCCCAGCAAAATGCAGCATAGCAACTCCACAATTGTTGGATGTTTTATATGGAAACAAGTTTTGCAACAACTTATACCAACATGCAACTGAATTGAAATTTGATGAAAATCTGTGCATTAGTTCTTGAGATAGGGCAACAGTGGAAATCGTGAAAAATGCAGCATAGCAGTGCGAACTGTTGGGCAATTTAAACAAAAGTGGAAATCATGAAAAATGCCACCTGTTGATCGATTTAAACCAAAATGTAAAAAATGTGAACTCATATAATGGAGTAACTGAATCTGAAGTTTCTTAAAAATCAAACGTTTCTGGTATTTCTGACCCCTAAAACATATAAATTCGTCGAAAACTGCAAGTCGAAAATTTTTAAGAATCCAACTCTTTTTTCTCGTAAAGATAAATTAAAGTAAAAAGAATGGTTTTCACCTATACTCCGTAACCAGGGAGCCCGAGTTCCATTCCCTAATCTTTATAACTATTCAAATATATTTACAGCATGTACTTTTATATACTTCATAAATATAGATTTAAGTTTCAGTTGCTTTTAACGATTAAAAAGAATAAATCATAAAACCTAACCGCCTTTTATGTGAGGGAAGATAATCTCAACATTCGCAGCGTATACTCCTATAAAGGGGGCAGTATGCTGGGAATAACTTTTTCGCGATAGCCTCAGAGCCCTCCAGATGCGTATGCGATAGCGTGAGAGCACGTTAAAAGTGCATCGTTCGCATCACGGACGTCTCCATACGGTATCAACACGCGATAGTGCGATTTTCAATAACGGAAAATGTGAGTACAGTGAAACCTCGATAATTCGGATTAATTGGGACCAGACCCAATCCGGATTATCCTGAGAATTAGAAAAAAATGAAATAAAATAAAGCATTCTTTCAGAAAATCACTTTTTTGTTAAACTCACTGAATATTTATAGACAATAACAATGTTTACTTTGTTTAATTCTTCCGAAAAGATATCAGAAAAAGTCTTTTTTTATTAGCACTTTCCAACAAAGTTGAAAAGTGCTTATGCATTCGGTTTGTCTATCCGTCTGGCTATCTGGCCGTCTGTCCGCGCTCTAACTCCCGCAAATACACTCCGATTTCCCTGAAATTTTGGGACGTTATTGACATTTATCCTAGCACGAAATGTATTGAAAATGAAATTTCTACCATGATTAGTTTATTTACAGGGAGAGTAAAAAGTTTTCCATTACATTACGGCCTATGGAGAAAAATCGTTTCAAAGGAATTTTAAAGATGTTACACCCTGCAAAACACATTAAAATTTATATGCATCTACGAGGTGCACTAAAATATGCATTCTATAAAGTATGTAGTAAAAATATAGCTGTTATTCATTTACAGGACCACACAAAAGGATTCCATTACATAATGGTAAAGGGGGGAATATACACTATTCCCCCCTATACATACTATCAATATATTAAACTGTTTCATGTACAACAAAATTGATGTATGTCACTGAGACTTAATGTAAATTATATGACTTATACGATATTGTCTTGCATAACATGAAGTACATAGCATTTACAGGGACACACAAAAGATTTTAAAAGTTTATTATTTCCGACATACTGTATATGTAACCGATATGGCTATAGGATGGATGAAATGCATTTTAATTATGATACGAAGTTTCACTAAAACTATGCACATTATATGATGTGTATAAATGCTATAGTTGATATACAGGGCTACCCAAAAGAGTTCGCCAACGTTACTGAATATGAGTGTAAATTACTTAAAGGTGATTCTTAAATAAGTTATGCATTTTTACGCTGAGCTGCATTCAGTTTACAAAGAAATGTTTGTAGAATATAAATAAAATGATATACAGGGCCACGCAAAAAATTGGGTACATGGACGAATAAGAATGATAATTTATGAGAACTTGATTTCATTTGTTTAAAGAGTTTTTTAGTTTAAAATAATTTATAGCTTAATGTTGGCGTGTATTAAAGTTACAAGGTAAACTACAGGGCTGAACAAAATTATTCAAGTACGTTTTCATCTATTTGTATAACCTGCTGAAAAAGAAATTTGAAGTTACTAGGCATTTTCTTACTAAACTAAATTTTACCATTTTATAGTACGTATATCAATTGGCAGATCAAATACAAGGCTGTTCAAAAGTATTGGAATACATATTTGGCTATAATCCCTTATTTCCCTAAATGACGAAGTTTTGTTAAACATTTCAGAATACGACGATGCAACAAGTTAATATGAAAATTAGACAACCGATTCCCAAACTTGAAAAAAAAAATTACCAAACCAATCCGGATTAAGCCGGAGATCTGGATTAACGGGGTACGAATTACCGGGGTTCTACTGTACTAGTAAAATCGATCGTCGAATGCAAAATATCTATGGCAAGGGGTGTATCTCACGTAGATCGGTATTCCAATGGTGTAGGAGTTTTCGTAGCGGAAGAAGTACACTGTAAAAAAAAAAAAAATTCAAGAGGTTACTAAACATTTTTTAGTAAATTTGTATTCCACAGAATTTTTTTGTAACCATTACAAACTTTTTTTTTGCAAGTGAAACAAGCATTTCTTTTGTAAACTGAACAAAAGAGTTTTTTGTATAACTAACTTAAAAAGTTTAAGTATGAGCCATCAAGCAACTTTTAGTAATAGCTCCAAAATTATTTTTAATAATCATTACGTGCGTCCGAAGGGCAGGAGCTTCCTTCGAGCTGCATCCAGACGTCTGAAGAGGAAGATTTACGGCAAAACCGCAATAGATGGCAGCACCAAACATTCCTACCTGCTCCGACAGGATTTTCATAATCCCTTTATTAACGAGTACTTACACTACATACATTCGGGGCGTATTTGGCAGTGGCCAGTATCGAACCCGGGACCTTTTAGCCTGGAGTCCGTTACTATAACCACTATGCTATCGAGGCCACACCAAGTGAGTTTTAGTAATAGCTATTAAAAATATAACACTATTAACTCTATTCGTTGCTAACTTTTTTCTAGTAATTCTTACAGATTTTCTTGTAATCGACTAAGATTACTAAAAATTTTTTAGTAATTACAAGGATCACTAAAGTTTTTTTTAGTAGATCGACCCTTTTTTTTTACAGTGTAGTATTTACAACAGGTCAGGGCTTGTTCAAGCACATATGGTCTCCTTCCACTACGAACATCCCTACACTATCAGAATACCGATCGGGGTGAGATACGCTCCATTTCTGACACATCTTGAATTCGACGACAGACTTCACCATTACTCATATTTTCCGTTATTAAAACGAGGTGGAACCCGTCGAAATTCGACGTAAGAAAATCTTTAAGAAAGAACTGATTCATTGATTTATAATAAATCTACAAAATTAGTTACAGTGCATCTTATATTGGTCAGTCTAACTCACGCAACTGAGTCACTCAAGAAATATTATTTTAAGCTAAAACTAACAAAATACTATAAAACTCAATTATCCAAATTATTAAACGAAATAAAACCGAAATTCATTGGATAATAACAGGAGATATTTTTGAAATAGTATACGCATTTAAATTTCTATTTTTTTTTTTTTTTTTTTTTTTTTTTTTTCAACTTTAAGAGAAAATGGAGTGATTCTTTTGCCACAATTACAAAATTAGTACTAAAAATTATAAAAAAAATAATAATATCTTAAAAATAAATTACGATACAGTTTTCAAACAAATTGCCTTTAAAAGTACATTTTTTTTCTGTACGACGGTGAAAAAATTTAAAATGTACGATATTTAGAAGTGTAAAATTTGTAGCAGCGAAAATTGTAAAACCGAAATTACATCAGAAAGTGTTGCCATTCGCAAAATGACGTATGCGTTATGCACAGATACGTTTGGCCTTTATAATATAGAAATGCACTACCGCGCATTGACACCATTAAAGGCACAGAAATGGGAATGCTCGGAAAAAACCCGAAAAAGTTGGGGGAAAAAAAAAATTTTTTTTTCGGGGTTTCTCCGATGACTTATTTTACCAAGCCAGAAAAATTGAAATTTCATTTGTAAAATAATGTATTGAAAATTTTTTAATAGCTACATTCTCATATTTTTTCTTTTTATTTATTTTTATGTTGAGTGTCCCACATGAAAATTTTAATGTGGGTATAATCTGATCTCTCAGCAGAAATATGTTTGGGGAGACTTTATATTTTTTTCTACTTTGAAGCACAAGACCCTTCACAAAATTTCTCTAGAAAATAGACATTTCAGAAAATTTTTAATCTCCAAATTGAATCTTTCGCAAATGCAATGATTGAATAAAAACAATTTCATGCCATATAGCAGCTGAATCTTATCAAATTAATCAATCTAATCAATCTTAAAATTTGAAGCATGCATTTATTACTTTCTTCTATTTTTACAAGAAGTAAGTATTAAATTCGTGAAAAATTTGGCTTCCAGTTTTTGGTGGATTTATATGTTTCAGAAGTTCCTGAACAGGATTTGGTTGTTTTTGGAAAATATCTGTCACTCTGAGTCTGTATGCGACAAAAATTTGTGGGGGCTCTATCTCAAGAACTGATGCATATAATTTCGCATAACTTTAGATTCAGTTACACCTTGATATAAACTCGAGATATTTAGTTATTGGTGTATATCGCCAAACAGATGGCGCTGCTCTGCTGCATTACTCATGATTTGCATTATAGCTCTATCTCAAGCTATAATGCAAATAGATTTTCAGAACAGATTTTCATAAAACTTCAGATTAAGTTAATCCTTGATATAATTTGGTGCTGATTACTTTTTGGTGTAAATTGCTCAACAGATGATGCTGCTATGCTGCATTATTCATGATTATCACAACAGCAATCTCAAGAACTAAAGAGCGATTTTCCATCAAACTGCAGATTCAATCAGTTCCTGGTACATACCAATGTTTAGTTTTTGGTGTAACTTGCCCTATACGTGGCGCTACTATGCTGCATGTTTCATGATTTTATTGTAGTTGATTAATTGAATGTTTTTTCAGCCTGTTGAATCTAAACTTGACCTCCGTTTCCTTCAATAACATACAGTAATGTTGCAAAACATGGACAGTTTGCATTAGATAAGTACAATTGCAATGAAAAAAATCCATATTTATTATAAGTAACTATGTTCCAAATTATTCTTTCCTTCTTGATTAAGGGGGCTCAGGGCTTGAAAACTTTTCAAAAGATCGATTTTTTTAATGATCTATTTTGATTATTCAATTAATTTCGAACTCAGTGCAAAAAACCACATAAAAATATTTGCATTTTAAACGGAGTTATAAGCATTTATATATCAGCACTTTCATAGCCGCACCCATATAATTTCAACTTAGTCGCGTTTTCTCAAAACTTGATTTTTTGACGACTAACCGCATGATTAAAAAAAAAAACTATTTGATAGAATGGCTTAAATTATTTTTTGCATGCATATAACATCATTATCTATAAAATGAATTAATATATATTTAGATAGTTTAATGTTTTGAGTATTTTTAATGAAAAAAAAGCTGTATTTTTTAGGGGGGTTTTATATTTTCAAATTTGAGAATATTTTTAATTTTTTTTTTTTTTTTTTTTTTTTTTTTGTGATAGTTATATTTTTAATTCATTCTATTGAGTAAAGTTTCCTGATCATTTTAAAGCAAAAATTAAGTTCTTATGTCGATTCAATCTTAAGATATCTTGCGTTTATTATTTAATTTTACCCGAAAAAATATAATTTATTTGGGAGAAACAATTATGAAAACTCAATTTTTCCAACTTTTCCGTTTTTTTCCGAAAAAAACGGGGAAAAACTGGGTTTTTTTTTCCGCCACATCAATTTTTTCTGGAAAATTTACATCTCTATGAAGGCATCTATGATACGAACGATGCCTTTTAACATGCTCCCACACTGAAAAAAAAAAACTAATACTACAGATGTAAAGTTGCAGAAATCTGTATGCCAACTAACATTTTATCTGTGTACTGTACAAGAAAGGATGTAAATCTACAATGCTAATTTTTGTAAAGCTACAGAAATCTGTAACTTTGCAAATGAATCTGCTAAAATTACCGCTATCTTACTAAACTGTTACCTGTAACCTGAGTTGTAGTTACATAAAAAAGTTCTAGGAATCCTCAGTTTCCTAAAAAATTCTTTGTAACCTAACATTTTTTTTTATTTTCAGCGTCAATCTATATCTGTTACATGAATTTCTGCTTCTGACGTTACATAAAAAGTTCTAGGAATTCCAGTTTCTTAGTAAGTTCACAGATTCTTTTTACAGTGTATTCTATCACATACGCATCTGGTGGGATTTGACAATATCACATTCATTCTCAGCACTCTACGCTCTCTACATGAGCATACGCAGTCGTCTTTCTCTTTAAGGGGGCTGTGCATATATAAAGTTATGGACTTTTTGATAATTTTGAACTCCTCCCCCCCCCAATCCGATATCATACGTTATCATTCTTCTACTCCCCCCCCCCCCCCCCCCGGTAATGATATCGTTATCAATGCCTAAAATTTTTTTTATCTTTAGAATTTTATTTGAAAGGATATACAAAACTGGTTACATACTTTACTGATTCAAACGAAGAAAAGTCAGCAAAACATTACTACATACGTTATTAACTTTTTAGTAATTTTAGATCCCCTCCCGGAAACGATATTGCTATCAATGTGTAAAAATTTATTCATCTTTAGAATTTTATTTGAAAGGATATACAAAACTGGTTACATACTTTACTGATTCAAACAAAGAAAAGTCAGCAAAATATTACTATATACGTTATTAACTTTTTGGTAATTTTAGACCCCCTCCCGGAAACGATATTGCTATCAATGTGTAAAAATTTTTTCATCTTTAGAATTTTATTTGGAAGGATATGTACAAAACTAGTTACATAATTTACTGATTCAAATGAAGAAAAGTCAGCAAAATATTACTATATACGTTATTAACTTTTTAGTAATTTTAGACCCCCCCCCCCTATCCGACACCATATGTTATCATTCTTCGACCCCCCCCCCCCGGTAATGATATCGTTATCAATGCCTAAAATTTTTTTATCTTTAGAATTTTATTTGAAAGGATATACAAAACTGGTTACATACTTTACTGATTCAAATGAAGAAAAGTCAATAAAATATTACTATATACGTTATCAACTTTTTGGTAATTTTAGACCCCCCCCCCCCCATCCGATATCATATGTTATCATTCTTCGATCCCCCCCCCCTCCCGGAAATGATATTGTTATCAATGTGTAAAAATTTTTTCATCTTTAGAATTTTATTTGGAAGGATATATGCAAAACTGGTTCATACTTTACTGATTCAAATGAAAAAAAGTCAGTAGAATATCGCTTTATATCATGTAACATTTGAAAGAAATTGTTATTTAAAAATATTTTATAACAGATTTTTGTCAGATAATGCATTCAACAGTAATAATGCACATGCCCCGCACGAAGCAGGGACTAGAGATGGAAAGACAGAAATTTTTATCTACAAAACAAGTGGGCAGCATTCTTTCTCTATTATTTATTTGTAAACACAAGCTTCATTTCAAATATACTTCACATAGGATTTCTGGTACAGTAATTATATATGCATACATAAAAGAAAAAAAAATATTGGACTATTCCATAATTTAGAATTAAATACTTTTACAGTAATTTGGTGTTTTTAATAAAAACTTTGCATTTTCATAAAAATAGATAACAGACTAGAAAACGTTAACCTATTTTGAACCAAAAACCACGTTAAAAATAAAAAAGTAAAATTTTGAATAGATCAAAAATGATATCGATATCAAAAGACAAATCCCCCCCCCTCCCCCTAGTGATATCTTACGATATCAGTTGCCAGAACCCCCCCCCCCAAACTCACATAACGTTACGTTATATTTATATATAGACGTTAGACGTTATAATGATAGACGTTAGACGTTAGAATGTTTAGACATTATAATGATAAAGTTATATTTGCACAGCCCCAAATGTCGAAGTGCCCGATGCCACTTTCATTTGGGCTACCTTCATAATTTTGATTGTTAATTCTAAATTCTAAGCGATTAACTCTGAATGTATGACTTAAAAAAAATACCTGATTTAACAGTATTAATGAAGTATAAAGAATTCTCATTTAAAAACATTTTTCCAGAGAACATAATAATTTCAAACACACCGCACAGTATTTCTTAATATTATACACTGTAAAAAAAATTCAAGAGGTTACTAAAAATTTTTTAGTAAATTTGTATTCCACAGAATTTTTTAGTAACCATTACAAACTTTTTTTTTTTGCAAGTGAAACAAGCATTTCTTTTGTAAACTGAACAAAAGAATTTTTTGTATAACTAACTTAAAAATTTTTAGTATGAGCCACCAAGCAAATTTTAGTAATAGCTCCAAAATTATTTTTAAGGGGTCTCAGGAGTCTTACTTTTTACCTGGTAGTGCAACTTAGCAACATGTCACATTTGATTTTTTTTCTCAGTCCCTATAAAACCTAAATGCATAAAATTTTTAATATAGACACCTTAATATCTCTTCTATTTAAAATAATTTTTTCAATATTCTACATTTAAATTCTTATTTATTTTTTTTAATGTTTAATTTTGATTAAAAAAAAATTAGACGTGTATCCATTGCGCGCAGGATTCTAGCAAAACTATTAGTTCAAGAACCGCTGAAAAAGTTGATAATGGTGTAAAATTAATGTATCTTGAACTTATACCTCATTTTACAGCAATTTATGCATTTATTTATTTAAAATTGAAATTAAAATTGAAAAAATTGAAAAAAAAATCATTTTTGTTAAAAAAAATTGCCAATTATCAATAATCAATGTAATTAAAATTCTAAATTTGAGGTATAAGTTGTTCTTAAACTTAAAATGAAGATATTTACCAAGTTTCATACAAATTGCTTTATTCTTTTTTGAGAAATGTTGCGCGCAATCAAAGAACAATTTAAATTTTAAATCAAAATTAAATATAAAAAATATATAATAAAAATTCAACATAGAATGTTAAAAAAATTAGTTTAAATAGAAGAGATATTAAGTTGTCCATATAAAAAGTTTTATGCATTTAAGTTTAATAGGGACTGAGAAAAAAATGAAATGTATATGTTGCTAAATCGCACTACCAGGTAAAAAGTAAGACTCCTGAGACGCCTTAATAACCATTACGTGCGCCCGAAGTGCAGGAGCTTCCTTCGAGCTGCATCCAGACTTCTGAAGCGGAAGATTTTCGGCAAAACCGCAATAGATGGCAGCACCAAATTTTGCTGCCTACTCCGACAGGACTTTCGTAATCCCTTTATTAACGAGTACTTACACTACATACATTCGGGGCGTTTTTGGCGCAGGCCAGTATCGAACCCGGGACCTTTTAGCCTGGAATCCGTTACTATAACCACTATGCTATCGAGGCCCCACCAAATGAGTTTTAGTAATAGCTATTAAAAATACAAAACTATTAACTCTATTCGTTGCTAACTTTTTTCTAGTAACTCTTAGATATTTTCTTGTAACCGACTAAGATTACTAAAATTTTTTTAGTAATTACAAGGATCACTAAAGTTTTTTTAGTAGATCGACCCTTTTTTTTTTTACAGTGTAGCATCTATTAAAAAAAAAAAAAAACTATATTAGTTCAAAAAATGAATACACAATAAAAAAAAAAAAATAATAATAATAAATAAGTTCTCTCTCTCTTTTTTCGCATTTAAAGTCAAAAATAAAAATTGAAATCAAATACTTGAATTATTTTGAGATCATTGCAGACCGTTTGGACAAAGATTAAAACGTCCATCAAATAAGTAAGGTTCAAGACCGATGATGGAACTAATAAAGGATTCCAGAAAGCTGCATGACATAAGTTCGATAAATCAAGTGTCAACATGATTCCGAATCTCTTACTTTCACCTAGCATTATATATATATTTTTTGATATTAGCTTATAAACAATTTACTTGCAAATCTTTAAATGGATGGCATTTTATACTTCAGATATAAAAGAAAACGCTTAGAATACAATTTAAAAAGTTAAAACTACTTATCATTTACATTTCCTATCAGATTGCATTAAATTTAATTAAGCAATATTCTTTAACAATAACAAAAAGAAGAATTGATCTGTCTTTAATGTGTTCCAGGCAGGGCTAAGGGCGCTAAGGGCAGCTCAGCCTTCCCTAAAACATTTTGAGCTCCCCCTGGAAAAGATTCCAAGGTCACTAAATGAATTTATGTTCCAAAAATCCAAATGAAATTCTACTCAAAAATCTAATTTATTTTTGAAGATCTTTCACAGTTTTGCAGAAATACTAAATTGTTACAAAATAAGTGTTTCAACACTCGCTCTTCCTATTTGCACATTTGAAGCTAACATCATGTTTAATTTAGCACCTGTTATGCACTCGAATTTTTCATCCCCCTATTCTTTTCTTAGCATAAAATACAACAGTTTAATGAGAAACATAGTAACTACAGTGTGAATATGCACTAATTTATCTTTCTGCATGAGAGAAAATATGAGCCCCCTATATTTTCTTGAGTGTCCCCTACATTTTCTTGAACCCTCTCCCCCTCCCTTATTATTCACTTCTAGCTACCGCCCTGGTTCCGGGACACATTTCAAAATCATTTTTATTTATTGAATTAAAATTTTGAATTTTTTTGTGATGGTTAATAATATTATTTGTAAATAAAATCACATGATAAAACTTCTGATACTTTTTTTTAAATTTTAAATTTAAACTTATTAAAAAGGTAATTTAAAATCGCCATAACTCAAAATATTATTTGTAGAATTACAATTTATTTTCATTTAAATAAGCAGAAATATGCAAGTTTTAATTTTGATTCTAAAAAATAGTAATTTAAATAAAAATTTTAACTATTCAAAGTAAAAATTTTAAAAAAAAGATGTGAGTTTTTAATAAAAAATCATGTTTTTAAAAGTAAATATTTCAAATTTGTTGAATCAAAATTAAAGTAATTTAATTGAAAAAGATATGTTCCAGTTTTGAACCATTTGTCTTTAACAGTTCGTTACTTATAATAATTTTAATAGGAGAAATGTCGAAAAAACACATTATGAATAAAAACGCATTTTCGAAAACAGGCGTTTTCACAACAACCATTTTTTGAAAGGTAGAGTTTGAAAACAAACCAACAAACGAAAATAGTTGGTAGTGGATATCTCAAAATTTTCATCTATCTCAAACTGCAAAATTCGTTAGCACAGTGTCAAAATTAAAAGCAATCTATGACCATCATGAAAATTCTAAAGCTATGAAATTCCGTACATTAGTTCTTAAGATATGACTATTGCTAAAATCGTTTAAATCTTACAAAATGCGGCTTAGCAGAATCACCTGTTCAGCGATTAACACCGAAACCTAATCAGCAATAACTTGTATGAATGTCTAGTGAATCCTAAGTTAGTCGAAAATTCGTACATTAATTCTTGAGATTGAGCTATTGTGGAAAAATGCAGCATAGCAGCACCACTTGTTAAGAGCACACCCTAGTCACGCGGTAAAAGCCGAACGCTAATGATAAGTCTATGGGCGCAATCTTTTCAAATATCTCGCTGAAATTTTAATATTTTTACATGGTTTTTTTTTCACAAGATAGCTGAGGACGATCCACAACCGGCTTAGTTTTAACTTTTTCAGTTTTGATTTCAGATTTTCTTTAAAAAATTACTTTAACTTTCGAAACCGGTTTAAACCGGTTCTGAAACTGAAACTATCGTAATATAAAAAATCTATAACCAAAATCGAAAAAGTAAAAACTAGGCCGGTTGTGGATCGTCCTCAACTATCCTATGCAAAAAAAATCATGCAAAAATATTAAAATTTGAGCAAGATATTTGAAAAGAACGCCCCCCATAGACTTTACATTAGCGCTCGGCTTTTACCGTGTGGCTAGTGTACGCTCTTAAACGATTCAGATCACAACTAAAAAACGTCAACTCATGTCAAGGACTAACCGAATCTGAAATTCGTACATTAGATCTAGAGACTATGAGTGATTGCAAAAATGTACTAATGTTACTACTTTTGACACTTTCCAATATACTTGGAGTATATTTACGATTTGGTTTGTCTGTCTATCCATGTGACCCTCTATCCGTATGTCTGTCCATCTGTCTACTCCCTGCCAGTACTTAAATCTAGTTTAATGTTTCTCGCATTGCAATTGCATATGCTACTGAGGTTTCCTACGGCGGCGTGTCGGTATTGAGGTGTAGCATTTATAGATCGTTTACAGGATACTCAAATGAGAACTTCGTTAAATTCTTTTTTCTTCTGTTGATGTCCACAGACAGTGACAATTCAAGATTCATGTCCACAGACAGTGTTGGATTCAGACACTTTTCTCCGGGAGGGACATCTGTGGCTCTGGGGGGACACTTTAGAGTTCCGGGGGGGGACTGATTGCACATTTTGACCATTGAAAAAACAAAATCTCATATTTTCCGGCAGGGGACATTTTATTGCTCCGGGGGGGATGTCCCCTCCGGGCCACCCCCTGAATTTAACACTGGTGAAACTGTCGGATAGGAAAGGCGTGTTGACATTTTATTTGCTTTCGTAGAAGAAGGAGCACTTTATTCTTTTGCCTCCAGCTTTAAAGTAACGTCGATACTCGCTACAAGCTGATTAATTTTATTGTGGCTCTATTCATTACATTACATTTGTTCAAAAAGTAGCACATATCTATATTATAAAGGCTAAACATATCCGTGCGTAACTAATACGTCATTTTGCGCATGGCAACACTTTCAAATTTTAAATGAATCTCGGTATTGCAATTTTTGCTATTAAAAGTTTTTAAACTTCTTAATGTCGCACAGTTTTAATTTCTACACCATCATGTCGGAAAAAAAATGTATTTTTAAATGAAATTTGTTTGAAAGCTGTATCTTAATTTGTTTTTGAAATATTAATTTTTTTGTACCTTTTAATGCATCTTTTCTAATCGTGGCAACAGGAGTACTCCATTTCTATTTAAAGCAAAGGAAAAAAGGAAAAAAATTGATTGCTGTATCTTTATGTTGCCATTTTCTCATTAAAAGGAAAAAAATAGAAATTTAAATATCTTCTGTTATAAAATCCGGTGAATTTTGACTTCATTTACAAAATTTGATTTACACATAAAAGAATATCAACAGTTTAATATCTATTTCAACTAATAGCATTGAGACTTCAAGTTTTGAATAAAAAATTATCAAATTAAAATGGCAATTTTTTTAAAACGTGAATACAGATGTGAAATGTACATTTGTAAATTTTGATATGGTGAAAATGATGCCGGGTTTAGATTTCACGGGGGAAAAAAATCTATGACTGAGTCAAAGTTGAATAAATTTTGCTTTTTATCATTTTGGAATACTAGCATAAGAACCTTAATTGATAACTTTATCATAATAACATATATTTATTATTTTTTACTGCTTACATATACGATTAAAGTTTAGTTTTTACAATTTCTACAACTGCGTTATATAGAAATAGTATTTTGTTAATTTGACGATAAATATCGTTTGTTTAAGATTTAGACGTACCAATATAAAATGCATTTTTTACTATAACTAATTTTGTAGGTTTATTATAAGTTAATGAAACAGTTCCTTCTTAAGCATTTTCTTTCGTCAAAATTTGACTTATACAAATAATTAAAAAAAGTAACTACTACTATTATTACTTCAGAACTGCAATTAATTCAGGAGGTGGTCCGGTGGCATATAAGTGTGTCACTCCCCTAACGTTTCACATTGTCTATCCACGGTCTGAAATTGCAAATTTCCCCTCTTCTTGCACTTCCCCCCCCCCCCAGAAATGTAAAAATCCCTTTCACAGCAAAATTTCTGAACATCTGAATTTAACGATCCTTTCAACACTGACTCCGGTGGCAGCAAAATGCTTTTAATTCAAAATATCCATAAGTTTTTCAAAATAGCTATCTTCCCTTTATTAATTGACAGAGATCTCCAAATTAAATAAAGAGAAGATTATTAAGGGTTAAAAAGTGGTAAATAGTTTTAACATAAAAAATTCTCCAATCTATCAATACTTTCTTGACTGCACATATAAGGACTACAATGGGTTTTAAAAACCGACCAGGGGGGGGGGGGGATGTTTGTTTCAGGCTCCTGCGTGCCTCTAATTTCTTCTTATCTGTACTTTATTTAAAATAATAATAATAATAATAGTTTTGTGAAAAGTAAACGAAAGAATTTATTTTCATTCGATTCAAAATTAAAAACGCGCGAAAATAGAATAACGAAGATTGAGAGACTGGAACCAGCGTTGAATTCAGACACTTTTACCCGGGTGGGACTTTTTTAGCTCCGGGGGGGGGGATGATAGAGTTCCGGGGAGAAAATTGCAATTTTTGACCAACGAAAACATAAAATCTCAATTTTTCCGGGGGGGGGGCATTTCATTGCTTCGGAGAGGGGGGATTTTGCCCCCAGGTCACCCCTTGAATTCAACACTGTCTGGAACTGCAAATTATTGGGTTGACTTGGGCCCCTCGGTCCCATATAAGTTGGTGCCACTGGTAAAAAGTGAAAAAAAATATTTCAGTTTTCAATTTTTAAAAGTCCCAGCATATGTACGTAATCATGTTTCTGCTTGGTATTTTATATTGATACGTATGATTTTAAATAGTAGAGAAAAAATCTTTGTTTGACTTATTTCATGTTTATATTGTATATTTTTGAAATCTCTATCATAGTCTTTTGTGACTTCAGGAATATTTGTTCTAAAATTTTATCCCTCACTGGATTTCGTTTAACCGGCGCACACCTCGTGATGTTTTCCACTTTAGTCTTCCTATACTTACACCGTTATTTAAAAGAAGCGTACAATAATTTCCCCTTAATATAATTATTATATTTATATAATTATATATATATATATGTATTATTCCATTTCAACTTCCTTACTTCAGAATTAGTGATGGGCGATTTCGATTTTTTAAATCGATTTAATCGATATTATGGTCAACTCGATTTAATCGATTCTATAAAATTTTTAATCGATTTCTCAGAAGATATTATTTTTATTTTGCTTCAAAAGTTGAAGATAAAGCAGTCGGATGTGCCAATCTCAAAAAGTCTTCTATCTCATACATGATAAAACTTCTAAATGCACTAACGCATTGTCAATGTCAAATTTAAATTATTTATACCCATCATGAAGATTTAAAAAGTATAGGTTGAAGTATGAACATTTTAAAAGAAAGCATTGCGTTTTCCAAACAAATCGCTGAATTTAGGTCCACCCCCGCTAGATGTCTGTAACCGAAATGTATGCAATTCAAAGAGCATCACAGCGACACCTGTTGTGCAGTATACACTCAAGCCTAATAAGACAAGCGTAATAAGAATCTATTTATGTGAAAGTTTAACCGAATATGAAATTTGATTAAATTCCATGCATAATTTCTAAGATATCACTAATATCGTGAAAAATGCAGTATAGCAAAGCAGTATTATATAACTTACACAAAAACCTAATCAGGAACAACGTATGATAATATCTAAGAGACTATTAAGTTTGATGAAATTCCGTTCAGGAGCTCTTGAGATATGATCAATAAAATCTTGTAGATCCTGAAAAAGCGGTTGAATTCAGGGGTCAGCCCGAAGAGGAACATCTCCGCCCAGGAACTTTGAAATGTCTCACGAAAATATTGAAGCTTCATGTACAAGAGTCCCCCCCCCCTTCTCTGAAGTATAGAAAGCCCCTTCAAGGAGACATAAAAATCCCTCCCAGTGAAAAATATCTGAATTCAACACTGCTGATAAAAGCAGCATAGCAACGCCTCCTGCATAGTTATTTACACTGAAACCTAATAAGCACCAAACTTATGAATGTGAAGCTTGATGAAATTTTCTGAATTAGTTTCTGAGATGCAATTATCGCAAAAATCAGGAAAAATGCAGCGTCACCTGCCGTTAGATTTAAATCAAAACTTAATCATCAACAATTTACGTTAATATCAAACCGAATCTGAAGTTTGGCAAAAATACGTGCATTAGTTCTTGAGGTATCTATCTTGCAGTAATCATGAAAAATACAACATAACAGCGCCACCTGTAGAGCGATTTTTACCATAAGTAATCAGCACCAATTTATATGAAAGTCTAGCTGAATCTAAAGTTTCAAGAGGTTCCAAGCATTAGTTCTTGAGATAGAGCGCCCACAAAATTTTGTAAGAGACAAACAAATAGACAGACTGAAAGACAGACAATTTATAAAAACAGTAAAATGTGTTATATTTATCAATATAATCGAATTTTGTAAGCATTAGGTTATTATTATTTTTTTAAATAACATCATACAAACAAAGAAAAAAAAAGCAAAGTTTAAAAAAAAAAAAAAGAAAGAAAAAGAAAATAAGCAACATATAATGTCTAGAATTATATATGGGTGTGTAAACATGTTTAATAATCTACATAACCCTCTCCCCCCCCCCCCCCCCGTTTTTAAATAAGTTAATGGGAATTGTCTTTTTTTTTGTAATTATCTTCTTCTTTATAGTTTTTCAAAATAATAATAATAATAATAATAATAATATATATAATAAAAAAAAGGAAGTCTATCAAAATGCAGAAGATTCTTTCCTTTCCTCGCCCCCCCTACCCCCCACGGAGGACATCTTCTGCCCTTTGTACCTATATCCCTCGTGTTGATAATCGGCTGTCATAAAATAAACCAAACCTTTTCCCGTCTACCCTATTTAAATCCTCTATCTTCACAGTTTCCTTTTCCCCGCCGAAAATCTTGCCAGTCCTTTGAGTCAAAAACAGACGCAAAATCACTGACCAATCACATTACAAGGTGATAAAGCCTAGATGCAAAATCGCAAGACTATCTTGGATGCAAGTAGTAGATCGATCTTTTGTAGTAGATCGATCTTTTGTAGTAGATCGAATTAGTACAGAACCTTGTGTAGTAGATCGATGTCGATGTCGATTTCGATCTCGATTTCGATGTCGATGTCAGAATCGATTTTATTTTGATTTACTAAAATTGAAATCGCATTTTGAAATCGATTTTTAGATACAAGTAGTGTTGTTACTTTTTTGATATGCTTGAAATCGATCTATGTTTCAGGTTGAATCGATCTTTCCCATTCTATTGTTTTAATGGTAGCAGTAAAAATTTCAAACTCAAATATTAGGCGAACCGTTGATTTTAGAGGGGTAAGACTTAAGTATGTCAAGATATTCTAAGGTATGGTCAATCGAATAGTGATGACCATTATACCCTAGCAGCACATAGGGGGTGGGGGGCAGGGGGGCAATATTCAATACAGGTATGGGTGGGTCATGTGACATATCGTTGCAAAGGTCTTGGCCTGGGCTATCCATATCTGCATATCGCTTCATAATATAGTTCAATTTTCAGACTCCAGGGGGCATTTTTAAGCTTTTTGGGGGGGGTTTCCCTTCCCCCACTTTGTAGTGTATCATTTTATAGATCTTGACTTGTAGACCTCAAATATCTTGAATTGATTGGTAGAACTGATGTAAAATTTCGTATAAGAAAGGATTACCAAGTTTTTTTTTTAAACCAGATATTTCTAAAAGTAAAAATTTCAAACTCAAATATTAGGCGAACCGTTGATTTTAGAGGGTTAAGACTTACGGATGTCAAGATATTCTAAGACATGGTCAACCGAATAGTGATGACCATTATACCCTAGCAGCACATAGGGGGGGGGGCAGGGGGGGCAATATTCAATACAGGTATGGGTGGGTCATGTGACATATCGTTGCAAAGGTCTTAGCCTGGGCTATCCATATCTGCATATCGCTTCATAATATAGTTCAATTTTCAGACTCCAGGGGGCATTTTTAAGCTTTTTGGGGGGTTTTTTCCCTTCCCCCACTTTGTAGTGTATCATTTTATAGATCTTGACTTGTAGACCTCAAATATCTTGAATTGATTGGTAGAACTGATGTAAAATTTCGTATAAGAAAGGATTACCATTTTTTTTCAAACCAGATATTTCTAAAAGTAAAAATTTCAAACTCAAATATTAGGCGAACCGTTGATTTTAGAGGGTTAAGACTTACGGATGTCAAGATATTCTAAGATATGGTCAATCGAATAGTGATAACCATTATACCCTAGCAGCACATAGGAGGTGGGGGGGGGGGGCAATATTCAATACAGGTATGGGTGGGTCATGTGACATATCGTTGCAAAGGTCTTGGCCTGGGCTATCCATATCTGTATATCTCTTTATAATATAGTTCAATTTTCAGACTCCAGTGGGCATTTTTAAGCCTTTTTTTTACTTTTTCCCTTACCTCAATTTGTAGTGTATCATTTTAAAGGTCTTGACTTGTAGATTTCAAATATCTTGAATTGATTGGTAGAATTGATGTAAAATTTCGTATAAGAAAGGATTAAGGTTTTCTTTTCAAACCAGATTTTCCTAAAAGTAAAAATTTCAAACTTAAATATTAGGCGTACTATTGAAGACTTACGGATGTCAAGATATTCTAAGGTATGGCAATCGAATAATGTTGACCATTATACCTTAGTAACACATAGGGGTGAAGGACGGGGAGGGACAAAATTCAACACAGGCAGGGGTATACGGATTTTCTTCAAATTTTGGATATATTTTCATTCTAATAAGGTGCTTTTCTGATTTGTTCTGGGTATTCATTGATTATGTAAAAGGATTTGGGGGCTACTCTTCTTAACCGTTTAAACGCCAATGTTCCCAAAAGGGAACATAGTATTATTTGCAATGCAAAACATATATTTTCCAATATAATTACGATGTTCTTATTTTTCCTATAAAATATAAGGTTGATTTTAACTTTTGAAAAAAAAAATATGTTTAAGCGTTTATCACAGGTATAAAGAGTATGCAAATTCCTTAATTTAGATAGAAATATAATTTTTGTTTTTATCGTTTCTCTATATTACTCACATTTGACCACTAGGAATCTAAATGTTTTTGGAATTCGAGAAAATACTCAAGAACATTTTTAAATTTGTATGCATAAATCAAAACATTTGAAGTTGTAATATGAGAAAAACAAAATTATTATTACATTGCGATATTAATTCGGCTTGCAAACAGTTAATTTATGTAAATGGTTTTTTGTGTGCAGAATTAACCGATTTGTGGCCGATGATAGGTTATGCGCTGCCCGACCATTGAAGGTACAGTTATCCATTAATCCGAACTTAGGTCGCTTCCAACTTCTTCGGATAATCGACGCTCCGCTGTATTTTTATTTCTTTGTTAACCAGAGAAAAGTATGTTGTTTCACTGTTAATTATTCTTATGAAAACAACATTTTTTTTTCTGTTAACTGCTGAAAATTTGGTAAACGTTAAAAAAGAATAATATTTTTTATAAGCTGTAAATGAGATGAGGCGATATATATTTTAAAAGAGAAAAAAAGTTTAGTCACATATTTTTTTTAACCCTTTCCGGCATACTGTGCCCAGTCTGGGATACCTAATTTTAATTTCAAACTTGCAAACGGCACCAGTAATATTTTAGTTAAATTTTGCTTTTAGAATAAAAGCTTACATTAAGGAATTCAAAATATTTAAAAAAATCGTTTGTGAATTCCGGTGTCAGTCGATAATTTCTCATTTTAGTACAGATTTTGCCCGTGCCGGAAAGGGTTAAGCAGAATTTCTGCTTTTAAATTGGTGGATAATTAATAATTAGCATGTGCTGATTGTGCAATTAAATCATCACAGCTATTTTGAAAGAAAATTTGCAATATTTGCGTTTCCCACACCCTTATAGAAGGTCTTAAAAAGACTGAAAAAAAATTTTTTTTGAATAAATTTAGAGCTTTTAAAATTTTATTCATATGCGAATTTTTAAGAAGAATGACGTTTAAAGGAAGTAAGGCTCCATTTGTTTGATTGAAGGAGTATTTAGAAAATACATGTGTTTCGGATTAAAATATATATATATACAAATCATTTCTCCCTTTTATTTTTTTTATCTAACCGAGATCTTTCTAAAAAAAATAACGTTAAATATAATATAAATTATTATTAAAATTGTATCTAAAAATAATAAAAGATAAATCCTTATTATTCGACTCTAAAAGCTGTAATAGCTTACTTCTGTGCCTCCCTAAATGGGAGTGAGGAGTATGAGGTGTTACGGCTCTGCTGATTAGCCAAGTTTTAGAATTACTAATTTTGAGCTCATCTGTGTAAAATCTAAAAATATCGAAATATCGATTTTAGTATCGATTCTAGAATTTAGAAATCGATTCTTATTATAATCGATGTCACTTTATACGAAGTCGATTTTAATCGATTCTCAAAATTCCCAGAATCGCCCATCACTATTCAGAATTTGCACAACCAAAAAGACTTCTTAGTGCTGCCATCTATGATATATTATTGAAGTTTACGGTATAGATAAGAAATTGGGAAATACTTCTCTTCAGCTTATGCGAATTTAAAAAATTACTTTTTATATTGGTAAAATTCCTGGAAGTTTTAATCCAACAAAAGAGCATTATTTCGGCTTAGATGCAGTATCTTCCCGCGAGCCGCCATTTTGTTTCCCTGTTGCTTCTCATACATTATTATTTTACCTAAAACAACAAAATGCAACTGAAATGGTTATTTAATGATTGAATCATGCATTTCAAAAAATGATATGGAATTAAGCAAGATAATTTACTTTGGAAATTCAAAGATTGGATGATCAAGTTTTTAATAGTAAATATAGTTTTATATTACTTATTCATTTATTGTCTAAAACATTCAAGTAAAGTGAAAATAAATTTTTTAGTATGCATAAGCCTTACAAATATTTATTTTATGTTTCCTCAAAAAAATAATTGCAAAATAATGATAATAGCAATTTGTGAGAAATAATGGGGTAACAAAATGGCGGCTCGCGGGAAGATACTGCATCTGTTCCATTATTTCTTATCTAAATAAATAAATGAATAAAAATGGGAGCATGCAGCTTTCTCGTGTTAAAAATTAACCATACTTACTCGAGTATAAGACGAGGAAAATTTGCGAGATGATAATGGGGGATCGGCTTATACACGAGTTATTAAAAGACTAAATTTTTCGCAAATAACCGGCATCAGTAATCATATATGATTCTAGGTTGGAGAGAGAAATGAAAGCGAACAAATGGTCATTTCCCTGCGATTGACAGGGGGGGGGAGGGGGAAAGCTCAACAGTAATGTCCCTGTAATTGTTCTGCACCCATTGCGATAGAATTCCCTTTAAATACAAATACATTCCTTCCAACATTTTTCTGTTCTCGAAGGTGGCAGACGGGAGGTGCTGTGTTTGAATTCAATTGTGCTCGTCGGTCTGACCTTTTGGAGTTTCTATGGGTTTTTTTTTTTAACTTTTGGAAACCTTGCATAAATACGAGTTAGGTTCTCCAGAAAGACCTCCCCCCCCCTCTCATAAATTGCACTCTCCTTAGGGCCTATATCTCTCGTACAGATAATCAGTCGTCTTAAGGCTGCGGGCAAACAGCACTACTTTTTATTACACTAAAAGAGCAATAAATCTATCTTTGTTTCCGAACGGAACAAAGGTGAAACCTCTTTAAATGATTTTTGAGGGACTGACCCTACCAAATTGACAAAGGAAGGGAAAGTTTTATCTACCCGATCTTCAGTAGTAAAGCTGTCAACTGATTTAGAGTTCGATTTCTCTCTTGTAGCTCAAAAAAGTTCACCGAAAAAGCAATTTATACATCAAAGCGCCGGCACGAAAGATCAAAAATAGCTACGCCTGACCTCAAGAAGTTAGTGTTATGTGTCTGGTCCTTAAATAACACCTTTTAACAGTTTAATCTCCTTTTTAAAAAGAGTTCAACTTGAGAATGCTTGTAGATATCTCTTCTGAAGCTCAGCTCCAACAATATAAAGAATTATTGTACTTTAGCAGCCTAAGAAGCTGGTTAATTAAGCTTGAATACATTTTTGAAAAAAAAAATTCTTTAAATATCATTAAACTGATGTGAATAGATTTCAAAATACAGTTTAACCTTCTGCGGTTTTAGACAATTATACAGTTTTAAACCCTTTGCGGCGCAGAGCATATTCATTGCTTAATCGTTGAAATGGATGACTGACACCGGAATTTGAAAACAACTTTATTTGTAATTCAGAAAAAGCTATTTTGCAGGAATTCAATAAACCGAACTTTATTATTATTATTATTATTATTATTATTATTATTATTATTATTATTAAAATACCGGTGCCAATGTGGCGTTTGGGAATTAAGTGGTTTCATAGATATACCATCCCTCTGCAAGGTTTTAAACCGTTGAATTAAAAGGAAAAAATAGTCTGATTAGAACTGTAGAGAAAAAAATTTTTACTAATTTAATGTTTTTTTTTTTTTTTTTTTTTTTTTTTTTTTTTTATCCTCAATTATAAATCATTTTTCAACATACTACGAGAAATGCAATTCAACTCATACAAAAAAATGTGATTTTTTTTTTTCTTAAGAATTGAGGGGCTCGACTTTTCACGAGCACATACACACACACACATATATATATAATTATATATATATATATGTATGTATTTTTCTACTAATTTGTCATCTAAATAGCTTCCAGTCAGTCGGGTGTATTGTGAGTCGAATTCTTAGCTTTCAGCACGAGTGATAACAGAAACTGGTTGGATGTTTTTGCTTTTTTGTTAAACTATACACCCCTGAAGAAGTAGTTTAATAGAAAAGTCTTCTACTGCCTTTTTATCCATTTATCTTTCATTATTTTGGTAATCTGCCTTCTATTTCACTTCAAACTTCAACTGTTTTCAATAAGATGATTGTAAAAATACTGGTTTCATTGGTTTATTGTATGGTAATATATGAATTACTCTGGTTATATAATGTCCATTTATCCATATATTTCTTAGTAATTTGGTAATCTGCCTTCTATTTCTCTTCAAACTTCAACTGTTTTTAATAATATGATTGTAAAAATACTGGTTTCATTGGTTCTTTTAATGGTATTGTCTGAATAATTTTGGATGTATTTATAAAAGTATTTATATACATATATATATTCTGTAATAACAAGTAAAAAAAATATTCAGGACGTGCTATATTTTTGTTCATATGTTGGGAAACCATAAGATAAAAAATAAAAAAATTATGGTATCAGAGAGCATTTTGCACCATAACACTTGTAAAAGTAATGGATATTTTTAATATAATAATAATAATAATAATAATAATAATTTAAAAAAAAAATCGATTTTTTTCCAAAGGTCTATTTGAAAAATTAATATACCCCCCCCCCCCCCCAAGGCTAGAAATATTCTGATGTATTTTTAGACTCATTTTTAAAAGTAAAAACATGAAACTTCCTAAGGTGTGTGTTGAAGAGATGTGTAAGTGACCGTGTGATTTTAGTTTTTGCTCCATACTTTAGAATTTGATTTATAAACAATTATTCTCTCATTATGACTCTTTTATTCGTTCCCATATCTCCCTCTTCGGAAAATTCGTTTAAAAATGCTTATTTTGACAGCATATTGTTACAATGTTTTCTGCATTTATCAAAAAATCGACAAGCAAGGCAACATTGTTTAATTTCTAAATAAGAGGATTTTACCAGTCTGATGCGGTTGAGAGCAAAAAATGATTAAAAAAAATAAAAAAATCACAAAATAAGCAGTTTGGATTGGAATAAATCCTTAATACAATTATTTCGAAAATTTTCCAAGTCTGGTACATCAAACTACATTGTTAATGGCAGCGGTTTCGGACTTTGAATGGAATTCTTTGTATTCGGTTTTTGCATTTTTATTTTCTTCTATCTTTACAAGAAGAAAGTATTGCATTCATGAAATTTTCCGAATTCCGATTTTTAATGGAGTTACACGTTTTAGCAGTCAGAAATTCCAAAAAACATGTTTTTTTCAAAATATATGTCTGTGATACTGTGACTCTATCTGTATATGAAATAAATTTTGTGGGCTCTCTATCTCAAGAACTTAATAATTCGCACACTCGCAATAATTCGCACGAAATTTAATAAAATTTTATATTCAGGTAGTCTTTGATATAAATTGATAGTGATTAGCATTCGGTGCAAATCGCACAACAGGTGGCGCTGATAGGGTTTTTAGCAAATCCTATGTTTCGTTTTCAGTAACTATGGAATTGAAAACTTAAATTACCAGTTACCAACAGACATTATTCAAAGTTAATCGAACATAAATATCGATATTTTTAATTCATTATTCATGAGTCGCTATTTAAACAATCTAACAACAGATTTTGTAATAAACTGAAATACATATGATTAAAATGTGAAAATAGGAACCATATTATAGGCGCACACCACGAAGGAAGAAGCACTCGCTTTCATACAATACGAAGGGATCAATACAATGTATGACTAATATTTAATGCTGCCGTCTGTCAGTAATTCTTCAAATTAAAATATATGAAGAAGTTTGTAAAAATATTCTTACGTTTGTTCTGCATCCTGTGCTGCTTGATATGGTTGACAAGGCAGTCCAAATTGACGCTAAAGCATGTTACCAAATTTTATTTTAACTAAATTAAATTTTTTCATATTATATTTACATTAACTATACATTATAAATTATCATATATAATTGCATCTTGTAATATAACTAGCTGACCTGCCCGGTGTTGCCCGGGTCCGTGATAGTATTTAATTTTCAAACGTGTTATCTGTTATCCAAATAATCCTTAAATGAAATTAAAATTTGGTGATTTTATATCTTATTTTTATTTTTATTTTATTTTTATTTTGTAAGTCCATTTTGCCGAATTTATATTTTTAAATGGAAAAATCGCGAAAAAAAAAATTTGAATTGAAAGCATATGCTGTTTAATATTTTATTTTCTGTGTACTATGTCTATGCGTACCAAAAGCGAACGACACCGCGGCAGAATACTCAAGTTTTCACTGATTTCGTAGAAGTTTTCGCACATTTTACTTTGTAAAAAATAATTCTATACATCCGAACGTTGCAAAATTTTTGTAAATGATATAAACCTGGTTTATGAAATGCTCTAAAAAGATTGCGTTGAAATGCGGATATTTATAGTTACTTTTAACGCAGAAAAAATGTAGTCTCAATGAAGTGATTTGCGTTTGCCGGTGTATTTGAAAGAGTTAAATCCCGTATTTTTAAAAACCGATTGCAACATATAAATTATAAAAAATGTTTAACTTTAACAATATGTTTTTTGGTTTTTCGGTACCTATAAAATTGCCTCCTGAAGGGCCAAAACTGCAATGAAATAATCTATTGATCTCGTCAAATTTTTCACGCATTTTATTCTGTTAAAAAATATTTCTAACCGTCCAAATGTTTTCAAATTTTTGTAAGGGGTGTACATAGTCTATTAAGGGTGTTCTTAAATCAAAAAGGGCAACTTTGTGACATATGTTTTAATTTATTTTTGTTCGGAAATGCATGAAAATAGCAGGTGTTGTTATTCAGAAACTGTCTAATTGCACTTAATTTTCTATTAAAAAAAAAAAAAAAAAAAAAAAAAAAAATAGCTTTTTCATAACAAGCCTTCAAAATTGACGTTTTTGAGTCCATTTACCGACGAAAGCAGAAAAACCAGTCGAAAAGCAGGAGAAAAACGGGTGATCACGTGATCGAAATAGCATGTAACTGGATAGGTAATTTAATTATCATAAAACGGAAAAATAAGTTCGATTCAAAATTTCTTCCATAGTCAGGCATTCCAATTTTATAACTTTCTGTTAAAAAATGAATTTGTAAATGTGTAAAAAATTTTACTGTTGTTGAGCGGAGCAGTTAAGAACACCCTTAGGATGCTTTTAAAAGACTGTGCTGAAATATGTATGTGTTTAGGCGCAAGCCTTAAATAAAGAAATAAAATTTATTGATATTAATGGATTTGGCCTTGAGAAACTTAATTACTGTCAAATAAAAGTTCTTGATATTTCAAATTTATTGATATTAATGGATTTGGCCTTGAGAAAATTAATTACTGTCAAAATAAAAGTCTTGATTAATATTTATGAGTAAAATAATAATTTAAAACTACTTAATATTGATTTATTATTAAATTAATGTTTATTTCTTGACAAGTTGACAGCTTAATTGAATTTAAAATAATTTAAAAATATTTATTAGTCTTATAATTGTTTTATGTCAAAATTAATGTTTTATTTATTGATAAGTTGTCAACTTCAGTGGTTTTTAAATCATTATTAGAGATTTATTGGTTTTTTAATTATTTTATGTCAAGTTCATGATAAATTTTTAAATTTATGATCATGTAATTTTATCTCTATGCTTTTTCTTATTGTATTTCCCCAAAAAAGGAGACCAGTCTTGAATCTGCAACCAAGCGGATAAGATGTACTTTCTTGACTCTGCAACCAGGCAGAGAACATGTTTTGAGAACATGAAATTTTTGACTGTTTTCTATCGTAATCTTATGACTGTTCTCCAAGGAATATGTTTGTTGGCTCTGTATATCAGAGAATAGTGTAACCATGGATCTATTTTAATAATTCAAGTTCTATTTTATTTAATAAACATTTAATCTTAATTGCTTTCCCATAATCTTGACTTCAATGAACATTGACTGATACACCCGTATGTTTAGGTATTTTTAGCGTAGAAAAAAATATCCTGCATGTGAATCACAAAGTGACCTCCTTTTGTCAGTGTATTTGAAGGAGTTAAAATCTATATATTTTTTTAAATCAATTACATCATTGATTTAAGAAATGTTTCTACTTTAAGAGAATATTTCTAGTTTGTTTATATCTCTAAAATTGTTCTCTGGAGGGGCGTTGACATAAGCGAGAAAAACGTTTTCGGAAAAACGACCCTTTATGATTTTTTTTTTTTTTTTTCTCGAAGGGTTAACTGCAAATTTTTTCAAATTGATTATAGCATTTGAGACATAAAAGTACGATCATTTGAAATATGTCTTTCAAAATGAATTGTGCCGAGCGGTTTGGTTGATTTGGATTTAAACAAGATGATCCCGAAATAGAAATGAATTCGGGAAAATGTGTCTTCCCTCGTTTTGGAGCGTAAATATATGTTTGTGTGCATGTGCAAGCTTTTCCATTCCTCAAACATCAAATAATTGATTTTTTGATGAGAGCAAGTTGTGCTTCGTAATTAACATCGTGAAAACGAATCAAAAAATTTAAATTATGAGCTTCGGGTACATCAAGAGAAACCTTGGAATAACTTCACGAAAAAATTGAGCTATGTACATGTCGTAGTTTTCGCATGCCATCGCATACAGGCACACTCAGAGAGAAAGGCAGAGCGATTTGTAATTTTATCAGTATAGATACAATGTCATATAATATAATAATGCATATTATTTTATTATAAATATTATGCATGTATACTACACTGTTGCAAATATCGTAAAAAAAAAATACCTTCGTTTTCAAAGATTTTCTGCTTTCTTATCAATAAGAACGCTCCATAAACGTTTATGCAGCGTCCTCATTTATCAGAAAATAGATAGTCTTTAAAAACAGAGATAATTTTTCATGATACGTCCAACAGTGCAATTTATCAATTCGTCAAAATGAAGCAATTTTGATCACTTTCATGAGATTTCATACAAATAAACAGTATGCAGATTTTATTTTTGAAAGGTTTGTATGTGGAAAAGTACATTTAGATGACAAATAATCCAGGCAATAGAAGATTTTATCTGCCAAAAATCATGGTAAGTTCTGGAAAAAAGCTTACATTATGTTTTTTGGGTCGCTGAATCCGAATTTTCAACTTCCCATCAAAGTTTACCCCGGCAATCCCCCTCCCTAAATTTTGGTATAAAATGCCCTCAAAACAAGTTTAAAATATATATATATATATATATACTTTTAGTGAAACATGGGGATTACCTCGGAAGATGCATCACGGCTCAGCATGCAGCCATGGCATTCACTAAATCATGCAATTCCACTTACCACTCACATCCTTTACGTTTGTTCTCCCATTTCCCCTTCAAACTTTCCATTTAAGGCCTACTTTGGGTTTTTTGAATAATTGAATCCGAATTTTCACAAAATCCCCTTAAAAAAAAAGTAAAATGAACCCCAAAATAGTTTATTTCTTTATTGTTTTCGGGAAAAAGCATCTAAAAATTCAGAAAGTGGAGAAATTCTGCAACAAATTAGATACATGACATTATGACTAAGAATGAACGGAAAAGGGGGAGCCTGCGTCTCAACATGCGCCGCGGCGCTGCGTGCACTAAGTTTTTTAGTTCAGGCAATAGAGGGTTTTACCTGGCAAAATTAATGTTAGTTCTAGAAATCGACTTATTTTATGTTTTTATTTTTTTTTCGGTCGTTGAATCCAATTTTCTTTTATCTTCCCACCAAAAAATATCTCATGGCTACCCTACCCCCCTCCCCCCCCAAGTTGCATAACTTAAAGCACGCAGCGCCGCGATTTTTGTTGAGAGGCAGGCTCTCCCTCCCCTTTCATCCTGCGTCATATCTAATTTGTTGCAAACTTTGTCTACTTTATGAATTTCTAGATACTTTTTTTTCTAAAACAATTAAAAAAACTATTTTGGAGATCATTTTATACAAAAATTTGGGAAGGGGAATTTTGGTAGGAAGTGAAAATTCGTATTTAGAGGCTCAAAAAACACAAAGCAGACTTTCTATGGAAGGTTCGAAGGGGAAATTGAGAAGGTACGTAAACAATGGGAGTAGTTAAGGGGAATTGTTGAGAGGTAGGCTCCTTCTTCTCCGTTCATCCTACGTAAAAATGTCGCATATCTTAGTTTTTGCAAATTTTGACTACATTCTAAATTTCTATATACATACTTTTTCACTAAAACAATAAAAAATTCGAATTTTTTAAAACTTATTTTGGGAGCATTTTACGAAATTTTGGGGGGAAGTTAAAATTCGGATTTAATGACCCAAAAAACTTAAGGAACCAGATCCAGAATTACCATGAATTTTGCTAGGTAGAGCCTGTATACGGTCTCTGTTGCCTGGACTAAATTGATTTCTAAAAAAAAAAATTACGTTTGTTTTATGTGGGCCGAATATCTACACGTGGGATATAGGCTTGAAAGGGATGGAATGCCCTCCGTGGGAGTCTTTCTAAGGGAACCTAAGCCATATTTATGGAAGGAAATCCAAGGTTCGAATAAAACTACGAAAAACTCCGAACGGTTAGGCCGACGGCCGCGATTGTGTTCAAATTCAGCACCTGCCATTACCAGTTGAGAGGTCAAAACCTCTCGTCCACTGCTGGGACTAAAAATTATAAGTATATTTTCTTAGTCAATTTGTAAAATAGCCCAATCAACAAAGGAAAATTTAGATCAGATGTCTTTAAAAAAATAGAAAAAAAGTACGTGTGTTTTAAATATATAGATGGTACGGCTGGCCGCGGCATGGTTAACAACTGACAGTGGGTTTTGTCCGTTATATGGAAGATCTCCGCTTTTAAGAGGACAAATAACGTATGTTATGGGAACAGAAGAAGTGTGGTTATAGACATGATCCCTGTTCGGAAATATTTGTTATGGAGGTTTTCTGTATTGATATCTACAATACGGTTGTTGCGTTTGGTATAATGGGTTTCTTACAATCAATCCCTAAACACTATTATAACTAGCAAATCTGCAGATCAGGAGGCTCACCGTCAACTGTTTTTACTACACTTTGCGCAATATTTAATTTCATACAAACAACAACTGAATATTTTCAAATAACAAATATTTCTAAGAATAAACTAGTTGGATGTGCCAATCCCAAAACTTTCTTCTATCTCATACGTACATTTTAATATTAAAAAAATAATTACTCATGTAAATTCTTTAATAATTGTAATATATATACCAACTTTACCAAACTATAACTATACCAACTTTTATTTTCATCTTAGATTTCTGCTTCAGTCAATTAATCGGAGTAAAAGCAAGTTTCCGTCTCTGCACGAGCCGATAGACAATAGAATGATTGGCAGATTTTTTTTCAAATTCAGAGAGGACTTACTTGCCATACCAGAGAAAAAAAAAAAAAAAAAAAAAAAAAAAAACTACACAAAAATTTTAGTTTAGTTTTAAGCATAACTTCATTTTAGGTGGTGCAATATTGAAAATGGCACAAAAATCGTTATTGCAGCGCCCCCTTCTGGGCGATTTTTTTCAAATTAAGGGAGAACCAACTAACAATAGCCAAACATTTACACAAAAAATTTGGTTCAATTCGATCCATAACTTCATACACTTTTGATCGGTAAAATATTGAAAATGGAACAAAAATCACGTTTGCAGTGCCCCCTTCTGGCGGATTTTTTTTCAAATTCAGGGAGGATAAACTAGCCATAGCCATACACTTGCACAAAAAATTTGGTTCAATTCGATGAACAACTTCATACACTTTTGGTCGGTACAATATTGAAAATGCCACAAAAATCGTGATTGCAGTGCCCCCTTACGGCGGAATATTTCAAAATTGATGGAGGATCTGCTTGCCACAGCCAAAAACATTCACAAAAAATTTGGTTCAACTCTATGCATATCTTCATACACTTTTTGATGGTAGAATGACGACATACGGACACACATACAGAGACATACACACACACACACACACACACATATACAGACACACACACAGACACACGGACAGACAGACATTTTGTAAAAATATGTTTTTTGGAATCTCTTGCCTCTAAAACGTGTAAATCCGGCGAAAACCGGGAGTCGAAAAAAAATTTCGATTACAATACTTTCTTCTATTGAAAATAGAAGAAAGCAAAAATGCGTAGAAGATTTCAGAAATTAGATGCATTAAACTGATCACGTTGTTTTAAGACAATATTTAAAATTCTCAGGAACTGCAAATCATGATAAATTTTTAAATAAGAAAGTATATTTCTTCAGACAACCCCCGATGCACTCATTAAATTTCTGTTCGTAATTTTCTGCTGATTGTGCTAATGGTCAAATTACATCTTAAATTATGTTTTACACTGAAATTTTTAAGGATAAACAACAGTTTGGGCAAGTATTTTACATTGCTCTAATATCCAAATAGCAATATTCAGTGTTTTTAGCTCACAGGCTATCATAGCCTGAGAGCTTATGTGCCCGCCCGTTCTGTATGTATGTGCGTATGTGCGTAACGCGATAACTCATGATAAAAATATCGGATCCACTTGAAATTTTGTATATAGGTATATCCTGACAAGGCGCTTCCCTGATTAGTTTTTGGAGTTCATTCGATATGTATAAGAGGGGGAACGGGGGGCTCATGCCCCCCCCCCCTTAGTTGATATAAATGGGATTTTCATGCAGAATTAAGTTTTCAAAATTTAGATTAGGATCATTCTGATGAGGCGATTCCGTGACTGTTATTAGGTGTTCATTGAATAAGTATAAATAGGGGGAACAGGGGTTCTAATCCCCCCCCCCCGTTAGTTGATATAAATGGGATTTTCATGCAGAATTAAGTTTTCGTTCAAAATTTAGATTAGGATCATTCTGATGAGGCGATTCCGTGACTGTTATTAGGTGTTCATTGAATAAGTATAAATAGGGGGAACAGGGGTTCTAATCCCCCCCCCCGTTATTTGATATAAATGGGATTTTCATGCAGAATTAAGTTTTGGTTCAAAATTTAGATTAGGATCATTCTGATGAGGCGATTCCGTGACTGTTATTAGGTGTTCATTAAATAAGTATAAATAGGGGGAACAGGGGTTCTAATGCCCCCCCCCCCCCCCGTTAGTTGATATAAATGGGATTTTCATGCAGAATTAAGTTTTCGTTCAAAATTTAGATTAGGATCATTCTGATGAGGCGATTCCGTGACTGTTATTAGGTGTTCATTGAATAAGTATAAATAGGGGGAACAGGGGTTCTAATGCCCCCCCCCCCCGTTAGTTGATATAAATGGGATTTTCATGCAGAATTAAGTTTTCGTTCAAAATTTAGATTAGGATCATTCTGATGAGGCGATTCCGTGACTGCTATTAAGTGTTCATTGAATAAGTATAAATAGGGGCAACAGGGGTTCTAATGCCCCCCCCCCTCTTAATGCCCTCTTAATTTATATAAATAGGTTTTTCAAGCAGAATTTTCAGATTTCGTTCAAATCTCTGAATAGTTTTGGAAGTTTAATGGTTAAGTATAAAAGAAGGGGATAACTCCTTTTAAATTATATAAATGCTAAATGGGTTTTTATTAAGAATTATCTAATTTGCTCTGAATTTTGGATATAGATTTTTTATATGATAAAGCATGTCTTTGATAGTATAGGAGATTCAATGATTAAGTATAAAAAAAAGAGGAAAGGGGAGAGCTGTTTCCCCTTCTTAATTTTTTTTTCGAACGGAATTAACCCTTGAAAATATAAGGCTTTAATGTACAATTAGTATTTGTAGCCTGTGAGCTCAATGCCATCAGTTTAACTGGGCAGTATTCTTTATTTTACATTCCAATCACAAACATATCTGTATTATGTATACAAAGACATTACAATCTTTGTATCTCGTACATTATGCACGCTTATAATATTATTAAGATGAATCACTGTTGCTAGGTAACTAATAAAAGTAAAAGAAAGAAATTGGAAACTGTACGTCAAGCGTAGCAAATGAGATGCGTTCGTACTATAAGGAAATTTTAAAAATATCCAGATATAATTATTGGTGCCGTTTGCATGTTTTGGAATTAAAATTAGGTATCCCAGACCGTGCACAGTGTGCAGGAAAGGGTTAAGAACGTTTCGGAAATTATTACAAGAAGACCATTATACAGTAGAACCCCGGTTAGCCGAATCTCGTTTATCCGAAAATTGGCTTAACCGAAAGACCTTAAAATTCCTTAAAGCCATTTTTAAATGGGAAAAATTTTATTGTCAACACTATTTTGACAGATATCAAATGACAGCATTCAACATATTTTGATTTATGATACTATTCTATTTGTATACTTTAAGTTAAAACAATTCCGAATCATTTTTAATACATTGAAGAGTTGTTTTAATACTTATTAGCTCTAAAGATTAGAAGCAAAATTAGTGAAAATCAAAATTTTGAAAAGTGTAATGCTTGTAGAAATAGTATTAAAAAAGCATGTTCATTATGAAATAAATATATAGAGTCAGATTACTTTTTTATAGCCTTTAGAATAGGTATTATTTCAATACAATCTGCGATGTGCATTTTTTTAACCGTTGCATGCATTATTTCTTTAATAAATTATAAAATTTACCATCTGTATTTGCTTTCTGTGGCTCTGTGTTGTGTGTGCATCTCTCTCCACGGCGCAGAAAATTCTCCCTTCGCATGTTACACTGTTCAAAATAAATCTGTGAATTCCAGGTGAAACTACCGGCAGCAATGTAGCCGAACTGTTACCGTTCCGTAAGTAGATTTACCGTTGTGGGACATACAAGAAAGGAAAACTCCGTTTGAAGGAGCGGTAACTTTCTGTTACAAAGTCTGATTTTTAATGATAATAATTTAATATAATTTTTAAAATTAATAAATCGATTAATCGTCAAAGAGTTCGAAATTACCGAGTGATTTTAAGCTGCTATGTTATTTTACTTATTATTATTACTGCACAATTTAGTTCACGCCGCCCTCAGGATCGAACTCGGGATCTTTGGACAGCGGAATAGGAAGTTGTTGTTGTTGTATATATGTCGGCCAATTATCTACACTATGGGATATAGGCCCTAAGGGGTGGGATGCCCTCCGTGGGGGTCTTTCTAAGGGAACCTAACCCGTATTTACGCAAGGTTCGAAGAAAACCACGGAAAACTCCGAACGGTTAGGCCGACGGTCGCGATTGGGTTCGAACCCAGCACCTACCGTCTACCAGTTTGAGGTCAGAACCTCTCAGCCACTGGTGGGGCCGGATAGCGGAATAAATCCTTACTAACCGAGCCAAAGCTGCTGATGCCGGGTTGTACAGAATATGTCTTTTATGAGTTCGTGGGAAAATCTGTTGTGCTTTTTAAAGATTTCCTTTCAAATACATTCCTTAGAATATTTGTAAACGGTTAATTTTATTTTATTTTAGACTGATGCATAATGCTTATTATTTTTTTAAATCAATTTTTCTTTTTAAATAGTTTAAATAAAAAAAAAAAATCACTGTTTAAAACCACTGTTTATTTTATTTATTTATTTATTTATTTTTGAATGAATGAATGAATGAATGAATGAATGAATGAAAAAAAAACTTTTTATTAACAACTTTTTTTTAGAAAAATAATGTTATAGACAATTTTTGAAATTGTCGTACACTATTTATTTATTTATTGGCTAATTAATTAAAAGATTTTTTAATAAGAAATAAGAGAAAAATAAACAGAAAAATGTAATTTAAAAGGGAATTTTTGTGTTTTCATTATTTCTTGTCGCCAGTGGGACACGAACCCACAATCTGCGCTCGCAGGCAATTAGCGGTATGGTGCCTTGACCACTCGGCCACGGAGCCCAGTGTCTCCGTTTTTTTGTTTTTATTTCCACCCGTTTCGTTATTTTCAGGAAATATGGTGGGATTTGCTGATTTGTAACGGATAATAACTTTTTGTTGTAAAAAGGAACTTTTTCTGTGAAATTCATTAAAAAAATATTCGTGAATTTCAGAATTTTTTTAACAGTGTAAGCAAACTCCTGTTATGTCACTATCGGCGTTGACCTTCGATTTTAATTAGTAAGTTGTCATCTTGCTGTTGAAGCAACTTGTAATTTTGGTTAGTCAATCAGGGTGCTTTGAATACGTTACCACAACATTTTTTATTAGAACGATGCTCTAAATCAGCGGTTTCCAATCTATGGGTCGCGACCTACTGGTGGGCGGCGGCAGTTGTTTTGTTGGGTCGTGCAAAAAACGAAGTTTGTCATCAAACTATATCTTTTATTTCATCTGTTTAAAAAATATATGAAAATTTCAACAAGAAATAATATTTCAAGAGAAAATCCTAAATTTCCTTCTAGATTAATATACAAACAGAATATTTAGAAATATTGAAATCAGCAGTGAGATCCTTAAGGCAATTCAACACTTCGTGCTTATGAGAGCTTTTTCTACTTTGTTGTTTTTGAAAGACAAGCACTGAGACAAACTGCGTGTTAATATACCGGGTGTCCCAAAAATGACTGATGGATTTTAAAATTCAATAACTTGCAAACGGTGACAGCTATTTAAAAAAATTTTTTGCAGGAGGGTCATGTATAATGTCAGGAGTTTTTTACCGTAATTTTTTATTTTAGTTCGCATCTCAAACAATAGGTGGTGCTGACGGCGATTGAAGGCCAGATGATCAGTGCTGAGTGAAGCGTCGACCTGGTCATCAATCACCGTCAGCGCCACCTATTGTTTGAGATGCGAACTAAAATAAACAATTACGGTAAAAAAACTCCTGACATTATACCTCACCCTCCTGCAAATTTTTTTTAAATAGCTGTCACCGTTTGCAAATTATTGAATTTCAAAATCCATCAGTCATTTTTGGGACACCCGGTATGTTCCCACATTGGTAACATCAGTACCAGAAATCTCGTTGACTATAAAGTTATGTTTTCATAATAATTAAACGTATTTTTAACTATCTTTGTAGTTTGTGCATTGTTTTAATTACTATTCACTTAACACATTCAGATTAAAGATCCTTGTTTTTGTTGATAATGTATCTTCCGTACGAAAATTTGCGTTTTTCGTAGCATAGGATAGCCGAGGGTATAGAGATCCTACAGAAATTGCTATACTGATATACAACATTATCTTGGTTGGGTCGCGAAAATTTTTTTCCCTGAAAGGTGGGTCGCGTACCAAGAAAGTTTGGGAACCGCTGCTCTAAATTACAATAGCGCTTTTCATCAAACAACTTTTCAACATAAGTCTCCCCTATCCCATGAAACTCCGGTTATCCAAAAATGCTTCGGTTCGATGCTTTTTGAAAACCGGGGTTTTACTGTACTTTCAAGAATATGAATTTTATTTTATCTGATACTTCAAAATAGAACGTTTAGTGTAATTTTAAAGCTTTAAAATACAGCTAGTTATATAATTCTTTCTTAAAATATTTTGGTACTTCTAGGTTATTCCGTCGACCAATTTCGCCAATTTATACAAATCGCCAAACTAATAGCCAAATTATACATGTTGACATAATTTTTATTTTAAATAACGAAAAAACAAATAATTAGTAGAATATTAATAAAAGTATTAATAAAAAGTCGAAATAAAAATCACTTAATGACATTTTAAACACGTGAATCGCATTTAATGTCATTGAATATGACATTCACGATCATCCATTATTGGCATTTAATCTTATAGTTTGGCGATAATTTTTTGGTCGACGCGATAACCTAGAAGTACCAATATATTTAATATACCACACCTTTTTTTCTACCTGTTGATCCACAGCATTTTTGTATAAGGAGAAATGAATATTTGTTCCTGAGGCCATCAGCTAAAAAGAGAAAGGTTCGCTGACCTCCTTCAGCTACTCAAGCAGGAAAGGAAGATATCTTTAATTTCTTCTTTAACGAAATGGAGATCCGGGATGGATGGTTTTCTCACAACAACAGCTCCAAAAATGATGAACTATCCCACAAAATGAAGTGGCTTATTTATTTATTTTTCTTTTCTTTTTCACTCTTTCACTCTTTCTTTCTGAAATAAAGCTAACAAAAACAGCATCTATAGAACGAATCAAATATCACAACAATTTCTAGAAGAAAATTTATTTTTTTCTCTTATCGCATGATTATTATGCATTCTAATTTTAGACCTTCATCTTTTTTTATTATTGTTGTTTTTATTATGATATAAATGCAAACAGCAACAAAGATTAGTTTTGGTACTTAGAAACCTTTTTTGAAAACAATGTCAAATAGTCTATTATTTTCTATTCCTTTCTTGTAAATAACATGTTACACGTTTTATTTAGAACGTGCGAAATTTTGTTAATTCATATGCGAAGAATACGAATTAAAACATGTAATATCCGTCTTGTTGTTTTTTGTAAGATCTGGAAATGCAAAGAACATTCACAAAATTTTGTATTAATTCTGGAAAAAGAAATTTATAAGCTATGATAAGAATTGAATCAGTCAATAAAATAGGTCAAGTAAATGGATTTTTATGAATTTTTTGGGCTAACCATAGAGTTTGGATTTCATTAATTGTAAATATCGAATAATTTTTATAATTCATGACTGATAAAACTAATTGGCTTGGATAAAACTAATGTTTTAGCATAAAACGAGGTTAGAGGATATTTAATTTGAACAAAAGAGACATATTAAACGCATTTTTAATTAAAATTAACGAAGGCAACATTTATACGGGAACATTTTTATGTTTATATATAATTACTTACCCATCATACGTAGTATAGGGTAAGTCTTGCAATCGTTTTGAAAATCGAAAAAATTTTTTTGACGGATTTACACGTTTCGGATACTTGGAGATTCCGAAAAACATATTTTTAGAATTTTTTTTTTTTTTTGCCGTCCGTCCGTCTGTCTGTCTGTCTGTCTGTAACCGCTCTATCTCCCGAACAAATTGAGATAGAGATTTGAAATTTTGTATGTGCTTAGTATGTAAGAATGGGACGAAGCCTATTTAATATCAGTAACCTCGATTATCCGGAACTATTTTTTTCGGACTCTCGAAAAATTCGTTCTGATGAAAGGTACATAAAATTTTTCGAATTATTTTATTTTAAAGAGTGGAAGTAAAAGGCAATAAAATAACACAAATTTTGCATAAAAAACGAAGTCGATCGGATTATTAGTTGTTGAGCTATTTCTAATCCTATTTTCCACATTCTTTGATTTTTCACAACCCTATATTTCATTCAAATTTCAATTCAAAGATTTCTTTAAATTGGAAATGAGATACTTAATTCGATGCAAGAAACCGTTAGTGAATATGATTATTATTTTTGGAGTTATAAGGATGTTTCTTTTACGCAATTCAGTGCTACTTGAATAGCTTGGCGATTTATGTAATTTATCGAAATTGGTTCATCAGAAATTCATTAATAGAGCATGATTATGAGTTAAAAAGACTTAAATATAAGTTTATATTTTGTTTTGGATTTGTAATGCATTTTATAAATTGTTTACATACGTTATGTTTTCATATATTGTACTATGCATATCCATGATGGGTAAGTATTACGGTGGCCTCCAACGACTAGTTTTCTTGCGTAATCATATTCGTCATTATTCATAATTGGATGATTTTCAACAATGGTAGTTGGGCAGCTAAATATGTTCTGATAAAATGGCATATGCTCTTCCAGAAGGCTGTTTTAAACTATTAATTGACACTTTCGGTCATACGCTTTGGCTGACGGAAGGGGTACAGGGGTTAAAAGTTTTTCCATAAAGTTAAATAAATCTTTAATGATCCATCAATAAATTCCTCGTCTGTGATAACGCCTTCTTTATCGCTATCGTAGTGAAATTCTTGTATAAATGGTTAATTAGCTTAATTGCTTATAATTGCTTAATATGTGGTCCAATATTATTTTTAATATAATGCAACATAATAAGAAAAAACTTTTTTTTTTTTTTTTTTTTTTTTTTTTTTTTGCTTTTTTGTTTAGCAATGTTTTTGTGATGCATGTTAAAATATGAATTTGCTTTATTTAAGATTTTCTATAACAAAACAATGAATCCATAGTTGCCATAAACAAAAATGTTTTGCATTGGTATGTGTAGTAATAGTAGGTTTTAAATAAAATGAAATGTTGTTATGGCAGTAACGTTATCTGGTATTGCATGCAAAAACCACTTAAGTCACTGACTTATGTCGTTTAAGTTATAAACAGAAATTTAAAGGTACTGCTTGAAAAGGAAAGAATACACTGACTTATATGGTTATTATTCCGATCATAAGCTCTACTATTAAGGTAGCATTTGCGATAAAAAAGGTGTTTACGGAAAAATCTTAACTTATGTTGTTATTGAAATTACCGATTCAAATTTATTTTTTAATAGTTTCAATCCGATACCTTTGTGTTAGGTTATCACATCCCATCTTCATTTAAAAAATAAAAGATATTTTCTTAAAATACCGCGGTTGATTTTGTTCCATTCCTCGACTACGATCTTCTAGAATTCATCCAATGTTTTGGGATGCCGCTTTCTTTTAAAAGTCAAATACACAATCAAAGACAATTCGGAGTTTTCGGAGGATACATTTAAATGATATGGATTCTTTACTGTTTTCATTTTTCATTTTTATATAAAAAAAAAGTATAGTTATAGATGTCGAAGTATGACTGTGGCCTCATCTTAATGAAACAAGAAAAGAGGAAGATTCTTTGAGTAAAGGGATGGCATAGCTTTTTATAAAACATGCGTTAAGACATATTTCTCATAGCAATCCGAGTTAATTCTGACATTTTTCTCCCGTCCGTATTAGCTCAACGTAAAAATGCATACTTTATTAAAAAGGACCATTAAATAATTAATGCCCATATTCAGTAACCTTTATCAGATATTTTGTATAGTCCTGTAAATCAACTATAGCATTTATACACACCATGTCATATACATAAATTTATTGAATTTTAAAAACTCGTATCATTATTAAAGTGCATTCCATCCATCATTTACGATATACCGTACTTCGGATAAAATATACTATTTGAAATCTTTTATGTGTCCCTGTAAATACTGTGCACTTCATGTTATGCCTGAAATAACTTATATTAAGACTCAGTAACGTGTATCATTTTTATTACGCATGAAATATTTTAATATAATTAAAATATATCGTAAAAAACTCCCTCTTTAACATTATGTAATCGAATTCTTTTGTATGGTCCTGTAAATGAATAATAACTATTACCTTCACCGTATATTTCACAGAATGCATATTTTAGTGCACTTCGTAGATGCAGATAAATTTTAATATATTTGACACGGTATAACATCTTTAAAATTCATTTAAAACGAATTCTTTCCATAGACCGAAATGGTTCAGGAAAACTTTTGATTGTCCCTGTGAATAAACTCATCATGCTAGAAATTTCATTTGAAATAGGGTTCAAGCTAGGATAAACATCAATAGCCTAAAAAAATTTTTAGGGTAATCCAAGTACATTTACAAGAGTTAGAGCGCGGACAGACGGAGAGATTGTCAGCTAAACCGAAGCCAATAAAAATTTTTCAACTTTGTTAAAAAAGTGTTAAAAATCGCTTAGTGTTTTCCACATACACGGGCTTGGGAACGCTTTCATCTCAAAAGCAACTGCAATAGACGGTAATGGAAAGTTTTAGAAAGGGGTCATCACTTGGTCAGTCTGAACCAGACATGGGTAAAAGCGAAAAGAGACCGATTTGTGTCAATCCCCGAAGCTATAGCCGCTGCTCTCACTATCTTTACGGAGGAAGTAAAAAACTTAAATAAACAGAAGTTGATGCATCTCATGGAACCATCTAGAAGAGCTGAGGTCTAAAAGTAGATCAAGTTGGCCCCTGAAGCAATTAAGGCATGCCAGGTTCAAGTTTGCCGAGACGGGGTAATATTGTTAATTGCGTAGAGATCTCTAACTCAGTGTGTGCGTGAGAGCGGGGGTAAACGTTAACAGTTAGAGGCTGTTAAGATTTTATTTTTATCAATTTAGGCCAGAAAACGGAACATCGTTTTTGAAATTTTTTGCTGTTTGATGAAACGATTCGACACCATTCCTTTTGTCAACGTTAATAGATAGTGTTAACATTACTTTCCGTAATATCAGCAGAACCGGATTTAAGTTATGAAGAGAAAATCAACACTTAGTTTTTGTCTTTTTTTTTAAAGCTGAAGGACAAGGAAAAGTTATAAATTATAGCCAACTTTCAATATTATACTGAATTAAATTCACTTAAATCACTAACAAAATTGTTAGTTAGCTTTAAGAATCATTCATTAACAACTTCAAGAGGACAGAGAGACAAAATGTGACACAGTGTAACAAGGGCCAGGGATAAGTTAATACATTTGCTTGCCTAAAAGGGACCACTCAGACAACGATACCAAGTCTGTAGAGCATAATGTCGCTCCCGGTCGTCTTTATTAAAGTCCTAAAAAACAGAATTCAGCCAAAGCTGAATTGCGACAGTGGACGGTATAGAATATACAAATTTGTATCAGGGTCGCACCTGCCAGGCGCAAAAGAACCTAACGCGAAAGAGGGCAGGTAAGATAATGTAGTAATAAACAGGAATCGTGTAACAAAATAGTAAAACGCCGGGAAACAGATCCCCTACGCGAACATGGGCGGATTAATGTACAACAAAAACAAAAGTACCACTGGCAAGGACCAGCAGAAACTGTTGCATGCGCAGGCTATGCAGTTGGAATAGACGCTCTCACTGTGATGTCAGTCCTGACGTTTTGCTTAGAATCTGACTCCAAACAAACGGTTGCTATGTTTCATATCTTATTAAATAAAAATCTTAGAAAACGTTACTATTACATATAAGCATTAAAACATACACCTGTCAGACACAGCTTCAAGATATTGCTATAAAATACAATAAAAATAGAAATTACAGCCAACGGTTTGTTTGGAATCAGTATTCAAGCAAGATGTCATATCTGACGTCACAATTGAAAGCTTCTATTGAATTTTTTTGTTTTAATTTGTTTAGTAGGAAGGTGTGTATAAGTATATTACGGAGCCAGCCTTCTGATAGAAGTATCGGACGATTTAACTGCCAACGTCAGAGTAGAAATAGGCATGGCTTGCCGTACCCATCTCACCGAACTCGCATTGGTTGGAACAGACGTACTTAAATGTTTCTAGGTAGGCCATAAGGCAGCCTTGGCCTATCAGAAAGCTGGCTATGTAAGACGTGAGTTTATAAAGTTAAAGGGAAACGTTTGGAAAGAGTTCATGTGTGTGCCTGCCCATTGTTGATGTGTCCCAGTACTCCTGCCATGACGTAAAAATCCTGGATCTCAGGATCCTCTTGACGTATGATTGGAACACTGGGAGATGTGTGTCTATGGTAGGTGTTTGTTTAGCTTGTTTTGCTAGGTCATCAGCCAAGTGGTTGCCAAAGGTACCTTTATGAGCAGAGACGTTGTAACCGGCACATCTATTTATCTGCTACCAGTGAGGAAGTGAGATTCAAAATCCAATTTATCCAGAAAATAAAATTTTAGGAAATCAAGAAAAACCTCTACCTGCGTCCATTGGTCTGCATTGTAAACTAAGACAATGAAAATTAACACACTGCAAACTAAACAAAGTCAGAAATGCACAATAAAACCTTTTTTTCTGTTTTTCAGATTGTAATATTTTTCTGAGCAAGTTTACAAATAAAATAAACTGATAGTAACAAAACGATTTTTTTTATAAGCAGGATCTGGAATTCATGTCTTGGATAAGTAAAATGCAAGTGGACATTTCGTTCTGGCTTCTTACAACTTGAATTCTACAAGAAAGGCTTTTATGAGACTTGTGTTGTTAGATCGATAATTTTTTAAGAATTGTTGTAACATATTGCATATCGTTCTCTGTTGCTTATTTATAGAATATTGTTGAAAAGTTGTCTAATGAAATAAACCCGATTATGAAAGATTAGCTTTTAAAAAAAGTTCTATTAAACGGAATTTGATGGGCCTATATCGTTAGTTAAATACGGTTTAGGGAATTTTTTTAGAATTAAGTATACTGTGTAACATTCTATGTTGCTTAGTTATAAAATTATAAGAAAATTCTACAATCAAATGAACCTGATTACTAACAGGTCCTGCTCGCTACGTTGGTCAGTTTTTCCAGATGAACCTTAATTCAAGCAAAATATATCGGCGGATTTGATTTTGTGTACTATAAAGCATATGGATCTTTACCTGGAATGCCTTTCCATACTGCTAAAAACGATACGAAAGCTATTGCGCTGTTATCGTTTCTAATGTGTTATAGACGAAATTTGAGAAGCCAAATTCTATTTTATCAACTCTTTTAGTTGAACATTGAACACAAAGATTTATAAAAAAGATACAACGATATGCAGTATACTAAAACCAAATCTGAAAAATTATCTAATTAATAGTGCACTCAAAGTCATTCAAATTTTATTCATCGGAATTCTTTAAAAAGCCAAATTTGATTTTGATTGAAAATTGATTATTCAAACCAAACGTTCTAAGAACTCTGGGTAACGCCAGGTATTTTAGCTAGCATTTTATGCACACTAAATGGCGATTAATGACCAGACACTTGCAATTTCAGACCTTTGTTAAATATCTAGAAAAATATATGAGGAATTACTCTGAAACTCCAGGTGTATACACAGAATAGTATAGGCCATTCCGTGAAGATTTTTTCCCGAAATTACATAGGGAACCGTCAATAAATTGTAAAAGAACAAAAATCTTTTTGGACAACTCTGTGAACAAAATAGGTCCCTTCGTAAGATTTCTCGTAATTAAGGGGGCAGCTCTACCAACATTCTTTTTCCCAATTAATTTACCATTACATATTTTCTTCGTGTTTCTGTCATCCTTCATTCGGATTAAATAGCCTAACCTTGCATTCTCCTTATTTTAATGATGTTTATTATGTCTTTTCATCATATAGTTGTTCAATCTCCATATTTGATCTGATACGCCAAACATTGCCATCCTTAATTTTTCCAAAAATTTGTCTTAAAAACTATCCAATATGAAATTGTGATTCGAAACTACCGTATTTACTCGTATATAGGGCGCACGCGTGTATAAGACGCACCCCTACTTTACAAGTAAAAATGGTGATTTCTTAAAATCTCGTATATAACGCACGCGCACCTTAAATTTGATACGCTAATGAAGAAAGACCAAATGAATTTCAGTAAAAAAAAGTCGAAACAAACATTGCACCAGACCAGAAAACAAGACGAAAATGTATTTTTAGACTTTGGGTTGTAACATGGGTGCAAGACCTTCAGTCTGAAGAATGATCACACTCAGAAATGAATACTCAGATTTCACGAAATTTTTCTCGTTTTTGACGAAACCGTTTCCTGGGAAATGCTCCGAACAAATATTTCGTCAAATTGATGAAATTACTGTCCTCACTAGTTTGACGATACCAAATCGTCATAAAATTTCGTCAAAAAAAGGCTAGTGCTGCTATCTCTCGAATCGTTTAGAAGCTTCTGTATTCATTGACAGAAGCAAAAAATGTGATGCTACACGAAAGGTTCGAACTCAAAACGTTCAGTGTGGCAGTCCGATGCTTTACCTTCGCGCCACATGTTGCTTAGTTTGTTGCGATTATAAAGACATATAATGGATTGTTGTGTGTGTTTAAATTTTTATAACGTGAACGTAATTTTATCGATTCCGTTATCTTGCAAGTTTTTAATAATAAAACGAATTTATCATTATGATTTTCTTACGGTTAATAAATAATTATAATATGGCTTAATTAGTTAACAATTAAGGGAGTTTTATTTGCTCAAGGAATGATTAAAATATGGACTGGTTAATTTGTTGCTCAGAAAAAAAGAATTATGAAGTGCCTGTTAGGAGAGATTTTACTACTTTAAATAAGTGGATAAGATTTTAACAATTTACTATTTATAGAGGAGAGCGAGAAAAATTCTGTATATTTTTAATTTGAGTGAAAAAAGAATATACTGGATATAAATAGAAAAAGAATATACTAGAATTTTGAAATTTTATTGATCAAATTTACCTTTTGAACAGTTTTGTACAACAAAGTAATTTTTTTTCGAATTAAATCATAACGAAATACCAACTTACAAATAAATAAATAAAAATAGTCATAAACATTCCTAAAAACTTTGACAAAAAAAAAAAAAAAAGAGAATCTAATGCAGAAAGAATAATTACCTATATTTCATTATTTTCTGTTTAAATCAGAGTACAATTTTAAGCAAGCAAATATATCTTCGCTAAAATCACAAGATTTGAGGAGTTAAAATACCGGGTTCTTCTATAAACAGCTATCGCGACAGTTTCTTAAAATTCATCAAGTCAGGCCATGAATAAGTAAGGAAGCACTTTCGTCAAATATTTGAGAGTTCACGTTTCGTTAAAAGTCACGTGGTTTTGATACAAAATGATTGTCAAAAACGACGAAATAAGGCCCAAGGATTCTTGAATCGTCAAAAATGAGAGTTTTATTTCTGAGAGTGATTTCAGTCTTGAAGAGATTTTTGACTAACTCAAAATTCTACTTTATATACTTAAATAATAGCAATTTTACCATCAAGAACATTTAATCACTTTCTTTTATTGTAAGAGATCAATTTATAGCCATAATGCAAGACTTAGAAATCTTCTAATCCTTTTGCATTTAGTTATTTCTAATGCTCAGAAAAATTTTAGTCTTGACTTGGATGGATTTTTTGCACCCGTGGGTTGTAAGAGAATGACGGGAAATAGAATGAGTGATTGTAAAGAAAATTGCTAATTAGCGTTTAGATAATGTCATTAGCTATGTTGTATAAAAAACACCAAGGAATGAAATAAATATGCAGTAATACTTCAATTAAGTAACATTTTCCGAGTTTTAATATCTTCTTTAAATAATTTCTTGTTTCATATGTATATCGTACGACTGCATCCAACAGTAAAAAATTATTCCGTGTATAAGGCGCACCTAGGAGTTTCGTCCGAACTTTTTGAAAACAAAGTGCGCCTTATACACGAGTATATACGGTAAATACATACCATCCACTAATCTGCATGGACCTCTAACCTGCAAGACGGGGTTCAAACTGCATCTTAAAAATTAATTTTCAAAGATAAAATGACAATGTAGATGGCATTCAGCATGTATATGCTGAAAATTAAAAAGTATATAGGGGGAACTGGAGGACATTGATACAGCTTTTTTCAAAAAAAAATTTTGGTGTCTAGAAAGCAGAAATTTCAAGTTATTTTTCTATGTGATGTCAGCAAAACCTGTGTAGTGTGTTACAAAAATGTACAATCGTTGTTTTATCTATTATTTTTGCATGTAATTTTAAAAAAATCAAAAAAAGTAATTTGTATCAAAGTGCCTCATCCCCGGGGCAGATTGATACACTTTGAAACGTCTGGGAAAAATGGAGACAAAATAACACCAATGCATATTTTTCACAGAAAAATAGCTAGCAAACCATTTTATATATATTTATAGACATTAAAATCGCACACAATTTATTTGTAAGCGATATTAAAGCAATCAAAATGAAATGTATAATGACCTGATGTTCTGGCTATTCCTTGTCTGTCTGTTGGCTGTGGTAACTTTGTCATATCTGGCACTTTAACCCCAGAATTCTCTTCTTTCTTAGGAAAGGTGAGAGAATTACCAGGTGTTCTGTTAATAAATCGGTTTACAAACAGAAAATAAAGGATAATTATATTAAAAATTATGTTTATCATATAATTATCATGTACTGTTCTGCAGCTTGTTTCTCATGTCGATAATACTTTTTCCTCTGGAGAATCGATATAAATTTGAGATTTGCTAGGCTGCCGTTCATTTCTTTTGTTAATTCTACTAGCACTAGATACTGTGTAAGTTTGTACGTCTTCGGTTTGCAAAAATACTATAAAGTGTACTAATATAAAGAAATTAGAACTATTTCACTTCAATAAAAACTAATAGTAGAAATTTTTGACGAGAAATGGTTGAATTAAGGAGTGTATGGTAAAAATAAAAATAAAAGGTAATGAAAAAATGAACTAGAAAAGGATTTAGGTTGTATCAATGTGCCCCGACAAAGACTATATCATTGTGCCCCATGCAGTCATTTTAAATAAAATGAGTCGCAAATCCAACACATCATAATTTATCTAACAATAAAGAATGAGGAACTGATAAAGATTAGCGTTACTTGCCAGGTAGGGTATTCTTTTCGGTTGAAAATACTGGAACAGTTGTATAATACCATTTCAATTGTACAACTCAAATTTACTTTTGACCTACAAAAACAATTAATCACCCATCCCATTTCATCAAACTATTGAATCATTCCAAACTTTCTGTATGTTGTTAATTTCACTTGTATCACCTTTTGGAGCTGTTGTGAAACTTCCTGTAATGACCCAGTGTGCTGTACAGGGGGTGTATCAATGTGCCCCAAGTATCAATGTACCCCAGTTCCCCCTATATAATAATAAAAGTCCATGGTAATTTGCAGTCTACTGTAAACAGAAAACATTTAATCAATCTAATTATTAAGTGGAATCACGTAATTTATACTTCAGTGACGCATCTTAATTTTATCTTGCATGAGTAGTAACAACCCATTTTTATCACCTTTATTAGACAAGCTGAGTGAACGTAATTAACTTTTTTAACTATAATCTAAAAACATATCCTCCGGCTATAAGAAAACAACATGACACACTTTTTACACGAGTCGACTAACAATATACGTTAAATAATTGTCCTTTATTGATCAAAACATTCAATTATTTGGGGTCGACAAACTGAATTCGACAGATAGTGTTTATCGAAATATCAGCTGCTATGCATCTGACAGCTGACTGTTTTCCTAACACGCTTCAAATACTAGTAAAAGAGTTTTCGCATATATATATATATACGTGTGATTTTATGTGATATATAATCTCCTTTAATGAAAATTTCCTATTTTGATTGTATACGGTAAGTTTTTCCGGAACAAACGTAAAATAGTATTTTTGTCATCAGTCGTCGCTTGTTGAATTTTAAAAATAGAAATCCTTCGAAGGCAATCAAATACTAGTATGCAAAACTTATAGTCCAAGAGCCGACAGAACAAAAAACTTATGTTATCGAGCACAAGAAAAAACCTTTTATATTATGAAAGAGTAATAATAGGGGAATCTAATGATCCATGTCTGCCGGAAGTAAAGTGCTGCGTAAGCCAAAAATTAATACCACTAGTGGCTCACTTGTAGATTTAACATTGTGTTTTCCAACTTCCAGTTTTCCATGTTTTCGTACCTTTGATTGTAGGACGAACACAATGCTAAACCTACGAGTCAACCACTAGTGGTATCAATTTTTGGCTTATGCACCACTTCACTTTCGGCATACATGGATCATTAGATTTTCCTATTGCTACTCTTCCATAAAATAAAGGATTTTTTCTTGTGTTCGTTAACATAAAGTTTTGTGCTGTAGACTATTGACTATTAAGGAACAATCACAAAATTTTAATTTCTAAACAAGTGAATACTTAAAAGAAAATTGTATAAACATCAAACAAGAATATAAGTACTATTTTAACAGCACAGCCAGTCGATGTAAAAACTCTCTTCGTCGTTAGAAGTAGTCACAGTCACTACAATGAACTGCTAAAATGAGAACCTTTAATCGTTTCCTTCTTACTCTCATTTGCTCTCTCGATGGAAAAGTAACAACGATTGCTGCGTGGTTAGATGTCATTAGTTGACATTACATTGATGTTATAGTAATGATTCTTATAGGCTCGTTATTTGGCGACTACATCATAAGCTCATCACTTAACATATCAAATAACCTTAGCTAAAATCCATAATAAAATGTTTCAGATCAGATGTTATACAAACTACTAGAGAGTATTTAAGAAACTTTACGGAGGTAAAAAGATAAACTTTATCTGTTTTAAATTTTAGTGGCCAAAACACAATAAAGCTTTTCTGGGTGTAAAAGCGAAGATCCATGACCTCATTGCCTACGTAAGAGTTATGTTAAAAACATAGTTGTTGTTAAAAAATATATATATGATTTTGATAAATTAAAGAGTGTCAAATCTCTTATCAAAGTTAATGCTATTTTCTGATTCCTCCAGGAAATTGGAAGTTAACTATGCATGTAATAAGATTTATAGGATATAGATAGGAGGGGGGGATGTCCTAACTTTAGAAATGCTTAGGTAGGGTAGTGTCTAAAAAAAGGGTTGGGAAACACTGAATTAAGGTATAAAAACATTAGAATATTGTACTGTCGTCAGAAATGCACCTTTGTACGTAGGTTCAAGAGGGGTAATTATGACAATTTTTTACATTTTCAACTGTGTTATTATTATTTATTTATTTATTTATTTATTTTTTACTATTTTTCTATTTGGAAAAGTGGTGTCTTTAATGCATAGGAAGGAACTTTGATCCTTGAAGAACACCTCTTAAAAGTTTTAATTCTCATAGCCCCATTTTTATTAATTTAACAGGATGGTTATAATTGCCCCATAAAAAACTCACAAACACAAAAGTTTGGGGTAATTATGAGCACTATATTTCTTCTTTATATTTGCCTACACACATTTGTTTGGGGAGGGTAATTAAGAACATAAGAATACCAAACTGACAAAACTTTTGATAGACTTTGTTCAAATTGCTGTTTGGATCTCAAAAATGCTTCAAACTATTTATGAAGAATATCTAAAATTAAAAAGTACATTATGAGGTTAATATCTGGGCGTGAAATAAAACTTTACCAAGCACAGTTTTCTCCGAAATAGCGATGATCACAATTACCCCTGGTCATAATTACCCCCACCTGACCCTATTTTCTATAATTTTAAGATGACAGGAAATTGCTAAAAATCGATTGCGAATTTTCATATTTACTAACAAGCTGAGCTAAATAACAAGCTGTAAGAAAGAGCTGTTTTCATCTTGTGCATTCATGATATCAAAACAGATTTTAACGCTAAAGGCTATTTCCATGCGAACATGTCATGTCTATCACACAGTTAAAAATCGCTATGTTAGTTGGTCACCGTTATTTTCGAAAAATTTGCTTCGTCTTATTAAATTTATGAGGTACCTTTGATAAAATAAGTCACATTTTTCCGTTCTAAAATACTGGTAACCAAAAATCGTTGTATGTGACAGACACGACAAGTTTGCATGGAAATAACAGTTTCAGTTTCAACTAGGTGGGGAGGCCTACCAAATGGCTGAAGCACAACAAGCCCCACCTAACAGGGTTGTAACAACTATGCTAAAAGCCACAATTATGGACTAAGACAGGACTACCAAAGGGAAAGGAGAATTTCTGTAAATGATACGGTGCCAACTCCAGAAGAGACCAGTGGCATAACATGAATAGTCGCCAGACCGCCGTGCCGTCAAAAATACAGTCACCGCAAAAAAAATCATGACATTTCCGATTTAAGACGTTTTGTTAAATATCTAAAAATATACATAAAGAATAACTTCGAAACTCCAGATGTATAAACAAAATTGTACAAATCATATATTTTCGAGAAGATTTTTTTCCAAAATCCAATAGGGGACCGTCAACAAATTGAAAAAGAACAATCTTTTTTAATCTATCTTTGAATCAAATCTATCTTTTGAATAACCCTGTCAAAACTAATGTAGTAAAAACGGTCAAACTGCAAATTCTGATTAAGTGGCTTATGGTTATAAACTGTGTTCATTTTTATGCGGATAGCATGTATACTCGTAGAGAAATTGAGGTTTTTATAAAAACGGTCCCAAATTTTGCCAAGTTTTTTCCTTATAATTTCCAGAGTTCTTAATAAAAAACAATATTCTTTTCAGAAAATATGAGAAACGACATTATACACAAAACCTTGTAATCAAAATTAAAAAATATTAATAATTGTATGAAAAATGAGTAGATTTAGTAAATAAAGTTTCACTACGCATGCGTCAATTCTAAAAAAATTTCATTTACATATTGTGTTAGCTATATATAGAGAGCAACTTTTGTTAAAGTTTCAAAATCATAGCTTGAAAATTCTGGAAGTTATCGTCGATAGAAGAAGATCAAAATTCGTTATTCCAAAAATGAAGCAAAAAGATGAGGAGCTGTATCCAAATGTAGTAGTAGTACATGCAATACTGTATAGACGCTAATCAATGGAATATGGTTACAACCCCTCAATTTTTTTTTTTTCATTTTGGGAATATCGGATTTTGATCTTATTCTTTAGACGGTAATTTTCAGAATTTTCAAGCTATGAATTTGAAACTTTGACAAAAGCTGCTCTATAACACAATATGCAAATAAATTTTTATAGAGTTGACGCATGCGCAGTGGAAATTTATTTAGTATACCTGCTCATTTTTCATACAATTATTAATATTTTTTAATTTTGATTACAGGGTATTATGTACAATGTAGTTTCTCATATTTTCTGAAAATAACATTATTTTTTATTGAGAACTCTGTAAATTATAAGCAAAAAAACTTGGCAAAATTTGGGATCGTTTTTATTAAAACCTTATTTTCTCTACGAGTATACATGATATCCCTTTAAAAATGAACACAGTTTATGACCATAAGCCACTTAATCATAATCTGCAGTTTGAACGTTTTTACTACATCAGTTTTGACAGAGTTATTCAAAAGATATTCGTTCTTTTTCAATTTGTTGGCGGTCCCCTATTGGATTTTGGAAAAAAATCTTCTCGAAAATACATGACCTGACTAAAGTTAAAATAATTTCCAACGTTAGAACACCAGAATATTCGTATTCCAAGCATACCGGTTTCGATAGCATATAGCATAACTTCCTCAGTGCTAAAGATAGTGGAAATTTGCTCATATATATACAGGGAGGATGGGGATTCAAGCGACAAGTTTCTTGACCAATAGGAAAACAGAGGATCCTAGGCAACAGCCAATAGGAAAACAGAGGATCCTAGGCAACAGCCAATAGGAAAACAGGGAACAGCTAATAGGAAAATTGGGTGGAAAATGGAAAAGATATTGCCAGAATTGCATTAAAAGATTAAGAAAAATTAGTTTTAATGTAATATTTCCAACAGTCTGATAATGGTGGAATAGCAAAATCACAATTAACGAGATTAGCAAGATTTTTATGGATATGGAAAGCTTCAAGGAAGTTAAGTTCTTGTATAGAAGTAGGTTTAGTTAGTATCTTAACCGAATTGAAGTCAAAAGCATGACTCGTCTCCCAGCAATGTTTTGCGATTGAGGATTTTTTGATTTCTTGTTTTTCAATATATTGCTTATGTTCTTTAATACGAAATTTTAGACTGCGTTTGGTTTGACCAATGTAAGAAAGACCACACTGACAATTAATATTGTAAATACCCCATGAATATGATAGTTCAACAGGATCTTTAAGGTTGGAAAAGGTGAGTTTATTAGTAGGAGTAAAAATTATTTTGAAATCGAACCGACTAAGAATTTTAGCAACGGAAAAACTTGATTTTGGAAAGAAAGGTAAGACAATGCTAATATTGGAACGAGTAGAAGACTGAGATAAGTTTGAGGAGTGAGAGTTTAGTAATTTAGAAAGGGCAGTTTCAATAATAGAAGGGTTGTAACCTCTATCAAATGCAATTGCTTTAATGTATTGAATTTCATTATTGAGAGACTGAGAATCAGAGCAAACATGAAAAGCACGATTTATGAATGTGTAAAAGGCGGCCATTTTTTGACTTGGAGGAGGACATGAACGAGCATGGGGGGGGGGGGGGGGTAGAGAAACAGCGAAGCTTTTTCGATAGACAGATGTAGAGAAGCCAGTTTCACTGCGAGTGACAAGGGTGTCCAGGAAAGGGAGTGAACCATTATTTTCTGTTTCATACGTAAATTGGATATTGTTATCAATAGAGTTCATGATGCTAAGAATGTCCTCAATGTTGTGAAGAGAAGTGTCAAGTAGGGTGAATGTGTCATCAACGTACCGAATCCAGAAAGGGAAAGAGAATTTATCAAAAAGTGAGCATTCAAAATAGTGCATGTAGAAATCTGCAAGGATGGGAGACAGGGTCGAGCCCATGGCTAAACCATCAGTTACATATATTGAAAAACAAGAAATCAAGAAATCCTCAATCACAAAACATTGCATTTTGTTATTCCACCATTATCAGACTGTTGGAAATATTACATTAAAACTAATTTTTCTTAATCTTTTAATGCAATTCTCGCAATATATTTTCCTTTTTCCAATTTTCCTATTACTGTTCCCTGTTTTCCTATTGGCTGTCGCCTAGGATCCTCTGTTTTCCTATTGGCTGTTGCCTAGGATCCTCTGTTTTTCTATTGGTCAAGAAACTTGTCGCTTGAATCCCATCCTCCCTGTATATATATGAGCAAATTTCCACTATCTTTAGCACTGAGGAAGGTATGCTATATGCTACCGAAACCGGTATGCTTGGAATACGAATATTCTAGTGTTCTAACGTTGAAAATTATTTTAACTTCATCATATTGCACCAGGCAACAACCTATTACTTACATGACCTGACTATTTTGTTTATACATCTGGAGTTTCGAATTTATTCTTTATGTATATTTTTAGATATTTAACAAAACGTCTAAAATCGGAAATGTCAAGATTTTTTTTTTTTTTTTTTTTTTTTTTTTTTTTTGCGGTGATTGTATATTAGATAACAAATGAAAAAATAGAATTTAAACACAATTACAACGAGTAGCCCTATATATTCAGGGCGTGCCCAGAAAATAAACATAATTGAAGAATTCTTCACAGTGATAAATAAAAAAATTATATTTACAATATAAATAATTAAGATAAACCTATGAACATACATATAACCAGAAGTTGCAGTAGTCATATTTCTAACTTAAATATTACTTAATGATGATAAATTTTCTTAGTTTTCAAAAAGTTAAAACAGTAAAAGGTTAAGACAATTTAGAAATAAGTGAATGGAAATAGTCTAAAGAATTTGATGCACATATTTCTGTCAATATTAATTGTGGAAAAGAAGCATTTAAGTCAAATTACAGAACAATGCCATTTTTCCAACTTTCAAATTCTGGAACTGATTTGGAAAGATTTAATGATCAAACGGTCCAGTTTTCATTGCTGCAAATATAGCCTGTGTTGATGCAAGAGACGTTTTCTCTAGTAGATTCTCCTGAAACAAACTTTTCCTCTTATGTTCTATTGATAGTTGTAAATTAATATGTGGACTATTTCATTTCACATCCTGTTGTCTGTTTTGATGATATGTAGTTTTTTGGACAGTAAAAAATGAAAAAAAAGTGGTTCTCTCCATTGTCTACATTTATGAGCTAAAAATAGATTTAAATTCGATTTGATGCAATTATTTCTTATTCAATGTTGATTGAGGAAAGAAGTAATGCTTGAAAACTCGAATATTTATCGCTCAATTTTATATTTGAAATGATTTAAAATTTTTACAGTAGTTACGTTAAATTTTTGTACAATAATTTACTACATTTGTCAGGTAACTTGCCGGATAAGCACAGCAAAATCGCCCCCTGGCCGATGTTTGAAATAACATGTCTGGTAATAAAGCTTATCATGAGATTAAAATTTACAGTTTTTTTTAGTTTTTGACGTTGAATTGTTGTATGTTTGTGTTTATGATAGCCAATTATCTACTCTTGTGATATGAGCCTTAAAGTGGGGGGGGGGAATTGCCCTTCTATGTGGGTCTTTCTAAGGGAACCTAACCCGTATTTATGCAAATAAAGTCCAAGATTCGAAGAAAACCATTGAAAATTCCGAATTGTTAGGCCGACGGCCGCAATCGGGATCGAATCCAGCACCTGCCATCTACCAGTTTCGGAGGCAGAACCTCTCTGCCACTGGTGGGACGACGTTGAACTGTCTTTGAGATAACGGAATAAGTATGCTCCGGCGCTCCTATTTTTCAAATGCATTTCTCTAATAATCTTTAAAAAATTATAATAATAATTTTAAAAATTAATTTAATTTTAGTAATAATTAAAAAAAATGAACAAACACCAATTATTGAAGAATATATTAATTGATATTATGTATTTTTTACACTCTTTTACACATTTTTAACAGATAAAAAAAATTAAATATATATATAAATATATATATATATATTAATTTAGTAATATTATGTATACACCAACCAAAAAATTACACAATAATGCTCAAAGTATGTAATTTATTTTTAAAAAAATTTCCACAAAATTGAATATGCTCTTTTTTATCGTAACCATTTTGTAGTGAAATATTCAGCGATTTATATCAGTTTCAATACTTTTAAAATATCGTAATGTCATTAAAATATTCTGCAAACGATTCTTCCCGATGTACCATAATATAACGTAATTCTTTTGTACGCTCCTCTAAATGAACTATTAATCCTATATGCTTCATAAGTAATAACAAACATTCTTAGGTGACCCTAAATAGCGTTTATAAGTTGTATGAAAATCCGAATATATTTATGGGAGTTGGAGAGTGGACAGACGGGCAGACAGGCAAACAAACCGAATGCATAAACACTTTTCAACTTTGCTGAAAAGTGTTAAAAATGTAAAGTGTAATACGTATAAAAAATATTTTTTAATGAGTTAATAGTTTTATACTAATTAAACTTTACAATACGTTTAAAAATCACTTGAGAAATTCTGTAAAGAAAATTAAAGTAACATATCTTTATTTTCGTTTCTTCTAATCAATATCTTAAAAAAAAAAAAAAAAAAAAAAAAAAAAAAAAAAAAACAGGGCTAAAATTATAACTTTTTAAAAGTAAATTTACAATATCACATTTTCCACCAAGCGTTAAAAAGACAGTGATTTTTCCATATTCAGTTTGGGTTTAAACAGCAAATGAACTTATTGCGACGGAAGTATTTTGAAAAAAATATGAATTTCAATTATGAAATTAATTTTCAAGATAAAATAAAAAGATTATAAAGGTGCGCTTAAAAAACTGTTTTTACTTTAATTTATTACTTATTTTTAACCCTCTCCAATTTTTATGTTTATAAGGAAGCTAGTGAGATATTTCTCTTCACTTACTAACAGGAAACATTTAATTTTTTTTTCTTTGCGATGAAATTGTTTTGGAAAAATCATGAATTTCAATCATGAAACTTATTTTCAAGATAAAATAAAAAGATTAAAAAGGGGCACTTAAAAAAAACATTTTTACTTTTATTTATTACTTATTTTTAACTTTCTCTAATTTTTATATTTATAAGGAAGATATTAAGACATTTCTCTTCACTTATTAATAGGAAACGTTTAATTTGTTCTTTTACGATGGAATTGTTTTGGAAAAATCATGAATTTCAATCATGAAATGGATTTTCAATGTACAACTAGTCGTTGGGGGACGTCATAATATAATATATGAAAATATATTGTTTATATACGTAGAAATGCTCTATTAATGAATTGCTGATGAATCATTTTCGACAAATTATGCATATAAAATGCCAAACGACTGAAGTAGTACCGAACTGCGTAAAAGAAACATCCTTATAACTCCCAAAATAATAATCATATTAATTAACTATTGCGTCAGATTAAGCGTGTCATTTCTAATTAAAATATATCTCTGAATTGAAATTTGAACGAAATACAGGGTCATGAAAAATCGAACAATGTGGAAAACAGGATTACAAATATCTCGGCAACTAATAATTCGACTGACTTCGTTTTTTACTCAAAATTTGTGTTTTTTTATTGCCTTTTATGCCTACTCCTTAAAATAAAAATTTCGAAATTTTTTGTATGCCTTTCATCAGAATGAATTTTTCAAGTGTCCGAGAAAAATAGTTCTGGATAATCGAGGTTTCTTATATTAAGTAGACTTCGTCCTATTTTTACATACTAAGTACATACAAAATTTCAATTCTCTATCTCAATTTGTTCGTGAGATAGAGCGTTTACAGACAGACACACAGCAGACGGACGACAATTTTTTTTTTCTAAAAATATGTTTTTCGGAATCTGTAAATCCGTCGAAACGTGTAAATCTTTTTAATAACAATTTAAATTTTTCTTAAGAAAGGTGTTATAGTAAAAATAAAATGCATTGACATGTTTCGGAACCGTCAAATAAGTTCCATAGTCATAATATAAATAAAACAAAATTTCAAAATATTTCACGGTCAATACAAATGACACGCGACAATGAGATATAAATAACAAAAACACGCGCGCTATTGTAAAAAATTAAATTAAAATAAAAATAGACCATGATCAAAAGAAATTCCAACTTGGTTCATCCCATTCAAGCCCTCACGAGGAATTTATTCATTAATTCTAACCATAACTTAGAAACAATAAAAGAAATGGTATCATTTCAAACCAGATTATTACGCGTATAAATTTCAATGGACTCTCTTATAATAGATTTACGATTACAATTAGATATGAAACATAATTTACTTTGATTAAACAATATTTTTATCTACGTGTAAATCTGTTTAAAAAAATTTCGATTTTCAAAACAATTGCAAGATTTACCCTATACTACGTATGATGAGTAAGTAATAAAAATATTATAATAGAGCGCTTCAAAAAAAAAACTATTTTTTCTGTTATTTATTACTTATTTTTAACTCTCTCAATTTTCATGTTTAAAGGAAGATATTAAGGCATTTCTCTTCCCTTATTAACATGAATCGTTTATTTTTTCTTTTCTCGGTGTATCTCATAGCAACTTGCACTAATGCCTATTTTTCATTTTATTTCCTTTCAAAATATGGAGCTCATTTGTAGAGAATAATGGCCCAGTTTTCTTTGGTGATCTAAACACTTTCTCTCTAGTAGATTCCCCAGAAGGTAAACTTTTCCTCTTACCTTCTGTTGGTTGTCATGTTAAGTGAATAATTGGACTAGTAATCAGTTTCATTAAACGTTTCCCGTTTTAACAAATGAGCTTTTTCAGAAAGACAAAAATACTATTTCCATTGTATGTATTTCTGAGGTGAAAATAGCTATTAATGCTAATGATTTCGATGTACAAACAGTTTTGTAACACAAAAGAAGCATCTCGATCAGCTGAGAAATTAGTGTTTAGATATCATGTTTAGGGAAATTTGGATTTTGTGCAGTAATGATTATTACTATTAAGGGTGTATTTCGATTCACACTGTTTATTTTCCGATTTATTTTTGAATTCATTTTTGCTGTCAAATGCACCAAACTTTCAAAATATCTTATTTGGAAAGTACACAAGGTGCCGTGATTGTCGATTCTTTGATAAATGCAGAAAATATTGCAAAAAAAGCAATCAAAAACGTCATTTCGAACCGATTTTTCCCAAGCGATAGATTTGGGAACGAAAAAAAGGGTCATACTGATAAGGTAATTGTTTATAACTCAAATTCTAATGAATTGAGCGTAAAAAGACATCACACAGTACCTCATACATCCCTTCAAGAATCCCCTCAGCAAGTTTCATATTTCTAATTTTTAAAATGTGTCTGAAATTGTATCGGAAAATTTCGAGCTGTTGAAGGTGGAAAAGCATTTTTTCGAATACACCCTTAAACTTTAGCCAGAAAAAAATGGGTTCTCAACATGGAATAAAAAGTACTCAGTCTTCTAGTGCTTCACACACTCAAAATAGCTCCGATACAAATGTACTCAAAACCGAAAAATACATGTTTTCATTTTTGATTACAAAGATGCGTTCAAATATAAATTGCTATGAACTGCCCCATGAACTTACAAATTAAAATAATAAAAAAAAGAATACTGCCCAGTTAAACTGATGGCATTGAGCTCACAGGCTACGCATACTAATTGTACATTACAGCTTTATATTTTCAAGGGTTAATTCCGTTCGAAAAAGAAATTAAGAAGGGGAAACAGCTCTCCCCTTTCTCCTTTTTTATACTTAATCATTGAACCTCCTAAACTATCAAGGACATGCTTTATCATATAAAAAATCTGTATCCAAAATTCAGAGCAAATTAGATAATTCTTAATAAAAACCCATTTAGCATTTGTATAATTTAAGAAGAGTTATCCCCCTCTTTTATACTTAGCCATTACACTTCCAAAACTATTCAGAGATTTGAACGAAATCTGATAATTCTGCATGAAAAAACATTTATATAAATTAAAGGGAGGAGCATTAGAACCCCCGTTCCCCCTGAATATACTTATCGAATAAACACCTAATACCAATCACGGAGGCGCCCAATCAGAATGATCCTATATCTAAAACTGGCAATTCTGCATGCAAACTGATAATTCTGCATGAAAAACCCATTTATATCAATTAAAGGGAGGGACATGACCCCCCTTCCCCCTATTATACATATCGAACGAACTCCAAAAACTAATCAGGGAAGCGCCTTATCAGGATATACCCATATACAAAATTTCATGTTGATCGGATATTTTTATCATGAGTTATCGCGTTACGCAAGTACATACATACAGAACGGACGGGCACATAAGCTCTCAGGCTATGATAGCCTGTGAGCTAAAAATGTTTTAGCGTTCATTTCATGCTCCAAGTTATTAACAATAAAAGTTTAATTATTAATTATTTACTAAGAAAAATAACAAAATTATTAGCAAAATACCCAAATGGAATATTTTCATGACAAGACCATTATTTGGAAGCAATTTTAAATTATTTAAAAATTCTGTGCTTAATTTAATATTTACATTAATAAGCATATTCTATGCCGCCATGAATGAAATAAAGAGTACAAAATTATCATCTGTTTGGATTTGATAACATGTGATGTTTCAAAATTGAGAAAGCAAGGTGATCATTTTTGATCCAAATATACTCAAATCGATATAAATACATCAATTTGCTCATTTTTGAACATTTCACTTTTTTCAGCGCACAAATTACGATACGGTACCCATCGAAAAATCGACGGAATAAAAAGTTTATTAACCCCTTAATTGTCCCTTATGTATGTATATGTATTTAGAGAATGCCTATACAAATTATAGAAATAGAGAATTTTTTTTACAGCGGGACAGTTTTCACCAACGGAGTCGTCTTTTGCATTACGTATAACATGTGCGTTTTCTTACTGTTATTTCAGCGAATTAATCGCCACCTTATTTAATTGTAGAATTATATTATTAAATATAACACTCGATATCGCAACACATTCCGGCGACAGTTAAGGGGATAAGGTTCTTCTCAACTGTTCCGCTCAACAAGCACAAACCGTTTTCACACATTTACAAATCCATTTTTTAACAGAAATATATAAAATTGGAAGGCCTGACTATGGAAGCGATTTCGACTCGAACTTAGTTTTCCATTTTATGATAATTAAACTACCTATCGAGTTATAAACTATTTTGATCACGTGATCACTCGTTTTTCTCCCGCTTTTCGATCGGTTTTTCTGCTTTCGTCGAGAAATGTGTTCAAAAACGTTAACTTTGAAGGCTTGTTATGAAAGGTCTATTGCGTTTATAAAAAAAAAAAAACCTTGAGTGCAAGTAGACAGTTTCTGTGTAACAACACTTGATAATTTCATGCATTTCCGAACAAAAATAAATTAAAGCGTGTGTCACAAAGTTGCTCTTTTTGATTTAAGAACACTCTAGAAAGACAATTAAATAGAAAAATTTAGTTTTCTATTAAATTGTATTTCTTATACTATTATTTTTATTATTTTTAACATTTTACATTATTGAAAATTTAAATTTCATTCATTTGTAGCATTTATGCCGATATTTTACTTCAAAACTAGTGGAACTTGGCCCGCTTTGTTGGCCGATTTTTCCCAAACGAACCTCGAATTAAATAGCTGCAATAAATATTTCTATATCTAAGACTCAATTATGTAAGAATATTCTTGAGAAATTCTCTAATTAGCAAAATTGCTAACATCATATTACTTATTTTAAATACTTTCCTAAATAGTAAACTAACAAAATAAAACAAAACTTTTTTTTTTTTTCCAAAGAAAGTTATTCAGTAATAATTTTTTAAGGAAGAAAAAAAAAAGCTTACAGTCGGCTCTCGTTAATTCGAACTCGTCGAGACCACAAGAAATGTTCGAATTATGGAAAATATGAAATGAAAACATTCTTAATATGGTACTATTACAAAGAAATTAATGTCATAATTTTTTTTTTAATTTATTTCGTCTGTTATCATTGGAATATGACTTAATAATAAGTTGGAATGTATAAATACATAAACTCCTTTCAAACTAATTGAAAGATTAGAAACAAGCACAATGGAAGAAAAATTTAAAGCGTCACTGATGGACAGACAGGGCATTAAGAAATTGGATATCAAATGCATTGGATTATATGTATACTTGTTCGGAACAATTTTCTCAAAAATCTGTAATCCGTGTGAAAGAACAGAAAAATGAAAAATCGGAATTCTCGTTAGTTCGAATTAAACGAAGTCAAGAGAAAATGAGTTCGAATTAATGAAAGGTTTTAACGTTATTCTGCCATTGAAATTTTCGGTACTTCATATTTAGTTCGAATTAAGCGAAGGTTCGAATTATCCGATTTCGAATTAACGAGTGTATATTATCGACTGTATTTTCGGAAAGCTAGCGCGGAGGACTTTCGGAAGATGAACTATCTAATAACATTTCAAAACAATTTTTAGTAATGCCGTTTTGTATTTCCCTTACAACAAAGTTCCTAATAGATTATTAGAAAAAAAAATATGTATTTCTTATTATTTATTTTTATAATACAAAATAGCAAGTAATTTTATCACTATAACTTCCATACTCTTAACAAAATATCATCAAAATTATCAAAATAAACCATTAATTATAATTAGAATATCTGCATTAATACATTGTTTAATACTTTAAAAGTATTTTATTTAATTTAATGATTCACAATGAGTATCAAATTCAAATTTCCCCTCCAAAGTATCAAATTAATCAAGTTTCAATTCAAATTAAGCATCTCCGAAGATATTTTACATAATATTATGCATAAAATTAATATGTACTCAACTTCATTTTCTTACAATTAATTATAACTAGTTGGATGTGTCAATCCCGAAACTTTCTTCTATCTCATTAGTACATTTTAATATTTAAAAAAAAAAAAAAAAAAAAAAAAAAAAAAGTGGTGACTTCCAAGTTACCCATTATCGAATTTCCTCGAACATTTGACCTAGCCTAGCCTAATGAGATTCTGGTATCCGAAAAGCCTAAAACGCAAAATTTAATTAATATTCTGAGAAAATGAGCTTAGTAGTGCCTCATGTTGGGTAATTTATACTAAAATCTAATAAGCATCTATTGATGTCAAGACCTAACAGAATCTGAAATTTGATGGAATTTCGTCTTTTAGTTCTTGATATATAGTTATAACAAAAAATTTGCAAAACGTAGCACAGAAACACCATATCTTGGAAATTGATGTCAAAACGTAAAAAAGCGTCTAATTATGTTATGGTCTAAAAGAATCTGAAGTTTGATGAAATTCTGTACATTAGTTCTTGAGATATAGTTAGTTTAAAAAAGAACCGTGTAAAATATAGCACAGCAGCACCATCAGTTGAAGGATTTATAACAAAACGTAATCATCGTGTAATTATGTTATATGTCATTTTGTAACAAAATCTGAAGTTTGATGAAATTCTGTGCGTTGGTTTTTGAGATATAGCTATCGGAAAAATCGTGCAAAATGCAGCATAACTGCACCACCTGTTGCAAGGTTAATACCAAAATGCAATCAGCGTCTAATTATGTTATATATTCTAGCGTAAAACAAACTAAAATTTGATGAAGTTCTCTGCATTAGTTCTTGAGATATAGCTATCGCAAAAATCGTGCAAAATGTAGCATAGCAGCGCCACCTATAGGGCAGTTCAGACCAAAACCTTATCAGCGGCTTTGTATCTCAAGGTATCGCGGAATCTGAAGTTTGGTGAAATTCTGTGCATTAGTTCTTGAGATATAGCTATCATGAAAATCATGAAAAATGTAGCATAACAGCGCCACCTGCTGGCCAATTTACACCAAAGCTTAATCAGCGTCTATGAATACCAAGGGGTCACAGAATCTGAAGTTTGGTGAAATTCTGTGCTTTAGTTCTTGAGATATAGCAATCTTGAAAATCATGAAAAACGTAGTATAGCAGCGCCACCTGGAGGCCAATTTTCACCAAAAACCAATAGGCACTAATTCATATCAAGGTCTAACTGAATATAAAATTTTATTAAATTTCGAGCATTAGTTCTTGAGATATAGCGCCCACAAATCTTTTGTCACATACAGACAGACAGACTCACAGACAGACACACAGGCAGACAGACGGACAGACTCACAGACAGACATTTTCTAAAAATAGTCAAAACGTGTTCAGGACCTCCTAAAACGTATAAATCCGTCGAAAACTGGAAGGAAAATTTTCATGAATCCAATACTTTCTTCTTGTAAAGATAGAAGAAAGTAATAAAAATTCAAATTGTCAAAATGTGATCCTGATTATCTTTATCTCTCCTATACCCTTTTATATGATCTTTACTGAAGTTGTTTAAAAGATGTACTTTATATGCAGAACTATATTTTCACATAAACCGAGTTCCTTCGAGCAAGCACTTGCAAACGCACACAAATACATTAATGATAAAATCATTGGATAGATTATTTAATTGCTGGAGAATGGAACAAATCATTAAATAAAACAGAGCGGGTGAGAGAAGTAAACTGTAATCATGTCTCGGTTTACCCTAGGAGTTTATACCAATAATTTGGGAATATTGTGGGATACTGTATCATTGCATGTTTTATTTTTTTTTTCCATACAATTTCGACGGATTCAGTGAGTATTGATTCGTAATAAGTAGGCGTATAAGGACTGTATTTTAAGTAATGAGTCAGGGTCTGAAAACATTGTTTTATTGATCCATCTTTGCAAAGATTTAAAAGTATTCAAAGTAGTCTCCTCTTACGTCAATATAGCACTACCAACGAGGTTTTCACGCTTCGAATGCATCTTGAAAGCCAGTTTTCAACATGTCCTTCAGAGTTTTGATTACAGTCACTTGGATGGATGCCAAGTGTTCAAACGGGTTCCTTTCAAGGAAGTATTCAACTTTTGAAACAAAAAGAAAAGTTGGCAGGACTCAGATATGGGTTGTAGGAAGGATGTGACAACGTTGCAACTCCGATTTGAGTCAGGCAGTAGATCATTACCATTTATCATTATGGAGATCATTACAATGATCTTTTGGTGATGTGGCGTTTTGTCGTAAGGGAGCATCCATCGATCGGCGATTGGTCATCACCTCCGCTTGACATTCTAAAAGTTAAATGACGCGACAATCTATGTGAAAGAGATTCTTCACTTTTGTTACATTTTTGTTGGTGGTGACAAATGAAGGGCGTCCAATCGGGGCCGTCGCGAAACAAGTTTCTTCTCTTACGGGCCTGATTCATGAAAAGATGACGTCACGCAAGAGATCTGAGTTGCAAACGGAACATATAGAATGGTTCTATGTGTGCATCAAAAACAAGGTTATAAATTTCCGTTTAATGATATTTTTTCAACAATTTGAGGCTTATTTTAGATCTGTTGAATTATACATTTACTATTAAACACCCAAAGTTCATAAATAAGACTTTTTTGTTTTTAATTTGATTTCAAAACTAAACTTATCCTTTGATTTCAAATACGTAAGATTCATGGTTTTTATCGAAGATTTTAACTTCAAATATACATTTATGGCAGACAAAATCATACATTAAAATTGCACAAATTTAGAAACAAAATAAATAAATAAATAAAAGAAATTATACAGAATTGAGATTCGTGATATTGTTCATAGCGTTTAACTTGAAATACAAATTTATGGCAGGAGAAATCCTACATTAAAAGTACGCAATTTTAGCAGCAAGTAATTTAAGTTCCTTTTAAAAATAAAAATGCCTTAATTTTAAATTGTAAATATCAGGATTATTATTGCATAAACTCACAAATAAAAATATTTTTTTTTTCAAACAATTAAAATAAAAGTTCTTTTTGTCAATTAAAATTTCAAATTTCATAATGTATAATTAACTTAAAATACCCATTCTTCTAATAAATATTACAACTAAAAGAGTATTTTTCACTAGAAACATGTACTTTCAAATAATTTACAATAAATATGGCATTTAATATTCCCTCATAAAAAATAATCTCACTTTTGTTAATACAGATAATTATTATTATTATTATTATTATAAGTGAATTTCGTAGTATCATTTTAAACTTTTGTATAGTAATTTAGTAAGATATTTGTAATTCCTAACAAAAAAATAAATAATAAATAAAAAATAATAAATACAGCGAAATCTGTCTAAGCCGGAATCAGCCTAAGTCGGAAATCTGTCTAAGGCGGAAACGTTTCAGAGTCCCACATTTTTAAACGTAGAGATTTCCGAGTAATCTGTCTAACACGGAAAGAATCTGTGTAACGCGGAACCGGACATTCATTTGGGGTCCCAGGTAGCAAATTTACTGTTTAAGACGGAAGAAAATATTTCTGCGAAAGATAAAGGAAAAGAAATATTTTCTTTCCATAATGAAGTGTGTTGTCTAGTCGCATTCCCAGTGGTTAAGAAAAGCCGTCACTGATTGGTAACAATAGTTTGGGGATGATTTCACATGACATGTAAGACCACGTGGGAATGGCATAGATTTATTTAATTCATTTTAAGTAATGAGATAAAAGGAAATACTCATTGACTTAGGTTAATCCTTTATCCACCAATTAATCTTTTTAAAATACTCATTAAAAAAATATATTCGTATAACAGAATATGTAATAGACTCAAATTATCTAAAAATATACACACAATATTAATGGTGGATTGCTTCAGCCCTAGCATAAGCAAAATTTTAATGAAGGTGAAGTGGTCTGTGAGATGAAAAAGTCAGATCTCGTGTATGACTCATTTCTCCTGCTTGGGATTTCGAATCAGGCCCGTGTTTCGCGATGGCCCCGGTCCAATTCTCACCACGTTCTCGATGTTCCTCCGTTCAGCGTCGAGCGAAAGGGGAAGTGAAGGGGGCGGTCGCCCTGGGCGCGGAAATTTATGGGCACCAAATTTATACTGCCAACGTCAATTTTGGCCAATTACAAAAAAAAGTTGGGAAAGGGGGCGCCAAATTCTAGTTTTGACGCAGGCGCAATTTTCTCTTTGCACGCCTCCGCCCCATTTCCTTCCAAAATTCATTGTGCCAGTCGAAATGCTAGGGCTATTGATGGGAAATCTTCTTCGTAGGCTTTCTTTATTAGGGAGAGCATTTCAGTAGGTGATTTGCCCAAGCGAGCACAAAATTTAATCGATTAACGCTGCTCGAGCAATTTCTCCATTTTCGTCTTTTTTCTCCGTGACCAAAATTCACATAAGCACTCCAAACCACAAACAGTATAGACCCCTCACAGCTCGGAACCAATTTACGGTGCGTTGCTCAACTTAAATCCCCCATCACAATTCCCGCCCATGGAGATTGTACTGCAGTGACTGAAGCGCCGCCCAATGGCTAATACCATTATTTAAAATACACATTTGAATGTTTAATTACGATCAAAATACATTTTGACTGACTCCTCTTGTTTCAATCATGAAAGTGCAGTTTTATCTCTATTGAATTTAATATATGAAATGCATTCTTTCTAATGAATTTTGAATTTCTTTAAGATCACACCTATATAGTCTAGAAGTCAACCTGGACCTGGCCAAAACCTGTAAACTTCTCAAGGCCAAGCCGGCGAAATGGCTCCAAATTTTCTAACGGGCCGAGCTGGCAGAATTAGAATATTTTTTTCAACGGGTCGGGTCGGGCCGACAAACAAAATAAATGGGCCTGGGCAGGTCGAAAAAAAATGAACGAGTCATACAGACCGGGCCGACCGTTCTGTTACAAAAATTAAGGCAAAAACAATCAAATATGAACTATTTTCAATCATACGGCTTTAATGAAAATAAATATAAATGTGCGTCACGGGCTAATACTAGTTTGATGACATCAATAGAGAAATGTTACTTAGACTTAACAGTGTAGAGATCGGCATCGGACAATTAATTCTATTGTGTCTAACCCGGCCTTAATGTTTTTTAAGCAGAATTGTGCCGGGCCGAGATCAGGCTTGCATTGTTTTTCTACTTATAAATCGAGTGGGCTCGAAACTAGATTTAATTATTCTCAAGATGTGTAGGGCAAACAACATGATTTGTAAAAGCATTAATAGCGATAAAGAACTTATGTTAACGTAATATTTGTCTAAATACTTCTTTGTGATTCTTAAATTCACTTATCAACAACGCGAAAGTTTAATAAATTTTCCGACTAATTTTTAACTAGAAAGGTATGAAATCGACAAACCTGACTATTGAAGGGATTTGGAATCGAATAGCGTTTTTAATTTTGGTAAATAAAATACTTGTATATACTTGTTAAAGTATAAGAGATTGTTGTCATGTGGTTACCAATTTTTCTCCCTTCCCATGCTATCGATTCAAAGCACTATTTTGACAGTATTTTCTTAAATTGCTTGGATAAAAAAATGGATTACGCCATTCGATTGCATAGTTTCTGAATAAAAGCACCTGCTAATCATATGCGTTTTTAAAAGAAATGAATTCAGAAATGTATCAGAATTTAGCTCCTTCGGATTTGAGAAAATCTTTAATAAATGATATAGAAATGTTTTCATAAATCTATTTTTATTATACAGCTATAAAAGTTATGATGTTTTTAATTTTCTTCTTTTTTATTCTAAACCATATAAATTTTTTAACGAATCTTTATTTGAATGTTGAAAGTCTAAGAATATAAGTAATCATTAATGTTGCTGTTGTGTATGTTCTGTAAAATATACTGTAAAATCATCCCATAATGCAATATTCTCTAACCCCTTGGGGACGAGCGACTCGTATACGTGACACAAAAAGGCTTAAAAATCCTTGTTTGTTCCTACCGGTAAAATTTTACTATAAAATTTGTCTTTTTTAATCGGAGCACTTTTTCGATTTAATAATACACTAATTTCTGTTTTTAAAATCCTGTGACAAAACATTAAAAATTTCGTAAAAGGCTACCGTCGCGTAGGGGTTGAAGGAATCTTAGTTATAAAAATCTAAATTCTTTCGAAATAGTAGAAATTGTGCCGGGACAGATCGGGTCGGGCGTGTTTTCACCGATTTATGTACGGGACACCCAGTGGCGCAATCAGAATTCGGTTCTAGGAGGGGGGGGGGTTGAATTTCTGTTAAAAAGTATTGCCGTTTATTTGAATCGCCTGTTAATATAATCTGTACTACTTAGAATATTCATTGTATAATACTTAAACTCAGAGCATCTGCGTGGCAGGAAATCATCATTTTTTTAGCATAATACTTCCCAGAAAATAAATTTAGCTCCAATAACCAATTTTACCTAACTAATCCATGTAATATGCACTTTCACAATTTTAAGTAAAACTTGCGCCATTTAACTGAATCATTTTATTAAATGAAATATGATTCAATAAAGCGGCCGATTCCGAAATGCGCCAAAATATTTAAATATTAAGTTCTGGTTTTGATTCATATAATCGGTAATCACATCGAACTTTCTTAGTTCAGGGAGGGGTTTCAACCCCAAAACCACCCCCTTGGCTGGCCAAACTTTTAAATTTTATGCTGGGCCGGGCCAAGACAGGTCAAAATGCCTTTTTTTTCGGGCCGGGCCCAAGCAAGGAAGTTCCGACTCGTGCAAACCTCTAATGTAATCTTATACGTTATAACATTTCTCATCATATTTCGTTTATTTCTTATAGATTTTCAAGGATTCTTCCATCGGCAATGGAACTTTCTTGTTCGATTGATCCTTGTGAAACAAAGTTCATAAATCTACAGAAGGGATTTCTATCAAATGTATGTCATATTTCTTTGAAATGTATTCAAAAATTTCAAAAGAGTTAGGGGTGCATTTAAAGTTGGGAAATTTAAATATATCCTTAATTAAGCTAGATATTAATTAGGGATTATCCCTAATTAAATTAATCAGTTTAATTTAACTTGAAAGCAATGTAACCCACGGCAAATTTCTGATGTCATGTTTCTTCTATTATTATTTTCTTTCAAATCAGGATGCACATCATTTGGAAAGAATAGTAATTAATTAAACGGTCCATTTTTCCTTGCTTCAGGAAAAGTTTTCTTCAGCAGATTCCCCAGAAGCTAAACTCTTCCTCTTACGTTCTATTGATAGCTGTAAGTCAATACGTGGACTATTCAGTTTCATGTATCGTTATCGACGCACTATCTGATCAAAAGTATCTGGACACTTTCGATTTTAGATGTTTTTGTCGAATATCTAGAATAGTGCTTCTCTATTTTTGTTGCACTTAAACCTATGGTTAAAGCGCCTTAGTTTCTGATCGTGAAAAAAGCATTTGAAAGAAATACATATAAATTTCATTTACTAACAAAATTAAAATACACTGAAATAAAAAAAAAAAAGATACTTAGGCTGCGGAATTTAACCTAACCACGAATGAACTTTAAGGGAGTTCGGGACACAAAAAGGACAAGATTTTCTAAAATAATTTTATTGCCCTAAAAATTTCTCTCTTTTTTATTAACACAAGTGTTTATGCATTCGGTTTGTCTCGCCGTCTGTCCGCGCTTTAGCTCCCGTAAATATACTCGGATTGCTATGAAATTTTTACATGTTATTGATATTTACACTAGTACGAACTCAATTGCAAATGAAGTTTCTACTATGACTAGTTTATTTAGAAGGACAGTTAAAAGTTTTCCGACACATTGCGGCCTATGGGGAAAAATCGTTTCAAATTAATTTTAAAGGTGTTACATCCGGTCAAATATATTCTAATTTATATGGATTTGCAAAATGACTTAAGATATGTCTTGTGTAAAATATGCAGTGAAAATAATAGTTATTATTCATTTACAGGCCCACTCAAAAGAATTCCATTACACAATAATAAAAGGGGAAATGTTTGCGATGTATTTTAACTATGTTAAACGATTTCAATTATCATAAAATTTATATACGCCGCTGAGATTCAATATTTCACACATAATATGAAGTGCATAGCATTTACAAGGACACACAAAATATTTCAAATCGTATATTCTATCCGAAGTACTGTATATTATCAATTATAGCTGATGGATGGATGAAATGCATTTTCAATTGTAATATTTTCTTTTAAGTTTTACTAAATGTGTGCATATTATATGGTGTGTATGAATGCTATAATTGATATACGGGGTTACACAAAAGAGCTCGCAAACGTTACTGAATATGAGACAATACTTTCTTCTATTGAAGATAGAAGAAGGTAAAAAATTTTTTTTTTCCTCTCTGAATCCATTGGTACACACTATTTCTTTTGCTGACCATTACAAATAACTGTAAAAAAATAAGTGAACACATGACTCGAATGACAGGCCCATTTACATTAATTTTGCGCTAACATTTTATATTGGAGTCTATTTTTCCTTTCTTTTATCTTTACAATTTTTTGGATTAGTACAAATTTTCGACTTCCTATTTTGGACAGATTTACATGTTTTAAGGGTCAGAAATACCAAAAAACATGTTTTTGCAAAATGTCGGTCTGTGAGTCTCTCTGTCTGTATGTGACACGAAAATTAGGCGCTCTATCTCAAGAACTAATGCACGGAATTTAATAAAAATTTATGTTCAGTTAGTTCATGGTATAAATTAGTGATGATTAGTTTTTGATGAAAATCACTCAACAGGTGGCGCTGCTAGGGAGAACTTTTTACAATTACCGCAATAGCTCTATCTCAAAAACTAATGCAAGGATTTTCATCAAACTTTAGATTCTGTCAATCCATGACATAAATTAACGTTTTCTTCATGTTTGTATAAATCGCTCAACAAGTGACACTGTTTTGCAAAGTTTATCATGATAGTCACAATAGCTCTATCACAAGAACTAATGCGCAGTTTATCATCAAACTTCAGATTCAGTTAGTAAATATTATGATTTGACGTTTTCTCCGTTTTGATGTAAATGGGTCAACTGATGCTATGCTGCAATTTTTCACGATTTCTGCTATAGCTTTATCTCAAGAGCTAATGCACGGATTTTCATCAAACTTCAGATTCTGTTGCCATAAATTGTTGCAAATCAGGTTTCCTTGTAAATCATACAACGAGTGACGCTGCCATGCTGCATTTTGAATGAATTATATTACTTTAATGATAATCATATCTCAAGAACTAGTGCACGGAATTTTATTAATTAGAATTCTCATGATAGACATAGATTGCCATTTAATTTTATCACTGAGATAACGAATTTTGATACATTAACCCCTTGACATACGAAGATGTCTGGGCAATTTCATTTGTTTCTTATGTCAAAACCATAATTGACGTGTCTCAAACGTCTTCAAGATTCCTTTTCGTGTTGTTGTTTAGAGTGCAATCAAAGATCAAAGATCATTTCTGTCAGAGTTGTGAAAGAATTATATAAACTTACATGCCTAGAAAAGCCCTTTGCGAATCCTATGCCTGGCACTGAGTTTAGAAAATGAAACTGGTAACGCCATGTGAATGATGATCGTGCGATCTAATATAATAGTTATAAAATATATTAGCGGGGAACACCGAGCCATACTCGGTTAAAGTAACTGTGGAATACAAAATTTAGTCGACAAAATTTCGAAATTTTAGTTTGTGGTAATCGTCAGAGCCTTTTTTTTAGATAAAATTGGTTTGACCCATAATGACCCAATAAAGAAACACTCATCTGAATTTTTCAAACAATGTGACCCAGCCCAACAGTTTTATCGTGCCAAAAAAGGAAAAAAAAAATGCTAGATACAAAATTTCGTTAAAATCGATCCTACCGTTTTTTAAATATAAATAGCTTGACCCAGACTCTTTATGACCCAGTAATCGAAATGACCATGAGACCTAGCCCAATAGTTTTATGCTGTATACAAAAATTCGTTAAAATCGATCCGCATGTTATTTAGATATAGCTTGACCATGACCCATTATGACCCACCATGACTCACAAATGACTCTTATAATCGAAATCTCTCGATCGTGTGACTTAGCCCATTAGCTTTCTCGTGTCAAAAAACTGTTATAGGCAAAATTTCGATGAAATTGATTCTGCCGTTCTTTAAATATAAATAGCTTGACCCAGACCCTTAATGACCCAATATGACCCATTAGAATTTTTTCTCAAACATGCAACCTAACCCAATGCTTTTCTCTTGCCCGAAAACCATAGAATGCAATTTTTAGTCACAATTGCGTGAGAAAATCTCTAGATAAAAATAGCATGACCCACAATGACGCCAAAAATGACCCACTGTTTTTCTCGAATTTTCTCGAACATGTTACCTAATCCAATGGTCTTCTTGTAATCCAAAACGATAAAATATAAAATTTGGTCAAAATCGTTAGAGCCGTTTTTTAGATAAAAATAGCTTGACCCACAATGACCCAAAAATGACCCACTAATCGAAATTTTTCGAACATGTGACCCAGCCCAATAGTTTTTTTGTGTCAAAAAACAATTGGATACAAAATTTCCTTAAAATCAATCCAGCCGTTCTTTAAATATAAGTAGCTTGATCCTGACCCATTATGACCCAATAATCGAATTTTCTCGAACATGTGACCTAGCTCAATGGTCTTCTCGTGCCCGAAAATGGTAAAATTCGAATTTTTGCAAAAATCTTTAGAGCCGTTTTTGAGATAAAATTTACACACATACACAATTTTTTCTCGCATTATAGTATAAGATTTATATTTGTCATATACACTACCTAACTATCTCATAGAAAAATATGAGAAGAAGAAAGAGAGAGAGAGAGAGAGAGAGAGAGACATATTTAATTTTTGTTGTAACACTAAGGACATGTTCAGCGCGACTTGCCGAAGTGACCAATCTTACCGACCAATTGTAGGGCATTACGAAAGCGAATTTTGGTACCAATGAAAACGATCCTGTTGAAATGTAGCAGGCGTCACAATTCGCCTTGATTTTTATTTCGTGCTGCCCTTCAATTGGTCGGTAACATATGTCACTTCGGTAAGTGACTGGTAAGTTGTGCTGAACGTAACCTATGATTGATGTTTTGTTATTCAAATAAAGTATTCTGAACAAGATACAAAGCTGGGACCTCCGTGGCCGAGTTTTCAAAGCACCACGCCGCTAATCGCCTTCGAGCATAGAAGGTTAGGGGTTCGAATCTCACTGGCCCCATTGCATGCACTCTTTGTGTGGAGCTCCCGGTTGTATATCTCTTGTATTGTAAAATTTCCTTGTGCTATCTCGTCCCTGTAATATTGTCTATGATTTATAATCAGTCTTCATTTATTTATTTATTGAACAACATACATCTGACTAGTGTGCTCGACATGAAGCCTGCGGGAAGCGAACGCTAAGGAGTTGTGTGCCGAGCACACAAATCAGATGTATGTTATTAAACAAACACGAAATTTTTTTTTCCAAACACCTTCGTCGTGCCAAGCCCAAGCTCGCACTCTGATTGGTTGTTGCTCTCGGCACTGTTTTCACGTAACTTGGCGAAAAATACTTCGCTCGTAAGTGAACGACTAAACCTAAAACCTAACCTACTCATTCTTATTCTTCCTTCATTCTTATCCTCGTGGTCTTGTGCTCTTGTGTGCAAAAACTTTCAAAGAGTACAGCTTTCAGTAAGACACGTTCCATCTAATCCAATGCTCCAAGAGAAAAGTTACTTTGTACTCGGTTCAGAAGGAAATCAAACTCGACGGAAGCATCTATCGCTACGCCAAGTATGATTATCGCCAAGTTACATGAAAACATTGCCGAGAGCAACAACCAATCAGAGTACGAGCTTGGAACGACGAAGGTACTTGGGAAATAAAATTATGCTAAAAAACAAACAGATACCAAGCTACATTTGAATGTCATAACAACCGATTAGTAAATAATATTTCTAAACACATTAGTTTTTTGTTTAATTGATACGTCAAGGAGTTAACATGGATGAGATAGAAGAAAATTTTGGGTTTGCGACATCTGACTAGTTTATATTCAAAATGTACCACAATATTTTCAAAATAATTTTGTAGTATATACGCATGCTGTCAAAGTACCACTAGAAGTATTGCTAACCAAGTAAATTTCGTATGAAAGATGTTGGTCTGGAAGTCACTTGGGAAGAGACAGATAAGCAATAAGGATTAAAACATTATTTCATTTATTAAATGAAACTAAAATTTATGCATGCGTTTATATACTCTATTTACACGTGTATAATGCGCATTTTTTTTTTTCAAGAAAATAGGGCAAAACTCCCAGGTGCGCATTATACACGGAATAATTTTTTACTGTTGGATGTAATCACACGATATACATATGAATAAAAAAATGTAATCAGAGGAGACATAATCACTCAGAAAATCTTATTTAATGAAGTATTACTGTATCTTTTTGTTTCACTCCTTGCACTTTTTTATCCTTCCCACTGCCGCGACCGGATATATCCGCTCACTAGGCTGCAGGTTTCACTGCAGTCGAGGCTTTATTTAAATTAATATGATTCTACAAATATAATCCAGTTTTAATAAATTAAGTTGTGATTAATACTTTCAAGGCTTATAAGCATATCCATACCAAAAAAAAAATATACCATGATAGAAAATTCCTTTTTTATTAACATTTAAAATAAATTGCAGAGAAAACAAGTTGGAAATTGCACGTGAACGTAGCAAATGAGCTGCGTTCGTACGATAACGAAGTTTTAAAAATATTCAGATCTTGCTGATACAGTAGAGCGTACTTCGGATACAGTATAGTAGTCGAAATCTTTGTGTTTCTGTAAATATGCAGGAAGTAATTTTTATTACACCTCAGCAACATATATCTTATTCATAAAATGTGAAATAGTTGAATATAATTAAAACACGCCCCAAACAATGTTTCCCCGTATAGCATTATGCAATGGAATACTTTTGTGTGGCCCTGTAATTTAATACTAAAAATTATTTGCATCACAGATTGTACGGAATGCATATTTTAGTATATATTTCATAGATTCATGCCAATTCTATTATGTTCAAATGAGTGTAACATCATTAAAATGCATTCGAAACTTTTTTCCCATTGACCGTAATGTAATGGATTACTTTTGATTGTCCCTGTAAATGATCTATGCATCCGACTTTCATAACATTTGAAATGACTCGACAAAATTACGTAATAATTATATGTTTTAAATTTCAAACGATTAAAATGCATTTGAAACTTTTTTCCCCATTGACCGTAATGTAACGGAATCCTTTTGATTGTCCCTGTAATTGATCTATGCATTCGATTTTCATAAAATTTGAAATGACTCGACAAAATTATGTTATAATTATGTATTTTAAATTTCAAACGATTCGATTGGATAGTTTTTTGCGTTGTTATATGCGGACAGACGGACAGACAGACAGACGGACGGACTAAGCGACAACAATAGGTGCTACGTATTTATATAATTACGAACGCACCTATAAACATTACAATTTTGCCCTTTCGCTCGGCAGTCAGGGGATTTATACATTAAAATTATATAAACGCTAATTAACCATTCTCACTGCTGTCACTCACTATCCTACCCACAGTCATTCACTCCCTACCCGAAGTCTAAAAATGTATTTTCGCCTTGTTTTTGACCTGTTGGAATGTTTGTTTTGATTTTCTTTACTGAAATTCATTTAGTCATTCATTCATTCGCATATCAAACTTATGGTGCGCGCTATATACGAGCCTTTAAAAAATCGCCACTTTTTTTTAAAAAAAGTACGGGTGCGCGTTATACACGAGTAAATACGGTATGATTTTATTCCTCCGTTTGATAAAACTGTGCAAGAACTTCACACAAGCTGGAAATGTCTAAGTTTTTTGCCTCTCCTAAAAAATCACACTTTTCAGGTAAAAATCACATCACCTGCTAAAATACTCGAGCAATTTCGATTAAAATTTTTTTGATGGTAAGCCATAAATTTAAGACCATATGTGGTAAACAGTTTTTAAATTTTGAATTAGTTTCAGAAAAAAAAATTCTGAAAAAAGGTATTTAAAAAAAAATCACAATTGCTCTAAAATAAAAAGTTTTAGTCGCAGAAGAGAACAGTTTCCATAAATTTGATCATAATCCAGTGAATAAGCATTCCAAATTTCATCAAAGTCGGTCGGGAAATTTCCGAGGAAACGATCTGGCATATTCACCATAGGGATTCCATTTAATTCTAAATAAAAATTTAAAACTCATCAGGAAACAAATTTTCTCATATACAACAAACTCTTTTAAAAAGTCAACCACAAAATAGCTCAAGTTGAGCTGAAATCGACTCATCTCAGTGTTGAAAGGCAGCTTCTCAGAAAAGAGTTGAAATAACTCGAGTTTTAACCAATTTAAATGAAGTTGAGCTATTTAAATAACCAATTTAGATCAAGACGATTTAATCGTTTGAAAAACAACTCTTTTATGATCGAAAAAATTACAGCTCTTTCATGAGAAGCCAAATCAGATCTTTCGTTTTAAGAGTGAAGTTCCTACACAAATATGTTCACTTTCAGAACCAGGAGTTGATACTTCAGTATCTTTATAATCATTGGGCGTATCCTTACAACAAGGAGATAAGTCTACAAATGATGGTGGTGAACAGTAATGTTCACATTTTTCATGTGTGTCACATGTGAAACGGCTTAAATAACGCAGTTGAAGTTTAACATTTTCAAACTTATTCCATGTGAGCTGATGCAATTTTAATAGATTTTGAATAGATGGTATCACTATAACTTTTGGTTCAAGTCATCTATAGCATTAATATCTGCTTCGGAGATTCAGTCCTCAAATAAAAAATTGGAAAAAGGACAGAAGGGTCGGGGATAGTAGTGACAAAATTACGAAAATTGCTTCTGTGTACATAGTAAGCTAGGCTTATTAAGACTGTAATGTGATATTTTGAACTAAGCAAAATATATCATGATAAAATAATAAATAAATAAAAACACTAAGAAGGACAGTTTAAGTATGAGACAGTAATGACAAGTAATAAACATATTCTTACCTTTCTATCCATTTTGTAGCTTGTAACTATTTTTAAAGTCCTTAGATTTACGCCACGTGTATATATACGTGTATATATACGTACGTAAAGTATGTTATATCATGACAAAATATTAAATAAATAAAAACAATGACGAGGACAGTTTAATATGGGGACAGTAGTGACAAATAAACATATTCTTATCTTTCTATCAATTTTGTTGCTTGTAACTATTTTTGAAGTACATAGAATTGTGCCGTGTGTTTTTCTAGGCAATTAAGATGGGTCTTTCTACTAAATGCACCTGTTCGCCAAATTTTATCTGGCCACCTGGTGTTCACTTTAGCAGTTTTATACAAGAGGACAGTAGTGACATAAAAACTAGGGGACAGCATTTCTCTGACTCAGAATAAATGTAAAACTATTTTTAATTTACAATAAAAATACTTTATTATGTACTTTGGAGTAAAAATTTTTATTTTAGGGGGTAAAATTGTTAAAAATAGTTTGTTATTACACTTAAAATTCTTCCAGAAGATCAGTGTATGAGGTGAGAGACAAGGGACAGAAGTGAAAAATTGAATGTTTAAAATACTATTAAAGTAAAATTTACTGTTATTTTCTTGAAAATACTTTTTGTAATTGTAGAAATACATTACAAAATACATTTTATGCTAAAAAAAAACTATATTAATGACAAAAAACAGCATGTAACCCTAAGGGGCGGAAATTACCCACTTATTGGAGAATCACCCATATATCATCTTAAAGTTTGTCACGGTGTCCGAAACCATACTATTTGATAATAATAAGAAGTTATTTTCATTTTGTCTAAAAAGAAATAAGATTTTTTTACCAGAAAATTTTTAAAATATTAAAAAAATTAACAACATATTTTTCATTACTTTAAAGCAGGCCTGTCCAACGTTTCAGTAACCAGGGGCGCATCTTGCCTATTAACATTCAATGAAGGGCGCCATTATTTACGTGATTAAAAACATGGGACAATACTATTGCATATTATTGGTATACATTCACGTCTTAACATAATGGAAATGAATCATACAGCAGTAAACAAGACCCCTACTGTTCTGGAGTTGCAAATATTAAATTTCAAATTATAATTTTTTTAATAAAAAGTTTATATTAAAAATTTCTGTAGGGTAAGGCGCCAGAAACTTTAATCGCGTCTATAATAACAATAATACCAAATAAATAAATATAAAAATCAGGCATATTGCTAGGTTTCTCTTCTAGTGAGAAAATACGGTATCATTTTTTAAGGTGAGGATTACTTTTGTGAAAAGTATAAAAACAGTCAAGCATGATAGTACCAAAAAATGTGGGTGGTTTCAGTAGAACAGTCTGGAAATGCTTTCATAGATGGAAATCATTCTGCACTGTTTATTATTTTTTCTAAGCAAAATTATAGGGGGGAGGGGGAAAGAAAAAACCTCCAAAATTTCAAAAGTCAAGAAAAAAAATTAAGCCCTTTTATTTTTTATATAAAACAACCAATGGGCCTATGTGACAGCAGTAAAAAGAAAACAGCTGAGATTTCATGCACATGTATCTTCGAAGGGGGTGAAAACTTTATTTTTCTATTACTTCTTAATATTAAAAAGAGCTATCTCCAACTGTTAACAAAATTTAATTATCATAATTACACTATATAAACATTAAACAATTAAAAAAAATTTCAAAAGTATGCATGATTAAATTTTCAAAGTATTGTCTCTGGTTTTTAATGTACAACGGCAAGCCAACAGCATGTCAAAGACAGGTTTTATAAATATCTCCGATAAAAAATTATGGATTTTAAAAGAAGCATTCTTTATAAGGCAGTCTTGCTTCTAATACAGTTAATAACAGGAAATCTTCAAAAGGGCGCCAAGAAAATCTGCAAAGGGCGCCATGGCGCCCGCGGGCGCCGCGTTGGACAGCCCTGCTTTAAAGGATCTTTCACCCAAACCTAAAATGTTAGGTATTTAGTTTTCAAATTAGTTACACAATTTTTGGAAAGTCTCAGCTGTTTATCTAAAATCGAATTTTATAAAAATGTACCAGAGCATTGAAAAAAAAAACACACTTTGGAAAAAAAAAGGCAAAAATGAAAAATATATGTACACGCCGACAAAATTTAAAATATATTATTTAAAAACGTTCCAGCACCTCAATCTTTTAGGTTCATAATGATTTAGTATCATAATACAGGGTGGTTAGTTATTAACGTCAGGTGTTCAGAGCCCTCTAGCGAGTAAAGTTTTGGTCAAAACATAACCAAATTTGATCAGCATACATAGTAGACCATAGGATTTCGAATTCTTAAAAAAAAAAAAAATAAATAAATAAAAAGTTTTAAAAATCACCACTAGGGGCAATTTTAGCGTTATTACCGACTAAAATGCATTAATTTGCATAAAATCAGTTGTGTATAGCAATCATGAGTATAAAAGGAAAGGCTGGGTGAGTTCTCATCATTTTCAACTCTCACCATACTTTACTAGTCAAGCTGTGTTATCAGCAGAACGAGAATTGCAATGATGCTCGTCCTGAATTTCACCGATTACAGAATTTGCCAAAAGAACCGATGAGCATAACAAATTTACAAAAGATGATTAAACGATTTGAAACTATGCGGCAACAAAGCCTATGACGCAAAGTGACTAGTCAATAACAAGTTGACGAAGTTGTTCTCGAACAAGAGATGAAAAATATGCAGGTAATCATCAGCGCTCGGGCAGTATTCCAGCAGTATAAAATTGAACTGTATTTTTCGCCATTTAAGCATTCAACATTTACACTAATACACTTTTGGTGCGCCAAAATTGCTGATTTTATGCAAATTAAATACATTTTAGTCGCATTTTAGCTAAAATTGCCCCGAGTGGTGATTTTTTAAACTTTTTATTTATTTATTTATTTAATTTTTTAAGAATTCGAAATCCAATGGTCTACTATGTATGCTGATCAAATTTGGTTATGTTTCGCCCAAAACTTTATTCGCTAGAGGGCTCTGAACACCTGACGTTAATAACTAACCACCCTGTATTTTAACTCTATATTTTTAGATTGTTAATTAAAAACTCAAAAATCTCAACCAATTTCTGTTTCATGTTCCCTTAATGCTTAACCCCTTCGTGACGGGAGCCTTTTACGAAATGTTTATTGTCTTGTCACCGGTTTTTAAAAGCAGAAATGTGAATCTTATTAAATCGAGAAAAAGGTCCGATTAAATAAGGAAAATTTTACAGTAAAAGTTTACCGGTGGGAATAAACAAGGATTCTAAGCTTTTTAGCGGCACGTATACGTGTCGCTCGTCCTCAAGGGATTAAGGGAACTCAGGAGTCTTAAAGTGCTATTACACGTAAAAATAGCAAGCGACAAAAATCGCCTGCGTTGTTTCGTTTTCTAAGCATTTCATTGGCTGTTCGAGAAGAGGCTTTACCATCATTCAGATTTCCAAGCATTTGATTGGCTCTTACTAGCAACTCGCTTCGTTCCAGGCGTCAAAGACGCTCCGACGCAAGAGAAGCGCGCGCTTCTCCAGGGACTCCTCTTCGCCCATAGGATAACATGGAGACGCTTGCAATTTGACGCCTGCAGCAGCACACGTGTAATAGCACTTTTACTTTCTACCTGGTGGTACAATTTAGCAACATGTCACATTTAATTTTTTCCCAGCCTTTTTAAAGCATAAATGCATAAAATTTTTAATATAGACAAATTAATATCTCTCCTATTTAAAATATATGTATTTTTTTTTTTTTTTTTTAGTATTCTATATTGAAATTTATTTTTTTTTTCTATTTAATTTTGATGTAAATTTTAAAAATGATTTTATGACTTGCATCCACTGCGCGCAAGATTGCAAAACTATTGATTTAAGAGTCTCCAAAAATATTGATAATGATGTAAAATTTATGTAAATTTAGCGCATGCTTCCTTTTCAAGCAACTTCTTAATTTTTTTACAAGCAGTCTTTGCCAGCTATGCTGGTCGGTTTCTCTAAAGGAATCTTGAATCAAACAAAGTACATCTAGTAAAGATTAAAAAAATAAATAAATAAAAGAAAAACTTAATATCTAATCAAACATCCATAATTGTTGTCTTATTGTTATAATATTACATTACCCTGTCCAAAGTCGATGTTAACGGCATAATAGATAAAAAAGCTCTAAAATGGCTGAAATACCTATGTTTAACTGTTTTTTTATTGGAGATCTTTAATTTCCCTCTTCCCTCTTCTACCCAAACCTACTAATAAAATCTGAAATGTCTCAGAGGTCTTAGAGGTGTATAATTTGAAACAATGGTCTGAGAGCTTTCTTAACATACAGGGTGATTCATAAAAGATGGGCAGAACTTTAAGGGGTTATAGTACACTTAAAGACAAATAATATTAAATAAGAGACTAAGGGTCCCAGACGTATTCCCAAGGAGATAGGGGGCATTAAAGTTTAGGGTCCGAAATTTCAAATGATTATAAAAAATGGAAAAATTGGTCGATTCGTTTGCGGTTTTTGCAAAAAATTTTCTTTATGCCAGTATTTTCTTGAAATAAAATTTTAAAGTTCAATTTCAAAAAATGCCGATAGGGGGCGCTTTAGACTTTGGAGTAACAAACAACTATTTTTTAACGTTATTTTTTGTATTTCTTTAAATGATTTCAAAAGCTTATACTTAAACTTAAATTTTGATCTAAAAATCTGAGTCCTAACGAGTAGTTAAGTAGAGTAAACTGAAATTTGAAATTTGAAACCCTTCTCCCCTCAGAACAAAAATCAGTTATTCCCGATCTTTGTGTCGTAGATTAGGCTCTAACTACTGCCGCGTTTTGCTAAAATTATTCTTTATGTCAGTATTTTCTTGAAAATAAATTTTAAAGAAAATTTTAAAAAAATTCCGATAGAGGGCGCTTTAGACTTTGGAGTAACGAACAACTATTTTATACCGTTATTTTTTGTGTCTCATTAAATGCTTTCTAAAGCTTAGACTTAAACTTAAATTTTCAGCTCAAAATCTGAATCGCTGAGCGTGGTTCAGTAGCGAGGGGAGGGGGTTCAAATTTCAACTTCTGAACATAGTTCTGTTTGCACTACTTAACCATGCCCAACGATTCTGTGCTGTGATACGAGGCAAAAATACAACTTTCGTCAAGGACTGCATAGTCGGAATTCTCTCATAAAGGCACTGGCACAGTTGGAAACATCGCTCATGCAAACGTTAAAGCTCCATTCCCGACGCTAGTCACCGGGTGAAGAAGGAGACAGAAAGTATGCAAATGTCAAATGGGGAAGAAGAAGAACACGTATGCAAAATTTCGACACGATTCAGGCATAAAAACCACTGAACGGTGAGTCAAGTGTAAGTCGCTGTAGTAATGAATCGGAAGATGGTGCCCTTCACGAATAAGGAAAAGGCTGAGATGCATTTAATTTACGCAGCGGCAGATGGAAATGGTGCAGAGGCACAACGAATGTACGGAGAGCGATTTCCCAACAGGCGGTTGCCTAACCGCAAAACTTTCGAGCGCTTGCACAGACAGTTGTGTGAGACGGGATCATTTCTCGCTTTCCGGTCGAATGCAGGTCGTGCAAAAAAGGACGAATCAGTAGTTGTTGCAGAAGCCATTCTGGATGTAGTAGCGGCGCAGCCAAGTACAAGTACACGAACAGTGGCTAGGCAGGTGGATACCTCACTGTCCATGACTTGGAGGGTACTGAAGGATGAACATTTGCTCCCGTTTCATGTGCAACGGGTCCAGAAACTGTCTCCAGGGGATTATCCAAATCGTATTGAATTCGCCCGCTGGTTTCTGCAGCAGAACGCGATAAATCCACATTTTGGACGAACTGTGCTTTTCACCGATGAATGTACCTTCACACGTGAAGGTACATTTAACACACACAATGCACATGTATGGGAGGATGTCAATCCACATGCTACGTATCCACATGTTCATCAGAGACGCTTTTCCATCAATGTTTGGGCAGGAATCCTCGGAGACCACCTAATCGGACCGTACCTTCTTCCTGAACGCCTCAACGGTAAAACATACCTCACATTTCTGCAACATGTGCTGCCAGACCTGTTAAACGTTGTTCCTCCACGCATCCGGCGGGTCATGTGGTTCCAGCACGATGGAGCGCCAGCCCATTACGTACGAGACGTCCGCAACTATCTGGACATCACATTTCCGAACAGATGGATTGGTGGAGGTGGTCCTGTTGCTTGGCCTGCTCGCTCTCCAGATCTTTCACCCCTCGATTTCTTTTTTTGGGGACAATTGAAGGCTCTTATGTATGAGACACCCATTGAATCCCCCGAGGAACTGGTCGCCAGACTTTCCGCCGCTGTAGGGGAAGTGCTCGAAAAGCCTGATGTTTTCGCGAATGTTCGCCGTTCCATTCTTCACCGTTGTTCTGCGTGCATAACCTCTGGTGGTCACAATTTTGAACATTTATTGTAACTACATGTTAATAAATATGCTTTGGTATCATAATCCTAATTTGTGTCTTTTTACCTCGTATCACAGCACACAATGTGTGGACATGGTAAACTGAACTGTGCTCAGGAGTAGAAATTTCAAACCCCTCTCCCCAGAAACTTAACCACGTCTAACGATTCAGATTTTGGGCTGAAAATTTAAGTCTAAGCTTTAGAAAGCATTTAATGAGACACAAAAAATAACGGTATAAAATAGTTGTTCGTTACTCCAAAGTCTAAAGCGCCCTCTATCGGAATTTTTTGAAAATTTTCTTTAAAATTTATTTTCAAGAAAATACTGACATAAAGAATAATTTTAGCAAAACGCGGCAGTAGTTAGAGCCTAATCTACGACACAAAGATCGGGAATAACCGATTTTTGTTCTGGGGGGAGAAGGGTTTCAAATTTCAAATTTCAGTTTACGCTACTTAACTACTCGTTAGGACTCAGATTTTTAGATCAAAATTTAAGTTTAAGTCTAAGCTTTCGAAATCATTTAAAGAAATACAAAAAATAACGTTAAAAAATAGTTGTTTGTTACTCCAAAGTCTAAAGCGCCCCCTATCGGCATTTTTTGAAATTGAACTTTAAAATTTTATTTCAAGAAAATACTGGCATAAAGAAAATTTTTTGCAAAAACCGCAAACGAATCGACCAATTTTTCCATTTTTTATAATCATTTGAAATTTCGGACCCTAAACTTTAATGCCCCCTATCTCCTTGGGAATACGTCTGGGACCCTTAGTCTCCTATTTAATATTATTTGCCTTTAAGAGTACTATAACCCCTTAAAGTTCTGCCCATCTTTTATGAATCACCCTGTATATGACATGAGAGGGTATAGGCCAAATTTAGAGTTCTGATTATCACGTCTCCCTGATGTAAAACCTTCTCTGTTTGAAATTTTCAAATATTATAACTAATATTTATTAGAGAGTCCCGTAAAAAATTGGATCCATAATGATAAAATGTTACAATTTCAAAAAAAATTCGAAAACAGCCCACCCCCCTCTTTCGGGGGGGAGGGAAATTTGGTATACGAGAAGTTCATAATGTGAATGAGCAGTTCGAGGGATCTCCAATGATATGTCACATGACGGGCCCAAAAATTTTGAAAATTTTTACCCCCACTTTAACCCGCTCGGGGATGGAAATTTTAAAATCACTGAAACACTTCTTTAACTACAATGTCTCACATAAGTGATGGGACGCTTGTGCCTTACAAAAGGAAACTAATCAAATAAATTTAAAAAACATGTACACATTTTTTTGTGGGTGTGTTTTATACTTAAATTTAGTAAAGATTATTACATAACATACATTTTGTCAAAATATTAAAATATTAATTTAATAAAAATACAAATGTTTAGAACGGAGAGAAAAATAGCTCACATAAGTGATGGGACACCATTATATATGCAACAAAAATCGTCCGAAGCAATAAAAATATTTTTTGGGGTTTTATTTTTACTTAAAAGCAATTGGCAATAATTTATAAAATCGTCTGCGGTATTTCTCTCCAGTTTGTTTTGGAATTATTGTGTTTTTTAGCTCTGTGTAGCCATGAATGCTAAACGAAAAGAAACTTCGCCTGAAATTCGAAAATTAGTTATTAATTTGCATATTGAACGTGGAAAAACTATTAGAAAAACTGCTGAAACAGTTAACTTGAGTCGTTCAACAGTTTTCAATATCATTAAACGATATAAAAAGAATCATATGATTCAGGATAAAAGAAGACCTGGCCGACCATCAAAGCTATCCAATGGAATAAAGCGAATTATCGTTCGAAATATAAAAAAAAAATCCAAGAAATAGTGCTTCAAAAGTTGCTGCTGATTTACAAGCATTATATGGAATAATTGTTAATCCTGAGACTATTAGAAAGGTAATTCGATCTGCTGGATATCACGGTAGAGTAGCCAGGAAAAAATTCTTCGTTAGTGAAAAGAATAGAAAACTCAGACTAGCTTTCGCAAAATCCAACATAAATAAGAATTCTGATTACTGGAATAAAGTTATATTTGCTGATGAGAGTAAATTTAATATATTTGGTTCTGACGGTAGAATCTTGGTGTGGAGAAAACCCAGGGAAGAATTTCGCAAACAGAACTTGGTACCAACAGTAAAACATGGTGGAGGAGGAGTTATGGTATGGGGGTGTATGTCGTCCGATGGAGTTGGTAATCTTGTTTTTATTGACAGTAGGGTAGATGTGCCAGTAATGGGCCACCTTAAGGAATTTCTCTAAAAAATAATTTTTTATTAATAGTTATAATTATTGTATTCCAATTTTTTTCATATTAGATTAATCTTTCAACAATATTTAACTAATCCCACAGTTACATTTCCCAATAGAAATAAAAATTTCATTTTAAATAATAGAAATATGTCTAAACACCCAAATGCCCAGTAATGGGCCACCTATGTTCCAGTAATGGACCGCCTATGTTCCAGTAATGGGCCACCCTACAAAAAATAACAGATAATTATTTTTCGGTGCGTTCGTAATTATGTAAATAGGTAGCACCTATAATTGTCGTTCAGTCCGTCTCTCTGTCCATCTATCTGTCCGTTTGTCTGACAGTCTGTCTATCTGTCCGTTTGTCTGTCCGTCTGTCTGTCCGCATATGACAACGGAAAACTATCCAACCGAATCGTTTGAAATTTAAAATACATAATTATTACATAATTTTGTCGAGTCATTTCAAATTTTATGAAAATCGGATGCATAGATCAATTACAGGGACAATCAAAAGGATTCCGTTACATTACGGTCAATGGGGAAGAAGTTTCAAATGCATTTTAATGATGTTACACTCATTCGAACATAATAGAATTGGCATGAATCTATGAAATATATACTAAAATATGCATTCTGTACAATCTGTGACGCAAAAAATTTTTATTATTAAATTACAGGGCTACACGAAAGTATTCCACTATATAATGCTATACGGGAAAACATGGTTTGGTACGTGTTTTAATTATATTCAACTATTTCACATTTTATGAATAAGATATACGTTGCTGAGGTGTAATAAGAATTACTATTCCTGTATATTTACAGAATTTCAACCAATATACTGTATCTGAAGTACTATTTACTATAAAAGCAAGATCTGAATATTTTTAAAACTTCGTTATCGTACGAACGCACCTCATTTGCTACGTTCACGTGCAATTTCCAACTTGTTCTTAAAATGTCTGCGTAAGTCGCATCTTCTTCTTCCTCAGAGTCCACATTATCCTCTTGTATACAAAATTCGGCCTTTTTGAAGCAATTGTAAATTGTTTTTTCTTCAATTACCCTCATTGATCCCGTTCTTATATGTTTAACTATTCAATTAACACTGTTTTGAGAAGGATGTTGAAAGGTGTGTGAAAGGAGGGGGTTGATGAATTTGTTGGACTTAAGGAACAAGAAAATTCAAGCGGAGGAGTAATATAAAAAAAAACTCAGCACTGAACGATAAATTAGGAATAAGAGATGGAAATTTGATTTCATGTGATTTCGAAGTATTTTTTTACAACTGAATAAAGAACATTTTATGAAAATATTCGTTATATGGAGATAGATATTTCGCTATATCGAGACTGTTTTTAATGTAATCATGGGGAAAGGGGAACATTCCTACTAAAAATTCGTTATATAGAGAAATTCGATGCATGGAGTTTCGTTATAGAGAGTCTTGACTGTATTTATAAAGAAATTATCTTTATTAAATTCTAGTAAGTAAAATTTAAGTATTAAATTTGTTTATTTAGTTTTCAGTTAAATCAAAATATTTTATCACTACTGAAATTACACTTTTAGTATTGGTCACTTGGGTGGTCCATTACTGGCAAATCACGAAATAAGCAATCCAGTAATGGGCCACCCCTCCTAAAATCTTAAAAATAAATAAAATTTTGTAAAAGGCCATTGGTATATTAAATTCAATGTTTTATATTGCTAACCAAACAAAAACATTCAATTTTTACGGAAAAATAAAAAAGATATAAACTAAGTAAGTAAAGTCTGCTCTTAGCATGTTCATTAAGATTTTCAGTGAAAAACAGAAAAACTGTGAAACTTTATTTTCTGCTTCCTAATTGTTTTGACGAAAAGTATAAAAAATTAATCCAGCTTATAAAGCATGCAAGGTAGAGTTCAGAAAAAATAATAAAAGCTTAACTATTATTTATTATTTTTTTTATAAACCAAAAAGTGCTTGGTGGCCCATTACTGGAAGGTGGCCCATTACTGGCACATCTACCCTATAATAGATCAGTACAAGTATATTGATCAGTACAAGTATACTTTGGGCTGTGCGTTGGTTATTAGTCAGTCAGGACAAACTATTTTATGTATGTATAGATTTTAAATTAGCAATTTTTCAACAAAAGATGATTTTTTTTTCAAAATTTGATAATTTAAATAAATAAGTTGCTTAAAACTGAAGTATACGTTCAAGATACATTAATTTTACATCATTATCAATACTTTGGGGGATTCTTAAATCAAAAGTTTTGTTACTGTCTTGCGCGCAGTGGATCAGGTCAAAAAATAATTTTAAATTTCTTATCAAAATTACATATAAATAAAATAAAATAAAATTTTAATATAGACTATTAAAAAAGATATTTTTAATAAAAGAGATATTAAGTTGTCTATATTAAAATTTTCATTCATGCTGGTTTATAATAACTGAGAAAAAAAAGAAAAAAAAAACAGTGTATGACATGTTGCTAAATTGCTCTGCCAGGTAAAAAATAAGATTCCTGATCCCCTTAAATAGTTTTTCTTAAAAAAGTAATTAACTAAATTTTTATTCGTATTTTAATCTTTCTACTAATCAGCCTTCCGGGAGTTTAAAGTACACTTTCCCGTTCCTTCAACAAGGCGTTTGTCAATGTTCATTCGAGAATATAGAAAAAAAAATCCTGAATGTCCTAGAAGAGTTGGAAGTGCCTTAACTTAATGTTTTCAATTTCTCAAGCTGTTGGAATGGATATGGTTATATTTTGAAAAGTATCTAGCAGAGAAACGGAATTTGAAAGTTTTTTGCGGTGTGGGGAGTCTTAGAGAACGTGTTTGTATGAGTGACCCAGAAATGGCACCGGCGAAAGTAGGCTAGGTATATAAAACTTGGGTTCTTGAACTTGCCGTTTAGAGAACTAAATTTGGAATACGCACAGGTGGTTTCATAAGGCTTTACAGTTTCTACCGGAGTGTCTTGATTTTGCAAATTTTCTTCGCATCAGGTAATTGTTTTCACTTGTCAATATTAAGTATACATGTGTTTCAGAATGTTTTGCCCTTGTATATATGTATTTCGCATGTGTATCCAGCTGTTTATTACCAAGTTGTCAGTTTACTTTCTTTGTTTTTATTATTATTATTATTATTTTTTAACGAAGTTTCAATGATACGTTTGCATTACATGGGGAATGACATATTTTATCGAGATATGTTGCAGATATGTTCATTCATTAATTCTTGTTCTAAATTAAATTATTTTTTCACTCAAATTATAATCATTAAAATTTTGATTGCAAGAAATTTAAACATTCATGCAAGTTTCATGATTATAATTACTTATGTTACTAGAATGAATGATTGTTTACATTATTATCATACTCAAAATAAAAAGATCTTAGTTCATTAGTTGTAACTTGAAATCTTAACCCTTTGTTGCATATCTTAAAACTGGCAAATATCCAACTTTCCCCCCCCCCTATTTTTTATGTTATTTGAGTTGTGGTGCTATCTAGATTTTTCTACTGAAAGTATATATGTCACAGAGAAGCATAATTTTGGAATATAAAACGAATCTTTTAAACCTTCATTATATAGTAATTATTCAAATTTGTATTAAAATAAATATTGTTGCTTTTTTTATCTTTAGAAATAAATAAATAAATAAATAAATAAATAAAATTAAATAAAATTAAATAAAATAAGAAGAAGAAAAAGAAAAAGAAGCATTAGAATCGTGCAAATTTTCGAAATCCAGTTTTCGACGATTTATACGTTCAGGAAGATCCTGAACGCAATTTGGCTGGTTTTAGAGAATGTCTGTCTCTGAGTATGGGAGTTTGCATTTCTCATGATTTCCGCAATAGCTGTACCCCAGGAACTAATGCACGGATTTTCATCAAATTTCAGATTCAGTTAGTCATTGGACCCATCAGTGGCCGAGAGGTTCTGGCCTCTCAACTGGTAGACGGCAGGTAATGGGTTCGAACCCAATCGCGGCCGTCGGCCTAACCGTCCGAATTTTCGTAGTTTTCTTCGTACGTTGCGTAAATACGAGTAAGGATCCGTTTGAAAGACTCCACGAAGGGCACCCCCATGGGCCTATATTCCTCCAGTAGATAATCGGCCGACAAAAATAGATCAGACCAGTTAGTCATTGGCAAAAGTCGGTGCATATTTGTATTTGTTGTAAATCATTCAACAGACGGAGCTGCATTGCCCATTCTTTTTTCTTTTAATTTACACGATTTTAGCGATATATTCAATTTAAGAACTAATGCAAAGACAGAATTATCATATCATTAGAATACTCCTGATCGGCATAGATTGCCATTTAATTTCGGCACTGTGATAGGGAATTTTGAAGTATTAACATTTATGAGGTAAAAAAATGATTTGGAACCGACCACATCCAACTAGTTTAATATGGTCTATTTTAATGATGATTTTGCATATTTTATTTATTTTAAGATTACTTTTTGCCTGTCCAAAAATAAAAAGCCGAAATAAAAATCACTTTATGATTGTTTAAGTACGCGTATTGTGTTTAATGTCATTGAATGCGATATTCACGGTCATTCATTTCTTTGGCTTCGCTTTTTCCGTATCTGTTAATTTCCGTCTACCCATTTTTAAATTTGTTAGTTTTCTCCTTTATTACAATGATTTTAAACATTTTAATTTCCTATTCAAATTAAAGAATTTAATTTAAATTGAAATAAAAATTCTTCTAAAAGTAAAAAATTTAATTTAAATTCAAATAAAATTTTTTCTAAAAGTAAAGAATTTAATTTAAATTCAAATAAAATTTCTTCTAAAAATTAAGAATTTAATTTAAATTCAAAAGTGATCATGTCATTTTGTCAATCCTCCACCGAAAACAACAACCATTTTTCAATGGTTAATAAGTTTCATATATTGAATTCTAGCAAATTTAAGAATATACTAAAGGAATACTGGAGCTTGTACCTATAACATCTGGTATTTTATGATGTTTTGCACAACAAGAAATCATTAGTTGTTGAGAAGATGATACGTTGTTTGAATTATTTTGGAATAGTTTTCGACTTGCATTGAAATTACATTCTCTTTTCTAATAGAAAGCATCCTTAATAATTAGTCTAAGATGGTCGGCAGAAAAATTTTGTAGATTATGTTGATAATGAATGGGAGGAACACAAAGAGCAAAAAATCTCGGTATAGTAAAATCAAACTGAGGATTGGTTATTCAAAACCAATGCCTCAATGTGTTATTTTGATGGTTCAGAATTCCAATATATTTAGAGAAACTTCTCACTTTAACCCCTCGAGCTCTGATGTTTGAATTTTCTACCACTTAATTTTGATTCGAAAATATCACAATGGAACCGGAATATCCGATCATATTTATTTCATAAAGGTTTAATGATTTTTTTTTTTTTTTTTTGGTGTGTGTGTGTATGTCGTAAACGGAATTTTTTCTTTTCAAAATACTGGTGCCAATATGACATTTGGAATTTTTATGAAATTCACCCACCAGAGCTCAAAATGTCAAAATCAGTAGCTGTTAAAACTGATGTTAATCGACTTACCGGTTCTCTATGACTTTTGACCAACAAAAGCAGGTTAATTAGAAATAAAAAATATTTGTGAAATGAAATTTTTTGTTTAGCAAAATACATTTGTTGTGAAGCACTGATAATTTGTTCATTATCTCCTTATTGTTCCTCTTTTTTTTAATATGTTCGAAAGTAGTCTAAGATTTTATAATTACTTATAGTTCAATTATTCCTCTATATTTTACTATACGCTGCAGAAACTATTAAAAATAACTACATTCTAATTGTGTTGCGTAATTAAGGAAAAATAAATCCAAATCCTATTTAACTCAATTAAATGTTGTGAAATAAAATTTCTTATATAAGTTAATCCTAGCGATTAAGATATTACACTTAATAAAATATGAAAAAAAAAATCAAAATATAAACAAAAAATATATGTGTCACATTAAAAGAAATTATTTCTGTAAAATTTTTCGACTTTTCATTGAAGCTGAAAATTCCAGGAACATTTTTAAAATTGCACTGTTGCCTATGCAGACATCGTTAAGTACATATTGAAGTGATATTATGGACATCTATTATGTACATTTGATTTCTGAATTTAGCTTTTGTTGTGTTCATCACATTGAATCCTGCCTTACAGATTACTGAATGTAGGGGCAAGAATCTAGCAAATTGTAGTACATTACTTTTTATAGAATAAAGTTGCTGCAGGTTGTTTTTTCTGAATGAAACCAGTGGTGTCTTCTAAATTCAGGGTTCTGGAACAGAAACCCAAGACACTTTTAACCGGAACGGGAAAATTATGTTAGTAAAATAAGAAATTATCCACTGACACCGGAATTTACAAACGAATTCATTTGATATTTTGAATTCTTTAATGTAAGCTTTTATTGTAAAAATAAAATTTTACTAAAATATTATTGGTGCCGTTTGCAAATTTAAAATTAAAATTAGGTATCCCAGACCGGCCACAGTGTGCCGGAAAGGGTTAAATAATTTCCATTCAGACAATATCTTAAATAAGCATATATCATCAAAATTTATAAGGTAAAAAATTGATCCAATTTCTTTTATAACATACTTTTGAAAGTTATCTTAATCCGTTGTAACAAAAAAAAAGTTAGACATTTTTAGTTTGATTGAATTAACAACAAGTTTATTTTAATTTTGATTTAAATACCGATGCAATCTTGATTTAGATTTTACAGTATTCATGTTCATTCATTTCTACTATCAAAAGCTATGTAATTTTCAAAATTAAAAATTGGTTTGCATCAAGCATATTCTCTGTAAACTTTTTATAGTTTTCCTCCTAACCAGAAGAAAGATCCTCAAAAAATTTAATAGTAATGATAGACATTTTGCAAAAATTAAAAAATAAGATGAAATAAATGTAACGATTTTAAAAATCTAAGTATAGTTTACTGAGACAAAGTAAAACATCGGAAATGAAAGCAGTCGCAGCAACGCATCGACACTTGCAATTGCTTTCACTGGAACCAGCTCGCTGCTGTCTTCCATCGATGCAAAAGTCAGTTCCATCAGTTTTTTCCTTATGCCTTCCACAAACAATACAGTGATAACCATTTTGCTGTAAACGCCTGCACAGGTTCATTATGCTCAATGTGTACGGCTTAATCCGTTCCGACACAGACAAATTCCGTTCCTAAAATGAAAAATTACCGATTGACACTGGGATTTAAAAAATGACTTTTTTGGAAATTATGAGTCTCTAAGATTCATAATGTTCCATCTCTTTCATTGTAAACTCCAAACTTTTATTAAAACATTCTTGATGCCGTTTGCAAGTGTGAGAATAAAATTAGCTGTGCCCGGAGTGGCACCATAGTGCCGGAAATAGTTTAATGCATTTTCTGTTAGCAGTCTTATGCGTTAATCTGACTGCCCTGAAATATACTTTCGATTTAGAATGAATCCTTACAATTCGGTCAATTTAGTACTTTATCTCATGAGAGAGGACATGGTTTTAGTGAAATTCTTATTAGCTCATGAATTTTGACAGATAAAGACAAATTGGAGTTCTTTGGTTTTCTCATGCGTGGTGAAGGAGACTAATTCTAAAAAAGTATATTTAATTTTACATTGATATTTTCCACTATTAAAAATATTTATGAAAAAAAAGCTTAATTTGCCTATCGTAAAGGTATTACTTTTGATAAGCTTGATACATCACATATATTTAAATAGGTATTCATTATCCTGAATACACACTTTCAAGCCAATAATAGCGTAAATGCCATGTATCGAATAAAGCTTCAGAAATGTTCGATTTCTAAAATTTGATTTCTATGCTTCATAATGACCTGATGATTTAACACTGTCCGTATGAACATTGGTGCGAGTTTGGTACATTCTAAATTAAACTGATATTGAGTCGTTATCTCTAAAAATTGAGTAGTGTAAATAAATTACACTTGGAGGCAGCAGCAAAGACAATCACCTCATCGAGTTCACGGCTGAAATTCGAGAATTAATTAACATTCTATTCACAAATTAATCTGCAGTCAGTTTGCCAAGTCATGTATTCAATAAACATATCTGAAAACCTGATTTTAATGGTTGACTAATAGATTTACCATTGTGTTTTCCTGCATCCAAAGATATGAAATCATGCCGGATCGGGAGCAGACAAACACGATGGTAAACGTACTAGTTAACCGTTAAAATCGAGTTTTCAGTTATTTTCCAGCAAGATATAACTTGGTAGACCGATTGCATTTTAATATCAGAAACAGGTTTTAATAATTCTAGGACTTCAGCCGTGAACTCGATCAAGCGATTGTCTGTTCTGCCGCTAAGTAGTCTAAATGATACAGCAACAATTGAACATATTAAAGGCATCCAGTGGTGACCACCCCCTCCCCCAAACCCAATGACACAAATCATCCCCCCCCCCAAAAAAATCTTCATACTTTAACATTGACCCCCCCCCCCTTACCTAAACAGAATATCAATTGTAAAATATATTCTACTTATAATCTACTACACCTTCAAAAGATAACGAGTTGAGCATAGCAGAATGAGTTCTTATTGCCCTTATCTAGAATGTAAAGAAAAAAAAAACATAGGAACATTTCTGGAAATTCAATGTTGAAAAATTTAAAACTGATATTTAAAAAATCAAGACTTCAAAAGATAGCGAGTTGAGCACAGCAGAATGAGTTATTATTGCCCTTATCTAGAATTTAAAGAAAGATAACACAAGAACATTTCTGGAAATTAAATTTTGAAAAAATTAAAAAGTGATATTAAAAAAAAATCAAGACTTCAAAAGATAGCGAGTTGAACATAGCAGAATGAGTTATTATTGCTCTTATCTAGAATTTAAAGAAAGAAAACACAAGAACATTTCTGGAAATTCAATGTTGAAAAAAAATTAAAACTGACATTTAAAAAATCAAGACTTCAAAAGATAGCGAATTGAGCATAGCAGAATGAGTTATTATTGCCCTTATTTAGAATTTAAAGAAAAAAACACAGGAACATTTATGGAAATTCAATGTTGAAAAAATTTAAAAGTGATTATTTGAAAAGATCTATTAAAAATCAAGATTTTTTTAACAGTAAAAAAAAAAGGAAATATTAAGAATTTAAAATCCCCCCCCCCAAATGTACTTTTTCTCAAATCCCCCCCCCCCAAAAAAAAAACAAAAAAAAAATCTAAATTGTATGATGCATCTTGCGTTACCAAACTCCTCTTTGGGTACCTTTGAAAACATCAATCGTAAAGTAATGCGAATAAGAGTATGGACTGTTCTAACACGCACATACACACAAGAAGAAAGATGAGCAAAAATTGAGCAAGCGTAAAAATTTAAATATACTTCACCGTAGAATATTTTTGCATTCTATTTCCGGCAAAGTCAAAGGCTAGAAAAGAAAACTAAACTTATCTTAAATCGGATGTATACATTAAAAAATAATAATTTGTTTTAAATAGACATATATGACGTGACAGGATACTATCTCATTAACTAAAATTTTATAAATAAACATAGACCGGATTCACCCGAACAGTTACAACAAAAAAGCCTAACAGCTTTGATATGAATGTAGAATTTTTATTACTTTTTCTTTTGTTTTGTTTCATGTTTATCATTATTATTTTTCAAAAGATGTTGCTATTTACGTATTCTTAGATTGTTGTTTTGATTATATCTGGGGCAAGTAACACATTTTAAAAGGTTTCTGAATTTATATATTGTTTACATCTCACTAACTATTATTAGGTTGATGAAAAGTGTTTCATTTCAAATGTAAAGATACAGTGTCAGATATTCCGAGCTTCTTTTTAAAAAAAAAAAAAAAAAAAAAAAAAAAAGAATTTTCAGCTATTTTTTTCTTTAATTATTTTACGGATTTTAAATTGTATTTTAATGACAATGATGTAATAGCCTTAAATAGGAAGTAATAGTTTACAAAGAAATACTTTAACTTGATCCAAGACAGACATTTTATTTTATTTTTTAATCTAATAATATGCATATTAATTTTTCCTTCTTGGAATGTGTGTTCATTTATATATATACACTACAGCGGTGGTCAAAATTATAAGGACAAGGCATAAATTGTCATATCTTGGTTATATTTGGCGGGATACTTATGCAAATTTAATGGCTGGAAACCAATGAAAAATGAAGATTATTTTTGTATGTTTTTACGGAAATATGTGATAAATTCATATTCATTAAATGCATTATAAATTTATACAACTATTGATTTTGGACAAAATTATAAAAACAACTGTATTTGTCTGTTCTAAAAAGTAAAATTGGCATGTTTTTTGCTCTGCACACGGAATTTTCAGACGACATAATTGCGTAGTAAGCGTTTGGGATCGTATTATTCTGTTTTTTGATCATGCCGCAAAGTGCAAAGCTTTTGGAGTTTCAGAAAGAAAAAATGGATGCATTTCAAAATTCAGGACTTTCTCTATTTTAAATTGCTACAAAGTTTAATAGATCAAGAACGGTTATTTACAATTATCTTTAAAATACCGGTAAATATGGACGGCAAAGACATACAAGCAGGCTGTCTTTTGTTTCTGTATGGGGAAAAAGAATGATAATGAGGCGAGCTTGCTCAAAAAAAACGGAAAAAACCGTGACTTAGAATGTAAGTGCTCGAACTGTTCGTCGTGTTTTACAAAAAGAAAGAAAAAGGTTTGCTATAGTAAACACGTATGAAAACCGCGTCTTATAAAAGTTCATGCGAGACTGAAGATGAAGTTTGCCAAAAACTACAATATTATGGGAAAAAAGTGAAATTCTGTATTTTTAGATGAGAAAAAGATTAATTTGGATAGACTAGATTGTTTTTGCAACTTCTAGTATGATCTCCGTAGAGAAAAAACGATTTTCTCAAAGCATGTATTTGAAAGTGATTCAGTAACGGTCTGGGGAGGTTTCTCAACTGGTAGAACTACTCCAATATTTTTTGTGCAGGGTAGCAGGAATTCTGAGAGTTACATTGATGTATTGGGCGATACTCTTTTACCAGAAGCACAAATAATAGCAATCTGAGGCTATTTTTTCCAGCAGGACAATGTTTCGACTCATGTTTCCCAAACTTCAAACTCGTGGTATAATGCTAATTCCGTGAAACTACTTGATTGGCCGGCCAGACGTCCTGATCTGAATAATGTGGAAAAATCTTTTGGGTATTCCGGCACACAAAGCATGCAAAAATGGTATATAATCTCAAAACAAGCAAAAACGCATGTCTTCCATCGAAAAAGATCACTCAAAATCTTCCAAGAACGTTCTTAAGGAATATTCAAACTCCATGACGTCAAGACTGATAAGGGTGATTGAGAATGATTGAGAATAATTGAGGATTATCAGTGTATTTCAGACAAAAACATTCATTGTCCTTATAATTTTGTCCATTTTTTTACAATGGTATATTTTGTTACTTGTGACAAAACATTCATATTTTACATTTTCCAATGTTTTGAATTCTACAATGATTTCTAGCACAAAAACGCATGTAGTGTATAAATTTCACTTTTTTTAGCTCCGAAATAATTCTTTTCTGCGCAATTTTCAATTGTTCTTATAATTCTGACCACCACTATATATTGCCATTGATTATGGGACACTTGCGATTTTAGACATTTTACTAAATATCTAGAAAAATACATGAGGAATCATCTCGAAACTCTTAGTGTATAAATATAATAGTATAAGTCATACATCTCCGTGAAGATTTTTTCCCGAAACTCCAAAGGGGACCGTCAACAAATTAAAAAAGAATGAATATCTTTTGAATAACCCTGTCAAAACTAATGTAGCAAAAGCGCTCAAATTCTAGATTGTGATTGAATGCCTTATTGTCATAAGCCTTGTTCCTTTTTATGCAAATAGCATGCATACTCGCAGAGTAATTAAGGTTTTTATAAAAATGATCCCAAATTTTTCCAAGTTTTTTCCTTATAATTTTCAGAGTTCTTAATATAAAATATTATTTTTTTCAGAAAATATGACAAACAACATTGCACACAGTACCCTGTAATCAGAATTAAAAAATAATGAAAATTGTATAAAAAATGAGTTGGTTTACTAAATAATTTTTTACTGCGCATGCGTCAGCGATATCAAAATTTCATTTGCATATTATGTTAGATAAATGTATAGAGCAATTTTTGTGAAAGTCACAAAATCATAACTTGAAAATTCTGAAAATAAACGTTAATTGAATAAGTTGAAAATCCGTTATTCTCAAAATGAAGCAAAAACAAGAGGGGTTGTATCCATATATTCATTGATTAGTGTCAATATAGAATACACAATAAGGGATGTACTACTGCATTTGGATAAAATCCCTCATTTTTTTTGCTTCATTTTGGAAACAAGGGATTTTGTTCTTTTTCTATAGACGATTACTTTCAGAATTTTCAAGATATGTTTTTGAGACTTTTACAAAAGTTGCTCTATACATTTAGCTAATATAATATGCAAATGAAATTTTGATATCTTTGACACATGCGCAGTAAAAAATTATATAGTAAACCTACTCATTTTTCATACAATTTTTATTATTTTTTAATTCTGATTACAAGGTACTGTGTGCAATGTTGTTTGTCATATTTTCCGAAAAAAATATTATTTTATATTAAGAACTCTGAAAATTATAATGGAAAAACTTGGAAAATTTTGGGACCATTTTTATAAAAACCTTAATTACTCTGCGAGTGTGCATGCTATTTGCATAAAAATGAACACAATGTATTACAATAAGGCATTCAATCATAATCTAGAGTTTGAGCGCTTTTGCTACATTACTTTTGACAGGGTTATTCAAAAGATATTCAGTCTTTTTTAATTTGTTGACGGTCCCCTATGGCATTTCGGTAAAAAATCTTCACGGAGATGTATGACGTATACTATTATATTTATACACTAAGAGTTTCGAGATGATTCCTCATGTATTTTTCTAGATATTTAGTAAAATGTCTAAAATCGCAAGTGTCCCATAATCAATGGCAATATAGTGTATACTTTTTAAATCTAAGTTCTTAAAAAAATATTTAAAATTTAAAAATTATAAAATTTCAGTTTTAAGCCATTTTAAAAATTGATTAGACTGAAGTCTTTTACACATTTTTTTTCATTTTTGAAAAATGATAAGACAATTAATGCCTAGGGATTATAAAGGAAGTAAGATACAATGTCTTCGGGTTTTAGAAAGATGCTAATTTTAATAAACTCCATATTATTTTACAGAGACAAATGTCTTTTTGTACGTACTTTTGACTGTAACAAACATGCGTACAACTTTTTTTTTTCTCTAGACTAAAAACCCTAAGGACAATTTACCCGTAAAGCATGGTGACGTCACTGCAACGTCGTTGTGAAGTCACATTGTGACTTTGTGACCATCGATTACGTGATGTGAGGTCACGTGACGTCGATGTGAAGTCATAGTGACTAAAATGTAAAGTCGTTATGGCCGTTTTAGAGTTCTTTTGTGACATTTCACAAAGTGGTCACAATGTGACAAATTTGTGAAAAATGTGTCATTTGTGACTAATTTGACATTAACATTGTGACGAAACTGTGACAAAAGCGACAATATTTAAATTACCAGAAACATGTTTTTTAAAGTAAATAACATGTTTTGAAAGATATTTATAAGTTTCTAAAGATTTTTAAGAAAGCCACATCTCAGTCACAATGTGACGTCACTGAGTGGTGGCATTTTGGTCACAGATGTGATGTGACCAAAGTGTCTCACAGTGACGTCACTGTGACCATGCATGCTATTAGGGTAAGGTTGTTCTCAACTGCTCCGCTCAATAAGCGCCAAACGTTTTGACACAATAACAAAAGTGAAACTTATTGAATATCAGTAACTTCGATTATCCGGAACTATTTTTTTCGGACTCCCGAATTATTCGTTCTGGTAAAAGGTATATACAGTTTTTCTATTTTTTTTTTTTTTTTTTTTTTTTATTTTAAGGAGATAATATAAAATACAATTAAAATACATCAATTTTGCATAAAGAATGACGTCGATCGGATAATTAGTTGCCGAGATGTTTGAAATCCTATTTTTCATTTTTTAGCGGATTCATTTTTTCTAGCGGATTCATTCATTTTTTAGCGGAAAAGTATAAAATTGGAAGGTCTCGCTATATAAGTACTTTAAAACCGAACTCAGTTTTCCATTTTAAGATATTTAAAATACTTATATAGTTATAAGCTGTTTTGATCACGTGATTACGCGATTTTCTACCTTTCGTTGACTGCGGTTTTTCTGCTTTCGTCAGAAAATGCGGTTCAAAACATCATTTTTGACGACTCGTTCTAAAATATCTACTGCGTTTGCACATAAACGGGAGAATGAGTGCGATTATATAGTTTCTGAATAACAACACCTGCTAGTTTCATGCATTTACGAGCAAAAAGGAATGAAAATTTATTCACAAAGTTGCCCTTTTACATTTAAGAACACTCTTTAAGAATAGATAACTGGTTTTGTTTATGACGTCCGATTATCAACACGAAGGATATAGGTCCAAAGGGGAGGAATGCCCTCCGTGGGGTGGGGGTCTTTCGAAAGGAACCTAATTAATATATACGCAAGGAAATCCAAGGCTCGGAGAAAAACCACGGGAAAATCCGAACGCTTATGCCGACGGGCGCAATTGGATTCGAATGCAGCACATCCCGTCGACCAGCTTCGAGCGTGTATAGATAACTGAAAAACATTGCACAAAATTCATTAATATATTCCCAGATAACTGTGTTTAACCCTTTCCGGCGCACTACTCTTTAAAGTTGGAATTTAAAGAAAAAAAATTAGGCAATCTATTTAGACCTAGAGGAGTACACAGGTATTGTTTTGTAAAGATTGCACTAACCACTTTAATTATACAGCTGCTGCCGAAGTGGTAACCTCCCATAAGTAAAGCATTGATAAGCGCAGTGACAAGAGAATTGCCGTGAAGCGCGTATTACAGTAAAACATTTTACCTATTATTTAAAAACAGTAGAGTTTGATCTCTGTGGTGCTGCCATCTAGAACTCATAAGAAAGATTTAAAGTAGCCATTAGAGTAGTTTTTAAAAAAATTCACCGAGTTTTTGTGTCTCTAAACAGGGGGAACTTTAGGTGTTGCCGACCCGGCAACACTGCGGAGACCCGAACCTCATTTTCGGCCAAAAATCATCAAAAGTTCAATTTTTTTCTCTCAAAAAACGATAAAATACATATTTGCGAATATCCATGCGAAATTTCAGAACTCGGAGACACTTGGAACAGGTAGAAAATGAGCTTTTTAAATTGTACTCTCTATAGAGTTTAAAGGACTAGCGGCCATTTAAAACGTGTTTTCCTGAAAATGACTTTTTTCATATTTTGCCTAAGTTCAAAGTACTAAGGCTCAGTGGTAAAATGATTCCGAAAGAAAGTGTTTATGTTTTTAGAATCTTGAAAAAATTTGCAACAAAAGTAAGGAGCGATATATTTTTTAACTATTTCTGAAAATTTTACATAAATTGGTAAACATGAAAATTATAACGAATTTAAGGAAATTTACCATGCATATTTTTATTTTTATTTTCTTAGCCGATTAAAATAGAAAATTAAAAATATCTCTCCTTAGTTCTTTTTTATATACTATAACACTATTTAAGAAGTTTTAGTAATACCAAAATATTGAAAATTGAATGAGGAGTAGTAATTTTAAAAAATGTACTTTTCGACAAAAAAATCATAAAAATCCCCGTAAAAATATACTTTTTAATAAAAAGTGAATTTTTTTGCTAATTATTCCTTACAAGAAGATTCTTAAATAGTACACCAAAATTCATTACTTTAAAATCAATAATGAAAATTTTGGGTTTTTTCTTACGGGTCTCCCTTAAATGAGGGGAAAATGGGCGATAGGCCGCACGCAGTGAGTGTTACATAAAAGGAGTTACATTATTCACAAGCAGTTTGCTTCATTTCATTCTAAAAGCTCTATGATATGTTTTAAATAAAAATTTAAAACTGTAAAGTTCTTCGAAATTTTTTTGTGCTCTACTAATACATTCAAGCTAATGCAGTGGCGCAGCCAAGGGGGTGGTTTTGGAGTTAAAACCTTTCCCAGACCTAAGAAAAATCACTATAATTGCCGCATATATGGATCAAAACCAAACTTAATATTTAAACGGTTTTTGAATATTTCAGAATCCGCTGCTATATTGAATCAGATTTTATTTAATAAAGTGATTCAATTAAATGATGAAAATTCTACTTAAATCTGTGAAAGTGCACATTACATGGATTAGTTAAACAAAAATTGGTTATTTGAACTAAATCACTTTTCTGAGACTTATTATACTAAAAGAATGATGATTTCCTACCACACAGATGCTCTTTGGGTTTAAGTATTATACAGTGAATATTCTAATTAATACTGATTCTTTTAACCGGCAAACACCTTTATCGGAAACTCAAAACCCCACCCAGAACCGAATTCTGGCTGCGCCACTGAGCTAATGTCTGTACGTTTCTACGATATTTAGATCTCAATGATTTATCACACACTGTACAGTCCTGATTAATAAATAAATAAATAAATAAATAAATAAAGTTATTTTAGCATCAAATTGTAGCAGAGATGTGTGAAAACTGTCCCCAAGTTCACTACTCAACAATATGAACTTCTTGGCATATTTGATTTTTCATAATATTGGCAGAGCAGACAATGGAAGCGATTTAAAATCAAAATAAAATTTCCATTTTTTTTTTTTTTTTTTTTTTTTTTTTTTTTTTTTTTTTTTTTTGAGTTATGAGCTATTTTGGACCACGTTACGGACGTTTTCACTTACACACCATACGTAATATATAGGGTAAATCTTAAATTGTTTAAAAAAAATAATAATAAAAACGTGTAAAGAGAGATTTATACGTTTCAGACACTGGAGATTTACGGAAAAAAAATAAAAAAAACATCTGTCTGGACAAAATTGCCGTCCGTCTGTCTGTATGTCTGTAAACGCTCTGTCGCCCGAACAAATTGAGATAGAGACTTAAAATTTTGTGTGTACTTAGTATATAATAATAGGAAAAAACTTATTGAATATCAGTAACTTCGATTATCCGGAACTTTTTTTTTCGGACTCTCGAATTATTCGTTCTGGTAAAAGGTATATACAATTTTTCGATTTTTTTTAATTTTAAGGAGATAATATAAAAACAATTAAAGTACATAAATTTTGCATAAAGAATGGCGTCGATCGGATAATTAGTTGCCGAGATATTTGAAATCCTATTTTTCACACTCTTCGATTTTTCGTGATCCTGTCTTTGATTCAAATTTAAATTCAAATATATTCAAATTTAAATTCAAATGAATCGCTTAATCAGACGCAGCAAACTGTTAACTAATATGATTATCAATTTTGGATTATAAAAATGTCTCTTTTACGCTATTTGATATACTACTTGATTATCTGATCAACCAAAAAGAAAAGAAAATGTCGCCAAGATTGTTGCCAATTTGGCAATGTTTCGCCAAATCTAGTGACAATAATTCCTCGCCAAATGACCTCCATTGTAAGCGAAAATTTTTTTCCAAGCACCTTCGTCGTTCCAAGCCCAAGCTCGCACTCTGATCGGCTGCTGCTCTCGGCACTGTTTTCATGTAACTTGGCGATAATCATACTTGGCGTAGCGATAGATGCTTCCGTCGAGTTTGATTTCTTTCCGAACTGAGTACAAAGTAAAAAGTTGTGTGTAAAAACTTTTAAAGAGTATAGCTTTCAGTAAGAGACACGTTCCATCCAATCCAATGCTGCAAGAGAAAAGTTACTTTGTACTCGGTTCGGAAGAAAATCAAACTTCTCGACGGAAGCATCTATCGCTACGCCAAGTATGATTATCGCCAAGTTACATGAAAACAGTGCCGAGAGCAACAGCCGATCAGAGTGCGAGCTTGGGCTTGGAACGACGAAGGTGCTTGGAAAAAAAAATATGCCCATTGTAATTCAATAGGGTCCCGTTTTGTTTAAAATATTTCAATGTACAGTTAAATTTTATTCTGAAATCGCAATGCATTTTATAAATAGTTTACACGCCCGGTTGAATGGTTTGCAGCATAATTAGATAGTTGGGACTCGGGCAATTCCAAAAATGTAGAGGGCGTTATATATATTTAATTTGAATTCAATAATTATTTATTTCAGTTTTTTCCGTTCATTGTGTTTGTAATTTTTCTATTTACATCCTGATGATGACTCGATGAAAAGGAGTTGAAACGTGTCAATTTTTAATATATTTTAAACGTTTCATTAATAAAGTAACATCTTATAAGCACTATACAGTCAAGTCTCTATATAACGAAATCCATCGTTCCAGTAAAAAATTCGTTATATAGAGAAATTCGATGTATAGAGAATGATGTTAAAAATCGTATTTAATGTGTATATTTTGGACAAATATTATTTTTGATCTTTTTAATTAAGAATTTGAAATGTTTAAATGTAAATATTAACCTAACATTTTATTTCTTAATTATTTAAGCTGTTTCAAAAAAGATAACATAACATTTATATGAAAAGCAAAGAGGAAGACTTTCATTAATTTCAGACGAAGATATCTGTAATTTTTTGTTGTTTTGATTTTAAAATTGTTATGCTTTCAAAAAAAAAAGTTCAAATTTTAGCAAGAAATGAAAAATTGTATTTAACATTTTGAACCATTTGAAGGCCTCTCTTATGTGACTCTCATTGATTCCTCTCTTATATGTGTAACAATCCGATTGGCTCTGTTTTGAGAAGGGTGTGAAAAGGTGTGTGGGAGGTGGGATGAATTCGTTGGATTTAAAGAACAAGGAGAAAAGTAATAATAATAATAATAATAATAATAATAATAATAATAATAATAATAATAATAATAATAATAATAATAATAATAATAATAATAATAATAATAATAACTCAGCACCGAACGATAAATTAAAAATAAGTGGTGAAAAATTGATCTCATATGATTTCGAAGCTTTTTTAAAACTGAATAAACTAAGACCGATCTATGAAAAAATTCGTTATATGGAAATCGATATTTCGCTATATAGAGATTGTTTTTAATGTAATCATGCGAAAAGGGGACCGTTCCTACTAAAAATTCGTTATATAGAGAAATTCGATGTATGGAGTTTCGTTATAGAGAGACTCGACTGTATTTATTTATAAAGTAAGTTCTCATCTTTTCGTTGGAGAATATATATTATTATTACGATATAATTTACACATGTTTTATTTTCATATTTTATAGTATACTCATCCATGATGGGTAAGTATTACAGTGGCCCCAAACGACTACTTTTCTTCCTTTCTCACACTGGAAATTTGGAAAATTGTTTCAAAATGCCAATTTCGTCAGTATTTTCTGAATGACCATTTGTGTTACCAAAAAAGGGAAAAAGGCCTTTCAATTACATAGTTTCCAAATAATAACGTCTGTTAACTTTATGTGTTTCCGAACAAAAATGAATTAAATAATAAGTCAAAAAATAGCCCCATTCGATTTTAGAACAGCCCGGAAGATCCTATTCGACAGCGAATTGTGCTTACTTTCCGAATACTTACAATTTAAATTAGAATAGGGCTCTCTTTTTTACTTTCTTCTATCTTTACAAGAAGAAAGTATTGGATTCATGAAAATTTTCGACTTCCGGTTTTCGACGGATTTATTACTTTCTTCTATCTTTACAAGAAGAAAGTATTGGATTCATGAAAATTTTCGACTTCCGGTTTTCGACGGATTTATACGTTTTAGAAGATCCTGAACACGTTTTGACTATTTTTAGAAAATGTCTGTCTGTGAGTCTGTCCGTCTGTCTGTCTGTCTGTCTGTCCGTCTGTCTGTCTGTGTGTCTGTCTGTCTGTATGTGACAAAAAATTTGTGGGCGCTCTATCTCAAGAACTAATGCTCGAAATTTAATAAAATTTTATATTCAGTTAGACCTTGATATGAATTAGTGCCTATTGGTTTTTGGTGAAAATTGGCCTGCAGGTGGCGCTGCTATACTACGTTTTTCATGATTTTCAAGATTGCTATATCTCAAGAACTAATGCACAGAATTTCACCAAACTTCAGATTCTGTGATCCCTTGATATACATAGACGCTGATTAAGTTTTGGTGTAAATTGGCCTGCAGGTGGCGCTGCTATGCCACGTTTTTCAAGATTTTCATGATAGCTATATCTCAACAACTATCGCACAGAATTTCACCAAACTTCAGATTCTGCGATACCTTGAGATACATAGCCGCTGATAAGGTTTTGGTGTGAACTGCCCTATAGGTGGCGCTGCTATGCTACATTTTGCACGATTTTTGCGATAGCTATATCTCAAGAACTAATGCAGAGAACTTTATCAAATTTTAGATTCTGTTACACTAGAATATGTAACATAATTAGACGCTGATTACATTTTGGTATTAACCTTGCAACAAGTGGTGCAGCTATGCTGCATTTTGCACGAATTTTCCGATAGCTATATCTCAACAACCAACGCACAGAATTTCATCAAACTTCAGATTTCGTTACAAAATGACATATAACATAATCACGATGATTACGTTTTTTTTATAAATCCTTCAACTGATGGTGCTGATGTGCTATATTTTACATGGTTTTTTTTAAAACTAACTATATCTCAAAAACTAATGCACAGAATTTCATCAAACTTCAGATTCTTTTACACCATAACATAATTAGACGCTTTTTTACGTTTTGGCATAAATTTTCCAAGATATGGTGTTGCTGTGCTACGTTTTGCAATTTTTTTGTTATAACTATATCTCAAGAACTAATGGACGAAATTCCATCAAATTTCAGATTCTGTTAGGTCTTGACATAAATAGATGCTTATTAGGTTTTAGTATAAATTACGCAACATGAGGCACTACTAAGCTCATTTTCTCAGAATATTAATTAAATTTTGCATTTTAGGCTTTACGGATACCAGAATCTCATTAGGCTAGGTCAAATGTTCGAGGAAATTCGATAGTGGGTAACTTTGGGGTCACCACATTTTTTTTTTTTTTTTTTAAATATTAAAATGTACTTATGAGATAGAAGAAAGTTTTGGGATTGACACATCCAACTAGTTTTTTTTTAAATTAGATTGCATTAAAGTGACAATACGACAGTAAATTAGAAGAGTACAGTGAAATTCATTACTTGTTGAAGAAGAAACGATAATACGAAAATTTTGTTTCATATATTAAAATTTTATTGTAATACACTTTTTTATTAAACACAAAACATAAATTTAAAGATTGTTAAAATTTACTCATTTTTCCATTGACTAAATAATAGACTGTTAAAAAATTATAAAGTCACCAAAGAAATTTTACGTACACATATCAATTCAGAATCCTCATAAATTGCGTGTGTTATTACAGTAAAACCTCGATAATTCGGATTAATTGGGATCAGACCCAATCCGGATTATCCGGAGAATGAAAACAAATGAAATAAAATAAAACATACAGAAAATCAACTTTATAGTAAACATGTTCAATATTTACAAATAGCAGAAATCTTTACTTTGTAATTATAAAGTTTTAAATCTTCTGCTGTGACACTTTTGCGGGCTGCATGATTATAAATCCGCTTGAGCATAAGTAGTTCGTTGGATGTAGTATCCGCATGATGTTTAAAATAAACTATTAATTGTTATGAATGGGATGTTGCTTCATTATGGATAATAATTTTAGGTTGATAATCACTGGTAATGATATTGGGTTGAAGAAAAGTAATTTCGCTTTTTTTCGTATTTTTTAAACTGAATTTATTTATATAAATTAAACAACTAATCAATAATATATGTGTTGTTTTGTTCAATGACCTTTTACCATTTTCTGGTAAAAACTTAATTCCGTCACTGAAGAATTTCTGAGAGTTATGGGCAAAAATCTGAGCAAGGTGATTTTCTCAAGCCTCTTTTGAAATCAGCTTAATACCATTAAGAAAGTTCCGCAGAGGGCGGAACAAATGTTAATCGGTCAGATCTAGGTCCGGACTATATGGTGGGTGCATCAAAACCTCCCAGCCAAGCTCTCTTAGTTTTTGCCGAGTGACTAAAGATGTGTGTAGTTTAGCGTTGTCGTGATGGAAGACAACGCCTTTCCTATTGATCAATTTTGACCAGATTTTTTTAATTGCCTACTTCAATCGCATTAGTTGTTCACAGTAGATAGTTGAATTAATGGTTTGGCCAGGTTCGAGCAGCTCATTATGAACAATTCCTTTCCAATCTAACCAAACACTCAGCATAATCTTCTTTGGCGTCAATCCGGGCTTTGCCACCGTTTGTGAAGCTTCGACCACGATTTTTTAGCACATTGTTGTCGTACGTGATTCACTTTTCATCACCTGTAATCATTTGTTTCAAAAATAACTCGATTTTATTCCATTTCATCAGCAATTCACAAATCGAAACTCTGTCCATTAAATTTCTCACTGTAAGTTCATGGGGAACCCAAGTATAGAGTTTCTTTTGGTATCCAGTTTTATGTAAATTGTTCAAAAGTGGTTTAAGGTTGATGTTTAGTTCCGTAGCAATGTTGCGGGTAAAAATATGTCAGCCTAACTCGATTTTGTTTTTAAATTTCATCGACTTTTTCAAGTATTGGCCGGTCAGGGAAACGTTCATCTTTAACATCGGAATTTTCAGAACGAAAACGAGCAAACCAATTCTGACTTTTGTGTTTACTTAAGCACTGATCATCATAGACGTCACACAACTTTCGATGAGCTTGCGCCGCATTTTGCCCTATTTGGAAGTGAAAAACTAAAATGTGATGAAAATGATCTTCTGGAATCTCTATTTTTAAAACGCAATAACTTTTGATTGTATAAACAGATGGCGCTACCTTTATATTCAGAATATTCTAGAGACTATTACCTTTCAAATGCTGTATAGTATGGCTTATTTGAGTACGTATTACTCGAGATATGGGACTTAAAAGATATCTGTTAGGAAAACGAAATTACTTTTTCCCCAATCCAATATTTTTGCCCATATCATCTTCATTTTCATTTTCTTCAAATGCGCACAAAGCAATTATTTTGTCATCTGTAAGTGAAGCATAAACTTCATTATTTTCAGCTTCCAACCAATTTCTAATATCACTGCTATCAACATCTGAGCAATCATTAGTTTTTTTAAACATACCAGCAAAATCTTCAGGTGTAGTTTTTTCTTTTTTTTCTTTTTTTTTTTTTTTTTTTTTTTTTTCAATCTTGTTTATTATTCTTTCTATTTAAATCTTCCGCAAAGGATTTGTAGATACGTTTTGTCACAAAGACATGGAAACTTTTGTTTCCATGGAAATTTTCAATTTCTTACTTTTTTGCACCTAATTTAATTTTTTTTTTTTTAATTAATATTTTGCCATTTTGAAATGAGATGGCGGATGGAACTGGCCAACGAACTCGGTCCAGACATCGGTATGTACTATGTACGTACCAAGTTACATCAAAATCGGTTAATAAATACGCGTGTTATCACGTGACGAAAATCAGATCATTTCAAAATGTAAGCAACACTAGAAATTAAAAGTGCTATAACGCAGCCATTTTTTAAGATACAGACGAAACAAAAAAATGCTCTGGAATCTTTGTATCAAGGTCAAATGCATAAAAGAAAAATCTTTTTCAATTTCTCCTTTTTTTTATACCTAATTGTAAATTTTAAATTTAAAAAAAAATTAAATGGCCGCCGTTTTGAAACAAGATGGCGGATGGAACTGGCTAACGAACTCGGTTCAGGCCTCATTAAGTACTAAGTACACACCAAGTAACATCCAAATCGATTCATAAATACGCGTGTTATCACGAGACAAAAATCAGTTTGTTTCAAAATGTCAGCCATACTAGAAATTGAAAGTGCTATAACTCAGTCATTTTTTAAAATATAGACGAAATAAAAAGTGTTCTGGAATCGTTGTTTTAAGTTCTAACACATAAAAGAAAAATGTTTTTCAATTTTAAATTTTTTCGCATTTAATTTAAAATTTTAATATTTTTTTTAAATTTTAAATGGCCTCCATTTTGAAACAAGATGGCGGATGATGCTGGCCAACGAACTCAATCGAGACATTTGTATGTACTATGTACATACCAAGTTTCATTAGAATCGGTTCGTAAATATGATAGTTATCGCATGACAAAAATCAGATATATATATATGTATGTCAACATTTGAACAGAGGGTGGTTTTGGGGTCTGGGGGTCATAATCGGTGAAAATATACCAAAATTTTCCGGAAGTGCCGGACAGCTGCAATAGGTAGCTTTTTACTTTTTACAATGAAAGCTACCTAAAAGGTCGTTGAACATGTCAAATTTCAAAATGTTTAAGAAAATAACCGGTCAAGTGGGAGCGCTCAGAGGGCTCCGTACAATAAACATATGCATTATTAACTCCTTGGGGACGAGAGACTGGCATAAATGTCATTTAAAAGTACCAGAATCCTTCATTATCCCCACTAGTTATTTCTTTTTGTAAAGTTTACCTTGGAGCAATTTCGCGATTCAAATACAGAAAGTTTTCTGTTTTGAAAAACAGATTGAAAATTAAACAAAGATTAAAAATTAAGCAAAGTGCTCTCATCGCGAAGGAGTTAGCCGTATTATTAGAAAGAAATTGTTGCGGAAAGAACATTAAGACTTTGTAAAAACTATACAAAATAGTGTTGGTTATAGCTGTGTATGGGTGATTCTACGATAAGAGGTTTCAAGTACATAGAGGATACGGCCAAAAAGAAAAGTTTAAGTTTTATCAAAAACCTTTAAATTATTTTTGTCCCGTTTATTTACCTTTTCATATAAGGGCAAGTCTCTTTATACATATTTTATAACTTTTTCTGGTCAACTCTCCCCTGGCAGTTATCTTGACAGGGGAAATACGGCAGGGAAGAGACATTTTCATGATAAATTCAAATTTTTTAACTAACTGAATTAGTTTTTGTGCTAATTGTATATTTCACTTTAATTATTACTGTATTGTTTAATTAGGGCAGTAAATGCAATTGAATTAAATGAATATGATAAGTTTTATGACCTACCAGGGGAGATACACGATCACCTTACGAAACCACTACACAGCACGGTTCCGTCGCAACCACTAAAAATGTCGACGCTTAAATGGCTTGCGCGTTTAGTATTGCTAACTTCAAGCCGATAGATGTCCTTAAGTGCTACTTCCAATATAGCCATCTTTGAATTTATATTTGTTTCAGCCGAACGAAATTTGACAGGGTAGATACACAAAAAAAGCGGGACAAAAGTTAATTTTAAAAATTATTTAAAATTAACAGAATTATTTTATTTTTTATTTTATAATACGTAAGTATAATTATTAAATTCCAATTAAACATACTTTAGCTAATCATCTGATGAAAAAAATATGTGTATTGTTTGAAAGTTAAATTGGAACCAGCAAGGGGACATGCCAGGGTAGAGACTTTTTTAGACTTTGTAAAAAATTTCAGAAAAATGTGTTTTGATTAGGCATTCAATCGTGATGTTATTTAATAAAGTATATTAAGATGATGCGATTCATTGCAAAAAATAGCAACATATAGAATAAGAAATCTGTTTTAAACGGATTGCCGTACAAATTACCTCTTATCGTAGAATCACCCATATACTTGAAAAGTATGAATGGATTTACGATAAAAGCTCAACGAGATATGAAGCCTAAATAATATCAAATATTGCTATTCTGTATAACTCCTTTTTTTATTATTCTTATCCTTATCTATTTATAAGGAATTTAGCTCGGTACTGAGAATAAAAGATACATATGCATAAGTACATATACAAAAGATACATACACAAATGCATATTTAAACTTCATTTGGCATTTCATAAAACTAAATCCAGCGTTGTTATAACCTTTTCTTTTTCCAGTGTAGCTAACACAAAACTTTTGTTCAATGTTTAAACTTGACATTGTGCTAAAAGAGTTTTTGTAGAAAGGAGCTCGCAAATTTGCAAAGCCGCATTGGTCCGTGTCCTTTTTTTCAATATAGGTGTTTAATTAACTTTTAAATACGCAAGAGACGTTATGAGAGACCCATTCAACGCAAACTAGTCACGAACCCCATAGTGATTATAAAGGGTTTGGGTGCATAAGGAATTAAAAAATATAAATTAGACATTTTAATACCAGAAATTACGTAACGTAGTGGCCGCTATATCCGAAGTAAGGAAATAATACTTTAAAAAATCCTGCTACAAAAATGGATAATTTTTTTTACATTTCTTATGCATGTGAACCTTGATTTATGTGATTAATTCTAAGTAAATTAGCATGTTTGCAACAGTATGAAGTTTATTGCTTTTATACTGCTACTGGGTATACCATTACACAAATATATTATTAAAAGTTGTTATCTAGGCTTTAAAATTCGATGGTATGCTGAGTACACCGCCCTCGTTACTATTTATGTCCAAACCGTTCCTGTCTTTAAGAGTTATTATCTCGGTTAATTACCGACGAAATTTTTAAAAATTGTTTTCAACAATGCTTTTATGTTTTGTGTGTCCCTATAAACACAATATGCTTTCTTTTATACAGGAAATAACTTGCAATAAACCTCAGCAACATGTATCAATTTCATAAAACGTAAAATAATTTAATATAATTAAAGCACACCCTAAATAATGTTTCCCCCTATACCATTATGTAATGGAATACTTTTGTGTAGCCATGTAAATCAATAAAAAAAATTGAACCACAGATTGTGCAGAATGTATATTTTAGGATATATATTTCATAAATGCATATCAATTTTGTTATGTTCTAAAGCGTGTAACATCATTAAATTGCACTTGAAACTTTTTTTGTCACTGACCGTATCGTAACGGAATACTTTGATTGTCCCTGTAATTGAACTTTACATCCGAGTTTCATAAAACTTCAAATGACTCGACAAAATTATGCAACAAATATCTATATATTTAAAAGACCTGGCTGCTTTTGTAATCATCAGCACCTGAGCTTTCTACTGGTCCGATTTTGATAATTATTTTTTTTTTTTTTAAATGAGAGCTGTTTACGTGTAGATGTGTCCATTCTGGCTAATTTTTAATTTATTTCCATTTTTATATTTTATTTTTAATTTTAAAAGCTTTTTTGTGACATTTCTTCAAAACAGTGGCAACAGGTTAAAGCTTTTCTCATTATTATAAAAATTTATTTTGCTTTATTACTTTCCACCAATCAGGTGCTTGATCTCATCTATGAATGTGTAATCGGATTTCAAAGAAAAAATAATGATTTTCGAGAAATTTAATCATAATAAAATGATATTACAGAGTTATTCACTATTTGCGGTACATTACACAGATTATTTACTAAGTAATATTATTAATAAGTATTATGTAAATAAAATAACAGAAAATAAACTTTAATAAAATATAATATCTAAAGCAAAAGTTTGTCGATGGAGATTATGTCGTCATTCAGAAACCAGATAAATTTGTTCCATGAATATAATATACATTGTTATAGCTGTGTCAGTGATGATGTTATATTCACTGACTTTTATTCCCGCATCTCTCAAAAGTGATGGGCGGTTGAAGGCTAGGTCGACGCTTCACTCAGCATTGATCACCTGGCCTTCAACGGCCGTCAGCGCCACCTATTGTTTGAAATTCGAACTAAAATCACAAATTACGGTAAAAAAAAAACTCCTGACATTATACATAACCCTCCTGCAAACATTTTTTGAATAGCTGTCACCGTTTGCAAGTTATTGAATTTTAAAATCCATCAGTCATTTTTGGGACACCCGGTAGTATGCAGTAGTACACAATTTTCATAAGAGTTGTCAGTTCTTTGGATTCCACCCCTTTCTTAATTGAAAAATATCGTATACTATAATGCGAGCAAAAATTGTGTGTGTGTGCGTGTGGGTAAATTTTATCTCAAAAACGGCTCTAACGATTTTCGCAAAAATTTGGATTTTACCATTTTCGGGCACGAGAAGACCATTGGGCTAGGTCACATGTTCGAGAAAATTAGATTATTGGGTCGTTTTGGGTCATGATGGGTCAAGATCAAGCTATTTATATCTAGAGAACGGCTGGATCGATTTTAAGGAAATTTTCTATCCAATCATTTTTTGGCACAACAAAACTATTGGGCTGGGTCACATGTTCGAAAAATTTCGATTAGTGGGTCAATTTTGGGTCATTATGGGTCAAGCCATTTTTATCTAAAAAACGGCTCTAACGATTTTGACCAAATTTTATATTGTATCGTTTTGGATTACAAGAAGACCATTGGGTTAGGTAACATGTTCGAGAAAATTCGGTAAGTGGGTCATTTTTGGGGTCATTGTGGGTCATACTATTTTTATCTAGCGATTTTCTCACGCAATTTTGACTAAAAATTGCATTCTATGGTTTTCGGGCACGAGAAAAACATTGGGCTAGGTTACATGTTCGAGAAAAAATTTCACTGGGTCATATTGGGTCATTAAGAGTCTGGGTCAAGCTATTTATATTTAAAGAACGGCGTGATGGGTTTTAACGAAATTTTGTATGTAACAGTTTTTTGACATGAGAAAACTAATGGGCTAAATCACATGTTTGAGAGATTTCGACTATGAGGGTCATTTGTGGATCATGATGGGTCATAATGGGTCATGGTCAAACTATATCTAAAGAACAGGTGGATCGATTTTAATGAAATTTTGTATGCAACATTTTTTGACACGATAAAATCATTGGACTAGGTTACATGTTCGAAAAATTTCGATTAATGGGTCATTTTGGATCATAAAGGGTCTGGGTCAAGCTATGTATAATTAAAGAACGGCATGATCAATTTTAACGAAATTCTATATGTAACAATTTTTAGAAACGAGAAAACTAATGGACTAAGTCACATATTCGAGAGCTTTCGATTATAAGGGTCATTTGTGGGTCTTAATGGGTCAAGGTCAAGCTATATCTAAAGAATTGGTGGGTCGATTTTAACGAAATTTTGTATACAACATATTTTTGGCATGAGAAAATCATTGGGGTAGATCACATGTTCGAGAAATTTCGATTAGTGGGCCACTTTTGGGTCATTCTAATTTTATCTAGACAACGTTTCGCGCAATTTTGATTAAATTTTGTATTTTATCGTTTTCGGTCACAAGAAAATCATTGGGTTAGGACAGATTTTTGAGAAAATTCGATCAATGGGTCATTTTGGATTGTAAGGGGTCAGGGTCAAACTAACTATATCTAAAAAACGGCTCAATCGATTTTATCTAAATTTTTTATCTAATGTTTTTCGGCATGCTAAAACTAAAGAGCTAGGCCACACGTTCGAGAGATTTCGATTATAAGGGTCATTTGTTGGTCATGATAATTTTATATAGAAAATGGTACTCACCATTTTGACTATGCTTTGTATTATATCGTTTTTGAGCAAGAGAAAACCATTTGGCTTGGACACATGCTCGCGAAAATTCTATTAGTGGGTCATTTCGGGTCTTAATGAGCTAGGGTCATTCCAATTATATATAACAACGACTCAATCAATTTTACCTAAATTTTTAAAACAAAACGTTTTTTGTCACGAGAAGACTATTGGGCTGAGTCGCATGTTAAACAAAATTATATTAGTGGGTCATTTCGCTTCATTGCTGAATGCTGCCAAGCTAATTTTACCTAACAAATGGCTTAAACGATTTTGATTCAATTTTATATTCTACTGTTTTTGATTACCTGAAGACGATTGAGCTATGTCACATGCTTGATCAAATTTGATTAGTGGCTCATTTTGGGTAATACGGGTCAGGGTCACGAGAATATGGCAAAAGCCAATAACTTGGTGATATTTGACAAAATATTGGCGACATATGGCCAAAAAATCGACTATAAAAATTACGAAAACCAAAACAAGTATTTGGAGCCAAATGAAAAGAATGCCTCCAAATTTTGCTGTATCTAGCAAAAAATATTGTCTTTCAGAATGTAAAGAATTTTTTTATACATTCTTACGAGGATTCGAGATGCATGGTTAAACCAATCAGAGTCGAGCTAAAAAAGTGATTTAGATCGATGTCCTTTCGTTGTAAAATTTAAAATAAAATAAAATTTATAAATATGCGCATAAAAACATAGTTTTCTTATTGATTGTTTTTCTAAATAATACTATTATAAACATGTTTTACAGTAATAATACAGAGTTAATGATACAGTGAAAATACTATGTCGAGCTGAACACAAAGTTAATTTTGACCGAGCTAAGCTCGGTCTCCCCTGCTAGTACATACTTTAATTCGATAAATGTATGCATATTTTAGTTTGATTAACCGGTGCGATAAAAATAAATTAACGAACTTTTGGTATTAATTGGTATTAATTGGTATCTCAGTATTTTGGATTTAATCCTTTCGGGTCTGATGTACTATTAATAGTACATGTATTTTAATGGAGTATTATTTTGTTTTAAGAAATACTTTTGCTACTATTTACATGTAGTAATGTTAGCATATGTCTATGCATTTACTATATGATTTCATTAATGTTTAGGCATTTAGTAGTAATTGCAATTATTATTTGTTTTATTCTCTTTGCGCCATTTGCACTGCTTTTATTTTAAACACATATTTCACTCTTTAAATTAAAATAAAAATTACTTTCCAGAAAGAATCACGTGTAATAAAGCGCAAAAAGTATTAGAAATTTGCAATATAAGTTAAATCTTATTGTAATACAATATTTTCTAAAAGATTCGAAAAATTCTTTCTTAGTCTATTTTCATATGAATGTTAATTAAATACCGTATTTGCTCGTGTATAGGGCGCATGCGTGTATAAGGCGCACCCCTACTTTACCCCTACTTACCAATTTACTTTTTATAAATTTGGCGATTTCTTAAAATTTCGTATATAACGCGCACCATAAATTTGATATGCTAATGAAGAATGACCAAATGAATTTTAGTAAGAAAAAAGTCGAAACAAACATTACACCAGATCAGAAAACAAAACGAAAATGCATTTTTAGACTTCGGGTTGTAAGAGAATGACGGGAAATAGGAATGAGTGACGGTAAAGAGAATTGCGTATTAACGTTTAGATAATGTCATTAGCATAGTTGTATAAAAAACTGTAAGGAATGAAATAAATATGCAGAAGTACTTCAATTAAGTAACATTTTCCGAGTTTTAATATCTTTTTTGAATAATTTCTTGTTTCATATGTTTATCATTCGACTGCATCCAAAAGTAAAAAAATATTCCTTGTATAAGGAACACCTACGATTTTTGCCCTAAATTTTTGGAAAAAAAAATGCGCTTTCTACACGAGTAAATAAGGTAATACGAAAAAAGAATATTCGTTATGTTTAAGATAATGAAGTATTCGTTAAACACTAATTAATTTATTTTAATAGCTAGTGTTAATGTTATTAACGAAAAAAAAAATTTTTTTTTTTCTAATAATTGAAAAGAAATTCTGACCCAAAAGGGGTTAACATTGCTTTTGATGAATGGGGCTTCATTATGAACCGTAAAAAAACTGATAGTTCGACTTAATGAATTCAATTTATTGCAAGTCTTCCTGCATAACGTTTGAAATCACCTTTAGCTATGTGTTCAAAGGTAACACATTTGTTGAAGTCAAGAACCTCCAATTACAAAAATTTCGATGATCGTGACTTCGAAAGTGGAACCTTGCGGTAGAGATTATTTATGTCACAGGTGCCATGCCTAGATTTTAGCCAACTCCCGAGGGTCAGCACTCCCAGGTCTACTGAAATTCAGGTCCTGACCCCATTTGTGTTTTATATTTTCTTTTTCTCATATCCCAATTTGCGTCTCTGAAACTTATTTCGAAGTGAAATAGATGAAAGCCTTTGGTTTATTCATACTTCTTTATGAATCATATCATTTTAATCAGACTTACAAATGTCTTTTGTGAATTAAGAAGCGAACATCTCAACAATATAAGTTGAAATAGAGTATCACAACAGTGTAGTTGTAAAGCTTTATCTTAATGTAGGTTTTATATGAGGACCCCAGAAGCCAAGGGGTATAAGTAACAAAATTGAAAAAATTAAGTTAAGTGCACAGGGTATCTGGAAATATGCTTTTTTCATTTCAGGTAAAGAAATATGGGTCATTTTCTGATTATTTGGGGAGTTATAGAGATAAACCACTTTTTTTGAAAAACAAACAATATTGATTAATTATACATTTAAAGAAAATTGTACTCTATTTTTTTTTAAACAGTTATAATCTTTGAAATGAGAGTTCAAAGATTAGAATGCAAAAAGCAGATGTTTCCTATTTCAATTTAGTCAATTGTTATTGATGTTTTAATTTAACATCAATTATCTTTAAACTCAATTTACTCCAAATCGACATTTTGTCACTTGTACCCCTTGGCTTCTGGGCTCCTCATATATATTTTTTTTCTTAGTGTTCAGTTGTAAATTTTGTTTGGAAATTTCACTTCGTGTTGTCTCATCATAATATGTTACAACTTAACATGTAGCAGAGGTCTGCACGGGTCGGAATTTCCGTTTAAATTTTTACATTTCTAGGCCCAGCCCAGTTCGGCCTGTGCAGAAATCAGTATAAACAGACCCAGCCCGGCCCTTTCTGGCCCGACACAATTTCTATTATTGCTAAAAAATTCAGATTTTTATCACATGATTAAGATTCCTTTAAAGAATATTGCATATATAATTATGGGATGATTTTACGATAGCAACATTAATGATTCCTTAAATTCTGAGACTATCAACATTCAAATAAAGATTCACAAAAAAAAAAAAATAATAATATGTTTAGAAAAAAAAAAGAAAATTAAAAACACCGTAACTTTTGAGGCTGTAATAATGAAAGTAGATTTATAAAAATATTTCTATATCATTCTATTAAAGATTCCAAATCCAAAGAAACTACTTTCTGATACATTTCTGAATTCATTTCTTTTTCGGAAACGGATAAAATTAGCAGGCGTTTTTATTCAGAAAGCATCTGATCGAATGGCGTTGTGACTTTTTGATACAAGCAATTTAAGAAAATACTGTCAAAGTTAGCGTTTTGAATTTGAATAGAGTTTCCAGAAGCGACAGCATTGGGAAGGGAGAAAAATCTGCAACCATTTGACAAGAATCTCTTATATCTCAACAAGGTTATACAAGTATCTTATTTACCTAAAACGAAAAACGCTATTTGATTCTAAATCTCTTCAATAGTCAGGTTTGTCAATTTTATACTTTTACAGTTGAATATTAATCAGAAAATTTGTCAAACTTTCGCGTTGTTGAGATTTTCGTTGTAAAGATTTTAATACACTATATTGCCGTTGATTATGGGACACTTGCGATTTTAGACATTTTACTAAATATCTAGAAAAATACATGAGGAATCATCTCGAAACTCTTAGGGTATAAATATAATAGTATACGTCATACATCTCCGTGAAGAATTTTTACCGAAACTCCATAAGTGACTGTCAACAAATTAAAAAAGAATGAATATCTTTTGAATAACCCTGTCAAAACTAACGTAGCAAAAGCGCTCAAACTCTAGATTATGATTGAATGCCTTATTGTAATACATTGTGTTCATTTTTATGCAAATAGCATGCATACTCGCAGAGTAATTAAGGTTTTTATAAAAATGGCCCCAAATTTTTCTAAGTTTTTCCCTTATAATTTTCAGAGTTCTTAATATAAAATAATATTTTTTTCAGAAAATATGACAAACAACATTGCACACAGTACCCTGTAATCAGAATTAAAAAATAATAAAAATTGTATGAAAAATGAGTAAGTTTACTAAATAATTTTTTACTGCGCATGCGTCAAAGATATCAAAATTTCATTTGCATATTATGTTAGCTAAATGTATAGAACAACTTTTGTAAAAGTCTCAAAATTATAGCTTGAAAATTCTGAAAGTAATCGTCTATAGAAAAGGGACAAAATCCGTTGTTTCCAAAATGAAGCAAAAAAATGAGGGATTTTATCCAAAAGTAGTCGTAACATCCCGTATTGTGTATTCTATATTGACACTAATCAATGAATATATGGATACAACCCCTCTTGTTTTTGCTTCATTTTGAGAATAACGGATTTTCAACTTATTCAATTGACGATTATTTTCAGAATTTTCAAGTTATGATTTTGTGACTTTCACAAAAGTTGCTCTATACATTTAGCTAACATAATATGCAAATGAAATTTTGATATCGTTGACGCATGCGCAGTAAAAAATTATTTAGTAAACCAACTCATTTTGTATACAATTTTCATTATTTTTTAATTCTGATTACAGGGTACTGTGTGCAATGTTGTTTGTCATATTTTCTGAAAAAAATATTATTTTATATTACGAACTCTGAAAATTATAAGAAAAAAACTTGGAAAAATTTGGGACCATTTTTATAAAAACCTTAATTACTCTGCGAGTATGCATGCTATTTGCATAAAAATGAACACAGTGTATTACAATAAAGCATTCAATCATAATCTAGAATTTAAGCGCTTTTGCTACATTAGTTTTGACAGGGTTATTCAAAAGATATTCATTCTTTTTTAATTTGTTGACGGTCCTCTATGGAGTTTCGGTAAAAACTCTTCACGGAGATGTATGACGTACACTATTATATTTATACACTAAGAGTTTCGAGATGATTCCTTATGTATTTTTTTAGATATTGAGTAAAATGTCTAAAATCGCAAGTGTCCCATAATCAATGGCAATATAGTGTATTACTATTCACTAAAATCTGAATTAAAATTCAGCAAATTAGATAAAATTAAATAATAACAAAAACAACTCATTAAAATACGTAATTCATAAAGATACAATAGGATACAAAATGTTGTGCCATATACCACGTAATAACTAAATACAGTAAGCCAAAAATGGGATATGTTTTGTATAGTAAAATTAAATTATTAATTGACTTTTTTAAAATACAGTCAGAGTATCCATTGGAAATAACATATGTGTTTGCCTATCAAGTAGTCGACGATTTTTTTTACATAATTGGTTCATGAAATTTAAATTAATGTCAAGAATTATTTGTTTATTAGGAGAAAATTTTGATTCATAAGACTTTTTATGTGCCGTCAAAATATATTTTAATTGGTTTTTTATGTTAAAATATCTGATATTTATATACTATAAATATTAACCCTTTGCACTGAAAATTGACTCTCACTAACCACTAGCGTTGACAGTTGTACGACAAATCCTTTGGACACCACTAATGTTCTGCAGTTTATATCTTTTATCACACATTACTCGGCCATTAGAAAGGACGAAGAGAATTGGTTTTGGTGTATAGATCATTTGGAGTACCCATTTGCGTGAGACACTGGTGGTCAGTGAAAATTAACTCTCGAGTGCAAAGGATTAATATTATTTATTAAATACATACCAAGAGAAAAACTGAATGTAATATTTAGTATAAAAATAAAAAACACAGATGTAAAATTTCCCATTTTAATTTTTTAATGCGGTCTTAAAAACAAACAAACATAAATATTTAATTAGAAAGCAGAGAATATTGGTCAGATTGAACAGTTTATTCAGACTTATTAAATGATGTTTCCCTTTTTAATTTACACAGAAACAAAATTGCTGTAAGAAATACGCTCAACATTGCAAATTGCACGAAAGTCACCGTTTGTAACGCCTTGAAACATGCTTGACCTCCATGTTTAACAAATGTATAGTAACGCCATAGTAACGTCTACAGGGCAAAATATGTGCAAGGTGGTTATAAATTTTGCCGTATATGAACCCAAAGCAAACGCTTCATCCAAGGAAGTGAAATACTGTCTGATATGTGGGTATTTTCAAGCACGGGATCGATAATGAGTGCATGAACAACCTTTGAGGCTTTCACAGTTGCAGTTAAGGTGATAAAATTCTATAAATGATATAATTGGACAAAGAATGGTAAAATTGCAAAATATACGAAAGTAAAATATATTTAAGTTGAGCGAATTAAATATCTTGAAGTATATGTGATCTTCATGTGTGACAGATGAATGAGATTCATTATTAACTTCAGATTAAATAAAAATGTACAGGATGGATATAAAAACTTTGTCCCTTGAAACCATGCCACTCAAGGAAATAGAAGTTAGGATACTAGTGAAGACTAGAATAGTACTGCTTGATATTTTGGTATTATAAGACTGAGTTCGTGAATAAGGAGATGAATAACAATTGCGTTCTCACAGATGCTGTTAAAATGAAAAATATCCAAATTGCAACACCAATTTTTTTTTCACCATAAAATTATTATCAGCGTAAAAAACAATAAGTAATTTTGTAACTCTGCTTGTGGCACTAGAATGACAATTTAAATTCTTTTAAGCAGCCCTGTATTTGATCTGTAGGATGATATAAATAAAATATAATGGGAAAATTTACTTTATCAAAAAAAATGCAAACAGCAAATGCGAAAAATTATCTATTATGAATACAAATATTACTTGAATTTTAATCTAAATAATAAATTGTAATTTTATGTGATTTCATTATGAATACTTGAAAGATAATTATTTACTTATTTTCTAGAGCACCAAATTTTTTTCATATTTAATTTTCCTTTTTTTTATCTAACTGGTTCTCTTTCATAGAAAAACTTATTAAGTTTTAAGTTTGTATAGTTTCATACTTTATATTTGAAAAATAATTACTTTTTTTACAGAATCGATACTTTTTTATATTAACTCGTCTGTTTTTATTTGACTGGGTTCTCTTTGAAAATAAAACCTATTTTGATTAACCTCTTCAGACCCCAGGGTTTATTTATGTACTTTTCTTAATTTCAGTTATGGATTTATATTATCAAACCGATACCTAAAAAAGATTGATCAGCAAAAAAATTAGAATTTATTTTTTGTTGATAAAAATTGATTATACATCAGGATTCAAAAAAGACATTTTCTGTCAATTTCTTTGGATTTTTTAATTTTATTGTACTTTTTTGCATTGTAAAAACACTGAAAAACATAAAATAAATATATATTTGGTAATTTTTCATTATTAATGGACTCTACAAATGATATCTTAACGCACAATAAAATTATCTGAGTTTTCATTTTTGCTCATTTCGTACATTTTTGCTTCAAGCTAATTTTATAAAACACGTACCTTACTAAAAAAGAGCTATAGCAAACAAATTACTATTTTGTTTAATTCTTCTATCTGTTAGGCCTCCATTTACACCAATTTCTCTTTTTTTTACATTATTTATATACGTGAAAAAAAATTGTAAAGATATGTATCCTATAAGATACATCAGGTCTGAAGAGGTTTTAAGCTGTAATTCTGTAGAGTTCCATTTTTTATATTTGAAAAATAATTATTTTATTTTAGAGCCTCAATTCTTTTTCATATCAATCTTTTCCTTTTATTTTATTTAGTTATCGTTAAGAAAAAACTTAATTTGTAATTATATATTTTAGTATATAATTTTGTATATAATTTATGGTTTATAGTTTATAGTTTATTTTATGTATGTAGTTTTATTTTGTAAATTTGAAAGATAATTATTTATAAGTCTTTAAATTCATAAAGATCTTAGAGTTTGTTTGTTTGTTTTAATTTTAACCTGAATAATTGTCACAAAATGTTATTTTGTTTTCTGTATTACCATTTCGTATACAGAGATATCGCGGCTAACGAATATTATTGCGACAGTTTTCAGTTTCGACTAACGAATGTTCTATTGAGTGCGTGCTATTAATGCAGTAATCACATTGCATTTTAATAGGTCAGAACACCACGGTTTGGATAAGGAAGACTTTGGGGTAACGAATGTTATTCTGAAACGAATTATCTTCGTTATCTGAGGTATCTCTGAATATGAAAGATAATTATTTATTTACTTTTTACAGGAACAGTGTTTTTTCATGAAAGCTTTCCTGCTTTTATCTCGCTTAATTTTATTAAGTTGTAATTTTATAAATTTGAACGATAATCATGTGTTTTCTATTTCGAAAAAATGCTAATTCTCATTTTCTCCTTGGGAAAAGAGATATTTGAATTTTATCCTGAAGAAATGTTTTAAAATGTTCTCTTGTATCACATTATTTTGTATAGAGTTGTTTACCTTGGCTAACTAATGTTTTATTGGATGTTTGCAATTCATAACATAGTCGCGTTGCATTGTAATAAGACAGGAAAAGATAAAGTTTCAGTTAACGAAGATTTTGGTTAACGAAAATGATTGCGAGAAGAAATGTGTTCATTAGCTAAGGCATTAGTGAATCCCTATAATAAAATATTTATATGCCAGGAAGCTATTGTGGCACTTGACGCAGATGATAAATCTCCAAATATTGTTTCATCACCATGTTTCCATCTATATTATAAATGTTCAAGTCATGAGACTGTCATGAACAATTACTTTTTACATATGCAAGGCGGCCATTTTCAATCAAATTTTTTGTTCGAATAAAATTATATAAAAATTGCCATGATCGCAAAGAATTCTTGGTACTTTTATGCTAGCCGGGTGAAAATCTCGCCAATAGCATTTTTTAAGTCGCAATTAGCATTTTCTATTTTTCACGTAGTAAATCGGTAAATTAATACTTTGATGCTGAAGTTAAATATCATGGTTTATGGTAGTATTTGCTGTATTTCTTTCCTTTCTTCAAGAAATAACAAAAAGTTGTGAATTTTAAATGTTTCAGTTTTAAATTAAAGTTGTGCATTTTCATTAAAATCTGTGAAAGGATTACATTTTAAATGAAAGCAATGAAATTCGAAAAATGCAACGGTAACCATGTTTGACAATTTATCCCCTGCATCCGACTAACATAAATATACCAAGTTTTTGATTTCTCTACCATAATCTATCGAGATGACGAAGTATTGACCATGGAAATTAAATTATGAATAAAAGTAGCATCATGAAATGCTTAGCATTACAAAAGGGAGACCAAACTGGTCCCCCCGCAAGTATGAAAAATAATTATGTAGTTTCTACAGCAACAATACTTGTTTCATTTTAATAAAAATTTTAATTTTACTTAAGAAAGGTGTTATAATAAAAATAAATTATTTATATTTTAGATCATGGTCTATATTTTAATTTATTTTTTTACAATAGAGCGCGTGTTTTTTGTTATTTATATCTCATTGTCGAGTGTCATTTGTATTGACCGAGTAATATTTTGAAATTTTGTTTATATTATGACTATGGTACTTATTTGACGGTTCCGAAACATGTCAATGTATTTTATTTTTACTATAACACCTTTCTTAAGTAAAATTGAAATTTATATTAAAATGTTTATATAAAAGGTGAATGTTTTAAAATCTGATGATTTTAAAAAAATCAATTAGATTTAATTAACTTTTTATCGTACTTGTTTCATATTAACTTTTTTTTGTCTTTCCAGAGATTTTTAAATATGTACCGAAAGCTTTTATTCTCGTTGATGTTGTTTATGGTCGGCACGGCCTCCTGTAAAAGCCTGCACCGAGAAGAAAGAGATGTGCCTATGGCTGCATCTGAAATGATGGCGTCTAATCGGCAGATGGGCATGGGTCTAAGTGCATTAGGAACTCTGGTTTCACCTCTTCTTTTCCTTATGGGCATGGGCTCGTTCATATCCATGCTGCCTCAGATGTTCCAAACCGTCCTCAGTGGTGTTGGATCTAACCTGATACAGTCTTTCACCGGAGGTTCTCAATCGGGAGGTTCATCTTCGCGGTTGAAGAGGAATGTGGAAGAGCATCTTTTGTTTGATGATAATTTGTTGGATGAAATTGAAAGAAGGATTAACCTAGCAATTTTACAAAATGAAAGACCTAACATCTAAGATGGAGTATTTTAATAAGAAGATCTGGCTGGCCTGGTTTTCAAATGGAGTAGAAAATATATTCATTTTCAAATGTTGTTCAATTTTATGTTATCAAACTGTATCACAGACTGCTAAAGGTTTTTCTAAAATCTACTGACGGTTTTGAAACTGAAATAGCAATCAAACGGAGACTGCTTCTAAAATTATTGTTACAAGAATTTAATGTATAAAATCGGGAAATTCTTTAGCATGCTTTTTTGTTTTACTATCATATGACACCGAGAAATGGTGCTACTCGATCTCGAATTGTAAAAATGCTCACATGATATGTAATAATGCTCACATAACGTAAGTTAATTCAAATTTTCTTCAGTTTTTAACATTTATTCTATTTTAACTATTGAAATCTCTCGAAATAAAAAAAGTTTTTTCATTCTGAAATTGTAAGGTTGTTTTGTGTAATCCTATAGTTTAAGATAGTGCAGTGTCATAGTCTTATTTTATCCATTAATCTCATGCAAGAATAAGTTCAACAACTGTTTATCATTCGATTTAAAACACCGTCAATCCATTTTAGCAGACCCTGTAAATAAAGACTCATAAAGTACAGGAGCTTTAGCATTGCATAAAATGTCATTTTTTGTATCATGAGACTTTTGAAGATCATGGTAACGTATTATGTATTAATGTATTATGTATGTTATTATTGTAAGACAATGTTTTCTTTGTAACATATTTGTTATATTTAGTTTATAAAACTTGAAGGTTGTAAATAATCTATGATATCTAAACATATGCTAATGTTCTATGCGAGAAAGGAAGAAATATGATCGTCTACATTCTAATTAAAAATCAAAATCGAATGCAATTGGTACAAGTTTATAATTTTTTTTATTTTATTGTATTATATCTTGTTTTATGTTTAAATGAATTTAAATTTCATTTAGATATTTGAATATCAATTGTTGTCTTCTGCAAATTACTCTTTTATGCGGAATATTTTGCATGTTTTATTATAATGTTATTATAAAATGTGTTTTTCTGATACTCGTGGTGCGATACAACATAAGCTCATAAAATCAGCGGAAGAAAAAAAAATATTTTTCTAATTAAAAATATTAAGCAATGTAAGCGATAAAATACAAAAAATTGAATAAGTAACATTTTATTAAATAGCCTTTCATGTTCTAAATAGGTTTAAATGAATTTCTTAAACTTTTGTATAGAACCTCCTGCTTAATCATAATCAGTAAATAGAATTATATGAAAATTTTAAACATAATGCAACTTACTTATTTATAATTTAGTTTTTTATTCAATTGTATAAATTAGTTTTTATTATTATTATAATCTGATAAAGAGATGTTTTTTCGAAAACTGCAATAATTAAATTTCCTTTAAAGATATTTTTATGTCCGTGGGTTCTTATTACTAGTACTGTAATTTCATCAGCGAAGAATCACTAGAGTTCCATATAGTTTATTTACAATTATATACAGCAGCCGCTCAACGCAGCTTATCCAGTCAAATCAGTCGTAAATCTCAATATTTCTCTTGGCTATCATACATTAGCCTTACAAACAGATCACGGTATCGTCGCGCCATCTCTTATCACAGATTACTACTATTTCCATTTCGAAGATATCAGAGATATACACATTTGTTTCATATAAAATACTTTTTATGACTTCGAATGATTTCTACTTATATAGATCTATATAAATGCTTTTTTTGGCTACCACTATTTCCAAACAACTATCTCAGTCGTACATTTCGCTTGCAAATGTTGTAGAATTATATTACAAAGATTATTGTTTGGTAATAGTGATAGTCAAAAAATGACAGAGATTAAATCAGTACTAGACATGTATCTCTTAAAGTTATAATTTTTAGAAATGTTTCTTTCAGAAAACAATACGCGTAACCTTTCAGTATTTGAAAGAAATTTTGAAAAATAAAAGATTAACTTTCCAAAAAATATCCGACTTTTTCACGGAGAAGAGCATTGTTTTTTATGCAATATACTACGACTATACGCTTCCCCTGCAGTTTTTTGTTTTACTAAAATAAGATTTAATTTTATAAACGGTAATTTGCTATTTTTGTCTTTTATTGAAAAAACTTCCAAAAATTTTGACCATTTTAATTTTTTTTTTTTCCGAGTACAAAAAAATTCCTCTTTTAAAACAAAACTGTTGGAATTTATTATTTTTCTCATATTTAATTTTAATGGCTTGAACCTAGATTGTTCTGGTCTGTTAATAATATATTTTTTAAAGCCTAGTCTTTCATTTGTCGGTCAACCATGTTTTTTTTTTTTTTTTTTTTTTTTTTTTTTTTTTTTATAAAAATTATTTCATTTTGCGCGATGCATTTATTTTGCTCTTCTGTTAACTGTGCATTTATTACTTTCTTTAAAATCAAATTAATTGGAACGCAATATCTCTTGGTTATTTTCTCATTTTCAATATCTATTGTACCGATTCGTTCTAATTAAATGTTTAGCGATCACTACAAATTTATGTGTTATATTATCTTCCTTCAATTTTGTACTATACATCTAAGTATGCTTGAATTATCCAGCCGAACTTTATGGATAAATATAATTAAGTATAATTTAAATAAGAAATAACTTAAAAAGCAACTTTGTTATCAAAACAGCTTAAGTCTTTAAAATTTTTATTAAATGCGTATTTTAATTAGACTGTTAAGTTTAAAATTCTACAATCTTCGCTCTGTCACATCATCACTGCCATTTTGCAAACCAAAGACAAACATAGTTTTTTGTTGTTTTTATTAGTATTTTGCATATAGAGGAAATCACTTAAATAAAATTGTTTTTAACTTGCAGTCTTTTTATAGATAGACATTTTTTGATATCTTATACTTCCCTTTTGCTTAAAGTATATGTTGTATTAAATTTTCAGATATCAGATCTTAAATGATCAATATTTTTGAAAACAACTTTCAAATTAAGCCTGTTTTTTCATGTCTTTTAAATAATTTTTAATCTCTAATCACCGGTTTTGCAAAAGGGAAAATTTCACCTAATTGAATCAGAAAAAAAAAATTGCTCTGATTAAATAACGTAAAATTTACAATGAAAATTTACTGGTGAGAATAATAAATCATGATTGAAATATGGATGCTTATACATGAAAATTTACAGTAACTACTTATACTCTTTAATCTTAACTTAAATTTAAAAAAAATATTGCATTCCATAGTTTGCTTTCGGCAATAAGAGTTCAAAAATTGCTACGAAATAAGCAACAGTTTCGCATTAAGTCAATAACTATTGATGTTCAACATTAAACTCAATTTACTCTAAATCTAAATTTTGTCACTTATATACCTTGGCTTCTGGGATTTCCGTATATATATATATTTAATTTCCTTTACTATATTTAATGAACACCGTTAGTTTATTTATTAACGTTTTAGTTTAGTAAAATGCCTATACATTTTTTAAAAGACATGTTAATTTATTTAAAAAAATTTCTTGTGTGAAAAGTTTTTCAATCAAACAACACTGTGTTTTAATTAATTTCTTACATTAGTTTTATTTTGTACTATAATTGAAGAAACTTTTTTTAATAATGTATTATAAAAATTATCTTGTTAATATTGTAAATATGTTTTTATATTGAAAGTAAAAAGGGAAAATATCTTCATGAAAAGAAAAAATTCTATCATCTTTAAACGAAGAATATAAAAAATATTGTAAATTATTTTAAGCTATTTTTTAATTAAATTAACTATAATTTGTGCAATATTCATAAAGAAATTAGAAGTTTTTGATTTTGTTTTTGTTTATAAATACTTTATTTAGTAATTATTCAATAAGTTTAAGTACAATTTAATATGAGGAATTCTTTCTAATCTACATCTATTTCTGTTCAAAATTAATTTTCCTCTAAGATTAGTAGAATCCATCACGTAGATTATTATTTTGAAATAGTGGTAAGCAAAATAACAACAACAAAAATAGTCATCAATAGCCTTGGTGCCACTTTGCTATTACATACATAGTTATTTTTCACGAAACAACAACAACAAAAACAAAGCTCTTATTTTTCAAGTTCTTTTGAAAGATTTCTTTTACATATCCTGTATATATTTTTTGAATACTATTATATGATGTACATGTATGCTGTAAAGACTGTTAAAAAGGTATTATTTTTATGCTTTATTTTATTATATGTATGTCTATGAAATAAATAAAGTTTTATGCAAAATTAAGAGTATTTTTTTTTTTAGATAATCAGTTTTAGAAACAAAACTCAATTATAAGGTTCGCCCAAAATGAAAGCGGCATTGCCGTAATAACTCCGCCATTCGAAGAGAAAGATGACTGCGGCATCAGGATTGAGATTGAAAGATGAGCCACAGAGCGCTAAGACTTCACACTATATGTTCAGATTCCGCCAGATGCGCGTATTATAGCTTGGGAGTACGTTAAAATGTGTCGTTCGTATCATGGTTGCTTTCAAATGGTATAACGCACGATCGTGCAATTTTTAACAGTAGAAAATGTGAGTGCTATTGAAATTCATCGTCAAATGGGAAATCAGTATGCCACGGAGTGTATGTCACCACATCTTCGGTCCATTCAAGAAAGCTGTGAAGGGATGACAATTTACTAACTAATTTTCAAAGGTAGCTTGGATTTCATTATCGTCGCCAAATCACCGTCTCTTCAGAGTTTTTTTCAGTAGGCCGAAGATGTGGTGACATACATACATTTTGCATTCGACAATAGATATTTCACTAGCACTCACAATTTCAGCTGATGAAAATTATTTGGAGGCATCCATGAAGCGAACGATGCATTTAGACGTACTCCCGCGCTACCACACACGTATTTGACAGGATCTGGCGATATCGCATGTGTTCCCACCACTCTGACGTCTGTCCAAAAGCATGCGCAGTCTCTTTTTCTAAATTTCTCGTAATCTTTCTCTTCAAATGTCGGAGTTATTACAGCGATATATATAATAATATGCTAGCAATAAAAGATCGAGTTCATTTTTTTTTTAAATATTTTAAAAAATGGAAAGAAAAAGAGAGAGAATTGACGGACAATTTTTTTCTTTTTCTTTTCTTTTCTTTTCTTTCTTTTCTTTTCTTTTTTTTTCTTTTCTTTTTTTAAGCAAATTAATGACAATATTTACAGTACATGTTAAAAGAAATAACATTTATGTGTGTGTGTATATATATATATATATATTCCCTTATTTTTTCAGAATATGAATACAATTTTTAAATAGAGGCGATCAACATCAGTGGTTCCCAAATGTGTCTTGGCCATATCCTATTTCAGCATCTCTAAAATATCCCATCCCATAACATATAATTCCTATTCTTTATTCGCAAGGAAGAAGTATAAAAGAACATATAGAAACTATAAAAAGAACTATAAAAAGCATAACAGAGTTGCCGTAATTTCCGGAGTATAATCCGCGGATCAAATAATCATTTTTCGACCCAAAAATTTTTTTTAATAAAATGTAACATTTTAGATTGATGAAAATATTTGGCTACAGTTACTAAGTAAAATTTCTGGGTTGAAAAAAAATTGTTTGATCCGCGGATTATACACTGGAAATTACGGTAGTCTTTCGCATTTTTTTTAACTCTGTATATTCTGATGGTATTTTTAAGTACCTTTAAAAAAATTAATGCAAAATTCATTTAATGCGTCAACTAAAAAAATAGTCTGCCCTTTACATACAAAATAATTTGCCCATTCATATTTAACAAACACAGTGATACAATCAAAGCTTCTTAAAATCTCAGCCACAAAAAAACTCGAGTTGAGCCGAAATCCACTTATTTAACGACTTGAAAGTCAGCTTGTCATAAAGAATTGAAACAGCTCGAGTGAACGAGTTTTTTTAAGCAATTGAAATCAAGATGATTCGCAATTTAAATAAGTAATTGAAATCAAGATGAGTTAAACGTTTCAAAAACAACTCGCTTACAATACAATAAATCACAGTTCTTTCTTGAGAAGCTAAATCCACTCTTTTGTTTTAAGAGTGTAAATAATTTTTAATATGTTTTTTATTCTCAACTATTTAACTAAGTGTAGCTTTTTACCTATTAAAAGTGTTAAATAAAAATTTGCATTGACAAAACACTTTGTTATAGGTAGGATCCTATATACACTGTTCTTATAAAAATTGTGAGATTTTCATAACAGTATTTTTTGTTAATTATTCTAATTATACACGCAAGTATTTTGTAAAAAGAACTCTAACTACCAATTTATAAAATCAGTTTTAATTTTTCTAAAAAATCGCATAATTATTACACATGTTCTGGATATCTCACAAGGAAGGTCTCCATATGGGCATACGCAGAAAATTCTGAAAGAAGTAACAGAGTGTTTTCTCGTGTGTATATAAATGTGAAAACAAAAATTTTCGGCGGAAGCCTTTTAGAACATTCGTAAAAAAAAATAATGAGCATTTCGTTTACTTGGCGATTTATCACCGGTTGGCGAAGAATTTTTTTTTTTCCAAAAATACCTTTTTTAAGTCAAATACTTTTTTAAGTAAAAATGTTCCATGCTGAACTTTTTTTTTTTTTTTAATATATTTAAATAACTTTAGTTTTGTTAGTTTTAGTTTGATTTAACTGTAGTTTTATCATCTATATGTTTATAGTGAAATTTAACAATGGAATTTTATGAATATAAAAAAAAAAAATGTTTCAATCTCAAAAACTGAATGCTTTCAATTCAACTTTGTTGCTATTGGAACAAAAGCTTCTCCTATATTGAAATGTATTACTGCAGCATTCTTCATCTGGTCTTTATTTTGGGATACGCTTAAATATACGAAAACATTTGTTACATATGAAATTATATTTTTAATAAATATAAAATGATAAAATTAAGTAACTGAGCAACAAGCAATATAAATATGTAATACAAAAAGAAAATATGTATAAATTCCTTCATTGTTTAAATTCATTAAATACCATTTACACGCATTCTAAAAATCAATTGATAAACAATTTTTAGTTACATTAAAATCGTTAACTTTTAGCGAGGAAATGTGCTGTTAGCCAAATCGAGTGATGCTTTACTCGTTTCACGCCAAATATTCGAAAGTATTTTACATTTTTACAGACTTTTTACTGTCACTCCGCCGCTAAATTTGACTGGTCCTTTATTACATACAAAAGTAGTTTAAATATATATTTTTTTCAAAATGTTCTGAGTATGGCCAGTTTGGAGACCTCTCTTATTAGACTAAACGTAAATAATGATACAGTTGAAGAAATTTTTTCATTCAAAATTCAGGTTATAAAGGGTTAACTTAAGAAACACATATTAACTGTTTAAAAAATATACGATTTCTTTGTGTAATAAACACAACTTATACACACTTAAGATTTTCGCCTTTGCAAGAATTATGCTGTTCCTTGTCCATTTTACATCAATATGAAGCAAAAACTGATACTTGCTTGTTTTGAGGGCGTTGGCGCTTTTTAAAAAGCATGGCATAATTCTGGCTTTAGGAAGTAAGATTTGTTGCCAAATATTATAAACAGCTATGAAAACAAACCTTATGAACTTTTATGCTTGTTTATGCTCGTACAGGTGTGGAAAAATAAGTTAACATCCCATATTAAGTAACTTTCAGAAACAATTTCAGTGCAATAAAGTTATTGGTGCCAAACAAATAATTTTTACACACCAAATAAAGTCTACTTGTAAATGGTGTACACAAAATTTGCTTATGGGTTATTGCTTAATCTACATATTAAAATAAACCCAAACTTTTTTTTTTCTAATAACAGTACTCAATTCTAATATCATAAATGAGCTTTACACTCTTCAACCGCCCTAAAACAAACTTTCATACGATTCGTCCGATAAGTTTTCGATAAATTAACTATTTTAAAACGAGCCTGTTTTAGGGGCTGTATCCAAATCGAAGATCGGTACTGGATTGTCCTCCCAGAGATCAAAACAACGTAGGCGCCACTCAAGCACTCATAGAAGACTCGTAGATTACAGGATAACATAAGAAGTTCAAAATATCTGGTCACTTCTATCGTAGATGGCTTTTTAAACAATCATTTTGCCGTTGTTTAAGCACATTTTGATAGCTACTTTGAAGAAAATTTTTAAATTTTGGATTTCCATAAAGCAAGACAGTATAAGTCTTAATCTATCACAAAAAAAAAAAAAAAAAAAAAAAAAAAAATTGTAGATTGTAATTCATAATTTTTTGAGTATTAACTTCATAATTCGTAATTCATATGGGGCTATGCAAATACAACGTTATCATTTTAGGGGGAGGGGGAGGAGGGTCTGGCAAATGATATCGTAAGATGTCCCTAAAGGGAGGGGGATTTGTCTTTTGATATCGATATCCTTTTTTATCCAACCGAAATTTTCCTTTTTTTATTTTTTAGATGGTTTTGGGTTCAAAATAGCATATTATCATTTTTTAATCTGTTATCTATTATACTATAATACTAAGTTTTTATTAAAATCACGAAATTGCAATAAAAAAATATTTAATTCTAAAGTATGGAATAGCCCAACATTTGACATTCTTTTTCTTCTTCATATAAGTGTGCACGTACAATCACTGTTCGAGAAACCATGAAGTACATTTGAAATGACGCTTGCGTTTGCTAATAAATAATAGAGAAAGAGAAAGAATGTTGCCCATTTGTTTTGTTGATAGAAGTTTCTGTCTCTCCAACCCCCCCCCCCCCCTCCCCCTTTCCTTCGTACGGTACATCAGCAACAAGACATTATTACTGTTAAATGCATTATCAAATAAAAAAAAAAAAAGCTGTTATAGAACACTTTTAAATAAAAACAATTTCTTGATTATTATTTGATATAAAGTGATATTTTATTGACTTTTCTTCATTTGAATCAATAAAGTATGTAACCAGTTTTGTCTATTATTTTAAATTTAAAAAAAAATAAATTCTAAAGATAAAAAAACATATAGATATTGATACCGATATTATTACCGGGAGGGGGATTCGAGGAATGATTACGCATGATATCGGATGAGGGGAGGGGGTCCGAAATTAGTTCATAACGTTATATACACTAGTGTGCAAAATTTAAGGACGGAGTCCCAAAATGCCAATTTTCAAGGGATTTTCAAGCGATAATTTTCACGCGAATATTCAAAAGGAAGTAATATAATTTGAATAACTACTATCCCTGTATAACAGCTAGTCCATATAATCTCTCATTCAGGTCGCACATGGTCACAAGAGTCACAGTCACTACGGTGAAACAAAAAAATAGGAAATTTCATACGTCTCTTTTATGAGTCTCAAATGACTACTATATGCGACTCCAACTAACAGGTCACTGCGACTGCTGCTTTGTGACGAGTCACCAGGTGGCTTTACAGTGTTGTTTTATTGAGACTCTCGTATGACTGTCATTTGGAGGCTCAATTTCAAGGTCATTGTGAATGTTACATTATGATAAATCACCAAACAATGTCCCATTAAAGTCACATGGTGAGTTTTCTCCACTTTTCACAGTGGTTACTTCACAGTAGGGTCTCTGTTACTATTTGACAAAGTCTTGTGACAGAAAGTCACCATGTGACTTTAATGGGACATTGTTTGGTGATTTATAATAATGCAAAATACACTTTGAAATTGAACCTCCAAATGACAGTCACAAGAGAGTCTCAATAAAACAACACTGTAAAGTCACCTGATGACTCGTCACAAAGCAGCAGTCGCAGTGACAAGACAGTGGAGTCACATATAGTAGTCATTTGAGACTCATAAAAAAAACGTATGGAATTTCCTATTTTTTGTTTCGCCGTAGCGACTGTGACTCTTGTGACCATGTGTGACCTGAATGAGATGTTATATGGACGAGCTGTTATTCAGAGATAGTAGTTATTCAAATTATATTACTTCCTTTTGAATATTCGCATAAAAATTATCGCTTGAAAATCCCATCGTCGCGCGTCGTTAAATTTTGCACACCAGTGTATGTACAGCTCGTATCATAAAATTATAAAAATTGCAAATTCAGCGTATTTATGTTTGGAAATTGTAGTATTAATGCTATATAAAAAAATTACCGCATTATGATTATAATTTCAGGAGACATTAATAAAAATATGAAGATGTAATTTAACATTAGAATCACTAAATTTTGAATTTCCATAAATCAAAATTTTTTCTATCTTTACAAGAAGAAAGTACTGAATTTTTGAAAATTTCGACTAATTTACACGATTCAAGGCCCCACACTAGTCACTGAAAAAGTCCCGGATGATAATGTTAAACCTATGGGGGCGTTCTTTTCAAATATCTCGCTCAAATTTTAATACTTTTACATGGAATTTTTTTTTTTTTTTTTTTTGCAAAGGATAACTGAGGACAATCTACAACCGGGCTAGTTTTTACTTTTTCAATTTTGGTTTCAGAATATTTTTTTTAAAATTGCTTTAACCTTTGAAACCGGTTAGAACGGTTCTGAAATTGAAACTGCCATAATATAAAAAAATGTATAACCAAAATCGTTAAAGTAAAAACTAGCCCCTTGTAAATCATCCTCAGCTACCCTTTAAAAGAAAAAATGTAAAAATATTGTAATTTGAGCGAGATATTTGAAAAGAATAGAACACATAGACTTAACATTATCATCCGGGTCTTTTTCTGCGACTAGTGTTGTGTTATAAAAGTCAGAGATCACGAAAAACACATTTTTATAAGATATCTGTCTAAAAGTCTGTGAATCTGTATTTGACACAGATTTACCAGTTTAAATTGCTAAAAAAAGTTTCCACACAAAGTGATGCCACTACTAATTAGCACTTCAGAACTTACGGGCTGTGCAAATATAATGTTATCATTTAGGGAGGGGGGTGTCTGGCACAAGATATCCATAGGGGGAGAAGGATTGTCTTTTGATATTGATATCACTTTTTATCCAACCGAAATTTTCTCTTTTTATTTGCAAATGATCTTTTCTTCAAAATAGTATGTTATCTTTTTTTTTAGTCTGTTATCTTTAATTATGAAAATATAAAGTTATTATCAATATCACTAAATTACCTAATTTTGAAATATGGAATATCCCAATGTTTGAAATCCCTATCTCAATGCATATACAATCACTGTTCCTGAAACATATGTGAAGTATATTTGTATTGTAACTTGTGTTTACTAATAAATAAAAGAAAAAAGAATGTTTTCCACTTATTTTGTTGATTAGAATTACTATCCCCCCCCCTTTTCTTCTGTGCAGGGAAAGTGCAACAAGACGCTATTACTGTTGAATGCATTATGTAATAAGAAGCTGTTAGAGAATACTTTTAAATAGTAGAAAGTGATATTTTATTGACTTCTCTTCGTTTGAATCAATAAAGTATGCTAAAAATAAATGTAACCAGTTGTGTATATCACTACAAACAAAAAATATAAATTAAAAAAAAAAAAAAAAAAAAAAAAAAAAAAAAAAAAAAAAACGACATTAATAACGTTATTATATTGGGGGAAGGGGGGGGGGGTCGAAAGATGATAACGTATGATATCGAAAGAGGGGGAGGGGGTCTAGAATTCTCAAAAAGTTGATTACGTTATATATGCACAGCCCCTTAGCGAAGTATCATCGCCCTGACATGATATGATCCATAAACTAGTGTTCACCCACTCTAGTTTAACCCTTTTCGGCGCGATGTCATTAAAAAAGGACATCTAAGTTTAATTGTACTAGCACCAAGAATATTTCATTAAAATTTTTTCCGAATAACATATTTGAAAATAAACAAGTTCGTATTATCCGATAAATTCGTCAATAAATTATGCTGTATGTTAATTATTTCCAAACAGATTTACTACACACCGGAAAGGGTTACAAAAGTAATATCCGAATACTTAGTACTTAAAATAGTTCACAGATGGCAGCATCACTACATTTGTTCTCTATCTTTAGCCCTTTCGCGATGGGAGCTATCTACGAAATTTTTAATGTTTTATCACCGGTTTTTAGAAAAAAAAATTGTGCCTTTATTAAATCGAACAAATATTCCGGTTAAAAAAGGTACATTTTGCAGTATATTGTTACTCGTGGGGATAAGCAAAGATTCTTAAGCCATTTTGTATACGTGTCGCTCGTCGCCAAGCGGTTAAAAGACAGTTAGTATTTATTATGACAAAAAGATGGCAGCACTAAATAATTTTTAAGAGATTGGATGGCTAAAAAATTGTTGAAGTTTCATGAAAAGATTGATTTTTATGTTTTTCTATTTAGATAATTTAAACTATCTCGGAATTAAACTCAAACTTAAAATGAGAGTTTTAGTCGAATTAAAACCAGGCACGTAGCCAGGGAGGGGGCTAAGATGGCTGAAGCCCCTCCCGAAAGTTTAAAAAAAAGACTTTGTAAAATTATCTCTAATGATAATAGAAATTGACAATCTTTTTCTTATTTTTATCTGTCATTACATTAAAATTACGTACAATTTTAGTTGTCTAAATATCAATTCATTCAATTGCAGTTATACCAATCCTTCGTTATATTGGTCCTTTGTATATATTCTTACGTATTCATATCTACCTTAAAAAATATAATTTCTTCTTAAAATGCAATTTTTAACTATCTTTGTGCACATTAAAATTCTATAAGGGCAATTCCATATCATTAATTAAGAAAAAGTATGTGTACTATACATATTGGGTATAAGTTAACTTTAGGAGTTAAATATGAGACATTACGATTTGCTTGTGTTTTATGATCTTCTTTATAAACCGGGAAGCGGCAGCACATACAGTCACCTCATCGAGTTGGCGGCTGGAATTCCAGAATTAGTTAAAACTCAATTTACGTATTAAAACGAAATCGGTCTGCTATGTCATATCTTGGTGAGAAACATTTGAAAATCTGATTTTAGCATCGACTCATATGAAAAAATGGTGCACTGGGAGCAGGAAAATAAAACGGTAAACCTTCAAGTCAACCACTAAATCACGTTTTCAGGTATTTTCTATCAAGATATGACTTGGCAAATCGATTTCATTTTAATATGGGATTAGATTTAACTAATTCTGGAATTTCAGCCGTCAACTTGATGAGGTGATTGTGCTGCCGCCTCCAGGTCTTTTAACTTCTTTATCCTCATTCTATCACGCATATAATAGAAACTTAAAGTGGTCCGTGTTGAAATTTTTTGTAGAAAAAGGTAGTAAAATAAAAGATAAAGCAAAGAGTGTTTTTAGCACTTTCCAACAAAGTTGAAAAGTACTTATGCTTTCGGTTTGTCTGGCCGCTCTCTATCTCTCGTAAATATGCGCGGATTGCCATGAAATTTTTGGACGTTAGCGACGTTTGCTCTAGCACGAATACTATCGAAAATATAAATTCTACCATGATTAGTTTATTTACAGGGACAGTCAAAAGTTTTCTGTTACATTACGGCCTATGGAGAAAATCGTTTCAAATGATTTTTAAAGATGTTATACCCGATCAAACATATTCAAATTTATATGCATCAACAAATTGCATTAAAATGGGTATTCTGTAAAGTATGCAGTGAAAAGAATAGTTATTATTCATCTACAGAGCCACACAAAAAAATTCCATAATATAATATTAAAGAAGGAAATTGTTTGCGAAATATTTTAATTATGATAACGATTTCACGTGTAATCAAATTGATATATGTCGCTGTGGCTTAATATGAGTTATTTTACACATAATACGAAGTGCATAGTATTTATAGGGACACACGAAATACTTCAAACAATGATATAACAACTATCTGAAGTACTGTATATCATAGATGATGGCTGAAATGCATTTTCAATTACGATATGCGCTGTTAAGTTTCACTAAGTATATGTACATTATATGATGTGTATAAATGCTAATACACTGGTGTCCAAAAGTTAAGCATAATTGGTAATTAAGTAAGTAATGAAAGAAATATAAATCTAAATGTGGTGAAACTCCAGGTGTGTAAACAAAATAGCACGCGTCATATATTTTCGCGAAAAGTTTTCCACGAAATCGAACAGGGGACCGTCAACAAATTGAAAAAGAACAAAGATCCTTTGGATAACCCTGTCAAAACTAATGTAGCAAAAGCGTTCAAACTGCACATTATGATTAAGTGGCTTATGGTAATGTACTGAGTTTATTTTTATAAGGATAGCATGTATACTCGTAAAAAAAATTAAGGTTTTTATAAAAACAGTCCTAAATTTTTTGTTTATAAATTGCAGAGTTCTTAATATAAAATAATGTTCTTTCCTGAAAATATGACAAACATCATTGTACACAATAGCCTGTCATCAGAATTTTAAAATAATAAAAATTGTTTGACAAATGAGCAAGTTTACTAAATAATTTTTTGCTGCGCATGCGTGAGCGCTATTAAATTTCATTTGCATATTATGTTAGTTAAATGTATAGAGCAACTTTTGTGAAAGTCTCAAAAACGTAGCTTAAAAATTCTGAAAATTATCGTTGATAGAATGAGATCAAAATCCTTTATTCCCTAAATGAAGCAAAGAGATGAGGGGCTGTATCCATATTGTATTGTTTAATGCCTACACAATATTGCACGTACAACTATATTTGGATAAAACCCCTGATTTTTTGCTTCCTTTTAGGAATAACGGATTTTGAGTTGATTCTATAGACGATCATTTCCAGAATTTTCAAGCTATGCTTTTGAAATTTTTACAGAAGTTGCTCTATACATTTAGCTAACACAATGTGCAAATGAAATTTTGATATCGTTGATGCATGCGCAATGAAAAATTATTTACTAAACTTACTCATTTTTCATACAATTTTTATTATTTTAAAATTCTGATGACAGGGTATTGTGCACAATGATGTTTGTCATATTTTAAGAAAAGAACATTATTTTATATTAAGAACTCTGCAAATTATAAGCAAAAAAATTAGGACTGTTTTTATAAAAACCTTAATTTCTCTACGGGTATATATGCTATCTTTATAAAAATAAACACAGTACATTACCATAAGCCACTTAATCATAAGGTGCAGTTTAAACGATTTTTCTACATTAGTTTTGACAGGGTTATCCAAAAGATCTTCGTTCTTTTTCAATTTGTTCACGGTCCCCTGTTCGATTTTGTGGAAAACATTTCGCGAAAATATATGACGCGTACTTTTTTGTTTACACACCAGGAGTTTCACCACATTTCGATTTATATTTCTTTCATTACTTACTCAATTACCAATTATGCTTAACTTTTGGACACCAGTGTTGTAAACACAAGTTCGAATTAACGAGAGTCGACTGTATTTGACTCTTTAAATTTAATGTAAAAGTTACTTTCTTGAAATAATCATGTGCAATAAAGCACAGAAAGTGGCAATAAGTTAAATCTTACTATAATACAATATTTTCTAAACATCTCCAAACACTTTTCCTTAGCTTATTGTCATATGGATATTGATTGAATGGAACGCAAAATAACAATATTCGATTTGTTTCAGACAATCAAATATTCGTTATTAATTTATCTATTTGGATAGCTAGTACTAATGTTATTGATGTAAAAACAATTTTTTTTTTCTAAAAACTGAAAAAAATTCGAACCCGAAAGAGTTAAAATTGAAGATTGAAGCACCTTTTTTCTTCGAAATAGGGGTCATTCACAAATTTACTTAGGAATATAAATAATCGACAATAATAGTAAAATTAACATTACAATATAAATTTTAAATCAGTTTTTATTCTGACATATTAAAGAAAATCTACAATTTTATATTAAAAATATAAGTTAAAAAATAGCAGAAATTTTGTTAAATGAAATGATGAAAGTAACTCTCGCAATTCTTTTTGAAACGACACATATTTTAAAATATTGTTAAATTATCCAGCTTAAACTCGATTCATAAAAAATAAAGTTATCTTAAAACTGTAATGATCGTATTCACCATCTACCTCAATCTAGAACGCATCGGTCAAATGCTCAAATGAAATTTATAATAACATTTAATTGGATATTATCAAGGACACATCCAATCAGGATTTAAGGTGAATACCGTTTGAGCGTTCGACCGAGATTTTCGGTACAAGTCAGAATCAAAGTAGTTGGTGAATACGACCGTAAGTGATTCTCTATCTCTGATACGCAGAAATGTACAAGTGAAATAAATCCTTCTAATACTTTAAGCATTCGGTGTACGGTCTCTTGAAGAATGGCTAAACTCATTTTTGTATAAATGTAGAAAATTGGCATAAGTCATGCAATTCAAAGTTTCCTAAATCGATCAATTTTACAGTTAGATAAGTGGGGCTGTTTTCGTGATACTTGTTAGTGCATTAGGAAATTTTTACCAAATAGTACTTACAGGATTGGAGACCGTATAGAAATTTAAATCTTGAAACTTTTTAATAAATGCTTTTCTTGATCGAAACGACTTTTTAAATGATTTTTTTACTTGATTTAAAATATTTTTGTAGTTAAATTATATACCTATGACTAACAGTATAGAAATTAGCCATTGGATACTGTTGAGAATGGAACACCTACATATTAACACTAGAACCGCGGCGACGGGTCATTTTGACCCGTATCATATGCAGAGATGTTGATTCGAACCAGAAAAGTCGTTTTAAAATTAGCTAAATATAAGCTAGGCAAAAAATAATTTCAATATATAACTTAAACAGTTTTGAATGAAAATTCCGGTGAGAAATATTTTTACTAAACTTGAATGAATTTTCCCGCGGTTCTAGTGTTAACAAGTTGGAAATTGCATGTTAAACGTGACAAATGAGATGTGTTTGTTCTATAAATATTTTTATAATTATTCAGATTTTGATACAACAGCTGTTAAATTTTTATACATGAATATAAAATATGATATGATTACATATCAATTACAGAACAATCCAACTATATCAACGCAAGTTAGAGTACTGACAGACAAACCGAATATTTAAACATTTTCAACTATGTTTCAAAGCGTTAAAACCTCTAATCGATTAAAATTTGACTTTCAAAAATTTATACCCAATAGACGGTATATTATTTTAATTATTTTGTACATTTTTTTTTTTAATTCAAGTTAAATATGCTTAATGTGTCTACTATCAGGGCAAAAAGTAAAGCGGAGCAAGCAGAGCTCAGGGATCTAGACAAAAAGTTGGTAAAATAAGACTTGGTTTGTCGCCCAGCTCACACAAACACACAATAAATAAATAAATAATAATAATGAAACTTATGTGAAAAATGTTATGAAATATGATAGCCCAAAGATTATTTTTTAATTTTATTTTATTTTGCTAAAAACAGTTTTTTTTTTTAAATTTGAGGATTACCTGGAAGCACCTTAGATAAAACTTCGAATCAAGTTCAAACCGAGTTTAAAAGGAGAGGTTAAATAAGAGTTTAAATGTGATTGAAATCGGAGTTAAAATCGAGTTTATATCTAGGTTTGAATCGAGATTAAATGAAGATTTAAAAGAGATTTCAATTAGTGTTAAGTGAAAGTTTAAATATGCGTTGAGAAAAAAGGATTTAAATAAGGTTAATATCGAAATTCAAAAAGGAATTTAAATAGGTTTTAATTATAAGTCCTAATTTTCAAAAATATTTTTAATTTTTCCACTTAAAAGTGTACTTGAAAGAAAAATTCCAGCATCAACAGCTCGAAATTTTCTGATACATTTTCAGATTCATTTTTAAAAGTAAAAACATGAAACATGCTGAGGTGGTTTTTGAAGAGGTGGATAAGAGGATTTGTGATTTCAATTTTAATTCAATGAATTAGAATTTGATTTATAAACAATTAATTTCTCAGTGTGATCATTTTTTTTTTTCGTTCCAACATCTCCCGCTTCGGAAATCAGAATTCATACCGGAAAATCTAAATAGTAGATTTCGGTTTGTTTATAAGGAAATGCTTGTTATAAAATAAAAGAATTTCTTTTTTAAAATTTCTGGTGGAAATACAGGATATGTGAGTAAAAAAAAAAATAAAAATAAAAATCTAATAAATCAGGAACATTGATAGTATCATAAATAATACCGTGGACATTTAAGGGTTAATACACTATAATGAACGAAAATTAACATTATTGTTGTGTTAAAAGATTAAAAAAATTAAATTAAGACAGACTTGAATGCAATTTTAAAAACAAATAAAATTTATACACACAAAATTAAAATACTAAAAAGCGTATAAAAATAGAAAAAGTCAACGTTTCGCCAAGCTACTCGCAAGGCCTCATCAGTACGAATATTCGTTGCATAACTAAATTTGGAACAAGTCAAGACAGTTACAGCTAGTTAATTTTTTTAGACAAATAAAATATTCATTTGGGAAAGTAAATTTAATAAAATTTAAAATTTAGAAAATATACATTATATTCAATTTTTATGCATTATATTCAATTTTTATTCATTCATTCATATATTCAATTTTTATATTCAATTTTTATACATTATATTCCGTCTTAAAAAGTTTTACTGTATAAAATTTTTCAGTCTCCAACGCACGGATATGCATTAGCGATATTAAAATATAAGTGAAACATTTAACACATTTTAATAGAAAGTAATAAGCATACAAAGTCAAAAAGTTCTTGTAAAGTAATTAACATATATATTAATATACATAATTATTAATTAATTATATGTGCGGCCCAAAAACCTCCGACCACAAAAAAATCATTGTCAGAGGCGGTGACAGGGTTAGATACATTTATTTAGAATAGAGAGATTTCGTGCGCTTAATTGGTTGTCTTTCTATTCCGATTATGTTTTCCACAGACGTTTATGAGTACTTTTGCATTAAAATGACAAATATACTGCACGCAATCATAGAAGAAAAAAAATCTCATTTATTACGGTCTAATTCCATCGAAGGCACGACATGGTGCATTTGAAAATATTCCATTTATAAAAAATTGTATACGTGAACGATAGGATTTTATGAGTACATGGAGGTTTCGATTTATTTCATCATCTATAATAGTAACGAGGTGCTCTCGAGCGTGTCGGAATTTTGGTATTTTTTTCTTCAAACGCAACCATTTAGGGTGTGAAAACACGCAATAGTGCCATGTGATTTGACGTGACGCATTTGTATGTTGACTAGGCTCGGACTGGCCCGCCGGCCCACCGGCCAGTGGGCCGGTGCGCCCTCGGTCAAGTAAATGTGCGCCCTCATCTACGTGAAGTTAATAATTTAAAAAAAAAAAAATAAAAAATAAATAAATAAAATAAAACAAAAAAAAAAATAAAAATAAAAAATGACAAATACTAGAATAACTACAACATGGTTAAAAATATTCTTTATAATCTTTTTAAAAAACAATAATTTTGTAATCATTAAAAAACCAATAAAAAGAATTTATTCCCTTTGCAAACGAAAATAATTGTATTGTTTATTATTGTTTATTCAGGGCAACATCCAATCAAAATCTTTTTAAAATCTAAAGTATATTTTATATGTTACCAATAGCGACAACGAACATGCAGACTGTCTGGCACCTAAGATCATCACTTTCGCTTCGATTTCATCTATTATTATTATCATTTAGTTTGCAGTAAAATCATTCATTTCAAAAACGGGAGCTTTGTGTTTCCGTAAAGTTTAATGTTTTGATTTTAATTTATAAAACATAAGTGGTTCTTATTAAAAGTATTTTTGTTATTAAATACATATCTAAACAATTTTAGAAAGAATATTCTCTTCAAAAAAAGGTAATTCAAACTTTTTTTTTTCTTTTGCTAAAAATTTTATTTTTATATGAAAACAAAACTGTTTTAATATTGTATATTAAATGTAACAATCAAAACGTTAAGTCTGTCACTGATTTTCATGGTCATGGATATGGCATGGGCGTGCGAAGAGAAAACTGCGCCCGGGTCAATTTGGCGCCCCCCCCCCTGCCAACTTTTTCTTGTAGCAGGCCAAAAAATGAAGTCGTTAGTATAAATTTGGCGCCCTATTGAATAACCGCGCCCGGGGCGATCGCCCCTTTCGCTCAGTGCTGTATATGGTAAGTAGGGCTGATCAACACCGCACCGCACCCCCAGGGTGCTACGGCGACCTTTGGATGTTCTCTGTATATCCCTTCCCAGGGCCGTAGCTAGAAAAGAACAATAAGGGGGGGGGGGGTCAAGAGATTGTAAGTGGCGCTCATATTTTTTTTTTCTCTCTCTCTGACGCAAAAAGATAAATTAATGCCTATTCACATTGTAGTTGTATTATGTTTTTTATTAAACTGTTCTAATGAATTTATTTTACGTAAGAAGAGTATATGATGATGAAAATTTTGAGTGTATAATTGGTGCAAAATTAAACATTCTATTTGCTTCCTATGTACAAATAGGATGAAAGTGTGTTGAAACACTTATTTTAAATACAATTTAGTAACTCTGCAAAACTGTGAAAGGGTCTCAAAACTAAATTAGATTTTTGAACAAAATTTCATTTGAATTTTCGGAACAAAAATCCATTTGGTGACCTTGGAATCTTTTCCAGGGGGGGGGGGGCTCAAAATATTTTAGGGGGAGGCTGATCTGCCCATAGCGCCCCCTTAGCTACGGCCCTGTCCCTTCCATTTTCTATTCTATCCCGTTTAAATTTTTTTTTCTACTTTGCATTAGACGGATATAAATCTAACATAAAAATGATTTTCAAGTTCCCCGTTATGACTTTTATTATACAATAAACTCTGTATACGGCGGAATATTGTCTACAGCGGAATATTTGATTTTGTCCGAATAGTTTTTACGTATAAAAATCTATTCCAAAGGTTTTAAAAGTTATTTTGTTTGTTACATCGGAATTCGATATATAATTTACTTTGCTATTCCGACGATTGTTTTTATATAATTTACATGCTTTCCCTTTCTAATCAGAAATTTATTCTTTCATTTGATCGAACTAAATTAATAGATTTTCGAATCGATCCTAATTTATAAAATGATTAAGCTATTTAATTGATTAAGCTATTAAATGATTAAGCTTATTTATAATAAGATAAAGAAAATAAACGTACCGACATACCGATAAAAGACATTTCGGATTACAGTAGAACTCGCTAATCCGAAATTCCGGTTAATCCGGACGAATTTTATATTTGAACAAATTAATTGATAAGATTAACTTATGAAAATTTTCAGATTACAAGATTAATGTCGAGAAAGTAGTGTAGAAGTAAGAGTTAAACAAAAAAATTGCAGTAAAGCAACTTTTTTATTTTTTAAACAGCTTGAAAAGAGTAAAAATATACTCAATTGTGGAAAAGTACAACATATGTATACGAATATAAAATAAAAACATGCACAGTTGGCCTACTCGTAGAAGCCATTTTTTTTTTTTTTTTTTTTTTTTTTTTTTTTTTTTTTTTTTTTTACTTACCCATCATACATAGTATAGGGTAAGTCTTGCAATCGTTTTGAAAATCGAAAAATTTTTTTTGACGGATTTACACGTTTCCGACACTGGAGATTCCGAAAAACATATTTTTAGAAAAAAAAATTTGCCGTCCGTCCGTCTGTGTGTTTGTCTGTCTGTCTGTAACCGCTCTATCTTCCGAACAAATTGAGATAGAGATTTGAAATTTTGTATGTGCTTAGTATAAAAGAATGGGACGAAGTCTATTTAATATCAGTAACCTCGATTATCTGAAGCTATATTTTTCGGACTCTCGAAAATTTTGTTCTGATGAAAGGTATATAAAAATTTTCGAATTTTTTGATTTTAAGGAGTGGACGTAAAAGGCAATAAAATAACACAAATTTTGCGCATAAAATTAAGTCGATCGGATTATTAGTTGTCAAGATATGTCTAATCCTGTTTTCCAAATTCTTTGATTTTTCATGACCCTGTATTTCATTCAAATTTCAATTCAAAGATATCTTTTAATTGGAAATGAGACACTTAATTCGATGCACGAAACCGTTAGGGAATATAATTCATATTTTTCGAGTTATAAGGATGTTTATTTTGTGCAGTTCAGTGCTATTTGAATTGTTTGGCGTTTCATACAATTTATCAAAATTGGTTCATCAGAAATTCATTAATAGAGTATGATTATGTGTTAAAAATACTTATTTATACGTTTATATTTTGTTTTGGAATTGTAATGCATTTTATAAATTATTTACATATGTTATGTTTTCATATATTATGTTATGCATATCCATGATGGGTAAGTATTACGGTGACCTCCAACGACTAGTTTTAAATCTTATGTCATTTTGTCTGTCAATCGCTAAAAAACTCTTTTCTCAAACGCAAAAAAATATTTAATTCGGATGATAAAAATTTAAATTTCCTTTCAGCAGTTTGATTTCACAAATTATAAATGGTTTCTCGTTCCCCCTTCCCTCCCCTCCTTGTAGACGCGGTGAATGAGCTATTTATTGATTCCCGATTTTTAGCACTTTCCAACAAATTTGAAAAGTGCTTATGCATTCGGTTTGTCTGGCCGTCTGTCCGTCTGTCCGCGCTCTAACTCCCGTAAATATACTCGGATTGCTATGAAATTTTTATACGTTATTGAGGTTTACCCTAGCACGAACCCTATTGAAAATGAAGTATCTACCATGATTAGGCGAATCAAAAGTTTCCCATCACATTACGGCCTATGGGGAAAAATCGTTAATATACTCGGATTGCCATGAAATTTTAGGACGTTATTGACGTTTACCCTAGCACAAGTCCTATTGAAAATGAAGTTTCTAACCTGATTAGTTTTTCTACAGGGCGAATCAAAAGTTTCCCATTACATTACGGCCTATGGGGAAAAATCGTTAATATACTCAGATTGCAATGGAATTTTAGGACGTTATTGAGATTTACCCTAGCACGAACCCTACTAAAAATGAAGTATCTACCATGATTAGTTTATCTACAGAGAGAATCAAATGTTTCCCATTACATTACAGCCTATGCAGAAAAATCGTTAATATATTCGGATTGCCATGAATTTTAGGACGTTATTGACGTTTACCTTAGCACAAACCCTATTGAAAATGAAGTTTCTATTATGATTAGTTTATCTACAGAGCGAATCAAAATTTTTCCATTACATTATGGCCCATGGGGAAAAATCGTTAATATAGTCGGTTTGCCATGAAATTTTAGGACGTTATTGACGTTTACCTTAGCAAAAGTCCTACCGAAAATGAAGTTTCTACCATGATTAGTTTATCTACAGGGCGAATCAAAAGTTTCCTATTACATTACGGCCTATGGGAAAAAATCGTTTCAAAGGAACTTTAAAGATGTTATACCCTGTCAAACATATTAAAACATGCATTCTATAAAATATAAGGTGAAAATGTAGCTATTATTAATTTACAAGGCCACACAAAAGAATTCCATTAGATAATGGTAAAAGGAGGAATTGTGTGTGACATATTTTAAATATATTAAGCTTTTTCATGTATAATAAAATTGATATATGTCACTGAAGCTTAATATAAATTATACGTTACTGTCTAGCATAATATGAAGTACATAGCATTTACAGGGCCATACAAAAGATTTCAAATAGTATATTCTTTCCGAAGTACCGTATATGTGACCGATGATGGCTGATGTAGGGTGAAATGTATTTTAATTATGATATTCGCGTTTATATTTCGCTAAATATATGCACATTATATGGTGTGTATAAATGTTATAGTTGATATACAGGGCTACCCAAAAGAGCTCACCAACGTTACTGAATATGAGCGTAAATTATTTAAACGTTGTTCTGAAATAAGCTATGCATTTTTACTCTGAGCTGCATTCAATTTACTGAGAAGTGTTTGAAGAATATAAATAAAGAGATATACAGGGCCACGCAAAGAATTCGGTACATGAACGCCTATGAATGATGATTTATGAGGATGTGATTTCAGTTGTTTTAAAAGTGTTTTAGTTTACAATAAATTTTAGCCTAATGCTGACGTGTAATAAAGATACAATGCAAACTACAGGGCTGAACAAAAGTATCAAAGTACGTTTCCATCTAATAGTATGAATTGCTGAAAAAGAAATTTCAAGCTACTGGGTATTTTCTTGCTAAGCTAAATTTTCCCATTATATGAACTGGCATATGAAATACAGGGCTGTTTTAATGTACTGGAATACATTATTTGGCTGTACACTATTATTTCCCTAAATAACAAAGTTTTGTTAAAGATTTCATTAAGTGTTGGAAAGTGCTTCATAATCTATGCTTAACGCATGATTTTTCTTACTTGTTTAATTGGTAATGGGTTGTTACATAATTTCTCATTCTCAATTCCATTGTATTATTATAAACATCAAATAATTGAACAAAACTGTAAGAAAAAAAGAAAAAAGAAGAAGACCGAAATCGGGTTGCAAGATTTGTTACAGCAAAGTGTTCCAAATTGGAAAGTTCACTTTGTAGCCTGAAATGGTTTTATAAAACAAAAAATGGCAGATCCTTAATAACATTAACAATCAAAACATCTTAGCTAATGTATACATTATATCAAAACGATTGTTTTAAAGTTATTAAGGATCTGCACTGTTTTGAACCATTTTTGATTGACTACTTTGGGAATACTACAGTATTATTTTGAGAACAGTACTCTACGCAGAGATCTTACAACCCAGTTTGGGTCTTTTTTTTCTTTTTTTTTTTCTTTCCAGTGAAGGAATATTATTTTTTTCCCGAGAGTTGTGCCGGTTTATCCAGCAAGCCGAACCATCGGATGACGGATTGAAAGATCTTTACTGTGCTACTGAGTACTTATAACTAACATTTTTTTAAAAATCGAAATTTCGGATTTTCCCAATTTTTGTAATCAAAATAGGAAACGGTCCCAATTCAGACTAGCGAAGCACTATTACATATTCTTACAGTCTGTTTGTTATTAATGAATATTATTGGCTTCCTATAAGATGATAAAATAATGAGTTTCGTTAAAAAAGTTGCGCCCTCCAAAAATTCAAGGTCTGCGCCCTTTACAATGACCCAGTCCGACCCTGATGTTGACGTCTATACTATGTATCAATATGAAAAATAACACTAGTGATTCTTGATTACGTCTATTAATAAATATATCGTAGTACTAATAATATATATTCTACGATAAAAAATAAGAATCTATATCATGAATAACTATATTGCTTATAAGATGTTGAATAAAAACAATTAAAATATATTAAAAAAATTTATTTACATGTTTCAACTCTTATTAATCGAGTCATCTTCAGAATGTGAATTTTTTTATTCAACGTCATATAAACAATATATTTATTTATAATATAGATTCTTATTTTTTATTGTAGAATATACAGGGTGAGTCATAAATATCGAAACAATAGGCTATCTCCTTAAATATTGCCTACGGACCCATACTTCCAAATGCAAAAATTCGTAAAAAAAGGTAGAATTTCTGATAAGATAAGTTGCAACTCCATGGAGGGGGGGGGGGGCTATTTGAAAAAATACGAAAATTAAATTTTTATACGGCCTCCGTAGAGCAAAATTCCTAATTAGGAAATTATTCTTTACTTATTTCTAAATTGAATTAAAAAAATTTCATCTCAGTATCTGAAAACCTGACAGAGATATTAAAATTCAAAATTCTCCAAAACTCGCGACTTACACCATTTTACCATGCCTGTAAACGAGGAATTTTTGACTCGGTTTCAGAGCAAATGAGGGGTCGTCCACAAATTGTTCGTATGAAATGTCGATTTACTACCGTGCCTCTTATTTGGACATAATAAAGTAGCGTATTGATTTAAATCAAAACTTGTTTTCAAAATATGTTGATCGTTAGCACTGAAGGTCTGCATGGATCGTAATATCTAGTCCGGTTTCAAACCGACCCATAAGGAAAAAATTCTGCCCTGCATGGAAAAATGTTAAAATCACAATCCGGACCAGCCTGGAAAAAAGTTTAAATCATAGCCCAGTTCAGCCGTGATTTTCTACATAGTTTTTTATTTCAGTGTAGTTAAAAATTGTTTCACATGGAGGAGTTCTGACCAAAAATTCTTAATATAGAATTTCGTTTTTTATATTTCCATTATTAAAAAAGCGCCAAAGGCTGTGATATATTTATTTTATCAATGAATCTCTGTGTATATCTAAATGTTTCACGTATATTTTAATATCACTAATGCATATCCCGTGCGTTGGAGACTTTGAAAAATTTTATACAGTAAAACCTTTTAAGACGGAATCACATAAGAAAGAAAAAATAGGTAATTCACATTCACACATGTCCTTCCTAGGAGGGTTAAATGGAGTTTATTTTTTCTCAGGTATTATTGTATTTATTTTGCATGGATGAACACATTTTCTGTTTAAGACAGAATTCCGTCATGGGCAGATTTTTTTTTCTGGTTTTATTGTGTTTAATTTTTTAGCATTTAAATATCTTTAAAAAAAAAATTAAGATTTTTTTTTTTTTTTTTTGTAAAATAAAAGCGATTTTAAAATCTATGTGGTTTTCGTAAAAATTTTGATTGAACCAAATTTTACTTATTCCATGTACGTATTAGGTCAGTCAGAGACAGTGATTTTAATATGGATTGCTCGAGACCGGGATTGAAAATTTCGTCCAATGCAGACCTTATTAAAAAGTTAAGAATTGTTAAAGAAAAAAGTTCAAACTTGAAACATGTCATTTTTAATTAGTTTACATTAGTTTTATTTCGGGCAAAATTGAAAAATTATTTACTTTTGAAAATATGATTTTTTTTAAAGTTATATTATTTTTTCAATAAATATTTTTAATAGATCTAAAATTAATATTGAAAAATAAAAACTCTGAAACAAAACTCAAATCAGATTTTCCACTTTAATTAAATGGAAAAAAACTGAAATCCGATAAATAATGTTTCGAGTTATAACGATTTTTAATTATCCCATTTAAACCAGTACTAACCATAGGAAATTTTTATAAATTTTAGGATAAATTTTGGGATGTGATTTTCTTATCAAATTATATGGCTAACCATCACAAAAAAAGAAAAAAAAATCAAAAATCTAACCCAAAAGATAAATTTTTTACACGTTTCCTAGAACTGTCAAAATAACATTGTCTTTTGAAATGTGCGCATTTCAATTTGTGTCTAATCCCTTAAAACCTGATGAATTATTCAAACGGCTATAACTCTGTGACTTTTGAAGATATGAAGATTTAACTTTTTGTGTATTATTCAGGAATGGATAAGGAAAGTTTTCCTAATTGGAATTTTTATCCTACGGGGCCCATATAAAAAGTTAATTTTCGTATTTTTTCAAATACAACCCCCATGGAGTTGCAACCTATCTTATCAAAAAATTTACCTTTTTTTATGAATTTCCGCAATTGGAAGTATGGGTCTAGGGGCAATATTTAAGGAGATAGCCTATTATTTCGATAGTTATGACTCACCCTGCATATTATTAGTATTACGACATACTATACTATGGTTTTGATTATGATTACATCACATATTCTTGTATGGAAATTGCATGCAAGTGTCTAATTGTGTGAGAAAAACTTACATTTTTTAAAATACTTTGTGCAATGTTAATATTTATTCAGCACATTTATAAATTGGTATTATTTCGGTGGTTGTATCCTAATTGCTCTGGTATTTAGAAAAAAGAGGGTCATTTACCATTATATTCGTAGCGTATATGTATACATTTCGTAGTAATATGTGAAAATGAGCTAAACTTACGAAAAATGCTGGCAACAATGTTGGATGTATTAAAAAAATACATCTAATTTTACTGCTATTTTACAGCAAAAACTGCTGGCAACATTGCTTCCAGCAGTTTTTACCGTAAACTTAACGGACTTCTTCTCCTTCTTCTTCTTTTTTTTTCAGTGTATGCAGTAATAACAGTATTTTACAGTGTATGTGTTCTCTTTCAGCATAGATGTATGGAAGTATACTTATATAGGTTTGTTCTTATTATCACTTATAGACTATGTATTTAATCATCTATGTATTTACTTATGTATCTACTTATAATTATCACTTATAGAATAGTGATAACTATAAGTAGATACTTGTGTATCTACTTATAATTATCACTTATAGACTATGTATTTAATCATCTATGTATTTAATTGTTTGCGTGACCCTGTATATATCATTTCATTTATATTCTTACAAACATTTCTTAGTAAACTGAATGCCTTTCAACTTAAAAATGCATTGCACATTTAAAAATCACCTTTGAGAAATTTACGCTCATACTCAGTAATTATTACGAAATATTTTGTATAGCCCTATATATAAATCATATCATTTGTACTCGATACATAGTATGCATAAATATAGAAGCTCAAAAACACATATCATCATGATTAAAATGCATTTCCCGTCATTTTCGCTATTATATAGTATTTCTGATAGAATATCTAAAATCTTTTATATGGCCCTGTAAATGCTACACACTTCGTAGTATACATGAAATAACTTATAATACAGCTCATATTCAAAATATTAGAATAATTACCTTTTTTTTTAGAAATTGAAAATATCGTTTGGTAATTTAATGTCTTTTAATGAAAATATGCAAACGATATTTTTATTAAGAACTTATTGTTGATTAAACTTACTTGTTATCTTAAATTTAATATCATTTTTGAAAAGATTAATTGTAAAAAAAATTATTTTGAAAAGTCAAAATATTAGAATATTTATTTAAGTGGTTCAAAATATTAGAATATTTCACATTAATTCTCCTTTAATTATTACCAATTCTTAACTGGTGGCATCATTGATTAAATTCAGACTATTTTATTTAAAATCAGTATTCTTTTTTGCAGTTTGTTTCTTTTTCGTCTTAAAATGGGCCATGTGAGTGATATTCCTGAATCTACTAAACTTCGTATGGTTGATTTGTATCGGCACGGTAAAAATCAAAGTTTTATAGCGAATTATTTACATTGTTCGCAATCGAGCGTTAGTAAAATACTAACACAATATTCAAAAATTGGAAAATTTCAAAATAATCGCCGAAATGGTGGCCGAAAACCAAAAACATCTGCTAGAGATGACAGGAAACTGAAGCGTATAGTTAAGAAAAACCGTTTTAAAAGTGTGCGATTCTTGCACCGAAAATGGAAAGAAGAAGGAGTTGAAGTTTCTACATCGACAACATTAAGACGTCTCCATAAATTTAAATTTGAATCTCGTGTACCGAAAAAAAAACCCTCTCATGACTGCAAGACAAAAGCGTATAAGATTGAATTGGTGTAAATCAAGACGTTTATGGAGCAATGAAGATTGGAAAAATATATTATTTAGTGATGAAAGTATGTTTTGTGTTTCATATGGTAATCAAGGTATTCGAGTTTGGAGAATGAAGCAAGAAGAATTTGTTAAAGAATGCCTTAAACGTTCCGTAAAATTTGCTGCTAGTGTCATGGTTTGGGGTTGTATGAGTGCAGAAGGACCTGGAAAGTTATGCATCGTCTACAAAAAGGTTAACTCTCTGATATATCAAGAAATTTTAGAATATTACATGATTCCATCATCAGAAGATTTATTTGAAGATGATTTCATCTTTCAACAAGATTTAGCGTCCCCGCATACCTCGGCGTCAACTAAGAATTGGTTCCGCCAACGCAACATTAAGGTACTTCCTTGGCCACCAAATTCACCAGATCTTAATCCCATCGAAAACTTATGGTGTATAATGAAGAAAAAACTTCAAGAAAATCCTCCTTCAGGTAAAACTGAGTTAGTGGCACGTATAAAGTCTATTTGGGCTAATATTGATAGAAATGTTTGGAAACACCTTGTATATAGTATGCAAGATCGATTGTACGCTGTTATGAAAGCTAAAGGGGATGCTACAAAATATTAACCACCATTTACTTCATATTCATAAGGTAATATTGTTGCGTAAAATAAAATATTCTAATATTTTGAACCAATCTAAATTTTATTCTAATATTCTGGTGTGTTTAAGGAAGCTGTATACCTAATTTATTGTGCTGTATTTTATATTTTATAAATGTTAAAATCTTATCTAAACATTCCAGATTTAATTTATAAGAAATTTAATTGCATTTACTTAGTATAAAAAATAAATAAATGACAAATAATTTTTTCTTATTACTTTTTCTCAATTATTCTAATATTTTGAATATGAGCTGCAAGCCTCTTCGACGTATACAAATTTCATTATGTATGAAATTGTTTAATAGAATTAAAATAAGCCTTAAATAATTTCCTCCTATATCATTATGTAATGGAATTCCCCTTTTGTTTGGGAATCTTTTGTGTTAATGTATATCAACGATTCTTTGCACCACGTATTCTACAGAATGCATATTTTAGTACACTTTGTAAATGCATATAATTTTTTATGTTTGAAAGGGTGTAACAACTTTAAAATTCATTTGGAACGATTTTTTTTCCCAATGGCTGTAATAAAAACTTTTGACTATCCTTATAGATAAGTTTAATATGCTACAAACTTCATTTAAAATAGGGTTACTGCTAGGGTAAACGTGAGTAACATCCACAAACTACGGGCAATCCGAACATATTTATGAGAATTAGAGCGCGGGCAGACGGACAGACAAACCGAAGTTATAAACACTTTTCAAATTTGTTGGAAAGTGTTGAAAAGAATTTTCATACCTTTCTTCTTATTAGCCGAAACTGCTCAAATGGAAATTTTAATTCTGTTATGTATTTCCTATGATTAGATAAAATTTCCGGATACATGAAGTTTATAAATACAAACCTATAGAGCTTTCATATCTGTTACAACAATAAAAAATGCTCTGGTGAGCAACAAAAAAGGTTAATATGTTTTTAAGTATGAAAAAGTGTTTGACAAGTGCATTTAAATGCTAATTTGGCATTGACAGTGAGCTGCAGCCAAGAATGGACCCCTTGTCCTTTCTCATGCTCAATTAGAAGGACTTGTCAAACACTTTTTCATACTTAAAAACATATTGTTACGAATTTTGTAAATAGTTAGTGTTTGTACTGTAAAATAATGTAAATAATCTTATTAAGCTCCATTTCTTTACTAATATTAGTTTTTGTTACATTGTCTCTGTTATCAAGCAAACTTGTCTATTATTTTCAGTGAATGTCTATGGCAGCTTTGCGAAATATTTGAGATATCGCCAAGTTGGCGTCACTTTTGGCGACTAATTTTGGTCGCCAAATTTGGCGATATATCGCCAAGTTGGCGACAAACTTGGCGATTGTTGGCGATGGTAACCCTTCCCTATTTATGGTAACCCCCCTTAGGTCTACTGATACATTGTTTGTTGTTCCGTGGTTTTCCAGGTTTTTCTAGAAATTTCTAGCACATGCTACGAGACTATATATAAGGAGAGCGATACGAGCTGTTGTTGTTATTATTTACCAGTCAGTCATTGAGTGAGCTACTAGAGATTGTCCAAGCAAGTTTGCTTGATGTATTGAGTTTTATCTACGTTGTTTTGAATGTGATATAGTGTTGAGACATTGTATAAAGAGTCTCTGCGACCTATATTTGTACTTGTTCGATAGATTTAAACAGTTATTTTGGAATATCTTGTAATATTTGCGAGTTTCGAAGACTCTGTTGTTCTGAAGATCTGTAAATAAATTATTTTCTACTTTTCTAAGAGGAAAGAGTTTGAAGTTGTCTAACCATAAGATCGAAAGAACCCTATATACGCTGCAACATTTGGTGTCAGGAGTCGGGATCTTATGGCGAAAACAAGAACAATGGATGGTCAACTGAAAGAACTGTTAGAAGCTATTAGTGGAATAAAGGCAGAATTGACGAAAGGCCAAGAAGAGTTGGCGGAAAAAATGAATAAAGGCCAAGAAGAGTTGGCGGAAAAAATGAATAAAGGCCAAGAAGAGTTGGCGGAAAAGATGAACAAATGCCAAGAAGATGTGACTGAAAAGAGTAATAAAGGCCAAGAAGAAATGAAGAAAACTTTAGAAGAAAAGTTCTCGTCGGTAGAGAGAAGAATAGGCTCGGTAGAAGAGAAAATAGAGGAAGTAGAAGAGAAAATTCAGAATGAAGTTAGTAATGTTGAACAGAAAATGGAACGGAAAATGGCGGAATTTTCCGGAATGGAACGGAATGGCCATCGAAAAGGCTCATCACATGGAAATGCAGATGCTCTCTCAAAAAGACCCTGCTTAGAGAATTGTAGATACTGCGACCGGGCTGAGAAGAAATTTAATGTCAAAGGTCCTATAGTAAGACAAGTTACAACTGGGTCTACATCATCGCAAGATCCGTGGAGTGACGAGAGCCTGCGTAAAGATCAACTTGCTGATCCTGAAATTAAGCCAATTCTAGAGCTGAAAGAGGAGTCCAACAGGAAGCCCAGCTGGCAAGACATGGCCCATTACCATCCTACGACTAAACGTTATTGGGATCTCTGGGATTCCTTACATTTGAAGAACGGCATCTTGTACCGAAAATGGGAGTCTGACGATGGAAAGACATGTAGATGGCAACTACTACTCCCTAAGTCGAGAATTTCTATGGTTCTTCAAGAACTGCATGGTGTCATTTTGGTGTAATGAAGACCCTGCAAAAGGTTCGAGAGCGTTTCTACTGGAATAATGTTCGCAGTGACGTGGAGAAGTGGTGTCGAGCTTGTGACACCTGTGTAGCACGTAAAGGTCCTAAGAGGCGCACCCGTGGACGATTGCAACGTTATAATGTAGGAGCTCCTTTCGAACGAATTGCCCTAGACATCCTGGGTCCACTTCCTAGAACATCTGATGGCAATAAGTACATCCTCGTTGTCATGGACTACTTCACTAAGTGGCCTGAAGCCTATGCCATTCCTAATCAAGAGGCGGTAACCGTAGCAGACATACTGATTCAACACTGGGTTTCCAGATACGGAGTTCCTCTTCAAATCCATTCCGATCAAGGAAGAAATTTTGATTCGGCTGTGTTCAAGGAAATGTGTGAACTACTCGGCATGGACAAAACCCGAACAACACCTCTACACCCTCAATCGGACGGCATGGTAGAGCGGTTCAATCGTACCATCCTAAATAGCCTCTCTCTCCTGGTGTCTAGAGACCAACAGGACTGGGACAAGAAATTGCCTCTTTTCCTGCTTGCTTACAGGAGTGCCACTCATGAGGCCACTGGTTACTCCCCTTCTCAAATGCTCTTTGGTCGTGATCTTCGTCTACCTGCGGATCTTTTGTTTGGCCGTCCTCCTGATGCTCCTTCATCGCCTGAGGAATATGTCGATGAACTCCAGGCGCGGATTGAGAAGATTCATTGTCTAGCGAGGAACCGAATTGGACTGGCATCAGAAAAGATGAAGACACGGTACGACACAAAGGCAACATGACATGAGTTCAACGAAGGTGACAAAGTTTGGTTGTGGAATCCGATACGTCGTAAGGGACTGTCGCCAAAATTACAAAGAAACTGGGACGGTCCTTACACAGTCGTCAACAGGCTGAATGACGTCGTTGTACGCATACAAAAATCGCCACACGCCAAACCGAAGGTCGTACACTATAACCGGCTAGCCCCTTATTTTCGCCAAAGTGATTAGAAATTCGAAACTTGAATTTCAGACCATGGTCATGAAAGTCACTTTTTGTAAATATGTAAATAGTAATTAGTTCTTATTTATGTAAATTTTATTATTATTGTTATTATTTATTTATTTATTTGTTTATTTATTTTAAGTGTTTTCCTCTAACTCAAGGATTGCACTGCCCGGGACGTGCAGTCTTTGAGGAGGGGGTAGTGTTACGAATTTTGTAAATAGTTAGTGTTTGTACTGTAAAATAATGTAAATAATCTTATTAAGCTCCATTTCTTTACTAATATTAGTTTTTGTTACATTGTCTCTGTTATCAAGCAAACTTGTCTATTATTTTCAGTGAATGTCTATGGCAGCTTTGCGAAATATTTGAGATATCGCCAAGTTGGCGTCACTTTTGGCGACTAATTTTGGTCGCCAAATTTGGCGATATATCGCCAAGTTGGCGACAAACTTGGCGATTGTTGGCGATGGTAACCCTTCCCTATTTATGGTAACCCCCCTTAGGTCTACTGATACATTGTTTGTTGTTCCGTGGTTTTCCAGGTTTTTCTAGAAATTTCTAGCACATGCTACGAGACTATATATAAGGAGAGCGATACGAGCTGTTGTTGTTATTATTTACCAGTCAGTCATTGAGTGAGCTACTAGAGATTGTCCAAGCAAGTTTGCTTGATGTATTGAGTTTTATCTACGTTGTTTTGAATGTGATATAGTGTTGAGACATTGTATAAAGAGTCTCTGCGACCTATATTTGTACTTGTTCGATAGATTTAAACAGTTATTTTGGAATATCTTGTAATATTTGTGAGTTTCGAAGACTCTGTTGTTCTGAAGATCTGTAAATAAATTATTTTCTACTTTTCTAAGAGAAAAGAGTTTGAAGTTGTCTAACCATAAGATCGAAAGAACCCTATATACGCTGCAACATTTGGTGTCAGGAGTCGGGATCTTATGGCGAAAACAAGAACAATGGATGGTCAACTGAAAGAACTGTTAGAAGCTATTAATGGAATAAAGGCAGAATTGACGAAAGGCCAAGAAGAGTTGGCGGAAAAAATGAATAAAGGCCAAGAAGAGTTGGCGGAAAAAATGAATAAAGGCCAAGAAGAGTTGGCGGAAAAGATGAACAAATGCCAAGAAGATGTGACTGAAAAGATTAATAAAGGCCAAGAAGAAATGAAGAAAACTTTAGAAGAAAAGTTCTCGTCGGTAGAGAGAAGAATAGGCTCGGTAGAAGAGAAAATAGAGGAAGTAGAAGAGAAAATTCAGAATGAAGTTAGTAATGTTGAACAGAAAATGGAACGGAAAATGGCGGAAGTAGAAGAGAAAATTCAGAATGAAGTTTGTAAAGTTGAAGAGAAAATCAGTAACGTTGAAGAGAAAATACTAGGTGAAGTAGATGAAAAGCTAAATAAAAAAGTACAAGATCTTGAGAAGAAACTTTCAGCGTCTAGTGGTAATTATGAAGAATTTAGGAATCCGCCTGCTTCTCCCGTGCACATTAAGCTGTCGACATACGATGGAAAGAGTTCCTGGCAAGTTTACAAGACCCAATTCACCATTGTAGCTGAAGCGAACAAATGGAGTGACGAGGTGAAAGCCTGTCAACTGGCAGCATCTTTAAGAGGAGAAGCCGCCGACGTGCTGCAAACATTGCCCGATATGACGCAACTCAATTTTGAGACTTTAAGTTGTGCACTTGAAATGAGATTCGGCGAAAAATTCTTCAAGGATTATACGAGAATACAAATGAAGAGCCGCCATCAAAAATCGAGTGAAACCCTTCAAGAGTTTGCCTCGGAAATTGAACGGCTTGCAAATTTAGCATTCATTGACTGTCCAACAAATGTACGGGAAATGCTGTCACTGCAATATTTTGTAGACGGAATAAAAGATCCAGAAGTGCAGAGAGCGGTACGAATGGCAGATGTACAGGATTTAAAGGCTGCACTACTATATGCCTTAAAGTTGGAAGCAGCTACACAAGCCAGCCGAAGAGATCGTTATTCAATCCGAGGGGCAACGGTGAACAAAAGCTCAGACACTGAGAACGACGTCTTGAAAGAAATTAGGAAAATAAATCAAGAAATTGAAGCTTTAAAATACGGAAGAACAAGTTCAAGAAGACAGAATCTCACGTGCTGGGGATGCGGTGATACAGGACATCTCTGAAGAAATTGCCCCAAAATCCACGAACGTGAGATAAATTCAAACAGTCAGCAGGGAAACTAAATTTTGGCCATCTCGCGGGGCGGAGGTTGCCAGAGAATGAAAAGCCCCACCTGAAGATCCTCCAGATATCAAAAATGAGCGGCGGTGATAATGAATTATATGTGATAGGCTTTATTAACGGAATTCAGTGCCGTATGATTGTCGATACAGGAGCCAATGTGACAATAATAAGAGAAGATTTGGCTCGAAAATTGAAATGTAAACTCATCTGGACTCCACCATGCGTTACCCTGCAAACTGTGACGGGCGACAAGATAGGCATATATGGAAAGGCCAATTTAACTATCAACTTTGGAGGAACGAAATATTACCATACGGCATATGTGGCTGACATAACAGATCCTTGCTTAATCGGACTAGATTTTCTGAAGAAGTTTGACTTCAGACTTGATTTCAAAAATAACAAAATGATCTCAAAATTTGAAGAAATAAGTCTTTTTGGATTAAATAACGAAATTGAATGTAAACAAATAGTAATAGCCAAAGAAGACATTAATCTAGATGCAAGAACAGAATGTTTGGTTCCTGCTGTAATTAAAAATAAAACTAATTATCGATTTGGCCATATAGATTATCCAGAAGACAATAGTACACAAGCAGGAGTATTGGTGGCTTCTTCTGTGGTAGACCTCTCGAAAAAGACCATTCCAGTCAGAATTGCTAACATCAGTGATAAGACGAGGACTATCAAGAAAGGAGAGGTGATAGCGTCATGTGCTCCTGTGACGTGCATAAGTCAAAATTCCAGTCACACTGAGAAATCTTCAGATAATTTAGTCAAGGATTTGTTACAAAATACAGACTTAAATCCAAAACAGTTGGAAGCTGCGGAAAATTTAATTAGAGAATTCCAAAGTTTATTTTCCCAAACATCTGAAGACTTTGGACGAACTAAAATGGCACAACACCGAATTGACACGGGAGATCACTCTCCTATTAAACAGCATCCTAGACGATTACCTTTTGCCAAGCAAGAAGAGGTGCAGAATTTAATTAAAGATATGGAAGAAAATGACGTCATCGAACCATCAACAAGTCCATGGGCGTCTCCCATTGTATTAGTAAGAAAGAAGGATGGTTCTACAAGATTTTGTGTAGACTACCGCCGACTGAATGACGTCACCAAAAAGGATAGTTACCCTCTGCCAAGGATTGACGACACTCTTGACACACTTGCGGGCAACACTTGGTTCTCGACTTTAGACTTGAAGAGTGGTTACTGGCAGGTAGAGATCCATCCCGACGACCGCGAGAAGACTGCCTTTACAACGGGACAAGGATTATGGCAGTTCAAGGTAATGCCTTTTGGTCTATGTAACGCACCTGCAACTTTTGAACGCCTTATGGAAACGGTTCTTCGGGGACTGTCATATGAGGCATGTCTTGTTTATTTAGACGATATCATAATCATAGGAAAATCTTTTGATGAACATCTGAACAACCTCAGGCGGGTGCTACAAAAATTAAAGGAAGCTAATTTGAAGTTAAGCCCTTCGAAGTGCAGTTTGTTTCGTAATGAAGTCGCCTACCTTGGACACATCATTTCGGCGGAAGGAGTTAGGACTGATCCGGAGAAGATATCGGCCGTGAAAAATTGGAATCGTCCAGCAGATGTTCACCAGCTTCGAAGTTTTCTAGGATTATGCACCTATTACAGAAAATTCGTCAAAGGCTTCTCGATGATTGCAAGACCACTTCATAAATTAACAGAAGCCAATCAAAAATTTATGTGGACACAGGAATGTGACGCTGCTTTCGAAAAGCTTAAGGAGGCCTTGACATCCACTCCAATTCTGTCGTATCCTCAAATCGATAAACAGTTTATACTTGATACGGATGCAAGCAACGAAAGCATTGGCGCTGTACTGTCCCAGGAAATCGACGGCCAGGAGCGTGTTATCGCCTATTTCAGCAAGTGCTTGTCAAAGGCCGAGCGAAACTACTGCGTAACAAGAAAAGAGCTTCTTGCTGTAGTGAAAGCCATAGACCACTTTCATCACTATCTTTACGGTCGAAAGTTCCTGATCCGAACTGATCATGCTTCTCTAACTTGGCTATTGAATTTTAAGAACCCTGAAGGCCAGATAGCCAGGTGGATACAAAAGCTTCAAGAGTACGATATGGAGATACGCCATCGAAAAGGCTCATCACATGAAAATGTAGATGCTCTCTCAAGAAGACCCTGCTCAGAGAATTGTAGATACTGCGACCGGGCTGAGAAGAAATTTAATGTCAAAGGTCCTATAGTAAGACAAGTTACAACTGGGTCTACATCATCGCAAGATCCGTGGAGTGACGAGAGCCTGCGTAAAGATCAACTTGCTGATCCTGAAATTAAGCCAATTCTAGAGCTGAAAGAGGAGTCCAACAGGAAGCCCAGCTGGCAAGACATGGCCCATTACCATCCTACGACTAAACGTTATTGGGCTCTCTGGGATTCCTTACATTTGAAGAACGGCATCTTGTACCGAAAATGGGAGTCTGACGATGGAAAGACATGTAGATGGCAACTACTACTCCCTAAGTCGAGAATTTCTATGGTTCTTCAAGAACTGCATGGTGTCATTTTGGTGTAATGAAGACCCTGCAAAAGGTTCGAGAGCGTTTCTACTGGAATAATGTTCGCAGTGACGTGGAGAAGTGGTGTCGAGCTTGTGACACCTGTGTAGCACGTAAAGGTCCTAAGAGGCGCACCCGTGGACGATTGCAACGTTATAATGTAGGAGCTCCTTTCGAACGAATTGCCCTAGACATCCTGGGTCCACTTCCTAGAACATCTGATGGCAATAAGTACATCCTCGTTGTCATGGACTACTTCACTAAGTGGCCTGAAGCCTATGCCATTCCTAATCAAGAGGCGGTAACCGTAGCAGACATACTGATTCAACACTGGGTTTCCAGATACGGAGTTCCTCTTCAAATCCATTCCGATCAAGGAAGAAATTTTGATTCGGCTGTGTTCAAGGAAATGTGTGAACTACTCGGCATGGACAAAACCCGAACAACACCTCTACACCCTCAATCGGACGGCATGGTAGAGCGGTTCAATCGTACCATCCTAAATAGCCTCTCTCCTGGTGTCTAGAGACCAACAGGACTGGGACAAGAAATTGCCTCTTTTCCTGCTTGCTTACAGGAGTGCCACTCATGAGGCCACTGGTTACTCCCCTTCTCAAATGCTCTTTGGTCGTGATCTTCGTCTACCTGCGGATCTTTTGTTTGGCCGTCCTCCTGATGCTCCTTCATCGCCTGAGGAATATGTCGATGAACTCCAGGCGCGGATTGAGAAGATTCATTGTCTAGCGAGGAACCGAATTGGACTGGCATCAGAAAAGATGAAGACACGGTACGACACAAAGGCAACATGACATGAGTTCAACGAAGGTGACAAAGTTTAGTTGTGGAATCCGATACGTCGTAAGGGACTGTCGCCAAAATTACAAAGAAACTGGGACGGTCCTTACACAGTCGTCAACAGGCTGAATGACGTCGTTGTACGCATACAAAAATCGCCACACGCCAAACCGAAGGTCGTACACTATAACCGGCTAGCCCCTTATTTTCGCCAAAGTGATTAGAAATTCGAAACTTGAATTTCAGACCATGGTCATGAAAGTCACTTTTTGTAAATATGTAAATAGTAATTAGTTCTTATTTATGTAAATTTTATTATTATTGTTATTATTTATTTATTTATTTGTTTATTTATTTTAAGTGTTTTCCTCTAACTCAAGGATTGCACTGCCCGGGACGTGCAGTCTTTGAGGAGGGGGTAGTGTTACGAATTTTGTAAATAGTTAGTGTTTGTACTGTAAAATAATGTAAATAATCTTATTAAGCTCCATTTCTTTACTAATATTAGTTTTTGTTACATTGTCTCTGTTATCAAGCAAACTTGTCTATTATTTTCAGTGAATGTCTATGGCAGCTTTGCGAAATATTTGAGATATCGCCAAGTTGGCGTCACTTTTGGCGACTAATTTTGGTCGCCAAATTTGGCGATATATCGCCAAGTTGGCGACAAACTTGGCGATTGTTGGCGATGGTAACCCTTCCCTATTTATGGTAACCCCCCTTAGGTCTACTGATACATTGTTTGTTGTTCCGTGGTTTTCCAGGTTTTTCTAGAAATTTCTAGCACATGCTACGAGACTATATATAAGGAGAGCGATACGAGCTGTTGTTGTTATTATTTACCAGTCAGTCATTGAGTGAGCTACTAGAGATTGTCCAAGCAAGTTTGCTTGATGTATTGAGTTTTATCTACGTTGTTTTGAATGTGATATAGTGTTGAGACATTGTATAAAGAGTCTCTGCGACCTATATTTGTACTTGTTCGATAGATTTAAACAGTTATTTTGGAATATCTTGTAATATTTGTGAGTTTCGAAGACTCTGTTGTTCTGAAGATCTGTAAATAAATTATTTTCTACTTTTCTAAGAGAAAAGAGTTTGAAGTTGTCTAACCATAAGATCGAAAGAACCCTATATACGCTGCAACAATATTAACCCTTTTTGTTGCTCACCAGAGCATTTTTTATTCTTGTCATTTAGATTTTTTGATAAAAACTGAAGATTTTTTTATATCATGAAAAACAAAATATTTGCTGCCAAAATTTTATTGTTGTATTAGAATAACTAGCAGGAGCTTAGCTCGGTCAAAATGAACTTTGTGTTCAACTCGATATAGTATTTTCACTTTATCAGTTTCTCTGTATTATTACTGTAAAACATGTTATTTATAATAGTATTATTTACAAAAACATTCAATAAGAAAACTATGTATGTATGTGCCAAGTTCATAAATTTTACATTATTTTAAAATTTAAAACGAAAGGGCATCGATCAAAATCACTGTTTTAGCTCGACACTGATTGGTTTAACAATGCATTTTGAATCCTATTAAGAAATAAAAAAAATTTCGCACTCTGAAAGGCAATATTTTTTGCCAAATTTGGAGATATTTTTTTCATTTGGCGCCAAATACGTGTTTTCGCTTTCGTAATCTTAAAAATCTATTTATCGGCCAAATGTTGCCAATATTTTGTCAAATATCGCCAACTGTTTGACTGTTACCGTATTCTCGTGACCCTGACCCGTATTACCAAAAATGATCCACTAATCAAATTTGATAAAACATGTGACTTACCCCAATAGTCTTCAGGTAATCAAAAACAATATAATATAAAATTGAATCAAAATCGCTTAAGTAATTTCTTAGGTAAAATTAGCTTGACAGCATTCGGCAGTGAAACGTAACTACCCGCTAATATAATTTTGTTTAACATGCGACTCAGCCCAACAGTCTCCTCGTGACAAAAAAAATTTCGTTACAAAATTTAGGTAAAATTGATTCAGTCGTTGTTATACATAATTAGAATGACCCTAACCCATTATGACCCTAAATGACTCACTAATCGAATTTTCGCGAGCATGTGTCCTAGCCCAATGGTTTTCTCTTGCCCGAAAACGATATAATACAAAGTATAGCCAAAATGGTGAGAGCCATTTTCTACATTAAATTACCCTTATAATTGAGCCACAAATTACCCTTATAATCGAAATCTCTCGAACATGTGATCTAACTCGTTAGTTTTTGCGTTCCGAAAAACGTGTTAGATACAAAATTTAAATAAAATCAATTTAGCCATTTTTTAGATAAAATTAGTTTGACCTTGACCCATTATGATCCAAAATGACCCATCAATAAAATATTCTCAATATCTGACCTAACCCAATGATTTTTTTGCGCCCGAAAACGATAGAATACAAAATTTAGTCAAAATTACGCGAGACATTGTCTAGATAAAATTAAAATGACCCAAAAGTGACCCACTAGTAGAAATTTTTCGAACATGTCACCAAGCTCAATGATTTTCTCGTGCCAAAAATATGTTGTACACAAAATTTCTTTAAAATCGATCCTCACACTCTTTAGATATAGCTTGACATGACCCATTATGACCTTTATAATCGAAATCTCTCAAACATGTGACTTAGCCCATTAGTTTTCTCGTGTCAAAGACCTGTTACATACAAAATTTCGTTAAAATCGACCATGCCGTTCTTTAAATATATATAGCTTAACCCAAACGCTTTATGACCCAAAAAGACCCATTAATCGAATTTTCTTGAACTTATGACCTAGCCCAAAGATTTCCTTGAGTCCGAAAACGATAGAATACAAAATATAGTCAAAATCGTGCCAGCCATTTTCTAGATAAAATTAGCGTGACCCATAATGACCCAAAATGACCCACTTATAGAATTTTCTCTAACACGTGACCTAACTCAATGGGCTTCTCGTAATCCAAAACATTAGAATACAAAATTTGTTGAAAATTGTTCGAGCCATTTTTTAGATAAAATTAGTTTAACCCATAATGGCCCAAAAATGACCCACTAATCTAAATTTTACGAAGCTCTGACGTAACCCAATAATTTTATCGTGCCAAAAAATGGTTGTATGCATAATTTCGTTAAAATTGATTCAGCCGTTCTTTAGATATAAATAGCTTGACCCTGACCCATTATGAACCAAAATGACCCACTATTCGGTTTTTCTCGAAAACGTGACCAAGCGCAATGATTTGTTTGTGTTCGAAAATGCTAAAATACAAAATTTTGTCAAAATCGTTAGACCCGTTTTTGAGATAAATTTTACACAAACACACAATTTTTGCTCGTATTATAGTATAAGATTAAAAAAGTTATTGCGTTGTCATATAAGATGCATGATATCTGCAAAATAAACCAAGGAGTCAAACGAAAATAATTACAGTGCGCTCACAACTTTATTCAAAGAACTGAAACTAAATGCTTCGAAATAAAAACAGATAATTATGTTTTTCACGTGATTTATTTAATTTCAATGAATTATGCTACATGCGTAAAATATTTATACTTATTTAAACTTGGTGGCAACGAATAAAACACATTACAACAGCAACAACAAGAAACAATGTTCAACTGGAAATTTAAGATACAAATTCGATTTACTCAGCGATCGTCAAACATACAAAGATGAAAAAAAAAATCGTTTACAAAAAGGATTAAAATAAACCAAAAATGAAGTTAATCCTTCCATGGGATCGTTATCGTTAGCTATCGCTTGTTGAATTTTAGGTCTTCATTTTTTTCGTTAAAAATTGAATAATAAACTACAATAAACTACGATAATTTTTTAAATGCTATCATTTTGTTCGTCTCATCGAGTTTTATCTTTTGAAAAAATAATCACTTTCGTACGTCAACTGGTTCACAAGAAATTTCAAAAAGACGTTTGCATTTTCCATTTCTTAAACATATTATACCAAACGCTACCGCGTTTGCTATGATTTCGTTTCCAAATGGTGCAATTAGACATTCTATTTCAACTTATTAAATGGTGAGTTGTTAAATTATTTTGATTGTGTTGGAAAGTATTTCATAACTGATGATCAAGATGGTCTTCTCTTTCTTGTTCCATTATTACACGTAGGAAAATAATGATAGTTACGTTATAGTCGGTGTTCTCGCTGACATTTGACCAACATTAGTAATTTGGCTAATTAAAAATAAAAAACATTCGCCAACTGAAAAAGTATTAGCAAAATAGATTCGCCGTGTAGCACAAAAATTTACCTTTAATCCTTTAATGTACTCCCTTTTTTTTCAATATGTTCTAAAATAACCTAAGATTATATAACTGCGACAGCGATTGTTATTAATCTAATTTCAACTATCCACTACAAATATTATAAATATGTATCTATTAAAAATACATATGTATGCATATGTATGAAAAGCGAAAAAGAAAAGAAAGAAAAGGCAAAAATTGAGCACTAGCAATTTGGCGAATCCAATTGCTTGTTTACTCGCCAAATGAAGAATCTAGTCGCAATTTGGCGCAATGGCGAGCGACAGCGAGAACACTGGTTATAGTGTTTGTGGCATTGCCGAATGTCAGGAGCTGGATAATGAAAAATAATCAAAGAAATTCGCTCAAGAGTTACTCAGTAGTTAGGATCAATAGCTATCATGTTTTTGGTACCAGCAGGTGCTATTGCAATTAATGTCGACGGTAAGGAAACCAGGGATGTAGCGGAGGGGGGGTAATACTCCGTGTATCTTCTGAATTTTATTGAAAAGCTCCGTATATCCCCTGTTTCACAAATAAAGCATTAGCGTATACCCTACATATGAATGATGTCATCGTATACCCTCTGTTTATACTGTATACTCTCTGCTTTTTTTACGACTACAACTCATTCTTTGCTGGAAGTACCAACATGTTTTAGACCGTTCGCTGATTTAGGAAGTCAGGCAGCAAGAAATTTACAGTTCAGAACGGATCCAGAGTCATTCCTTATTATTGATGAATTTTTAGTGATAGGATGTCTCTCATGATCGACTGAGAAAAGATGTCATGAAGATAAAGCAGGTAGCGTTAAGACTTTTAATGCAACGGCGCAGATATATATCGCTTCCGGTTAAATTTGAATGATTTCCAGATACCACAGTCCCCTTTCTTGACAATCTAAATGAAAAACATAATCCAGGAATACTTCGTAAATCAAAATCGCCATTGACAAGAGTATTAGCAAATCAAAATAATCAAACAGCAAGATCGCGTGAAGATAATCATGTATCTGAAATTCATGAAGAAGTTTTCCGAACAATTGAATGAAAACTGATGTTACGTATCAATCTATGGAAAAGAGAAGGATTATTAAACGGCGTTCGTGTAACAGTAAAAAATAATGTATATAGCTCAGGATTTCAGCCTCAGATTTGTAATGGTTCATTTTGATGATTATCATGGTCCGTTTCTAACTGAAAGATTTTTTTTCTTTTCAAATCTATTTCTAAGTCTTTGGAAGAAGGAAATGTCTTACACTGTTAAAACTCTTATCGTAGTTTGAACCAAATTTTGATGCTCAATAGCGGCCACGGTAAGATGGTGAAATCTTGAACCGATATTTGGAGCTCCTTTTGAAGCACAGCTCTAACAGTTTGAACCAAATTTTGATGCTCAATAGCGGCCACTGTAAGATGGTGAAATCTTGAACCGATGTTTGGAGCTCCTTTTGAAGCATAGCTCTAACAGTATGAACCAAATTTGATGCTCAATAGCGGCCACTGTAAGATGGTGAAATCTTGAACCGATATTTGGAGCTCCTTTTGAAGCACTGCTCTAACAGTTTGAACGAGGTTGAAACAGAAAGCTCTAAATGTTGGTTCGAGATTTCACCATTTTATGTTGGCAGCTACTGAGCACCAAAATTTGGTTCAAACTAGGACAAGAGTTTTAATAGTGTATACTCATGAGCTGAGTTGCATTTAACAATTGCATACGGTTTCATCATATACAAACCCCAGGGTTTAACTTTGTCAAAAATGTTTGTAGATAATGGTCCAAAAGAGTTATAGCGGGAGCAAATTAGATCGTTTTAAGTATAGTTTGTCTTTCAAAGAAAGTTCTAATTGAAGCGTATTTCACAAAGGATGGGCTCAACGAAATAAAAAAATAGTCGGACTTGGTAATCAAAAAACTTCGCATACATGTTTCTAAATTTAATTTATTTTCCGTGCTCTTCAATATTCACTATCACAATGTCAAAATTAAATGAGATTTTATGCTCATCATGGGGATACTAAAGATATGAAATTCCATCGATTAATTCTTGAAATATGATTGTCTCTAAGGTCATATAAATTCTGCAAAATTACAGCATAATAGCGCCACCTTTTGGGCGATTAACACAAAAGCCTAATCAGCAAATATGTGTATCAACATCTAACTGAATCCTAAGTTAGATGAAAACGTGTGCATTTTGATATACTGTTGCGAAAATCGTGCAAAATTACGGCAAAGCAGCGTCAAATGTTGGGAAATTTACACCAAAATGTAAACAGCACTACGTAATATCAAGAACTAACTTAATCTGATGTTTAATGAAAATCCCTGCATTAATTCTTCAGGTAGAGCTATTGCGAAAGTCGTACAAAATGTAGCATAGCAACACCATCTGTTAAGTGATTTACACAAAAATGTAAAAAACTTCAATTCATACCAAGGACTAGTTTAATCAAAAGTTTGATCTGTGCATTAATTTTTGAGGTAGAGCTATTGCGGAAATCGCAAAAAATGCAGCATAGCAGCCTGCTGAGAGGTAGACACCAAAATGTAACACACGCCAACTCATGCTAAGAACCAACTGAATCTGAAGTTTGATAAAAATGCATGCATTAATTCTGGAGATAGAGCTATTGTGGATATCCTGAAAAATGCTCCAGTTCCACCTGTTAAGCGATTTACACCAAAAAATAATAAGCACCAATTTATATCAGGGACTAATTGATATAATTTTTTATTAATTTCCGGGAAACAGTTCTTGTGAAAGAGCATGCACAAAATTTGTGTTACAAACAGACACACAGACTCACAGACATACTCACAGACAGACATTTTGTAAAAACATATTTTTCGCGTTTTGTGACCCTTGAAACGTGTAAAACTGTCGAAAACTGAATTCAATAACTTTCACGAATCCAGTACTTTCTTCTTGTAAGAAGAAAGTAAAAATTGGTGCGCTTGCTAATAGATTAGCATTTGAGAATTACCTGAGGCAAATGACGATTGAATAAACGCATGGAAATAAAGATTCAACATTTATTATTGCAATCTAAATTTTATAATGAACAGCAAATATGAAAAATAAATTGTATATATATTTTTTAATATTATCTTTAAAATCTAAGCGACTCCATGTTCAGACATTTCGGCTTGAAGGATGCTAATTTACTAATATTATTGTAATACTTTTTCGATCAAGCTTTGATGGGTTCCATATAGTATATAATAACTTTATTTACTATGGTATAGTCGGTATTCAAAAAGAAATATTAAGCATTTATAGTTTGTTTATACGGACACTGAACAAAAATTCGTAACGGAATTATCTTTTTACAAATTATCGAAAGAAATTTTACTGTGTATTTCATTTGCGTACTCAATATCAAATATATTGAGAAAGATATACATCGCTAAGTTGCGCTATGAGGTGCTAATGTGATGTATATTAGAGTGTGCTTAGCATTCATCGTTTATTTGCATGTCGACGCAGAAGAATTCCGGTTATATTTCTTTACAGAATAATAATTGCTGGAAGTAAGTTCATAAATGTAAGGCGTTTAAAATGTAACTAACACATGATCAGTACTAATTCATTAATTTATGTGATAGAAAGTATTTTACATAGTACTTGGTGTGCATAAATTTTGCGGACCATATACGGGGCTACACAAAAAACTCGAATAACATTTCCGTTTATTCGCGGAGATTGTTGAAGGTGTTGTATTTACAACTGTCTTATGCGTTTTGGAACTGAACTAGAGTTTAATATACTACGGCCTATACATACAAATTAACGGATCACATATACAGAACTGCACTTAATATTTTGAATATTTTTCCTCTTTTGATGGCAATTGTTGAAAATACGGCAAATGTGTTAAAGACCGGGAGGCGGCAACACAAATTATCCCCTCATTGAGTTCACGGATGAAAATCTAGGATTATTAAATCTCAATTCGCATATAACAACGCAATCGGTCTGTCAAGTCATAGCTTGGGGGAAAATACCTAAAAACCTGTTTTTAACGGTTGACTCATAGGTTCACCATTATGTTTTCCCGCTGCCAATCCTTCAAATTTTTATATTTTTGGGTACAAGAAAGCACAATGGTAAACCTACGAGTCAACCATTAAAATTGAGTTCTTAGGTGGTTTTCACCAAGATATGACTTGGCAGACCAATTACGTTGTAATATGCGAATCGAGGTTTTTTTATTCATGAACTCGATGAAGTGATTGTCTGTGCTGCCGTGTTCCAGTCTATTATGCGTTTTCTAAGTTGCAATACTTAGACATTACATTTCATCTTCTCTAACGACAAAGCTTTGTAAAAGTATTTTGAATCCGTTCGAAAACATTTTATAATTTATGGTTGCAGGTTATTTTTCGTTCTCGGTTAAACCCGAAGCTGTTGTTTCAGAAAATGAATGCTGTTATGATTAAGATACATAAACATTGGATAAATATAAACATACTTAATTTAACAGTCCGAGCTACAGGCACTCTTGAAGTGCGAGTGCAGGGTAAGAAGCGTCATTCCCATGAATTTAGCACCCTATATTTTTACCATATATTTCTGTGTTTAATCAAAGTATGTTATTTTTCAGTGAAAAATCATCCAAGATATTAAATTCCTATATAAGCCGATGTTAAAAAATTTCGAGAAAAGAAATATATCGAACAAAAAGTTATATTTTTTGAAAATAAATAATAGGACTCTTTTTTTTTTTTTTTTTTTTTTTTTTTGTGCATAAATAATAAGGAAAAAATGTACTCTTTGAAAATATTGACGTGTCCTATTTTTTCCTGAACGCGCTCCCAAATCTGTTTATTTGGGCCCCGCTCATTCTGTTATGATTTGCTCATTCATGATAACTAAATGTCCCATTTTCGGCTAGAATTACTATAAGAAATAGTCGCTTGATCTTTCGAAAATTTTTGAATCAATAATGCGATCGATGGAACTGGAGATGTTATCATTTTTACAGTAGACGGCAATGATGATGATGAATTAGATACTGTTGATATTCTTATTGATGTACCAATGAAAGAAAGCGATTTTAATGAATTGCTTTAAAATTGTGGTAATGATTTGGATAAATAATGAAGATTGGTAACTTTTTTCATTGTAAATGATGGAGTTTTAAAGTATTTTTAGGAATTTGAATGTATTTTTAAATTTTTTTATATTTACTTTTTTTTTTTTTCATTTTAAAATATCAATTTTAGTAATTTTCGTAAAATCATGTATAAACCTATACCCTACTTTAGAAAGAAAAAAAAAGGCCCATATTATATACACGGAAATATATAATAATTGCAGATATTAATTTAACCTTTTGAAGGACGGTGGCTAGACCCTTCTAACCATCTAATTTTAATTCCAAAACTGACAAACACCACCAACAATATTTTAATAAAATTTTGCTTTTGTAATGAAAGTGCAAAATAGCGGGTTTATATTTTCTAAGAAATTCGTTAGAATATTCTGGTGTCAGTCATTTATTTCATCATTTTACAAGCAGGATTCTTCCTCTCTTGAAAGGGTTAATAAACTAAATCTGAAATCAGATGTTCAGTTTTGATCCTGAAACACATTAGAAGATACTGTTACTTACAAATAAGCAAAAGGTTTGGAAGAAACCTCTTTGTTCTTTTCTATCACAATCTTTATCTGTTGTTGTTTCACTGTAACGATATCGCGTTACCCGTCGACTCATAACCAGAAACGGATTAACTACCACCCGGGCCCCTAGGCTTGACTTTCTGAGGGCCCCCTTTAACTCCTTCAAAGTGGTATATACTGGAAAAATTAAAACACATGCTTGCTTCATTAACTCATAAATCATTGATGATTAAAACATAAAAGATTACGACAAAGAATTTCGCACACCTTTTGTCTTTTCTATTAATGTCCGACCAGTGTAAAAGAATATTTACTTGTTCTTTATATAAGGAAAATGTTAGCACCGGGCCCCCTTTTCTTCTGGGCCCCTAGGCTTCAGCCTACTCAGCCTAATGGGTAATCCGCCTCTGCTCATAACCCATTGAATTGCCTCCGTAACAAGCCCAGTTTTCATGTATTAGTTGGCCTCGTTAGCATCGACGGGTCCATCCTCAGAAGCCAATGCCCCTGCCCGTTGTTACACAATCCAGCTCCTCCTTCGGGCATTGTGATGACCCGTATCTCCAGGTTGAGATCTATCGCCGCTTACTTCCGCGAGCCTCGGATAGAAAATCATTTTACCGTTGCAGCTACACGCTCATTTTTTTCCCCCTCTGTCAAAACCCCGAACTGGTCATCTAAAAGAATTTCAATATGTAAAGGTCAAGGCGATCTAGAATATTTGCGCCTTTGCATGCGAAATTTTGTTTACGAACTTATATCTGGCAGTATAGGAAGTGACGCTTATTAAATCTGAAATGAGTGTAATGTCTTGTTGTTTACACAGGGAATGATGAGATATGGGTTTTGCACACTCTTTCATTCAACTCAACTCAATTTAATTTTGTTTTTTTACGTAAAGGCAGAATTCTGTAATCGATTTTTCACTCACTTTCTGATCAGTTAGACCTATGAAAATTATACAGAAAAGAAATGTATGTTTCTTATGATAATACAACAGTTTGATATTTTTGGAACTTAAATAAAAAGTAATAACTTAATTTTAAGATACCGTATATATTCGTACACTATATATATATATATATATATATGGAAAATTACGAAAATTTTTTTAGTAGAATTATAATTCAAGAACTTTTTATGCAATGGTAACAATAAAAATTCATGTAACATACACAGATTTGCACTTTGAATCAACTAATTACTAAGAATTTTTTTGGAGAATCGGATTCCCAGAACTTTTTAAGTAACGGTAACGAGGATTAGAGATAAAATTTTAGTAAAATTACAAAAATTTTAGTTAATTCTTTTGTGAAGTTACAGATGTCTCTGGTTTAGCTTACAAGTTTTGTAGATTGACATCATTTTCTTGTATAGTGTACGTATAAAATTTTTGTAAGCATCATAACAGATTTCGGTAAATTTAGATTACTAAGGTTACAGTTTTTTTTTTACAGAGTGTATAAGTCGAAAAAAATTAGACAAAATTTGGGAGTTGAAAGTGGGGGGGGGGGTTAACAAGGTTGTAAAAAAGAAAAAAAAAATCGCAGATAATCGGTGAATGAGCAAGTCTTTAAGTAATCACTTATGAGACTAGGTTGGAGAGAGTGGTAAAAGCGAACAATGATCATTACCCTTTGATTGATAAAAAAAAAAAAAAAAAAAAAAAAAAAAAATAAGAAAACTTAACAATAATGTCCCTGTAATTGCTCTGCACCCATTTTCTCGTGGGATGGAACTCCCTTCAATACAGGGGTATTCTTTTCATTATTTTAATTCCCTTTTCAAAAAGTGTTCAACTTAAGAATGCTTGTAGATATCTCTCTTAAAAATCCTACAATACAGTAAAGTACTATGTTTTAGCAGTCTAAAAAGTTGTTTACCCATATTAATAAAGCCTAAATAGATTTTTGAAATACTTTTTTTTTTATTTAAATATCATCGAATTGATCTGAATAAGTTTCAAATTGTGTAAGCTTCTTCGGTTTTACACAATCATGCATTTTTAAAAGGTTGATTTAAAGAAAAACGTTTGATAAGAAAGTCCATTAAAAGTTTACTAATTTAATGATCATTTTTTTTTTCGATTACAAAACATTCTTTTAACATACTCTCAGGAATGTGGTTCGACTTTTACGTGAAAATTCATTTTTTTAAATAATTTTGCTTAAAAATTGAGGGGGGGGGGAGGTCATTATATATGAGTTTATACAGTATTTTTCTTTATCCAAAGTGATAAATCAAAAAATAATCTTTACTAGCGAGCTACGCCCGCTAGCTGGGCCACTTTTTCCAAACAAACCTCGGTATTAAGCAGTATATAATAAGCAAAAAAATTCATTTAATAAGCAAGTCTTGGTGTTCGAATCCTCAAGCACAAAAAAAAAGTAAATTAAAGAGCCATGGTCCCGTTAAAAATATGTGATTTCGCACTGCGGGCCACGTGCACGTGAAAAAAAAAGATTGTGGATCGGAGCTATGGTCCCTTCGCGCCCCATTGTTCCGTTAAAAATATTTGGTTTTGCACGGTGGGCACTACGCGCCCATAAGACATTTTTTCGTATTTTTTAGTTCATCAGAAGCAGATTTTTACGCAGATTCTGAATATGTAATCAGTTTTTTTCTACTTTAAAAACTGTCTGCATGATGGTTTAAGAAAAAACGCGCAAAAAAAAAGTTTCGATAGTCCTGTTTTATTTCTAAGTTCAACATTTTAGCGAAAACTACGGTAAATATTCTACGGCAAGTCAAAAAATTTGATGCGGAAAAAAACACAATTAGCGCCGGTAGAAAAAGAAGTTTTCGGATGTTTCTTCTTTTAGCAAAAGGGGAAAAATTCATTTTCTTCACCGCAAGGTGGTGCAGTGTTCTGCTTCGGAGCTCCGTTTGGGAATTGAGGCATTTTTCGTTCCGATTCCCAAGGGGTTTTTAATTCATAACTTTTTTAATTTTGGTCCCACGGTCTCGAAAATGCCCGAAATGACTTCCCCGGAATTTTCCAATCGAAAGACACCTCTCGCGACTTCCAACTCGCCCGCGTTGCGAACTGTAATCGGCTTCAAGCAGACAGACAGACAGAGGCGCACGGATTTTATTAGTATAGATTTTTGCAATTTTATACTGTTTACAACATCAATGGAATAAGTGATGCGCCAAACCATGCTCATGGAAAAAGCTGGCCACGCAGGTGGCCGCGTTAAGATGCCACAACGAAATATTTTAGAAGCAACATCAAAATAAAATTTATTTTCAAAAGCAATTTGCTTAAAATTTTCTGTGTCGTAATTTATTTGAAAACTATATATCGCAATCTACTGTCTTTTTAGATTTCAAAATTTATTTCTAAACATATCATCGTAAATTAATTAATATTAAACTATTAACTGGTAAGAGCATTTTTTAAATACAACACTCTTTATTTTTTTTTATTAACCATTAATTTCTTACTTTTTAGTTTTTAAAATGTTTCATTGTTGTAGTTTCACTACCATTTGGCCTATTTCGACAAGCTTTTGTTGCCATATAATTAAAAATATTGTCTGTACGAGATACAGAAAATATTTCGCTATGGATTTGTAACGGTCGGTTGCACATACTGGGTACCATTAGTGACGGTCGTGGGGTTGTGCTGGTTGAATGCAGGCATAACTCGAGATATAAGTTAAAACCACAGTTTATTTAAATTGTTAGGGCTCAGGGAAAGTGGAGCTTTCAGTTTGTCAATTTCGACAACCAGTCACAATCCTAAAACATTAAACTCATAAATGTACTCACAGCTCCGGCACTAGACTCAGTCGGGGCACTTCCAACCAACTTCTCACTTAGACTTCGGCCAAACTGCTAGATAAAATCTTTATTAGACAGCCCGTGGCTGTAACACACTCTTTATTGTCTAAAATACTCAACGTAACTAAATTATCTCTTACCAACGGCAAACTCCTTGAATAGCTCCACTCTGAATGAACTCAGTCGGCAAACGCTGCTGCCTATCTCACTTCGAAACTCCTCGTTAATTCACTGGAGGCTAATAATAACTTGCTATACTCAATCTAATTCAATTCACTGCCTCTCACCACCACCTAGCTGGCTTGCGCCGCTACACACCACTAGCTGGCTTGCACCGCTACTCATACTCTCAAACTCCAAGCTTTTATATGCTGCAAACTGAGATACTACAAATTTGCATATTACTTCTAATCGCGACATAACTATAGATCCGAGGAAGACACACACGCTCTAGAAAGTTAAAGTAAAAGAGAGGATAGATGTCGTTTCCACGCTACACATATTAAATCATTGACGTCACGATCTCACAAAAATGCTAGAGTGCCTTTATCACAAAGGTAACTCCCTCACATTATCTTTGCCGGATAAGTAAAAAACATTATGTATTGATTAATAATTCAGTTGTAAAAATATTAAAATGTAATATTGTAATGAGAAACACACCTTTGTACAAATTTTTTATTATTCTAGCCTATCAGGAAATGGATCAAAAATGGATTTTTAAGTTTCTTCTTCAAATACAAAAACAGGCTAAATAAAATCATGAAAAAATGGCAATAGCGCCACGACAACGCCTGACATACAAGGAAGGTCTCTTTTCAGGGCATATTCAGATTATGTTAAAAAATACGAGTGAAACTATGCATGTATGTAATAAAGTATAAGTTAAATTTTGCGGCGGAATTACAGCAGAAAGTCTGAAAAGAAAAAAAACTTTCAAGTATTTGGCGCGAAAAGACAAGTACGCGATTTGGCAAACATTACTTAATTAGCTCATTTCTAAACCAGTTCATTTGAAAGATCGCCTTCATTTTCCGATCCTAAAGCCTTTGCTGACTTTCCTTCTTGAAAACCAAACCTCAGTTTCTTGAAAACTAAAAGATCCGAGGGAAAGTGTATTTATGTACTAAATGTATAATATCTTTTAGAGTTTTCAATTAAAAACTGTTTTCATCTACTATTTACAACAGATACTACAGTGTTGAATTCAGACACTTTTCTCCCCATTGCCCATTTTGCCCATTAAAAACACAAAATCTCAAAATTTCCGAACGGGGATACTTCAATGCTCCGGAGGGGGAATGTCCCTCCCCGGACCACACCCTGAATTCAACACTGTACAGTATGTTGAGCATTTTTGTCGTAGATAGCTTGGTATAGTACAAAAATAACAATAAGAATCCATTTCATGGATTTTAAATGACATTGGTTTAATTTCATTTTCAACTGAATAACGAAAAAAGCTGGAGTCGGAGTCGGAGTCGGCGAGTTTTTTAAAGACTCTGACTCAGCAGCCCTGCTGATTATCGCGCCCACCGATTGACAAATGTGCGATGATCGCGAAAAAGAAAACAAACGAATGTTGAGCCGATTAATTCTAAAAGACCATGTAATACGCGCCTACCCATTCAAAAAAAAAAGAAAAAAAAAAAGATTGTCAGACCTGAGCTCTGCCGAATTAAAAATGTAGCTGTATTATTTTTCGTTTTAAAAAAATCTGGCAACAATAGTTCTACTAAAAACGTTCCATTCAAAGTCATATTCGAAAATTCGAAAGTTAGTTGTGAGCAGTGAATTCATGTTTTATTGTTAATGGTGTGTGAAACTAGAATTATGTAAAAAAAAAAAAAAAAAAAAAAAAAAAAAGCGCTGTTTGTAGATATTTTATGTTTGTTTGTTGTTCTAAGTGTTAATGTGCCGTATTTCAAGAAATAAAAAAAATATTAAAAGAAGATCGTAGCCCCCGAGACATCCATATTTAGATAAGTGAAACTTCTTTTTTTTCATGTAAATAAGTAAGACTAGTTCTTAGAAAATGGCTACCCAACGTCGATCCACAAATCAATTTCAAAGAATTCTTCTATCTTAGTTCCAGAAAAGTTTGATATTTTTAATAATGAAATATTATTAACAAGAATGAAAAAGAAAATAGCTCGAGCGGTCGTTGTTCGTTTATTTTTGGAGTATATTTTTAAATGATTAACATATTATGCTTGTTTCGTTGGTGTGAAATCTTTCGTTTGTGAAATATGTTCCTCGGAATAATCTTGCGTCAACGTTGCCATTTACAGTAGTTTTAATTTATTCTATGACTAATTTACAGTTCATTTATGTATTGTGTAATTCCCTTTCCCCCCATGCTTATTTTTATTCTTTAGTTTATTTTGATTCTGTGCATGCATGTTTAATTTTACCTTGATTAAATAACAAATTTTCTTAATTCGAATTAAAAAGAAGAAAAAAAAAGCTTGAGAGATAGTGAAATAAGCATTTTTTTTTTTTATGTTGATATATTTTTTTCTTTTCTTCTTTTAAAAACAGGTATTAAACTGAGAGTCAGAAAATATTAAAATGTATTTATAATTTTATTTCAACTTTCATATGATATGTGTTTATGATTTTTTTTCTTTTTTTGTTGTTATTGGTTTCGCGAGATAACAGAATACATTAGAAATTTTATTTGAGAGTTTTGTTGTTATTTATTTTTAAGCATTTAATTTAGAGTTCCTGATTTATTGTGAAATAACCTTGAATATGATTTTCAAAATAGATTCAGTATGTTTTTGCACTTATTTTTATTTATTTATTTATTTATTTATTTTTTTTTTTCATGAAATAAGACTTTTTTCTTTTAAAGTTATATTGAAAAAATCTACATTACGTAGTCTTGTCTTGATAATGTGATGATAATATTGATTGACATTTTAATTGTTCAGTTATGTTTTGACATTATTTAGAACATTGTTTATAAGTGTTGCCAACAATTCAGTACTAGTTTTATGTCAATTAAAATAATGTTTTGATTAAATGACACGTTATGACAAACAAGTATGTTTATATCAGCAATAATTTAAAGTCTTTTCTTTGATAAAATTTTAAATTTTAAAGATAATTAAAAGTTTAATGAAGTTTAATTATTTTAAAAGTATATTTTGCTAAAGTTAAAGCCCACTGTTTTGTTTTATTAATGTCTTGTTTATATCAGTTGTAAAGAAAAGCTCACGTCTGGGGAACAATTTATTGAAACGAATTTTCAGCATTTGTTGGGTAATTGTTTTGTAGTTTTGCTAAAGTTAAAAATATTCTAACTTAATAAAGCCCGCAAAGAAGTCTTGTTTCAGGTCGCTGTAGAAATGAATTTAGATGTACAATCCTCTATGACCGTTGTCACATTACTTGATAAGATTAAATCCTCCCCCTCGCACGAAGTTGATCTCGTGAATTCGTTAGTCAGAAACAAAATTTCGACTCGCGAGGAAGAACAGCGTAGACGAGACTTTGAGGAAAAACAAACAGCAGCTGAGTTAGAACAGCGTAAATTAGAAGTAAAAGAGAAGCGTCGTTCCAAGAATTGGAATTTAAAAAGTTTGAGATGAATTTTGAGCTTGAGATGCTTAAGTTACAGGCTCAGAGCCAAAGTGTTTCCAGTGGAGTGGTAGGTGGTAATGCGGCAGGGATAATGTCTCATTCAGAGAGGAAAATAGATATCCAGAAGCTGTTGCCTACATTTAAGCTAGATACAAATGACATAACATTTTTTGGTGCTCCTGGAACGGCAGTTAAAGCTTTCGAAGGTACTAGAACACCTCTGGGTTTCTTATTTACTAACTAGGGAACTGCAAGAAATCTAAGTCACCGATTTGGACGAAAGTGGTATTGTTAGAAAGATCGCATCATGAGCAGTAAAAAAGTCAATGGAAATATCCGTCGGAAATGGGTCGTTTTCGAGATACCCGACAATTTATGTCACATAACTAGGGCACACTTACAGGGGAACCGCAAAAGATTTTATACTTGATTTTAACGAAAGTGGTATAGTTGAAAAGATATCATCCTGAGAATAAAAAAACTCAATGGAACTAGCCGTCGGAAATGAGACGTTTTCGAGATATCCGACAATTGTGTCACGTATCTAAGGCACACTTACCGAGAGACTGCATTAAGTGACATAAATTGTCGGATATCTCAAAAACGGCTCATTTCCGGTGGGTAGTTTCATTGAGTTCTTTACTTCTCACAATGATATCTTTCACACGACATCATATTCGCCAAAATCGAGACTAAATTTTTTTGCGGTCCCCCATTATGTTTGTACTAGCTAGGTGACATAAATTATCGGATATCTCGAAAACAGCTCATTTCCGACGGGTACTTCTATTGATTTTTTTATTCCCCACCATATCTTTCCATCAGTACCACTTTCGTCAAAATTTAACTATTTTTTGTGTGATTCTCCAGTAAGTGTGCACTACTTACGTGGCATAGATTGTCAAATATCTCGGAAACGGTTCATTTCCGACGGGTAGTTTCATTGAGTCTTTTTACTGCTCTCGATCAGATCTTTCCAACGATACCACTTTTGTCAAAATCGGTGACTTACACTTCCTGCAGTTCTCTAGTAAGTGTTGTACCATCTTCTATCTCTACGCTTATTGCTCCTGAAAAAGAAGAAAATGCTTACGATTTTTCACATGTTAAAGTCTACTTCTAAAAAGGTTTAAAATTAGTGCCGAAAAGTTTAGTCAGCTGTTTTTTACACATCGCAAGGCCAAGGAAATTACTTGGAGAGACTATTATTTTGAGTTATGTGCTTACTTTGAAAATTGGCTTAAAAAGTTATATGTAACGTCTTTTGAAGCTATTCAGGACCTTATCATAGCGGATCAGATGAAAAGGCGAGTGCCTGTCGAATGAAAACAAGATATGTTAGATGATTGGGAAAATTTAAATTCGCCAGTCGACCTTGCCGGAAAATTAGATGCATATGATTCTATAAGATCTACGTTTTCTAAAAAAATTCGGTTGTACCCCAGGAGAAAATAGAGTATTCTCGCCGAGAAAATACCTAGAAGCAGAGTAAGCCTCCAAAAGAAGATACATCTTCTACTAAATTTGCTAATCGAAGCTTAGAATCCGATGTATTTTGCTATGGTTGTGGCAAAGTGGGATTTGTAAAGAAGAAATACCCAGATTGTTCCCCTACAATTAAAAAACAAGCAGTGCAAGCTCATCGTCTTCAGCTATATAATTTAAATACATCAGCAGTTTCAGCTCCAAATGTGCCTATTACGAACTGCAATAAGAAGGTGTTAATCTGTGCACATACAAGAGCCAATCGGTCTATTGCAGGAGAATGAATGTATAAATTATTTTTGAAAACGGGTGTTGCATTGAATCCTCATACTCATTATGTAACCTTGGCTAACGGAATTACAATGGCTAGAGAAAATTTGTCTACCACTGTTCCCGTAGAAATTAAAGGCCGAGTTTTCAAAACAGAGTTTTTAATATTACCAAATGCCAAAGGTAATATAACACTTTTAGGTATGGATTTCTTGCACAATGCTAATATAATATTAGATACTGCAAGCAAAATATGGTATTTTAGTGATCATAAAAAGTTTGATTTTGTGGATGAGTACGAGGAAGAAAATAGTACGTCTGCTGGTGCTGTCGAAGTTAGTCCATATGCCTTACGTGAAGACGAAGGCGAAAATTTAATTTCCGATGAAAGGGAAAAACTTAATGATATCCTGAAAAAGTTTGAAACCAGGGGGACAGACAACTCCATTTGTTAAGCATCTTATCCATACAGGTAATAGTGCTCCTGATGCATTACCACCTTATCGGATGACTCCTGCTAAGAAAGAAATTCTTAAGAAGGAATTCGATAATCTTCTAGCTCAAGGAATCATAGAAGAATGTGAATCACCTTATGCTTCGCCTGTGGTCCTGGTACCAAAGCCCGATGGCAGTATATAACTGTGCATAGATTATAGAAAATTAAATGCAATCACAGTAGCAGATAAATATCCATTACCTCGAATGGACGACCTTTTACATGAAGCCAAGCATACTCCTTACATGTCAACTATATATCTTCCTTCTGGATATCACCAAGTTCAAGTCTATCCACTAGATCAAGATAAAACTGCATTTGTCTGTCCTTATGGAACTTATCGTTTCTTAAAATGCCTTTTGGACTAAAAAATTCTCCTTCCACGTTTCAAAAATTGATAGATCCATTTAGAAATGGTCTTAAAGATGTCTTTGCTTTATCGTACCTAGACGACATCATCGTTTTGACAGAAACATTTGAGAAACATCTCTTAGATCTTTCAGCTGTGTTCGAGAGTCTCCTTGAATTTAAGTTAGATGCCAAACGAGAAAAATGCCATTTCTTTTGTGAGAAAGTCAAGTTTCTAGGACACTGAATAACTCCAAATGGTTTAGAAGGAGGTCTAGACAAAGTATCTGCGATTAAAGCAATACCTCCACCAAAAAAAATGTTAAAGAAATTCAGTCTTTCTTACAAACCTGTTCTTGGTACAGAAGATTTATATCAAATTTTGCTGATATCTCAAGACCCCTTAGCAGTCTTACGAAAAAGAAAGAGACTCGGATATGGGAAAAAGAAGAGCAAATAGCCTTTGAAACTCTTAAACATTGTCTCATGACTTCTCCAGTACTGAAGCAAGCTGATGGAACCAAACCATTTATTCTACATACTGATGCTAGTAACTATGCTCTTGGTGCTGTACTTTTACAGGGTACCGACAAGATCTCTGAACACCTATGCTAGCCGTCTTCTTACAAATGCAGAAAGAAATTACTCCACTACTGAACGCGAGGCTTTGGCTGTTGTCTGGGCCTTAGAAAAATTTCGTGGTTCTGTGGAAGGAAAAGAAGTGATTGTAGAAACTGATTACCAATCTTTAAAATGGCTTCTGAGTCTTAAGTCACCTTCGGGGAGATTAGACCGTTGGGCACTACAATTGCAATCGTTTTTATGGAAAATAGAATATGAACCTGGAAAATTTAATGTTGAATGACGAATCTAATGGCTGGCATGCTATCACGTCCTGTGTGTAATCATCAATATGCTTTCTGCGAGACATGCAACTTTGTCAGCACAAATATGCCAACAAGAAGATCAAAAGACATGAGAGTTAAACGCAGTTACAAAATGAAAATCTTAAAAAATATACAGATTGCTTTGAAGATGAACAGAAAAGTGAAGATTTCGCCAACTGGACTGATAGAGGATTCCTGATGAATCAAGGTGTACTTTATCGTTATGCTCCTGAATCAGATGCCGAGGAAGCGCAACTGGTCATTCCAGTACAAGAAAGAGAAAATATTTTGAAACTTCATCATGACGATCCCTCAGCTGGACATTATAGTGAAGCAGGAACCTATCAAAGAATTGCTAAGAAATATTATTGGACAGGCATGTGAGACTTCATTTCTTAATGTGTAAAGAAATTCTCAGTGTGTGCTCGTTATAAAGCAACAAATCAGAAACCTGCTGGTTTATTGCGAACACCTGCTTATGCTCAGCGGTTTGAAACCCTCAGCATTGATCTTTTTCTTCTGCTAATATAGATTTTATGTATAAGTCTAATTTTAATTTTTGAAAAAAGCATTTTCCAAATTGTAGTTGTAATTTGTTAAATTATGTATTTTTTAATTACTGCAAATTTATTTTATTTTATTTTATTTTATTAATTTTTGTACAGTTTTTCTTCAAAAAATGCACTTTGTTGCAAAAAAGATATAAGCAGCTGTGAAAACAAACCTGATGAACGTTTATGCTTATTTTACAAATATGGCATATATGTTCTATACGCACTGAGGTACCTAATTGGCGCCAAAATAGTGTTTATTTGCTTTAAATGTGTATTATATAAATGTTATTATAAATTGTTTTGTTCTACCCATATTATCATTTATTCGGAGTTAAATTTAAAATTAAATTTAAAATTAAATTTTAAAATGACAGAAAAAATTTCGTTATTTCTTTATTTTGTTTTCATTTTGAAAAAATAAAAAATAAATAAATCTATATATATAAAAGTCTGGATTTCGTATTAATCATCCCACAAAAAAAATCTACCGAACCTAAAATCTTGCAAATTGGGGTAAAAATACTTCTTATAATATCGAGTGCCGCTAAGAAAGGATTTTTGAAAACTCCCCCCCTAGGGGTGGGGTGGGGGGTAAAAAAAAAGAACGAACTTAAAAAAAAGTCATGAAAAATCGGATTTTGTAGTTATGTTTCAACTGATAACATATTTTAGTGTATTTTTTCATGCTGAATCGAATGGTACTAAGCAAATTCTCTTAAATTCAGTAGTTCGTGAGATACTTACAATTTCTCTTGAAAAGGGGGGGGGGGGGGCACGTGTAACGTATTTAAGCAAAATGTTTTCTAATAATAGTAAACCTATGGAACTGAACTTAAATAATGTGGGAAAAAAAATCAATAAAAAATACTGATCTCATCCATCATCTTTTTAGGTGCGTTCGTAATTATGTAAACACGTAGCACCTATAGTTGTCGTTCAGTCCGTCCGTCCGTCCGTCTGTCCGTCCGTCTGCCTGTCTGTCAGTCCGTCTGTCTGTCCGCATGTAACAACGCAAAAACTACCCAACTGAATCGTTTTAAATTTAAAATACATAATTATTACATAATTTTGTCGAGTCATTTCAAATTTTATAAAAATCGGATGCATAGATCAATTACAGGGACAATCAAAAGGATTCTGTTACATTACGGTCAATGGGAAAAAAGTTTCAAATGCATTTTAATCGTTTGAAATTTAAAATACATAATTATTACATAATTTTGTCGAGTTATTTCAAATATTATGAAAATTTGATGAATAGATCAATTACAGGGACAATAAAAATTATTCCATTACATTACGGTCAATAGGGGGGGAAATTTCAAATGCATTTTAATCGTTTGAAATTTTAAATACATAATTATTACATAATTTTGCCGAGTTATTTCAAATTTTATCGAAATCGGATGCATAGTTCAACTACAGGGACAATCAAAAGTGTTCCGTTACATTACGGTCAATGAGGGAAAATGTTTCAAATGCATTTTAATGGTGTTACTCTCATTCGAACGTAATAAAATTGATATACATCTATAAAGTACATATTATTATATACATTTTGCATAATCTGTGGTGCAAAGACTATTTGTTATTGATTTACAAGTCTACACAAAAGTATTCCATTGCATAATAGTATAGGGAGAACATTGTTTGGTGCGCATTTTAATTGTAATTATTTACATTTTTATGAGATTGATATATGAGAGTGATATTTTCAAAACTTCGTTATCGTACGAACGCACCTCATTTGCTACGCTTCACGTGCAATTTCCAACTTATTAGATCTTTTCTGGCCACAATGGGAGCTTTTTATTCTTATTTCTTCGGCTATTTTTCACCTAATTGCTAAAGAATTCTAATTTTTGATACTTAAACTCCTTTATCTTTTTACACTTACTCGTGCCTTCTTCACTTTTTGAGACCAGAGAGCATCATCGCATGTTTTTTTCCTCTAATATATCTTCTATATAGCGTCCCTTTTGTTTTTTGTTTTTAAATTCCCTCTGTTTTTAGTTTCCACGTATTTTATCTTTTTTTAAAAACTCCCACCTAAGACGGTTAATCAGGTGTTCATACTTTTAGGACATTACGATACATCTCTGCAGCATTTATAGGTAGAAGCGTGAAATTCAAGATAGCAAATCTACTAAAAATTAGTTAAACATAGTGATTTTAAAGCTAATTTTTCTATTATGTCGTCAATATTTATTTTGAACCAGAGAATAAGATATTATACGAATAAGACAACGATTATGGCTGTTTGAATAGATATTAAGTTTTTAACCGTTACTAGATGCATTTTGTTTCATACAAGATTGTTTTAAAGAAATTGACCAGCGTAGCGGGCGAAGACTGCTAGTAAATAAATAAATACATAATAAAAAATAACGTGCTATTGTAGCATGATATATAATCAAAAAGTTTGTTTTCGCCAAATTTGCATAAAAATTCACGTTAATAAATTGTACTTTAAAAGTATCAATATTTTAAAAAAAGAAATATATATATATATATTACAAATTTAATTTAAAATTCTAAAAAAGACAAAAAAATAAAATAAAATAAAATAAAATAAAAATGTATTTTTTTAACTTGCTTTTAATAAAGTTAACAAAAATACAAAATATATAAATGTTTTTTAATGCACTAAAAAGAGAAAACTCTTGAAAAAAAAATCTCTTAAATGTACGGAGCTAAAATTAAATTGCTGGGAGTTCAATTATGGAAGATAGATGGATTTCAATGAGAATTTTCCAAATTAACTAATTATCGCAAAGTTGGCTTTATACGTATATGGCACATTATGTCTGTCGGCAAATTTGGCGATATTTCTAGAAGTTGGCTAAGTTTTGACGCTGTTGTGGTAACCCTGTCATAAGTATTTTCCCACAAATAATCACTGTTGAACCTAATGCTGATTTTTCCAGTGGAAATAAAACATAATCATTAGGCCCTTGGGGATGAGCGACTGGTATATGTGCCACATGGTGCGTCCAAAATACTTTATAATTCCCATGAATTATTTTTCAATGTAAAATTCAAATTGTTTAATTAAAACATTTTAGTGATTCCTTTACCGAAAATTTTCTTGTATGAAAAACCGGTGGTAAAAGAATTAAGCAACGGACTCTCGTCCTAAGTATTTCAGTAAATCCCCCCCCTCCCCCACCTTCTCCTCACTCAGGAATCGAATTTTTAGAAAAATCGATGTCCAATTTCTGTATTGCCTTAAATGAATACATACAGGGTGTCCAGTAAATAACTGACCTATTTTGAAATTAAATAACTAAAGAACGGTTTGAGATAAAAAAAAAAAAAATACGCGGTTTGCTGCATTGTTATTAGAAAATCAATAAATTTTTAGATATATACTTTTTAAAATAGCTCGAAATTCGACCAACAGATGGCGCTGACGGCGGCAACAGGCTGTCGAAATTCAGACATTACTCTAGGTTTCATACACATGAGCATCATGGTTTCATCTGATTTCGCAAAGTCGAATCTCAGTCAACATGTTAATCGACGCTCCACTCACCTGCAGAAATAGAGTTTGCTGGATGGAAAGAGATTTAAAATAATATTTATGCTTGAATAATGTCTATTTACTAAATAAAAAAACAAAAAAACAAAAAATAATCATCGACCTTTCACACATTACCACAAGTAAATTGTGTTCAAAAAATATTTTTGTAACTGGTAAACAGATTCTCTTTTTACGTACAATAAATTAAAAATATGGGATAAACACAGCTTTTTTAAATTAAAAAAAATCTTAATATTTAATCTAAACATTTCTTCCATTAAATAGCATGAAATTGCATTTAAAAAAATTAGAGGTGTCAAAAACCTTTAAAGGATTGATCAAGCAAACTCTTCCTGTCTATACGACATGTAGTGAAATCAGAAGTTAAAACAGTAGTATGCAAATAGTAGTGGCAAGTTCCCTGTCTAAAATAAAAGCAGGGCAGTGACTTATATAATCGGCACATAAAAATATATTAAGCCTTAAAATAAAGGTTCGTCTATATTTTTCTATAACAAATCCTGTCTTAAACACTAAAAATTATTAATCAAGACGGAGAAAGTAACATTCAAAACTACCTGCTAAAACTACCTGTCTAAAACTAAATATTTTTCATTTTACCGCAAACCGAATTCATACCTACGTTATATTCATATTTTTAAATTCGACATACCTGAAAATTTTATTACGAAAGCCTGAAAATTTTATTCAGAATTCCTGAAAATTTTATTACGAATGGAAGGATGTTAAAAAAAAAAAAAAAAAAAAAAAAAAAAAAAGCATTGTACCTGTTTTTATATCCTACGAATCATCCCTTTTCAAACGTTCATCACAGAAGACATAATAAATCCTGAATCATCATAGAATCATCATAGGTCTACTTATTTTAGTTCAACTTTATAAGTATAAATATTACCAAATTATTGGAACATTAATGTTTTTCCTATATAATTTTTAAAAAGTTCTTAGAATCATTTTTTTTTAAACAATGTTCTTTATTTCAAACCAAATGCAAGCGGAATTTTTAGAATTATGCTTACCTTTCTTTTGCTCATGAAGAATAATTAAGGAAAGATTTTATATTTCAGGATCTGGGGAAAAAGTTTCAAATGTATTTTATACGTTTGAAAATTTAAAATACATAATTATTACATAATTATGTCGAGTTATTTCAAATTTTATCAAAATCGGATGAATAGTTCAGTTACAGGGACAATCAAAAGTATTCCGTTACATTACGATTAATGGAAGAAAATGTTTCAAATGCATTTGAATGATGTTACACTCATTCGAACGAAATAAAATTGATATGCATCTATAAAATACATATTATGATATACATTTTGTGTAATCTGTTTTGCAAAGAATATTTGTTATTGATTTACAAGGCCACACAAAAGTATTCCATTACATAATGGTATAGGGAGAACATTGTTTGATGAGCGTTTTAATTATAATTCACTATTTACAATTTTATGAGATTGATATATGAGAGTAATATTTTTAAAACTTCGTTATCGTACGAACGCACCTCATTTGCTACGCTTCACGTGCAATTTCCAACTTATTATTATATAAATTGTTTGCCTCAATAGTTATTATTATTATTTTTTACTTACTGTAAATTCCTTAAAAAAACTAGAAAATAATTTAAAAAAGTACAATCAGTATTCGAAAACGAGGTTTTTGCCAAATAGGCATTAGAAAAAAATCGCGCCAAATTTAATTGCAAATAACATTTGTACTAAAAAATGAGTCACGAGAATTGAGTTCCACACACAAACGAAATGTAAATTAAAAAAAAGCGTCTAATTAAAAAAAAAAAAAAATTGTAATTTAAGAAATTACACCAACCATTTGAAAAATGTTTCACTCGAAACATTCATCTATCATTTTAAGCTAAATACCAGTTGCTTTATTGTGTATTATCCGTGCCACTGCTATAAATGACTTTATACATGCTGCAATTTGAAGGTACAGTTCGTTTAAGTTACATCACTCCATTGTCGCCAAGCATAAAGGTTGGCGACGAAAGAAACATTTCAAACTATGTAACATTGTTGGTGCGAAAGTACTGTCTGGCTCCTATAAGAAAGACTCTAGAACCGGTCTCAGGTCCGTTCTGTTGCCAAGGTAACTGCTCAGTCGACTTTATTTTTGGGAAAGTCCGGCATTCCCTTTTCTCCCGTTTAACCGATCATTCCGCGAATAAGCAATCTTTTTTTGTCCTATGGATGAAGTTCCCTCTCTACAAGTTTTGGAACCTTCGAAAGCAGGAAACTTACTCAGGGTTTTTCTTATCTCTATTAAAATACAGCTTTGGCATATACTGTTATACTTGTAAGACTTTGGCATATACTGTTTGATTTTACAGAGCAGAATTTTGGTGATGGAGGTTTTAAATCAAAGTCGATCGCAGCACATGCATCTGTGAATGGTTCCATCAGACATTGAATCAAAAAAGTTTTTTTTCCAGTTTTTCCCAAGCCGATTGCTTTTTAGTTTTCTTTTTAGGTGATGGAAAATCAAGAGTAATAGCTATAAAATTTTCCGGCTTGTTAGAATCACTATTGGCACTCAAATTTTCCTGGTTAGAACCGACCGATTGTAAAACGTCATGGCTAGTGGATTGGTTGCCCACGAAACATGATGTTTTACAATTAATCGGTTCGGCATTAAATTGCTTCCTTTTTCGCGATCGCCTTTCAACACGTAATTGGTTTTCAGCGGCTGGATAATCTTTTGATTTTCTAGTTTTCTGCATTGAAAGACGTTTTTGCGCCAAACCAAATACAGTACTACTTAGTTATCCCGTCGACCAATTTCGCCAAATGATACGAATCGCCAAACTAATGAGCAACTTATACATGTTGACTAATTTTTTATTTTAAATAACAAAAGAACAAATAAATTAGTAAAACATTAATAAAAAGTCGAAATAAAAATCATTTTATGATTATTTAAGTACGCGTATTGTGTTTAATGTCATTGAATGCGACATTCACGGTCATTCATTTCTTTGGCTTCGGATTTTTCCGTATCTGTTAATTTCCGTCTACCCTTTTATAAATTTGTTAGTTTTCTCCTTTATTACAATGATTTTAAACATTTAAATTTCCTATTCAAATAAAAATTTGGCACAAATGTCATATACGCACCACATTTGCACGTGTTTTTTTTCTCCGCCAGTTTGGCGAAATTTTTTTTTTTTTTTTTTTTTTTTTTCTAATGTAAGTTACAAATTACAGGCAATAACAGCACGTGATTTTTTATTGCAATATAAAAAAAAAATTACATGAAAAAATAAAACAGATTCTAACTTATTAAAAAAGGAAAAAAAAATAAATAAATGACAGTTAGATATAAAAAAATTTTGATATAATTTAAAAAAAAATAATTTAAAGAATTAAAATAAAAAAATATTAGTAAATAAACTTAAATTAAATAAAAAAGGGAAACAATGAATAAACAGTCATAAATAATAAACTTAATAAGTAACAAAACAGTAAACATAATTTTCACAATAAATAGTAAGACTTATAGCCATGTTGAATGCATGCAGTTGTATCATATAATCAGCACATTTTACTGAAATATTTAATTTTTTCCATTCTATTTTCCTAACAATCGTTATAAACTTATTAAACAGATCTTCTCCTGGGCACAGATGTGCAATGCCAAACTGGCGGAGAAAAAAACACGTGCAAAATGGCATTTTTGCCGATCCCACCGAAGCTAGCATAGGGAAGAAAAATACGGGCTTCTGATTGGTTGAATAATTTTGCTTTCCTTCATTTTTAAGTTTACGTTTATTTAATCATCAATTTCTGTTTGAAAAGCTTTTGAAAGCTAGATTCTCCTTCTAGTCCGGGTGCTACGCATCAGAAAACTGCAAATCGTGATAAGAATATACCGCTTGGTGAGTATGTACTTTATGATAATACAATGGATATTAGAGGGGGAGGCATCTCATAAAGTCGTCGGAATTCAAGATGTCGGCCGTTATTCAAAATGGCGTCATTTTCTGAATTTTCTTAATATGCGTATTATAAATGTGCATTTCACGTCGATTTCGATGTTTTTAAAGTCAAATTTTCGTTTTGGACACCTTTCAACATCATTTAAAAGTGTATGAATTCGGTTTATCTGTCTGTTTGTCTGTCTGTCCGCCTGTCCTTCCATGCTCTAGCTCGCTTAAATATACTCAAATTGCCATGTAAATTTTATATGTTATATGAAGTTTATAATAACATGTTCAGAGTAAAAAACAAAGAGTATAGCTTTTATGGCCCATTTACAGGGCACTCAAAGTATTTATGAATTGTCTAGCCGTCAGTCTGGCCCTACACTTTTTTGCTTAAATTTACTCGGATTTCCGTGTAATTTATATATGTGCTATCTCTAAATGTGATTTAAAGCAGTGGTAAACTGCAAAATGTTCTACATTGAAAATATAGAGAGTAGAATTTATAGTTTGTTTACAGGCACACTCAAAATAATTCCCTTACATTTTGGTCTATTGGCGAAAATACTTTTTAGGGTGTTTTAATGATGTTTAACTGTTTGAAACAAATTGAAATTAAAAGATATCACTGAAGTGCAGTAGGAGATACTTGCTGTACAGTATGGTGAGCATAGAATTTATAGTTAATTTACAAGCTTTCAAAAAAGAATACGTTTACAGTGCTGTCTATAACCATAATGTTGTGTATGTGCTTTTCAATTTATAGTATGCTTTTTTAAACTTTGCCAAGTAGGAACGAATTGCAAAATGTCATATTATTATTTTTTTGTTTGAAATGCAGCTTATAAATGCACATTGTAATTACGATGATTAATTACCAACCAAAATGAGATGAATCAAAAGTGATCCAAAATTTCAATTTGAATTTATTTTCCTTTCTTTTTGTTTCGATTCCTAACTCTTCTCGCAGACTCATTTCTTTCTGATCACCCTAATTATGTACGTTAATTACCAATCCATCTAAAAAATCTGTTTGATGCAGATATTAATTTACCAGACGTACATCGTGCACTTTTATCGGGACATTTTGTGATAAGAAAATCAATCAAACTCTTCTGAGCTATGGGCAAATGGGCATATATCAAGGACAAAAAAAAACGCTGTTCTCAGAGGAGAAAGAGGTGCAGTATTGCAGGATACATCGACATTTATACGTTGGATGGTATCTGGACCAGAAATCTGTAATTTCATACAAGAGTTTGAGTCTAACATTCAAGCAAACCCCAAGACAGAAATCGATACCATCATGAACAATATCACTTATTTCAAATTAAATTTTTCTATAGAGTGCTAAGGTTCAAGCACTCTATAGCGTACTAAAGGAATTAGGGAACCCATTTTTAGAAGATGGTGAAGACTTGCTTGTAATCGATAGCAGAGTTATTGTTCATGAGGATATTAATGAACCAATTTATTCAGCTGAGTCAACTGGTATTGACCAATTCCACAGATTCATTAAGGGACGCCTAGTAAAACAATTTTCATCAATATTTCAACCTTTAAATAAAACAAAATTCCAGTGTTTAGTACTCCGGCGAAAAACATAAACAATAAAAATACAGTCTTGAAGGTTTTAAAAACAGACGTCCAGTTGTTTTCGAGGCTTTTAATAGTTATACAGAATCGTCAGTTAGACTTGCAATTTTTTTTTCAAATATGAAAATCAACCATTTCTATCTGCATTTTCTAGTAACAGGGAATTTAGACCAAACCATAAGAGTGATTTACCACATATTTTAGAGGAAACTGTTGGGAACAATGGCAAAGTTTTTCCAGGAATATGTGATGCTTTAATATATGTTGAGCCAGTTCTTACTAACATTTTAAAGCCTCAACAAACTTCAAACACATTTAATGATTACTACATTAACACATTTTATCCTCACTTACGTAACGACATTGAGAGTTTTATATGTCAAAGAATAGATTTGGGATAGATATATTACACCAAGTTTTAAAAGAGAAACAAGACAGAAGAGAGGTGCAGGGACCAGATGACAAGTGCAACCACATGTTAGATTTCTTAAAAGTTTGTAAATAACAAAGAAGAGCTTTTTAATCAACTTGGGACGCCAGTAATAAATACCATAAAAATACGCAAGCTTTAATATAGCCACTTCAGGAGAAGAAGTTAAATCGGGAAGAAGTTAAATTTACTGCTGTAAGTTCCTTAATTGGAATGACTTGCCCTGGTCACGAAGAAGCTGATTCAAGAATAATACTGCATTTCAAAGACATGGTTGAAAAAGGACTGAAAAATATTGTTATACGCTCTATATACACTGATGTATTAGTTTTAGCGATTGCATATTTGTTTATCATTTCAGATAAATTCCTAAAAAATATTTGAGTTGCATTCGTAACATGGAAAAAATACAAATTTATTCCTGCTCATACTATAGCAATTGGACGAGAAAAGGCTTTACTAGAATTGCATTCTTTCATGGAATGCGACAGCAATCCGGGTTTCACAGGAAAGACCAAAAAGTCAAATGGGAAAACATGGATTCCATTTAAAGAAACTACTGCTGCATTTTCATATCTATAAAAACCACAAACTTCCATTCCTGAAACTATTTTAAATCTTTTAGAAAATTTCGTAGTATTGTTGTACTGTTCAACTAGCAATATCATAAGTGTCGCTAATGCAAGATAAGAATAGTTTATGGCAAAAAATCGTTCTTTTGAACATCATCCGCCAACCAAGGGTGCACTTCAACAACATATTTTACGCAGTGCTTTCCAACTTTGATACATTTGGGGACAAGCAGATCAGCGGGAAATACGTCCACTCTCTCCAAACAAATTGGAATGGTGGTTGGATAATTTATCATTAAAAAAATACTGGTTGGAATTGCCAGAGATTTCAGACTCTTATGAAGAATTAATAAAATGTAAACGTAAAATATGTAAAAATGAATGTGTCTGTAGAAAAGTTGGACTTTCTTGCACATTATTGTGCAATTCCAAAAACGAATGTGAAAAATATGATTATACCAAGTGAAGTTTGTATATTCTACAGCTTTATATGTAACATTAATTTTTTAATATATTGTATAAGTAATGTGTTGATAAAATAGTATTTTTATTATTTATATATTCCTTTAATTTTTCTACTGTAAATGACAAAAAAATATTTTAATAATTGTCCTATTTTCATTTTAGGTACATTTCTAGTATTATGAAGAGAATTTTTGAGTTATAAAAAGTGGAAATTAAACATCAGAAATAGGTTTGTAAGATGCCGAGGAATAAAACTGCAAAACATTTTAGATAATAGTCGTCATTTTGAATTTCTATAAATTTATACGATGCCTCAAATTCTTATATGTATTTTATTAATATACGATAGATATTCACTATTCGGAATATCCTTATCACAAAATGAAGTTTTGCCCCTCTTGGCACCTCCACAAATAATACTTGAATTAAATCGTGATCTTTATAAAATTTATATACAAATTACAAACGCATATTTTCTTGTTTTAGTGTGTCACTTTTAATAAACGATAAATTTGCACATCTTACTATTTAGTAAGTAAGTATATGGCAGTTCATTGCAGTATTAACATTGATGAAGATGAATTTGAATGAGTTTTAAAGAGTATAACATCATTAAAACACATTGCAAACGATTTCGCCGCATACACAATATTGTAATGCCATCTTTTTAGCACCGTGTATATGGATTATAAAAGCTATACACTTTATATTTTACTCCGAACATGTTATTACAAACTTCATACAACATATAAAATTTGCATGGCAATCTGATTACATTTAAGCGAGCTAGGGCATGGAAGGACAGGCGGACAAACGGACAGATAAATCAAATTCTTACACTCTTTTATATAATGTTGGAAAGAGTTAAAAACGAAAATTTGACTTTAAAAATATAGAAATCGACGTGAAATGCACATTTATATTACGCATATCAACAGAATTCAGAAAAACACGCCATTTTGAATAACGGCCGCCATCTTGAATTCCGACGACTTTACGCGATGCCTCCCCCTCTAATATCCATTGTATTACCATAAAGTACATACTCACCAAGTGGTATATTCTTATCACGATTTGCAGTTTTCACCTTATTTTTGTCGCGTAGCACTCGGACTATTCTGTTTTTACATATTTATTAATAGATAAAGAAATAGATAATTCGGAATTTATAATTAAAGAAGTTAATCAGGATATTCAACAATTGTTCTGTATTACTTTTAGAAAATAATAAAAATAGAATTGCCATTTCTTCTTTATATATTTTTTAACATGATGTGCACATATATACACAATCAGAACAATTTATTTAGAAATAATAGTATTTTCATTTTACGGCGTCAACTCAATTGTTCTGTATTACTTTAAAAAAAAATCTTCCTATTATTATTTTAATGATATACCCATATACACTCCTAATATGTACATTAGAATTCAGGATGATCTATTTGCAAACAATTTTTCGACCAATCAGTAGCCCGTATTTTTCTCCCCTATGCTAGCTTCGGTGGGATCGGCAAAAATGCGTGCAAATGTGGTGCGTATATGACATCTGTGCCAAAAATTATTCTAAAAGTAAAGAATTTAATTTAAATTCAAATAAAAATTCTTCTAAAAGTGTTAGATATTATACTTGTATCTTGTGGCAACACTTGCACTGAGATTTAGAATAAAGTTATGTCGCCTGATAGAAGGTTGTGTTTATTTATTGTCCTAATATGTTTAAGATAAAAGCTTGTAGGAAATACAAGACGGACAATATGTTACAAAAAGTAAAGAATTTAAATTCAAAAGTGACCACGTCATTTTGTCAATCCTCCACAGAAAACAACAACCATTTTTCAATGGTTAATTAATAAAATAAGAAGAAATGATGCCATACATAGAAATATTTTATTAAAACATATAATTGTTTTTTATTTTCACACGCGAAATATAAAATATTGTTTTGGCTATTAAAAAATGCCATTGAAAGATTATCACAAAATCTCAAAATCAATGTTTTTATGACTTTTTTTTTTTTTTTTTTTTTTTAAACAGAGAAAAAAAATAACAGATTTCTTTTCTTGGTTAAGTAAATTTTAATGTGTTTTACTGTATTTTAATATTTCTGAGTGCGTAAATGTTTACTATTTACTACATGTGCACTGTAAAAAAAAATCTGTAAAGGTACTAAACCTTTTCTAGGAAACTGGGATTCCAAGAACTTTTCCTGTAACGGTAATAGAAAAAATTCAAGTTTCAGAATCGATTACATGAATTTTTCCTGTTATCGTTACATGAAAAGTTCTTAGAGTCCCAGTTTCCTAGAAAATGTCCAGTACCTTCACAGATTTTTTTTTTTTTTTTTTTTTTTTTTTTTTTTTTTTTTTTTTTTACAGTGCACTCCGATTCGGTTATATAAGAAAAATGACGCGTACCAAATTTCTATGACATAAGCAAATAAATTGTATTTTTTAAAATCAGTTTTTTAAATACAACTTTTAAGCTTGGAACTAATTTTTGAAAGTTAGTGCATTCACCAAGTTACCTTCATACACTGTAAAAAAAAAAAATCTGTAAAGGTACTAAACATTTTCTAGGAAACTGGGATTCCAAGAACTTTTCATGTAACGGTAACAGGTAAAATCCATGTAACCGATTCTAAAACTTGAGTTTTTGTTGTTACTGTTACAGGAAAAGTTCTTGGAATCCCAGTTTCCTAGATAAAGTGTAGTACCTTTACAGATTTTTTTTACAGTGTAGGTACCTTCTTTTACAAACAGAATCGAAATCGGACAAGTATTTTTTGAGATTTGTTTGACGGAAGAATTATGTTTGACTTTTAATATCGTTACGTACTATGTGTATAAGCCTTCGCTTCGCGCAGACAGTAAAAAAAGGCAACTCATTCGCATTCATAAAAACACATTATTGCGTCAGACTACTAGTACAAAATAACTGACATGCAGTAAGTAAACATCATTGACACTAAGATTTGAAATAAGAACCTCAAGTCGATTTTATTTTTTTCTTAAAAATTACTTGGTTTCATTTAGAGCGGGAGGTGGCAGGACAGGCAATAATCTCATCGAGTTTCAATTGTGGAATTTTGATGAGTTGATTGTCTGCGCTCCCACCTCCCGGTCTAATCTATCTATCTGTTTATTAATCCACATCGCCCTCCGAATATTAAGTCTGAGCGCTGACACAAAAATGTGGACTGCCGAAGGCGGGTTTTTTTCAGCGTGTGTACGATACCTTGAATTTTGATATCAGTATTTTGTTTAAGTTTTTTCCGCTTTATTTTTCTGAGATTGAACAAGTGTCTAAAACTGGTGTCTAAATTTAGAGACAGTGTTGAATTCATAAACTTTTTTCAGGCAGGAATTTTAGTGACTCTGGGGAGGCCATTATAAAATTTCCGGGTGGAAATTACACGTTTTGACCATAGCAAATACAAAATCTCGAATTTACAGGAAGGGACATCCCGGAAGAGAAATGTTCACCCTCCCCAGGCTACCCTTGAATTGCGCACTCTTGGCTCAGTACCGATCTTACAAATGGGGATGCAGGAATGGGGAAAGAAACAACAGATAAGAGCCAACTGACTTGTAATTAAGAGAGGTTACCACATTAGCGCTTATTCGCTTCTTTCTGACAAACACTTTTTGGTATACAGGCCCTGAAGTAAGATAAGTCGAATGACATTTTTTTTCCTCATTAGACATCTGTTTTCGCACTCTTTCCCGTCCCAATGATTCTTCAATGTCATGGTCACTGGTCAGGTGTTCAGTTACCCTTTCGAGAGGAATTCAACATCCTGCTCTCTTTTCACAGTACATATCTATATAAAGAACCATTTTGTAGATATAGTTCCCATATGAAATATAACTAACCTCCGTAACGTTTTACAGCGTTAACGGGAATTATAATCCATTATGAATAATTAAAAATATACGAAATGTATTACGTATAAATAAAATTACAAACATGCAAACATTTTCAGAACAATAGCTTTATTTTTTTTTCCACATCATTAATATTCTAAAATTCTATTAAGAGGTTTAATCAATTAACTCCCCACCCCCTTATTAATGTTAAATGTATGGGAATAAAATGCATTCGTATAGTAAATTAGAAAATTTAAGTGCTTAAAAGGATTTGCACATTCGTATATTTAAACAAGTTGGAAATTCCACGTAAAGCGTGACAAATGAGGTGCTTTCGTATGATAACGATGTTTTTAAAATATTCAGATCTTGCTGCTAGTAGATAGTACTTCGGATAGAGTATAGTAGTGAAATATATATGTATTTTGTGTGTGTGTGTGTGTTCCTGTAAATATACAAGAAATAATTTTTATTACACCTCAGCGACGTATATCATACACTATACTCTCTACTTTCTTTTATACAGGAAATAACTTGTAGTATTCCTCAGCAATGTATATCAATACGAATTTATTATTTCCAGCTGAGCGAAAAATTGCCCAGGCCGGGAATTTCGCTCAGCTGGAAATAATAAATTCGTATGATAACTTTACCAATCAGTTTGATTGTGTTAAAAATAATAGTAATGTATATCAATCTCATGTTAAATAGTCAATATCAAATGTTAAATAGTCAATTACAATTATCGCACCAAAAAAATGTTCTTCTGTACCATTATGTATTGGAATACTTTTGTGTGACCTTGTAAATCAATAAAAAATGCTTTTTGCACCACAGATTGTGCAAAATGTATATTATAATATGTATGTTCATAGAGACATAACAATTTTATTGTGTTCGAATTAGTGTAGTCCATTAAAATGCATTTGAAACATTTTTCCCCATTGACCGTAATGTAACGGAATAATTTTGATTGCCCCTGTAATTGATCTATGCATCCGATTTTCATAAAATTTGAAATGATTCGACTAAATTATATAATGATTATATATTTTAAATTTCAAACGATTAAAATGTATTTGAAACTTTTCCCCTTATTCACCGTAATGTAACGGAATACTTTTGATTGTCCCTGTAATTGATCTATGCATCCGATTTTCATAAAATTTTAAATGACTGGACAAAATTATATAATAATTATATATTTTAAATTTCAAATAATTCGGTTGGGTAGTTTTTGCGTTCTTATATGCGGACAGACAGACAGACGGACGGACGGACTGAACGACAACTATAGATGCTACGTATTTACATAATTACGAACGCACCTAAAAAAATCTCCCTAGAAAATTAACATTTTTGTCTTATTTATTTATACTTCTCTTAAAGGATGTTTCAAAATTGTCAAAATATTTATAAAATATGTGTTTAATTTAATATTTTATGCGTTAAAAGCTAATGAGCGGTGATTAATATTTTAACCCTTCCAGATAAATTTCGACAAAAACATTTGCAACAATGAATTTCAAAAAATGGAGTGCATCTCACTATTTTTCGTTAAACGTTAGGTTCTCATATTTATCGCTTTTTAGGTGCGTTCGTAATTATGTAAATACGTAGCACCTATAGTGGTCGTTCAGTCCGTCCGTCTGTCCGCATATAACAACGCAAAAACAACCCAACCGAATCGTTTGAAATTTAAAATATATAATTGTTGCATAATTTTTTCAAGTTATTTCAAATTTTATGAATTCAACTGCATAAAAAATAAAATGCATAATTATTATGCTAATAAAATGTATAATTATTACATAATTTTGTCGAGTCATTTCAAATTTTATGAAAATCGGATGCATAGATCAATTACAGGGCCAATCAAAAGTATTCCATTACATTACGGTCAAAGGGGAAAAAAGTTTCAAATGCACTTTAATCGTTTGAAACTTAAAATACATAATTATTAAATAATTTTGTCGAGTTATTTCAATTTTTTTGATAATCGGTGCATAGATCAATTACAAGAGCAATCAAAAGTATTCAATTACATTATGGTCAATGGGGAAAAAGTTTTAAATGTACTTTATACGTTTGAAATTTAAAATACATTATTATTACATAATTTTGTCGAGTCATTTCAAATTTTATGAAAATCGGATGAATAGATTGATTACAGGGACAATCAAAAGTATTCCGTTACCTTACGGTCAATAATAGGTTTAAAATATTGATTTACTTTCGGAGATATTTTAAATATAAAAATGCATCAAACGTCTGTATACTTAACCTTACGAAAGGGAATTCGGAAGCTGACTGACCAGCACCCTTAAACAATATTTTCCCCCTCCTGACTGTTTTAATCCAGGCGAAATAAACATTTTACCTATTTAATTTAAATGCTTTAAGTGATAAATTAAAATAACATAAAAAGATTATAGCTTGACATGTTTCATTGCTCTTACGGCAACATTTTCAAAAGCAAATAAATGAATTATTTGCATAATCATTTGAATAATCATTTATTTGCTTTTGAAAATGTTGCCGTAAGAGCAATGAAACATGTCAAGCTATAATCTTTTTATGCTATTTTAATTTATCACTTAAAGCATTTAAATTAAATTGATATTTTAAAGTGATGTTTATATTATATGTAAAATTTTACCTTTCAAAAATCGGGTGGAAGATTTTTTTTCTGATTTTTTCATAATGATGCTAACATGGATAAACCACGTTTTCGAATAAAAATTTCTCAAGGCTAAATTTTCTGTGGTCAAAAAACAACAAAATTTTGAGATTTTATTTTATTTTATTTATTATTTTTTTTTTATATCTCGAGATTTGTTGCCATAGCAATATATTTGTCAGTTACAATATTAAATAGGACAAAATTCTGTATAATATTTCTTATTTTCAATTTTTTTATACACTAAGTAGCAAGCGCAGTTCGCCAAAATCCCCCCAAATCCCATTCTATTTAAAATTAAAGAGTATAAATAAGAAAATTTGTTTGTGTTTGTAGCTTTTGTATTGAGAAAAACTAATGCCTGAAAGTGAGGTACATATGAAATTATCAAAGAGTGTGGAAAACAAGATTAGAAATTTCTCGACAACTAATAATCCGATCGATTTCGTTTTTTATGCAAAATTTGTGTCAATTTATTGCCTTTTACGTCCACTCATTAAAATAAAAAAAATTCGAAAATTTTTATATACCTTTCATCAGAACAAATTTTTCGAGAGTCCGAAAAAATAGTTCCGAATAATCGAAGTTACTGATATTAAATAAGCTTCGTCCCATTCTTACCTACTAATCACATACAAAATTTCAAGTCTCTATCTCAATTTGTTCGGGAGATAGAGCGGTTGCAGACAGACAGACAGACACACAGACGGACGGCCGGCAAAAATTTTTTTCTAAAAATATGTTTTTCAGTGTCCGAAACTTGTAAATCCGTCAAAAAAATCGATTTTCAAAACGATTGCAAGACTTACCCTATACTACGTATGATGGGTAAGTGATAATAATAATGATTCAATGGTAATTGAATAATTTCTAAATTTACAACTATGAGACTAAATTAGTCACCCGTAATATTAAACCTATTGAAGTGTTCATGTCGAATATCTTGCTTGCTTTTATTACTTATATATATATATATATATATATATATATATATATATATATATATTCATGAGATAATTGAGATCAATATCTAATGCTGTACTTTTTCGGGTTTAATTAATTAATTAATTTTTTAAATATTTCGGAAAATTGTTTGGGGCGTTTTCTGAAATTAAAGTAGCTTCTTTAAAAAAATGCAACCAAATTTACAAAATTAAAAGTACGCAACGTTAGATAGCGACCTTAAATATTAAATGAACAACAACAAAATAATCATAATAATAATAATAAATAAAATAAACGTCAAAATTCGAGCTTGAATTCTAAAAAGAATGCTCCCATAGGTTTAACATTAGCATGCAAATGCTTTCGCGTGAAACTACACTAGTCATACGAACAAACTAGAACGCTAATCTTAAACCTAGGAGCGTTCTTTTTTACAATTTCTCGCTTGTAATTTAATAGTTTTAAAAGGTCTTTTTTCTGTTTGAGATTACAATTGCTGACGGACAATTGCTGCTACAATTGCTGCTAGAATTCTAACGGGATTAGTGTTTACTTTATCTATTTTGGTTACTTTAGTTTTCTATTTTGATTACAGTTTTTATTTATTTATTTATTCATTCATTATTTTTCTATAAAATTACAATTGATTAGTAATACGAAAATGTATATTTGGAATAAAAAAGAAACATATAGTACAATATTTAAATATATTTCTGAGTAAAACTTGCTCTAAACATTTTTCAGATATTTTTTATGATCTTACTATGACTAGAGTTAATCTTTTCAATATAAATTTACTAAAAAGCCCCTAAAACTCAAAATACTATTACTCAAATGGTAATAAATTTTTCTAATCAAATATTTAATAAAATCAATGTAAATTCTATAATAAATGATAAAAACTGAAAATTTCCTATAAATAATATTCAAATATCAAAAACTTCAAAATATTCAATATTTAACTATAATTCGTTCTTATAAATACTTCTGATGATAGTACTTTCCCCTGCAAATGCAATGACCCCTCTCTACACAAATACATTAATAATGATCATGGTCATATTATTACTGGAAATCTAAATACTGTATATGACTTAACACTGAAAAAATTAATGGGTTATGGTACTAAGTATAGAATTACATTCAAATAAAACATTAATTCTGTAATAAAACAATTTACTTATGATATATATGCGGGATATTGAGTGATTAACTTATGATTTAAGCAAAACTAATATTCTTGAAAGTATAAAAAGGTTTAATAGACATAAAACATGTACGTAACATTCAAAGATAACAGTAGAAATGAATAATATTCAGTATAAATAAGCTTCCCTGAGCTTTGCATTAAAAATCCATCAAACTCGCCATCGCTGAAACCTATAGAACACCTCGTTCTTTTCACTCATCATCACATGAGTCTCATTTGGGATATCACGTTCATTAAATCATTGAGTTTATTATCTTTTATTGCTGAATACTTCATTTTTTAATCCCACATATATATATTTATTTATAAAATTGCAATATATTGTAACAAACCTATTGAATATTTCAATCAATGGAAAATTTTAGTTATTGATAAATTAACTAAGACTTTAAAATACAATATTTCACATCTGGATTATATAAATACAAAGCATCTTTTCCAGCAAATCACTAAATTGCAACAAAACTGTAATAACTTATGTTGACAAATCTCCAAATAATTATGCAATTATATATAAATCCTATCATCATCAACTGCTTAAATCTAGTATATCTTCTAATAACACATTCCAAAAAACTAATGATAACATAATTGTAAACAATCGTAAAATTAAAGACTTTTATGAATTATTAGACATTAACTCTACTAACTTTAAATATCCTTATCTAGTTCTTATACTCAAATTTGATAAGAATCCTGTTAAATTTAGAACAGTTACAATTCGTTGCAATATACTTATAAAAATGCTGCTAACAAACTTCTATTAACAGTTCTTAATCAAATATATAAAATTACAAAAACCAGTGATAATAATAAATACTATAAAGAATAGTTATGAATTGGACAATAGTATGAAAAATCTTAAATGTATAAAAAATATAACTGCATATGACTTCAAATATCTTTCTAATAATATCGATTTATTAGATTTACATAATATAATAAATGCACTTAAAAAAAATATCAACATGATTTGGATCTATCAATGAACATTGAAACTGATTATTTTCTTAAACTAATTTCATTATCTAAGGTATCCTGGGGTAATAACGCCACGTTAAGGTTCTACCAATTTTCACGGCTCAGTTTTAGTTTGTATTTTTCAAACAAATATCTCTTTATCATTAACATTATTGATATTATTTAAATATCAATTTATCAAGAACTAAAATTTTTCATTGATTGAAATATTCAATAGATTTGTTACAATATATTGCAATTTTATAAATAAATATATATATGTGGGATTAAAGAATGAAGTATTCAGCAATAAAAGATAATATGATATATAATTTGATAGAGCAACTTATTTACTATCTGTATTAAAAAAAATAATTTAACAGATATGTATTCATAAAGTGTAATGGCGTGATTTCTTGACCAATGCTATTTGGCGTTATTACCCACCTATATGGGTAATAACGCCATGCAAACAAAACTATGAAATAAGATGGAATAATGGCATGTAGATTGTCCAATTCTAAAAATACAAACTCTACAAACTTAGAAATTGACAAATTGCATTCTAAGCTATTGAAAATGTTCATTTTTTTGTGTAAGAAAAGTGTAAGAAAAATAAAGATGTCGAGTGGGGGGGGGGGGGGGGGGAGTTTGTGGCAAAAGAATATCAGACCGTGAGCTTCTTTTTGCTTAAAAAGGACCGCTTAAATAGAATTATTAGAAACATTGCACAGTTTTAACTGTGTTTATTTGAATCAGTATTTAGGATGTAGCTCGGTCACTGTAGGGAATCAACCGGAGTATTAATGCCAAGGATTGGCGTTATTACCCCGTTATAGTTATTGCGCTGTACATTTTAAATTACAAATTATCTCGAGAAGTTATCCAAAATCTTCCACAACATTTTGAAAGTCCATGAAATGTATTACAAATTTAAGTAATTAACAAAGTATTTCCGGATAAAAAAAATAGTCTTCACATCACAAAACGTATCTTGCAAATTTTAGATCAAGCGTTAATTTTAGTTGCTTGTAAAAACAATAAGACCTAAAAATGAAACAAATTAACTTGAAGCTATTTTTTGCGATTTATATGACTCAAAACCCTTCTGCGCAGAGTCTATGGATGTCATTTACCAGATTATTTCATAATTATGCAAAATATTACCCCGCCTGGCGTTATTACACCAGACCACCTTATAATAATTTTATAATGCAAGATAACATAATATATATACAAAAAGTTGGTATACCACAAGGTGGTTGTACATCTAGTATATTATCTGACTTATATCATCATGAACGTAAATTATTTTGATAATAAATTACATTTATATCGATAAATTGATGATATAATTTTAATTGATACTGATAATACCAGTATATCTCAATTCCCAGTTGATTATCCATCTAACCTAGAAATTACAAAACACCTGCTTTATAATAATGCCATTAACTTTTTAGATCTTAAAATTATATTAAAGGAAAACAAATTAATAACTGATATTTATGATAAACGGAATGAGTTTAATTTTAAAGTTAATACATTTACTAATTTTAAATCCTATCTTCATAATTCTGTATATCGTAATATAATCATTAATCATTTATATAGAATAAAATGTTTATGTTCTTCTCATTTAATTAATGCAAATATTAAAAAGCTTGTTTATGATGCTATAAATAATGGTTTTCCTAAAAATTCACTTATTCTTTAATTTACAATTAGTTGTTACATGATTTAAAAATTAATTAACTTTTTCGTAAAAATGAACCAAAAAATTAATAAAACATAAAAATAATAATTAAAAATTAAAAATGTAAAAAATATTAAAAAATGCATATAATAGGATGGTTAGGTGGGTAGATATTAGAGTACGGAGGAGGGCGCTATTGTCTGGATAAAACGCAAAGGTTGTTTTATATTTTTAAAAAAATTGAGAGAGGGAAATGCATTAATTAAATTGGAACAAAGTTTCTATGGAGTTTAAATAACACCAATGTATGGATTATTGTTTAGTTATATCAATTACATTAAAATAATTTTATTCATTTACATTATTAAATTGCACTTCACTTTTAATAAATGAAAGACCTATAATACTACTAAATGTATAGGGTACATATATTAATTATCTATTTTTTAATCTTTTACATCCTAAATTAAGATATTGGTTTTAGCCTAGCATAGTCAAATTAAATGTTATTGATTTAAATATTAATAGAGTAAACTATGGTGTATGGTATAACAAATTTAATATAGGAGGAAATATGGTGTATGGTTTATTTTTTCTGGTATCACTTTACTCTGCTTTTAATTTATTTATTAATTTATTATTATCATGTGTACGATAATTATTTTTTATTTTTTCCCTTTTCATTTTTCATTTTTAATTTTTCTATCGAATTTAGTAATTTTGTTGTGCCTTGTTTTTAATGTTATTTCTTGATTGAATTTTGGTTTTATGTGGATTGGTAGCCCCAAAATCGTATTATTTTGCTTTTTCATGGCTAATACGAAGATGAAACCACACACTTCTTTTGTTAGTTCCAAAGTATTTGGGGCTTGATAATTCTGCTTTGGTTCAACAAATTCCATTTGTATTCATTTTATTTATTTATTTAATTTTTTCTCATGTTCAATATGGTTTTTTTTCTATTAAATTCAAATGGTTCATATTATAATATAATTAATGGTTACATATACATATACATACACATAACGCATGTATATATATATATTAACCGAAAAAATGTAAAATGCGTAAAATCTTTAAAAAAGAGAATTGTATTATTTAAAGCGGAATATATTTCAGTTCTTTTTCGGTTTTCAAGATTTTATTGAATCAATGTTTGACAAAGCTGATTATGTATTTATTGATAACACACTTAAGGGGGCTCAGGGGTTGAAAACTTTTCAAAAAATCGATTTCTTTAATGATCTAATTTGATTATTCATTGAATTCTTAACTCAGTGCAAAAAACCGCATAAAAATATTTGCATTTTTAACGGAGTTATAAACATTTATGTATCAACACTTTCATAGCCGCATCCATATAACTTTAAGTCGCGTTTTCTCAAAACTTGATTTTTGATGACTAACACCAAGATTTAAAAAAAAAATTATTTGTTGGAATGGCTTAATTTTTTTTCATGCATATAACATTATTATCTAGATTATGAATTAATATATTTTAGATAGTTCAATATTTTGAGTATTTTTAATGGAAAAAAGTTGTATTTTTTAGGGGGGTTTTAAATTTTCAACTTTGAGAGATTTTTTAATAATGTTTTTTTAAGTGATAGTTATATCCTTAATTCATAATCTAGATAATGATGTTATATGCATGCAAGAAAAAAAAAAAGCCATTCCATCAAATTGGTTTTTTTAATCTTGGTGTTAGTCGTCAAAAATCAAGTTTTGAGAAAACAAGACTTAAAATTGAAATTATATGGATCCGGCTATGTAAATATTGATACGTAAATGCTCCGTAAAAATAACTCCGTTAAAAATGCTAATATTTTTATGCGGTTTTTTGCATTGAGTTAAGAATTAATTCAATAATCAAACTAGATCATAAAAAAAATCGATTTTTTAAAAAGTTTTCAACCTCTGAGCCCTCTTAAAATTTTCAAGATCCGGCTATTACAAATTTATTTAAATTCTCATGGTAAATTTTCTTTTTAAGAGGAGGGGCAGAGAGCTCCAAAACCCGTGAATGCCGCGTGTGTGAAAAAGGGTCCTGAAACACATTATTTACTGCTACTAATATATTGAGGGTGACATACGTGATTAAATCTGTGGGAAACATTTGAATAATCGAGGCAAAACTACGTTTTTCACCGCTTTTAAGAAAATTGAAAAAATGTCCTATTTCTGAAATAGTGTACTGCTCTTGCTATTGAGTGTATAAAAAATTGTAAGCATGAAAGTTATAGAGAATTTTGTCCTGTTAAATATTTTAACTGATAAATAATATGCTACGGCCACAGGTCTCAAAATATTTAAAAATATATATATATATTTTAATTTATTGTTTAAATTTATTGTTTGTTACCACAGAAAATTTAGCCTTCAGAAATTTTGTTCGAAAAATTGTTTTTTCCATGTTGATATCATTATAAATAATTCAGAAAAAAGTCATGTAAAATATGACAGTTAGTTATATTATAAGAATAATGTGTAAGTTTTTTATTTTATTTTTAACGAGCTTGAGAAACAAATTCACGTCAATTTTAAGGCGGTTTTGGAAAAAAAAAATCCCTGTTCAATAATTAAAAAAAATGTGCACATTGGCATGCTTTGGAATATATATTTTTTTTTCCTATAAAGGAATTAAACCTGAAGTTATAAGCTACTGCACTGTCAGAAAAATTCTTCAATATACACTAAGTTATCGTTATTTTTTCACAAATAACTTCTGTTCTCCCAGAAAACGTACTTGTTCTGTGAATTCATTCCGACCGTCGAAAAATGAGGAAAAGAATCCGTTTATATCTAGCACGCATGCGCATTGGGTCTGTTAGTAATAAGTTCGAATTTATTTTTAAAATGAAAAACAAAAATATTCTATTGATTAAAATGTCTAATTTAGTTTTAAAAGACAAAAAGGTTTTCGAATTTAAAAATAAATAACAATTACTTTCTTTATTCGTTCAAAAATTCTCACAAATAGAACATCCATGTTTTTTCTCTAACATTCTACGTAATATATTTAAAACTCACATTTTTATACTATATTAATACTAAACGTAAAAAAAAAACCAGCCACAGTTTCATTAAAGATGAAATCTTTCCGAGATTAACTGCATAATTAGAAGATTTTAAACGAAGTACACCAATCCACACCCATATGAAATGAACTGTTCTATTTTAAAGCTTAATCACCATGAGCCGCTGTAGCGCCGTGGATGAGCGCTGGTCTGGTAACGCTGGGGTCGTCAGTTCGATCCCCACCTCTTCCGCGTTGATTTTTTCAAGTGACGGATATTTTTCCTCTTTTGACGGAGAAAAAAATAAACGGAAAATCGTCAATATACAGACAATTTCTGGCAGCAGTGCTGCCAGTGCATTTTCTGTGAAAAGACGGAAGTTTTTTTGAGAGTGTGTTGTCTCACAACATTTTAAAAGCTGAAGCGTCCGGAAATTCTGTGCAAAATGTCATTCTAGATAAAATTCTGTTTTTAATTAATTCCGAGAAAAAAGAAAAAAACGAAGAATGGGAAAGCTATTCGATATCATTGTTTCTGAATAGCATCTGTTAGTCTCATGCGTTTCAGACCAAAAACAAATTCACAAATATATTAGATAATAGATCTTTTGGATTTCAGAACAATCTTAACACAGAATAATTTTAGCTTAATGCTCCAATTTTATTATTTTTAAATATTTATTTTTAATGTAATTTCGAGATTCAGAGGGAGAACAAACTTGCAATTTGACAAGTAGATAATAAAAAAAAATTCCATTACATCTCAAACTCTAAGTAATAGTATTTAATAATTAGCGATTTTTCTCGTTATAAAGACATTACTACAATTCACAATAAATATCAATCAATTTTCATTTTATCATAAATTATGTTACAGATTATAGATATTACTTGTTTTTTAAAGTTTTCTTTTTCAATTTACAATTTCATATGATAAAATAAAAACGCATGTTTAAACAGTTTAATGATTTCTAAATATTACTTTTTAATTCTTATTAGTTTTTTTACCTTTTTTAAAATATCTTGCAGGTCTTAAATGAAAATCTTTTTCTTTAAACTAGCGTAGTCCGAAATCTGTGGGGTTTCTCTCTCTCTCTTTTAATCATTGAAAGTATTTCTCTAAAATATTCAATGCAATCATTTGAGTACACTGGAATTCATTTTAGTGCAAAATTAATAAGTCAAGATTCCATTTATTAGCACACTACTTTTAAATTAGATATCACAATTTTCTAGATTCATGTACAGTTTTTGACTCCTCTCACTCAAAGAAATGTTTTGGGGTAAAAGCGTCTGATAATAAACTGAAATACACATTGGAAATTAAAGTCTAGTTAATGTAACTCAACGCCTTAAGGGTGTTCTTAACTGATCCGCTCAACAAGCGAAAAACGTTTTGACACATTTACAAATTCATTTTTTAACAGAAAGTTATAAAATTTTAATGTCTGACTATGAAAGCGATTTTGAATTGAACTTATTTTTCCATTTTATGATAATTAAATTACTTATCGAGTTATAAGCTATTTCGATGACGCAATCACCCGTTTTTTTTCTCCTTTTCGACCAGTTTTTCTGCTTTCGTCGGGAAATATGCTCAAAAGTGTCAACTTTGAAGACTTGTTATGAAAAATCTATTGTGTTTTTTAAAAAACAAAAGACTGAGTGCAATTAGACAGTTTCTGAATAATAACACCTGCTATTTTCATGCATTTCCGAACAAAAATAAATTAATGTATGTGTCACAAAGTAACCCTTTTTGATTTAAGAACGCACTTAGTGTACTTTTCTTATTTTCTTTGAAATTAAGATAAATTCTATAAATATTATGACATGTGAAATTACTTGGACGCAAGTTTAAAATCATTAAAACGTTTATATATAAAAATTTGATTCAATCCATAAAGATTTATAGTTTACAATGACATTTAGTATTCAGAAATTCACTCTAGTTTACTATAGAAATGTCAAAAGTGTTTTTATTTTCCTAACAGATCGCCAATGATGGTGCGAGAAATACATTCCGCATTTAAAATATGAGGTAGAGTAAATAAAATGAAAGTGAAATAACAATACATAAAACTGAGCATAAATTTGGTAATAATTTCTGTATTTACAAATTCATAGTGTTTGCTTTTTACTGAAATCTCAATGTAAAATATGCTACTTCCAAATTATGTATTTCACACAAATAATTTATTTTAACCAGTTTATTTTATTTGAAAAATTAAAAGTTGTCAAATTATAGGTACAATAACTCAAGTAAAAGAAAAGATGAGATTGATGCGTGGGAATATGAGAAATCTTAAAGGAATCTATGCTGTAGTTTAAATTTTATTAGCTATTGCCAGTGTAGTTATTTTCAAGAAGCAAGAAGCAATAATTAATCTTAATAATAAATCCTAATTTCACTCAATTTAAATAATAATATATAAAAATTATCTTAATAATAAATCCTAATTTCACTCAATTTTAATAATAATGTATAAAAATTATCTTAATATAATAATTTAAAAAAGATAAATTTAGTTTTAAACAGAAAGTGTTTCAATTTCCACTCAGGTTTAAAGGACAGCATTTTAAGAGCCTTCCATAAAAAGCAAATACTGCAAAATAACAGATAAATGCAACACGTGCATTTTTGCGGAAGTTAAAATGATTATTTCTAGTTGCTAAAGCAAAGAGAACATGTGGCAATTACCATCAATATCCTTTAGCTGAAAAGGGACCATCTCTGGCAAAGAATTTGCGTAAAAGTAAAGAGTTCTCAACCTCTTTATTATTTCCGGCAACCATCTAGTTAATGAGATAGTTGACGCACCGTGTCACACCCTTGATTGATAGATTTGTGGATTTGGGACATTCCCCGCACTCTTTAGGGGACAGTACATACGTTTAAAAAAATCCGCCTTCGGCAACTTCCAATTTTGTGTCAACGCTCAGGACTTACGAGGATCATACTGGCATACTCCGAAAAATCTGAAAAAATTACAGTATGCTCGTCTCATGAGGATATATACGTTTATATAAAAAAAAAAAAAAAATCGGTGGAATCTCCGTGTCCTGTTTGTAAAAAAATAATGAAAATTTCGTTATTTGGCGATTTGTAATCAGTTGGCGATGAAAAGCAATTTCAAGAAATGCTATTTTTTTTTTTTTTTTTTTTTTTTTTTTTTATATCTCAAATCCCTTTTAAAGGAAAAAAAATCATGTTTAACGTGTTTAGATAAATTAAATGTCTTTGGTTTTGTCAGTTTTAGTTTGTTTCAAGTATTATTTCGTTATATTGATATTTATACGTATTTATATTCAAATTTAACCATCAAAATTTGAGATTTAAAACGAAATTCAAATTTAAATTAACTAAAATTGTTTCAAGTTCAAAGTCCAGTTGAGCATTGTCAATTCCATTTTGTTGCTATGGAAACATCTGACTTTTATTTTTGAATACGTTAAAATGTATGAAAATAATTTTACTGAATAAGAATTTATATATGAAAATATTTTTTCCAGAGGTAAATTAAATAACTACAGCAACAAAAAATGTATATGTTACAGGCCAAATCCGATTTTAGGCCAAATTAGATTGACCTAGTCCAAACTAGTCTATCCTAACGCCCATCGGATAAACTAGTTTTTCCTAGGCAAAACTAGTCTATCCTAATGCCCATAGGATAGACTAGTTTTTCCTAGGCTAAACTAGTCTATCCGAACGCCCATCGGATAAACTAGTTTTTCCTCGGCCAAACTACTCTATCCAAACGGTCATTAGGATGAACTAGTTTAGCCTGCTATTCATTGGTTTGAACTATTTTATCCTAGGCCGAATTAGATTGTCCTAGGCCAACCCAATTTGGCGTGATTTTATTGAATCTAAAGACCGCCACGGCGCCAAATTTCTAGTTTTGATCTATTTTAGCCTAGGCCGATGCAATTTGACGCGATTTTAGCTCACAGACTATTAAAGCCTGAGAGCTTATGTGCTCGCAGATTCTGTGTGTGTGTATGTAACCATGTACGTATGTATATACGTACGTATGTACATACTTATGTGCGCACGTATGTAGGACTAATATAACGCGACTAATATAATGGACTAATGTGTAACTAATATAACGCGAGCACTCTAGTGTTGGAATTTGGACGCGATTTAGTTCAAACCAGCCGGCTTCGCCCGCTATCGGGCCCCTTCTTTTATATAAAATCTTGAAACGGACGTATGTTGAAGCGAACGAACCTCGAAGAGAAAAAAACATTATGATAAATATTTAAGAAAAAGGATTCTGCATCGAAATACCACTATTTTCTAACAATAATTTTTGTAAAAATGTTATATTTTTGCTGGAATTTTTTGAAACTTTGTGATAGTTTATGGCATATGATATAAATTTATTTTAAAAAGTTACCTTTCGGTGTGGAAGAGCATGTGGTTGCGAACAAAATCAGGAAATATAACGGAAATTCTATGTTTTAAAGCACCGCGACCTCAAGTAACATATCTACTAACAGGTTTTTTAACGGTGTTTCATTCAGATACAGTTTTGTTAATAATAGAGTACGCTCCCTGGTGTTGGAATGAGGAACTAATATAACGTGACTTAGTTAAAACTTGCTGGCTTCGCCCGCTATCGGACTAGCGTGGGCAGCGGGGATATGGTTCGAATTTCGTTCGCTTCGAGGTTCTTTCGAAAAAGAGGGTTACATTCGGCGGTGCATGCTCAGCACGCTTGCTACGATTTAAATTTTGTTCGCTTCGAAGTTCGTTCGAAAAGGAAGAGAGCATTCGGCAGTACGCGTGCAGCACACCTGCTATACGCTGCCGCGGGCTGTGGGGACGCGGCTGAAGAACTAATGCACGAAATTTAATAAAAATTTATATTCAGGTAGTCTCTCATCTAAATGGATGCTGATTTGTTTTTGGTGTAAATCGCTCATCAGGTGGAGCTGCTGTTTTGCATTTTTTACGATTTACACATCAGCTTTATCTTAATAACTAATACCATCAAATTTCCATCAAACTTTAGATTCAGTTCGTCCATGACATGAGTTCGTGTTGTTTCTATTTTGAAGTAAATCATTCAATATGGCTATGATATGCTGCATTTTTCACAATTTTCACATTAGCTGTATCTCAAGAACTAATGAACGGAATTTAATAAAAATTTATATTCAGATAGTCCCTGATATAAAACGATTCTGATTACTTTTTCATGTAAATAGTTCAACAAATGGCGCTTCTAAAGTGCATTTTTACTAATTTGCATTAACACTATTTCAATAATTAATTTACGGATTTTCATCAAACTTCCGTAATCAATAAATCCGTGATATGAATTAATTTTTTTACGTTTTCATGTTAATTGCTCAATAGGTGGCATTGTTGTGCTCAATTTTCCCGATTCCTGAAATAGCTCGATCGCAAGAATTAATACACGAATTTTCATCAAACTTTAGATTCAGTAAGTCCCTGATATAAATTACTATTCTGCAGTTTTGGAGTAAATCTCTTGAAAGGTAGCGCCGCTATACGGTATTATTCATGAATATTGCAATAGCTCTATCTCAGGATCTAATGCACGAATTTTCATCAAACTCCAGATTCTGTTAGTCCTTGATATAAAAAAGTACAAAAGTACTTTTTAGTTTTTGGAATAAATCGTGCAACAGGTGGCGCTGCTAGCATTATTCATGATTATCGCAATAGTTCTATCTCAAGAAGAAATTCACGGATTTCCATCAAGCTTCAAATTCAGTTAGTCCCTGATATAAATTAATATTCCTTTTTTAGAGTAAATGGCTCAATAGTTAGCGCCTGTATCCAGTTTTTTAATGATTTCTGCGATAATTCTATCTCAAATAGTACTGATATACAGATTTTCATCAAATTTCAGGTTGAATTATAGAATATGAAAGACGTTGTTACGGATTTTTCGAAAAGTTCCGGCAAGAATTTAACATTTTCACAAAAATTGCTATTAGAAAATAGTGGTATTTCGGTGCGGAATCCTTTTTCTTAAATATTTATCATCATGTTTATTTTTCTTCGATTCAACATTCGTTTATACCTAAATCGCGGTGTATTAGTTCCAAATTCCAACACTAGGGTGCTCATATTACTTCCACTTTCCATCACAGGGAGCGCACCCTATTACTAACAAAATTGTATCTTAACCCTTTGACGGTTAAAGCACTTCTATTCATAAAATACTAAAATGATTGAATGACACCGGAATTTAAAAACAAATTTATTTCATAATATATAAGTGTTTTTTTTTTTACGTTCTTTGTAAAATTAAAATTTTCATTTAAAAATTCCGGTGTCAGTATGGCATTTCGCAATTCAAATTAAGTGGTATTCTGGGCGCGTATACGCGCTTATAACCACGAAAGGGTTAAGATCTTAAGAAAACTCCGTTAAAGAATCTATCAGTAGATTATGTTACTCGATGTCGCGGTGTTTCAAAACAAGAATTTAAGATTTTTGCAAAAATCACTATTCGTCAATAATGGCATTAAACGCGAAATATATTTTTATAAATTTATATCATGTGTCATAAACTATCTTAAAGTTTCAAATAGATCAACCTAGAATTTCCGTTATGTTTCCTGATTTTGTTTGCTCCCACCCCTCTTTCCCTTTCGTAATGGGACTTTTTTTTAAATTTTTTATCACGTGTTATAAACTATCACAAAGTTTCAAACAATTCCAACAAGAATTTAGCATTTTTACAAAAATTACTAATAGAAAATAGTGGTATTTGACGCGGCATCTTTTTTCTTAAATATTTAACATCACGTTTTATTATGTTTCTAAAAGTTTCAAAACATGGTAATATTTAATTAGCAGCTAAAACTTTAAAAAACGCTGAGCTTTAAAAAAAAAAAATCTAGCGTCCCCTTACTCTACCATACCCCATTCTAAATTTCAAGTGTCATTCTTTATTTAAGCTTTTTCTTATTTTTAAAAGGATTCGGATATTTACTTTTTTAATATGAACAATTTCGCGTGAAGTGATGTGTGTGAAAACCAATATCTGTTACGAATTAAAAATCTTTTCATAAAACCGAAAGTTTCTATTCGATTGAAAAAATAATCCGTTCTATCTTTATATTTAAATTCAGAACCCCCAAAATTAATCAGGTAAACCCCTTATCAGAAAAACCTACATCCAAAATTTTAAACAAACCGTAAATTATCCGTGAAAAACCTATTTACATAAATTAAGAGTGTTACCCCCCATTCCTTCTTTCTTTATATGTAAACAATGAACACCTACCAATAATCATGGGTGTACCTTATCAAAATGATATTATGCCTGAAATTTTAATAAAATCTGATACTTTTGCATGGAAAACTGACTTAACTAAATTAAGGAGGGCGGGGGGGGGGGGGCGGATTAGCCTTTTGTTCCCCTTCCATTCTTCTTATCCAATGAACCCCTGAAACTAATCAGGAAAGTTCGTTATCAGGATAAATCTATGTCCAACTATTGAAGCAAATTGGATATTTCTATCAGGAGTTATCGCAGTACGTACATACGTACATACATACGTACATGGTTACAGACACACACACAGAATCTGCGAGCACATTAGCTCTCATACTTTGATAGTCTGTGAGCTAAAATCGCGTCAAACTGCACTGGCCTAGGTTAAATTGGATCAAAACTAGAAAGTTGGCGCCGTGGCGGTCTTTAGATTTAAAAAAAATCACGCCAAATTGAATTGGCCTAGGACAATCTAGTTCGGCCTAAGATAAACTAATTCAATCCAATGAATAGCAGGCTAAACTAGTTTATCCTAATGAACGTTCGGCCAAACTAGTTTGGCCTAGGAAAATCTAGTTTATCCGATGGGCGTTCGGATAGACTTGTTTGGCCTAGGAAAAACTAGTTTATCCGATAGGTATTCGGATAGACTTGTTTGTCCTAGGAAAAACTAGTTTATCCGATGGGCGTTAGGATAGACTAGTTTGGCCTAGGCCAATCTAGTTTGGCCTGTAACATATATACAGGGTGATTCATAAAAGATGGGCAGAACTTTAAGGGGTTATAGTACACTTAAAGACAAATAATATTAAATAGGAGACTAAGGGTCCCAGACGTATTCCCAAGGAGATAGGGGGCATTAAAGTTTAGGGTCCGAAATTTCAAATGATTATAAAAAATGGAAAAATTGGTCGATTCGTTTGCGGTTTTTGCAAAAAAATTTCTTTATGCCAGTATTTTCTTGAAATAAAATTTTAAAGTTCTATTTCAAAAAATGCCGATAGGGGGCGCTTTAGACTTTGGAGTAACAAACAACTATTTTTTAACGTTATTTTTTGTATTTCTTTAAATGATTTCGAAAGCTTAGACTTAAACTTAAATTTTGATCTAAAAATCTGAGTCCTAACGAGTAGTTAAGTAGCGTAAACTGAAATTTGAAATTTGAAACCCTTCTCCCCCCAGAACAAAAATCAGTTATTCCCGATCTTTGTGTCGTAGATTAGGCTCTAACTACTGCCGCGTTTTGCTAAAATTATTCTTTATGTCAGTATTTTCTTGAAAATAAATTTTAAAGAAAAGTTTCAAAAAATTCCGATAGCGGGCGCTTTAGACTTTGGAGTAACGAACAACTATTTTATACCGTTATTTTTTGTGTCTCATTAAATGCTTTCTAAAGCTTAGACTTAAATTTTCAGCCCAAAATCTGAATCGTTATACGTGGTTAAGTGTCTGGGGAGAGGGGTTTGAAATTTCTACTCCTGAGCACAGTTCAGTTTACCATGTCCACACATTGTGTGCTGTGATACGAGGTAAAAAGACACAAATTAGGATTATGTTACCAAAGCATATTTATTAACATGTAATTACAATAAATGTTCAAAATTGTGACCACCAGAGGTTATGCACGCAGAACAACGGCGAAGAATGGAACGGCGAACATTCGCGAAAACATCAGGCTTTTCGAGCACTTCCCCTACAGCGGCGGAAAGTCTGGCGACCAGTTCCTCGGGGGATTCAATGGGTGTCTCATACATAACAGCCTTCAATTGTCCCCAAAAAAAGAAATCGAGGGGTGAAAGATCTGGCGAGCGAGCAGGCCAAGCAACAGGACCACCTCGACCAATCCATCTGTTCGGAAATGTGATGTCCAGATAGTTGCGGACGTCTCGTACGTAATGGGCTGGCGCTCCATCGTGGTGCAACCACATGACCCGCCGGATGCGTGGAGGAACAACGTTTAGCAGGTCTGGCAGCACATGTTGCAGAAATGTGAGGTATGTTTTACCGTTGAGGCGTTCAGGAAGAAGGTACGGTCCGATTAGGTGGTCTCCGAGGATTCCTGCCCAAACATTGATGGAAAAGCGTCTCTGATGAGCATGTGGATACGTAGCATGTGGATTGACATCCGCCCATACATGTGCATTGTGTGTGTTAAATGTACCTTCACGTGTGAAGGTACATTCATCGGTGAAAAGCACAGTTCGTCCAAAATGTGGATTTAGCGCGTTCTGCTGCAGAAACCAGCGGGCGAATTCAATACGATTTGGATAATCCCCTGGAGACAGTTTCTGGACTCGTTGCACATGAAACGGGAGCAAATGTTCATCCTTCAGTACCCTCCAAGTCATGGACTGTGAGGTATCCACCTGCCTAGCCACTGTTCGTGTACTTGTACTTGGCTGCGCCGCTACTACATCCAGAATGGCTTCTGCAACAACTACTGATTCGTCCTTTTTTGCACTACCTGCATTCGACCGGGAAGCGAGAAATGATCCCGTCTCACACAACTGTCTGTGCAAGCGCTCGAAAGTTTTGCGGTTAGGCAACCGCCTGTTGGGAAATCGCTCTCCGTACATTCGTTGTACCTCTGCACCATTTCCATCTGCCGCTCCGTAAATTAAATGCATCTCAGCCTTTTCCTTATTCGTGAAGGGCACCATCTTCCGATTCATTACTACAGCGACTTACACTTGACTCGCCGTTCAGTGGTTTTTATGCCTGAATCGTGTCGAAATTTTGCATACGTGTTCTTCTTCTTCCCCATTTGACATTTGCATACTTTCTGTCTCCTTCTTCACCCGGTGACTAGCGTCAGGAATGGAGCTTTAACGTTTGCATGAGCGACGTTTCCAACTGTGCCAGTGCCTTTATGAGTGAATTCCGACTATGCAGTCCTTGACGAAAGTTGTATTTTTGCCTCGTATCACAGCACAGAATCGTTGGGCATGGTTAAGTAATGCAAACTGAACTATGTTCAGAAGTTGAAATTTGAACCCCCTCCCCTCGCTACTGAACCAAGCTCAGCGATTCAGATTTTGAGCTGAAAATTTAAGTTTAAGTCTAAGTTTTAGAAAGCATTTAATGAGACACAAAAAATAACGGTATAAAATAGTTGTTCGTTACTCCAAAGTCTAAAGCGCCCTCTATTGGAATTTTTTGAAACTTTTCTTTAAAATTTATTTTCAAGAAAATACTGACATAAAGAATAATTTTAGCAAAACGCGGCAGTAGTTAGAGCCTAATCTACGACACAAAGATCGGGAATAACTGATTTTTGTTCTGGGGGGAGAAGGTAAGAGCCCCCTATCTGCATTTTTTGAAATTGAACTTCAAAATTTTATTTCAAGAAAATACTGGCATAAAGAAAATTTTTTGCAAAAACCGCAAACGAATCGACCAATTTTTCCATTTTTTATAATCATTTGAAATTTCGGACCCTAAACTTTAATGCCCCCTATCTCCTTGGGAATACGTCTGGGACCCTTAGTCTCCTATTTAATATTATTTGTCTTTAAGTGTACTATAACCCCTTAAAGTTCTGCCCATCTTTTATGAATCACCCTGTATATATGCAATTTAATATACACATATATACGTAGATAATATATTAAATCCACTCATTGTTTATGTTTAAATTCCTTATGTACCATTTACACGAATTCCAATCCGAAAGTCCAATCCAAAAGAAAAATCCAAAAGTTTTCAGTTGCATTAAAATTGTTTGCTTTTGGTGGGGAAAAGTGCTACTCGACAAATCGTGTGAAACTTTTGTCTTTTCATGCCAAATATTCGATTTTTTTATATGTTTTCTACTGTAATTCAGCCGCTAATTTTCACTGATCTTTTATTACATACATGAGTAGTTTAATGAGTATTTAAAAAAATAAATAAATTTGAGTATGCCTAATATGGAGACCTTCGTTAATGTTCAGGAATGGGGAGAAAGGGGGCCATTAATGAGTTGTAATTATACTGTACAGTAGGATAACAATTTTATCTACTATGCATTTATTTATGGTATTCTCATTATTTTTATTTTCTAATGGAAAAAAAAAGACTGTGAAATTTCCATGCAATGTCTGGTTTTGTTTTCTTCAGAGTAATATAAAAACAAAGCTAAAACAAACAGTGGCAGAAATGAAGGGCAGCATAGTTACCTGGCCCATTATTAGAGCAAATGTCCGATCAAACGATAACAAGTTGTGACCTTTTTCTTCTTTTGTAAACACCGTCTTCAAAACAGTGCAGTAATGTCGTTGCTCTTCCACCTGTTACTTAATTAATCAATTGTTTTCTTTTTATGAAAACGTCACGAAGATTTTAAACCGAAAAACAAAATAAAAGTTAAGAAAAATATTTTTGAAATTTATTTTGTGACAGTAATACTTTAACGAATATAGTTATTTTTAACCTTTCCTTCCTTCTATATTTCGATATCTCTTAGTTCTGCTTTATTTATAGTTATCTTATGTTATGCGTATAAAATTTGTGAATTGCTTTTAAAAGTTTTTTTAATTTGTTAGTGTTAAAATTTTAAAAATGCTCACTGTTCCAAATTAAGATATTTTATTCCTACATCAGAGATATGCCCCGAATTTTTTCCAAGGATTCTGTTTTTGTTAAATTGTGAACATTTTCTTTTCATTTGTGAAAAATCTAGTCAACGTTTTGTGAATTTAATCGTTATATTCATTTACTTGTTTAGCAATTTTCAAAACGATACAATGTATATAAAGTACACATATTTTCCTTATATATGTAGAAGTGACAGTTTAGATTTTAATTTTAAATGATTAAACTCGAAAAAGATCCAATTTAGAGATGTAAAATTTTTGTGATAGGTCTATTTTTAAGACAAAAAATTTTCTGAAGATTCCTGTTTTAAGGTGAAAAGTTTTGTAAAGGGTCTTGTTTTGCGAAGAAAAATTCGTGAAGGGTTTTGTTTTGAAATGAAAACTTTTGTGAAGGGTCCTGTTTTGCAGTGAAAAAAATTGTGAAGGTACCTATGAAGGACCTAATTTCTTTTTAAAGATATTTCTGTACATAAGAGAAAAACCTCCATAACAATCACTCTCGAATAGCTGAAACCACTATTTTGCGAAAACTTTTCAATCACTCCGCATCCATAAATATAAATGTTTTTAACCTTTGAATAGCGGATATTCTCAAATAGACAGATTTGTATTTCCGACGTGTCTGTTATTTAGAAGATTTTCATGCAAACATAAACACACACAATCAGCACATATTTATATAATTATGTAATAATTTTTTTTACAGAATAGTTAAAAAGGAATTAAAAAAAGAGCATTGTATTTACCATGCGTATTATTGTTATGTACATTAATTTTGTTTTTTGAGTCGGTGCCAGCCAAGCCAAGTTCAAAATTAAAATTAATTATCCAATATAAATTGTAAGAAGAATCGGCAAAAACATTGCAAAAGAAAGAAATTCCATTTTCAATCAATCAACTCTGAAAGCATCCCGTATTTTAAAATCTTTGGTTAACTAAGATTTTTCCTGTACGTACTAATTTTATACTAACACTTAATTTAGAGCACATAATTAAAGTTGATAATTTCTCTTGAAAATACAAATTTATGAAATCAGATGAAATTTTTCAAAAATGGTAAAATATATATTTTTTTAACTGATAATTTTTTAAAACACCTCTTAGATGTTTGGATGTATGTCTATTTACATGGATTTTTAGGTGCGTTCGCAATTATGTAAATACGTAGCATCTATTGTTGTCGCTCAGTCCGCCCGTCTGTCTGTCCGTCTGTCAGTCCGTCCGCATATAACAACACAAAAACTACCCAACCGAATCGTTTGAAATTTAAAACACATAGTTATTGCGTAATTTTGTCGAGTCATTTCAAATGTTATGAAAATCGGATGCATAGATCAATTACAGGGACAATCAAAAGGATTCCGTTACATTAAGGTCAATGGGAAAAAAGATTCAAATGCATTTTTATGATGTTACACTCAGTGTTCTCGCTGTCGCTCGCCAATGCGCCAAATTGCGACTAAATTCTTCATTTGGCGAGTAAACAAGCGATTAGATTCGCCAAATTGCTAGTGCTCAATTTTTGCTTTTTCTTTTTTTTCATCTTCGCTTTTCGTACATTTGCATATATATTTAATGTATACATTTTTTTTTAAGGTTTGTAGCGGATTAGTTGAACTTCGATTATTAACAATCGCTGTCACAGTTATAAAAAATTGGGTTATTTTAGAACATATTAAAAAAAAGGGAATACATTAAAGAATTTTTTTTTTTTTTTTTTTTTTTTTTGTGTGTGTGTGTGTGTGTGTGTGTGTGTGTGTGTGTGCGCGCGCAACATGGCGAATCTATTTTGCTAATACTTTTCTCATTTGGCGAATGTTTTTCATTTTTAATTAGCCAAATTACTAACGTTGGTCAAATGTCAGCGAGAACACTGGTTACACTCATTCGAACATAATAGAATTGACATGAACCTATGACGTATATATATACTAAAATAAAAATTCTGTACAATCTGGATTGCAAAGAATATTTATTATTAAATTACAGAGCCACACAAAAAATTCCACTACATAATGCTATACGGGGAAACATTGTTTGGGGCGTGTTTTAATTATATTCAACTATTTCACATTTTATGAATAAGATATACGTTTCTGAGGTGTAATAAAAATTACTTTCTGCATATTTACAGAAATACAAAGATTTTGACTACTATACTGTATCCGAAGTACGCTGTACTATATCAGCAAGATCTGAATATTTTTAAAACTTCGTTATCGGACGAACGCACCTCATTTGCTACGATCACGTGCAATTTCCAACTTGTTTATATTTATGATTGGAAAAACGGATTCAACAACAAAAGATAATTTGCGAGAAATCATTACTTTTATTAGTTTTTGTTTAATTACAGAAAAAGTACTGAACCAATTTTTATGAAACGGAAGCGATACCAATTCGCGAGCATCCTCTTTCATTTAAAACAAAAATTACAAAAATCAATCTCGCAGTTTCCGAGTAATCGGCAAACATACATTAAAAAAAAAAAAAAAAAAAAAAAAAAAATATTATAAACGCATTGAAATGATAACCACCTCCTTTTTTTTTGAAGTCGGTTAAAAAGAAACAAATTCCTATATTTGTAAGTATGTTCGAAATATTAGTGTCTTTATTTAAATTTTGTTTTCGAAATGCAATAGGAAACAACGAAATTTTTTATTTGAAATGTAAATTTTGTAATTCCATAATCAATTCGATCAAATTTCCTAGTGAAGATAGCATTTTCAGAGAGTTTTAAATGTTTAAGATGTTTCTTTAGATACTAAGAATATATATCATGTGACTATTTAACACTTTTCAACATAATAGAAAAGTATATAGAAAATCGGTTTATCTGGCCATCTTTCTGAACATCTGTTTATGCTTCAGCTAGAGTAAATGCACTGGAATTGTCATGTAATTTAGGGGAGACTGGGGTACAATGGTCCACTTTTGTAAATTTTGACTGTTTACTCTTAAAGTATTGATTTTTTTATTTTGATCAAGTACATGCATGTTACCTATTCATTAAAGTTTATATTGCATCCACTTAAAAATAATAATTATGCATACTTTTTTTTATATATATTTTTAAATAACAAGTGACAAAATGGACCATTGTACCCCAATGCCGGGGTACAATGGTTCACAGCATGGGGCTCTATGGACCACATGTAATTATAATAAAAAATTTTCAGTGTAGTTCATTTTTTAACAATAAGAAAGATAAACTATATCATAATTTGTTTATTCACATTTTATTATTCACTTTTTAGCTCTAACTAAAGTTTAAAAAAAAGAAATTTCTTCAATTTTTTATCATTCTTTTTTTATCGCTTCTTCTTCAATTATATTTTTCACTGGTGTATCAGTTAGAATTCTCGATGCACCTTTCTTTTATTTATTTGGCGTTTTGCGCAAGCAAGCTTTTGGTAAAGGACATATTTCAAAAGGTGATATTTTTAGTTTACCACTTTTAAGCTTATTACCATTACCACTTTTTAAAATATTTTGTTTACTAATTTTTGCTGTTCAATTTGGGTTAATTTTTAAATTTGAAAGCATATATTATGTAGATAAATATTTCAAAAATGCATTTCACAACATGAATCATTAATTAATTCACACACAGAAATAAAATAATTTATTAATTCTTAATTTGGGCTAATTTTTAAGTTTGAAAGCATATATTATACAGATACATATTTCAAAAATACATTACACAACATGAATCATTAATTAATTTACACACAGAAGTATAATAATTTATTAATTCTGAATTTCACATATAATATTTAACTTTTGAAAACATGGGATACAAAACTGGGATACAATTGACCATAGTCCATTGTACCCCAGTTTTTGGGGGTCCATTGTACCCCATATGGAAGTTTGACAAAAACTTCCATATGGGGTAAACTACTAAACTTTAGCTACAATAAATATAATAATGCATTGTCTTACCTTTTTATTTTGCCACGCAATGTCTTTCAACTTACAAATTTGTAATAAATAAATGAAGATATGTTTCACTGAAAATATTTACTCCTGCCTTACTCCTCCTGTGTGAAATCAACTATCAGTATAAAATGACTAAAATGTCAGCTATGCACATGGTTTAAAACTTCTTTTTACTACTTCAGTAGTGCAATCTATGTACTAAAATATGAAGCTTTCAAAAACAGAATTAATATCAAAAATAGGGGGTGGACCATTGTACCCCAGTCTCTCCTACAGTTATTATTAAGAAGTATTATCGCATATTAAGTAACGAAAAAAATATATATATAGCATTTCTACTTCTTTTTCAAGGCAGTCAAAAGAAAGCTGTTACATTATAGTCTAAGACGGAAAATCGTTAGCAACGAATTTTAATGGTGTAACACTATTTCTAACATATTTAAATTAATATAAAGCACTGTACTACAAGATTCGTACTATAAAATATCGTATTCATAGAATTTATTGTTTATTTACAGAGGAAAAAAAGAATTTAATTACAGTACTGTTTTTGTTTACAGTACTATTTTTGGTGAGTACGAAAAAAATATTTTTTCAATATGCTTGACGTCGTTATAAAGATTTCATAGCATTTTTTTGTTTCGTGTATATCTTTAAAAAATCCCTGTCGGCTGGGCCTATAGGCGGAGGTAGATTTCGAAGAGTGCTCATTTCAACATATATATATATATATATATATATATATATGATTAGAGATAAACCCCGTTTAATAACTTCATTTGGCCGTTTATGAAAAATTTTTAATTTCCTTTTTCTGCAAAAACTGGTTTTATCAGAATCATCTTAAGAAAAATTCAGCTCAAATGCCCGTTTTGACAACAAATTTTGAAATAGATTCTGAATTTATTAAAAAAATCGACCAAAATAGTACATTATACAGCTCCTAAAAACTGTCAGTTGAATGCATTTGAGAAAAAATTGAATTTAAAAATGAGTCATAAAATAACCGATTTGTTGTTTCAATACATCCTTAATTCTTTAATCATGATTGCTTCGGAAAATTTTGTGCAAAATACTCACTTTGACAGCATTTTAAAAAATATATTCTATCTTTATCGAAAAACTGGCCAATGCGTCACAGTATATAGTTCCTAAATAAGAGGATCTGTAAATTGGATGCGTTTGAGAGCGAAAATGGATTTTAAAACGAGTCATAAAAAACGCAATTTGCTATGTGAAAACTTCCTTAAATTTTCAAATCACAAAGATTTCGGGAAATTCTGTTCAAAATACCCTTTTTGGTAGCCTTTTTCAAAATATATTCTGTCTTTATCAAAAAACTGACCAATGCATCACATTATATAGTTCCTAAATCAGAGGATCTGTAAATTGGATGCGTTTGAGAACAAAAATGGATTTAAAAACGAGTCAGAAAATAACGCAATTTCTTATTTGAATACTTCCTTCAATTTTTAGTCCCGATGACTTTCGGAAATTCTATTCAAAATACCCTTTTTGGTAGACTTTTTTGAAATATATTCTGTCTTTATCAGAAAATTGACCAATGCGTCACTTTACACTGTTTCTAAATAAGAGGTTCTACCATTTGGATGAGTTTACAATCAAACATGAATTTAAAAATGAATCAGAATATAAGCAGTTTGGATTTCAGGTTTTTTCTCCAACTCCTATTTTTGTTTAATTTCTTTTTGCTATACGAATTGATCCTATAAAAAACTTGTCAATATAAAAGTTATAGATATTTTTGAGAAGATGTAAAATAAATTTAATCAGATTTGATATCTTAAAAATTGACGGAGTTATGGATTTTTCTCTTTTTTCAGCGCCCTTTTTCTTTTCGTTTTTAATTTTTTTCGTCGGTAAAAGTTGGTCCTATCAAAAACTTGTAAATACAAAAGTTTTAGATAATTTTAGGAACATTTACAAAAAATTTAGTTGGACTTGATATCTTGAAAATTGATGAAGTTATGAATTTTTTCTCTCAAAATCCCTGTTTTTTTTCGCCCCTTGAGCCCACTTCTAAATTTATCAAAATTCTGTCATGCATATACTTTTGGCCCATTTTTAAGAAGTAATATAAATTTTAAACCGATTCGATATCTACTTTAATTAAGAAGTTATGGTGTTTTTTCGGTTTTCACAAAAACGCCCCCTATTCCGACCCCCTTGGTCCGATTTTGCCCGTTAACGAACTTAGCCAACATTTTATCCCCTTTGATTTTATGTACAAGTTTGGTGGAGATTGGTGAAAAATTATAGAAGTTATCGTGTCCATAAAAAAGTGAGATATATATATATATATATATAGATAGATAGATAGATAGATATATAAACTGGTGCGATTGCAATAGGTAGTATTTCTTACGAAATCTACCTAAAAATGGCTCAGTTATAGTACTTTGAATTTCTAGTGCGGCTGACTTTTTGAAACGATCTGTTTTTGTCACGCGATAACATACATATTTATTAACCGATTTGAAAGTGAAAAGACATGTGCATAGTATAGCAGTGTCTCGACCAAATTTGCTGGCCAGCGTCATCCGACATCTTGTTTTAAAATGGCAACCATTTAAAAATTTTAAAAAATTAAATTTATAATTAATTACAAAAAATTAGAAATTGTAAATTGTTCTTGCTTAAATATTTAACCTTACACAAGAATTCTGGTCATTTTTTGTTTTGTCTTTATCTTGAAAAATGTCTGAGATAGAGCAGTTTGAATTTCTAATGTGGGTGACACTTTAAAAAATCTAACATTTGCCTGTGACAGTACTCGTATATGTCTAACGATTTCGTTGCAAGTGAGCACGTGCACAAGAATTACTAAGGTCTTGAAACCAAGTTCATTGGTTAGTTTCATCTATCATATGCAGTCGTAAAACGTCGGGTACTTCAAAATATCGGCTCATCAGCAATTCATTAATAGAGCATTACTATGTATATTAAAACTATTTAAATACGCGTTTATTTATCTATTTATTTATTTTTTTTTTTTTTTTTTTTTTGAATTGCAATGTATATTATGAATAGTTTACATGTTTTTTATGTTCATATTTTATATTATGCATGTCCAGTATTACGGTGGTCCCCCCAACGACTAGTCTTTCATTGGAATGAATTTACATCATTAAATTAGTTTGTGGTTAAAAACTTAAAAAAATTACCTAATTATGACAGTATGAATTTCATGCATCTTCAGTGTTTTTATTTTACCACTAAAAAAACATTTCCCATTTACTGTGACTAAAACATTAAAAATTCTTAAAATTGAAGATATCATAACTCAGTAAGTTTTGGTCATAGAAAAATCATTTTTTTCTGTTTTACTTGTTGGAACATGGATAAACATTTTCTAAATGAAACTTACGATGGGACCCAGTCATAGTATAAAACTCGGAATTTTTTAACAATTTAAAAATTAAATATTTTAACATATATCGGTTTTATGTGATGCTGAACAAAATGTAAAAGATTTTTGTAATTGGAACTACCCATCTAAAACTAATGGCTTTTAGCTAGGTAAACAATAATAAGAGATACAATAACACAGCTTTGAAATTATATTTTTGACAACAAAAGTATATTTTTTTTTGTTGATTCATTTTTTAAAAAACAAACAAAGAGGAGAAAGGATCATGATACGATTATTTTATAGAAATTTCAATACAATTTGAAATATAAACAAAAAATTACTCATGTTGACTGTGACATCGCATTAGTTTGAGATACAGAATATTTGCTCCATTTTCCAAAATCTGAACTTTGGTAATAAAAACATCTTGTAATCCGCTCTTTAGTATGATATGATCTCCATTTTTCTATAACGCATTCTTCAACCATTATGTTAAATGTTTATTTAGAACTTTTTAACATACTTTTTTAACAACGAAAATTATTTGGTAGATAATGTGTTAAAAGATTGATTTGAAAAAAAAAATCCTTTCTGCATGGACCGGAATGAAAAGGTAACTTTCATATTCCTTGTTATATATATATATATATATATATAGTTTATTTTGCTCAAAAACACAAAGTTAATATTAATGGAACTCGATTAGATAATTTAAAAAAAATCTTATTTCTTAGTTTTAAAATTTTGCAAATTTTACCCAAACTTTAAAAAGCTAAAATGTGGCGAACCAGAACGTCAATGCTGAATTTGAATGAGAATTTCGCCAAATTAAAAACCTACAACCAAGTTGGCATCATTTATGCTTGCTTAGTATTATTCATCAAATTTTGCGATATTTTACCAAATAAAATCAAGCTATGCGAGAAGTTTTGGTCGCTAAATTTGGAGATATTTCGCCATCGCCAACCTTGGAGAGAATGTGAAGGGAACGTTCACTAACATAAATTAACGCACGTTCAATCATAAATTAACGCAATTGAATCATCGGTGATTGACCCTTTTTTGGCCGTATGTGTCACCAATGACTGACAGTCTAAAATATGTTATAAAAATAACAAGTTGGAAATTGCACGTGAAACGTAGCAAATGAGGTGTGTTCGTACGTTAACGAAGTTTTAAAAATATTCAGATCTCAGAATATACAGATAATATAGTAGAGCGTATTTCGGATACAGTATAGTAGTCGAAATCTTTGTGTTTCTGTAAATATGCAGAAAGTAACTTTTATTACACCTCAGCAACGTATATCTTATTCATAAAATGTGAAATAGTTGAATATAATTGAAACACGCCCCAAACAATGTTTCCCGTATAGCATTATGTAGTGGAATACTTTTGTGTGGCCCTGTAATTTAATAATAAAAATTTTTTGCATCACAGATTGTACAGAATAAATATTTTAGTATATACTTCATAGATTCATGCCAATTATATTATGTTCGAATGAGTGTAACATCATTAAAATGCATTTGAAACTTTTTCCCCATTGACCATAATGTAATGGAATACTTTTGATTGTCCCTGTAATTGATCTATCCATCCGACTTTCATAAAATTTGAAAAATTATGTTATACAAAAATATAAAAATTATCTCGACAAAATTATGTTATAATTATGTATTTTAAATTTCAAACGATTCGGTTGGAGAGTTTTTGCGTTGTTATATGCGGACAGACAGACGGACAGACGGACGGACTGAGTGACAACAATAGGTGCTACGTATTTACATAATAACGAACGCACCTAAAAATGATAATGTTTTAAGCAATTACTGATAATTTATTTAAAATTTACTTAACTTTTACTTATTACAGGATTATATTTTCTTTATAATTATATAAAACGAAAAGTTCAGTATCAGTTACCGTGGCACTCAACGGGTTAATACATGATTTTCTTTCATTTCTGTCTTGTTTCAAAATGTCATCTACCCTAGAAGTGCAAACTGCTAAATCTCAACCACTTTTTAATTAGAGACGAAACAATAAATTCCCCGGAATCTTTGTATCAAGACCTAACATATGACATAAAATAACTTTGGATTTCTAAATTGTTTATGTATTTTTTCTTAGTTTTGAATGTTTAACTTACCGTCATTTTGAAGCAACATGGCGGATAAAGCTGATCTGCGAACTTGGCCGAGACATTGACATGCATACAATTAATTTCATCCAAACATACACACCCAGTTACATCAAATCAGTTCATAAATACCCGCATTACTGTTTGAGAAAAATCAGATTGTATCAAAATATCAGTCACACTAGAAATTCAAAGTGATATAACTCAGCCATTTTAAAAAATATATACGAAAAAAAAAAAGATCCGAAATCTTTCTACTAAGGTCAAACACAACAGGAAAAAAATTTGTTTTTCAATTTCAAAATTTTTTGTGTGGCTCATTTTAAATTTAAAATTAAATGGCCGCCATTTTAAAGAACGATTTTGGATGAAGCTGGAAAACGAACTTAAGACAACGATCAAGACATTGGTATTCACTATGTACACATCCAATTACATCCAAACCAGTTCATATATCAGTTCATAAATCATTTTAAATTAAAAATAAATAAATAAATAAATAAATGGCCTCTATTTTGAAAAAAGAGGCGGAGGAAGCTGTCCAATGAACTCGGTTTAGACAGTAGAATGTTCTATGTGCACACTAAGTTACATCCAAATCGGTTCATAAAAATGCGTGTTATCGTGTGACAAAAATCAGATCGTTTCAAAATGTCAGTCACACTAAAAATTCACAGTGCTATAGATCAGCCTCAATTCTATGTGCACACCAAGTTACATTCAAATCAATTGATAAATACAAGAGTTATAACATAACAAAGATTCATATATGTATATAAATATATATGTAAACCAGCATTTTGACGGAGGGTGGTTTTGGTATCTGGGGGGTCATGATCAGTTAAAAATTTTCGGAATCGTTTTCTTCCGGACGGCTGCAATAGGTAGCTATTTACCTTTTGTAATAAAAGCTTCCTAAAAAATGTTTTTTACTTATTCCATCATTTTTCTTTAATGTGTTCTTTGACTCTTTGGCTCATTACACTAATAAACTTTTCACACCTATGTTGAGTTGAATGACATATAATGATATGACATAATTAACTAAATGACTCTTTAGAATGTTCATGTGTCTCATTTTAAGCACATACAAGATAAGAAATTTCCTTTATTTTCTTTAGTTGACACACATTCGTTCTTTCCTATAAATCCTATTGTTTAGTTATGAGATTGGTCTTGAGAACGTAAAGAACGTCAGTTTCAATTTTATAAATATATAGATTAAATTGTGACTTATTTTCTGTGGCTAAATGCCTTTGCTTTGTTACTAGATTTATATTAAAAACGCATCTACTGTCTCAAAAAAAAAAAAAAAAAAAATTGACACTTGCGATTTTAGACGTTTTGTTAAATATCTAGAAATATACATAAGGAATTATTCTGAAATTCCAGGTGTGTAAACAAAATAGTACACGCCATGTATTTTCGCAAAGAGTTTTCCCCGAAATCTAACAGGGGACCGTCAACAAATTGAAAAAGAACGAAGATCTTTTGGTTAATACTGTAAAAAGTAATGATACAAAAGAGTTCAAACTGCAGATTATGATTAAGTGGCTTATTGTAATGAACTATGTTCATTTGTATAAGAAACCATAATCCATGTAAACTCGTAGAGCAATTAAGTTTTTTATAAAAACGGTCCCAAATTTTTCCCAAGTTTTTTGCTTATGATTTGCAGAATTTTTCTTAAAACACAATGTTTCAGAAAATATAACAATCAGCATTGTACATAACACCCTGTAATCAGAATTAAAAAGCAATAAAAATTGTCTGACAAATAAGCAGGTTTACTAAATAAGTTTTTACTGCACATGCGTAAACGTTATTAAAATTTCATTTGCATATTATAATAGTTAAATGTATAGAGCAACTTTTGTGAAAGTCTCAAAAATATAGCTTGAAAATTCTGAAAATTATCGTTGATAGAATAAAACATAAATCCGTTATTTCCAAAATAAAGCAAAAACATAAATAGCTGTATCCAAATATAGTAAGTAGTACGTGCAATATTGTGCAGGCACTAATCAATGGAATATAGATACAGCCACTCATCTTTTTGCTTCATTTTGGAAATAATGGATTTTGATCTTGTTCTATCGAGAATAATTTTCAGAATTGGATTAACCCTGTCAAAATAATATAGCAAAAGCACTCAAACGGTAGATTATGATTAATTGGCTTATTATAATAAACCATGTTTATTTTTATGTAGATAGCATGCATACCCGTAGAGGTATTAAGGCTTTTATAAAAACTAGTCTTAACTTAACTAGTCTACCTTAGCTATCTTAGCTATATAGTCTAGTCTAAACTGGTCTAAACCTTTTATAAAAACAGTCCCAAATTTTCTCAAGTTTTTTGCTTATAATTTGCAGAGTTTCTAATATATAAAAATGTTCTCTTCTGAAAATATGACAAACTACATTGTACACAATACCCTGTAATTAGAATTAAAAAATAATAAAATTGTAAGAAAAATTTGCAGGTTTACTAAAAAAATTTTCACTGCGCATGCGTCAACGATATAAAAATTTTATTTGCATAGTGTATTAGCTAAATGTATAGAGTAACTTTTGTGAAAGCCTCAAACTCATAGCTTGAAAATTCTGAAAGTTATCGCCTATAGAATAATCTCAAAATCCATTGTTTTCAAAATGAAGCAAAAAAATGAGGGGTTTTATCCAAATATTAGAAGAACGTTCCCGTATTGTGTATTCTATATTCACATTAATCAATGGATATATGGATACAACCCCCCATCTTTTATCTTCATTTTGGGAATAGCGGATTTTCAGCTTTTTCTATTGACGATTATTTTCAGAATTTTTAAGCTATGATTTTGGAACCTTCACAAAAGTTGCTCTATACATTTAGCTAACACAATATGCAAATGAAATTTTGATATCATCGACGCATGTGCAATGAAAAATTATTTAGTAAACCTACTCATTTTTCATACAATTTTTATTAATTTTTAATTCTGATTATAGAATGTAGTGTGCAATGTTGTTTGTCATATTTTTAGAAATTAATATTATTTTACATTAAGAACTCTTCAAACTATAAGCAAAAAACTTGAAAAAATTTGGGATTATTTTATAAAAACCTTAATTTCTCTACGGGTATACATGCTATTGACATAAAAATGAAAACAGTTTGTTACAATAAGTCACTTAATCATAATCTACAGTTTGAGAGTTTTTGCTATATTAGTTTTGACAGGGTTATGCAAAAGATATTCATTCTTTTTTAATTTGTTGATGGTCCCCTTTGGAGTTTCGGAAAAAAATCTTAACGGAAATGTATGACTTGTATTATTATGTTTACACACTTAGAGTTTCAATTCCAAAATCAAAAAAGCAAAATATAGCCTTAAAACTAGCCGTACTCAAGTATCTTATGCAAAGAAAAAAAATCGTTCAAAAATATTAAAAGTCAAGGGAGAAACAGTCGAGTCTCTCTATACCGAAACTCCATACATCGAATTTCTCTATATAACGAATTTTTAGTTAGAACGGCTCCCTTTTCTTATGATTACATTAAAAACAGTCTCTATATAGCGAAATAGCTATCTCCATGTAACGAATTTTTTCATAAATTGGCCTTAATTTATTCAGTTTTAAAAAACTTCGAAATCATATGGAATCAATTTTCCATCACTTATTTTTGATTTATCGTCAATGCTGATTTTTTTTTTTTTTAACAGAATTTTTCTTTTTGTTCTTTGAATCCAACGAATTCGTCCTACCTCCCTCGCACCTTTCCACATCCTTCTCAAAACAGTGTCAATTGGATTGATACACATGTAAGAGAGGAATCAATGAGGGGCACATGAGAGAGGTCTTCAAATGGAGAAAAATGTTAACTACAATTTTTCATTCCTTGCTAAAATTTGAGCATTTTTGCGAGCGTAAGAATTTTAAATTTAAAACAACAAAAAATTACAGTTTTCTTTGTCTGAAATTAATACAAGTCTTCTTTATTTGATTTTCATTAAACTTTCAAATAAATGTCTGTTTTTTTTTGTTTTTTTTGAAACAGTTTAAATAATAAGAAATAAAATGTTAGGTTAATATTTATTTTTAAAAATTTCAAATGCTTAATTAAAAAGATCAAAAATAATATTTTTTTAAAATTTACATATTAAATACGATTTTTAACATCATTCTGTATACATCAAATTTCTCTGTATAACGAATTTTTTACTGGAACGGTGGATTTCGTTATATAGAGACTCGACTGTATAGGAAAATAACTCCTTTATACACTTAATATTATCATTCAAGTCTTTTTCAATGACTCGTGTAGGCTGTTAATTCTTGAAATAGAGTGCCCAACTTATTTGTGTCACATATATACAGACAGACAGACTCACAGACAGACATTTTTTAAAACATGTTTTTCGGAATTTCTGAACTCTAACACGTTCGCTGCCGTTTACGTGAGGATGTGATGATAGTTAATGCCGCACTGTATAAGTGGGTTTTGTCCAGAAGTCGATTTACTTTTTATTACAAAGAATCAGTGAAAGATTTTCCCGCGCCAGCGCGTGACTGGCTATTGAGACATCACATCACGCGCTGGCGCGTGATCGGTAGCGAATGTGTTAAAATCTATCAAAATCTGGAAATTAAAAAATTTCACGAATCCAACACTTTCTTCTAGTAAAGAAAGAAGAAAGGCAATCTATATCCGTCAAGATTCTAGAAGTATGAAATTCTGTGCTTTAATTTCGAGACATCATTTTCACTAATATAGTCTAAACCTTGCAAAATGTAATATAGCAGCGCCACCTATTGGGTGATAAACACCGAAACCTTATCAGCACAACTTGTGTCGACGTCTAACTGGATCTGAAGTTATATAAAAAATCGAGAAATCATGAGATAGAGCTATTGCGAAAATCATGAAAAATGTAAAATAGCAGTGCCACCTGTTGGACGATTTATATCAGAAGCTAATCAGCACAATTTATATCAGGGACTGACGGAACACATGATATTTAATTAAATTCCTTGCATTAGTTCTGGAGATAGAGTGCCTACAAAATCTGTCCCAAATACAGAGTCACAGACTCACACGTTCGTTGGCGCAGTTGAAACACTTGGTCACAGTTTAATGGCAATTTCCTACCAAATGTAAACATTTTTCTTTGTAGCAATTGCAAACAATTAAATATCCACAATGAAATTCTTACTTAAATAATTAGTTTTCTATTGTAATATTTCCACACGAAACACGAAAATAAAATAAATAGTTTGATAAATTTAAGAAAAAAGAAAGGTTAATATTAAATGATAACTTTTCTATTGGAAGATAATCCACGTAAAAAATGAAAATGAAAATAAAATAAATAGTTTAATGTTTATTTTATTATTATTATTATTATTATTATTTTTGTAAGTGAATGTTAAGCCATAACTTTTCTTTAGCAAGATTTTCAAGTGAAAAGCGAAAACTAAATAAATAATTTCACAATTTTTAAAAGTCAATATTACGTCATATTGGGAATATGATGGAAGTCAGTAAGTGAATACATAACGTCATATGAGTTTATACATTTTTATATTAGGTTTTCTTTGAATTTATGTGTTTAACAATTCGAATGCTTATTTTTTTTAATATTTGTTTTGTACTGTATGTTTAATATTGAAATTGATTTTTCCAAACAAGAATTCTTAAAATTCCTCGGAAACCCAGGTACTTAAGCTAGTACTTTTATAAAATACTTAGAACTATTATTATTGTACCGTTAGAATCATTATAAAACTAGCAAAAGCCAAGCTTTTTTTGGATTCGCGAAACAATATTTCATACGATAAATATTTAAGTGTAACAATATTTTGTTTCCTCAAAATTTTTAATAATCGAACTAATACATTCCATAAATTGTTTTTAAACGGCAAACATATTAAAAATAATACTAATAGTAATTTTTCTTCTTATTAGTAAATATGTTTCATTTGGTTCAATTTCCAACTTTCGAATTCTAATAATACTTTATATAACGAATTTAACAACTAATTTTATTTGTTTATAATTCTTTTGTTGCCACTTTACAGAAAAAAATCATTATATAATTCTTTTAAAATGCGTGCAATATAATTCTTTTAAAATGTTGATGCAACGATAACATTTCACGTACTTAATCTTTCATGACTTTATTCCTTTTTACCGACTCGATGATTTTTATTTACTGCAAATTTACTGCAAGAAATAGATTTCATTTTACAAAAATGAATCTACATAATGAAAAAATACATTCAACAAAATAATTAATTTTTTTTTAATCATTCGATAAGAAAATAATATTGTCAGAATCTACAGATCATTTTTTATTTCTATTAACTTCAGAAATATTTCTTTCACTAATTTTAAAAAGCAGTTTTTGAAATATTTTAGCGGAGCAATGAAAATATATTTTATTTATTTAACTAATTATGATTCTATCTACAATTGCTAACTCCATGATCTATTTTTACTTCTGGAAATGTACGTGTTTCCTTTTTTATTTACAAAAAAGCATCCGTATCGGAAAAACATGTAAAATAAATAAATTAATCCATTAGTGCCTAGCGTCCCATTTTTGGGACAGTTTTAAAAAATATAAGTAAGCGCATTTCACACCAATAAAATAGAGGATAAGTAAATACTTTCTTTCTCGAGACAAAGTCCTCGATAAATTATGATAAAAGTTTTTCTTGTTTTAAAAGTGATGGGAAAACACAAAATTTGAATTTTAACGATGAAAAAAATTCAGGCACTAATGGATTAAAATAACAAAATTTTAAGTGTTATTTTGTAAAAAAAAAAAAAAAAAAAAAAAAAAAAAAAGTATTGGGCGAATTTAAAAATCGTAATTTATTTTTATGTTTAATTTCAAGTTAAAATATTAAGTGGTTTTTATTTTATTTTATTTTATTTTATTTTATTTTATTTTATTTTATTTTATTTTGTAAAGTGGCAAAGCGTAACTTGTGTAGCCTAGTAGAGGATTCACATCTTTTATCCTAATAAATCACTAAGATTGTTTCAATATGACATTATTGAAATTTTCTTTAACAAGTTGGCTGCTATTAACGTATAAAAATAAAACTATTACTAGAGTGCTGAGCTGCAAACCAAAACATTCGACAAACAAGAAAGAAAAATCATGCTTGCGCATACACTATGAAACACGTTACGACAAATTCAGAATACTTTAACAAAACGGTAAAAATATGCTACGGTGAAGGAAGATATATAATTTAGAAAACGCATAACACAGTTAAACACACAATTTCAGAAATTAACAGTCGATCATACTCTTTGTTCAAATTCTTTTGATTAGTCGTGTAAACGATCTATACATTTTTTACACAGTGCATGATTTGATAATTTTTAATTTAGTTTTTAAACATGAGCCTATTTTTAAAATATGTAGCATTTAACGCCTATGTATGATGACCTGAAATATTTTTGCGGTGTTCCATATATAAACCCTTCAGATTTTTATACACATATCATATGAAGTTAAAATTTAATCCAAATAGGAAACGCAACTAAACCAGATAGGTAACGCAACCATAACCACAACTGAAGTCTCACTTTCAGCAATTACTATTCATAGACGGAAATAAATATATATATATTAGATACCCTCTATATGCAACTCATGGTCTACAGATTTTTATACTCATCATATGTTAAATTAAAATTCCATTCAGATTTTAATCAGTTTTAGTACAATTAACCCACTTCCAGCAATTATCATCCATAGCGGGCAATAATTATCTAATTTTTTCAGACGTCCCGTATATGACTTTTTTTATATACAAATCTATTTTAATTCAAACTAATAAAAGATAGTAATCTGTAACACACATAAAATAATTAAAATCACTCTAACAATCAAAGTCTCCATACTGGACATACTCAGAATTTTTTGAAAAAAAATTACTAATTAAACTACTTATGTATATAATAGTGGATCAGTCAAAATTTAGCGGTGGAATTACAGTAGAAAGTCTGTAAAAAAAAATATACTTTCTAATATTTGGCGTGAAAAGACGAAAGCGTCACACTATTTGGCACTTTTTCTCGTCAAAAACAAACGATTTCAGTGAAAATGAAAACGATTGGATTTTTAGAATGCTTGTAAATTCTATTTAATGAATTTAAACATAAACAATAAGAAATTTAATATTATGTATATATATATATGTTGCTTGTTGTTACAGTTATTAGGATGAGCGAAGCGAATCCTCTACTAGTCCACTCAAATTACAATTTGTCGTACGCTTTACAAAAAACTATTCAATATTTTAACTTCAAATTAAACACAAAAATAAATTATGATCTGTAGATTTGCAGAATATAATTTTTTTACAGTAAAACGTTAAAAAAATTATTATTTTAATTAATTTATTTTACATGCATTTCCAATACGGAAGCATTTTAGCAAATAAATAAAAAATGAAACGCGTATATTTTCAGAAAAAAAAGTTTAAATCATGGAGTAAATAATTATAGATAGAATCATGATTAATTTATTAAATAAAACATGTTTTCATTATCCCGCAAAATCGTTTGCACAGATGACACTTAAACATTTTAAAAGAATTGTATTATGGATTTTATTTATTTATTTATTTTTTTTTTCGTAAACTGGCAACAAAATAATTGTAAACAAATAAAATTAATTCTTAAATTTGTTATATAAATGAAAAATTAAAAGATCTGCGTGAAGTTGTTGGTTCAAGCTCTTTATAAATATTTTTGCGAAGGTCGTATTGTGGCTAAATAATATCGACTCATTAATCAGAAGGATTTTATAGAAAAATAAGACTTTAATAAGTTCGCAAACACAACAATAATTATTCGTGAAAACGTCACTGCGAGAATGAGAGAGCGCTTCGTTAAAAGGTAATTCCATTAATTGAGTTGCCATTCGCAGAAAGTAAACAGTTCTCCCTCGCGGAGAGAATTACAGCAATTCTCATACGCTAACATGTATAAAAATGAAGAAATTAAAATAAAATGTTTTACAGTTGAAAATTCATAGTATCAACGAAAGCAGATTTCAAATGTTTTTTCCAGAAAATAGGATTTTGAAGAAGTAACTTTCTTCAAGCTTTCTTCAAATATATTATTCTAAAATAGCTATCAAAGATTATCGGATGTTGATTACAAAGATTGGAAACATGCATATTTCAAACAATTAAAAAACACCAGTGGCTACTTGAAATTGTAAAAACATCTTTAAAAGAGCTTTTAGTTGAAAATTAAAAAAAAAAAATTGTAAAAGTTTGCTTCGAAAATATCTTATGCCAGTTTTACATCATAAGTAAAAAATTAAAATGCGCCAAAACATAAAATAACGTTTTTGTTTAATAAAGATGCAATAATAATAATAAAAAAAATATATTGTTACTTTCAAATATCTGTTTTATAAAATAATGCTTCGCGAATCCAAACAAAACATGGCTTTTGCTAGTTTATTTATCAATGGAAAAAATATTTTCAGATACATACATACATATATATATATATATATATATATATATATATATATATATATATATATATATATATATAATTTACATTGAGAAAAATTATTTTCACACATTTAAGTTTATTCAAAAATAAAAGCCAGATGTTTCCATAGCAACAAAATCGAATCGACAATGCTCAATCGGATTTTGAGATTAAAACAATTTTAATTAATATAAATTATTAATTTTGTTTTAAATCGCAAATTTTGAAGGTTAAATTTGAATATAAATGCAGATAAAAATTGATATAGCAAAATTATATTTAAAACAAACTAAAACTGGTAAAACTAAAGTTATTTAAATCAAATTTATTTAAACAAGTTCAACATGGACTTTTTTCCTCGTAAAGAGTATTTAACGTAAAAAAGTATTTTTTGAAAATGCAGACCATCGCCAACCGATATGAAAAATCGCCAAACAAGGAAATTTTCATTATTTTTTACGGACGCTGTATAGAGGTTCCGACGATTTTGTTTTCATTCTTGTAACCGTATATATAATCATGAGAAGAACATTCTGCAATTTTTTTCAGATTTTTCGGAGTATGCCCGTAATGAGACTTTCCTTGTAAGCAAGTCTCTCTCGTAGCCAGTAATTCTTGTAAAGGCGTCTGCGAAACTGCAAAATTTATACATATTATGTAATGTGTAAAATTTGGTTAAGCCTTAAAACGAATGTACCGCATCTAAAAACACACTTTCATCGATTATCGCTGGTAGATAGGACAGTAACCGTTCATATTATCCAGACTTTCGGAAAAGCGGCACAACATGGTACATTCGACTCTCTTTAATTTGAAATCGGATAATTCGAATCTTCGCTTAATTCGAACTAAACACGAAGTCCCGAAATTTTCAATGGCAGAATAACGTTAAACTTTTTCATTAATTCGAACTCATTTTCTCTTGACATCGTTTAATTCGAACTCACGAGAATTCCGATTTTGCATTCATCCTTTCTTCCTCACGGATTTCAGATCATTTCAATAACTTTGTCTTTGAAATTCGTGAAAATTGTTCGAAACGAGTATACATGTAATCCCATGCATTTGATATCCACTTTCTAAGAGCCCCGTCTGTCCATCTGTGACGCTTCAAATTTTTCTTGCATTGTGATTGTTTCTAATATTTTAATTAGTTTATGTATTTATGCATTCTAATTTAATATTAATTCATATTCTGATGATAACTGACACAATAAATTAAAAAAAAACAATATAACATTAATTCCTTTGTAATAGTACTATAATAAGCATGTTCTCATTTCATACATTCCATAATTCGAACTCCGGATAATTCGAACATTTTTTGCGGTCCCGACGAGTTCGAATTAACAAGAGCCGACTGTATTTCATTCCTCTTCGAAATTATGTTTTTATGTTAAATTTTTATGATGCTTGATTGATGCATCACAACACTAATAGAAAATACTTCCTGAAAACGCTGTTAATAAACTTCCTTTTCAAGTGTGAATTTTCCTGTTCTTGCGTGAAAGCTTTGTTTTCTTTCGCCGAAAGGTAATTTGCTTTTAACTCGTTTGTCATCACATTCTGAAGGAAGTAATGGCTTCTAATTTTCTGAGTAGATGATTGCTTATACTTTTGGATATTAGGCGTACTCCCTATACGAGTTATATAAAAATGAACCTTAAGACAGTTCATCTTTACAAATTAGTTTAAGGAAATCAGGTTAAAATTCGTCTATAAACGTTCTATTTTTACCATTCTTAATAAACCAAAAATATTTATATAAGAATTCTGGTGTTTTTGTGGCATTTCAGAATTATGATGGAAGTTCCATGTGCTGGAATACTGAGCCAGAAAGGGTTCATGTGGTGCAGTAACTTGATTTAAGTTTGTTTGAAGTTAACACATTGATTTTTATACAGTCGTTTCATTTTTTTTTTCTTTTAAATAGGAAAACGTTAAACAAAATGTTACATATAGCGTCGCATTCCATTAAATGTTTTCAATGTGACGTCAAACTGACTCTAAATAATTAACTGCTATGCTTTATTTTCTACTTCGATTGTATTCTACAGCCACCCATAGCTGTTACGTTTAGCCAAGGATTAAAAATTTAGTGGCATTACTATGATTTATATTAAACAGAGCGTTAGTTATTTCTCTTTTAAAAATAAAACTTCAGGGCTGATATCACGACTAAACATAATATGATTTTAATTTCATACATTTAGAAGTCTCATGTCTTTTAAAGATTCAAAATTTTAATTATTTATTTATTTTTTTTAAGATGTTAAATTCCTGTCTTATCTGGATTTTGTGTTTTTAACTGAAATTCCCATGTTATGGCTTTCAAAATTATGTCCCTTCAATAGCTGAAGCGGCGTTTCCGAAACTTTGAAATAATTTTTCTCCAAATGACGTTATTGTGTATAACGCGTAGCATATCTCAGAAACTTCTGCTTGTTTTTTCACGAAATTTTCAAAACATGTGTTTCATGTTTATCTGTATAAACTGAACCTAAAATTTTCTTTTTAGTGTTCAAAAAAGTTTTTTTTCTGTTAATTATGTTGTCGAAATTTTAAAATTTTGTATTCGCTAAACGGAACTTTATACTAAAAGTATAAAAATGCTTTGAATACAACTTTACTTAGATTCAGGATAATTATTGCAATAAATAAGCCTCAAACATTTCATTCCAGTTGCAACATTTATCTTGTAATCTTCCGCAAAAATTGTTATACCAATTTTCTGCTCATGCCTCAATCTTAATTCTGTGTCAACACATAAACTGGAAAAGCATACATATATCGTTCATCCCAATAAAAATTGTGTTTTAAAAACATATACAATGTAAGATATTTAATGTTGAAAATGATCCTTTTTTTTTCATTCTTCCAATTTTACGAGTTTTGATACCCATAATTAGACACACGAGTCTTCAAACAAGATATTCAGATTTTTAAATAAAAGGAAATTGAAATTATTCCACCTAAACCCGTTTTCTTTCTTTCTTTTTTTTTTGTCAACAATGTAGCAAAGTTAAAGTTCAACGAAGAAAAAAAATGAAAAAGAGGGAGATTAATATTATAAGCATTCTTTTTAACACTTTCCAACAAAGTTGAAAAGTGTTTATGATTTCGGTTTGTCTGGCCATCTGTCCGCGCTCAAACTATCATAAATATACTCGTATTGCCCAGAATTTTTTCGAATTTATGGATGGTTACACCATTAGCACAGTTAAATAGTTATAATAATAAATTAATAATAGTTAAATTTAAAAACACATACCAGAACTGAAAACACACTTACAGCAATAAGTTTTCGCAGGCTTCAACTTCAATTATTGCTCATTTTCTTCTATAGCCAAATCTTTTCTTTATCAATGTAAATGAAAGATAAGTTCTATACACACCATATTCTATAGTCACAACGTTATATTATTCGTCAGTGATATATATTAATTTCATGAAGTTTAAAATATTGTACACTATAAATAAAAAGGAGTGACTATTCACTCCGGAAGAGTGAATACTCACTACATCGCAGACTCAAAATATGCCCAACCTCTTTAGAGTGACTATTCACTCTGAGCAAAAATGAAATCTCTTTGGAAATGGATTGACTCTTTGAAAGCGTGAATACTTACTCCTGGGAAATGAATGTTCATTCTAAATAGGGGTCAATAATCACTCTTTCTGAGGAGTGACTATTCACTTTTGATAAAGGAGTGCGTTTTTCCACTCCTGGAAGGAGTGAGTAATCACTTTTTCATAGGAGTGAATGTTCATTTTTTTATGCAATGAATTCTTTTTTAGGTGCGTTTGTAATTAAGTAAATACGTAGCACCTATAGTTGTCGCTCAGTCCGTCTGTCCGCATATAACAACGTAAAAACTACAAAACCGAATCGTTTGAAATTTAAAATATATAATTATTACATAATTTTGTCGAGTCATTTCAAATATTATGAAAATTTGATGCATAGATCAATTACAGGGACAATAAAAATTATTCCATTACATTACGGTCAATGGGGGAAAGGTTTCAAATGCATTTTAATAGTTTGAAATTTAAAATACATAATTATTACACAAATTTGTCGAGTCATTTCAAATTCTATCAAAATCGGATGCATAGTTCAATTACAGAGACAATCAAAAGTATTCCGTTACATTACGGTAAATGGGGAAAAAGTTTCAAATGCATTTTATTGGTGTTAAACCCCATTCGAATATAATAAAATTGATATGCATCTATAATGTACATTTTATAATATACATTTGGCAAAATCTGTGGTTCCAAGAACATTTGTCATTGATTTACAAGGCCACCCAAAAGTATTCATTACATATTGGTATAGGGCAACATTGTTTGGTGCGCATTTTAATTGCAAGTAACTATTTACAATTTTATGACATTGATATATGAGAGTGATATTTTTAAAACTTCGTTATCGCACGAACGCACCTTATTTTCTACGCTTCACGTGCAATTTCCAACTTGTTTTTATTGATATTAAGGTGATTTTAAAAGAATCGTATCTTTTAGAACATGCAATTAAAATAAATACAAGCATGGTAAAGATTGAAATAAAATACCTTATTGACAATATTTATTTAATTCAGAGTATGTAACATTAATTGAACTTTTTAAGGAAACACTTAATTAAAGTTACGTATGAGTTAAATTTGGATTATTGACAGAAATAAACTATTTTATTTCAATCTTTCTCCTTGAGTTTGCTTTCATTGGTAGCCCATAAATATATGATATTTTAAAATGTCTACAACCGCAAGTTATTAAACAGTTTTAAAATCACAAACAATCTTTATTTTATTTTAAAAATTTAATCCATGTGGATTATTTTGAATCATAAGATATCGGAGCATTTTATTCCAAGATCGAAATTTAAATTACATTTCAATATTATTAGTACAAATGAAAGGAATGTAGGACCACATATGTGGACCGCGGAAACGAAAGATAATTCTAAAACACATTTTTATCATCACAAGCGACAAGACGCTTGTGATTGGCTGATGCGTAATACATATCTAACAAAGAAGGTCTCCATTGGGGGCATACTCAGAATTTTTTGAAAAAAAATACGAATTATACTACTCATGTAGGTAATAAAGGATCAGTGAAAATTAGCGGCGGAATTACATTATTAGATAAGTAAAAAAATAAAATAGTTTGGAATAATTGGCGGGAAAAGCTGAAAGCGACGCGGGATTTGGCGAGCAGCGCATTTCCTCGCCAAAAGCAGACGATTTTAACGAATCTGAAAATTGATTTTAATTGACTTCACTGTTAAAAATCTGCAGCATTTACTGCAACGGCACTCCACTACTTTTATAGAATATCTCTCTTCTGACCAATGAGAATGCTCCACAGCACGGTGAATTGACCGTTTTCTATAAAAGCGGTGGAGTGACGCTGCAGAAAATGGTACAGATTTTTAGCGGTGTTGTAGCTTGTGCAACACTGTTAAAAATCTGCTGCATTTTGCTGCAACGCACTCCACCGCTTGTATATAATATCTCTATTCCAACCAATGAGAAAGCTCCATTTTACGGCCAAGTAACCGTTTTCTATACAAGCAAGGGAGTGCGTTGCAACAAAATGCAGCAGATTTTTAACAGTGTATTTTTCAATTTGGAACAATTTTAATCAATTTAAATTGTGTTTTAAATGATAAAATATGTTAATTTCATTTTGTTATAAGTACATATAAACATATATGACAAAATTACACTTAAAATAAAGTAAAAATGCAAAACTAAAATTACTTAAATTAAACTTATTTAAATAAATTGAACATAGAAAGTTTTTTCTTTGAAAAGTATTCGAAGTGTAAAAGCATATTTTTCAAAATTTCGTTTTTTCGCCAACCGGAGATAAATCGCCAAATAAACGAAATTTTTATTATTTTTTTACGGAGGTTATAAGGAGGTTCCGCCGAAATTTTTTATAAACATATATAACTATATAAGAAGAACATTCTGTAATTTTTTCAGATTTTTCTGAGTATGCCCGTATGGAGACCTTTCTTGTAAGTCACTTTTTCGGCGGAGTGACCTCTGACTCTTTCGAAGGTGTGATACTCACTTTAGAAAAAGTGTGCGTTTTAATATCAGATAAGCGTAATTTTATAGGTTATATTATTAAATGGAGTTTTTGAAAATTAAGAATTGACATATTTTGGTAATTTTCAATGTTTTACTCCATATATTGGTTCAAAGTTTAACGGATATTTGTTTCAAGTGTATAATGACGAGTTTTCACTCTCGTTAACGGAGTGAGATTTTTCACTCACGACCATGGAGAGAGATATTTCACTCTCGACAATGGAGTGACATATTTCACTCCTTTTTAGGTTGTTAAAAATTCCATTCTTTAAGGAGTGTATTTTTATAAAGTTCACTCTAAAAAGAGTGAAAATGCCTATCACTCTTACAAAGAGTGAGCTTTTCACTCCTCCCATTTTTAGAGTGTAATATCATAAAATACACGGCAGATTGCTATTCCCCACTGACTTCAAATTCCCAGAGACTTCAAATTCTGTGTACTTGCACATAATTACTCTGTCTTACAAAAAATCATAAAATTTGAAAAAAAAAAAAAGTCTATTAATTTGATTAAATCAATTTTATTCATATTAATTTTATCAATGTCAATATCATGTTTCGTTTTTACGATTTAAATTGTAAAATAGAATCTTAATGGCAACGTATTTTACGCAGACATAGTGGTTAGGACGCAGAGTGTTCCGCTGGGAAACAGAAGATCCTGAGATCGAAACGCGATGCTGAAACTTCGGAGTGTCATTCAGAATTGGATTTAATTCAAAGAGGTTTCGTATTTTTCGCCAAATTAAGGGTTTATTTTATTTATTTATTTATTTTATTATTAACATTCATAATATTTTTTGAAATTCAATTTTTTTTTTTTTTTTTTTTTTTTTTTTTTAAACTATTGCGATTTATCAATGATTCAGCATTGTAAATTTTGTTTAAACTTTTTTTTTCATTTTTAGGAATTTAAAATCTTATTTATAATTTTTTTTTTTAATTTTGAATTTTCAAGAAAAATTTAAATTTTGGAATATATTTATATAATTTGATTTGAACCTTTTTTATAAATAACTTCCTTTTATAATCTATATTATAAAGGCCAAACGTATCTGTGCGCAACGCATACGTCATTTTGCTCATGGCAACACTTTCAAGTTTTAAATGAATTTCGGTATTGCAGTTTTTGCTACTAAAAGTTTTTACACTTCTTAATGTTGTACATTTTCAATTTTTACACCATCGTGTAGGAAAAAAATGTACTTTTAAATGAAATTTGTTTGAAAGCTGTATCTTAATTTGTTTTTGAAACATTATTATTATTATTATTATTATTATTATTATTATTATTATTATTATTATTATTATTATTATTTCTTTTATTTTATTTATTATTTTTTTTTTTTTGTAGTTTTTAATACCTCTTTTCTAATCGTGGCAACAGGAGTACTTCATTTCTATTTAAAGCAAGGGAAAAAGGGAAAAAATTGAGTGCTGTATCTTTATGTTGCCATTTTCTCATTAAAAGGGAAAAAATAGAAATTTAAATATCTTCTGTTATAAATCCGGCGAATTTTGACTTCTTTACACAATTTGATTTACACGTAAAAGAATATCAACAGTTTAGTATCTGTTTCAGTTAATAGCATTGAGACTTCAAGTTTTGAATCAAAATTATCAAATTAAAATGCCAATTTTTTTAAACGTGAATACGGATGTGAAATGTACATTTGTAAATTTTGATATGGTAAAAATTATGCCGGATTTAGATTTCATGGGAAAAAAATTCTATGATTGAGTCAAAGTTGAATAAATTTTGCTTTTTATAAATTTGGAATAATAGCATAAGAACTTAATTGATAACTTTATCATAACATATCTTTATTGTTTTTTACTGCTTACATATACGATTAAAGTTTAATTTTAACAATTTCTACAATTGCGTTTTATAGAAATAGTATTTTTTTAATTTGACGATAAATATAGTTTGTTTAAGAGTTAGACATACCAATATAAAATGCATTTTTTTTTGCTATAACTAATTTTGTAGATTTATTATAAGTTAATGAAACAGTTCCTTCTTAAACATTTTATTTCGTCAAAATTTGACCTTGTTATTTAAAAATTAAATTTATTGGTGCTACCATCGATGTTAATAAGCTGTTAATCATTATAAATTAACAATTTGGATTTATTAATTAAAGGATATTTTGTTTTGAAAGAAATATTAAACGAAACCCTCTATGCGATCTGTGATCACACTTAATCATTTGTTGTGAACATGATATCGTAAGTCCCAACAACGTATATCAATTTCATGGCAATCGGACTGTATTTACATGAGTTAAAGCATGGACAGACAGGCGAACAGAGACAAAAAAACCCTTACTTTTTAAGTGGTTAAATTTGAAAAATTAGTTCAGTTTTATTATCTCTCTATATTATAAAGAACAAACGTATCTGTCCGTAACGCTTGAGTCATGTTGCAAATGTCAACACTTCCCCCTGCAATTTCGGTTTTGCAATTTTCGCTACTGAAAATTTTACACTTATAAACATCGCATATTTTTAATTTTTACCCCGTCGTACAGAGAAAAAAATTTACTTTTAAATGCAATTTGTTTGAAAATTATATCTGAATTTATTTTTGAGATTGTAATTGTGGCAACAAAATCACTCCATTTTTTCTTAAAATGGGGAAAAAAAAATAGAAATTAAAATACGCAACACAATTTCTGTTTTGCAATTTTTAATTTCTGCAGTTTCTGTTTTGCACTGCAAATTTTATACTTCTAAAGATCGTACATTTAAAATTTTTATACCGACGTATAGAGAAAAAAATGTATTTTTAAATGCAATTTGTTTCAAAACTGTATCTCAATTTTATATATATATATTATTTTTTGTTAATTTTTAGTACCAATTTTGTAATTCTGGCAACAGAATCGCCCCATTTTCTTTCAAAATTAAAAATAAATAAATAAATAAAATAAAAATAAAAAAATGTGTTTGTTATAAAACTCAGTAAATTCCGGTTTTATTTCTTTAATAATTGAGTTTTATAGTATTTTGTTAATTTCAGCTTAAAATAATATTTGCTTGAGAGTTAGACTGACCAATATAAGATAATTTATTGTAACTAATTTTTCAGTTTTATTATAAATAAATAAATCAGTTCTTTTTTAAAGATTTTTCTTTCGTCGAATTTCGACGGGTTCCACCTCGTTTCCTTAATGTCAAAACAATAACTCTTTTTTTTTTTCCTGAAAAGGAGTAGTACAATGAATGATTTAGCCCAAACATATTTGTATCTTGCACATAAAGTAAATTCAACAACGCGTGGAATGTTTAAAATTTAAAAAAGGGCATACTAACTATCATCTTTATAAGTTTATCGTACCTTTTGTGTAATTACTGTTTTTTTTAACTGTTAAAATTTTATATTACATTATATATTTAATAATTATTTTATTACTGTTAAAATGTTTTTTAGCCTTTGTTATGATCTATATTAACACGTTGAGTGTCACGCCAGTCACCGGTGACTGACACTGAACTTGTGACGCATCAGTCACTAATGACTGACAGTATAAAATGCGCCATAAAACTTAAACAGTTACATTCTCAATAAATTTTAAATAATTTCAGAGTTGTATTATGAATATTCTAAATATTTATTAGCAAATATTTTCAATGCACTATTATAAATTTCTGTGAAAACACAGAAAGAAAAGCGTGACTCTCTGCTAATTTACATTAATTCTCGGTTAAATGCATCCGATGGAATTTTTCGGTCATCATTTTACGCACATTTCTCTTATCTTACATCTAATTCCCTGTAGGGAGTTAAAATTATTTTCTAACTTTTGAAATTCATTTGTAACTTATATATATATATATATATATATATATATATAGAACCATTAGATAATACTACAAATCAACATAATCAACATCAATTACTGTAAAAATTTGTTAATGCCAAACCATATCACAGAAATAAAATTGAAAATGTGGTATTTAGCTCGTTATCAAGGGCAATACTAAATAGCCACATTAATTGCGATTAATTTCTGAATGGAAATCAGGATAGACCTAAAAATAATTTCCGCATCGCCCGATTAATCGCAAATGAGAACTCATTTGAAAGAAAAATATCAAGAAAAATAACAAGAACAGAATAGAATCATCAACATAGTAACTGCAATAGAAAAACCATTTCAAAGAAAAAATATTAGAAAAACAATTAAACTGTAATTAAATATGTATAAAGAAAACTTACAATTATCAATCGCAACCATAATTTCCATTGAGAACAAGAAATAGAAAATAATAACATTATATGTATGTATATATATATATATATATATATATATATATATATATATATATATATATGTGACGATTTCAGGAGAACTCGAATTATTTCCACTGGTTAAACAGAAACACGCAGTCATGGCAAGCGAGGGAAAAAACAAAAATAATAAATAAATGTAGAAGATCCAATAATTAGTCATGGGCTGCTGTAAATTCATTTATTAAATTCGTGATAATGAGGAAGGAAAAGCTCCTTTTTGCAAAAATTCCATCATTATTTCAGCGAGCTGTCCTCATCGAAGAAGCAACCCAAGAAATCTTCAGAAGAATCCTCCTTTCATCTCGAGACTTCCCCCTTTTAAACTGAAAAAGAAAGTTCTGGAACATTCGGTAATCTCTAACCATCATTATTTTATGTAAACAGAATTCTTGTCCAGCTACGAGATTATTTTAAACAGACGATAAATTTATTTTTAAAAAAATATTATTTAACCAATTTATAATTGACTCCGAATTTTAAATATCTTAGGCAGACGATTTTTATACATGATTAATTTTAAGAGAAAAAGAAAAGAAATGAATTTATTAATATGCACATTATCGTTGACGGCGGAAAAATAAATAAATAGATAAAATAAAAAAATGATATTTTTTGAAAGGTATGGGTTTGGAATAAATTTAATAAGACTTTCTTAAAAAGGGTTGATAAAAACATAGAAGAAATCAGTTTTATTTGGAATATTAAGAAATAAAGTTTTAATTAAGAATATTTTTAATTTAGAGCCATCTTTTTAAATTTACGCATACTGGAATAATGTTTTTTAAGGAAAATTAAGAATTTATATCGTCTGCATACAGATTAACAGATTAGATTTAGAAACAAGATTTTAATTTAATAATTTGAAGTAAGTACGGAATATTATTATAAGAAAACTAAGATAGTATAAAGGTTAGTTTTGGCGAAAAAATTTTAAATTTGTAATATTATCCCCCCTCCCCAAGACTTTGTATGAAATTGATAGTTAAATAAAACTACAAGTTCAGACAACAGAAATATAATAATTTAGAAAAGTTAAATTTTGGAATAAAACTGTCAAATCCAGGAAGCCAAGAGATGGAAGAAAAGAAAATTAACGCAATATAAAAAATATTAGCGATTAAAATAAAATAGTTAACAGAAAATAATTCTGAATTGAATTTAGGTAGGAGCATTTCCCTGAAAGAAATACAATAATGTTACAACATAACTTACCATTTGTAAGTGCATAGGAGATAATACATATAATAACAGTAAATAAGTTATGAATATTATTAAGCAAGAGATAAAAATATAATAAAAACAATAAAAATTCGTTCTCATGGAAGTTTAAATAATTACCATGACTTAATGCATAGTTTATTTTAAAATAAGTCCTTTAAATGAAAAAAGTCTTTCAAGAATATATAAAAGAGTCTTTTTCAATGTCCAGTGAATACAGTCTCTTTAATTAAAAATCTTCAAACTTAGTTTAATCTTTGGTTTTAATGTTATGTTGGATCCGACATCTTTCAGTAATATATCAATTTTTCAATAATAAATAGCATCACTCTCAATATCAATAATAAATAATATAGAAAAATTTAAATAATAACAATGTCAACAATAATAAGTAATAGTATAATAAGACTCCATATCCTAATATTTTTCAATAAGAGTATAATTAATACTAAACTTCATCATAGAAATCATAATAATAATAATAATAGTAAAACAAGAGTATAATCAAAAGAAAATATCACTATTTGTTTATTATTGATAGGGAAAATATTGGTTGAGGATAAAAATAATTACATAGCAACTAAATAATTTTCTTATCTTCTAATAGCATAAGAAAGTATTTTTTGCTAGCCGAAAGTAATAATAAAAAAAATCATAATAATTCCAAAATCCAAATAAAATTAAATCTAACTATTTAGAAAATGGACTCTCAACCAGTATTTCCTTACAATAATTCCTCTCTGATACTCTTTTACAAAATTGTCAAATTTGGTTATAAGTTTTCAATGCCAAATGTAGAATAATGTTTTATCCACACATGGTTTATAAACTTTAATAATAAAATACAATAGGAATAAAAGGTGTCATTCTTAATTGAGAAATGGAAATAAAAATAGTGTGCTTTTTTGAAAAACTTTTAATATCTAGTTTTCACAATCACTGAAAATCACATATTATGTTATAGGTTTGAGTAGAGTCATTAGATTTTATAACTATTATCATATACTATCTGCTGAATAAATAGAGTAATACTAATGTCAAATAAATGAGTAAATATAGTTAAACTTAAACACCCTTAAAATTAATTTATCAACATCAATTTGAAAGCTTTTACAATCAAAGTGTTCACCCTATGCCTGCATAAGGAGCCCAATTTAATCCCAAAAACTCCCAAAAACAAGTAATATTCTTGTAGCGCTCCAAGAACATACCCGCTGATGTTGAAAACTATGGTTTTTTTATGGTAAATGGGTTTAATGGTTTAATGGTATTTGGTAAATGGTTATGGTAAAAGTTTTTTTATGGTATTTTTTTATGGTTGTTTATGGTAAATTTAATCTATTGTCTTGACTTTAGTTTGATCTAGTGATTGTGTCTGAGGTTTTGTTTGTTTTTTGGATTGCTCATGAAACAGTTTAAAATCTTCGGGTGAAAAATAGGGTCTTAATTTAGAAACATGCACAATAACGGAATTCTGTCCTGTCTCATAATTAAATTTATCTATTTCATAAGTTACATCAGAAAGTTTATTTATAATTTTATATGGTCCAGAGAAAGTAGGTTCTAATTTTCGAGTGTTAGGGTATTTAAATTCTTCATAAATTACAGAGTCTTGTATTTTTAATGGGCATTCAACAAAATTTCGATCATAGAGTCTTTTACTTTTAAGGTAAAATTCATGAGTTCGCGCTTTCGCAATTTTGAGGGCTTTGTCTACTGATGTTGTATACATTTTAATTGCCTCACACAAAACCATTACCCACCATTTAAAAAAAAATCTGAATCAAAATTATCGCGAAAATTATAACTATATTTAGCTGCTAACTTTAACCAGAAATTTTATCTAAAACAGAAATTGTAAATATCATAGATATACCTTAAATTGGGATCAACTTTTAATTCTATTATTTTATAGATCATAAACAGATTCAAAATTTTAACTATAGGTAATTTCTTACTTAAAATCACAAAATTTACTGACAAAATTAATCATATTTATCAGTCAAAATTCTAACAACAGCCTTGCACAGTTCCATCTTTCTTACTGAATTTAAATAAATTATAAGAATCCGGGAACCAAAGCTCACTGTAACCAGAAATTCTAACAAATAAAATGAAAAACATAAATGTTAACTTAATTTTCAGCTCAAATGTCTAGTTGTAGTAACATTTTCATGAAAATACTGCATTCTGAGAATAGTTCTTGATAACAAACAATATCAATAAATTAGAAAATGTACCTTTTAAAAAATAACTTGAGCTTCTGAGTTCTTTTATACTTCATTATTATTACGAACTTATCTTTAAACGTGCATAAAAATATCATAATAATCTTAATAAGTAACAGTAAATATCTTAAGAACATCATACTCCTCAATTAAATTTTTAAGAACAAACATGTTTTCACTCCAAAAAGTAATAATAATAATAAGACTCATAACTAGATAAAAAGATAAATAAATAAGGCTCACAGAAAAATAAACAAACAAATAAATAAACCTTACAAACAAAGAACTATCTACACAAATACAGTAAAAAGGATACACATAATAATTAAATACATCTAAAAATAACTCACGGATAAGGAGAAATTTTCAAGCTGATCCTAGGGGAGACAGGAATAACGAAAATTATGAAAGTAGGTAGTAATCTGCGTTCAGTTGTCTCTAAAAGTTTTTTTTTTTTTTTTTTTTTTTTTTTTTTTCTTTCTTGTCATTATGACCATGATTATCTTGAGTCATCAGTTACACATAAACAGCAAAAAGGTGGAATATCAGGCCTCAGAAATTCACGAGATATTTAGAAGAAATCTTTCAAACCACTCGGACAGAAAGCTGTTTAACATTAAAATCTCCTCTGTTACATTCACTCGAGGAATCAAAAGATAATGGCAATTCTTGCTTAATAACACTTTCAACCATGGCGGGAAAAATTTTCGGCGATTCATATTTTTGTCATCACTTCGTTTCAGTAGATTCATTAGATTCATTTACATAGCATTTTACTTCTTCAGTAGATTCATTTCAAAATCCGAAACAGGCACTAGCACAGGCATTACCTATCCTGTCGACTTTTCGATTAGTTGTGACGATTTCAGGAGAACTCGAATTATTTCCACTGGTTAAACAGAAACACGCAGTCATGGCAAGCGAGGGAAAAAACAAAAATAATAAATAAATGTAGAAGATCCAATAATTAGTCATGGGCTGCTGTAAATTCATTTATTAAATTCGTGATAATGAGGAAGGAAAAGCTCCTTTTTGCAAAAATTCCATCATTATTTCAGCTAGCTGTCCTCATCGAAGAAGCAACCCAAGAAATCTTCAGAAGAATCCTCCTTTCATCTCGAGACTTCCCCCTTTTAAACTGAAAAAGAAAGTTCTGGAACATTCGGTAATCTCTAACCATCATTATTTTATGTAAACAGAATTCTTGTCCAGCTACGAGATTATTTTAAACAGACGATAAATTTATTTTTAAAAAAATATTATTTAACCAATTTATAATTGACTCCGAATTTTAAATATCTTAGGCAGACGATTTTTATACATGATTAATTTTAAGAGAAAAAGAAAAGAAATGAATTTATTAATATGCACATTATCGTTGACGGCGGAAAAATAAATAAATAGATAAAATAAAAAAATGATATTTTTTGAAAGGTATGGGTTTGGAATAAATTTAATAAGACTTTCTTAAAAAGGGTTGATAAAAACATAGAAGAAATCAGTTTTATTTGGAATATTAAGAAATAAAGTTTTAATTAAGAATATTTTTAATTTAGAGCCATCTTTTTAAATTTACGCATACTGGAATAATGTTTTTTAAGGAAAATTAAGAATTTATATCGTCTGCATACAGATTAACAGATTAGATTTAGGGTAATGTCACACGGACGATTTCCCAAAACAGACAAAACGACGCCCTCCGTTGAGAGCATTACTATCTCCTCCTCTTGTCAGACGAGCGACGCGGTACTATTGCGTTCAAACGTACGCAAAGACTCACGTCGAAGCCACGCGTTTCCCCCAAGCCGTCGGCCAGCTGCTTGTGTCTGGTGGCTTCTGTTTATTAGACCTTGTTCAGACGAGAGTTGTTTTTAACGCTGATTTTTTTATTTTCTTTCCGAGATTCACGAGCTTTTGTTGTGATGGCGTAGTCAAGAATCGATGCAGGTTTTGGGGGAAAGGGAAGCATTTTGAGAAAAATAAAAAGTATTTTTGTGAAATTTATTATATTTTGGGGGATTTATTTTATGTTTGTAAAAAGTAACACTTTATAACGATATGAAATCTATTTATATTAATTCGAAACAAGCATTTTTTGATAATAACTTCTTTAAATTGTTTTTCTATTTTTTTTCTTTCTGAGAAATTTGTTTGCTTTTCAAATTACAAATTTTTAAATCTAACGACATTAGAATAATTTATGATTAGTATGTTTTCATGGAACACAATTTTGTGAAAGTACCAGTTTTAAGAAGCTTCATTTATATTTTTGAAGCAAATACATTTAAGTTTGGTAAATAGATTTTTCCTTTTCTTTTTTTCCCCTTCTTTTTTTTTTTTTTTTTTTTTTTTTTTTTTTTTTTTTTTTTTTTTTTTTTTTTACTAGCCGCTCTTGGCGACCAGTTTGGTTTCCCTTAAATGAATATTAAGCATTATATCATATTGCTTTTATACATAATTTATTTTAAATTGCTCAATTTTTTTGCCAAATTAGAAGATTCCGCCCTGAGAAATAGATACAGATATCATATGCACTGGCGCGACTGCAACAAAATAGCAATTATATGCGCCTCACATGGTAACCCGCCTATTGTTATTTATTTATTAATAAACTGCTTGTTTACTTTTATTTTCTTTTTTTAAATGATACAAATTGTTTTATTCTATTATTATTATTATCTAAACTTTATTTATTTATTATTATTTCCTTTTTAAAATAATAGAAATTAGTTAAAAATATGTATGTAGCTGGTATTTGAAAACGAAATTTTCGTCAAATTGGCGTTAGGAAAATAACGCACAATGTGCTGCATATATGATATCTGTGCTGATAAATCAAGAGCTCAGTATTTTTATGCTAGCCTGGCGCAGATAATAAATCGACAAATATTGTACCCGTGGCATTTTTCGTATTTCATTAATTATTTATATATTATATTATATTATATAACAATATATTGTATATTTTATAATATAATAATGCAATAATTTCACTTATTTCATTTATGATACATAACTTTAATTTGAAATTGAAAACTTTAAAATTCATGACTTTTATTTATTTTTTAAGTAAAAAAGAAGAGAAAAAATAAAAATAATGATATTTTGAAGCTCTATAATTGCAGCGAAGGAACAAAACATATACAAATCCAATTTACCACAGCCTAAGTCTTAACAAAGGACTTTTGCACTGTAACCAATAAGATGCGTTTAATTTGGACGTTGCCATTAAGCAATTAACGAATAATCACGATTTTTGTGTATCATACGATAGTGTAATATATATATAGATTATTATTATAGTTTTTTTTCTTTTTGCCAAATTTTGAGTGGCAGCTAGGTTAATATAATCTAGTAAAATGTTAAAAGGCTATTTACATATGGCGACAAATTTGGAAATATTTCATTTTTCAAAATTGTCAATATATCATTTCTGAACGTTTTTTTCGTAAATACCATGGAAAGAAATTTCTTTTTAGTTTTTAATATTGTATGTTTATCAGCCTTGATGAACTTTAAACTATATTAATAACAATTATATTTATTAAATTTTTAAATGTATTTTAAAAATGAAAAATAATCAAAAATGTGAAACTTTTTCGTTAGATTAAAACTCGCTTTAATCTAGCACAGAAGCAGGGCTAACAGATCAGAACAACAGAAACAGGGCTAACAGGTTTTGGTTTGTCTTTTGATATCGTTATCATTTTTGACCCAATAAGAAAAAAAATCTTCTTTTATTTGTAACTTGGTCTTCACATCAAAATAGTATTTTATCTTTTTTTAAACTGTTGTCTATTTTTATGCAAATGCAATGCTATTAAAATAATTAAATGATTATAAATTTACATAATTGCAAAATATGGAATACCCCAATGTTTAGGATTACTATTATGCTGTCATATGTGTATTTATATATTGATTCGTTGTTCGACAAACTGTACACGATGTTATGTTTTAAACGATACTTGTGTTTATAAATAAAAGAAAAACTTGTCCGTCTGTTTTGTTATGTCCGCCTTTCGAAGTTTTGCCTGCCCCGCCTTGTCCGAGAACAATTCTAAAAAGACACTATTACTGTTGAAGGTATGTAACAAAAAGCTTTAAAGCTATTTTAAAACACTTTTAATTATTAACTATTTCTTTTAAGTGTTGTTTGATAAGCAGTTATTTCATATATAAAGTGACATTTTATGAATTTCTCTACATCTAAATCAGTAAATTATGCGAAAAATAAATGTAACGATCACTCCAAACAAAAGAAAAACAATCCAAAAAATCAAAGAAATTTTTACACATTATTGAAGATACCATTACTGAGGGAGAGGGTATTCGGGGAATGATAGTATATAATATCGTAAGAGGGGAGAGGGTCCAAAATGACCAATAAATAAATAAATAAATAAATAAATAAAGTGACAAACTTTTTTATGGATGTACAGCCCTAAAGGGAGAAAAAAAATCTCACCTTTTGCTCATTGGACGATAGCATATGCTTCTTGATTAATGTAACAAAAATTTCACACTTTGAAAATTTTTCGGTCCTACATTTCATTTATAGAACTAAGATGCTTGTTTTGCTAAAATGTACTGTAGCAACATTTTTTTAATCAATTTAGTTTTTTTTAATTTATTTAATAATAATAAGAAATAAGAAATATTATCTAAATGAAAGTTGAACAACAATTATAATCATTTAGTAATATTCGCAGTCATCTGTATTTTTCATTTAACATCAGATGTATTAAAAAGTATTTCCTGTAATTTAATTTTGGATCCGGTAAATAATCTATCACTTCTCACAGGATGAATCCAGTACCGTCTGTGTATGTATATTTTTTCAATTTTCTTGAATAATTGATAAAAAATTACAGAACATTTTATTTCCTTCAAAAGATCCATCTAATAAGATTTCTATTACGCCTAGATACAATATCGTCTGCTTATTTTGACGGAAAGGTCACGTCCGTGTGAATGAGGCAGCGCAGATGTTTATTTTTCGCTCGAAAGCCAAAGCGTCGAAAAAATCGGTCGTCTGTCATTAGCCTTAGAAACAAGATTTTAATTTAATAATTTGAAGTAAGTACGGAATATTATTATAAGAAAACTAAGATAGTATAAAGGTTAGTTTTGGCGAAAAATTTTTAAATTTGTAATATATATATTGCACCCCTGCTGAGTAGTTTAAGGAAACAGTCCTCTACTGTCCATTTATCCATTTATCTTTTATTATTTTGGTAATCTGCCTTTCATTTCACTTCAAACTTCAACTGTTTTCAATAAGATGATTGTAAAAATACTGGTTTCATTGGTTTATTGAATGGTAATATATGAATTACTCTGGTTATATTTATAAAAGTATATATATATATATATATATATATATATATAAATAATTTATAATAGTATAATAATTTTAAATATATGTGTATATATATATATATAAATACTTTTATAAATACATCCAAAGTTATTCAGACAATACCAATAAAAGAACCAATGAAACCAGTATTTTTACATTCATATTATTAAAAAACAGTTGAAGTTTGAAGAAAAATAGAAGGCAGATTACCAAATTACTAAGAAATATGTGGATAAATGGACATTATATAACCAGAGTAATTCATATATTACCATACAATAAACCAATGAAACCAGTATTTTTACAATCATCTTATTGAAAACAGTTGAAGTTTGAAGTGAAATAGAAGGCAGATTACCAAAATAATGAAAGATAAATGGATAAAAGGGCAGTAGAAGGCTTTTTCATTAAACTACTTCATCAGGGGTGTATAGTTTAACAAAAAAGCAAAAACATCCAACCAGTTTTTGTTATGAGTCGTGCTGAAAGCTAAGAATTCGACTCACAATACACCCGATATATATATATATATATATATATATATATATTAAACTTAGAGTAATTTAGAAATGGAAAAAAGTCATTTCAAGGAAAAAATCAATCACAATTATAATAGATCCCCCCCCCCTTCCGCCGCTCCATCGCTGTATCATAAAAGACATACTTTGTAGTCGCAGTCAACAGCTTTTGTAGCTCAGTCAGTAAGGTATATATATATCCTGTGTTCTGAGAACTCGGGTTCAAACACCAGAATGTCTAGGGAAATTTGTGAAAAAGTTAAATAAACAACAGTTGATGTTTACTAACTTGAAAAATTCTAATTATTTGAAACTCACTGAAGTTTGAGTAATTTGGCAGTTTTGAAAAATAAATTAAATTTTTATCATTAAAAATAAATTTACAGATTCTATTGTAAATTTACTGAATAACTTCTCTGTTATTTAACAGAAACTTGATTTTTCGAATCTCTATGTAATTTTACATAAACCTTAAGATAACAGATTCAGATTTAAGATAAGATAACACTCTTAGATTCTCGTTAATTTCGCAGAAAAATTTTCAACAATGTGGGTTTTATTAAAACACGGTAGAGATAAAAAAGGTTGTCTTTTGCAGGTTTCACGAAATGTGACAACTTTCTTAGTTAATTTTCTGGCCTGTCGAATTCTGCCGCATTTTCATCGTAGCATAGTTTACAATACCGTCGCACTTTAAAAACTGAACAATTTTTTTTGGGTGTGTGTGTGTGTGTGTGTGTGTGTGTATATATATAATTATTAATTTTACTTTTAATAATAGGAAAAGCTAATTTAATTAATTTCGCTAATATCAAAGTTGAATATCTTTCTTTAATTCAAAATCGGACACTTATTAAAGACAAAAAATAAAAAAAAACAGAAATAAAGAAAATAAACAATAACCTCTGCTGTTTATTCGATAAAATATTTGAAAGGTTTTAATTATTAGTTTTAAAAAAATTCTATAAAATTCCTTTTTTTTTTATTTATTACCTCATACAAAAGAGTATTTATTTATTAAAAAATTAAAAAACGTAAAACTAGCTAAAGAACAAATAAATAAAAAATATAAAAGTAATTACCTTAACTATATAATTATAGCTGTGCAACCATATTTATAAATATGTTGTTTTTTATAAAAGTAAGGTTTAATTTTTTAACAAGTAACTGCGTTTAAGAAAATTTATCGTTATCGATTTAGTAGTGTAAAAAAAATATGCAATGGGTTTATTTTTTGCTTAAGTTATAATGTATTCTATATTAATTTTCACTTCACAGTTTATTACTGAAATATTCTTTTAAATTAGGCAAAGAATGATTTTCTGCATTGACGCATTGCGTAACGCAAAAGTTAAAGAATCGAATGGGCTTTTGTTTATTTCTTATAGTATATATATATGTATATATATATATATATATAACTATATAACATTATTATCTGCTTCACAAATAAAAAATGTATGTGTTGTTTTTATTTCTTGTTTAAGGAATAAAGTATTCCATATATATTTTCTCTTTGCAGTTTTTATTGAAATATTCCTAGAAATATACAAAGAAAGTTTTTTTGTATTGACAACAATGCGTAGTGCAAAATGTTTAGTAGTTATCTGCTACCACGATGGTATACAACGGGATTTTGTTAAGTTGTTACGGTTTGTATACAGGTTTTCCCACAGTTTTGTGTACAAATTCCGAGGGAAGGTAGAGAACATCGTTAGGAACCATAATTACACAGGAAAGCATGGACGGAAACATCACCCTCACGTGATAAAAAATGATGCAAAGACACAATAAGGCCACAACATGGAATTTAGTGTTAAATGCTTTATTACACAACAAAAGAGTACAATTTGCACCACGGAAGGTGATCAAAATTACGTCCATTGACATGAATGCACGCATGGTACCATCGCGATATGGATTGGTGAACAATTCGAAGATACCTGTGTGAAACCAAAAATGCAAGTGCTTTTCATGTCCAAAATTTCAATATTTTTTTTTCATTAAACATACAAAGAAATCCCAATTTTTTGTATGCCATCTTTCAGAAAAAACTATTTTTAATTAGTTAAAATTTGATCTAGCTTATTTTATTGTAATTATTGCACAATTTATCCATTCTTAGCCATGAAATTTAGCTGTCCAAATGACTAGAGAGAAAACTTCAAACAGATTACAATTCTAAATATTATGAACAAAACATTACTTATCTATTTTTATTAAATTAACAGGTATAGTTGTTTTATAAATTTGTAGTAATGAATTAAGATGTGTATTTTTTAACTACATAAGTTAAATTTAACATTTGTCCATGAAAACGAAACTTCTGTTACTTTATTAACATTTAGCTGAATAAATAATAAAAATTTTGTCTATCAGAGATCGCTACTAATCTATATTGCTCAAAGAACTTTCTAGAAGAGAATACAAATGCCATTTTCATTTTGTCTGCGACATGTTTAGAATATATTCTAGCAGAATTATCAAGATCTAAGGTGAGTGTGTTTTCTCTTTGTAACTTTTGTTATTCCAATTTTAGATTTAAATAATGTTTTAAAAATAAAATTTCTCTTTAAATCACAAAACTCTAAGTAAAATAAGTTTATTTAAGTAACATAACTATTTTTTAGAATATTATTATTTAAGAAAGAAAATTGTTTTTCCTTAAATTAACCTCTGTTACCATATTTTGGTAACAGATGTTACATTTTATAACTGAATATAGATTTTTTATGGTAATAATATATATATATATATATGTATATATATATATATATATATATATATTCATAGTACCAAATTTAAGTATCATTTTTATCATTTGTTTATATTTGTTTTAGCATTAGTAAGTATTATTTATTTGTGTTATTTTCCAGATCTAAAAATGTGTCCTAAGAAAAAAAAAAAAAAAAAAGCAAAGCTGTACCTGATGATTTGCCTACTCTAAAGGATAATTTAAACAAAGATCAAATTACTACAGTACAAAACCCTAAAGTCATCACTTAAAGAGATGTCAGCTGTTTCTGGGGTGAAGAACGTGGTCTGTGTCATTGTTTCGACTACAAAAGTTTCCCGATTGAAAATTTTTGCAATAATGAGAAAACTGTACGAAATAATAACGAAAGATACATTTGTGGAATCAAAAATTTTAAATTCTGAGTATTCTTAAGTTCTTAAATCCACTTCTGAAAAAAAAAATTACAGAAATAACACCAAAAAATAAAAAATTAAAAGAACATACATACTAGTAGAATTTGTAACTGAAAAAAAAAGAGGTGTTACTACATAAGTGTTAGACAAGGTGATTTAGAAGAAGAAATGAAGTGCAAGTTATGTTTTTGAAAGCTTGCGATGATACATTATCTGTTTTTAGATTAGATAACAATGATATTGCATACATACAGTTCGAACAGATCCAAAATATTTTGCCTATGCCAACTGTAGTACAGAAATGAAACAGATTATTTTACAAGTATTTGAAAAATAATTGAAGCATTAAAAAATTGTGGAAATCTCTTTAGAAAATAAAATTGTCATATTTATTCAATGTGTCTTTGTTAGTTGCTGAAAATTCATTTTTTTTTACATATTATAAATTTTTGTAACCTCTGTTACATGAATTTTTCTATTCATGTATTCTATTTAATAATTGTAAACCGATAATAAATCAAATGTACTTAAAATATAAAAAAAAATTCTAAACGAGATAAAATTATGCATGTAATGATGATTAAATTTTATTATTTATTATACATCTTTCTATAAGTATTGTTTTGAACTAAAGGACATTTTTCTAAAGTAAAATATAAAAATTAGATTTTTTGTTAAAGTATTTCTATCATAAATTAAGCAAATACTGTCTGGTAACAGAGGTTACATTTTTTTATGCTAGATATTATTTTTTAAAGTTATAGTTGAAGTGTAAAATTATTATTTTTTTCTGTGAGGATGCTAATTTTGTACAGCTTAAACGCATACTTACATACTATTGCTGTTATTTAGTGAAATCTAGATCCTAAAAAAAGACAATTTTTTTTTTGAAAAGTACAAAGAAAATTGGTTTCCCCCACCTGGAATTTATCTGATCGTCTCCGCAGGGATGGCGATTTGTACCACCAGATCTATTTCAGAATTTACGGGCGTGTCGTACACAATGTTCTTCGATGCACCAGAAAAGAATAGTCAAGAGGAGATAAATCAGGCGATATGGGAGGCCAATCGAAGGAACCATCCCGCCCAATCCAATTGCTACCAAATGTCCGGTCCAAGTGGTCACGTACACGTCTTGCATAATGAAATGGAGCCCCTTTCATGTTGGAACCACATTCTGCGCTGAGTATGTGCGGTGGCATTGTTAAGCAGTTCTTGAAGTACATCATGGAGAAAGACGAGATACTTCTGAACATCCAGTCAAGGTGGTAAAATGTATGGCCCGACTAAACTGTCCTCTAAGATACCCGCCCACACATTAACAGTGAAACGTTGTTGTGCGGCTCGGGGTCGGGTTCCGTGTGGGTTGTCTAAGTCCCACATCTGGGTATTGTGCGTATTAAAGACCCCTTCACGTGAAAAGTTTGATTCATCACCGAACATAACTGAACTGGAAAATTGCATGCCGACTGTTCTTTGTTGTAGAAATCACTGTACAAATGCAACACGTAGTGGGTGACCATCCGGTTGGAATAACTGAACTCTCTGAAGATGAAAGGGATGTAAGGCTATACCCTACTATACCTGATGAACAGTTGATCTAGACGTTCCGGTCGCAACGGCAAGCGTCCGTACACTGGTACTGGGATTCTGATCTACTGTATGCAACAGGTCCTCTTCGAATATGGGTGGTAGCGCTTTCGAGGCCTCCCTGTATCTTGCACCGTGGCTGTAAAGGATCCACGCTCCGCAAGGTTCTGATGTACCCGAGCGAACATTTGATGATTTGGTTGGCGCCTCGTTGGATATATTTCCCGATTCAACCGAACAGCAGCGCATTCCATTTCCGTCGGCTAGGCCGTTGATGAAGTGAATGTCCATCAAATCTACTTTTATGAAACGATTTATGTTAATCGTACGCAATCGGCGTCTAAATGAGTAAGTCACATGTGCTGATCTTGAAAACTCGCGTACAGCGCCACGTATCGATTTCTGCCTATGCAATCCTATGGAATTATGGTTCCTAACGATACTCTCTACCACCCTTTCACGAAGTTCTGGGACACGATGCATATATACCAGAATTTTGAGCACCACAAATAAGAAATATATATATTGTTTTTATTTCTTGTTTAAGGCATAAAGTATTCCATATTAATTTTCTATACACAGTTTATTAATGAAATATTCATCTAAATTAACAGAAGAAAGCTTTTCTGTATTGACAACGTTGTACAGTGCAAAGTTTTAAGAGTTATCTCTTAGTAAGATTGCATCAAAGAATTTTTTGGTCAGCTTTTTGATCTCAGCATACATATAACAGGATTTTGTACGCACACATCTCATCTTCATTCTTAAAATAGATAAAACGTAGTTGTTTCGAATCTGATAACTTCTGCAACAATTCTTTGCACAAATAAAAAGATAATTGTTGCGCAGAACAACTTTTCATATTATTAATAGTTTCAGAATCCAACTTCTAAATTAAAGTAAAATTGTTTATAAATATATTAAAATATAGCTTAATGTATATATATATATATATATATATATATATATATATATATATATATATATGTATTAAATATAGCTTAATTTAAAATATACTGCGCAATAAGTATACAGAGGTAATAACGCTATTTACTTGCGTTTTTAACCGATTGATTCTTTTCAGTGGCGGAACTACATCCAAAAGGGATTTTTTTTGTGTCTTGTCATTTTATTTTATTCCAGAGAAAGTATTATTGTAATTCTTGAACTTGATAAAGACGAAAACAAATTTGTATGCCTTAAATACGTATTTCTTTTCAAGTAAAAAAACAATAATAATAAAATAAAAGCACACTACAGCAACCTGATATCGCAATTAATGGTAAATATGTCTAAGGTGTTACCCACACAAGTGGATAATAACGCCATAAAAATTGGTTAAAAAATCACGCATATATAAATTTATAATAACATATATAAATTCATAACATTTTATGAATTTATATATGCTAAAATATATTTACTTGTATATATCATCAACAAATAATTGTACCGAACACTATATTTCTTTAATAATAATAGTAATAATAATAATGAATCTAAAACTAAGCCATAAAAAGTGCCAGAACCTTAACGTGGCATTGTTAACCCAGGACATCTTAATTTAAAATCTTAAGGGCAGTTGGAAGTCAAATACATCAAAAAGTATTTTTTTCATATTTTGAATATTTTATCATCCCCTTTATAATTTTTTCTACGATAACAGTAAATTATTTTTTAAAAGTAATTTCAAGTAATTTTTAAAAAGTAATTTTTTAAAGTAACTAAATCATAAATAAACTTTACATACGTAAACATTTATCTCAAAATTCTCAAAATGTTGTTTTTTGTACTTCGATGTGTCCTTTTGTATACTATATGGCCAAAGGTGAGCTGAAACTTGCGGTTTTAGACGTTTTGTTTAACATCGATCTAGAAAAATACATGAGGAATTATCCTGAAAATCCTATGATTCAGTGAAAATGTTTTTTCCGAAATCCCATTGCGCACTGTCAACAAATTGAAAAAGAACAAATTTCTTTTGGATAACAATGTCAAAACTAATGTAGCAAAAGCTTCCAAGCTTGAGATTAAGATTAAGTTTCTTATTGTAATAAACTGCGTTCATCTTTAAGAGGCTATTATGTATATTCGTTGAAAAATTAACATATTCATAACAACAGTCCCAAATTTTGCATTTTTTAATTATATTCTCTGAGTTCAGTGCGGCGAGCGGTCAGGGAAAAATGCAGTCAAAAAGGTGTTAAATACCAGTACATTGTTAAACAGAAAATCGCCTTGTTCAATCCCTTTTTATTATTTAAAGTATTCTTTGTAAGAATATACTGGTACTTTCATCTTTTTTTGATTGTGTGTTTCCCTGACCACTCGCCACCCTGTGAGTTCTTAACATAAAAAATGTTCTTCACAGAAAAAAAAATGACAAACAATATTATACACAATATCCTGTAATCAGAATAAAAAAATTAATAAAATATGCTAAAAAAATGAGCAAGTTTACTAAATAATATTTCACTCCACAAGCTCAAATGCAATCTAAATACTATGTGCATAATGTATTAGCTAAATGAATGAAATCATAATCTAATGTGCATAATGTGTTAGCTAAATATAATGAGCAACTTTTGTGAAAATCTCAAAAACATAGCTTGAAACTTCTGGAAATTAATGGAATACTTTTAATGTATGGAATTTCCGTAATGAAATGGAATACTTTTCATTGTCCCTGTAATTAAACTATGCATCCGATTTTCCTAAAATTTAAAATGACTCTGCAAAATTATGTAAGAATTATATCGGGTAGTTTTTGTTCTGCTGTATGCGGACGGACAGACAGACAGACGGACGGACGGACAGAACGACGACTAGAAGTGCTTCGTATATACGTAATTATGAACATTATTCATAACAACAATTGCTTGAAAGCTTGATTTTGAAAACAAGCCAAAACAAAAAAAAATAATATTTCTTCTTCTAATTAAGAGAGAAACATGATTTAAACCTCATTTTAAATATTAAAAAATAAAGAAATTTTTAATGCAATAAAAGTTTTTTTCCAGAAAATTTGAAGATACAGTCGAATTTCGTTAATTCAAACTCGTCGGGACCGCAAGAAATGTTCAAATTATCCGAAGTTCGAATTTTGGAAAAAAAGAAATGAAAACATTCTTAAAATGATACTATTACAAAGAAACTAATGTTATAGTGTTTCTTAAATTTATTTCGTCTGTTATCATTAGAATATGACATAATATTAAATTAGAATGTATAAATACAAAAACAAATTAAAAGATTAGAAACAAGTACAATGGCAGAAAAATTTAAAGCGTCATTGTTGGAGAGACGTGGCACTAAGAAATAGGATATCAAATGCATTGGATTATATGTATACTCGTTCGGAACAATTTTCACAAAAATCAAAGAAAGAAAATTATTCAAATTATCTGAAATTCGTACGAAAGTAAAGGAAAATGAAAAATCGGATTTCTCGTTAGTTTGAATTAAACGAAGTCAAGAGAAAATGAGTTCGAACTAATAAAAATTTTTACCGTTTTTCTGGCATTGAAATTTTTGGGACTTCATGTTTAGTTCGAATTAAGCAAAGATTCGAATTATCCGATTTCGAATTGACGAGAGTCGACTGTATATGTGTCCTAGACCCCTTTTTTACAAAAACATCGAACCAAAACATATTTAGTTGAAAACTAATTATTTTCTAGTTTGCAATTTCATAATCCGAATCAGTTGATTTAGCAATTAATAAATATTTGATATTCGGTGAATTAAGCATAGGTGGTTACACAAACGCCAAATAAGAATATTATTTTCAGCGAATACTATAACTACTCTGACGAATTCTATTCTAATCTCAATTTATTATTGTGATAATTAATAGAGCGTACATATTTCAAAAGTGACAAACAGAAGAATAGTTTTAAAATGGATTTCCTGAGTTAAGGATTTTGCCAATAATTTTCTTATGATTGCCTATATGAATTTTCAAAATTAATTGGAGAAAAATCTATAGCAAGTTCAGCTGAAATTTGGTTTTGAAATGCGTTATTCATTTCCATGTAGTGAAATGAGATGTAATATTTTAATTTTTGAAACGTTGTAGATTTGTAACCTTATTCTGAATGTGTTGAAAGTGCTTAGTAATCTATGCTTGATTTTTTTGTTTCTTGTTTTAACTGAAATGAGTTGATATCCTTCTAGGAATTTTAATGTTTAATGGAAATATATGGATAAAAATTAAATTATGTTAAAAACTAAATATTTTCTAATAAGCATCAAATTCATAGTCTGAATCAGTGGATTGACAATTAATAAGTATTATCTATACCGTGCATTAAACATAGATGCTTTCTCAATCACCACAGAAGAAACTACTTTCAGCGAAAATTTTAACTACTTTGGCAAATTTTATTCTATTATTATTTCATTTCATTTCATTTCTTATTTTATTTCAATTTATTTTAGTAACAACTAATCGAGAATGCATGTTTAAATGGTTGCAAAGGGAAAGAACAATTTTAAAATGACTCTCCTCAGCTAAAGATTTTCCTAATACTTTTCTTATGATTGCCTGTATTAACTTTTTAAACTAATTGCAGAAGGAGATTGAAACAAATTGACTGATTTTGAGTGAAAGCCTCACAGTAACTATCGCAGATTATTTGAGACTGTATTGTAATACTTTTAACGCTTATAAATATTCAAAGGAATGAACAAAGCGTAAAATTGATTACAAATTTCAACCTTAAAATTTTAAAAGATGAAATATTTGACTTTCAGTAAATATGTTTTCTAAATGCGCTTGAATAATAGATTATTTTGGAATCACAAAGACGTGAAAAATATAGTAAAGTTTGAGAATTTACCAAGATTTGAACAAGTGGAGCTTGCATATTTATATGAAAATAAATTTTAATTTAAGGCTTAATTTTAAAGAATGCGTTATTTTATCAAAACTTATAATACATGATGTTGAAGAGGAAAAAAAATAAATATGTGTTAAAGATAATTGTAAGAAAATTGGATAAAATATTGTAACATTTAGAACATAATAATTCATTAATAATTACTATTTTTAAGATATGAAGATGTATAGTGAGTTACATTTTATTGTTCTGCTTCAAATTTATATCAGAATGCAAAGTCTATTAAACTTTTGAAATGATCAAATGAGAAAAGTTTCTTTCTTCGTGCGTTCGTACTTATGTAAATACGTAGCACCTATAGTCGGCGTTCAATCCGTCAGTGTGTCCGCATCTAACAACAAAAAAATTTCCCTACCGAATCGTTTGAAATTAAAAATATATAATTATTGCACAGTTTTGTCGAGTCTTTTCAAATGTTATGAAAATTGGATGTATAGTTCATTTACAGGGACAATTAAAAGTATTCCGTTATAACACGATCAATTGGAAAAATATTTTCAAGTGAATTTTAATGATGTTACACTATTTCCAACATAATACAATTCATATGCATCTATGAAATTTAAACTAAAATATTCATTCTGTCCAATCTATGGTGCAAAGAATAGTTTTTATTAATATACAGGACCAACAAAAGTATTCTAATGCTTAATAGTACATTGTAAGAAATGGTTGGAACACATTTTAATTATATTAACCTATTTCACATTTTCCGAAATTGAAATAAGTTGCCGAGGTTTACTACAAGTTAATTCCTGTACAATAGAAAGCATTTAATATATACAGGGACACACAAAAGATTTTGGACAATATGTTCTATCCAAAGAAATGTATACAGGGTGAGTCATAAATATCGAAACAATAGGCTATTTCCTTAAATATTGCCCCTAGACCCATACTTCCAGTTTCAAAGTTTCATAAAAAAGGTGAATTTTTTGATAAGTTGCAACTCCATGGGGGGTCTATTTTAAAAAATACGAAAATTAAATTTTTATACGGCCCCCAGAGAATAAAACATCCAATTAGAAAAATTTTCCTTATTCATTCCTGAACTGAACAAAAAAAAAAATTCATCTTGATATCTTCAAAACTCAGAGAGTTATGAAAATTTTATTAAATCGTGAGGTTTCAAGGGATCAGGCACAAATTGAAATGCGTGTAATTGAAGAAACAATGTTGCTGTAATGGGTCCAGGAAACATTTATTTTATTTATTTATTTATAAAGTTGGAATTTTGAATGTTTTGTGATGGTTAACCATATAATTTGTAAGCATTATCACATCATAGGACTTCTTAATATTTTTTTTTCAAAAAAAAAAAAAAAAAATAGTAAATTAAAATTGTTATAACTCAAAATATTATTTCTCGCGTTGATTTTTTTTTCTTTTGATTAAACGAAAATGTCTAATTTTCAATTTTAATTCAGCATTATAAATAATATATATTTAAAATAGCAATATTAAAAAAAAAGTAATTTTTGTAAACAAATCATATTTTTAAAAGTAAATTTTCTGAGCTGAAAAGTTACCGTAACCGACGGTTATTGACGTATGTCAGTTTAAAAATGAAAAATACTGAAATAAAAACATTTGATGCAGTAAAGTGCATTTAGTTTTAAGATGGACAAAGATGGGCTCCTAACGTTTAAATGCTGTATATTTTCGATTTCAGATTTTGTTTAAGTTTTGCCATTTTCACCTTCTTTAATTACTGTTTAAATACGTCACTTGATTTAAACTTTATTTTCTTATCACGTCGATTTCAAATTTTTTCATTGTGCTGTGACTCACAGACAGACATTTCATAAAAACATGTTTTTCGGTATCTCTGAGCCCTAAAACGTGTAAATCCATCGAAAACCGGAATTTAAAATTTTCATGAATTCAATACTTTCTTCTTGTAAAGATAGAAGAAAGCAAAAATAGGTTTAAAACCTCCATAAATTTTGAAACTGAATACAGTAATACCTCTAAATAACGGACACCTCAGGAACGCAGAAATTGTCTGCTATTCGGAGGTGTCCGCTACTGGGAAAATCAAAGATATTCAAAAAGTGCTAAGAAACGTTTAACATTTTATTAATTGACTTTTATGTGTCCTAAAACCTCTTTTATATGATTAATCAGAAATTAAAATTATTTTTTAAGCAATGGGGCTAAATAAAACTGTACACACCTTTACCCACTGTTCATTACATGCTTGTGAAAAAGCCCTGTTACAAAAGTTAACTTTTGCTTGCGATTACATGTAATTTGTATCTCAAAGTGACAATTTTGGACATTTTAGAATTCCGGTCGGGGAGGGGGAATGCACTTTTTGGCTGTTAAAAGCATAAAATCTCAATTTTCCGAGGGGATATTTCAATGCTCTGGAAGATGTCCCTCCTTGGCAACCCCTTCAATTCAACTCTGAACGTGTGGGGGGGGGGGGGGGTTCCCCAGCTCATTTATCACAAAATTCCCTGATAAATTTAGAGGCCTTTTTACTTTTTTTCATTTTTTTTGTCCTTAAAAAATACTTTTTCATCCTTTATCGCCTTAAATAGTGCCCACTATTAGGAATGTTCGTTATTCAGAGGTTAAACATACACAAATTTAGGTTCTGAGAATGGGGATTGGAAAATAGTCCGTTAAACAGAGGTGTCTGCTATTCGGGAGTGTCCGTTATAGCGGTTTAACTGTAGTATAAAGTAGATTTTTAAAAATATTTCTATGTAATTTATTAAAATATATTTCCATTGATTCCGCTAATAGATGAGTCATTTTCGCTATTACTATAATTACTAAACTTATTGCCTGCGCCAATAAGTTTTTAAGACATTTTTAATGAGAGTTTAATTAATATCACTTAATTTGATAACACTTTTAATAAGTGTTTAATAAGACGGTCCGTTCAATGAGTCGTGCCAGTTACGAAGTTGTCGGCAAGGTCGAAATATTGCAGACATCTAGCATATTTCATCGAAGTTTAAAGCAAAAACCTATACGCTTTCATTTTATATCTAAAAGTTTAAGTGTTGTCTTGGATCAACATTTAACAATACGTAAATTTATGGTCGATCCCTTAATTTTACTTCAAACGAACTAATTTTGCTGCGCTCAGAGGCATGCTTAAGCGGTGTAAGTCAGGAATTTTGGAAAATTTTGGATGTTAATATCTTTCGGGGATTTGCAGATATCGAGATGAAATTTTTTTCTTCAATTCAGGAAGGGATAAAGAAATTTTTTCTAATTGGAAGTTTTATCCTCTGGGGGCCGTATAAAAATTTAATTTTCGTATTTTTTAAAACTGACCCCCCCATGGAGTTGCAACTTATCTTATCAAAAAATTCATCTTTTTTTTATGAATTTTTGCAATTGGAAGTATGGGTCTAGGGGCAATATTTAAGGAGATAGCCTATTGTTTCGATATTTATGAATCACCCTGTATATTTAAAACATAGTTATAGTACGAAAAAAACCTTATTTGCTACGTCTGGCATGCAAATTCCGACTTGTTGTAACTGATACGAGCTGATACCCTTCTGGGCCATTTAATGTTTTCTGCAAAAACCATGGATCCAAATTATTTTTTTTTTAATAATTATTTTCTAATAAGCAGCAAATTCATAATCTGAATCAGTAGATTAATAATTAATATATATTTAATATTCCATGCATTAAAAAAATTTCCTTACTCAAACACTAATAAGAATCTACTTTAAGCAAAAATTTTAAACACTCTGATAAATTCAATTCAAATCTCAATTTGTTTTAATAATAATTAATCAAGTATATGTTTAAAAAATAAAATAGAGAAGAACAATTTTAAAATAGCTTTCCTCAGTTTACGATTTTGCTAATATTTTTCTTATGATTGCCCATATTAACTTTCTAAAATAATTGCAGAGGAGTTTCAAAGAAGTTGATTGATTTTGAGTGTAAGTCTCATGGTAATTGTTGCAGATTATTTGAGACCGTATTCTAATATTTTTAACACTTATAAATATTTAAAAGAATGAACGAAGCGTAAAGTTACTTACAAATTTCACCCTTAAAATTTTGAATTATGAAATACTTGCTTTTCAGAAAATGCATGTTTTCTAAATGCGCTTGAATAATAAATTATTTTGGAATCACAAAGACGTGAGAAATATAGTAAAGTTTGAGAATTTAACAAGATTTGAACAAATGGAGCATGTACATTTATATGAAAATACATTTTAATTTAAAGCTTATTAGCTATAGAAATCTGTTAATTTATCGAAAATTATGATACGTGGTGTTGAAGAGGAAATTAAATTTATGATAAAGAATTAATGCAAAACCACGGATGCAAATTTAATTTCATGGAAAATTAATTATTCTCTAATACGCTGCAAATTCATAATCTCAACATGTAAATCTCAATTTAAAAAAATACTTTAAATTTCATAACGGGTTTAAACTGGTTCTTAAATTGAAACTATCTTAATATAAAATATATATAAGCAAAATTGAAAAAGTAAAAACTAGGCTGGTTGTAGATCGTCCTTAACTATCCTATGTAAAAAAAAAAATCATGTAAAAATATTAAAATTTGAGCGCAATATTTGAAAAGAACGCTCCTATAGATTTTACATTATCATCCGGATCTTTTTCTGTGACTGGTGTTGAACCTTAAGGCCCCACACTAGGCACAGAAAAAGATCAGGATGATAATGTAAAGTCTATGGGGGCTTTCTTTTCAAATATCTCGCTCAAATTTTAATATTTTTACCTGATTTTTTTGCATAGGATAGCTGAGGACGATCCACAACCGGCCTAGTTTTTACTTTTTCAATTATGGTTTCAGATTTAAAAAAATTACTTTCGATTTCAAAACCGGTTTAAACCGGTTCTGAAATTGAAACTATCACAATATAAAAAATATGTAAGTAAAATCGAAAATGCAAAAACTAGGCCGGTTATACATCGTCCTCAGCTATCCTATGCAAAAAATGAGGTAAAAATAATAAATTTGATATTCAATATAGGAGGACCAATTACACTCTTTGATAATATAACATATAATAAATTCAGCTCATCAGTGTATACTAGATGTTAAATTTTTTAATTAAAATTCATGTACTACTTACAACTAAAGTAGAATTGATTTCCTACAGTTTCGAACAATAAAACTTGTTCATCATCAGGGAAACATTAGAAGATAAAAACTAACACGTCACACAGTTCACATAATACAATACTAAAAGTTTAGTTTTACTAGTTTAGTTTTAGTAAACTGTGATTTTTTGTATCTCATTGAATGGTTTCGTAAGCTTAGATTTAAACTTAAATTTTGAGCTCAAAATCTTAATAGTTGGAAGCGGTTAAGTAGCACAAACTTAAGTGTGTTCAGAGGGTTTAAATTTCAAATGATTATAAAAAACGGAAAAATTGGTCGATTGATTTGCGGTTTTCATTAAAACTACTCTTTATGTCGGTATTTTATTGAGAATGAATTATAAAGATAAATTTCAAAAAATACCGATAGAGGGCGCTTTAGATTTTGGATTAACGAAATCCATCCTAATACTATTTTTCGCCGTTATTTTTTGCATCTCATTAAATGGTTTCGTAGGCTTAGATTTAAAATTAAATTTTGAGCTCAAAATTTAGCAGTTAAGTTTGTGCTACTTAACTGCTTCCAACTATTCAGATTTTGAGCTCAAAATTTAAGTTTAAGTCTAAGCTTACGAAAACTTTAATGAGATGCAAAAAATAACGGAAAAAATAGTTGTTCGTTACTCTAAAGTCTAAAGCGCCCTCTATCGTCAATTTTTGAAATTTATCTTTATAATTTATTTTCAAGGCAATACTGACATAAAGAATAATTTTAGTGAAAACCGCAAACGAATCGACCAATTTTTCTGTTTTTCATAATCATTTGAATTTTTGGACCCTAAACTTTAATGGCGCCTATCTCCTTCGGAAGACTTTGGGAACCTTGGTTTCCTATTTAAATATTGTTTGTCTTGATGTGTACTATCACCCCTTAAAGTTTGGACCATGAATTTAGAAACACCCTGTATATGATCATTCTTGATTAAGTTTATTCTAAAAAGAAAGAAATGTTACTTTTTTCCATTGCAAATATTTTATCTAGAATTGCAGAATTATAGTATTTTTAGGTGTGTGCCAAATGTGGCGCACTGTGCAGAGAAGGGTTAATAATCATGTTTAGGTAATAAGTTATCGCGCGTGAAATTTTTTCCATAGGTGAATGAGGGATTTTTCCATCAGGGAGTTTCAGTCCAGTGACAACTTAATAAAAGAAACTATAAACATCATGCTATGAGGCATCCAAACCTCAGGATATTAAACGAAGTATTTCTCTGAATTTAAATGTTTTTCTATTACAATAAGTATCATTTATTTTTTTAAATCCTTATTCCCTAAATGCGCTGCAAATTTCTGAAAACGATTATCAGAAATATATATATATATTAAAGCGAGACAATATCAAGTTAAAATTTATGATGGAAATCAACCATACTAAGTTTAATTTTACTAAATATAATACTATATGTATACATATACACATACACACATATATATATGCATTTATTTAGCCGGATATTTATGATTTAGATATATTTAGCCTGATATATATGATTTAGATTCATTTAGCCTGAAGTAAAAATATTACTCCTATACATATTAAGCAATAATACAATATAAGAAGAAATACATATCGATAAATAGAAAACGAAAACATTCAATGTATTTTATTCTTTTTGATGCGTTAAGTAATTCATTCTGAGAGTTGGAATAAAAGGAAAAATAGTTTTTTTTTCTGCCCTAATGTTAATTATCCTAATGGACAAGAAATTCCCATTTTTTGTGGAAAAAAAGTCAAATTCATTAGTTACTTTTATTGTCTAGCGTAAATAATCGTTTATCTGCCAACATACATAAAAAAAAATACGATTCATACTGTTTTCTATATGATCTTTCTTAATTAAATTTATTCTAAAAAAAAACAAATGTTACTTTTTTATATCGCAAATATTTTATCTAGAATTTCAGAATTATTGCGTTTTTAGGCGAGTGCCAAATGTGGCACACTGTGCGGAGAAGGATTTATAATCATGTTAGATAATGATTAAGATTGGCTTGAAATTCTTTTCGCGATCGGATGAATTTCAGACCATTGACACCATTATAAAAGAAGCTATATAAATACTATATTATGAGGCATCCGAACTTCAGGAAATCAAACGAAACATTTCTCTGTATGTAAATCTTTTCCCAATACAGTAAGTATCATTTCATTTTTAATCCCACTTATTCCCTAAATGATGCGCAAATCTTTTAAAAAGATTGCCAGATTTTTTTTTTTTTTTTTTAAGTGAGATAATATTTCACATGGAAATCTATCATATGAATTTAATATTTGTAAATATAATACTATATATTCAGACATACATACATACACAAACACACACACACACACACACACACATATATATATATATATATATATATATTTATATATATATACACATACATACATACATATATATATATATATACCGAGTGTCCCAAAAATGACTGATGGATTTTAAAATTCAATAACTTGCAAACGGTGACAGCTATTTAAAAAATTTTTGCAGGAGGGTTATGTATAATGTCAGGAGTTTTTTTTTACCGTAATTTTTTATTTTAATTCGCATATCAAACAATAGGTGGCGCTGACGGCGATTGAAGGCCAGGTGATCAGTGCTGAGTGAAGCGTCGACCTGGCCTTCAATCGCCGTCAGCGCCACCTATTGTTTCATATGCGAACTAAAATAAAAAATTACGGTAAAAAAACTCCTGACATTTTACATAACCCTGCTGCAATTTTTTTTAAATAGCTGTCATCGTTTGCAAGTTATTGAATTTTAAAATCCATCAGTCATTTTTTGGACACCCGGTATATACATGTATATAGATATGCATATATTTAGCCTGATTTATATGATTTACGTACATTTAGCCTGAAATAAATACATTACTTTATTTCAGGTATAATATTAAGCGTATTAAGCAATAAGATAGCATAAGAAGAAATACATATAGATAAAGAGAAAAAAAAAACATTCAATATATTTTATTATTTTAGATGCGTTAAGTAATTGATTCTGAGAGTTGGAATAAAAGGAAAAGTACTTTTTTTCTACCTCTAATGTTAATCATGCTAATGGAAGAAAATAACCATTTTCTGTGGGAAAAAAAGCCAAATTTATTAGTTTCTTTTATTGTCTAGCCTAAGTAATCGTTTATATGCCAACGTATATAAAAAGAAACATACGATAAATGCCATTTACTATATGATCTTTCTTGATTAAAATTATTCAAAAAATAAAGGAATGTTACCTTTTTTTCTATATCGCAAATATTTTACCTAGAATTACAGAACTGAAACTGAACAATGAATTTTTTAAGTAATAAATAAGAAGAATTATTCTGTAAGAAAATATCGGTATATTCATTGAAAGTATCTATGACCGGTTTCTACACTATATTGAATTTGTATAACTTACACATTTGGATATTTAAATCTTTCGGGATATATGTATTTAATGCATATATGAAAAATCAAAAGATGCATATGGAATTTATTTTTAGCATCATTAACTTCCTGTGTCATTTTGTCAAGTGGTTCCTTTCCTTAAAACTTAGAAATTGTACATTTTTATGTTACAATGTTTTCTACTTATTAAACATATTACAATTACGATTATACGATTGATATATACGATTACGTTATATCAGGGTATATAATCTAATGTTTTGTGGAATTGCGTGCATTAGCTCTTGAGATAGAACGCCCATAATTTTTTGTCACATACACGCAGACAGATTCAGACTGACAGACAGTCATTTTGTAAAAACATGTTTTTCGGGTTCTCTGACACCTAAGATGTGTATATCCGTTTTAAGTCCGATTTCGAAAAATTTCAAGAATCCAATACTACTTGTAAAAATAGAAGAAAGATAAAACAGGGGAAAAAATGAATTTCCAAATATACAGTTTGAACAACAATTTACCCTCCAATTTTGTTCTATCAATAAATAAACTATTTATTATTTTTATTTTACATTTACTATATTTCTATTAATTTGAATACCAAAGGTTTTTCATTGATATATGATGTCTCCATTTGAGGATGAAAGAAAAGTGTTTTGTTATTTCTCAGCATCATACTTTATTTTGAACCAATATGAAAATTATACGAGTGTCTCAGTCCATTATTTCCATGCATTCGAAGTAGAGCATATTTTATTTTGAAGGTATAAATAACTATATCGAAGGGCAAATCCAAGATTGCTCTTATTTTATTTAATCATTCCTTTATTTATGTTTGTGTACAAGAAAATAAGATCTGATAATAGTCCTGCTGTTTATGACAATAAATCAGTGTATAAAAATAAATAAATCTGTACATTTGTAAGTATACTTCCGATGAAATGTTTGTGAAAGCTTAAACTAACACAGATTAATCTATAAGTAATTTCGCATTTCTCAGGAACATACTTTGTTTCTAAAAAGCATAGCAATTATATTTCAATATATTATCCTTGTTTCGAAGTAGACAGTATTTTATTTGCTAACTATTTTATTGTTAGTAGGCATACCAAAAGCATTATATAACTATTTTACTATTATTTGTTACAAGATAGAACCCGTCAAATTTTGACGTAAAAAAATGTTTAAAAAGGAACTGTTTCACTAATATTCTTCACTAATAATAAACATACAAAATTAGTTATAGTAAAAAATGCAATTTACATTGCTACGTCTAACTCTTAAACAAATCATATTTAACTTAAAGTTAACAAAAAACTTTCTAAAACACTCAGTTATAGAAATTGTTAAAATTAAAATTTAATCGTACATATAAGCAGTAAAAAATAATAAAGGTCTGTTATGATAAAGTTATCAATTTTGGCTCTTATGCTAGTATCCCAAAATGAAAAAAAAATTAAACATTGACTCAGTGATAGAATTTTTTCAACATGAAATCTAATTCCGACATCAATTTCACCATATCAAAATTTACAAATACACATTTCGTATCGATATCTACATTTACAAATTGGTCTTCTAATTCAATCATTTTGATTCAAAACGTGTAATCTCGATGCTATTAACTGAAACAGATATTAAACGGTTGATATTCATTTAAATGTAAATGAAATTTTGTAAATGAAATCAAAATTCACCGAGTACGTATTCAAATTTTAATTTTTTTCCATTTAATGAGAAAATGACAACATAAAGATACAGTAATCCATTTTTTTCCCTTTTTAGAGAAATGCAGTACTTATGTTGCAACAATTAGGAAAACAGTATTAAAATCTACAAAAAAAAATAATATTTCAAAAATAAATTAAGATACAGTTTTCAAATAAATTGCATGTGAAAGTACATTTCCCCCCTATACAATTGTGTGAAAATTTAAAATGTGCGATGTTTAGAAGTTAAAGAAATTGTAGTAGCAAAAATTGCAACACCGAAATTTCATTTAAAATTTGAAAATGTTGCCATTCACAAAAAGACGTATGCATTACGCACAGATACCTTTGTGTCTTTATAATATAGATATCAAAGAAATTACATAAGTATCCTTTTATTTGGTTTTTTAGTCTGTTATACGAGCCTCTTCATCATAAACTAAATTGTGAAACTTGCGATGACGTACATGACGATTAATTTATTTATAAAAATGATTTATGCTTTCCTGATAAAATGTTTGCCAAAGCATAAACTAAGTTAATAATTCTTTAACTTTTTCCATTAAATAAATATATTGTCTTGAAAATTTTAATAAGAAACTGGAATAAAAATATTTTAATAAACATACACATGAAATATAAAACTAATTTTTTATTAATGCATTATTTATCTGAATTATATATTCAAGCGTATTGAAAAAACTAATACAAAAGTTTTCTTTTTCTTATAAAAATGTAGAAAACTTTGTTGAATTAATTATGGCAATATGAGTGTACCGTTCTTTAAAAAGAAAAAATATGCTTAACTTATTTATGAGTTTGAATTAGAATTAAGTTTCGAGTTATTGAACAATAACTTGAACATTTAATTAAATATCTAAGGTATGCTTTTTTTATTCGAAAGATTTCTTGAATATTTATTAAATCCTTATTTAAAAATTTATTTTTCTCAGATTTGTTTTTAAATGTAATTAGTTTAGAAATAATTATATAATTACAGGTAACACAATACATGTAGATGGGTACACTTTTAATATGAGAGAAAAAAAAATATATATATATATATATGGGATTAAAGAAGGAAGTATTCAGCAATAAAGATAACAAACTCAATGATTTAATGAACGTGATATCCCAAGCTAGACTCATGTGATGATGCGTGGAGAGAACGAGGTGTTCTATAGATTTTTCAGCGATGGCGAGTTGGATTGATTTTTAATGCAAAGCTCAAAGAAGCTTGTTTATGCTGAATATTATTCGGCTCTACTGTTATATTTGAATGTTACGTATATATTTTATGTCTGTTAAACCTTTTTATATTTTGAAGAATATTAGTTTTGCTTAAATCATAAGTTAATCACTTAATATCCCACAAGTTTTGGGGCTCGTTGCCGCGATTTGAATAATTTCGATGACTTGAATTTGAATTTCACGATGGAAGCTATTTTGAAGTAAGAAGAGGTAAGTCTAAGAAAAATGTTTTGTTTTTAAACTAAAACGTATAATATAAAAAAAAAGGAACTGTTTGCTACATGTGTAAAGATTAGAAATTATCCGTAATCAAGCCTGCAAGATTGTAGTGTAAACAAAAATCATACTGTCCATTCTGAATAAAGCTAGAAAGCGGACTTGTTAACATTGTGTGATGACCTAGGTCTAGTGGTGCCTCAGAGTCCAAGAATCAATGATTTGATAAAGCTGGTGACTGAATCAAAGGAATATGAAGAAAATTTTGTAAAAGTTCGACTTGAAGTCATTGCTGCAGAGAGAATAGAAAAAGAAGAAAGAAGGCTAGAAGCCGAAAAAGAAGAAAGGAGGCTAGAAGCCGAAAAAGAAGAAAGAAGGCTAGAAGCAGAAAAAGAAGAAAGAAGGCTGGACGCATAAAAAGAAGAAAGACGGTTAGAAGCAGAAAGAAGATTAGAGGAAAAGAAGTTGGAGATGGAGTACGGATTACGCAAAATTGAGCTTCAAGGGAATATGACAAATACAAGTGAAGGTTCGGCTGTAACTGGTTCAGGTAAGCAACCAGATTTGTCTAAATTAATGTCACACTTTGATCCCGCTAGAAATTGCTAATGTTATAACTAGAGAACCAGAAACATTAAGAAATAACTATGATTATGTAAAAAATTTGCTGCTCAAAACATTCAAATTGACGCCAGAAGAGTTTAGGCAAAAATTAATGTCGCATAAGAAAGAAAACTCAGCCACTTGGCGCGATATAGGATTTGAGTTAAGAAATTGTTTGGAAGAATGGACTATTGGTCTTGGTGTATCTAATTTTGAAGACTTAAAAGAATTAATACTGGTAGATCAAATCAAGAGAAGATTACCGATAGAAATTAAGGAACATTTTATCGATGATCTTCCCAAAATTAAAAGTGTTGATAAATCAGTTTGTAAATTAGATGATTATGAAACAGCAAGACGTAATATTAAAACCATGAATAGAAATTCACACCACTTTGAAGAAAGGGAGCCAAAAATGAGCGAAAATAACAATACAAAACTATGGTTACCATATCAACGTTATAATACTTTAAGAAAATAACAATTTAAAGATAATACAGATATTATAAATGAATCTTCTTATTTAAATGAAAAGAACAGGGCACAAATTATGTGTTTCAAAAGTAAACGTCTTGGCCACGCAATATCGCAGCGTAATAATTGTAATTATAAATAAATAAAAAGTGACAGCTAAAATCGGATCCAAAATCCGCCATTATCCAATCACAAAGAGAAGAATTCCGCAGTAATCAAACAAACCAACAGCGCCAAACCAGATTACATGATAAATATTGATATTAACGGTGAAAATACACAGATCTTCTTCGATACTGGAAGTGATATCAGTTTGGTGAGTTATAAATGTTATACGAAGATGGGCTCGCCAAGATTATTTTCAAATAATATCTCATTGTCAGGCATAGAAAAAGTAATTGTTTATCCTAAAGGATACTTTCCATATGAATTTAATATTGATGGTTTTCTAATCAGAACAAATTTGTATGTGTTAGAATCCCTCGCATGTGATATTTTATTGGGATACGATGTGATTAACAAGTTAAATTTGGCTATAGTCGAGAACGGAATTAAGATCGTTGGCAAACGCAACAATATTCAAGTAGGTTGTACTGAAGTTCAGAAGAATTCTTTTATAAAATTGAATCAGGCTGCCAGAAATAATAATGAAAAGAAAACGTCAACTTTAGATAATTCACGTGATGAAAATATTATAGTTGCAAATGATAATAATGCAGGAGGTAATTTCTTGATTAATTTCGCGAGAGTCATAGAAGATAATGAAATTGATTTGAATCACGTGAGAAATTTGAAAATTAGAAAAGAAATAAATGAGAAAAAAGAAAATTTAATTAGTAAGAAAAGACTGAATGAAAGAAACGAGACATCACAAATAGGATGAATGAATGACCTAAAAGAAAAACGCAATTTATGTGCACGCGCCAATGAAAATAAAAATGAAACGAAGAAAGTTGAAAAATATAAAAGGAAAAACACGAGGGAAGAAAAGAATATTGAAGGAGTAAATGCAAATAAGCAGAGATTTGTCAGATATTACAAAAAGCGTGATTACAATGATAGAAATAAAGAAAGGAAATATTATTCGAGAAATAGTTTTGGAAAACGTTACGCAAATGAAAATCGGAGAAAATATTTAGAGGTGCAGCAAACAGAAAGAAAACATGAAATTTTTGAAAAAGAAAGGGTTGAACTGTGTGAAAGGGATAATATTAAATTGGAAGATAAAACAAACATTAAAACAAATTTTAATGGTCCACATAAAAATCTATATTTCTAGAGTAACGGTAATTATAGAAAACAATTTAACATGATGAGAAAAATACCTAACAGATATGAATTAAATAATCTCGTGGTAATCAAAGAAGTGCAGTATGGGACAGAACTGAAAAAGGGAAAATTCCATGGATCCGATAAAAACATTAAAGTAAAACCACATGATCGTTATGATGCAAAGAGATTTGGAAGCCATGATAGACAACAAGATATCCATTACTACAGAATACATGAAGCTGTAGGGTAACACATCTGCATAACGTAAGATGTTTTTTGTTTTATATTTACCTGTTTTATTTGTATGAATTTGTGTCTAAATTTTTATAAGCAGCTGCCGAGGACGTCAGAAACGTCAGGATGACCGTGAATGTGGGATTAAGGAATGAAGTATTCAGCAATAAAAGATAATAAACTCAATGATTTAATGAACGTGATATTCCAAGCTAGACTCATGTGATGATGCGTGGAGTGAACGAGGTGTTCTATAGATTTTTCAACCATGGCGAGTTGGATTGATTTTTAATGCAAAGCTCAAAGAAGCTTGTTTATGCTAAATATTATTCGGCTCTACTGTTATATTTGAATGCTACGTATATATTTTATGTCTATTAAACCTTTTTATATTTTGAAGAATATTAGTTTTGCTTAAATCATACTAAGTTAATCAGTTAATATCCCATATATATATATATATATATGTGTGTGTGTGTGTGTGTGTGTGTGTGTGTAAT